>OY282558.1:140020608-141437624 GCA_958295665.1 Tipula vernalis | reverse complement strand
ATTGTACCAGCAACTATTTGAAACGCCTATGCTAGCTGCTAGCGGTGAGTATTATCGTATCGAGGCATCTAAATTATTACAAAAATGTTCGGTCAGCCAGTACATGGAGGAGGTGATAAAAAAGTTAAATGATGAGTATAAACGAGCACACACATTTCTGCATGAAAGTTCTATACCAAAATTGCGCAAAGAATGTGAAGAGCGTATGATTACCGATCACATGGACTTTTTGTATTCCGAGTTCAAGGAAATGGTGTCACAAGACAAATGGGATGATTTAAAAAATATGTACACTTTACTAGAACCTATACCAAATGGTTTAAAAAATTTGATGCAAATATTCTTGGATCACATTAAAAACGAGGGTATTGAAACAATTTCAACTTTGAAAGGGGAAAATGTAAGTTTCATTCGAGGCATACAATGTATTTATAGATCACTTTTATTATCACACTAATCCCGAGCTTTTATATTTTATTTTAAGATTCATGTTCAATTTGTCGAAAATATGCTAGAAGTACATCAAAAATATAAAAAATTGATTCTCCAGAGCTTTTATAATGATCCGTTATTTTTAAGAGTTTTAGATAAGGCAATCGCTAGTGTTGTAAATAAGAAAATAAGTGATAAACAACCGTGCCGCAGTGCGGAACTTGTAAGCTCTACATTTTTTCTTTCCATTTTTATCTTTCTTTTTTGTGACTTTCGTCTTTTCTTTTCAGGTGGCAAAATACTGCGATTGTTTATTAAAAAAATCGAAATCGACTGAAACTGAGATTGATTTGAAATTAGCTAATAGTATTACGATATTTAAGTATATCGATGATAAAGATGTTTATGAAAAATTTTACAGTAAAATGTTAGCGGAAAGGTGAGTCTGTGTTTATATGGAGTGCAAGGGTCATCAGCATGCAAAGGCCTAAATGCAGTTTTAGTTTGTGCGATACGTAATCGTTGTGTTGGTTTAGAAACATAAATTGGTGCTCAAATACTGGATACTTTCACTGAAACAATTCATTTAATTTATCCATTTTTTATTTTTGTTTTTAGATTAATTCATGAACAATCGCACAGCATGGACTCAGAGGAATCAATGATCAATCGCTTGAAACAGGCATGTGGCTATGAATTTACAAATAAATTACGTCGAATGTTCAACGATATTTTGGCATCGGCTGATTTAAATAATAAATTTAATAATTATTTAAAAGATAATAATTATGAAATAGGAATAAATTTATCAATAAAAGTGTTACAATCAGGCGCCTGGCCACCACTTGGTTCGACAACGGTACCAATTACGTTTGCGATACCTCAGGAATTTGAAAAATCCATTGGAATGTTTGAGAAATTCTATCATATAAATTTTAATGGGCGAAAACTTACGTGGCTACACCATTTTTGTCATGGTGAACTCAAAGTCTCGTACCTCAAGAAACCCTATATCATTACGATGCATACTTTTCAAATGGCTATCCTATTGTTGTTTGAGACATGTGATGTGATGACATGTAAGGATATACAAGAAACGCTACAGTTAAATAATGAAACGTTACAAAAGCATATTCAAAGTTTAATTGCATCAAAATTGTTGCTGTGTGGGACAGAGGTTGGTTTTTATTATACTTGGTCTTGTACCTTAAATACAATATAATATTGTAACGTTTTTTTTTTCTCTGCAGAAATTAGAAGATTCGACCGAAATCAAATTGAATCTTAATTATTCAAATAAAAGGACTAAGTTTAAAATTACTGCAGCTCTCCAACGTGAAACACCTCAGGAAGTTGAACTTACGATACACGCAGTAGATGAAGATAGAAAAATGTATTTACAAGCGGCTATCGTTAGAATAATGAAATTAAGGAAGAGGTTGAGACATGATACGCTTATACAAGAGGTTAATGCAATGAAAAATTAAAACAAATATTTGAACTAATCTATTATACTTTCTGCAGATACTATCCCAATCAAAAGTAAGTTTTACTCCAAGTATTCCATTGATAAAGATATCTATAAAGACGTTAATAGATAAACAATATATTGAACGCGCGCCAAATTCAAGTGATGAATACAGTTATGTTGAATAAGTGGATCTACAAACTAAGATCATCTTCAGAGAGGATAAAGCAATAAAACCATTTACATGCATAAAAAATTAAATTAATTGATTTTCAATTATTATATAAATTACAATAAACCCTGTCGTTTAAGATCCTCGTATGTTCGTTTATTTACCACGTTGTGGTATAACTTAACCAATCAATTAAGTGAGTAAACATCACGTCAGACGATGCGGAGAGTACTCCTCCTCAGATAAATACGTCTGAGGATTCACTTCCAGCAGTAACATGGACGACTGACCAACTACAACGGTACGTCAACGAACAACTACGACTGAGATTACTTAAACCAGCTTCCAGTAGTTCATCGGCAGGAGTTACATTGCCCAATACATCACAAGCCGCCGTAATACCATACAACCAGATAGGACACATCACCTTTTTTTTTTTTTTTGTAAGGATCTGGGAAAAAAATTCATTTACGAACCCCTGGAGAGATATTGACTCCAGGGAGTGTGGGACTCCTTTCGACTACCCACTAAAATACCCCAGACCCCCGCCACTGTATTCCTTGCCCCCTGGTACCACCGTCAAGTATTTCATCAGGGGGAGGATTTAGCTTGCGCTGTTACCCTCTACAGTTATGGTTCCATTCGAGCATCCGTAGGTACCTCATCACAGTGGCGGCCAAGTCGCTAACTGCGCTCCAATTGCCTTCTATTTCTAGCATGAGCTCAACACAGTTGCACGGGCTTACTTCAACTCGCAGCTTCTCAGCCATCTGTTTCCTCGGATCGTCGAATCTGGGACAATGGAAAAAAACATGATCAACGTCCTCAGCCAACCCAACACAATTAGGACAGTCCGGGCTGTTTTCAATTTTAAACCTTCACAAATATGCTCGAAAGCATCCGTGACCTGTGAGGAACTGGGTGAGATAAAAATCGACATCCCCGTGATTACGGTTCATCCACACAGCTAAATCCGGTATTAGCCGATACGACCATCGGCCTTTTGAGGACGTATCCCACCGAGCCTGCCACCGTTCCATTAACTCTGCTCTTGCGGTGTTGCATAGTGAACTCCTGTTCGGTACGTTTCTCTGAGCATATAGCCTTTGCCTTTCCATAGCTAACAGATCAATAGGCGGCATGCCAGCCACGACGTAAGCAGCGTCGTCAGAGACCGTACGAAATGCACAGGCAACTCTTAAGGCGCATCTTCTGTATACTGCATTTAATCTGATCCTATAGCTCGGTACATTGAGCGCCTCAGCCCAACCTGGTGCTCCATATAGCATAATAGAGGTAATCACGTTCGATAGGAGTTTCTTGCTTTTGTAGGTTGGACCAACTACATTTGGCATTAGCCTAGAGAGCATAAAAACAGCCTTTGCTGCCTTGTTACTGACAAATTCTATGTGATCCTTGAACGAAAGTCTGGCATCCATCATCACCCTCAGATATCTGATAGCTGACGTCGACAGAACTTCATGATCTATCATTTGGAGAGATATTGACTCCTTAGTTTTCCTGCTTGTGATAAGAAGTGCTTCTGTTTTATGCTGTGCCAGGGTCAAACCTACAGCTGACATCCAGCTTTCAACTTTATCAAGTACCTCCATCCATATGAGTTGTATTTCCTTTATCTCCTTAGCAACAATGACTATCGCAATGTCATCAGCAAATCCTACGATCAGTGCTTCTTTAGGTAAAACGAGCCTGAGTACACCGTCATACATGACCGTCATACACAACCGTCATACAACTGAACCCTGGGGTACGCCACCTAGAATCTCATAATCGATTGGCCCATCGTCTGTGTCATATTTCAGTACTCTATTCCTGAAATAATCCCTAACAATTCTCTGTAAGTAGAGTGGGACATTCATCCTTTTTAAGGCTAAGAGGATTTCTTTCCAATTAGCAGTATTAAATGCGTTCTTAACGTCGAGCGTAATCACAGCACGATATTTTTTCTTGCCACCACATCCATCTCTTTTCCTCGATCGCACTTTGAGCAATATTTTTGACAAGTTCCACCGCATCAATGGTAGATCGGCCCTTCCTAAAGACAAACTGCTTATCCGAGAGACCACCAATTTCTCCAATATATGAATCAAGCCTGTTGCATATTATACGCTCAAACACCTTCCCCATCGTATCGAGCAGACATATATAGCGGTAAGCTAACGGTTGGTCGAGTGGCTTACCAGCTTTAGGAATCAGGACCAGGGTTTGTAGTTTCCACTATTTCGGGAATATGCCTTCGCTTAGACATTGATTATAAACCTCGAGGAATATTCCTGGTTTGGCGGTAATTGCCGCTTTTACTGCCACGTTTGGTATTTTACTCGGACCCGGGGCTTTGTTAACTCCAATCCTACAACAAGCCACATTCAGCTCTTTCAAGGAGATTTCTGGCACTGTTTCACTTTCCAATCTTCGTTCGATTTCATTCTCATTGTTTTGGCACAGGTCGGGGCTTCATTTTGTAGACGCCTAAGCTTGCCCATTATCAGCTTGTAGGGTCTGCCCCAGCGCCGTTTGCTTTGACAAATGGCCTCTTTAAGCCTCTGACGAGCTTCACGAAATTCGTTTTGGAGACCAACCGAACTAGAAGTACGCTTTGACCGCTGAAATTTCCGTCGAACACTATGGCAGGCTTTGCGAAGCTGAGCTATTTCCTCGGTCCACCAGTAAATTGGGAAAAGACGGCGACCTACACATCTTCTGGTCATTGTTGCATCACAGGCTTTAATAATGCCAGTTGTTAATTGGCTTAACTTATCGTTAAAAGATCCAAGCAGTTTGATATCCTTAGTCATCAGTAGAAAAGATTCTTGGTCGAAAGGCGTTGACTTCCATCCAGCAAATTTCCTAGCTTGTTCTCGTGGCTCGCTTTTCCAGGTATTAAGTTTAATTATGATTGCTTGATGGTCGCTTTGAGTGTAACGCTCGCTGACTTCCCAGCTAACTCTTGATGAAAGACCTGCTCTGACAAAGGTAAGGTCTACCACTGATCCGACTCTGGCCCTGCGAAACGTGAGGACCTTTCCTACATTACAAAGCACGACATCAAGTACCGAGAATGCCTCCATCAGAACCTTCCCTCTTCGGTTTGTGCATTGACATCCCCATTCGATCGCCCAGGCATTAAAATCTCCGGCAATAATGACAGGCTTGCGATTTAGAGCATCAGCTACCAGACGATCCAGAAAGATTTCGAACTGCTCAATTGGGATATTTGGTGAGGCGTAGCAACTATAAATATGGATTCCTTGAACTTTCACTCTGGTGAATTCAGCCTCGATACCTGACGCCGATTCTTGAAATATGAAACGACCACAAGACCAAACAGCCGCTCTGTTCGTAGTATCAGTCGCCCATTTAGCACTATTCATATTCCTGTATTGCTCCATAATAATGGCAATGTCCACCCCTAGCTCGCGCACTGTCTGGGCTAATAGGTATTGCGCTACCTCACAGTGGTTAAGGTTTAACTGCAACAAAATCATAGCTCAAGGTTTTGTGGCCATTTCTTGAAAGCTGGGCATTCTCTAGACCCTACTATGTGGTTATTGGGTTTATGCAGGCCTTAACAAAGTGTCCCTCCTCTAGGCATTTAATGCAAGCCTTGAATTTATTCTCAGTGCTCTTACATTCTCCGGCTCTGTGTCCAAAGTTAAAGCATCGAATGCATCTAACTGGTGGTCTCACTTTCTCCCTGATTCGGCAAACTACCCATCCAATGCGAATTTGATTCGCTGCGATAGCCATCTTAGCCAGTGCGAGGGGTAGAGCCAGCACAACTGTTTTTGTACCGCAATATGCTTCTCTAAGCGATTTCACTACGCCTACATCAAGATCATTGAATCCCTCGAATTTACTAATTATTGCCTGGTGGGGCTCCTCTTTAGTTGTGACCTCGTCAAGATCTCTGATCTCAACGAGTTGCTCGCACGGTTGAGTCAACGCTTTGACCTGAACCTTTACGCCCAATACAGCATCAAGTGAAGATTTAAATGCCGCAGTTTGCATTGTTTTAGCTTCTGTTAATTGAAGAAGCATTTCACCTTTGGCCGTTTTTCTTATTCGGGCTACATTGTTTTCAAATCCCTTGAGGCCAGCGTCGTCTTTGATCTTCTTAAGGATATCAGTGTAGGTCATATCCTTACCCTTAATAATGAGGATTGCATCCGGCCGAGGAAGTTTTTCTTTACGTTTCCGGATTTTCCTTCCTACCTGGAGCCAGGGAGCTTCTACCTCTGGCGTCTCCTCGAGCACATCGTCCAGTGGATTACTAGAGTGGGGACGCAATGAATCTACAGCAGCTGTTTTGACTCTTCCTGCTTTTTTCCTCCTCCTAGTCTGAGTCGCCGGGCTTCCATCTTCCCTTCCTCTCTTAACAGATGCCACCTCTTGGGCCTGCTCTGTAGCGCTAGCTTCATCTTCTTTCGTACCGTAGCAGTTGCTAACCTTAGGAGATGTTTGTGTCATTTGTGTCGCCTTGCTCTGCCCTACCGTTTCTGCCTTACTCTCTATCAAACCCTTTTCCTTCAGGCTATCCGTGGCATGCCTATAAATTGTCTTCAAGTTTAAGATCATGCTTTTAATCTTCTGATGCACGTTATGTTTGGTTTTCGCGAATTCGTGGAGCTCTGCAATTTTGTCACCCAATGCCTCGATAGCGTTGTCGGGTCGACTGATGGTCGATACAGCTACAGCTTTACTCGTTGATGGTAGTGGTTTAGTGGTTGGAGATCGCTCTACTTTCGCACTTTTCCCGAAGATGCTTTCTCTCTCAGTGCGTGATTCCGCAATCTCGCTTTCCCCTGTCGCAGTATCTACTGTAGCGGCCAGGTGGGCCACCACTACAGCATTGCAGTCGCTGGATCTCGACGGCTGGGAGCCTGCTTGCTCACTCCCTAAAGCCGCCGGTACTAGGGTTCCGAATCCCTGCACCGTAACATTGTTTTGTATGGTTGTCTCCATTCCGAATTTGAATTCTTGGTTCCTTCCCATAGCATTTTATACCTACTGCCAGGTATGAACGCAGCCGCCCCTGACATGGAGAACAGACGCTGACCAGAGAGCCGCCAAATATGAGACAGACGCTTCCAGGTTTCTGTGAACTTATAGCGGTATACGCTCGCGTTGTTTGCCATAGAAACTTCACAGGATTAAATGTAACCTTTTCAGCACATCCTCCGCTTCTACCGCTCGGTCGGGGACTGCTTATTGGTTATTCGCAGCTAACCTATATCTATAGGCCGTTCAGCTATCCGCCACCGTGCCGACCCCCCTGGTAGCTGAGCTAGCCCCGGGAGGACACATCACCTTTAAGCCGCCACAAGTGTTGTACACGCAAAATCCAGCTGTATGGTTTAACATACTGGAGCAAACTTTTGAGTTATCGGTAATAAAAGCTGAAAAGACCCAGATATAGCCACGCCATCGCAACTTTGGATTCAAGGCACTACGAGACATTTGCAGGCCTCATCTTACGAGATGAAGGAACAAATCCTTACACCATTTTTAAAAATGATGAAGTTATAAGGACATTAGGCGAATCCGAAAGGTCAAAATTAAATAACTTGTTGCATGGGCTTACTTTGGGGGATCAGAAGCCATCACAGCTATTGAACAAATTCCGTCTCAACGCTGGAGCAGCTTTTGACGAGGGAACACTAAGGCAGTTGTGGATGAAGAGACTTCCACCCCAAGTACAGCTCATACTAACTACATTCGAAAACGACATTGAGTTAAATACACTGGCAACGCGAGCAGACAATCTGGTGGAAACGCTTACTCAATCGAACACCTCCCAGATCAACAAAATTTCGACATACACTGTGCCAACAAATTTAAACGCGAAAACTTCCTCCGGCACTGAAAAAACAGAAACTGACAACTATGTGTCGCTTGCAAAAATACACAGTCTCATTCAAACAGTAATTCAGGTTATAGTCAGAAACAACGGTCTCGTTTGGTTTCGCGATATAAAATTAATCCCAAATTTGATCAATGTTACTACCATTATAAGTATGGTAGTGATGCAAGAAAATGTGTTCCCGGTTGCAAATATTACGACGCACAAAAAAAATCCGGAACAGATGAAGGATTTTTAAGTTTCCATCAACAGGCAACGGCGGCCATTGATGGAAACAACATAAGTCGATTGCTCATTTTTGACACGCGTTCAAAATTAAACTTCTTAATTGACACGGGCGCCGACATTTCGGTACTACCAGCCAAATTTTACCGAAACAACTTTTTGACAAATACAACAAATTTATTAGGGCAGCCAATGGGACACCGGTCAAAGTTTTCGGCAATAAATTATTGAAATTGGACATTGGATTACGTAGGGAATTTATGTGGGAGTTTATTATAGTGGATGTGATCATTCCAATGATAGGCTCAGATTTTCTGAAGCATACCGGGTTGTTAGTTGACATCCAAGGACAGAGGGTAATTGACCCATTAACCTCCTTGTTTGTCAAAGGTTCCATAACCAATGATGCAGAACAAGCTCTATCATTGTTGGACAAGTCACCGTTGCACCCCAAAATTCAAAATCTACTTTCCAAATTTCATAAAATTTCAAATGTCGCATTAAGTAAGAATTTAGTCAAACATTCAGTAACACACCGTTTAGAGAAAATAGGACCACCAACAGCTTGCAAAACGCGGAGACTAGCACCGGACAAATTAAAAATCGCAAAACAAGAATTTGAACAGTTAATGTCACAGGGCATTTCTCGTCCCAGTAGCAGTGCTTGGTCGAGTCCCCTTCAAGACTTTTCGTATCAGCTTGAAGGGTGCACAATATTTATGTCCCTAGACCTTGTTCAAGCGTATCATCAAATTACGATCGAACCTTCCGATATTCCAAAAACTGCCATTACAACACCCTTTGGTTTATTCGAGTTCACTAAAATGACCTTTGGCCTTAGAAATGCAGCACAAACATTTCAAAGATGGATGCATTTAATATTGGCAGGCCTCAAATTTATGCTTTGTCTATTTGGACGATGTCTTAATCGCTTCAAAATCTTTCGATGAACATTTGGAACATCTAAATGTTGTCTTACAAAAATTCTCGGAACATGGTTTGATCATTAATCCAGATAAATGTGTTTTTGCTTCACACGAGATTACCTTCTTAGGGCATACGGTTAATGAACAAGGCATTTCACCCACACAGGCACGAATCAAAATAATAAAAAATTATGAACGTCCAACTACAGTTAATCATCTCAAAAGATTTTTTGGTATGATTAATTTTTACAGGCGTTTCATTCCAAACGCAGCTCTAGACCAAATTTTAGTGAACGATTTCTTGAAAGGTTACAAAAAAGACAGTAAAACTCCGATTAAATGGTCAGAGACTTCAATACAAGCTTTCGATAATTGTAAGGATAAGCTATGTCAAGCGACGTTACTTGCACATCCCTCATCCACAGCTAGGTTAGCTATTATGGTCGATGCATCGGACACAGCGATTGGGGCTGTGGTCCAGCAGTATGTTGGAGGTGCTTGGCAACCACTTAGTTTCTTCTCAGTACGACTGAACGAAACACAACAACGGTACAGTGCTTATAACAGAGAGTTGCTTGCAGCTTATTCTGGCATCAAGCACTTCAAATATTTGTTAGAAGGTCGTGAGTTCACACTGTACACGGATCATAAACCGTTAATTTACACGTTTAAACAAAATCCAGAAAAAGCATCACCGCGATAATTTCGACATCTTGATTTCATCGGCCAATTTACTACAAGTACATGATATACAAGTATTGATTGTACAGCAATTGCGGATGCTCAAACCAATGATGACGAATTACGAGAACTTCTGAATAATAATTCAAACACTTCACTCATTGTTAAGCAAATTCCTCTAAAATTCAACTCAAACAAAACTATTTGTTGTAATGTTTAAACCGGTATATCAAGACGTTTTATTCCACTAAGTTTTCGGAAAATTGTTTTTGAATCGTTACATAATTTATCACATCCGGGCATACGAGCTTCAGTGAAAATATATTAACTAAAAATGTTACATGGCCCAACATCGCAAAAGATTCAAGAATAATGGCTCAAAATTGTATACCATGTCAAAAATCAAAAGTTTCAAGGCATACACATTCCCCTCTCGGTACATTTGTAGTTGCATCGCAACGCTTTTCTGAAATTCATCTAGACATCAATGGTTACCAATTTCTGGAAACAACCGTTATTGTGTGACGTTAATAGATCGTTACACACGTTGGGCTGAGGCGATTCCAGTTCCGGACATTACTGCTGCTTCGGTCGCATTTGCTGTGTATTCAGTCTGGATAACCAGATACGGCGTTCCTGATTTCATCGTGACTGACCAAAACTATTGAGATTTCTGCACAAGCGTACTACAAGCTACAACCCTAAGTGTAACGGAATGATAGAACGGTGGCATCGAACGTTAAAATCTGCTTATGTGTCATAGTAGAACGGACTGGAGTAGCATAATTCCGCTGATTCTTTTGGGATTACGGACTACATACAGTACGGAACTGAGGACCACACCAGCAGAGCTAGTTTACGGAAGTACTCTGCGAATTCCTAGATAATTTTTTGACTAAACCACAAACAACAAAATTTTACAAACTGACTTTGTACAAAATTTAAAAAAACACTTTGACGAAATTAAACCAACTCCAGCTTCCAGACATTGCACCGAAAAAATTTTTATTTCGAAAAATTTAACGGATACAACTCACGTTTTTCTACGAACAGACGCGGTACGGAAATCCTTGGAGCCACCATACATTGGACCATACAAAGTAATAAACAGAAACGAAAAAACATTTACCATTGAAATTAACGGCAAACACAACAAGGAGTCAATCGATAGACTTAAACCATGTCAGTCAGAGAACACTCTAGAAAATACTAACGTTATTCAGGACGACGAAATAACCTTGAACAGACAAGCCGACAACAAAAACACCACCACTCGCAAAATGTCTTTCGACGTACCGGATAAAATTCCAACAACTAAAGAAACAACATACACGAGAACAGAACGACTCATCAAAACACCATCCAGGTTCAGGGACAATTAACGAATCAATACTTGACTTATGGATAATTGTTCGGAGCGTGAATTCTCACGAATTCACTGGAGTGGGAGTATTGTGGCGTACTGATTTTTGGTGAATGGTTTGTTCGCGCCAAAATATGTACAAAATTATAGAAGCTCAAGTAATTATGGAAGAGTGAAAACTGCTGGTTCTCGGTGTGCCTGGGAAATAAATGTTTTTATGTATAAAAATTGGAAAAAAAAAATATTTTAGTCAGTTACAAAAAAAAAAAGAAACAGTTCACATGCTTCACATAAGCCTGTTATATTAAATAAAATAATAAAAGCGAATAAATCAATGTTAAGGTACGGTTAATACAACTTAACAGCGTGTATATATTATGTAAATAAAAATTGAATAAAAAATAAAACTATAAGAAGTGTTATGTTTATTGTGTAGTGCACACCTAAGTAGCAGAACTCGACGTATCTATATACATATAATTATCTAACGATCGCTGCGGGTGAGTTAAGTATGTAGTGAAATCGCAGCCGCACTTCATTTCTGCTTATATTGTGTCTAAATACACACGGTTCAACGATAACCTTAATAAGTTCACCTGATACATGCCAACGCCAAGTGAACACACTTCTTGTGAACCCCTCTAACTAAATAAAGTAAATTGTGGAATATAGGATACCAACCGCCTATATATCCATAACTGCACGTATAGCTACTCTTGCTAAATTTTATGAGTAGTTTGCTTTTCGAATTTATGGCGACTTCGTTACCAGAATATTTAGTACAACTAATCGGTAAGAAATAGCTGATCAGTTTTCAAATTAATAATTAATTTTCCAACTTTCCATGTTGCACGTAAATTTTTTTAAATTAAATTTTATTTTCGCAACTAATTTTCTACGTTCCATTTATCATCTACTCTCAAGTACTTATTTGTACTTTGCCACGTTAAATGGAACGCAGCAATTAGTACCAAATATGAAAATTAGTACCAAAATTAGTACCAAATATGAATTCGCATCCATCTTATAAACATTTTTCCAGTGATATTTAGAGCGAATTTTATTTATGGTACGTTCCACACGATAATGACCTGCGGTTGGAATATCATGATAAATCTTTAGAACATGTTCCCGCAAAACAGCCGGTATTACCAATTGCGCATCCTCTGTCTCTTGATCCGGAGCATAATGAAAAAAGATGCCTGATTCCATTAAATACCCACGTCCTGTCCAGTTTCCTATATCGGGATGATCCAGCTGCTCAAAACAAGTTATAATCTTCTCCAATTCGTCGTCTTCCAACTGAAGTTTCCTTATATCCTTAGTAGCATAAGTTGGAAAGTCAATTTGAAATGAACTTATTTCGCAATCTTGTTTATTTTCATCATATGGTGGTCTAGACAAAGTGTCTGCTACCAGATTAGCTTTACCAGGCGTATATATAAATTTTAAATTAAATCCTTGGATGAGCAACACCCATCGCGCAAGGCGACCAGATTGTGACTTTAAGGTCATTAGCCATTTGAGTGGTTGATAATCGGTTCCGATTGTTACTTCTGCCCCATCAATATAACTCCTAAATTTGTTTAAAGCCCACACAACTGCTAACGCTTCTCGTTCTGTTGTACTATAATTTTTCTCAGCGGGCAGTAATAGACGACTGGCATACTCAATTGGGCGTTCATTCACATCCTCCCCCTGGAGTAACACAGCACCGACGGCGTAGTTACTAGCATCGGTTCGCAAAATATATGGTTTAGTTTCATCTGCCTGCTGAAGGATGGGTGCGTTAATTAACAACCGTTTTAACGAATTGAAAGCTCGCTGACATCATTCCATGCCCATACCGATTTTTTCTTGTTAAGTCGCTCAAAGGTTGTGATACTTCGGAAAATCCTGGAACGAACTTCCTATACCAAGAACACGTCTGCAAAAAAGACTTCACTTCCCTTATATTCCGTGGCACGTCGCGCTCTGAAATTGCGGAAACCTTATCGGGGTCAGTGCTAATACTGTTGTGTAATCGAAGTACATTGTTCTTAGGGCATTTCTGATAGAGTGAAGTAGAAGAGGAACAAGACGTCGGTGGTTAACGGAGGTGCTTCGATAACACAATTAACCTAAAATGGATTAAATAAATTAACGATGTAATTAAAAAGCATTATGTGTATAATTTAATTATAATCGCAGAAACAAAACATGGTGACAGCGGTAAACTAAACTAAAATAATAAGATATCGCTCCATATAACAGTAATCGTGGAAATTACAAATTCAAAAAAAAAAAAAAAAAATGCAAAATATTTAGGCGCCGGATAATTTTACATTTGACAAATTTGAGGCATGGCCGGCTTGGAAAAAACGGTTCCAAAGATATATGACAGTAAGTGGTGTAACAAAGAAAGATGATAAAGAAAAAATCGATATATTGTTCTATGTAATGGGATCAAAAAGTGAAGAAATAGCATTGCAGTTTAGTGAACAACCTGTTACATTGGAAAAAGCATTTGAGAAATTTGACGCTTATTTTAAACCTACGAAAAATATAATATTTGAGCGATATAAATTTAATACAAGAATACAGTACCAAGGCGAAACTATAGAGGAGTTCATCGGGGAGTTGCATTCCATAGCGGAAGGATGTGAATACAACATCTTAAAAGAAGAGTTAATTCGTGATAGAATTGTAGTCGGGGTGAACGATCGACGTGTTAGTGAGGTCATGCAGTTAAAAACTAACCTCACTTTGAAAGAAGCAATTGAAATTACGCGAACGGCTGAACTACAGAAACAACAAACACAAGTAATATTTGAAGATAAAGAAAAATCGATAAGGGCAGTGACAGAAAATTCAAAACATGGGAATTTTTTTTCGAGCGCACATAGAAATCAGCAAAAATGTATGTTTTGCTTTAAGACGCCGCATGAGAGGGTAAAATGTCCTGCGTTTAGGCTAAATTGTTTATCCTGTGGCAAGAGGGGCATTATGCAGTAGCGTGCTTTAACGCAAATAAAAAGGTGATGAAAGCAGTACAACCAGCTGTTTCAGGATTTAAATCAAATGTGGGTCAGAAGAGGGCAAATATGATCGAAACCGAAAGTATCGAAGAAGCGGAACTTCAATCAACGAAATTTACAATAGGAAATATTATTATTTATAATACTAAGGGTAGTGACGATAGTAGCTGGAGATTAGACATTTTGATTGTGGAATTCGGATGTCTCCACAGATTTTTGATCGATACCAGATCTGACTGTGTATGTATTGCGGGTAGCATGGTGCCAGAGGTGTTGAGGTATAAAATAGAACCTGCTAAGTTGGTTTTATATTGTCCTGATGGTAAGGCGCTGAGTGTCAAAGGTAGGATTTTTTTAACTTTGAATCTAGAAAATGTAGAATTTAAATGTTTTGCATATATTGTCGAGGGTTTGCAGGTGTCAATTTTGGGGCGTAGGGCTATTATGGAGTTAAATGCATTAAAGTGTAAGCAGTTTTTAAATGTACGTTCAATTAACAGTTCGGTTCAAGTGTATACAGAATTTCCTGAGCTTTTTAAACCCATTGGGGAGTTCAAAGGAACGGTGTCAATAAAATTACAGCCGAACGCAATTCCGTTTGTACAATCTGTACCACGCACGGTGCCAATTTCGTTATTGGGAAAATTGGAAACGGAGCTCAAACGATTAGTAGAATTAGAAGTGATTGAACCAATTCAGGAAATAACAGAGTGGGTTTCACCTATTGTAATTGTTCCCAAAGGACAAGAAATAAGACTGTGTTGTGATTACACGAAATTGAATCAATATGTCCAACGTCCATATTTTCCTATATTTAAGGTTGAATCGGTTCTGAATAAATTGCAGGGCGCTCAGTGGTTTTCCAAAATTGATATTAATAAAGGATTTTACCAAATTAAATTAGATAAGACAAGCCAGTTGCTTACTTGCTTTATTTGTCCTTTGGGTCGTTTTGTTTTCAAAAGGCTTCCTTTTGGAGTATCGTGCGCATCAGAATATTTTGTTACGCAATTTTCCCAGGTAATAGCAGGAATCCCAAACATGGTGTTCCATGTGGATGACATCCTCATTTACGCTAATTCGATTGAGGAACACGATGGAATTTTGAGACAGGTGTTAGATAAATTAAAACAAGAGGGCATAACGATTAATAAGCAAAAATGTGAGTTTGGTGTTCAAAACATCAAATACCTAGGGCATTGCTTGTCGGCAGCGGGTATATCGGTGGATCCAGATCGTATTGGAGCGATAATGGAATATTCCGCACCTAAGAACAAAACAGAGCTCCTCAGGTTTTTGGGCATGTTGAATTTTGTAAATCGATTCATTAGAAATCGATCAACTCTGCTTGAACCTTTGAATTCGTTGTTGAGAAATGGTATGGAATTTGTATGGGCAATAAATCAACAACAGGCATTTTTGAAAATTAAAGAAATTTTATCAGAATCACCAACCCTTGCGTATTTTGATACATCAAAGAAGATAGTAGTTAGTGCGGATGCTTCATCCTATGGTATTGGGGGTTGTTTATTACAAGAGAATCCGGAGGGAGTAAGAGAAATTGTAGCATATGCATCGCGAACTTTAACGGATGCTGAACGTCGTTATGCACAGATTGAAAAAGAGGCTTTAGGTTTGACTTGGGCTGCTGAAAAGTTTGCAGAATATATACTTGGTTTGAAGGTGATGCTTGAAACAGACCATAAGCCATTGATCCAGATTCTTCAATCAAAGGATTTGGATAGTCTCACTCCTAGACTACAACGTTTCCGAATTAGATTAATGCGGTATGACTATGAGGTGGTTTATGTACCAGGCAAACAATTAGTGGTTGCGGATGCTTTATCTCGTAGTCCAGATAGTAGCACAAAAGAATTGTATGATGAAATGGGCATTGAAGTGGAAGCATTTGTTAATTTTGTTAGGGAAAATTTGCCTATTAAAGATAGTTATATGGAAAAGATTAGAAAGTATCAAGAATTAGACGAGGTTTGCAAAAATTTGAAGCGTTATTGTGATGAAGGATGGCCAGGGAGAAATAGATTGTCGGAGTTTATGTGGCTGTACTATCAGCATAGAAATGATTTTATTGTGATTGACGGGGTATTATTGAAAGGGCAAAGAATTATTATACCACCTGCATTGCAGAGGGAAGTGATCGAATTTATTCATTTAGGGCATCAGGGAATAGTCAAAAGCAGACGTCGTGCACAAATGTCGGTATGGTGGTTGGGTTTAAGTTCACAACTAGAGACATATATTCGTAACTGTCCGCAGTGTGTTGAGGAGAGAGAGAATTATAGAGAGCCGTTCGAAAGAGAATTAATCCCAACGCGTCCAATGGAAAAAACTGCAGTGGGGACCTATTTAAGATTAACGGTAAATGGTATTTTATATTTACGGACTATTTTTCGAGATACTTTGAAGTTTCGCAATTAAATTCTATGAATGAAGAGTGCATAATTATGTAGATGTATGCACATAATATTTTCAAGGTTTGGTATATGTGATGTTTTGCGAACGGATAATGGCCCTCAGTTTCAAGCTAAATTTCGAAGGTTTGCTCAGGAGTATAATTTCGTCCATGTTACAAGTAGTCCGTACTACAATCAGTCCAACGGTGCTGTGGAGGCAGCGGTTAAAGTAGCTAAGAGTATTATAAAAAAGAATTCGAGTTCGGAATCAGAATTTTACAAGGCAATGTTGAGTTATAGGACGACACCTCTTTCAAATGGTTATTCACCGGCTGAATTGATGCTGGGTCGAAAAATTAAGTTTCATTTGCCAGTGCTCCCGAAGTTACTGGTTCCTAGTTATCCTAAAAATGTGTTAAAGAATGAGGAAATCCTTAAGGATAAGCAAGTACAAAATTATAATAGAAGACATAATACTAAGAAATTATCGGAACTAAATAAAGGAGATGGTGTTTGGATAACCGATTTGAGACGATATGGAAGAGTGGTAAGGAAATTGCAGTATCCTAATTCGTATTTAATTAAAGCAAGTGGTGGAATATACCGTCGAAATAGATTTCATATGATACCGGCTCCTTATTTACAGAATAGAGGTGAAGACGATTACGGGATCCAAATACCAACTTCGTATACCGAATTAAATAACGACAGAAACGAGATTGAAAGAAATAATGTAAGCGTATTTGGCGACGTCAATGAAAGGGCGGATAATGAGGGTATTAATGAAGAAAATACTAATTCTGATTCTAGGCTTCATTTACGTCGGCAGTGCGTATTGCCTCAAAGGTTTAAAGATTTTGTAATGTAAGTTAGTATAAGAACATTGTTTATATATATATATATATATATATATATATATATATATATATATATATATATATATATATATATATATATATATATGTTTTGGCAGTGTATATCAGAACAGAATTCACAACATCACATTTAGAGGTTACAAAATATAATGAATTTTTTATTGTTCAAATGTCATTAAATTGTCAACACACTCACAAAATGTAATGAATTGTACTACTATCGATCAATTATTTTTCGATCATTTTTATTATTATTTTTTATTGTTAAGATTAACGATGTAATTAAAAAGCATTGTGTGTATAATTTAATTATAATCGGAGAAACAAAACAAATACCTTCGCCATTTATAACATGACCGGGAAACCTAATACTCTCTCGATAGAAAAAACATTTTTCGCGGTTAGCTCGTAAACTGCATGAAACGATTAAAAACTTTCTCCAAATCAGACAAATGTTGTTGAAAGGCCTCTGAAAGAATGACTATATCATCCAGATATGCCAAAATTGTGACCTCTGGGATTCCCGACTTAAATCTATCGACCATCCGCTGGAATGTCGCGGGCGCATTTTTTAACCCGAAACTCATTCGCTTAAACCGATACAACCTAAACGAACATATAAAAGCGGTTTTATCACGATCCGAAAAGCGAACTGGAACTTGCCAATACCCACACCGCAAATCAATCGTCGACATAAAAAGAGTTTTCTTAGCCAAATGCAAGAGTTCGTCAATCCTTGGCATTGGGTACTTATCTGATGTCGTTATGGCATTAAGCCGCCTATAATCTACACAAAATCGATAAGAAGCATTAGGTTTTTTCACAAGTACCACCGGAGACGCCCAAGGTGACTCACATTCCTCTATTATCTCATCTTTTAACATTTTGTCTAACTCTTGGCGTATAATGTTGCGTTTCTCTAAAGACATTTTATAGGCAGGACCAAAAACAGGAATGTGATCACTAGTGCTCCTAAAACAAAAGCCATGAGATAAAAGAACTATTAGTAGATGCAGTATTAGCCTATAATAATTCAGTGCATTCAACAACATGTTTAACAACATTTGAATTGCATAGAGGCAATATTGAGGTAAAGAACATAACTAATCTAAATCAGGTTCAACCAAACGATTATCTTGATAAAATGCGGAAAAACTTCGAAGCTCTAAACAAAGCAATAGCGGAAGAAACGCATAAAAGCAAGAAACGAACGATAGAAAAATTAAACCTCGTAAGGGACGAGCCAAAAACATTCGAAAAAAACGAAATAGTTTTTGAAAGAAATTCCACTAGAGACAAACTAGCACCGAAATACATAAAACATAAAGTCATTGAAGACAAGGATGTTACAGTAACAACGAATAAACGCACGGTGCATAAGAATAAAATTAAGAAATGAATCATTATATATCACCTCCACAAAACCTCAGTCTTTGGAAATATTCGATCTGAACAACAACCAAGGAGTTATTGGTTTAAACTTAGCAAAACCAAGAGTAATAACAACCTATACGAAATTAGTACATACCATATTATAGAATTAGATAATTTAAAAGTTAGCTTAGAAAATATTTAGAGTAATTACATGGATCTAGAAAAGGTCACAAACAAACATAACCTTCCCACTTATCTGCTAGTAACAGCAAAAAGTAAAATTCAAAATCTCCAAACTCAGTTGAACAACATTTTACCCGTATCTAATAACAGATTTAGGATAGGAATCTTCGATCCTCTAAGAACACTAATTAAAGCTATATATCAGGGAATTTAGACAACAACGACTACATCGAAATTCAACACTCAATAAAAGTTCTACAAGACGGAAATTATGCAGTAGTAGAGAAATTTAATGAACAAGTGGAACTAAACCACCAAATGATAGATAGATTTGAAAACGTTACCAAATATGTAAACCAAATGTCAAATCTTTTAGAGGAAATGTTTAAACTACAAAGTAATAACTCATATACTAATTGGGAGAATAAACTGCAACAGAAGTATCACTATATACTAGACTATAATATAGAAACCCTAAAAGATCAAATTCAAGAAATTCATGAAATAATAACGTTTGCGAAGATAAATATAATTTCAAGATATATACTAGATGGTAGCGAATTAGAATAGGTTAAAAATATCTTAAATGACCAAACAATTAATGTTAAATCAGATGAGCAACTATACGCATTGTTAAATTTAAAGGCGTTTCATAATAATACTAATATTGTACTTGTTATTGAAATACCACTATTTCATGAAGAAATATTTTCCTATTACTTCATTAAGACCATTCCTATCCTAACTAACCGAAGAATTATAGTAAACTCAAATCATTTAATCCTTTCCGAAAATTTATATATGGAAATAAATAACCCATGCAATCTAGTAGAGAATACATATTATTGCAACATTAACCAGTTGTACAGCACTAGTAACAGTTGTATACCTAATTTATTATTGAGCAAAAATTCACAATGCAAAACAACGGAAATTCAGCCAGAGGATGAAATCAGTCACCTGCAGCCCGAACACCTGTATGTTTCATCTAAAGGGGGAATAAAATTTACGTCAACGTGTAATAAAAACGAGGCTATCTACGGAAGGAAGCTACTAAAATTCATAGATTGTACAATCTTCATTAAAAATAATCAGTACACAAGCAAATCAAAACAGAAAGTTCATCATATTACGGTTGTTCAATCATTCGAAGGAGTCAATTTTACTACGAATTTAGAGGAAACTTTCACTTTCGAGAAACTTGAACAATTCAACTTCACGAACGTCGAAAGAATAAACAACATTATACAATTTTTATTATATACAATTTAGTTCGATGTATGATAATGTAGTAATCTGTGGTGATATCAATTTTGATCTTAATGTTTGTAAGGGGGGTGGCAATAAATTCAAAAATATTTTGGATTTATTTGGTTTTAAAATTTTAAATGATCAACCCACTTGTTTTACTTCGCATAGCAGTTCTCTTCTGGATGTTGTAGCTTCTAGTGATAATTTGAAAATTTTAAATTTGCTACAATTGGGTTTGGGTCATATGTCAGATCATGATTTACTGGCTTTTTCTTATAATCTCAATGATATGGTAATTGAATTGGAACCTAAATTAATTTCTTTCAGAAATTTTAATTTATTGAATTTTGATAAATTGTTAGAGTGTGTTAATAAGTTACCATGGGATAATTTGTATTCAATAACAGACGTTAATTTAAAAATTGATCTATTCAATTCCTTGGTTACATATTCATTTGAGAATGCTGTCCCTACATCGACTGTTAAAATTTCCAGGAGAAGTAAGCCTCTGTGGTTTAATAATGAAATCGAATCGGCCATTTTGGAGCGGAATATTGCTTTTGTTACGGCCATTAAAACAATTTTTTTGTGTAAAGCAAAATTTAAAATGATAGTATCCGACACCTTTTAGAAAATAGTATCATGAATTGAATTTGAAGTTGTTTTTTTTTTTTGATTATTTGATTATATACATATGTAACTATGTAGGTCATTGAACTTTTATTTATTTTTTTTATATAATATTTCGGTCCATTCATTTTTTTTGATAACGATGAATGATGAGTCATTTCTGTTTAATTTTTTTTTGTAAGCAAATCGATGCATTTTTGAATTTTTTTTGGTGTATAGGAATTAAAACGATATCGCATCTGTAGAGACAATTATATTATGTACGTACATACACAAACTAAGCAATTACACAAGTCTTGTACATATTTTGTTATTTATTGGGTTAAAACATCTATAGGTACCGAAATAATATACATATAGATAATTTTAGGCGGGCTTTTTTTTGTCATGGTTAAATGCGCGTATATGCTAAATGAAGGCGAAGTATATAATATTGTACATAAAATAAACTGTACATAATATAAAAAAAAAAATCTTTCTGGAATATGCGAAATTTTTTTTTTCTCGAATTCTTGTTGAGATATCACAGATGAAGCTTGATTTAAATTTACAAGCTAAGTTAGTTTAAAAAAAAATATATTTGTGCGTTTAAAAATTAGATAAAAGAAGTGATTTTTTTTGTTAATCATTCGATAAAAAAAAAAGGAAATATTTATCCGAAATATATAGTTTTGGAATAATTTTGGTGTAAAATTAGTTCCTCAGCGAATGTTTAACGGTAAGCCTTTGCTAATGGTTATTAAACGTATATTTGTGTTACGAGGAATTATGTTTGATTTTTTTTATTCATTTACATACTTCTCTTAGATAAAAGTGAATACAAAAAAAAAACCTAAATAGGTGGAAATTCTATTCCGAGACTTAGGGCCGCTGCTTTAGCGGGTAAGTTATTATCGAAGTTTGGTGTTACTAGTGCTAAGTTTTGCGTTTGCGTTTTTTAGTGTTAGCGGAGTGGCCATGGATTAAATTGACGGTGAACAACTTAATTGATCTCATCAGATTGCGTGTTTTCACCATATACCTTGTCACACAAGGTTAACGTTGGAATTCCGGATTATTTTATTCCACCGGGAAAAATACTGTAGAAAATAGTGTAGTTATAGTGATCAATAAAAAAAAAAAAGAAGGATGAAAGAAAATTGAATTGAATTGGTGGAAAAACAAGATAAATATAAAGTAAAAGGAAAAGGTGTATACGTATGTATATACGTATAAGTGATAAGTACATATACATATGTACATAGATAATAAGTAGTTTTAAGGGTAGAGTTCACATTAAATAGTAGTGCAAGGTGTGAGGAGCATACCTTCATATAAGTTAAATTTTGAGTTTTCAGCTTCCATATATTGCGGAGAGTACTCTTGGCGAGCTTATGGTGAGTCTTTTTTTTTGATTATATATATATATATATATATATATATATATATATATATACATATTTCTATTTTTGTATGCTCCCAGCATAATTGTGTGCAGTTATATTTGATTGAATTTTGATTTACAAATTTTTTTTTTCTATTTTACAATTTTGTTCAGTATCGTTATTTACATATGCATATATATACATTTTTGTAAATACAACTTTTCCTATTACCTGTTGATGATATTGTTAAATTATTCAGTTTTTTAAATTTTCAAATAATAAATTAATTAAAATGAAGAAGTAATTTCTTTTAATTGATGATGGTGTTGAGCTGGGTTAGTCCAGATGAATGTGGACATGCCGCTAAGTTTTTTTAAATTCATTTCAACACGTGAGGGTTTGTACGATCAGTTTATTTGGCGGCAAAGAACCTTCCTAGTGCCAACTGTAGATTATCCTAATTTATAAAACGTGTTGGCCGCCAAAAGATCGGTTACACTTTACGAAATCTGAAACTTAAAGGTACCAGTGAATTGCGTGCAATTTATATTAAGATCCGTAACATAACAACTAGTTTAATTAGAAAAGCGAAATTTAAATTCTATAGTGATAAATTTATGAGGTGTAAAAATTCTCCCTCAGGTTTTTGGGGATGTTGCAAAGATCTTGGTATCACCAAAGCTAAAATTAATAGTTTTGTACCTAACCCTAATGAATTTAATGACTATGTAACACTGACGTGCAACTCTACAACTAGTCCTCCTCTCGATAGTTTCAATTGGTTTAATGATGCGCATGACAGTTTTTCCTTTTATAATGTTGACATTGAAGAAGTCTTGAAAGCATTTATGAGTATTAGGTCTAATTCTGTTGGCCTTGATGGTGTTCAATTAAAGTTTATTAAGATAATTTTACCTTACATTTGTCCGTTTATTGTCGATATTTTTAATTGTATTTTAACAACATGTTTTCCCGATAAATTGGAAAATCTCTAAAGTGTTGCCGGTTGCGAAGGTTTCAGATCCAAAATCGTTAAGTGATTTTAGACCTATAAGTATATTACCTTGTATTTCTAAGTGTTTTGAGGTAATTTTGAAAAATCAAATTATGAGATATTTAAATGATAAACAAATGTTGTGTCCTTTTCAATCCGGTTTTAGACCTAACCATAGCACTTCTAGTGCTTTGACTTGTATTTGTAATGACATTCGTAGGAACTGTGATTCCAAATTTTTCACTGTTCTTGTATTATTGGATTTTAGCAAAGCGTTTGACTCTGTGAATTATATGAAATTGTTTTATAAATTAGGTAATGAATTCAAGTTTTCATCGAGCGCGATCAGTTTAATAATGTCCTATTTATCTGATCGCAAACAGACAGTTTTTGTTGCTGGACAGTTTTCAAAGGTTTTACCATTGAGTTTAGGTGTTCCACAGGGTTCCGTATTGGGACCTCTTCTTTTTTTATTATATATTAATAGTCTTTCGTCAGTCATTAATTATGCATCGTACCACCTTTATGCTGATGACTTACAGATCTATTTAAAAGGGACAATTAATAGTGTGGATGTTGCAATAGATAATATAAATAAGGATTTATCAGCCATTTCTTCGTGGGCATCTGATAATTGTTTGTCTTTAAACTCGTCTAAATCGCAAGCGATTGTTATTTATAATACTGTGATTGACACTAGCAGTTTTCCGCCAATTTATTTAAATAATGTAATTATTCCGTTCTCCAAAACGGTTAAGAATCTAGGCTTGGTTATGAATCAAACTCTATCATGGGTTGATCATATTTCAACTATTGGGGTTAAAATATTCGGAATGCTTAGAATTTTATGGAGAACCTCCTCTTTTACTAGCATAATTTTTAGGAAAACTATGTTTTTTGCATATGTACCTTCTTCCGCATTTTCTATATGGGTGTGAGGCTTTCTTTGAATTATCTCAATCTTGTAAATATATGGTTGATCTTTTATTTAATGCTTGTATTAGATATGTTTTTGGTTTAAGTAAGTATGATCATATATCTCATCTTAAGACAAGTTTATTGAATATTGAAATCACTGATTACTATAATTATAGAATTTGTTATTTTATTTATAGAATTTTAAAAAACACTGAGCCATTATATTTGTTTAACCAGTTCCAGTTTGGCCAATCATTGCGTAAGAGAGCGCTTATTAAACCGCAAAATTCGTGTAAACTTTATCATGACAGTTTGTTTGTTAGCGGCATTCACATTTTTAATGTAATTGATCCTGCTATAAGAAATTCAACGGTATCTAATTTCAAACGGCATTTCCTTCAGTAATTCAGTAAATTGAAATTTATTATTATTATTAATTTTATTTGATTTTTTTTTATAATTAGTTTTATTTTTCGTTAATTTTATAATAGTTAACTTTACTTATTATTATTTTTTTTTTAATTATGATATTTTTTTGGAAATGTATACAATTTTTTAATAATGAGAGTTATTACTCTCCAATTGTATTTTTTTGAATTTAAATAAATAAATAAATATCCATCGCATACAACATCACATACAACACCACGCGCAGCGCAGTCAGCACATCTTGAAGAAATGCTACAACACTCAAGAACATGAGCTGCGATAACAGCATTATAAAATAATAAATTCCATATAATAAATTTAAACTTATGTGAACTCTATTGTAAGCATTTTTCTTTTCTTTTCTTTTCTTTATTAGAATATTATATTACAAAAATTATGTTATTGCATTAAATTCTTAAACATAAGTAATTCAGAATTAAATCAGTAGTTGAAATGTAAAGACGTTTAAATTGAAATACAGTGTCAAAGCTAAGTGATTATTTTATTTTATGTTTGGAAAACGTATCCCTAAGGGAAATCCCAAGAACACTCAAGTAATACATACTTAAACTATTTGATTAGTGATGAAATCATCTACCTTTCAGTATAGAAAAAACAATAGCGATAGAATCCAAAAGAGATGAATTCGGGAATTCCCATTTTTTTATTTAGTGGATTTAATCTGCTGTAACGGACTGTATAAGTGAAAATATTCAATGTTTTTCTTTGTTTTTTAGTATATTATGTGTGTGTGTGTGTTCAATAATTTTCCTTTTCTCTTATTTTAGGTAGTGTTCGACTAGCTCCGGTTCAAAATTATCAGCTTGAAACAAATCGAAAATAGCATTAAGAAATTTAATTAAATAAAATCGAATGTCATAAATTAATGTAAACAACCAATGTAAATGAAATTCGATATATTTGTTGTTCCAATTTTGACATTTGAGAGTGATAAAGAAGTGATCTGCAGTATCAATTTTGTTGTTATACTCGTATAACAGTTTACTATACTGACATCTATTTTCGGGTAGCTGAATTATTTAATTAGCTTAATATTTAATTCAGCTTGTATGCGCTATTTAATTTTATTACCAAAAAATAAAGCCGTTTACAACAACTATTTTTGATGCCGAAGAAAATTTAATAAATAAAAACCAAATATTTGTGAATTTAAATTATAAGAAATTATTGATACACAATAAATAATTTGTACACTAAATATTTAATAGTGTTGTGTTGGTGAATCTTTATTTAAATCGTTCGCAAGTCCAACAAATTATATGGGTGAATTCGCCATCAGCCATTTTGTGAGAATAAAGCCAAGCCATATTGGGCGAAGTCATCTGCCGTTTTCTATTGGTCCTTCGAGCCGGATAGTGAACAAATCCAAAGCAGCAATAAAGGTCACCAGCATTATTATATTAAGGAGTTAAGTCAGAAAGCCACACCTTCGAGAAAACCATACCATTCAAACCACGCTATTCATTATCCAGGTAATATCGATCAACGCCATAACAAGCCACGCGTATCGTCACACGATCTATTGGAATATTGGTAAGGTGCCCACAATTATTAAGTGAATTTGCCTAAATTAATGAACGTGATAGTAAGAAATTAAACGCTCATAAATCTATTGTGCGCGAATAAGAAAGAGAGTTAGGTGAATTGTCGATCTTAAAATGGCAGATTTATTAGCACTTAAAAGGATTCGTTCCGAGATAAAGGGTAGTTTAACGCGAATGGAAAATTTTCTTATTGCTAATTACAGTAAAACGGATGAAATTTCCATTGACGAATTGATGGTTCGTGTAGATACGGTTCAGAGGTTAAGAGTGCAATTTTTGGATGTAGAAGAGAAAATGTATGGTATTGATCCCGATATTGAGTCCCAAATGGAAGAATTCGAATCAAAATATTATTTGGTTTCTGCAAAGCTCAATAAATGGATCCGTAAGCTAAATGAAAAACAGCATGGTGCTGGAAAACTCGATGAATCCATATTAAATACCAACCACTCAACCTCAAGCCGCAGAAATAAAATTAAAAAAGCTAAGCATACCTTCCTTTTCTGGTGAATATACTGAATGGCCTAGCTTTTATGATTTGTACAATACGTCAATTCACATCAGTAAAGATTATCCAGCAGTTCAAAAATTCCCATATTTGAAAAGCTTATTAATTGGAGAAGCAGCGCAATTAATTAGGTACTTTACTGTAACGGAGGCGAACTACCACGAGGCATTTTCCAAATTGGTTGAACGATATGATCGTAAGAAATATATCGTTAATGCGTTCATTCGTACATTTATGAATCAGCCGTCCATAAATGAAGTTAGCAGCTCCAGCATCAGAAAATTGCGAGACACGTCAGATGAAGTGCTTCGCGGACTGAAGGCGTTAAGTACCAAGGCAGAAACCAGAGACAGCTGGCTAATCTATATTTTGATTAAAAAGTTAGATCAGGAAACAAGGATGTTATAGGCACAAGAATCGACAGCTACGGAATACCCAACTACCAAGGAGTTCTTCGATTTTTTGAACAAAAGATGCGATGCTTTAAAATCCATGTCATATCGTACTCGAGAGCCAAGCCGGTGTCAGCAAGGGCGTTGGTTACTGAAACAACCGAGTTGAAAAAGCGAACTTGAAGCTGTTCCGTATGCAAGGGCGAGACGCATTTGCTATTCGAGTGTAAGGAGTTCGCGAACATGTCATTAGCCGGCAGGAAGAGTCTTATAACAAATGAGAAACGATGCAATAATTGCTTGCATAAGGGACATAGTGTGTATAACTGTCATGCCAGAAGTAGATGTAAACGTTGCCACAGAAGACATCACGATTTATTGCATGACTATTCCCCTCAGTGGCCCTATTCTGGTAATTCCCGGGGAACGGGGAATAATTTTTTTTTTACAGCAGATATTCCCAGATACATATTTCCAACTTTTTATTCCCCATTTTCTTAAAGTGCATTCTGTCAATTGGGGAATAAATATACAGGGGAAATAAATTTAGTTGTATCAAAATTATTATAATAACTCTTATTTATTATAATACTATCTTTAAAATTATTAACAGTATTAATATTATTAATTATTTATAACAACTACATATAAACAAACATTTTCGTTAAAAATCTATTCCCCATCAATTCATTCATAAAATCGGTGTGGAAAAACAAACGTCAAAACTGCTATAATGGGGAATAATTTTTTCCCAATAAAAAATCTTTCCCGAACACCAGAATACACTTTGGGGAAAAGGGAATAATACTGCAACAAAATTTAAAATTTCTATTCCCCGGGAATTACCAGAATAGGGCCACAGGTAAACGAAGCCAGCCACGTTACATCGCTACAAGAAGGTTCGAAGCAAGTTAAGCCATCAACGAGCAAGGAAGGTGAACCTGAAACGCAAGTCTACCAAACAAGCGTGATATATTCTATGCAAGCTATTTTACCAACGGCCATTGTACGAGTGAAGGACGTAAATGGTGAGTTTAAAGAAACTAAGCCATGAACTTCTGGACTCAGCTTCGCAAGTCACATTTGTCACTGACGCTTCTGTGCAAAAATTGGGATTGATGATAGCAAATTGGTGTGTGATGGTGAGTGGTTTGGGACAGTCTAATTTAGGGCGGACGAAAGGAGTCACTCAGCTAGAAATCGTGTCAAGATCAGTTAGGGGGCCGGGTTTTAATGTTCAAGCCTATGTGGTACCAAAAATCACAACTTTACAACCAGCATACAAAATTGGTTGTGCAGAACTTGACAAGTTAAAATCAATGAATCTTGCCGATCCAAGGTTTTACGAAGGTGGCAACATTGATTTATTGCTAGGCGTTGAGATGTTCTTCGCGATAGTGGAAAACCAGCAGATTAGGCTGTCACTGCGTCTAGTGGTCCAAAAAACACTGTTTGGCTGGATAATTGGGGGAAATGTCTCAGGGGAAAATAACAATAACGAAGTGGTTAATTTTAACGTCACAATGGAGGTGGATATCACGTTACGAAAGTTTTGGGAAATAGAGAGTATTCCATCGATGAACGATCTAACCGAGGAGGAAAAATACTGTGAAGAGTGGTTTGAAAAAACAACGCAAAGAGCTGTAGATGGAAAATTCGTAGTGAAATTGCCGGTCAGTAAAAAACTAACGATTCTTGGATCCAACTATTTCGTGGCGAGCCAACGGTTTAAGGCGATGGAGAATAAGTTTAGGCGAAATCCCGAATTCAAGGAGCAATACCATAATTTTATCAGTGAATATATTCAACTAGGCCATATGGAGGAAATAAATAAAGGCATTAACGCAGACGACTACTTCCTACCACATCATGGAGCCATCAAGGACACTAGCACAACAACGAAGCTAAGAGTAGTTTTCGATGGGTCTTCAAAGGATGAAAATGGGTTATCACTGAATGATTTACTGAGGACGGGACCAACCATTCAATCATCGCTATTAGAAATCCTGTTACGATTCCGCACTTACCGATACGTCATATCAGGTGACATAGAAAAAATGTACCGGCAAGTTTCGATTTACCCAGATGAGGCGAAATTTCAAAAGATACTATGGAGAACCGATATAAATGATCCAATCAGGCAATATGCATTGAAGACATTGACTTATGGCACCGCTCCAGCTTCGTTTTTGTCCACAAGATGCATTAAGCAGGTCACCAAGGAAAACAATAGTAAATATCCAGTAGCCGCCGCAGCCATCCAGATAGATATGTACGTTGACGACTTAATGACAGGAGCCAGCGATGAAGAGGAACTAATTAAAATCAGAGAGGATATCGTCAACATACTCGAGTCAGCCGCATTCAAGATACGAAAATGGAGTAGCAACAGCCCCAAGATGCAGAACGTATTAAAATTACAAGGTACGACGATGAAAAAATACATAACAGACGATGAAACCATAAAGCTGTTAGGTCTAAAATGGAATCCAAACTTAGACTGCTTTTGCTTCTCAGTATTTCTTGCTACTACTCTCCGAAGCTAGCAGGATCTTCGATCCATTAGGATGGTTGTCTCCGATAACGATACGGATCAAAATACTGTTCCAGAGTTTATGGCTACGAGATTTACAATGGGATGACCAACTTCCAAACGAGATACGCATTAGGTGGATAGCGCTCCGCAACGAATTAAAAGGAATCGAAGAATTGATGGTTCCTAGATGGCTTTAATTTAGTGGCGAAATTGAACTACATGGCTTTTCCAATGCCAGTGAATTGGCATATAGTGGGGCAGTTTATGCTAATACAAAGAACTCTGTTTATTTAATTGCAGGAAAAATCAAGGTCTCACCAATTCGGCAATTAAGTTTACCTCGTTTAGAGTTACTGGGAGCAGTTTTATTGACTGAGCTGGTCAATACCTAGCTTGTACGGTGTTATGGTGTGATAGCAAGATCGTGCTAGATTGGTTGTCATCACATCCGAGGAAATGGAATGCTTTCGTCGCCAACAGAATACCCATAATTATAGATCAATTTCCACGTGAATGTTGGCGTCATATACCATCGAAATATAATGCAGCAGACTGTGCGTCACGAGGAATAACAGTGGTTGATTTTGTTGATGGAAGATGTATTTGGTGGAACGGTCCAGACTGGCTACAATTAGATGAAGAATGGTGGCCCGAGCAAAGGGCATGTTATCAAACCGAAGCTGAAAGGAAATGTAAAAACCTGGACGTATTATTGAGCACACCTAATAGCTTCGTCGACGATTTGCTGAAGAGATATAGCTCATTCGAAAAGCAAAAGAGGATACTGGCATACGTGAAGCGGTACATAAACCATCTCAAATGGTGAAGAGATCATAGAGGGAGTGATACTACAATATGTAAAACTGAGATGGCCGAACCAAAGAAGACCTGTTACCTAACCCAAGAAGAAATCCTGCGTGCTGAACGAACTATTATAAGTTATGTCCAAGGTCAGTATTTTTCTATTGAAATGAAATGTTTGCAGAAAAACCAAGAAGTCCCAAAGAAGAGTTCACTCAAGGCCTTGAATCCATTTCTGGATAAAGATGGTATTATTCGAGTAGGGGGGCGAATAACCAACTCCATGGTTAACTACGACACCAAGGGATGCTTGGCAATTTTACCATGTTCCGCATCAATTTCCAAAGCTATTATGTTAGATGTTCACATTAAATGGTTACACGCCGGTTGTGGCTTGTCAGTGAGTCTATCACGACAAAAATTTTGGATCATACGGGCGAGAGATGTCGCAAGGCTGGTAATACATACAGACCTAAAGATGCTCGCGTTCGTACAAGGTCTTGTCGATTCGGAAGACGTGGCAATTCTCAAGATGCTGCTCAATATGCTGGATTTAAATTATACGCAAAGCGAGGCAGCCGACGATCCTGGAGCAGCACCCAAACTGAACCTGAACACACTGGTCAGCACCTGCGAACGGATGCGAACCCTCGAAAAAGAGAGGGCCATGGTCGAGCATCCGGAAACGGTAAAACAGAAAGTCCTGTTCGTACGCAAAAAAACGCAATCTGAACGAGATTACACGTCACAACGACAGACCCCACAGCAAACTATAACCAATTCCACGAGCGCACCGAACCCATTTGTACCGCCGAGGCCGTGTGCTCACTGTGGAGGAAACCATTTCCACAAAGACTGCCCGTTTAGCGGAAAGACATGCGCGCTGTGTAATGGAATTGGACATAAAAGTGAGGCGGGGTTCTGCAGCAGCTCGTGCATCTGGAGGCAGCTCCAACAACAACGACGGAAAAATCCACGTCGTCGAAGTAACGCGGTCAGCACCCACCAACAGGAATCAACAAAAAAATTTGTCACGGCAACCGTGGACGGTATTAAAGTAAAGCTGCAGCGTGACAGTGGCTCTGATTTGAGCATTATCCCGCAAGCAAACTGGGTGAAGCTTGGCGAACCAAGTTTAAAACGGTACAATGGAACTGCCGTAAACGCTTCTGGCGAGCCTATCCAGATCTTGGGATGTTTCGACGCGACTTTGACGATAAGCGAGTACGAAGCCGTACCATCGCTGAACCTTTTCGGCAACGAATGAATGACGAGACTGAATTTATGGGATGTGCCACCGTCAGTATATTGCCACAACGCCAAGAGAATCAACAGCGGTCCACGCACACTCGAACAAGTGGTTAAAGCGAATTTTCCACTGCTTTTCTCCAAATCCTTGGGTTGCTGCAACCAAATGAAAGCGTCGCTCACACTTAAGCCAGAGGCAAACCCGATCTATCGCCATGCACGGCCGATGCCACATGCAGCCTCAAAGCCAATCGAGGACGAACTGTTTAGATTGCAGTGCCAGGGTGTCATCGTACCAATCAGCTACGCGGACTATGCAGCACCAATCGTGGTAGTGAAAAAGAAAGACGGGCGCATACGAATCACCGCCGAATACTCTACAGGACTCAATGACGCGCTGGAACCGAATAAATACACGCTCCCAACGCAAGAGGGAATAATGGCTAAACTCGCGGGAAATACAATTTTCACTGTCATCGACATGTCTGACGCCTCCCTGCAGGTGGAACTCAACGATGCTTGAAAAAAGCTGATGCCGATCAACACTCATTGCGGGCTTTTTCGGGTTAATCGCTTGCAACCAGGCGTTAAAACGGCTCCCGGCATTTTCCAACAATTAATGGACACTATGACAGGCGGCATCGACGGTGTTTTCCTTTGGATCTACGACATTATCATCGGAGGCAAAGACGATAAACAGCACCGCGAGCGCCTTTTCAACGTTTTAAGCCGCATGCAAGAATATGGCTTCACTCTCAAACCATCAAAATGCTCGTTGGTCAGAAGTCCATCGAGTTTCTGAGCCACATCATTGGCGAAACCGGCATCCGGCCAAATCCAGCCAAGTTGGAAGTCATGCAGCAGCTGCCACCGCCATTGGACATTACCCAGCTGCTCGCTTTCTTGGGTGCGGTAAACTGGTATGGCAAGTTCATACCCAAACTCAAGGAAATGCGCGGGCCTCTCGATGAACTGCTGAAAGACGAAGTCGAATACGAGTGGACCGAAGCCCAAGACACGGCATTCAGCCAGCTAAAGGAAGTGCTCTCATCTGATTTGGCTCTACCGCACTACGATCCAGCCAAGAAAATTATTGTCGCAGCAGATGCGTCCAGCTATGGATGGGGCGGTGTACTCATGTACCAACTGGATGACGGCACCAGGAAGCCCGTCATGCACGTATCGGGATCGTTTATGAAGGTGGAAAAAAATTATGCCCAGGTTCAACATTCATTTCGAGATTAATCGCGACACAACCGCTGCTCGAATCCGAAGATACCGTCATCGCAACCGTCGATGCGGAAAATCATGATTGTTTCGCGATTAACACCGCTAAATCGCTGCCAGTCAACTTTGGGGACCTCCAAAAGGACTATCGTCTCCGACAACGGTCCGCAATTTGTCTCGACTGAGTTCAAACGGTTCTGTGAGGCGAATGGCATCAAACATTTGACATCAGCGCCCTATCATCCTCAATCAAACGGGCGCGCGGAACGTTTCGTCGGCAAGGCGACTGCAACGCGGAATATGTCCTGCGCAAATTCCTCACCTGCTATATCGCTACACACCATCACCAGCACTCGGGGACAAATCACCGTTCCAATTGATGACCGGGCGAGAAATTCGCACCAAGCTGGACTTAATTAAGCCACCACCAGTGCACAACGATGGACGAAATGTTGAAATGGAGGAGCGATTCAACGCTCACCACGGGGCGAAGCACAAAGAATTCATGGCTGGCGAGAGGGTGTTCTTCAAGTGTATGAATGGCAACGATTGGACCTGGAAGCCCGGTACAGTAATTGAACGCCGAGGAAAGGTCAACTATTTGGTCCAAGCACAGATGAAGACTAGCGAACGAAAGGTCACGTGCCACGGTTGCGCCACCATCAGAAGAAGACAACGTCTTGATGGACATTTTCGAGTTGCGACCAACGCAACGTGTAGTGGAACCGATCATTGTTTCGCAACAACTACTCTCAGAGGAGGAACCAGGGCCAGCACTGGGTGCAGAGCCACAGCACGGTGCAGAGCCACAGCAACCTCGTAGGTCCCAGCGAACAACAGCTGGAAAGCTACCGTCGCGTTTTGCTGATTACGAGTTGGCGCCGACGGCCACTCTAAACGAGGAGAACTGTGAGGTGTGCTACTGTTAGGCACGTGCGACTGTAGGGCAGACAACGAACGCTACTAGAAAAGGTAGCGGTGAGTAGTAAAAGTAGGAATGTCAAACACACGATACGTAAGGAGATAGACGTGTAAAGTATTAATAAATATAAGAATTTAAATATATACATATCGTTTTATTCCGGACAACTGAAGTCGTCACACTACCGCCAGCTCGAGTGAGGAATACGCATCCGTTAATCAACGTTGGAGTGGATTATTGTGGGATATTTAAGATTCAACTAACAAGACGCCGCGGCCAAATACCAGTGAAAATGTATGTGTGCATTTTTGTTTGTCTTAGCATTAAGACCATCCAAATCGAGGTGGCCAGTGACATGTCATCAAGCTGTTACATGGGTGTTAAGGTTTATCGCGAGAAGAGGGATGTGTCGTGTGTCGTGTCATCTACAGTGACAATGGATCGAATTTCATGGGTGCGAACAATCATCTTAAGCAGTGGTATGCCTGGCTTAAGGAATCGAAGGAATACATCCAACAGGAGCTTAGTAAAACCGAAATCCAGTGATGCTTTAACCCACCGTCTAGCTCGCATATGGGTGGTTTGTGGGAATCAGCGGTAAAGTCGATGAAATCATACTTACGCAAAACAGTAGGCGAAACGATACTTACACTGGAAGAATTCTCTACGTTGTTATGTCAGATTGAGGCCACAATGAATTCCAGACCTATATGCGCACTTGGTGGAGAGGAATTTGAAGTTTTGACCCCTGGTCATTTTTTCTGATTGGAAGAAATTTCGGTGAAATTCCAGAACCAGACTTATCAGAAGAGAAACTATCGCCGTTAGCTCGCTGGAAACTGGTAGTGAAAATTAAACAATATTTCCAGAAGCGCTGGCAACGCGATTACTTAACGAGTTTACAACGCCGTGATCGATGGCAGAATAAATCAAACAATATAGTAATTGGCGATGTAGTATTAATTTCCGATGAATATCCGTCAACATCATGGAAACTTGGACGAGTAATGGAGATTCATCCCGGTGCCGATGGCAAGGTTCGAGTAGTGACAGTAAAAACAGCCAATGGTTTCGTTAAGCGGCCGATACACAAGTTATGCCGACTGCTAGTACAGGATATTGAATCGAGTGATTCAAGTCCGGCGGAATGTTCGACTAGCTCCGCTTCAAAATCATCAACTGGAAACAAATCGTAAATAGCATTACGAACTAATGCTGTGTGCCTTAATCGACTAAATTAGCTAATTAAAGTAGGACGAGTTAATTAATGCAATATTTAAATAGATGACGTTAGTATAAAAGTCTCTATCTGTGCCTCAACTTACACTAAACTAAATTTAATCGCCAATAAACAAGGAAAATACCCAACGTAAAATTGTAAAAAAAAAGTAAAAAGTAAAAAATTTATTCATGATACATATTGCCGCATTTTTTATTTACCAATACACTTCTGATTATATATTATACATATATGTATTATAAACGTCTTTTAAGCAAACACAATATATTTACGAGGTTATGTTATGTTGTCCAAAATTGTTTTGCTTTAAATTGCAGCTTCCACGAAACCTATATTCTTCATATAATTCTACAATTTTCCATTATGTCGAATAAAATCGATTTATAAGACAGCATTTAAGAGTAAAATCTTTTTATTTTATTTTTGATTTTGATGTTCACTTGTTACAGTATAAATGAAAAGTCATTGAAAAGTAAGCTCGTAAATTGTCTTTTCGGTTGCCGCCTATGAAACAATAGCAGAAGCTTCAATTTTTTTTTATTTTAGTTAGTTTAGTCGATTAAGGCACACAGCAAGAATGTACATTTGAATTGAATTATTATACTTAACTTATATTATTATTTGGTGTATCCTCTGAGGTGCACAATATTGCATTTTAGGCAGTAAATTATTTTTTAATTAAATAAAATCGAATTTCATAAATTAATGTAAACAACCAATGTAAATGACATTCGATATATTTGTTGTTCCAATTTTGACATTTGAGAGTGATAAATTTTGTTTTTATACCGTATAACAGTTTACTATACTGTCATCTATTTTCGGGTAGCTGAATTATTTAAGTAGCTTATGCTGTGTGCCTCAGAAGACTTTTCAAACTAAACTTTTGTGAGACCCAGTAATTCATGCAATATTTAAATAGATGTCACTAGGTTAAAAGTATTCAATTGTGCCTCATACCAAACTAAACTTTTTAAATGTCATTCAAATTTCATAAACAACTCAAAATATTTAATTTATTTAATTTGTAAAGGTTTGTTACAGTAATTTTTTTTTTTTATTTGTAGGTAACAAGAAACTATAACAAAACTGAAATGTACAAGCATTGCTAATGATAATGGTTATATCCGCAAACACTTGAGTGTCTGCTGATTCGCTTAATAAAATTTGCGGTCTATTCGCTCAACATCAAACTTTTAAAGGTTTCAAATTTGAAATAAAATTTCGTGTTTTTGTGTTTCTATATTGGCTGGCCAATGGAGCGGACTATAGGATCACTGGTATAAGTTTCAATATATCAAGATATTATGTGAGAACAACTGTGCACAAAATTCTTGATGTTTGTAAAGCTCGCACCAAAGGTAGTAAAATTGCCAAGTTTATATTTATATAGTCTTATTGGCGAACAATTTAATCGACGATCGGCCACTTCGATATTTTCGAAAGCGTTAAGTGCTATCGATGGATGCCACATAAAAATTGTTGTACTGACTGCGTTACATAGGTAATATATGAATCATAAACTTGATTACAGCATTAATTTAATGGCAGTATGCGATAGTTCTGGTAAATTTATTAATATTTGTTGTGGATACTCGGGTTCTATACATGACCAAAGAGTCCTACGGAATAGTCAATTATATCGCAAAGAAACATTCCCACCTCATGGATTTTTTCTATTAGGTGACAGTGAATACAAATGTTCGTTAGACCAGGTAGCTATTATCACACCGTTCGTAAGAAAAGGCAACTTAACCGCAGTAGAAAAAAAAATTTAACGTTATGCATAGCAAAGCACAAAGCATTGTGGAAAATGCTTTTGGAATAATGAAAACCGATGGCGGGCGATTTTTTTAAAATCACTGAAATCGAAAATTTTTTGTTTTTCAATTACATTTACATACTACGCATACACAGTACACATAATAAAGGTACGAGTAATATACTGCGCATCTGCCAAAAATTACAAGAACAACAAATTTAAAAAATGGCGGAACATAGAGACCTTTTTATAATAATATGTATACGTATGCATATGTACATGCCTAGTAAAGTTTAAAAAATTGAAGTTATTTTCAATAAATAAAAAATGTATTTAATTCAAATAAATTTATTTATGTAATTATTTTATTTAGTTTTCGTTTATTTTTCTTAGTATTTTCTAAATTGTTATTAAGATGTTTAATTCTGAAGTGCATCCTGGATCGGAAAAAATTTTTCTTTACTTTTTGTTCACAACATACTCGTATAGTTGTAGAAAGGTTAATTAAATATTTTATGTAATCCTTGAAATACACAATTTCATCTTAGTTGAGTTGTTTAAAAATGAACTCTAATTGCTGCATGTGTCCCATTAGTTGATCCGATGGTTTTTGTAAGCCGCCTTCGGTTAGCTGATTTGTCCAAGTAAATGAACGGTCTTGGGATGTATTTACCAGTTCTCTATCCACCGTTAAGCATGGATCTTTCACTCTATAGCAAATGTATCCTGCCAAATGCTCCAACCCATCATACTGGAGTGATTCCAGTTCATCTACATTGTTATCGGCCACATCTAAATCGGATGTCAACGTAGTTAATACGTCGCCAATTAGATGGCCGACTGCATCCAAGTCAGGTATATCGTCCACCATAGTGTTACTATTCATTGAAATGCTGCCCTCATTTCTACCGAGTACATATGATCGCATCCGATACATGAATTCCAATCGATCTGGATGATCGTGGAGCCCGCCTTTTGAACGGATGACCCCAAAACAAATTTTCTAAAACATCCTGATTGAGCCTGTATGTCAATAGGTACTTTATTTTATATTCTGCTTTTAAATCGGTATACAGCATTTTGAGCGCATTATTGGTCATTATTACGCTTGTATAAAATTAAAAAAAACATTAGCAATGGCATGGTAAAATTTTCACATAATTTAGCCACAGACCTTTTTGAAATGGCAGCATGGTCAACTTATTTTAACCCGCATTGTGAACATCGTATTGCTCATCTTCTCAATTAACTCAAACTGGAGAGATTCTTGATTTGGTGTACTACAATCTGTACACTGTACCGCGGCCGGATTTGGTTCATTAAGTGTAGATTTTTCGATTAAATTCATTGTCGATCAAGTTTCATTGCACCCGAAAATAGCACAGCGCATTTTAATTTATTATTATTATAACAATTTTAATATTAAAAATATTATATTATTAAATTTATCGTAAAAACTTAACACTCAAAATTGAATTCACTAGATAAACAAACCATTTAGGTCTCAAACATTCGCCATATTGGAAATTTTTGACAGCTGCGCAAAAATGGACGAAAATAGAACCAATGAGTATATTACCTCTATTTTGTGTACTGTGCTACGCATACTACATGTTTTAAACAGTACGTCATACAAATTGAAAATTCGTCGAAAAGTAACCTCGTAAATTGACTTTTCATCTAGCATCTACGAGGAAATATAAAAACTTCAAAATTTGAAAAGTTTAGTTTGAAAAGTCTTCTGAGGCACACAGCATTAATATTTAATTCAACTTTAGTTTGAAATGATCATTTGGCCGCGGATTTTATGGTATGCGCGCTATTTAATTTTATTACCAAGAAATAAATTGAATTTTGTTGGATCACTTCTTTTTTGATTGATAAGTTATTTAATTTTATTACCAAGAAATAAATTGAATTTTGTTGGATCACTTCTTTTTTGACTGATAAGCTATTTAATTTTATTAGGTCTACCAAGAAATAAATTGAATTTTGTTGGATCACTTCTTTTTTGACTGATAAGCTATTTAATTTTATTACCAAGAAATAAATTGAATTTTGTTGGATCACTTCTTTTTTGACTGATAAGCCGTATAGACTGATAAGTGTACAACAACTATTTTTGAAGCCGAAGAAAATTTAATAAATAAAAACCAAATATTTGTGAATTTAAATTATAAGAAATTATTGATACACAATAAATAATTTGTACACTAAATATTTAAGAGTGTTGTGTTGGTGAATCTTTATTTAAATCGTTCGCAAGTCGAACAAATTATAATTGTTTGGGGGTGAATTCGCCATCAGCCATTTTGTTAGAATAAAGCCAAGCCATATTGGGCGAAGTGATCTGCTGTTTTCTAGGTAGTAAATAAAAAACAATTCATTTTCGGTAGTACATATTGCAATAAATATTTATAAAATAATTAAACCATAAATAATTCATTTTGTTCGAATACCACAAGCTCAAATTAGCCACAAAATGTCTCGTCGTGTAAATTTCAATGAAATCTGGGAAGATCTAAAAGATGTAATTAAAGAAGCGATCACTTTGGGCACTGTCAAACCAGATGTTTTCATGAAAGGATTCTTGTAAATTTAATCGAATTTATATCAAGTTCATATTTAACTCAAAACGTTGTTATTTATTTCAGAGCTGTGAATTCGTTGTGTCTCGCATCTCCGGATTTCTATGCAGACAAATTATATTACGAAACAAAACAGTTTCTCGAGAATCACGTGCAAAATATCCTAGATTTATCAGGCGATGGTGACATAAACAGTTTGTTGCTTCAGCGCTATGTTACTTCCTGGACAGAGTACATTCAGGGGACTAAGTATTTAAATGATTTATATAAGTAAGTAAAAACCGTCTCGGTCAATTAGATGATATTCTTTAATCTTTTATTTTTATCAGACATTTAAATCAAATGAATACTCTAAAACAAAAGCTTTCTGAGGCTGGGTATATATACGGAAACGTTTCGAACGACAGCCTAGAGCAAATGGAAATCGGTGCATTGGCTATCGATATATGGCGTGTCTATTTGATCCAGTCAGGCGAGGAGCTCGTCAAACAGATCCTCGAAGGAATCAATGTGGATCGCGCAGTAATTCAGACTTTTCTAAAAGTTCAAAATTACAAAAAGAAAAGAGAAGACCGAGCATTTACCGTTGTAGGGGATGTTAGTTTTGAACTAGTTCGAAATTATAAACAAAAGGACAACCTAATATTGTACCAGCAACTATTTGAAACGCCTATGCTAGCTGCTAGCGGTGAGTATTATCGTATCAAGGCATCTAAATTATTAAAAAAATGTTCGGTCAGCCAGTACATGGAGGAGGTGATAAAAAAATTAAATGATGAGTATAAACGAGCACACACATTTCTGCATGAAAGTTCTATACCAAAATTGCGCAAAGAATGCGAAGAGCGTATGATTACCAATCACATGGACTTTTTGTATTCCGAGTGCAAGGAAATGGTGTCACAAGACAAACGGGATGATTTAAAAAATATGTACACTTTACTAAAACCTATACCAAATGGTTTAACAAATTTGATACAAATATTTTTTGATCATATTAAAAACGAGGGTATTGAAACAATTTCAAATTTGAAAGGGGAAAATGTAAGTTTCATTTGAGGCATATAATGTATTTATAGATCACTTTTATTATCACACTAATCCCGAGCTTTTATATTTTATTTTAAGATTCATGTTCAATTTGTCGAAAATATGCTAGAAGTAAATCAAAAATATAAAAAATTGATTCTCCAGACCTTTAATAATGATCCGTTATTTTTAAGTGCTTTAGATAAGGCAATCGCTAGTGTTGTAAATAAGAAAATAAGTGATAAACAACCGTGCAGCAGTGCGGAACTTGTAAGCTCTACATTTTTTCTTTCCATTTTTATCTTTCTTTTTTGTGACTTTCGTCTTTTCTTTTCAGGTGGCAAAATACTGCGATCGTTTATTAAAAAAATCGAAATCGACTGAAACTGAGATTGATTTGAAATTAGCTAATAGTATTACGATATTTAAGTATATCGATGATAAAGATGTTTATGAAAAATTTTACAGTAAAATGTTAGCGAAAAGGTGAGTCTGTGTTTATATGGAGTGCAAGGGTCATCAGCATGCAAAGACCTAAATGCAGTTTTAGTTTGTACGATACGTAATCGTTGTGTTGGTTTAGAAACATAAATTGGTGCTCAAATACTGGATACTTTCACTGAAACAATTCATTTAATTTATCCATTTTTTATTTTTGTTTTTAGATTAATTCATGAACAATCGCACAGCATGGACTCAGAGGAATCAATGATCAATCGCTTGAAACAGGAATGTGGCTATGAATTTACAAATAAATTACGTCGAATGTTCAACGATATTTTGGCATCGGCTGATTTAAATAATAAATTTAATAATTATTTAAAAGATAATAATTATGAAATAGGAATAAATTTATCAATAAAACTGTTACAATCAGGCGCCTGGCCACCACTTGGTTCGACAAAGGTACCAATTACGTTTGCGATACCTCAGGAATTTGAAAAATCCATTGGAATGTTTGAGAAATTCTATAATATAAATTTTAATGGGCGAAAACTTACGTGGCTACACCATTTTTGTCATGGTGAACTCAAAGTCTCGTACCTCAAGAAACCCTATATCATTACGATGCAAACTTTTCAAATGGCTATCCTAGTGTTGTTTGAGACATGTGATGTGATGACATGTAAGGATATACAAGAAACGCTACAGTTAAATAATGAAACGTTACAAAAGCATATTCAAAGTTTAATTGAATCAAAATTGTTGCTGTGTGGGACAGAGGTTGGTTTTTATTATATGTACTTGGTCTTGTACCTTAAATACAATATAATATTGTAACGTTTTTTTTTCTCTGCAGAAATTAGAAGATTCGACCGAAATCAAATTGAATCTTAATTATTCAAATAAAAGGGCTAAGTTTAAAATTACTGCAGCTCTCCAACGTGAAACACCTCAAGAAGTTGAACATACGATACACGCAGTAGATGAAGATAGAAAAACGTATATTCAAGCGGCTATCGTTAGAATAATGAAAGTTAGGAAGCGGTTGAGACATGATACGCTTATACAAGAGGTTAATGCAATGAAAAATTAAAACAAATATTTGAACTAATCTATTACTCTTTCTGCAGATACTATCCCAATCAAAAGGAAGGTTTACTCCAAGTATTCCATTGATAAAGATATCTATAAAGACGTTAATAGATAAACAATATATTGAACGCGCACCAAATTCAAGTGATGAATACAGTTATGTTGAATAAGTGGATCTACAAATTTAGATTATCTTCAGAGAGGATAAAGCAACAAAACCATTTACATGCATAAAAAATTAAATTAATTGATTTTCAAATATTATATAAATTACAATAAACCCTGTCGTTTAAGATCCTCGTATGTTCGTTTATTTACCACGTTGTAGTATAACTTAACCAATCAATTAAGTGAGTAAACATCACGTCAGACGATGCGGAGAGTACTCCTCCTCAGATAAATACGTCTGAGGATTCACTTCCAGCAGTAACATGGACGACTGACCAACTACAACGGTACGTCAACGAACAACTACGACTGAGATTACTTAAACCAGCTTCCAGTAGTTCATCGGCAGGAGTTACATTGCCCAATACATCACAAGCCGCCGTAATACCATACAACCAGATAGGACACCAGAAATACCCCAAACCCCCGCCACTGTATCCCTTGCCGCCCTAGTACCACCGTCAGGTATTTCATCAGGGGGAGGATTTAGCTTGCGCTGTTACCCTCTACTGTTATGGTTCGATTCGAGCACCCGTAGGTACCTCATCACAGTGGCGGCCAAGTCGCTAACTGCGATACAATTGCCTTCTATTTCTAGCATGAGCTCAACACAGTTGCTCAGGCTTACTTCAACTCGCAGTTTCTCAGCCATCTGTTTCCTCGGATCGTCGAATCTGGGACAATGGAAAAAAACATGCTCAACGTCCTCAGCCAACCCAACACAATTAGGACAGTCCGGGCTGTTTTCAATTTTAAACCTTCACAAATATGCTCGAAAGCATCCGTGACCTGTGAGAAACTGGGTGAGATAAAAATCGACATCCCCGTGATTACGGTTCATCCACACAGCTAAATCCGGTATTAGCCGATACGACCATCGGCCTTTTGAGGACGTATCCCACCGAGCCTGCCACCGTTCCATTAACTCTGCTCTTGCGGTGTTGCATAGTGAACTCCTGTTCGGTACGTTTCTCTGAGCATATAGCCTTTGCCTTTCCATAGCTAACAGATCAATAGGCGGCATGCCAGCCACGACGTAAGCAGCGTCGTCAGAGACCGTACGAAATGCACAGGCAACTCTTAAGGCGCATCTTCTGTATACTGCATTTAATCTGTTCCTATAGCTCGGTACATTGAGCGCCTCAGCCCAACCTGGTGCTCCATATAGCATAATAGAGGTAATCACGTTCGATAGGAGTTCTTGCTTTTGTAGGTTGGACCAACTACATTTGGCATTAGCCTAGAGAGCATAAAAACAGCCTTTGCTGCCTTGTAACTGACAAATTCTATGTGATCCTTGTACGAAAGTCTGGCATCCATCATCACCCTCAGATATCTGATAGCTGACGTCGACAGAACTTCATGATCTATCATTTGGAGAGATATTGACTCCTTAGTTTTCCTGCTTGTGATAAGAAGTGCTTCTGTTTTATGCTGTGCCAGGGTCAAACCTACAGCTGACATCCAGCTTTCAACTTTATCAAGTACCTCCATCCATATGAGTTGTATTTCCTTTATCTCCTTAGCAACAATGACTATCGCAATGTCATCAGCAAATCCTACGATCAGTGCTTCTTTAGGTAAAACGAGCCTGAGTACACCGTCATACATGACCGTCATACACAACCGTCATACAACTGAACCCTGGGGTACGCCACCTAGAATCTCATAATCGATTGGCCCATCGTCTGTGTCATATTTCAGTACTCTATTCCTGAAATAATCCCTAACAATTCTCTGTAAGTAGAGTGGGACATTCATCCTTTTTAAGGCTAAGAGGATTTCTTTCCAATTAGCAGTATTAAATGCGTTCTTAACGTCGAGCGTAATCACAGCACGATATTTTTTCTTGCCACCACATCCATCTCTTTTCCTCGATCGCACTTTGAGCAATATTTTTGACAAGTTCCACCGCATCAATGGTAGATCGGCCCTTCCTAAAGCCAAACTGCTTATCCGAGAGACCACCAATTTCTCCAATATATGAATCAAGCCTGTTGCATATTATACGCTCAAACACCTTCCCCATCGTATCGAGCAGACATATATAGCGGTAAGCTAACGGTTGGTCGAGTGGCTTACCAGCTTTAGGAATCAGGACCAGGGTTTGTAGTGTTTCCACTATTTCGGGAATATGCCTTCGCTTAGACATTGATTATAAACCTCGAGGAATATTCCTGGTTTGGCGGTAATTGCCGCTTTTACTGCCACGTTTGGTATTTTACTCGGACCCGGGGCTTTGTTAACTCCAATCCTACAACAAGCCACATTCAGCTCTTTCAAGGAGATTTCTGGCACTGTTTCACTTTCCAATCTTCGTTCGATTTCATTCTCATTGTTTTGGCACAGGTCGGGGCTTCATTTTGTAGACGCCTAAGCTTGCCCATTATCAGCTTGTAGGGTCTGCCCCAGCGCTATTTGCTTTGACAAATGGCCTCTTTAAGCCTCTGACGAGCTTCACGAAATTCGTTTTGGAGACCAACCGAACTAGAAGTACGCTTTGACCGCTGAAATTTGCGTCGAACACTATGGCAGGCTTTGCGAAGCTGGGCTATTTCCTCGGTCCACCAGTAAATTGGGAAAAGACGGCGACCTACACATCTTCTCGTCATTGTTGCATCACAGGCTTTAATAATGCCAGTTGTTAATTGGCTTACCTTATCGTTAAAAGATCCAAGCAGTTTGATATCCTTAGTCATCAGTAGAAAAGATTCTTGGTCGAAAGGCGTTGACTTCCATCCAGCAAATTTCCTAGCTTGTTCTCGTGGCTCGCTTTTCCAGGTATTAAGTTTAATTATGATTGCTTGATGGTCGCTTTGAGTGTAACGCTCGCTGACTTCCCAGCTAACTCTTGATGAAAGACCTGCTCTGACAAAGGTAAGGTCTACCACTGACCCGACTCCGGCCCTGCGAAACGTGAGGACCTTTCCTACATTACAAAGCACGACATCAAGTACCGAGAATGCCTCCATCAGAACCTTCCCTCTTCGGTTTGTGCATTGACATCCCCATTCGATCGCCCAGGCATTAAAATCTCCGGCAATAATGACAGGCTTGCGATTTAGAGCATCAGCTACCAGACGATCCAGAAAGATTTCGAACTGCTCAATTGGGATATTTGGTGAGGCATAGCACCTATAAATATGGATTCCTTGAACTTTCACTCTGGTGAATTCAGCCTTGATACCTGACGCCGATTCTTGAAATATGAAACGACCACAAGACCAAACAGCCGCTCTGTTCGTAGTATCAGTCGCCCATTTAGCACTATTCATATTCCTGTATTGCTCCATAATAATGGCAATGTCCACCCCTAGCTCGCGCACTGTCTGGGCTAATAGGTATTGCGCTACCTCACAGTGGTTAAGGTTTAACTGCAACAAAATCATAGCTCAAGGTTTTGTGGCCATTTCTTGAAAGCTGGGCATTCTCTAGACCCTACTATGTGGTTAGACTTGCCTTTGCCATGACATAGGTAACAGTTTGCTGGGTTTATGCAGGCCTTAACAAAGTGTCCCTCCTCTCGGCATTTAATGCAATCCTTGAATTTATTCTCAGTGCTCTTACATTCTCCGGCTCTGTGTCCAAAGTTAAAGCATCGAATGCATCTAACTGGTGGTCTCACTTTCTCCCTGATTCGGCAAACTACCCATCCAATGCGAATTTGATTCGCTGCGATAGCCATCTTAGCCAGTGCGAGGGGTAGAGCCAGCACAACTGTTTTTGTACCGCAATATGCATCTCTAAGCGATTTCACTACGCCTACATCAAGATCATTGAATCCCTCGAATTTACTAATTATTGCCTGGTGGGTCTCCTCTTTAGTTGTGACCTCGTCAAGATCTCTGATCTCAACGAGTTGCTCGCACGGTTGAGTCAACGCTTTGACCTGAACCTTTACGCCCAATACAGCATCAAGTGAAGATTTAAATGCCGCAGTTTGCATTGTTTTAGCTTCTGTTAATTGAAGAAGCATTTCACCTTTGGCGTAAACAACGGTCTCGTTCGGTTTCGCGATATAAAATTAATCCCAAATTTGATCAATGTTACTACCATTATAAGTATGGTAGTGATGCAAGAAAATGTGTTCCCGGTTGCAAATATTACGACGCACAAAAAAAATCCGGAACAGATGAAGGATTTTTAAGTTTCCATCAACAGGCAACGGCGGCCATTGATGGAAACAACATAAGTCGATTGCTCATTTTTGACACGCGTTCAAAATTAAACTTCTTAATTGACACGGGCGCCGACATTTCGGTACTACCAGCCAAATTTTACCGAAACAACTTTTTGACAAATACAACAAATTTATTAGGGCAGCCAATGGGACACCGGTCAAAGCTTTCGGCAATAAATTATTGAAATTGGACATTGGATTACGTAGGGAATTTATGTGGGAGTTCATTATAGCGGATGTGAACATTCCAATGTTAGGCTCAAATTTTCTGAAGCATACCGGGTTATTGTTAGTTGACATCCAAGGACAGAGGGTAATTGACCCATTAACCTCCTTGTTTGTCAAAGGTTCCATAACCAATGATGCAGCACAAGCTCTATCATTGTTGGACAAGTCACGGTTGCACCCCAAAATACAAAATCTACTTTCCAAATTTCATAAAATTTCAAATGTCGCCTTAAGTAAGAATTTAGTCAAACATTCAGTAACACACCGTTTAGAGACAATAGGACCACCAACAGCTTGCAAAACGCGGAGACTAGCACCGGACAAATTAAAAATCGCAAAACAGGAATTCGAACAGTTAATGTCACAGGGCATTTGTCGCCCCTGTAGCAGTGCTTGGTCGAGTCCATTACATTTAGTAATGAAAAAAATGGTACCTGGAGACCATGTGACGATTACAGGGCGTTGAACAATATCACGGTTCCAGACAGATATCCAATACCACACCTTCAAGACTTTTCGTATCAGCTTGAAGGGTGCACAATATTTACGTCCCTAGACCTTGTTCAAGCGTATCATCAAATTATGATCGAACCTTCCGATATTCCAAAAACTGCCATTACGGCACCCTTTGGTTTATTCGAGTTCACTAAAATGACCTTTGGTCTTAGAAATGCAGCACAAACATTTCAAAGATTGATGCATTCAATATTGGCAGGCCTCGAATTTTTGCTTTGTCTATTTGGACGATGTCTTAATCACTTCAAAATCTTTCGATGAGTACTCGAAGTTCCCTTCCGAAAGTCACAAATGCTGGCGTTTGTCCAGTAGAATCGGTTCTGGTAGTGTTCAACGCGAATCTAATTGAGGATATATTTTCTGCCCACCGTGAATGATCAGTTTGAGTTAAAATTGCAAGTTGCACCTTTAAATCGCGATTCTTTCGTTCAACAGGATTCGCCTCCGGATGATATACTGGTGATATACTGGAAACAAGATGCCTGATTCCATTAAATACCCACGTCCTGTCCAGTTTCCTATATCGGGATGATCCAGCTGCTCAAAACAAGTTATAATCTTCTCCAATTCGTCGTCTTCCAACTGAAGTTTCCTTATATCCTTAGTAGCATAAGTTGGAAAGTCAATTTGAAATGAACTTATTTCGCAATCTTGTTTATTTTCATCATATGGTGGTCTAGACAAAGTGTCTGCTACCAGGTTAGCTTTACCAGGCGTATATATAAATTTTAAATTAAATCCTTGGATGAGCAACACCCATCGCGCAAGGCGACCAGATGGTGACTTTAAGGTCATTAGCCATTTGAGTGGTTGATGATCGGTTCCGATTGTTACTTCTGCCCCATCAATATAACTCCTAAATTTGTTTAAAGCCCACACAACTGCTAACGCTTCTCGTTCTGTTGTACTATAATTTTTCTCAGTGGGCAGTAATAGACGACTGGCATACTCAATTGGGCGTTCATTCACATCCCCCCTGGAGTAACACAGCACCGACGGCGTAGTTACTAGCATCGGTTCGCAAAATATATGGGTTAGTTTCATCTGCCTGCTGAAGGATGGGTGCGTTAATTAACAACCGTTTTAACGAATCGAAAGCTCGCTGATGGGCATCATTCCATGCCCATACCGATTTTTTCTTGTTTAGTCGCTCAAAGGTTGTGATACTTCGGAAAATCCTCTAACGAACTTCCTATACCAAGAACACGTCTGCATAAAAAGACTTCACTTCCCTTATATTCCGTGGCACGTCGCGCTCTGAAATTGCGGAAACCTTATCGGGGTCAGTGCTAATACCTTCGCCATTTATAACATGACCGAGAAACCTAATACTCTCTCAATAGAAAAAACATTTTTCGCGGTTAGCTCGTAATTTAATCTGCATCAAACGATTAAAAACTTTCTCCAAATCAGACAAATGTTGTTGAAAGGACTCTGAAAGAATGACTATATCATCCAGATATGCCAAAATTGTGACCTCTGGGATTCCCGACTTAAATCTATCGACCATCAGCTGGAATGTCGCGGGCGCATTTTTTAACCCGAAACTCATTTGCTTAAACTGATACAACCCAAACGAACATATAAAAGCGGTTTTATCACGATCCGAAAAGTGAACTGGAACTTGCCAATACCCACACCGCAAATCAATAGTCGACATAAAAAGAGTTTTCTTAGCCAAATGCAAGAGTTCGTCAATCCTTGGCATTGGGTACTTATCTGATGTCGTTATGGCATTAATCCGCCTATAATCTACACAAAATCGATAAGAAGCATTAGGTTAGGAAAAAACGGTTTCATTTTGTTCAAGAAATTTATTTATTTCTCCCCGTTGTAAATCGGTAAGAGAACATCCCTCGTCAGCCCTGAGCACATTCAAAGAAGATATATCAGTAGATAGTTTCTGATTGGTATTTTCGAATTTCAAACTAAATTCTGTTTCTGAATCATAAAACTTCCATTGGTTTTTTGCGAAATCTATTATGATTCGGGAATTTTTAATAAAATCTATCACCAGAAGTGTCTTAGTATTGTCGGCGCCTGGCAAAACAATAAAAGTGGTAGGAATCATCCGACCCTCGAACACAACATCAGTTTTCGTAAATAATATTTGTTGCTGTTTCTGTATCCCATCCGCCAAAACAATATTTAAATCCTGAGATTCGAAAGTAGCACCCTTATCTAGTAAAATTTTATAAAGCGAAAGAGACGCAATACTCAATTTTGCAGCGGTGTCGATTATACCACAACCATTTGAACCTAATATCGAAATATTCAACACCGGCCTTGGCTTAGGACTTAAAGTAGTTCCCAAAATATTATATTCTGAGATTGAACAACTCAAGGAAACTGAATCAAATTCAGCAGCTAACGGATTATGGAAATCCACAGTTGAAGCGCTAAAAGCCGCGGGAGGTGATTTATTAGAACTAAAATTTGATGAACTGCATTTTGGACATGTACTTCGCACTTATCCTGGTGTACCACAGCCATAACAACTATAAGGAGATATAGTTGGCTCCTGAGCCGAATTTCCTAATTTTCCAGTTTTACTCTTATTGAAACTTTTCGAATCTTTAGGCTTCTTTCGACATTCCTCAATTATATGACCTTTCTTTTTACAATATTTGCAGAAAGTCTCCAAACCAACATTTTGAACCTTTTCTTTTAGTTGATTTTCATCTTCATAAAATTCTTCCTCTATTCGAACCAATTTTATTAATTCATTAAATTTTGTAAATGACTCTCGTTTAATTCTTGAGCGTATACGCTTTAACAATAATCCATACACCATATCCAACTGTACGGTTTCTGTCAACGATTTAGGGGGTAATTGTGAAAACAATGCGCGTACATTACAAATGAAGAGATCCGTTTTCATTGTTTCCGCCTGAACGTTTGAAAATATTTCGCGGTAAATCTTATATGGGGCTTTCTTCCGACCAAAAACAGACAATAATAACTCCAGATGATGCTACGGTACCCTTCACTCCATATCACCATTTTGCAGCGGTGCCCTCAAGCAACATCGGCAAACCCATTAAAGCATTCCCCTCCGAAATATGCGTACAGTCCTTATAAATTTTTATTGCATCTATAAATGCTTCGACACTAACTGATTTTTCACCATTGAACCGGGACGTACACTTTGCAAAATTACCTGTATTTATTTGCATATTTTGAGGGCTTATTGTTCCATCATTATTTTGTTGTTTCACCATGTTCAATAATTTCCAAAACTGGTCATCAGTCATTACAACATTATTTGTCGCCATTTTTGTCTGATTTCTCGTAACACTTTTCGATTTTTTCGGATTGCTTTCGGCTTGATCCTTGGGAATTTTCGAAACCGGATATGTGTCTTTCTTCGGCATTAAATCACTAACATAAAAAAAAATTGGCGCGATACATAACACCAAACCGAATACACATCTGAGAACCAATAAAATCCTTTCTCTGTTCAGAAAGTGAAACCCTAAACAGAAATTAAAACAAAATCAAATATGTCTGCTCGGAAAATCTAACCCTAAACAGAATATATGCTCCAACCTTTGACCGACGTAACAGCGTACCACTTATTTATAACTTTGTTTCTTTTTCCCAACTAAATATTAATCTCTCGTGAATCTAAACTCTTAAATGCCGCCTTCCACACACAAAATTCACCAAACCATACCTTTATCGACGACTCATATGCACAACTACCGCTGATTAAATTACATTCGACGCTCCGCTTGAGCTGCCATTTTGTAGTCGTCTCTTATTTAAAAAAAATGTGATGAAACTCTTTGGTCGCCTTCACGATTTATGCATTTGATGATTAGAAGGGTAATTTACTCGACAAATTTCGTTACACCAAACGATTTAAAATAAAAATTCAATTTTATTGTAAACTATAAACTATAAATTATTTCTTCTTTTATTTATAATAATTCAGACTCGTGTGTTCGTCTCGGTAACTAAAATTGACTGACTGATAGATTATATAATATTTATACAAAACAAAAGAAAGAGAAACGAGACAACACGAGTATTTTACATACAGTGTAGGTATAGTAGTACTAAATACAGCACCGCCTTGATCAACGGTTATTTCGATTTCTGTTTTGCTACAATTTGTTTAAATATATTTATATGGATATTTCGCCAAACTGGCTAGGTATATTAAAAACCAATACAAAATAAACACAATGAAATTTTTTTGTTATATATACAAATGTATCTACAACCAGAACCGACTGTAAACATATAGAAACGAAGTAAATAAATAGGGATATCTTCAATTTTATTATTTACATGGTTTGGATTTGAAAATATTTGAGTCCAATTCATTTTATAAATGTATGCAATGGCCGTTTTCGGAATATCACAGGGCTCGATGGGTACTTGATGATACGCCTTCACTACACAGTGTAGCAATGGCCGTTTTCGGAATATCACAGGGCTCGATGGGTACTTGATGATACGCTCTCACTAAATCTAACGTGGTAAATATGCTACAACCGGCAAGCTGGAAGGAGAAGTCCTGTAAGTGCAGTATAGGATAGCGATCGGGTATGGTAACGTCATTCAAGGCCCGGTAGTCCCCGCATGGTCTCCATTCACCATTCTTTTTGCGGACCAGGTGCAGCGGGCTAGACCAAGGACTCTTACTAGGGTGACAGATGCCTTGGGCCATCATTGACTCGAAATGTGCCTTAGCTATGTTTAACTTGTCCGGAGGCAACCGACGTGTTTTGCTAGCAACTGGTGGACCACGTGTCTCGAGACGATGGGTCACCTGATGCTTTACAGGAACTGGACTCACTGAGTCGCGCGTGATTTCCGGAAAATTCAATAATAGTTTAACGATGTCTGGTTGTATTGCTGATTTGTCGACCGTTGTCAACGTTGGATAGTTATTACTAGACAACGATCCTATAGTGAAGAAGTAAGAGGATCTACAATTCGACGCCTACGAATATCCACTAAAATACCGGTTGACTTTAAGAAATCAGCTCCCAGGATAGGTAGGGTGACGTCTGCCACAATAAAGTCCACACAAATTCCCGGCGTAGGCCGATATTCAAGCTCAATTGCTGAGTACCGTATGCCTTAACCCGAGTGCCGTTAGCCGCAAATAAACTAAACTCGTCCGTTGTAACCGGCCACTTAACAAAATCTCTTGGAACAACTGACACGTCCGCCCCTGTGTCGATTAAAAATTTACGCTTGGTGTTTGCTTCTATGATTAAAAGGCGACTGGATTCTGCACCATCCAGGCACGTCGCCACATGCTGGTGTGCTTTTAATTTTTTGGATTGGTATCCGTCTTATCGGATTTACGTCGATAATCGCACGATCGCCGAAACGTTTATGATAAAAACACACATCGCGATCGCCTGACTCGTCCTTAGACGAAAAAGGTGTAAGCGAGCCTTATCGCTGTGAATTTGAACGGTTTCGGTTACGAGATCTGTCCTGATTGGTCACTAAGGCAGAAATTTGACCCATAATTCTTGCTTCGAATTTGGTTAGCGTCTCTTCGAGACTTTCTACACTAGGAGCTAAAACGGAATTGTTACTAATTAAAGAACCCGATGAATTTGGTGGGCTTGTGATTGAATGAATTTGATTATGAGCCATGGTCTCGATTAAATTGTCCGCTCGCTCAGCCAAAATATTTAACGACACATCTTTTTCAAACGATGTTAATATGAGCTGAATATTTACCGGTAATCGACTTAACCATAATTGACGGGGATATAATACTCGTTAAAATTAACGCCGGCGTTTAACTTGAATTGTTCAAGTAACTGATGCGATGGCTTACGATCTCCTAACGACAATCCGTGCAACATTTTATTTAATCTGGCCTTATCCGATTCTCCGAGAACTTTAATAACGGCGTGTTTAAAAACAGTGTAAGGCTTGTTGCCCTTATCACACCTGCAAATGTCTCGTGTAAGCGAGAATCAAGCGCGCTGACTGCGTGGGAATATTTCGTTGGTTCACTTTTTATGTTAGGCACTATAAACTGCTGCTCAAGGATTGCGAACCATACCGTAGGATTTTGCGTATATAGCGGTTGCGGAGGCTTGAAGGCGATATGTGAAATTATGCCAGTCTGAGGCATTACTGTACTATCCCCTAATTCGACCTTAGTTTTAACCGGACACGTGTCCGTACTGCGACCCGAGTCAACTAAACCCGATTGTCGAGAACTCGCACACGCCCATATTTTAGTTTCGATCAATTCGTTCAACTCTTCTAACGTAAACGACAACATTTTGTCTTGGCCGTGTTCCCCACAACTTCTGATTCCACTGGAGTGGAAGAACCCCCTGGCGTCGGCATGGGTAAAAAGAAACACACAACACGCGATAAAAAAAAACTACTACTAACTTTTGAAAAATTTATAACGTGTAACCGAACACTAATTGTAATTTAATCACGATCTAATTTTGGCATTAATTAAATTTGCAAGGTAATTACATTAATTAACTGCCGATGCGTGATGATATTTCCGCTGTTGATGGCTGCTGGCTTATGTGTCGGACGGTATACTTGCTGATTGGTTATGCGCCGGACGGTGTAAGCTTTAGTAAATTGTCGCTCGTCCGCGACCAAATTTGTTTACAATTTCACGTGTTAAATGATTGTTGGAACGGCGCTTGTTCAATACAGCTTATATTATATTGATTAACGTAACTTAATAAAACGTGGGTTATTATACTTGTGTTGTATTTATTCTCCCCTTCAGATTACGTCGGGCGTTACCACTTTGGGGTTAATGGTTATATATTATATATGATCCCCGTTTGGTTTAATGAATATTAGTGCTGGTGCGGTTACGCTAGGCGGTATACGTGAAAACCCACGCAGAAAACGTAACCTCTAAAGCGCTTTTTGGGCCACAGTTTAACACACTTGCTAATTCACGTACAATTTGTTTTTTCCAATTAAATACAATTTTTACTTCGCTATGCGACTTATTAATTATTAATTTTATTAAGTTTAATTAAAATTACTACCGTTGATATTAACAAGATTTAATTTTATTTTCAACTTCTCGAACAGAGAAAAACTTAAACAGTACTAAAAAAACAAAATGACTGACGCTACAAAATTCTGTCGCTTGTCGCGACACTCTCATGTAGTCGGATTGAAATGTAAAATATTAAATATTTTACTAAATGAAGAGAGCGGTTAAAAATTTTACGATAATAATCATTCCTGTTATAATCATCGTGTGGCTTTACTAAATCTAATGATAATTATACTAATCAGAAAGAATTGTAAGGGGCAAGTCGAACAAGCTAAATTAAATAACATGAAAACACATTGGAATAAACTCGCCCTCCCGATTAAAATAATAACACCACACTTCTCTAAAGAAATAAATTTAAATCCGCTTTCGATCATTTACCACTCAGTCGATCACTGTAGATGTAAATCCGATCGTTTAACAGCCAGCCAGTCATAACGAGCATGTCAGTCATCTCTTTGAATTTATTCAATACATAAATTGAATTGTAGATCTACTTTCAATCGTTTACCAGTGAATCAGCGTGTCTTTGAACTTATTTATTACTGATAAATTCAACTGTAGATCTACTTTCGATAGTTTGTCAGCCAATCAGGTACAACCAGTCAGTCAGTCAAACACCTCTTTGAATTTATTCATTACAGAATTAGATGCTCAATACTTCTTCTCACTATCTTTCAGTTACTCCAGTCAGTCATTTTGATGAAACTTATTTTTAAAGTACATAGGCATATGTACAATGTACATATAAACTCATCATAAACAAATTTGCTACTTTTCTAAAGTATTACATTTTTGATAAATTACAACTGATATATACAACTGTATATTCCTATACTTTCTGGTTTAATTCTTCTTATACTTTTGTGTTTTGTGGATAAACTTATCAAAGAGTTGAACCATTTTAGTACAAGTAAAAAATCCAAAACCAAATTTAGCAATTACTCAAACCATTTTACAAAATCTCTATAGATCGTGTGATTAGTAAATTTTTTTCCATAAGAGGTGTCGTCGTTACGGGGTCAAAATTTTTGTTTACATTTTTTTTTTATGGAGTTTAGCCCAAAACAGCTCTAATAAAAATATAAAAAAATTAATGAAAATTACCATGATACAAAGACTGTGCCCGAAACCTGTGATAAATATTTTTTAGTACACATTTTTGATATTTATTTGAAAAAACCGCATACACCCGAATTATCATTGTCTTTTGCTATGATAATTTTTGACACAAGCAGAATAAATTATTTGTTCGGTCGACATTTAACATGGTCGCCTTAGAATTTTACATCATACAAATAAAATGTCAACTAGTGATTATGTTAACGTTAGCAGCAACATAATAATAGGAACATGATAATTTCCTATTTTCATTTGCAGCAGCTTGCCGACTATAATTGTTTTCTAGTGAGATGACTCCGCGTAATCGTTTATGTCAACTATAAGGTTAATCTTAATTAATAGGTGTAACATAAATATGTAACCTTGCATAGTATACTCATCTTGGTAAATAGAAACCTAGTATGTATGGAAAACCTTGTTATATTGAATAAAAAATAAAGGCGCATCACTCTTGTGCTAACCTTAAAACGTATCTAATACTTTTATCATTATCTAACTATAACCGATATAATTATCATATTACATGGTGTCAGACAATTTATCAATATAATAAATTAATGCCGTTGTAGTGCAACCAAAATTATATAAGTTAATTAGTCAACAACGGTCGAAAATATAGTATTGACTAAATTATAATTAATAATTCAAGTGAGGAAAATCCAGAACATTCCAACATGGCTACCAACTCGAATAGTGTATCGATGCGCAGCATACAGCCACTAATTTTTAATGAAAATATTGCTCGAGACTGGAAGAATTGGATACAAATATTTAAATGGCATTCGGTAGCTACGGGTTTAGAAACTAAAGCTGAGGAAATTCGAATAGCTACATTAATGGCGTCGATTAGATTGGATGCAGTAAATGTGTACAACACGTTTAACCTCACGGATGATGAAAGCAAATCGTATGACGCAATAGTCGCTAAATTCGAGACATATTTTACACCTAAAAGGAATGTAAAATATGAAAGATATTCATTTAATAGAATGCAACAACAAGATGGCGAAACGATAGATGAGTTTGTTACTAAAATCAAGGCTCAAGCAATACTTTGTGAGTATGATACGTTAGCTGATACTCTCGTCCGAGACAAAATTGTGATTGGGATTTTGTCAGATACGAGTACGGTACGTGAAAAATTACTCTCCGAAGATGGACTCACTTTAGATAGAGCAATAAATATTTGCAAATCTAGTGAAATAGCCTCAAAACAGTTGAAGGACATTAAAGGTGAACATAACATCGATGCATTAGCTAGAAAAAACGTGCTAAAAAAATCGACAACCGATAGCGACGAATTTGATTGTAACAGGTGTAACACGCGTCATGGGAAAAAATCCTGTCCAGCGTATGGAAAAAAGTGTGCAAAGTGCAATAAAAAAGGGCATTTTGCAAAGTCATGTCGGGTTAAAATTGAGAAAAGCAATTGTAAAAATAATACCAAGAACAATGCTCGTGCTGATACAGTAAAGTCTAATTCAGATGAAGAAATTGAAATGTTCGTGAATAGTGTGTCCAATGATGATAAAGACTGGACCGAGGTATTAAAAATTAACGACATAAATCTAAAAGTAAAATTAGATTTAGGTGCACAGTGTAATGTTTTAAGTAAAAATATTGCAGAAAAATTAAAAGCCAAAGTGAATCGATCAAACACAAAAAGGCTAGTCGCATATACAGTGCTGGTAAAAAAAAATTGGGCAAATATATTTTGTTACAAATTGGAGTCTTTTTTTGCTAAAATTACAAAACTTTTGAAAGCAATTGGCTTATTGTTTCATTTTAAATACATGTATGACGTAATTTTTTGAAAAAAAAAATTCACCTGCAATTTAGGGGGAAAACCCGAAAAATGCCAAAATTTTCAAAATGCGCTGATTGGAGTTAAAGTAATGGAATAAATTAAACACTTATTATTTAATTTTTTTTTTGTTTTTTACTAATTTATAGAAATTCTATCTTTAATATTAATATTTTGTTGGACCGCCATTTGCTTTTATTACAGCGATACACCTCTGATTCATTGAATTTGATAAATTTTAAGAGATTTTAGAATTTTTAATACTACAATGTCGTCGGAACCGTTTTAAAACTTCATCGGACATAAGAGGGGATCTTGAGCGAGCAACGGGAAAGCCAATTTCAGCCAGCTTAGTGAGAAAAAAACTTGTTAAAGCTGGTTTGAAAGCACTTAAACCAGTCCACAAGCCTGAGTTCACATTACGAGTGACAAAAAAAACGTTTGCTATGGGCCCAGTAGCATGTTTCTTGGACTCAAGAGATGTGGAATGATGTGATTTTCTCCGATGAATCAAAATTCAAGCTGCATGTTGGAGATGGAAGAATTCTCATAAGGAGAGAATTTCGCGAGAGGCATAGCATCGAATGTCTTTTAAGACTTCCACCGAAAAATGAAGGAGTTATTGTCTCGGTATGCCTTTCTGGAAGTTAAACCGGTCGATTGTGCTTTATTAGTTCCAAAATTACAGCAGCTGTTTATCTGCAGGTCCTACATAACGAATTTGAGCCTTCTTTGTTAAAGCTTTTTTACGAGACTTGCAGATTTATTTTTCAACAGGACAACGCTCCGTGCCTTAGCGCCAAAGTTGTGATTTATTCATTTTGAATTGTAGATAGAAAAATTGCCTTTCAGATAAACATAAATAATTTGCTAAAAACTTCTTTTTTTTTCTTATCTCTTCATTTAAAGGTAAAAAAGCACTTCGCAGAAAAAATATCGATGTGTTGGGCTGGCTCCCGTACAGTCCAGACTTAAATCCTATAGAAAATATTTGGTCTATAATGAAGCTAGAAGTAGCAAGAAAGCGCCCAGCATCAATTCAAGCTTGAAAAAGTTTGGTTATGACGATTTGGAAATCCATGCCTTCTACGACATTGAAAAATTTATCAAATTCAATAAATCAGAGGTGTATCGCTGTAATAAAAGCAAATGGCGGTCCAACAAAATATTAATATTAAAGATAGAATTTCTATAAATCAGTAAAAAACAAAAAAAAAATTAAATAATAAGTGTTTAATTTATTCCATTACTTTAACTCCAATCAGCGTATTTTGAAAATTTTGGCATTTTTCGGGTTTTCCCCCTAAATTGCAGGTACATTTTTTTTTTTTCAAAAAATTACGTCATACATGTATATAAAATGAAACAATAAGCCAATTGCTTTCAAAAGTTTTGTAATTTTAGCAAAAAAAGACTCCAATTTGTAACAAAATATGTTTGCCCAATTTTTTTTTACCAGCACTGTAATGAGCAAAAAATAAAGGTTCTTGGCGGAATTACAGTAATGTGAATAACGAAATATAATTCAACACCAAAAGAAGTAGTGTTTAAAATAATAAATGAAAATTTTATGTCAATATTGGGAAAAAAATCTTGTGAAGATTTAGGACTAATTTATCGAGTGCGTAGTGTGTCGAATGATGACGACGAAATTTTCAAAGGACTCGGATGTCTAAAAAATTATAAATATGACATTGATTTAATCGAGAATCCTAAATTCGAAATCAGACCAGCAAGAAGAATACCACATTCCATTAGGGACATTGTTAAACTGGAACTTGATAAAATGGAGAAAATGAAAGTTATCGTAAGGGTCAATGAACCAACACCAGCAGTAAGTTCAATGATTATAGTTCGTAAAAACGAAAAGATCAGAATCTGTATGGATCCGACTGATCTAAATCGCAATATTTTACGACGCCAGTATCCATTAAATACAATTGAAGAAATATCTGCCAGATTAGGTGGGTCCAAATATTTCACACTACTAGATTGTATGCGTGGTTTTTGGCAAATACAGGTTACTGAAAGAACACAAAAATATTTAACGTTTGCTACACCTTGGGGACGTTATTCTTGCTTACGATTGCCATTTGGACTTTCATCAGCACCGGAAGTATTTAGCGAGGCGATGAATAATATACTGAAAAATATAAGCGGAGTAGAAATTTCTATGGATGAAATACTTATCCATGCACCTACTAAAGAAAAGTTGGCACAGATTACGGAAGTACTACTGAGGATATTCTGCCGTGCTAAGCATATTTTCCTTAACTACATTTTTGGCCAAATTGAGTTATTGATGCCAATCGATAGCTAATAACAAACTTTATCAATAAAATTAAAAAAAATAATTAAAACTAAATTGAGAAACACGTGATAAGAAAAATAGTTTTCATTTTTAATACAAAATTCACTGATTTCAAAACTTTAACATCAATTTTCTCAAAATGCGTTTTTTGTAGTTAAGTAAAACATGCTTAGCACGGCAGTATTGAGAGAAGCAGGACTGAAACTAAACAGAGATAAGTGTAAATTCCAAGTTCAAACACTTAAATTCTTGGGTCACGTTATATCACCTGCCGGTCTCTACCCAGATACTGAAAAAATCGAAGCAATTTATAAGTTAAAAATACCACAAAATGTGAAATAACTTCAGCGAATGTTTGGAATGGTGACCTACTTGAATAAATTTATACCAAATCTATCAAAAATTACCGAACCATTAAGAGAATTGCTGGTAAAGCAAAATGCATGGGTTTGGACGGAACAACATGACAAAGCGGTAGAAAATATTAAGACAGTGTTGTCTACACCTCCAGTACTTCGGTTCTATGATGTCAATAAGGATGTAAAGTTATCTGTGGACAGCAGTTCAAAATCACTAGGATTTGTACTTATGCAGGATAATCAACCGATAGCATACGAAACCAAGGCATTAAGCAATTCTCAGAAAAACTATCCACAAATTGAAAAGGAAGCGTTGGCTATAAGAACCGCCTGTAAAAAATTTCATCAATTTATTTACGGTAAAAAGCTAACTATTGAGACGGATCACAAGCCATTAGATGTCACTTACAAGAGACCAATAGAAGAAGCTCCAGCCAGATTACAACGTATAGTGTTTGATACGCTCCAATATTCGCCTAAGGTGATATATACCGGTTGTTTCTTTTAAACTGAGACGATCAAATATCTCGAAAAATAGCCACTCTACGGAAAAAATGTCCATAATCAAAATTTAATCATACCGCGGGGGAAATACATTAGTGCAAAAAAATAGTCCCCCACCCCCCGCTTTGTAGGTGGGGCGGGGGTAACTTTTAAACTAAGATAGGAAGCCATATTTTTTATTGCAGATACGGATCCTACGACTAAAAGTACGTATGATTTGAATGAAATATTTTGTTCGGTTCATGATAGATGGCGTTGTAATCGACGAAATTCAATTTTTTCAATTTATTCTTCTTAGAACACACGCATTCGATTCTGCAATTCGTTTGAAATAAAAAACATCACGTTTTCATTGGAAATACTCGAAATTCGTCATCAAAACAATTTATTAATGTAAATGGCAGGTGAATAAAATAATTTTAGCTTAAAATAAGTGTTCAAAATGATGGCCTGCGACTTCAATGCACTTATTAATACGCATTTCCAATGATTGTGCACAACTGAGAAGTGTGTTTGGTTGAATTTCAGCACACGCATTTTTGATTCGCTCAATCATGTTCTCACGTGTTGTTGGTTCTTGTTTGTAAACTTTGTCTTTGAGATAGCCCCACAAAAAAAAATCCGGCGAAGTAAGATCTGGTGATCTGGAAGGCCAATTTATCGGACCAGCTCTACCGATCCAGCGACCATTGAAATCACGATCAAGTACCTCACGTGCTACCAACGAATAGTGTGCAGGACAACCATCATGTTGAAACCACATGTTTCGTCTCACTTCTAAGTTCAAATTTTCAAGTAATATTGGCAGTTCATTTTCCAAAAAGTTTCGGTACATTTGACCATTCAAGTTGCCTTCAATAATGTGGGGGCCGATGAGTTGGTTGCCAATTATTCCACACCACACGTTGACAGTCCAAGGGCGCTGATGTTCAACTTGGCGAAGCCAGTGTGGATTTTCAACACTCCAATAATGCATGTTGTGTCGATTAATCGTTCCATGGTTTGTAAAAGACGATTCGTCAGAGAACATTACGCAACGAAAAAAATTGGGGTTTTGTTGTATTTGTTCACGTGCCCATTGACAAAAAGTTACCCAATTTTGGAAATCAGCGCCATGAAGATCTTGGTGTAAAGACACATGATATGGATGATACTTGTGCCGTTTTAACATTCTCCAAACACTGGTGAGGGACAATCCGGAATCGCGAACTATTTCTCGTGTACTAACATGAGGATTATGAGTCACTGCAGCCAATACAGCAATTTCATTATTTTCTCCAGTGACTGTTGCTCTACGGGTCCTCTTTTTCGGTTGAACATTTCCATCAGTAATAAATTGTTTGATAGTACGGCCAAATGAAGCACGTGAACGAATCCTATCCGGAAAACGTTGAGCGTAAATAGCAACAGCATTTTCAAGATTTCTGCCAGCTTCTCCATAAACCAGAACCATTTCAATTTTCTCTGGCACAGTTAAACGGTCCATTCTAAAGTATTTTATCGTTTATTTTGCAATTACGAAAAACATGAAGATAAGAAATAACACAAACGTTAAATGTGATTTACAAAACTGAATAAATTGTTTTGATGACGAATTTCGAGTATTTCCAATGAAAACGTGATGTTTTTTATTTCAAACGTATTGCAGAATCGAATGCGTGTGTTCTAAGAAGAAGAAATTGAAAAAATTGAATTTCGTCGATTACAACGCCATCTATCATGAACCGAACAAAATGTTTCATTCAAATCATACGTACTTTTAGTCGTAGAATCCGTATCTGCAATAAAAAATATGGCTTCCTATCTTAGTTTAAAAGTTACCCCCGCCCCACCTACAAAGCGGGGGGTGGGGGACTATTTTTTTGCACTAATGTATTTCCCCCGCGGTATGATTAAATTTTGATTATGGACCTTTTTTCCGTAGAGTGGCTATTTTTCGAGATATTTGATCGTCTCAGTTTAAAAGAAACACCCGGTATATCAAAGGTACCTACTGATATTCCAATAGCGGATACGTTGAGCAGAGATTGTACACATGATAATGAAGAAATAGACGACGAAGAACTGGAAATTCAAATAATTTTGGCAATGTCCGACAAAGCTATATCCGAATTTGTAGCTGCTACTAGAGAAGATCGAGAGCTACAAACACTCATTACATTTATTCTCGGTGGATTTCCGGATGATAAAAAAAATCTTCCAAATGAAGTAAAACCATATTTTAATTTTCGTCATCAGTTAAGTCATGAGAGTGGTATAGTGTTTAAAGGGGAAAAGGTTGTAGTTCCTCAAAAAGTAATCAATAAAATGATTGAAGAGACACATACTGGTCATTGGGGAGTAACGAATACAATGCGCAGGGCTCAACAATTGTTATTCTGGATTGGTCAAGCTAAAGATGTTCAAGCATACGTGGAGAAGTGTTCAGTTTGTCAAAAAACTCAACGTTGTAATGACAAAGAATTAATATTACCAAAAATAATACCATCTCTTCCCTTTCAAAAAGTGAGTACAGATCTATTTATATTTAATGGAAAAGAGTACTTATTGATTGCAGACAACTATTCGGGTTATATGGATTTTAAAAAATTGGAAGTGACTACGAGCGACGAAATAATTAAAACATTAAAGAGTTGGTTTATTGTTCATGGTATACCGCAGATATTGGAATCGGACAATGGTCCTCAATACAACTCAAAACAGTTTCGTGATTTTGCAACGATCTGGAAGTTTGAGCACAGAATTTCTAGTCCAAAATTTCCGAGGTCTAATGGTTTAGCGGAACGAAACGTGCAAACAACGAAGAATATGCTAAAAAAATGTTGTATAGACAAAACTGAAGTTGAACTGGCATTACTTAATTTTAGAAATATGCCAAGAAATGATTCGATTGGATCACCGAACGAGAGATTAATGAGCCGAGTTACACGGTCAACTATTCCGTCTTCATTTGATCAACTAAAGCCTAGGGTAATTACTAATGTAGCTGAAGAGTTAGAACGTTTACGCCTGGCTCAAAAGCATTATGCGGATAAAACGAGCAAACCAGCCGCACCACTAAAAGCAGGAGATCAGGTTAGGATACAAATCGGACCAAGAGATTGGAAATCTGGCAATATTATCAAATCAGCGGGGAAACCGAGGTCATTTATAGTTGAAACAGACGGTCGAACATATCGAAGAAATTCGCATCAACTTAAAAAGACTTCAGCAAATATTCAGAGTGATGCCACCATCATCCCAAACTTACCATCAGCCAATATAGAAAGTCCAGCAGTACCAAATGACAAGCAAAGGTCATTTAATAAAGATAATGTTACACTGAGATCTACTGGTGGACCAATACGACATGTTCCAGAGCAACATGGGTATAGAACCAGATCTGGTAGAATATCAAAACAACCTATTAGATTGAATTTATAAATTTCAATTGTGTATTATATAAAAAGAGGGATGTTGGATGTAACATAAATATGTAACCTTGCATAGTATACTCATCTTGGTAAATAGAAACGATTTTTAATATGTTTCGAAGATTGTAAGAGAATTCAATCCAGTTTTGAACTGATGAGCTTATGATTATGAAAAAATCAATCTTCTCATCAGGCCGCGGCGACTGGACTGAGTATACCACAATTTACATTCTATATATACAGAACGTGCTGTGCTTTAAGTACTAGCGAATCGTACTAATACAAATGAATTCTCTTACAATTTTTTTTTCTTCTTCACGATATTCACACTGCTCTGTGTGTAAGCTAATTTTTACTTTTTATTAATTTTTTTTGTTGAATGTTAATTAATTCATGTCGAATAGAAACCTAGTATGTATGGAAAACCTTGTTATATTGAATAAAAAATAAAGGCGCATCACTCTTGTGCTAACCTTAAAACGTATCTAATACTTTTATTCGATCTAGTAAATCGTAAATGTGAGATACCACTATCGCCTGATAGACTATTGAAGCAATTATAGAATTAATTGATCAAAATGTTAAACTGCATTTAAAATGTTGGACTGTATGCGCTACATCATTAACGATTTGTTTGAATCCATATAGAGGTGCCTCCATTATTTTTAATTTTGCGTTACAATTCTTATTTGAGACTAACCGTGACCTTCTTATTTCATATATAAAAACAACTATAACGTAATTTATTTTCCAAAATTTTCGGGATAATTATTGCACCATCATGCTATTGTACTGTGCCCTAACAAATACAGGCCCTACGCTACAATATATATGGTATATATAAAACGAGAGCCAATTCGATGCGTATAAAAGAAGTGCTTTGCATTAAAATCGAACAACAACATATACCCATAACAGCTCCAACCTTTAGCTCGTGCCACTAGCTAATCACAATAAAAACGCCATTGAGATCATCCATGACTTTTTCTATCCAACAATTTTCCGATTTCCTTAAAAGTTTGTGCAGAAACTCTTAAATGTTTTCTGGTGACGAGGTTGGCATATGCCAATACTTTGGTGATAATTGAATTATGATCGTAGGAGGGTGTATAGCTGTAACGCTTAATCGCGACTTCTGTAAACTACTAAATACAACTAACGTACTCTGCTGCCACTTTTCAATGTAAAGGCAATAATAATAATGAAGTACATAGGTTGGTGTTTTATTTTAAAATAAAGTTAATGGTAAAACCCTTTTTCACAAATATTGCAATTTTTTAATAGCACGTTGCGATTTTTGAATTTAACTTTAGTGAACAAATGATTTTGACAAACGGGGAAATCTTTCAAAAAATTATGCCAGTAATCGGGCAGTAAAACGAATAAAATTTTACAAAGGGGAATATTTTTCAAATAAATGTCAAAATTGTGTACAAAAAAATATTTATCACAGGTTTCGGTCACAGTCAAAGTGCAAAATAAAATAATTGATTAACAAAAGAATAATTATTATATTTTTAACATACAATAGTACTTTTCATACCAGGCGCCTCGGCTTTGAGCTTCGTAAATAAAAATTTTTTATATCGATTTTTAATAATGTAAATTAGTTTTATTCGATTGATACCGTTTAATTTTATAGTAATAAATTCAATTTGTTGAAAAATAATTTATTTTTAAGTGATCATTTAAAAAAAAACAAAATATATTCCAATGAAGTTATCTACAAAGCCAAGGCAATGCGTTCCACACTCGACTGCGACATTTTAAAGTAGTACAAAGCGAAGTGCTTTCTCAACATAACCTACAAATCACATTTTTTGCACAAATATTTCATACTTATCAAAAAATCTAGCTCATATGTGCGTTACAAATTTAGAATATCTCAGTTCCTGCTATAATTCACGTGTAAAATACACCTAAATAAAATATTTGATAGCAACCGAATGTTCAAAGCCAACGCCACCGGTATGAAAAGGTATCAGCTTCGCATTTGTGGTAACTAAATATTTCGAGGCGAGGCGCCTGGTATGAAAAGTACTTAACTATAAAAGCCTTTGGTTTACTAGAATTTGTTGTTTAAACACCGACCAATATTTGAAATTTGTGAGGTTATGTCAGATGGTTTATGTTCGTTTTTGTTTAAGAATTTCAATTTTTTTTTTGCCCATTAGTATTAGGAGTTCCCTGCGGATCATTCTTTTCGTGAAATTTGATATTCCAAGCAGCTAAAATGGTTCTTCTAACATATAATTTAATACATAAAACTTAAATAATTGTTGATTTTTATCTTTGGTTTTTCTTGCAAATGTAACGGCGAACCATTTATTTTATGTTAAAAATTAACAAATGGTTCTTTTGTTAACAAATATCATTTAATTATTCTTCGCGTCGATGTCGATTTCATTCATTTTTTTTAAAATTTGTGTTAGAGTTGTTTTGCGCCAAACTCCATATAAAAAAAATGAAAACAAAACTTATTGACCCCGCAACGACGAGACATCTCATGGAAAATATTTAAAGCGATGTACTAAAACACGATCTATTGACGATTGTAAAAGTGGAGAAAAAAAGTTCAAATGCCGCTCTCGAGGAAAAAAGTTCAAATGCCAAAATGACATTTCGCATAAATGCGACGAAAGGAAATTTTGCAATCCGGTAGTTAAAAATTGTTTTTGTCAATTGACGATTGGAGCATTCCAATTTTGAATTATAAAAAACCATTTTTAATTATCGGATTGCAAAAATTTCTTTCGTCGCATTTATGAGAAATGTCATTTTGCCGGTTGCCTCATTTTAACTTTTTTCCTCGAGAGGAGCTTACTCTACTTTTACAATCGTCAATACTAATTGTTCCATTGTTTATTATTTTATAAAAGAAATCGCGATAAATCGGTTTTGATGTTGCCCAAATAAAGATACTCTACAGAAGTTTGACGTCTAATATCACTTTTTTAATTTTGGTTGTTTTGTCGGGCATGACATAAAATACAACGAAGTGAAGTAAGGGTAATAAAAAATATCATGATATTTTTTACGACTTTTGCCCGACTGAACACTAGGATAACATTGAAAATCAATACGTTAATGTAACATTTATGTTTCATATCTCACGTATATATATTTTTGGTGGGAGGGTATTAGAATTTTTCCTCTAAATAAATTAAGCCTGCCATCTATCGGACGCTAAATATCCCCTATAATATGTTCTAAAATTGTTGCTCAGATTTTATCAATCTGGCTACACTAATTTAGAATTTTTTTTTTTTTTTTTTTTAGTACAAATGGCTGACATATCGCTTCATATGCAATTTATTGTACTTTCTGCTGTCAGTGTGAAAAGAGAAACATTTTTTTTGTATTATTTACATTTTTGGGATTAAAACTGAATTGAATAACAAATCAAAGATCTAAAATATAACAAAAGTTCATTAAATCGATGTGAATAAAATATTATGTAAATATTTTGTGAATAAAAAAATTAAATTTAATATTTTGGTTAGTGTGTGGAATTTATTCAAAAAAGTCTTGTAATAAAAAAAAAAAAATTCCAAGTGTTAACCGGCTATTCTTCTAAATTCAGAGGCGTAGTCCTTGTGTATGTGATTTTTATGTTTTTATTGTGTGTTATTTTTTTTAATAAAATATATTAAATTAAAATGTGCAAATAATTATAAGAAAAAAGCTCTATTGCATATAATACATAATATATTTATGTAATGAATGATAATTGATTGTGGAAATAAAGAAAATGCAGAAAAGGAATAATATACCCAACTAGTTTTTCAGAATTGAAAAGCAAAAGAAATAATTGTAAATGAAAATATGCAGTAAAATTACATTAAGTAGATTATATATTACATATTTATACATTATATATTTAATTATTTATTTAGAAAGTTGAAAATAATTGATTATGCATTTTTTAACAGTTTGCTAAATTAAATTTTTCTGATAGGCATTATTTTGGCAATATTATGGTTGCAATTTTAGTGCTCTACTATTTTGTTTCGTATGACGTGCGGTTATGGGCCCCCTCCCTTTTTTCGTTCTAATTTGGATCGAAAATTTCGTAATTCTCTTTATTTATTATTAATACATACTACAATGTAATGGTTATGTAACAATTAAGCTAATAAAAATGTGGGTTCATTGACCTAAAGTAAGTGCTACTGCATTAGTGCAATTAAATTATTTTTGTTTATCATTAGTTCGTTCTACCCATTTGTCTTCTAAATGCTAATGCGCGATTCACGCATAATTTAGGTGCTATGTAATTTTTAGTGGACGCTAAATTTCAAGAACAACGTGCCGAATTCATCATAAACATAAGTACTTAATGAGCGAAAAATTAAGATTGAAGCAATTCAAATTGCATCATGAATTTAAAGATTTATATAATATTGACGATTATATTGATTTTACAGTAGAAAGACGATAATTAGCAATTAAATAGATTTTGTCGGTGTAGGAGTGAAAATGTGTGTCACGAAATTTGTTGAGTTTTCTAGGTTTGAGGGTTCTCGTCTTAACTCGGTTTTTGTTAATAGTTGCTTTTCGCGATACATACCATAGAAAATTAGTAACAACAATATTCGAAAAAATAATATCTTAAGTTTCAGTCTACTGACATTACTAATCTCCACTGGAGATCTATTCTCAAGCAGAAAACAGAGAAACAACAATCTAGTTATCCCCAGATTGAACAAAATGTCCAAAAGCTATTTTATTACTTATGTGTACGTAAATAAGAAGGTTTACCCTTATTGACCCATAATATCTGGAATATAAATGTAGGATCGCTATACTTGGTTTTGTTATATTCAAACTGATCACAATAAATAAAAACACGTTTATACCGAAAATAATCTCTTTATTTTTAATTCTTCTCACTTCAACGTTTTTCTTTCGACTCCGTTTTGTTTTCCTTTTTATATGGCATCTCTGTTTTTCGCAGTGGCATTACTTACCCCACACTCGGCCATCCTTCAAAATCTTCCGTCTCGAAAGATTCGGTACCTCCACTATCATACGATACCCAAGGCTTCATTAAATCGGCAGATGCCAAAATTTTTATTGGTCCTTCGCCATCGCCTACCTTCCTAACATCGTATCTATCGTTCCCACCAAGGGCTGTTACTTCGTATGGTCCCAAATATTTCGCTCGAATTTTCAATCCTGTCCCAAACTGCGAACGACTTATTGCTACTAAATCACCTAAATTATACTGTGTAGCCATCTTCCTTTTCTGGTTAAAAGATTTTCTATTCTCGTCCTGTAGATTTTTTATCTGCTGCCTAGCGTTTTCACGTAACTCTACCCTCTTGTCACTGAACTCATTAATCAGCTCTTCCTCGATTATTTTGATCAAATCATAATTTTCTGACCTAAACATATCAACTCCAAACATAAGCTTAAAAGGTGTGTTGTTGGTACTTCGGCTAACCGTGGAATTTATCTGCTTCTGTAGAGTTGTGATTTGCTTATACCATTTTAAAGGTTCCGCCAAAGACAATTTGGTCAAGACTGGTATAATTATTCCATTAATACGCTCGACCTGTCCATTTCCCCTGGGAACACCTGTTGTGATTTTTACATGCAACATGTATCTTTTGTTGAGTGCAATACTCCTCAAAATTATGCGAGGTAAAAGCCGTTCTCCTATCCGAAATAATTCTTTTTGGATTTCCAAATATGGCTTGTTGCTGATCAAGTTTTTTTAACACTTCTTCTGTTGACGTCGTTTTAACCGGATATATCCAACCTACCCTTCCTGTTTTCCGTATTTTTTTGTTGCTAATATGCAATGTACACAATTAGAAATTGTTTCATTGATTCTCTTACTCAACTTTGGTATGTCATAGTCCTGCTTCGCTAAAGCTTCCACTTTCCGTCTACTGATATGCCCGTTTTCATGAATGTTTTTTAGTATTTCATGTTGCATAATTCTAGGCAATGTGACTACTTACATGACTTCCGTTGACAAATTTAAACACGATCCCGTTTCTCAATAAGTAAATATCCATTGTATTCCCGTTCTTTCAGGATTTCTGCAATTAACTGGCATTCCTTGTCTTGGCTTTGGGCATTTCTGATTTTTTGTAAAATCCCTTCCTCAATTATAAAGATGCTCGGATTCCTACTCAGTGCGTCGACGTGACGCATTGCACTCCCAGACCTATGTAGAACTTCATAGTCGTACTCTTCTAAGTACATTGCCCACCTGGCTATTTTGGCACATAAATCTTTCTTTTTCATCGTTAACTGAAAAGCTTTACAATCTGTATAAATTTTAAATTTCAGTACTAACAAATAAACCCGTAGTTTCTCCAAACATTTTATAATTGGCAAAACTTCTAATTCGTAACTGCACCGTTTCGCCTCTGCTTCTGTGGTTTTGAAACTTACATAGTACACCGGATGAAATTTCCGATCGTCTGGGTGTTTTTATAGAAGTACACCTCCATATCCTTCTTTGCTTGCTTCCGAATGCAATTCAGTTTCCAGTTTTGGGTTGTACATCTTTTAAATTGGTTCATCACATAACCTTAACTTCAATGTTTCAAACGCCTGCTTTTGACAGGTACGAAATTTAAATTTAGTATGCTTTCGTGTTAAATCACTTAAAGGCTTCGCGATAGCAGAAAAGTTTCCTATAAACTATCTGAAATATCCAGCTAAACCGAGAAAACTTTGAACTTGTTTGCACGTTTTTGGCTCTGGAAAATTTCTAATGCTTTTGGTTTTTTCAACTGACGGCTTGATTGACCCATTTGAAATGATATGGCCCAAGAAATCAATCGAAGATCGAACAAATTTTGATTTTCCAAAATTTATTTCTAAGCCATTGTCTTCTGCATTCTTAAATATTATTTCTAATTTTTTTAAATTTTCAGCTTCACTGTTAGCCGCAACCATGATATCATCCATATATAGAAGCATAATCTTATCCCTTATCAATGGTTGAAATATTGTGTTTAAGTATGTACCTTTGGAAAACTGACGGAGCATTACATAGCCCAAAAGGTACTTTTAAAAATTCATAATGCCCGTCCGGCGTAACAAATGCTGTATATTTTTGGCTACTCTTTTCGCGTCGTATAGATTTTCAATTATATCCTCTATTAACGGCAATGGATATCTAAGATCTTTAATTATTTTTGAATTAATCTTCCGGTAATCGATGCATATCCTTTTCGAACCATCCTTCTTTCGCACTAAAACAATAGGGCTTGCATACTCGGAATTTGAATGTCTAATTATACCTTCTTCCAGCCACTGATTTATTTGCTTGTTAACCTCATCTTTTTCTACTTGAGGCAACCCTCTCGGATTTTGATATACTGGTGCTTCGTCTTTGAGCGTAATTTCAAGTTGTACGCACGACTTTGCTGTTTTTTTCGGTGGATAGTTATTTATTAAAGTTGTAATTCTTTGTTTAATGCTAGGATTTTGAATATCGGCTATGCATTCCCTTTCATTTTCAATGGTAAAAACTGATGCCTCAACGACATTAATATCGTTCTCTGGAATGTCATGACTTTTTTTAACTTTCCGTAATGTGACTTCTCCATTGATTATGTTTACTTCAACTGTGTTTAGTAAATCCTTACCAATAATTAAATCGTGGTTCATAACAAAATCTTCCACAACATAGCAATACAGGTCGAATGACTCGCGGTCGATTTTTATCGGTAAACTTAAACAGCCATACGTTTGTGTAATTTTCTTACCCAATCCGGTCAATGTTATATTGGATATATCAAATTTACGAAAATTATTTAATTTACCTAAGATTGATTTTCTGATTAGGTTTACATCGCTACCAGTATCAATTAGCCCTTTGATAGAAATGCCAAACATTTCAACACTGACCTGCATACTAGTTACTGCCACATGACCTACGTCTTTAGAAGTAGTGGGAACTAAGTCTAAATAATTCTTGGCAATGTGCCCAAAGTTATTACACTTGAAGCACCTGGTTCCTTTACTTTTATTAGGACAGCTTTGCGTAATATGGCCAATAGCTCCGCAATTAAGGCAACGAGTTCCCCCGATATTGACTTTGGGTTTTACAAAATTGTAATTTTTTGTTCTTTGGAAATCGAGTTTATTTTCCAGTCTTTTAGCCTCAATAAATTCTTTATACACATCTAGCTTTCCTCTTAACTCACGTATGTTTTTTGCATCGTATAACACCATTTTATTTGAGCTTGAATCTGGTATTCCTGCAATAATATATGACACAAGGGACTTTTCATCTATTCAATTGTTCGCTACTTTTTTCATGGTAAAAATATATTCCAAGTACGTTTCTTGGCTTTGCTTTTTTCTAGATGATAATTTTCGGTGTATGTCCATACTAGATAGTTGAGCTGCGAATTCATCTTGTAATAATTCTTTCAGTGTTTCCCAGTTATTTATCTCTGGGGATGCTTCTACCGCAAGCTTTGCCGCACCTCGCAAAAGTTTACGGAAATAAACATATTTTTGTATATCACTCCATTTAAATGCCGTCGCACTAGCTTCAAAAACCGCTATCCACTTATCAACATCTTGGCCTGATTCCCCATCAAATGTCACCGTCGATTCTTCAACTTCGCGAAGTGGTAGGGTATTATACACACTACGACCTTCTTGTCCATTAGTGTTTGTAACCTCAGTACTTCCAGAACCACTCTCTCCGTTTGCATTTTCTCCCGTCATCTTAGTACCTTCTATGAAATCTGACAATCGTTTCACTAACTCCGGTTTTCTTTTAAAAGGAATCATCCATACAAAATAAATTCGTATCCTGATTTCACTTTACCTTATCAAAAATGTTGCGTTCTTTTCCTTTTCTTTTCAATAGCTTAAGTAAGCGTGGCTGTACAGAACTTAACCTCACTTTTCTTTATAAAGATACTTGGCTTTAATTTCCAAAACTTATCTTTTCGAACTTCACAAATATGCACTTCACTTTTCCACAATTGGACTTTTCATTGAATAAATGTTTATTTCTAAACCCGTCTCACTGTTAACATGTGATTATACCGTCAGGTCAACCCTTCGGAGCAAATAACCATACTTACTAAAAAAAATGAATTTAACCAATAAAAATTATTAATTTTTTATTTTTTAAATCGTTTAGGTTGAGCCCCCAAATTGTAGGATCGCTATACTTGGTTTTGTTATATTCAAACTGATCACAATAAATAAAAACACGTTTATACCGAAAATAATCTCTTTATTTTTAATTCTTCTCACTTCAACGTTTTTCTTTCGACTCCCTTTTGTTCTCCTTTTTATATGGCATCTCTGTTTTTCACAGTGGCGGCGTAATTTAGTATGGGTTAAATGAGACAAATATCAAAACCCGAAAACCGAAAATTTTTCGCAAGGAGCTTCTAATCTAAACTATAAGATACCAACGAGTTATCATTTGAATTTAACGGTACCACCCAGTGAGCTATGTACTTTTTGTCATCCTAAAATCATTATTATGTTTGCAAATATTTTTCAGTCAGGCTTTATTCCTAATTGCGATTTAGAGCCTCATATTAACTTCTTGAATTTTATAAATGGTTCGTGAATTGATTCACATCCGGCCCCAATGGTCTACTTTCAATCATCTTAAAAAAATACATTAGCAGTCTGGCTATACCACACAAAATTTATTGCAAAATCGTTTTCGTCTCTGGTTCCAAATAAATTTGAAAGTAAGCGTATTTTGTTGGCCAAAATTTAATTCTAATTATTTTGGGTTTATTATTTTTCCAAGAAAATATCCAATTTGATTTAATTGACAAAAGCTAACCTTTCGAAATAAAATATAAATTTTAATGTATTATGACCCTGGTGCGAACAATTGAGAAATCAATCCACTCGAAAGAGTACAGTATGGTAGTAGCCTTCCTCGATATAGAGGGCGCCTTTAACAACGTCAGGACGGAGGCAGTTCGGGAAGGACTGTCTTTTTTAGGTGTGCACGACCCCTTAGGGAGATTAATAAATCAGATGCTAGAAGGCAGGATTATTAATGCGGATATGGGGGAAACCACCATTAGGAGGCGGGTAGTTAGAGGAACTCCGCAAGGTGGTGTCCTATCACCTCTTCTCTGGAACATAGTTATCAATGGATTACTTTTGGATCTGGAGAGGGAGGGAATAGGAGTGATAGCGTATGCAGATGACGTGGCGATCGCGATCTCGGGTAAGTACCTAGGTACGATTAAGGAGGTCATGCAACACGCGCTCGTAATCATTATAAAGTGGGCCAGCAAATGTGGGCTAGGTATAAATCCATCCAAAACAGAGCTGGTACTCTTCACCAAGAAATATAAAATTCCGGTAGTCGCCCCTCCTACCTTAAATGGCACGGCACTGGCCTTTACTGATAAGGCAAGATTTCTGGGCATAATCTTAGACAGTAGGCTAAATTGGATGCCCAATATTTTAGAGAGGGTAAAGAAGTCTACCATGGCTCTGTACTCATGTAGGAACGCCGTTGGAAGGAGATGGGGTCTAAAACCAGAGCTGGTACACTGGCTTTTCACCGCTGTAGTCAGACCGATTCTGATGTACGGGGTGAGTGTGTGGTGGCCAGCACTAGACAAGAAAACTTATAAGAATAAGATAGAGAAGGTGCAGAGAACGGCCTGCTTGCTTATAAGCGGGGCACTGAGGACAACCCCTACACGTGTTCTGGAGGCTACGATCTACCTTCTTCCTGTCGACATCTTTGGTAAGCAGAGAGCGGCGACTACGGCTGCACGACTCTCTGCCGTGGGTGAGTGGAAATGTCTTCAGAAGGGCCACTCGACGATTGGCAGGTCGCTAAAGGCAGAGGTGGTGAATATTGACTACACAACACCGGTTGTTTGCTTTGAAATGGGTTTCCGGATTCTTCTCCCCTCAAGGGAATCATGGGGGAACAGGTCAATAGCAGAAACTGGTTGTATACAATTTTACACTGACGGCTCCAAGCTAGACGGCAAAGTCGGAGCAGGAGTCTTTTGTGACAAATTAAATGTGAATTTATCCGTTCGTCTTCCTGATCACTGCAGTGTGTACCAGGCGGAGGTGGTAGCGATTGAGGAAGCGCTGACATGGTTCAGTCATAATGCCATATCCACAAGGGATATAACAATATATGTGGACAGTCAGGCGGCAATCAAGTCGTTGGAATCAGTTTCTCTGACATCCGTAGTGGCATTGAGGTGCCGCTCATCTCTTAACGAGATGAGTGAGCAGTTCAATATCCAGATAGTCTGGGTCCCCGGTCACTCGGACGTACGGGGGAACTGCAGGGCGGACGAACTGGCAAGGCAAGGTACAACTCTCCAATTGAAACCGGAAAGGGCAAATCTGGGGAGGCCCATAGCGGCGATTTTTAGAGCGCTTGGTAATGAGGCGATAGCCTTGGCACAGAAGAGGTGGACTAACACCATAACATGCAATGTAGCGCGGCAAGTCTGGCCGAAACTGGACTTGGAGCGCTCCAAGACGCTACTATCCCTACGCAGACCTGACGTAGGTATAGTCGTAGGGGTACTCATGACAAATGACTTCTGTAGAAGCTGCATGGATGAGGAGGAGGAAGAGACTCTGAGCCACTTCCTCTGCTCATGCCCGGCGCTAGCTTACAGGAGGCAGAAATATCTGGGCAAGTATAGTTTGGACGGCCTAATGGATCTCAAGAACTGCAATGTGCGAGGTATCTTACGCTACATAAGTAGCTCAAATTGGTTCCAGTGAAGGTGGAAGAGGAGTAGGATCCCTCGGTATCACAACGGACCGACATCGGTCTAAGTGTGCGTTTTGGCAGCCGCTCTAACCTAACCTAACCTAATGTATTATGACACTGGTGGCCAAGATCAGTGAACCAAGAATTAGAATTGTGTGTTTGAATGTTTTTTTGTTTTGGTTTTAATCTCTGCAATCTGTTCTGGGGCTCAAGGCACTCCCAACTCTTTCGCAGTTTACTTTTACCTCCCTACTTTACGCAGTATTAGCCAAATCGAGGACGTACGGCTATATACCCGTTTTGTATAAACCACTTGCAGCACATTGCATTGCTTCTTGCCCACCTATAGTGCTGACATGAAAGGTGGGTCGGTCCATGGATTCTACACTCTCAACAGGAGGTCATAGTTGTTTTCATCGTCATCACCGATCGTAATCAGATGATGTAGGTTAATGTTATTCTTGCGGGGATTTATTCTATGCAATTGTTGTTGTTATGGGGGAACCAACGAGTCAGTAACAACTTTACTGACCAGCGAATATTTAAGAACTTTTCGTTCAGTTCATCCGTCACTTAACAGAGCGAAAATTAACGCGCAAACTGAAAGACATGTCAGAATATATCAAAATTTTCACAGCACACTTTTCTTAAAAATAATAAATTTTGCTATTCACATTACAATCTTAATACTGTATTTGTCAATTGTTACGATTTCGGTGGCCAATATGTCAAATATTCCGTAAGAAAACAGTTTCGTCAAATTCTGTAAGGATTCTTACTGATTCGCTGGTTACCCCTTTAGTTTGTCAAGGAAATACGCTAATTATATTGCATATGACTCTTGACATACTTGTTCATGCTGATTCCTGCATATGACTCTTGACATACTTGTTCATGCTGATTCCGCGCATCTCAATAAGGCCCTTTAATGCCCGAAAAAAACTTAGGCTTTTAATTCACAATTAAAGGTGATAACACCTCATTTCGCAAACCTTCTAAAATTTCTGGAAAATGGTGATTTCATTTTCAAAAGATATCGTGAACACCAACATTGACGATAGAAGATTGGAACAACGTTTTATGGACCGATGTGTCCAAATTTAAAGTGTTCGGTACCCGAAGACGAATATTCGTGAGAAGATCTGTGGGTGAACGTGTCAGACAAGAGTGTATTGGCGCTACTGTAAAGCCTGCAGGAGGTTCAGTGATGATTGGGGGGGGGGGGAGCGATACGAAATCTCGCATTATAAAATCTCGCATTACAAAATCTCGCATTTTTAAAATCTCACTTTTCCAAAATCTTGCATATTATTTTTCAAAAATCTTGCATTACAGTCTTGTTAATGTTTTTAATTTAGAACATATAATTTTAAAACATTCAGACTAGGGAGCAGTTGGTTGATCGAATCAATAATGCCGGCAACAAAATAAAAAAAAATTAAGGAAATTTCAACATGGCTGCTGCCATTAAAAGGCGACTGCAACTATGCTTGTTACGAAATGGAAATCATTTTGAAAATTGTTTGTGAAGTTAAAAACTTGGAAATTCATACAATAAATTATTTAGTACTACACTGAAATGTTAATATCTCAAAAACTATGCATGATTAGATAAAAAACGATGAAGCAATTTTGTATTAAATAGTCTATTAAATTTAAATTTGAAATAAAAAACAAAAATTATTAAGTAAGTGAGTTTTTCGAGAAAAAATGAGTTTAATGAATTTTTTTTGTTATTTCTCGCACAATTTTTTTAATTCCACCAATGTTTTCTTTATGGAAAATACCATGCATGATATTCCTACTTCCAGACAAGAAAGAAGCACTCTGTGCCTTTAAAATTATAGAAAAACAATTGAGTTATCTTAGTTTTTGGAAGAGTTATTGGCATCTACATCATTCAAGGCAGTGTACCATGCTAAAAATTTTGAAATGCAATTGAAGTGGGTAACGGTTCATTTCCGGGCATATGCGTAGTGGACTTTTTTTTCATGATATTGATCCAGCTACACGCCCTACTCGTTTGGACTCGTAGCAGTGGGACACCCTGTATTTTCACCACATTGCACTTTCTCGACCTGCGCCTTTGCTAAAATGCTTCCCTTTCCCAAATCTTCCAATATTTTGTATATAACGGCGTGATGTCTTCCGACTATTACCTTGAAACGGCGGTGCCAAGCTTCTACGCTATTTTGTGTTCGCGGGAAGGTCTCCGATCCATTATCGTTGACGACGATAGCCCAAAATTCAGGTTTATATCTGGGCCGTTGACTGCCTTCTCCAATATATTTTTTTTAAACCAAACTCCAATGTTTTTTAAATCCTCGTCATTAAATTCCCTAGACAAGCTCTGGTAATAATTATCGACTTCGTTTGGTGGAACAAAGGCTATACTTTTAATCATCCTGACTTGGATTGAAAAATTTTCGTCATTTCCATATTTTGCCACTAGTCGTTTTTTTTGTTGGATTTTGCGCCATATTATTTGGCCAAAGTGAAAGAAGCATCCTTTAAACGATGCGTTTGGGAAAAAAACTTTGGTCGACAACACAATTGTCTTTTCAAAATCGCAAATAATTCGTTCCGGATTGACACTGATTTCATATTCTAAGCATATTTTTCTTAAGTTAAAAAATAACTGATCGTCGACTTTTTTAGATTTTTTACTCATTAAACAAAAAATCAATGGAACTATTTTTCCCTCAATACGTCCATATATTGAAAAAAATTGTTGCATTAAAGTATTCCCCATTCGAAGCTATACACTCCAGTTCACGCCCCGAATTTTGTTTTATGGGTTCAATGGAGTCAAAACGGGTTCCACAGAGTAGCAATTTGAGTCTGGGAAACAGGAAAAAATCACCTGATGCTGAGTCAGGCGAACGTGGTGGTTGATCTATGGTATTTATTGAGTTGTTGGCCTTATATTCGTTCACAATCGTAGCTCGGTGTGATGGCGCGTTTTTTCCCATAATTCCGGTTAGCACAAGAAATGTTGTTTGCAAGACAAAATTTAAGGCAAACACATTGTTCAATAATTTCGTTCATCGTAAAAATCGCCGTGCACTAATAAGGTCGACTGATTTAACCAACTGCTGTAAACAAACTGGTTGACAGATCGCGCTTAAAGTTGGCATCATAATGTAAGACAGTCCTACCAATCTAGGAAGGAAAACAATTTTAAATCCCTTCAGCGCGGGCTGTAAACCAGACCGGAAATGAGAGAGTAAGTGATTATTTGAAGATGATATTTGATTTGGTCGGCTAGCACTCTCTCGGGAATCTTAGAAACTATAGGTTGCTTACATTTCGGAATCGCAATGATTTTACTAATTTTCAAGAGGCCTAGAAAATCACCCGTAAGTCTGCTGGAATAGAATACGGAAGTAAGAATTGGAAGAATCGCTGGAACTCAAAATTTGAGAAATTTCAGCGAAATACGATCAGATCCCATTGATGTGTTGGCATAGTATTGCTTAAGTCCAATCATCTTTGTGCTGCAAACTGAAAATCCACGCGTTATCAGGAAAACAGTGTCTTGAGGCAACGTCCAGTTGTTCGCAATCGTTTGAACTATCTGCAAAAACCTTCAAAATCTTCAATCCATGATTTAACAATGAATCAGGTCATTTAGATGTGTATGCACTACATCATGTAATTACCTCGTTTCAATTGTCCGTATGCAGAAAGGGCAGATTTCCATTCTAATTTTAAAAATTCACCGTTTTCCAGAATATTTTAAAATTGAAGCATTCAATTCCAGAAATTCTGGGAGAAGAAAATTTAATTTTAAAATATTTTGGAAGCGGAAGATTTAATTTTAAAATTAGAATGGAAATCTCCCGTTTACATAATATTTTAAAATTAAATCTTCTTTTAGATCCTGCAGGATCTTTTCCATGGAAAAAATAATCAGAAATATTATTAAACTTTTCTTCGTTTCCATGTACTACCGTACATGTGGAAGGGCTTGTTTCCTTTTGGTATTGGGTTCAAAAGCCCGTCTTGTTTTCCCTCCGCCCGATTAACCATGATGCAACTGACACAGTTTTTGATAACCACCATCATTTTCTTCGTCAGATTCTCTATAAAAACTCTTTTTCAACTTCTCCTTGGTTTTTTTTAGTCCGAAATGACCTTGATCGTTGTATCTCTTGATGACCTCTGTCTACATAGCTCGTGGTACTACTATGGACTCATTTCCGTTTGTTACTTTCAATAGAATATCATGTGAATAGCCATTATCACCAGTGCTCTGGACAGTGTGTCTACAAATCGCATTCGGTGTGGCGGTCGGTGTTCTAACTCATAATCGAACTCTTCCAAAATTAAGGCCCACCCGGTCATTATCGATGATAAATCCTTTCGCTTCATAGTGCCCTTGTATCCATAGCGCAATCTGTGATTACTTTAAACTTCAGACCCAACAAATAGACCCTGAACTTTTTCAGTGCACTTAATATAGCCAATACTTTCAGCTCATAGCTGTATTAATTTCCCTCACACTTTTATGTTTTGCGACTGAATTAGAGATTGGATGGAACTTACTTACTGCTTGCGACATACGATAGCTATTGGTACGTGAAAGGATCCATTGGGACAAAATCTATGGTACTGAAATACATCGTAACCTCAAATTATATCAAATTTGTGACAGTCGACCTTCCGGGGTAAAATACTGTTGAGCTGTTGGAAAAATATGGTTTTATGTACCATGGTTGCAGAAAGTTTCCATGGATATGGAAAAAATCAGTTCGAAGGCTTTTGTTGAAGATTGCTGCAAGAAGAAGATCCAAACCATCGGCACAATTCTGTAAGAGAATGGGTGCGACAAGAAATCAAAAACTTCGTCTTCCAAAAATCTCAATAGTTTAAATTCCGAGATCAGAGAGTACTCATAAACTGACTTAAAATAATTAGCAAATATGTAAATTGATGAATTAAAAAACTTTCCTTTTTTATTGGTTGCTTTTTACTTAGAAATTGATTATACGATCGTGCTCGAACAAAGGCGACTGAGAACTGATGTATAAGTATTTTCGCCGCCTTGCAGGAATTTTAACTTCAATTTGAAAATTCAACTGAAAAATCTTGAAAACATTAATCGAAGAGATCCCACTACAATTGCTACTTTCTAAGCTGATGTCTCTTTCCAGAGGTTAAATTCACAATTATATCATTATCTTGTATTTTTGTCGTTTAACTAAATCCGTGTCCTTTACAGTCAAATTCAGGAAATAGGAAGTTCAATAAATTGTAAACTTTTATTGTTTAGTGCGATGAAGACCAATTTTTAAATATAAAATAAAGTTGATTTAGATTCGATAATCTTCTAAGCACGTCGTTAACTATTATCATTATCTCCCAATAGTACCCTAATTTTGGTTGTAAAATAGGAATTGGGATATGAGAGTTTCTTTTTTAAGTATGTACAAAAAAATTAAATCGCAAGATTATCTCACATGAAACTTTCATCTTATAATCGCCAATTTTCGACCCAAATTCGAGTACTGATCTGTAGTTTTTTGTATTAATTTATTGAGAAATTGCGTTCCGTAAGTACTAAACAATTTTAGGTCTCCTCGCCGGTAAAATGAACTTTTTCTCCAAGGAACTAGTTTTCCGAAAATAAGGATTCTTGGTTGCTGGATACGTGCTGTTCTTACTGTTATAGAAGATTAAAGAGGTCTGTAGTGAAAGCAAGATAGATTTGTAAAAAACTGGCTTGATTAGAGCTAATTTATTTCTTTAAGGACTTACTGCTCCAACAATTTTTTTTGAAACTGTTACTTACTAGGCCACATGTTAAGTGAAACATTTGTCGGAATTTAATATCGAATTATTTAATTCGAAAATTCAGCTTAATTAATGCATTGAGCAAATTTTTGAGTACAAACAGATTGTAACGAATGTAAACCTTCATTCAAACTTCGTCAACTCTTCAAAACAGCACGGAAAACAAAATCTGCTGAAGACTGGGACTCCTATAAGGAAGTCATCGAAATTTACAAATATCAATTGAGAAGTGCCAAAAACAGCTCATGGAGACTATACTGTGGCAAAATTCAGGAGTCTTCAGAGATGTCTAGGCTGCGCAAAGTACTAGCAATTGGTCCTTCCATCGCAAGTTATCTTCAACGGCCGGATGGGATATGGACCACTAATAGTGCGGAATCTGTACCTAGTAAAAGGACAAGTAGCCTGGACTCGATGGTATTATCCCTGCGGATATTCAACAAACTACGGATCTAACAATTTCCTGGTTAGAGGTAATTTTCAAAGGCAGCCTAGAACTATGGAACATTCCTAGTAAATGGACAGAAGTGAAGGTTGTTTTCATACCTAAGGCGGGAAACGCTCACACTGCAATCCCAAAGACCTTGACCGATTAGCTTGTCTTCCTTCCTTTTTAAAACACTGGAAAGACAAATAGAAGCTCATATTAGAGGCACGATTGTGTCGGAAAAGCTGCCCAAAGCTCAACATGCCTATTGCAAGGAGAGATCTGTAGAGACTGCTCTTCATTCTCTTGTATTTTTCATTAAAAAATCTTTCGAATATAGAGACTATGCAATGGTAACCTTCTTGGATATTGAGGGGGCCTTTAACAATGTGCTTCCAGGGGCTATAACTCGGGCACTTTCAGATCTGGGAGTGGATGAATCACTCAAGGACTGGATTGATCAGATGCTAAGAGGCAGGATCATAAATGTCAGTTTTGGGGAATCCTCCGTCAGAAGATTTGCAAGCAGAGGTAGGTGTCCCCCCTACTTTGGGACTTGGTCATAGATGACCTGTTGTTGAGACTGGAGGACGGTGGCTTCATGGTGGTTGTCTATGCGGATAATGTTGCTATTGGTGTCCGTGGTGAATATCCCGGCACCCTTAGTGAGCTTATGCAGAATGCCCTGGACACTCTTTCATTATGGGCCAATGGCTGTGGGTTGAATGTGAACCCACACAAAACCGAATTGGTTTTCTTCTCTAGGAAATATAAACTTCCTCACATCGACCCTCCCACTTTAAATGGGTTCAGCTTGACATTTACAGTTGAAGCGAAGTTTCTGGGTCTCGTTTTGAATAGAAAATTATATTGGAAACCCAATATTCTGGAAAGGGTAAAGAAAGTTTCGGTAGCGCTATACTCTTGCAAAAATGCCATTGGGAAAGGATGGGGCTGGAGCCCCGCATCGTACATTGGCTTTATACCGCAGTAGTCAGACCCATACTCTTGTATGGGGTAATAGTCTGATGGCCTGCTCTGGACAAAGCTGTCAATCAAAAGCTATTGACAAAAGTTCAGAGAACAATCTCTCTGTGGATCAGTGGTGCACCGAGGAGCACATCCACTCAGGCACTAGAGATTCTGCTATTTTTGACTCCTCTAGATATCTTGGGGCAACAGTTGGCAGCTTGTACTGCCATACGGCTGAAATCCATCTTAATGTGGACCGGCAACAATACAGGGCACTCATCTATTTTGTGCAACAAACAAATTCCCAAGACCACCGACTATACTGTCCCGTCACTATCTTTTGACATAAAGTTCCGGACTAGGATCCCATCCAGGGAGGACTGGATGACGGGCGCAGTTTTGGAACCAAGAGTTATAAACTTCTTCACTGATGGTTCAAAACGGGACGGGAAAGTCGGGGCTGGAGTGTCCTGCGAGGAACTTCTGTTAAATCTCTCCTTCCGTCTCCCCGACTACTGTAGCATTTTTCAAGCTGAAGTAACTGCCATAAAGGAAATCGTAGACTGGTTGAGGTATAATGTAATATCAGTTTTTGATCATCAGTTCCACATCCACATTTTATGGGTGCCAGGACATTTCATAAGTACAGGGAATATAAACGCCGATGAACTGGTTCGACGTGGTACAATGGACCACTTCTCAGAAAGCAGAAAGGAGATTGAAATGCCTCTTGCGGCATGCAAACTGCTGCTTCAGGAAGAAACTACCAAGCTGACGAATGACAGATGGTCAAGTATCACTTCTTGCGTAATAACTCGGCAGGTCTGGCCAAAGTTGGACTTGGCGAGATCCAAACAGCTGATCTCACTTCAGCGAAGTCAGATAAGTGTGGTTGTTGGAGTGATTACGGGGCATTGTCTCATAGGGAGGCATGCGAGTAGACTTGGTGTCTCCTCACATGACTACTATCGTAGTTGCGAGGACGAAGAGGAGGAAGAGACAGTACTTCATCTTCTTTGCACCTGCCCTCGCCTGGCACGAAACAGACTAAGTTTCTAGGGGCACCCCTCTTCAAAGACCTGACGGACCTCTGTAGGATGGACGTCAGGAGTATCTAGCGCTTTGTTAACAGCTCAAAATGGTTCCAATGAGTTGGAGGAAATAATTATTGTGGTATGGCTACATACCATTTTTTGTGTCTATGCCTCGTCCTAGTGGACCGCCACCCAAACCTAATCTAACCTAAACCTTCATTTTCCCTATCTTTCGACCATTTTTAAGTGAAATATATAATTACTGCATTTTTGACGACCTTTGACTTTGATATCATCCAGATTACGGTTTGAAAATACCCAAGGAAAATAAGTTAGACCAAATTTTAAGAACAGAATACTAAATTTGTTAAGCTGTCTTCTTTCACACCCGAAGGAAATCTGTTTGGTGGCCTTCCTGGATATAGAAGGCGCCTTTAATAATGTGAAAGCGGAGGCAATCAAGGAGGGATTGTCAGTTTTGGAGGTGGACGTTCCTCTGATAGGGTTAATCAATTATATGCTGGGAAGCAGGATTGTTAGCTCGAAGTTGGGGGCTCCACCTTCAAGAGGCGAGTAACTAGGGGAACTCCGCAGGGGGGGGGGGTTCTGTCCCCTCTTCTCTGGAACATAGTGGGAAACGGGTTACTACTTAAATTGGAGAGAGAGGGTATTGAAGTTATCGCGTACACAGATGACGTAGCTTTAGCTGTTACCGGGAAATTCCTGGGCACGATTGTAGACGTAATGCAGAATGCGCTTACCATCGTTACGAAATGGGCTGGCAAATGTGGACTTGGTATTAACCCGTCCAAGACAGAGCTGGTACTCTTTACTAAGAAATACAAAACCCCGGTAGTTGTCCCTCCTACTTAAATGGCACGAGACTTGCTTTTACTGATAGAGCTAGATATCTGGGCATTATCTTGGACAGTAAGCTTAGTTGGAAGCCCAACATGTTGGAGAGAATAAACAAAGCTACTATTGCTTTGTACTCCTGTAGGAACGCCATTGGTCATAGATGGGGTCTGAAGCCGGAGCTGGTTCACTGGCTCTTCACCGCCGTAGTGAGACCTGTACTCATGTACGGCGTGGGTGTTTGGTGGCCAGCTCTGGACAAGGTAACTTACAAAAGTAAGATTGAGATAGTGCAAAGAACGGCCTGTATGTTTGTTAGCGGGACATTGAGGTCGACACCGACAAGTGCCTTAGAGGTTATGTTGCACCTTCTTCCGGTCGACATTTTTGGCAAACAGATGGCGGCAAATACGGCTGTACGACTTGCAGCCGTCTCTCAGTGGAGGTGTCTTAGTATAGGACACTCTACTATCGTCAGATCGTTGAAGGATGAGCTGGCGAATCTTGACTACATTAAACCTACTCTACGCTTCGAGAAGCGATTTCGGACCTCCTTCCCTTCAAGGGAATCCTGGAGGGATAGACCGTTATCGGAAACCGAAGCGTTGCAATTCTTCACAGATGGCTCCAAGCTAGACGGCAAAGTAGGAGCTGGAGTATTCTGTGACAAATTAAATGTAAATATTTCTATTCGTCTCCCTGATTACTGCAGCGTGTACCAAGCTGAAGTCGTAGCGATTGAGGAGGTCATGACGTGGTTGTAGCATAATGTGGTATCCTCAGATGATATCGCAATCTAGTGAACAGTCAAGCGGCGATCCGGTCGTTAGAATCGGTGTCTTTGGCGTCACGGGTGGCGTTGAGTTGTCACTCATCTCTAAATGAGATGGGTGAGCATTTCAACATCCAGGTAGTCTGGGTCCCAGGTCACTCGGGCGTCATGGGGAACTGCAGGGCAGATGAACTTGCTAGGCATGGTACGACTCTCCAGCTGCAACCGGAAAGGGCAAGTGTGGGGAGGCCTATCACAGCGCTGAGACAAGCACTTGGGAAGCAGGCGCTATCCTCAGCGGGGGAAAGGTGGTCTAACACCCTCACCTGTAGAATTGCAAGACAAGTTTGTCCAAAGCTGGACTTGGGGCGCACTAGGGCATTAATATCCTTACGCAGACGTGAATTAAGAACGTTCGTAGGAATTCTCACGGGACACTGCCTTTTTGGAGAACATGCAAGAAGGCTGGGTCTGGAGGCTAATGACTTCTGCAGAAGCTGCTTGGACGAAGAGGAGGAAGAGACGTTGGTCCACTTCCTTTGCTCGTGTCCAGCATTGGCTCTCAGAAGGCACAAACACTTAGGTAAGTTCAGGATGGACTGCCTCTCGGATCTCGAAAACATTAAAGTGCGGGACGTCTTACACTACATAAGTAGCTCGAAATGGTTCCAATAGGGGTAAAAGGGGATACATCCTGTGGTATCACAATGGACCGTCACCGGTCTAAGTGTGCGTAAGCAGCCACTCCAACCTAACCTAACCTAACCTTCACTCCCTTATGAAATCAAAACTAAGTCGGCCCAATCAAACAAAATTAAGTTAGGTCGAATATAAGCAATACCCGATTTGGGACTTTAGAAAAGTCATTTTTTTTTAAATGTGTGGAAAATAATTCTTTTCCGAACTAGTGTTGCAGTATTATGATTTCTAGTTTCGGTGGTATCTGTCACATGACACTCGACATTGCACTGCAGCAATTTCCTTATTATGTATATTCTTCGTTCAATACTATCGCGATTAGTTATACAAGTGTTAAAGCTGTCAACAATTCATTGCATAGATTAGTTTCGATTTCTGTTATTTTTAAAATTAGAGCTCCTTTTTGCAAGTTAACAGATAAGCACCGATTACTAGTTTATCAAATTAATGCAAATCCCAAATCACTCGGTGTCACGAAGCGCGTCTAATATTGAATTTGAAATTCTTCTAGACATCAGTATTTAGTCAATTAACAATTAAACACTTGCTAATTGACATTCTATCTATTAACTACTAGCGCCCTGCCAAAATTCAATTCTGTGGTAGAGTGTTAGTTTGTTTTGTACATCAATACTTAACACAGACTTTCAATTTTTTTTTTGTATTAAGTATGAGAGTTTTTTTATGTATTTATCTGGCCTGAAAAGTTTTGATATAATTTGTTGGCTGTTAGACATCTGTTTGGCTAATTGCCAAAATAGTATTAAGATTTTAAAGTAGGCAAACATAAGTATAATGACCCTTTTTACATTTTTTTTAGGTCAAAATTGATTATGTGGTTTAGTTTTTGTACATTTATTTTAAGTAGTAAGTAGTACGTTTATATAAGCTTAAATAAATCTTTACCGATTAGAACTAAATTTTAAAGTTGAACTTTTGGTTTTAGAACGAATGAAAATAGGGGTAATTTAATTGATAAACGGATTTTAATTGAAAGAGATGTATTTATTAGAAGAGTTCATAGAGTAGAGTTAATTAGAGTTAATATGAATAAATTAAATGAATCACCTCAATGTTCCTATACAACCCATATCAAACTAGAATTTTGATTTAATCTGCAGACAATTAAACATTTTAAAATAAATTAACAAAGTTTCATCTCCAGACCTCTATTACATTTTTTTGGGTTCCAATTACAATAAAACTCCTATGAAGTGTACCCGTCCAAATACGATTTTCGAACTCAAAATTATTTGCTTTAGCCTTAAGAAACATTCTGTGTAATTAGGATGAATAGTGTAGACTCTTCCGATAGCCGAATATTTCTGAATTTTTTGGCACCGAACATCTTCCCCTCGCCGGCTTCGTAACTTCACAATACTGGAGTGGTTTAGCACATTCATCCTCAGTGCTTAATTTGAGAAATTCGTGTTAAAGTAGTGGTGGGGTTGTTGGAAGCCCATTTCCAGAGGTTGTTAAAAACTCCACATTTGAGCAGTGCTGTAAGCTGTTTCTGTGCTGATAATGCGTCGTTGAGTGTATTATTCTTGCAGCTGATTTTCTCCATAAAATCCGCTGATATTTCTGATCTTCTTCTTGAACCTTGATTTGTTCAAACAATTTATCTAAATCTGCTGTGTAGACATACTTATGTTTTCGCCAACGTAAAAGTATGCTCAGTAAGTCCTTCTGGAGATTAGGACCATTTAGCATCACTTCATTTAATGACATCCCTTTGGATGTTCCGAAGATGAATCTGCGTCTTGTCGTTGAACTCTCCTCCTTCAAGACAGCATAGTAGTGCTGAACAAATATGTCTACGCCTTTAGTTTTCTTTATATGTCCTAAAGCCTCATACTCGTCCATGAATTGTTGGTATTGTAGTTCCAACACAAATTTCTTGGCCAGGCGTTTTTCGATTTGGAGATTTGGAAATTTTTACTATTTAACTTCCAACGGTCTGTTCCATATGAGTTTCGTTGTAAATTTCTTCACATTATTTTTCTTCTTGAGTAATACTTCTTGGTTTATTTACTTCCTCTAGTTCCCGAAACGTTTTTAACTGATTGTTAATACCATTGGTGAATATAACCATAAAAATCCACTTGATTGTTTGTCGTGCAACAGGCTCATTAGCTGCTCCTTTTATTAGGTTCGGCATTATTATTTGCCCGTAGTGATATAAAACGTTGGATCTGTCCAAATAAAATTTTTGGTATAATTCCCAAAAATTGGTTCAATGACCTTATCAAACATGCTACCGGTTATGTTCTTGAACAAAATCGTAACCGCAGACTAATACTGAAATTTACTGATGAGCGAGCCGTATCGGCTTCTGTCTGTCTGATCCATTCCGGTGGTGTCAGCTTTTGGTATTCTTTTCGGCTTAAGATGTTTTGATATATTTTCATCACCTTAGCTTGGGATGGACCAAGTGTTCATTCATCATTATTACATGTTATTTTGACCGCTCTATTAGCTGTTTGCTAGGTGGTTTTGGTCGGACTTTCTTGCGGTTTTTTGGTTGCCTTTTCAATGTCGTGGCGTAAAGTATGATAAGCTCAGTTGCACATCTTTTGCGGCAATATCCTTCCATGATACTTCCGAAGATAGCTGCTACACAATGATTTTGCTCTGGAAGCTGAAGTTCACATTCAATATTGATAAGTTTGGGAATGTCTTGCAATACCCACAGGTTGTTTCATTTGTCATTGTCACATGTGTTGCCTTCTTTATACTTAGTGTTTTGTTGGTGTTGGGGCTGCTGTCTCTTGTTCCCTGTATCTCCAGTTAATCTTTATTCCAGGAAACAAGAAATTTTTTGGCTGGCTAATAATCGGTTGTCATCGTATGCTGGCGATACAAGTGTCCCATGCAGTCATATAGATCTCTTTACCATAGTGTGAGATGATTGATTAGTTTTGCTGCTTGTCCTAATACATCCTCTCTTCGTTTGATGAATAAGGGATAGGTTAGGTTAGGTTAGAGCGGCTGCCAAAACGCACACTTAGACCGGTGACGATCCGTTGTGATACCGAGGGATCCTACTCCTCTTCCACCTTCACTGGAACCAATTTGAGCTACTTATGTAGCGTAAGATATCTCGCACATTGCAGTTCTTGAGATCCATAAGGCCGTCCAAACTATACTTGCCCAGATATTTGTGCCTCCTGTAAGCTAGCGCCGGGCATGAGCAGAGGAAGTGGCTCAGAGTCTCTTCCTCCTCCTCATCCATGCAGCTTCTACAGAAGTCATGTGTCATTAACCCAAGCGTCCTCGCATGCTCCCCAATGAGGCAGTGAGTGTGAGTACCCCTACGACTATACCTAAGTCAGGTCTGCGTAGGGATAGTAGCGTCTTGGAGCGCTTCAAGTCCAGTTTCGGCCAGACTTGCCGCGCTACATTACATGTTATGGTGTTAGTCCACCTCTTCTGTGCCCCCATTACCAAGCGCCCTAAAAATCGCCGCTATGGGCCTCCCCAGATTTGCCCTTTCCGGTTTCAATTGGAGAGTTGTACCTTGCCTTGCCAGTTCGTCCGCCCTGCAGTTCCCCCGTACGTCCGAGTGACCGGGAACCCAGACTATCTGGATATTGAACTGCTCACTCATCTCGTTAAGAGATGAGCGGCACCTCAATGCCACCACGGATGTCAGAGAAACTGATTCCAGCGACTTGATTGCCGCCTGACTGTCCACATATATTGTTATATCCCTTGTGAATATGACATTATGCCTCCACCAAGTCAGCGCTTCCTCAATCGCTACCACCTCCGCCTGGTACACACTGCAGTGATCAGGAAGACGAACGGATAAATTCACATTTAATTTGTCACAAAAGATTCCTGCTCCGACTTTGCCGTCTAGCTTGGAGCCGTCTTGCCTTGCCAGTTCGTCTGCCCTGCAGTTCCCCCGTACGTCCGAGTGACCGGGAACCCAGACTATCTGGATATTGAACTGCTCACTCATCTCGTTAAGAGATGAGCGGCACCTCAATGCCACCACGGATGTCAGAGAAACTGATTCCAGCGACTTGATTGCCGCCTGACTGTCCACATATATTGTTATATCCCTTGTGAATATGACATTATGCCTCAACCAAGTCAGCGCTTCCTCAATCGCTACCACCTCCGCCTGGTACACACTGCAGTGATCAGGAAGACGAACGGATAAATTCACATTTAATTTGTCACAAAAGATTCCTGCTCCGACTTTGCCGTCTAGCTTGGAGCCGTCAGTGTAAAATTGTATACAACCAGTTTCTTCTATTGACCTGTTCCCCCAGGATTCTCTTGAGGGGAGAAGAGTCCGGAAACTTTTCAAAGCATACAACCGGTATTCTGTAGTCACTATTATCTACATCTGCCTTTAGCGACCTGCCAATCGTCGAGTGGCCCTTCTGAAGTCATTTCCACTCACACACGGCAGAGAGTCGTGCAGCCGTAGTTGCCGCTCTCTGCTTACCAAAGATGTCGACAGGAAGAAGGTAGAACATAGCCTCCAGAGCACGTGTAGGGGTTGTCCTCAGTGCCCCGCTTATAAGCAAGCAGGCCGTTCTCTGTACCTTCTCTATCTTATTCTTATAAGTTTTCTTGTCTAGTGCTGGCCACCACACACTCACCCCGTACATCAGAATCGGTCTGACTACAGCGGTGACAAGCCAGTGTACCAGCTCTGGTTTTAGACCCCATCTCCTTCCGACGGCGTTCCTACATGAGTACAGAGCCATGGTAGACTTCTTTACTCTCTCTAAAATATTGGGCATCCAATTTAGCCTACTGTCCAAGATTATACCCAGAAATCTTGCCTTATCAGTAAAGGCCAATGCCGTGCCATTTAAGGTAGGAGGGGCGACTACCAGAATTTTATATTTCTTGGTAAAGAGTGCCAGCTCTGTTTTGGATGGATTTAAACCCAGCCCACATTTGCTGGCCCACTTTGTAATGATTACGAGCGCGTGTTGCATGACCTCCTTAATCGTGCCTAGGTACTTCCCCGAGATCACGATCGCCACGTCATCTCCCAGATTAGACACTGCAAGGTTAGTACCCAATAAGTAATCAAATAAGTACTCACCCCTTTCATTGATGTCGGTGCTACCCCAGATTGTATGGTGCACATTTGCATCACAACCCAGTAATACTCCGATCTTTTCCCGTTCCGCTTTGAGTATCAGTTCCCCACGGTTATCCGGCGGAACCTCCTTCTCTCGGTCCATGTAGGCTGAAACCAGCCATAGTAAGCAGCCTCCCGTCTCCAGGCCGACTGCCGTTACGTCTCCACTACTATATTGTGGAAGAAGAAAAATACTCAAATTATTTTTAGCGAGAATGCAAGATCTGATCTTATCGGACCCAGAAGAGTATAAAATTGTATATCCTTTTAAACCGAGGCCACAGATCTTGTTTTTACTAATCCAGGGTTCTTGAACTAGGATTATGTCCTCATCCAATTTGGTCAGTCGAGGCAGCCTTAGAATGGTGAAGATTTATCTGAACCGTGCTCAGCATGCACATATCAACTTACCTTCCTTCATATACCCTCCGCTGTCGCGGCAGGGTTTAATCTTCCGGTCCCAGGGGGACATCATCACTCCTGACGCTCCCTTCCGGTGTTAATGTTGGCTCTTTATGCCACCCTCCTCCTCCATCGACTCGACCCGATTCTCCTCGTTCGAGTCCAGGGATAGGCGACTACCCATGGCCGTCAATCGCTCCATCACAGAGCTCCCAACGTCATGTGTGTCGCCACCCTCTCCCTGCTCTTTCCCTGGTAGGTCTTCCGCAATTGCTTCGGCCTCATCCTTTTTTAACACCTTAAGGGTAATCGGCCCGAAACCGAAGTCGATTACCCCCTTAGTTTTAGCTAGAGGGGCTAGGGACTCCTTGTTCACCACTAAAATGGACAACCTAGATCCTCCCTTCGCCTCCTCTTGTTTAACGATCTTCCAATTATACGTCGGAAGATCCACGTTACTTGCCCGAATTATTCGCTCGATTGGCAGCCAGACGCGTGCCCTTGGTCTGCTCGGGATCTCGTCCCTGTCAACCACTGCCAGCTTCGCGCCTCGCCACACTTCTCCTACTCTAGCTACGGCCAGACGATAGAGGTCTGCCGATCTCTGATCCGCGCACGCCGTTAGCTTAACGCGTCCCTGATTCCATCCTGCATCCCTACAAGATGGAGGTGGCCCCGGATTTTCTCCGAGGACCGTTAGGAAAACGGTGTTTAGTGCGTTATACACTAGCCGCCATTTATCAATAGTGATACTTCCATCTTCTTGACTCCTGTCAATGACGGCTAGTATCCTTGGAATGCCTGGATGCTCTTTAAGGACGTCACTGAACAGTCTTGCCCCGTGCGTCCCAGCATCTCCCTGGGCTCCCTGCATTCTAGGCCGCTTACTCTCGCCAGCTTCCACTTCGTCTTGGGACCGCTGTCTTCTTTTCGACTCCGTCGGTACCCTCCCCAAAGTGTTGCCTAAGAAGGTAACCTTTGCCCATGCCAGAGATTCCCTTTGTTCCTGCGTTAGCAGCCCCTCAGGGGTGGCCGCCAGCCTATCCAAAATCCTCCGCGCCGCGCGTCGGTTCCTGTACCGCCGCTTAGCCTCAGGGATAACTTTCGCGCCAGTCGCCGGCATAAGTGCCAAGGCAGCGTTTACCGAAGAACCTACTGTGAAGGTAGCTTGCCCTTTACGGTCCAAGCTCCCTTTTACTACGGCAGGCCCTCGGCTTCCGCTGGTACCCGGCACCGCAGCCTTCAAAACCCTTCTTGTTTCTACGTTGGTGACTCCACCTTTAAGGTCTGAGCCACCAACCGTAATACCTATTGGCTTTTTGAGATTGCCTGTATCTTTTTCTTTTATATTATTTATATTCATATGTTCCCACGAGTTCCGGATAGTTAAACCGTCCACCCTCGCAGAGATCCGTATACGAGGGTAAGGCTGATTAAAACTGGAGGTCGCCTGGTATCCAGAATCCGCATATTAGAGATTAGTTTACCCACTAACCATTCATTCCTTGGCATATGTTGTTCCACCGTGACTACCTACCTTTATCTATATTACTATTAAAGCGTTATACTTCTGTGTGCTGCTCGAGCATAACTCCTCGAATTCACAGATATTTTTAGATTATCGTTTTGAGTTTTTATGGTTTTATCGTAGAGAATAGTACCAATCAGCGAAATCATAAGCAAAATTTGAAATTATTAGCAATTTTTACCTAAATTTTACGTGGTAAATGGAAAATTTATCTTAAAGCAGCTTTATCTTTTTCATTTTCAAAATCGTAATTTTTGTGGTGAAATCTCTTCTAAAAAAGTTTTAAACTTGCTAACTTGATTCTGAATATGGTGGTGCTATATCTAATTCATTGTATTGGCTAAGTCATATAATAATTTTCAAAGGAATTTGTGTATAATCAAAGAAGTTCCATTTGGGGCAGGGATGGAGTTTCTCAAATAAAACTTGGCCAGAATTCAACAAATATTGCCTAACACTATAATGACACTTTGGTCATTAGAACAAATTTAAGGAAATTATATTTGCCAAGGAAAAATTTGTTTTTTACTTTCATAACTACTCCAGGTTCTTTACTAAATTTTCATAGCAGAAATCATTATAAATATAGCTTTGAATTAAATGCTTTATGAAAAAGCCAGCTATCTCCCAGAATATTATAATTATTGCAAACAAAAGCCGATAAGCTAAAATATTGTGTAAATGTATTATTAGTATATCAGCTATTAAAACAGGGGAGTTACGGTGTCGCTGAACCAAGTTTAAATGGGCCAAAAAACCACCCTAGATTTCTCTTCAGCCATTGAAAGTTTCACCTTCGAGAAGTACAAAAAAGCAAAAATCAGCCAAATCCCCGGGACCGTTTTCAAAAAAACACAATTTTAAGATTTTTTGGCCAAAAATGAGAAAATTCGAAAAAAAATTTTTTTTTGAATTTTCAATTTTTCTCCATATGGCACAACATTTTGCCCGAAGAATATCTATTCTGTTTAACAAAGTTTTGCAGGCATTTCCAGCAAAAGCGGAAGCCCCATCTACGAAATCTTTGGACACATTGCAGGACTTAACCCATTCTTCGGCATAGTGCTGGAATTCTTTCAGTATATGGTTACAGGGTGTATACAACTCCCAACATCAGATAAAGTTCAGGTGTAGGGATTATTTCGATGAACAGCGTGTCTGGGTTTCCTGTAAATATAGGCTCGTGGATGTTACTCTGGAAATTCTTGGAATTAGTTTTTTTACTGCCGGTATTTTTGAAGGCCTCTGAATTTTCACGGCAGGTACCGATGGTTCTGTAATTTCCGCACATATTTAAATTGTCTTTCGATGCGGTACATCACGTACACGGAAAATGGCAAGAATGCGCCATAACACCAGTCATGATATTGGCTAGTTTCAGATCCGTACCAATGATTGTGTTAATGTATTGCAAATTTAGACAAGACCAGAGAGTACGAACATTCATATAGTTTTCTTGCGTATCAGAAATAATTCCAAGAATGATCAATTTCCTCACACCCGAGTCCTTAAATTTCCTGGCTTGTACTCCATCTTGATATTGCTGTCTCGCTTTCTTGGTATCCGAATTACCATTAGCTTAGTCAAATTTGAATTGAATAGATAAAGAAATTTTCACAACACAAAACATTCAGATCTTTTTATCGCCCGGGAATTTTTGGTATTTACCACTTCGCAAAATCGAGACTCGAAAAAGGAATCAAGACGATGATTTAACAAAAACAAGTCCTGTCTTAAGTTGGGTTGGAATATTTACCTCTTCCCAGCACCAACTCGCAACGCAGCAGTCAGCGAATTTGTTTTTCTTGTCGACAGACCTAAATCTGTACTGATTTTTAAAATATCGTTTGTAATTCACTAACACTGGTAGTTTTTACCCTCTTTTCTGTGATAAACACAACTGTCCTTGTTTTGTTGAGTTTTCTGGTGCAACTAAAATGTCTTTCAATATTGACGATGTCAATTGTTCCTTTTCTTTTAACGATAAATTATTTTTAATTAGGTCGGTCAGAGTTGAAACGCATTTTGAAGAAGTGCAGAAATTCTTGGGATCCAGTTCTCCACCGCATTTCTTACATTTCCTATGAACCACTTTATTTTTCATCATTTTCCCGAGAATCATGTTCCGTGGTTGAGCTCGCACAAGTTTACACAAATTGCACTCACAAGCAACAAATTAATGTACACCACACAAAGAATATTGCTCGGACGACACTCCGTACCTGAACTTTATTAGTAAACGATTCGCAGCTAATGTTTTATTTTGAAATTGACTGGTCGACTACTGCCTGACACACCCTCTAGGTTCCTGTGTATTTTTGAAACAATGATTTGAAAATACGCGCTTTACGCACACAGACGCACCTTTATGTGCAATCAAGCAACTAATGATTTCATTCGATTATACATGCAAAATTTTAGGCGCGATTTCAAATGTATTTTCAACTTAGATTAAGGGATTCCAAAGAAAAAAAAACGGATTTTTCGAATTTTCTCATTTTTGGCGCAAAAAATCTTAAAATTGTGTTTTTTTGAAAACGGCTCCAGGAATTTGGCTGTTTTTTGCGTTTTTGAACTTCTCGAAGGTGAAACTTTCAATGGCCGAAGGGAAATCGAGAGTGGTTTTTTGGCCCATTTAAACTAGGTTCAGGTACACCGTGGAGTGCCAAATGAACTAGTGGAGTACAGGAGTAACCAATAGGCGAAAGTAGTACAAATTCTCCGATCGTACTCACTTCGACAGCACTGATGTAAACAAATGAGATGGAGTGTATATATAAACATACTATATACACTATTATTAGCTCGCACTCTTTAATCAACATTAATCAAAATTCAACTGAGTATGATTGACGTATTGTTTGATGAATGAATATTTCTAGTTAAATGGATTATTTTTGGTTTCATTTTATAAAAGGTAGATGGCAACTCATTTTAAATAGTTTCACTTTGAAACAACAGATTATGGAAAAATCTTATGAAATTTACTGAAATAACTGAGAAAAATTAAAAAAATTACCGACACTTTGAAGTCAAAAATTGATCGTGAATTCCCTAGTCACAGGGACAGACACCTTACTTTACATTAGTAGAGAAGAAGATGATCAACTGTGCAAAGGTTGCATTAGCGAATTATACTAAAACACCCAAATTCCCTTACTTACAACCTTTACCGTCTCTTTCACACAGTTCTATTCCTGTGTAAGCTAATATTTTAATATTGCGATTTTGTTTAGGTTAGGTTAGGTTTAGGTGGCTGTCCACTAGGACCAGGCATAGACACAAAAAATGGTCCGTAGACATACCACGAATAATTGTTTCCTCCAACTCATTGAAACTATTTTGAGCTGTTAACAAAGCGCGGGATACTCCTGACGTCCATCCTATAGAGGTATGTTACGTCCTTGAAGAGGGACGCCCCTAGAAAATTTAGTTTGTTTCGTGCTAGACGAGGGCAGCTGCAAAGAAGATGAAGTACTGCCTCTTCCTCCTCTTCGTCCTCGCAACTACGACAGTAGTAGCCAGACCTGCCGAGTTATTACGCAAGAGGTGATACTTGACCATTTGTCAGCTTGCTAGCTCTTCTTCCTGAAGCAGCAGTTTGCATATCGTAAGAGGCATTACAATATCCTTTCTGCTTTCTGAGAAGTGGTCCGTTGTACCAAGTCGAGCCAGTTCATCGGCGTTTATATTCCCTGTACTTATGAAATGTCCTAGCACCCATAAAATGTGGATGTTGAACTGATCTGCCAACTCGTTAAGAGATGAGAGACAATTCTGGACTACTTTCGACGTGAGGAGGTGTGATTGAAGCGCTTTAATGGCAGCCTGGCTGATTTTTTTTAACTTTAATTTGAATTAATTATATAATCAGCTCCTGTAATGGCTAAACCGGTCCTAAACCTATTTTATTGTGTTTTACAAATAACAAAAAGAAGAATATTATTATTTACGAACCACTATTCAATATGACCATCCATTTTAAGGCAATTGCAATCTTGAATTGTTGAAGTTAATACTCTGAAATTTGTTAGAGAATAATTAATTAATTGAAAATAAAAAAATCGGATACCTAAATAACAAAATTCAACAATAAATTAAATGATAAAATTTAAGATGCACCATTAATTTTTCATCTGAACAGAAAATTAGTCAAATTCTGTGAACTAATTAAATTAAATTACAAGCCCAAACAATAGCCGCACAAATGCAAAACTTAATCTTTGACTATTAAGTCAAAACCTTGAATTATGCGATTCCTAGTGTATAATGTAAATAGATTAAATCATGTTGAGTCATTCCTAAATTTAATTTATTTGTCAAGAAAGTAAAAAAAAAAATAAAATTTTGTTATTGTTGCTACTGCTCATCTAATTTTTGACAGCTGGCGATTTTATTATAGTAGCGTGCACGATTATAAATTTTGCGTAACAAAATAGGTAGCCGATATTTATAATAAATAAAATCGTTAAAAATTAGAAAACGCAATTCTGTCAGAAATTTAATACATATTAGATTATTTTTTTTGTACGGATAAACACACAAATACGTACACAAATTGAATACATAGTTTGTTTAGCGTTAAATTGTGTTTATGGTGAGAGTATGGCAGATAAAATACTAAGATCTCCCACGCATTTCTGTTTTTGATTCGACTTTGATTTTAGCGGTTTGTTTTTATAAATTACTATTATTACTTACTTATAAGTAAGTTGTGTAACCTAACCCAAACAATTATTAAATGTAATACGAATATGTGTATGGAATCAACAGGTTTCTTTTGGGAAATATTTACAAAAGTTTTTCATTATAAGTAGATTGTATAATGTGTGGTTTAGTAGACGTTAAAAATCGATTAGGACTGCTCAATATAGAAAATATGAAGTGTTAATGTGGGGGAAACCTTAATTATATTCAATAAATTTTATTGGCATATCATGTTAAATATACTTATAAATATATGCTTGATCACCGTTTTATGAGCCGGATATAAAATTATTATAACTTTAATAAAATTCAATATTTTTAAAATTCTGGAAATTCCTTAACATTGGTAGTCAAGGATGACGATTTCAATATTACGATTAATTATTATAAAACTGAAACGTTACCATCGTCGGGTGAACTCTTCATATCTTATCTCACGTATCAAACTTTGACTAGTCTTTGCAGCAGGGCTTTCTCTGTCCGAAGAAGATGGACACTGCAAGTAACTTTTATTTTCAATTGTCGGAATGTAAGTCTCTTTGGTCAATAATTTAGAGTCGTTCATTGAGTTATTGCCATTATTATTCATTTTTCGCAGAATATTATTTAAAACTGGTTAGTGTTCTTTCTATAAAGAATGAATGAGTGCCTCTTTAAAGTTGTCTAGCGAAATATGTTTGATATTCTAATAATTCTCAAATATATTTTTTATTGACAAGCTTCATTATTATTAAAATTGGTTGGAATCCATAAAGGTTCCGCATTCAGTGCCACACGGTATCATGGTGCAAACCTAGGAGTCTAGCCCAACTCGCGGATGCGCACTGCAACCTACCAAACTAACTATTTCTATAGTACTAAAATTAAACAATTGAAAACGATAACTTTCGAAAGCCGTACAAAGCTTTCGAGACAGATATCTCTTCGAGGCAGTCATCACATATATCATCGTGAGCCAATCACAAGCGATATAAATGATCCTTAAAACGGTCATGGCCGTTGGTATCTTTTTAAAGATAAAGCAAACTTAGTAAACCTCCGATCTTGCTCACTAATATAGTGCTTCGCCTCTCGGCAACCAGAAGTAGCAAGCCACTTTAGCTTCAGCTCTTTGAGAGCGACATTTTTATAGCCTTCTTACCGTTGTTAAAAGATAAGGGAGCCGCTAGTTCGGGACCGATCAAATGCGAACCAGCTTTGGCTAGGGAATCGGCGACCTCATTACCTTCAATTTCACAATGAGCCGGTATTACGTATAAGACAATAACTCTATTGTACGAACAACGAAGGTTAATGAAATGTTTAAAGTCCTTAACAAGTTTGGAAATAGTCAAGAGATTTTTCAATGAATTCAGCACAGCTTTAATATTCGACAACAAAAAAAAGTTTTGTTGTTAATAGCAAGATTCAAAGCCTCAATAATATTGTAAGTCAAAGCTATTAATTCCGCCTGAAAGACAGTGCAGTGCGAAACCAGGCTACCGAACGCTCCGAAATCATTCAGAGGGTAATAAGTTCCAAATGCAGCACCAAGTTCAGAGCAAAAGCCATCTGAAAAGAAGGCAAGAGACTTCGATAAAGTTTTAAGAAATTGCTGCGAGGTCCACAAATCTCTCGATGTATAAACCACCGAGAATACATTTTATAACTTGAACTCAGGCATTAGCCACAAAATAGACTCCATAACAAGAAGTGGAGTATAAGACATAAAAGTAATGGTTGTACAAGCAATATTTTGTAGTCCATTAAGTTTGATTAAATAAGTGTTTATCAAGGAAGACACCCAGCTGTTTTACATGGTCGGATCTCGGATCTAGTGATCGCTTTTCCAAAAAGACGCCTACTAAAGATAATTCAATCAGTGTTAGACGGATTGACGCGTAAGCCGTTTTCATTACACCACGCCTCCACTATAAGTAGGATCTGTTCAATTAAGTCGGCCAAGACATTCAGATATTTGCCTGAAACTTTAACAAAAAGATTATCAGCATAACTTTGGACAATAAAGCCAGAATGATGTAGTTTAACAGGTAGCTCGTCAATGACTAAAAGCTAAGAGAGAGAGCATCCATGTGGACAGCTTTTAGCAACCTTCACAGAAACGGATTATCCATCCAGCTCAGCCCCAATAATGCGAGACCTTAGCACAGATTCAATCGATAAAATAATAGTGCGATCAATACCAAAATTGGTACAGGCTTTAGTAATCATAACATATGAAGTACTTTGAAATTGAAATTTCGATCGTTTCGGATGTTACTCCTTTATCAAATTTCTAACAAATGCTCATAAGTGTTGTAACATAAGTGTTTGTTAGAAATTTTATAAAGGAGTAATATACAATCTTTTTATTAGTGATATTAGTTTACAAGTAAACAACAAATATGTTAAGTTTAAATATGAAGTACTATTAAAACCTCCGTAATATCCAGGAAAGTACCCACAAGAAACTCTTTATTAATGAGGGACCTTTCAACCTTAGTGACAAGTTCGTGTACAGCAGTTTCACAGGACTTATCAACTATATAAGCTTGTTGCATGTTAATGAGTGGGAAGAGCGGAAAAATATGATCTGCAATAAATCTGTCGACGATCCTTTCTAAAGTCTTAAGAAAATTTAAAAGGCCGAAATGACTTAAGTTCCTTATAATAAGACTTGCCAGCCTTCGGGATAAAAATAACTTTATTCTTTCGCATGGAATAGATGAAGTAGATCCTGAATGTAGGCAAAGCCATACGGTAATTCAGGAGGGTAAATCCCATCTCAACCCCCAGCTTTGTAAGGTGCAAATGAGAACATACTCCAACACAGAACGTCGTGCTTGATCAGCTTGTGAGGTAAATCCCAATTAGTGTTTCAATAGACAAGTTAGTAGGCTCAAAGCAACGAAATCAGAACTGAAGTCTTAATCAGGGAAATCAACAGAAATGAGCAACTCACCAACTTCCCTTCGGGAGACGAAGAGCATTAAGTCTCATCATTGTTAGCCAGAGCTTTATTAAGTCTAGTTAAAATTTCCTCACAGAAATTAATCCACGATGATCTGTGAGCTTGCCTTAAACTTCTTTTATAATCCTTTTCAGCCACTAAGAAGTCAGCCCAATAATCAGCCTGAAGTTTAGATTTTTTGGCTTTATTTTTCAGTTTCCTAACGAATTTTCTTAACCTTTTAAGTTCAGCACTCCAGAAAGGTTTGTTCCGAGACTTCTGGTTAGTGAGATAAACAAACATTTTGAAAGGCAGTCAATATTGCATTTTTAAGCCAGATGCTTGTAATTCAATGCCCTTAGCAGACCGACATCACTTTCGTCTTTTAAGTTTAATAGAAAAAGAGACACGCCTGTGATGAGAAGTGAGAATATCGTTTGTCACTTTCCAGTTAAAAATTAAATCAATAAACTGATGTCAAATCATTTCCTGCCGAACAGATTTAACAAAAGTTGGCTTACTCGATGGTAAATGTTTGAGCTACCCCATATTGAGTGATAAGTATTAGCATCACCAGGGGATGTGCTTACTCCACAACAACAAGTTATTAAACTAAAACGATGGAGGAGGTAAACTCGAGTCATAGGGAAGGTAAATGACAGGAAGCTTACTGAATTAGACAAACATCTGTATGCGATACAGCAATCCACTCTCTTAATTCAAGTGAAGCTGACTTACTGTGATGCAAGTTGATCTGTTTTATTGCAAGCATGGGGGTTGTAATGAACATAAACCAAGGACATAAAATGACTATGGTCCCGAGAGAACCTTAAAAGAGATTCTCTCCAGAACGTATTGCAAGCGACATTGAACCGGAACCAGTAATTCATTCGAAAGATTTCAAGACCACCCGGAATACAGTCGATTGGCTATTCGCCTCACGCTTGCAATGGACAACCTTCCATTCTTCTACCGAAAGATTAGGATTTATCAGTTCAAAGGGTTTTGGAAGATCCCCAACAACTAGCTGGCAATCGCTCCAAATGTATGTAATTTTGGAGACTCCCCCACAGAACCACTAAATGTTTCATCTGTATTGCACTTGCCGATAAAGATGCTATCTAAAAGGTAGTATCCAAGCATATGCGGTACAAATCCCGATATTTTAGCAGACTCGATAACTCGCCTACTAAATGCCATTCGGAAGACACCCATCTTCTCCTCATCTAGGGTGTTTACCGGATTGAGGGCTCGAACGCAGAATTTTTTAACAAAACCAGCGACGGTTTCACCGTAGGTCCAGATGCAAGCTCCTCAGGGATTGAGCCGAGCTTAAGCGCCGAAAACTTTCTTTGAAAACGCTGGCGAGTATGCTTGCCTACCCTCCTGAATTTAGAACGATGGCCCGGTTCCGATTTGAAACCGTCATCAATTGTATACCGACGAAACAGCAGAATTTCAACCATCGGAAATCAGCGGAATCCTGTGAAGTCTCCATAGGACAGCTAATAAGTTTTGAAAAATCGATAATCAATTACATCAATTGATTTTTAGAGCTTACAATAAAATTAAACACCATTGGCACGTCTTACTTTAAGATTATTAATTAATTATTCAATATTCATAATAGCTGTGTTCCATTGGGATACATTTATTACTTGGAAGTACTTCTACATTAGTAATATCCTATTGGCTCAGTATGAGAAGCCGCGAGTAAATGTGATTGTGAGTGGTTTGGTCACGTCAATGGAACACAGCTAAGATGGAATGACATTCTTAAAAATAAGCACTCGGCGTAAATTTTACTCCAGAATGTTTTTTCCTGATGTATTCGAAATGTGCTTTCGGGAAACAGCACTATAAAGAAAATTTTCAGTAAAAGAATCATGCCTGCAAAGTACAAAAAAAAGCTGTCCGTGTTGTCTTTAGTGGCCCTCAAATTCCTGCTGACCCAAATTAGTACTATTCTTCGGAGCAAGGCCGTTCGCCTTCGCCGTTTTCTGTTTTTTTTTTTTCTTTTTTTTTTTTTTTTCAATTTTCTTAAATACTTAAATTTTCAAAGTGCTCGTTCTCAAAAACTAAACCGATTTCAATGATTGATGCCTCATATGAAAGGAACTCATAAACATTCCGGGGTAACCAACTCCAAACGTTTTCTAATAGAGTTAGGTCGGGTGAGTACGGAGGCCACACTGAAGCAATCCCATATTTTGCTTTTGTATCCAATTTTTAACTAGACGTGCCGTATGGATGGGGGCGTTATCCTGCTGGAAAGTCCAATTTATGGGCCTAAAGATATTTGAAAATTTAGGAAAATTCATTTGTAAGATGTTGCAGTTATTTTTGTTGTTTGAAACTCTAGTTCAATAGTTCCATAATACAAAACTGCACCCCAAATCATAACACCTCCTTCGCGACTATGGTGTCGGTCTAAATAACATATATCTTTCCTTAAATCGTGAAAGTAGTAATTATAGCCATCAGGCCCGATCGAACTTGAATTTCTTTTCATCCGAAAATATGACGTTTCGCCACTCATCAAGCCATGTCATTTGATACCTAGCGAATTCTAGCGCTTGGCGCTGTTGATCACTCTTCTAACTGTTGAAACACAAGCATTTACACCTGATTTTTGTTTAATTTTGGCCGCTGAGTCAAGTTGCACTATTGCTATTCTATCAGTGGTTGTTGTGACCGTTTTCTGACCTCCTTTCATGTTTTTACCGTAAGTTTTCTTTATTTCTTAGGTATGAATAAACTAAATTAAAGCTTCGTTCAATTTTTTCCGTTATATTGGTGCCCTGTTAATCCTTGGTCCTTAAGAACTTCAATTTTTCCCTTTTCTGTATTATTAAGGGCTGCTGCTCTACCCATTTTTCTACAAATCAAATTTTAGTAATTGATTTTCACTAAGAGAACTTCACTACAACTTAAATGCATCAATTTCCTCCGAAATTAGATAAACAATCAAGTTATTCATCATGTGCCTGTTCAGTTGACGCAGAAAAACGCTACATTTTTTCCTATGCATAGCTTTAGAAGAGAGTGGGAAAAAAAGTGACAGTAGTATTTGGAACTTTTTCGTTAGCAACCTTGAATGGATTTATGTACAGGATATAAAAATAATGAGTAAAATGTATTTAAAAATCTTGTACCTATTCAGTTGAAGCGGAGTGTATCTAATATCAATTTTTTGGAATATTCTGGCAACTACGAACAGCCGTAAAAAAACCTTACCTTGAGTCAAGTGTGTGCCAGAAATATAAAGATTCATCGAAAATTTGAAAAGTCAGTTAACGCGTAATGGATTTAGCTATTACAAAACGTATTAGCTTAACTAAAAGGCAGACAATTTGCATTTGTTGCTATCTTGAGCTTTGTAATGTTAACTTAAGTGATAGTAATGAAAGACTCCTGGTGTAAAAAATAATAATTAGAGAATATTTACCTATTTCTTCAAAAAATTCTTCAGAAATATCAATTGAGGAGCAATATTTTCATGCTGGTATTTCTGCATTCAATGATACTTTAAAATATAATTAAAAGCAGTTCTCCTATCGTGCATAAAAAAGGAGATGTGTCAGTTATAAAGAGTAAAAACTTCAAGAAGTTGCAGAAAAAATTTCTCGGGAAATATTTCAACTATCGTTTAGTTACGGGAATGACACTGCAAACGACAATATGGAATTTATTCAACAATTACGAGAAAAATATGAAAGTTCTACAAAAACAAATGAAAAGTATATGATTTTAACAGAATTTTTGAAAAATGGTGACCCCTTGTGTTAAAGGTCACCAAACATGACTTCTTTCAGAAACACACACTTTTCTTCGACAAAAATTCAATTAAAAAATAAAAATGATACCATTATAAGAATGAAGATTCTATTCCCTTTCATATGAGCCATCAACCATTTAAATCGGCTAAGCAGTTTTGAGAATAAAGAACAACATCAAAAAAAAATTCAGTTAAATTATTTCATGTAAAGAAGTTCAGCGATTTTCGTCAAAATCAAAAGGGGTCAGTACAAATGTTGATCGTTTTGAGAGTAGTACAAATGTTGATTGTTAGAGTACAAATGTTGATCGTCAGTACAAATGTTGATCGTTAGAGTTTGAATACCAAAATATAACTCGTCAATCAATGGGAACTTCAGTTTTATTTTGGTAAGGCTTACTTAAGTTGGAGTTCACTGCTCGTTACTCACAATACGCTTAATGCCATAATCGTTTCATGTTTTGAAATGGATTCAGAGCTAAATTTATCAAAAAATGTCAATGAAGATTATCGAAAGAATTAAATTGAAACAAACATTTCATGTTGGTTGATTGTACAGCCCCAATACAAACCCTTTACAATGTTAATTTTCGGATTCTGAATGACAATTGCTCGTTCTTTGCGAAATTAAATCTTTACATTCCAACAAAACATTCAAATGTCCATATTTTGAATCAACATGTAGGTATCAAAGAAATTTAATTTACGTAATAGACTGTCCAAAGCAATGTGCTGTAATCGCGATCTACTGCCGATGAATACAATTTTATAAACCGCATAAACAATTTCATAGCTTTTCTTTTACAAACATAATATGGAATTGTTGTTGCATAAATATGAGAATAAGCAAGTCATTGGAAATAAATCCACATTTAATAACAGGCTCATCACGATTTTATAGATAAGTGGTGGGATAGGCCTTAGATACTTAGTTTTATAGAAGAAAATGAAAATAAATTGTTTATCGCATCAGGTGAAAGAAAATCAAGTCTGTATTAAATCCATGCGGAATAATTCTATTTATAATTCGCGTTTTTATACACATACCATTACATTGTTGTTTACAAGAATTGACACAACAAAAATGTATATACATATGTATGTGTCGACAGCCAGTTTATTTCCAAATTAGTAATTTCAATTTCCATAATGAATAAAGTGTGTAATCAAAATCTAAATATAAGTAAAAAAAAAAAAATATTTTTGGTTTGATCATTTCGATTTAAATAAGAAATGTAGTTTTTGAATCGATATTCGACCCACATATTTTGAATGTAAGTATATTTTAGGAAAATATTCATAACAGAATTGAAATTGGAGATGGTTTTGCTGTGCGACATGTGTGAATTAAATCGTTTTTCCTGTAAATTGTGATAATATTTTACTCAAGACAATATTCGTAATGAAATTCAGTGCAGTTTTTCATATGGAAAACGTGTATAAACGAAACGTTAGTTATGTAAATTTGAAAATGGGTTTAAGATTGGCTTAGCCTTTTTTTTAACTTTAATTGCAAATCATAAGCATTATAACAAAAACATATTCCTTCAGGTGAGAAGGTTAAGGGAAATACATATTCGAACGTAAAATTTTCCACTCTTTTCGAATCCGGTGTCAAAAATATGGGTTTTCATTTAAAAAAATTACCTTGACCTTCAGACCTTGAAAATTGACCTGAAGGTCAAGGGCATTAATACAGATAGATAACCATTTTTTTTGTAGCTGGCTTATTCTAGGAAATATTTGGATCCTGCGATTAAAATGGGTCACCCAGTAGATGTGTTCTTTCCGTTTACATCAAATACGAAATATGGTATTCAAGCATTCTTTTCAACACTTTAAAAATTCATTCGTAAGTTGGAGTAACACGAACTCTGACTTTATCCGTATGTACAAAAACGAAATCAAACGTATCTAAATCTTTTGGGATGAATATACGAGTATTATCTTGAGGATATATTCGAGTATTGATTGGCGAAGTTGATTTTATAGACAATTTTGGTTTACTACTGAAACCCAAATCATTCTTATATGAAGTTCGTATACCTAAAAGTATGAAAGGTAACGTATCAATCCAATTTGTAATATTATCCTGAGCGTAAATTGACGCTTTTAAATGGCGCTGAAATCGCTCCATCAATCCATTGGATTGAGGATGGTAAGTTGTAGTTCTAATTCGATGCGAATAATGGTCAGTAGTCCTTGGTCAGTAGTAATTTCTGTTGGAACTCCAAACCGGGAAATGTATTGTTCTATAAAGGCACATACCACAGTTGAGGTTTTTGTATCTACTAGGTTAGTATATTTCAGTATAATGTGATGGTGGAAGTGGTTCAACTAAGTTTAAATTGATATGAAAAAATCTGCCTGCTGGTAGATCAAACTGACGATATTCAAATCTAGTATGGCGATGAATTTTAGAGCGTTGGTTTGGTGTTTAATGCAAGTAACAACTAATGATTTCAATTTTATTCTTTATCAGCCTTTTGAAGTTGAATCAGTTTATTTAAATCAATGCCAATTTGAACCATTGATGAAATATCCAGATCAAAAGGTCGCAGCAAGTTATCGGCAACTAGGTTAGGTTAGGTTTAGGTGGCGGTCCACTAGGACCAGGCATAGATACAAAAATGGTACGTAGCCATACCACGAATAATTGTTTCCTCCAACTCATTGGAAAAACTTTGAGCTGTTAACAAAGCGCTGGATACTCCTGACGTCAATCCTACAGAGGTTCGTCAGGTCCTTGTAGAGGGGTGCCCTTAGAAACTTTAGTATTTTTCGTGCCAGACGAGGGCAGGTGCAAAGAAGATGAAGTAATGTCTCTTCCTACTCGCAACTACGACAGTAGACACAAGTCTACTCGCGTGCCTCCCTATGAGACAGTGCAGCCGGTAAGCTAACAGTGTAGCTTGTGCAGGTGCGTTTGTAGCATCACCAAAATTTAATTTTGGTAAGAACCGATGGTTATAGTTTATCACTCCTATAAAATTTTGTTCGTGTCGTATTGTTGGTTCCGGGAAATTTGGAATAATTTCCACTCGGTTTTCTGATGGTTGAAATCCTTCAGGTGTTATATTATTTTATGAGTTAGAAAGTTTAGACAATTGTCACCAAATTGACACTTTGTAGGTTTGATATTGATTCCGTAGACGTTGAAAGAGTATGTTAAGATATTCAATATGTGGTTTTCCGTCATAACTTGCCACTAAGATGTCATCAAAAACACAAACACGAAATTTAGAGCTTTAGGAACTTCATCCATAAAACGTTGAAACATCTGTGCAGTGTTTTTCAACCCATATGGCATTCTTACAAACTCAAATAGTCCAACTGGAACTGTAATGGCGGTCTTAAAAATACCTTCTGAAGCTACAGGCACTGATACGGCATTCAGCAGTCGTTGCTGTCTCGTTTCGGTACCAAGTGCAATGTGGAAGAGACACTGGAACTAGATGGTCCACACAATCCCATCTGTACGGTAGGCTTGAATTCGAACTTAGCTGTCTTGTAATTGGTAGTATCCAGCCTTCTTGGACGACAGAATGGTAAGTGACCAGTAGTAATGTATCACTGACATTAAATATTCTGGGAGACACAGAATTTTGAAATGACATTTCGATAACGTCAACGAAAAGAGATGTTAAATTATCTGGAATACATCTATTTTCCACGTCTAATTCCAAATTTAATAAAAAATTCAGCTCCAAAAATATGTGCCTGAACTCTCTATTTAAACCTAATTCAATAGACAATAACTGCGTTCCGTATGTTGCAATAATCGTACCATTGGCTGCGAAAAGCTTATTATCAGTATCTGGGATTAAATTTGAGTATACGCTTGCAGGGTCGACTAAACCGTCAGCACCTGTGTTAAAAAAATTAAATTTGGTTTTAAAACATTTAACAAATAAATAACGGTTTTGAATAGTTCCAGTTTCCAATCTAGTTTTCCGAATCATTATTTCTGTTTTTCGAAAACGAGGTACTCATAGATTGTTGCTTTAATACCAAACCTTTTATGATACCAACAAAAATTATTGAACGAGCGATATGAGAATTTGCTCTAGGGCGAAAATAATTATTATTGTTAAACCGATTTCTTGATCTACTGCAATCAAACTATTAGTTTGTAGAGATTTAAGCCACATGGTTTCTAAAGAGGTACATTTATTCCGTTTGACCTACCAAATTCTCTGAAATTCATACTGGTTGTAACAAGAAATTTTTCTAGCCGTTGGGTTTCTGATAAAGTTTTTCGTTTAATTATTTCTAATTTAAGTTTCTCGTATCCATCTACTTCGGTAGGATTAGCTATAATGCTACGATGTCTACGGGAAGAACACTAACGGTATGAAAATATTTTTGGAAATCAATTAAAATGCGTTTCGTTTGGAATTGTGCTTCGATATACTTGAACCATATTTCGACCATATAATGTCATAATTGCCGTAATGAAGCATTTTCAACTGCTTGTATGTTTTGCCGATCCGCTTTATCGTTACCGTTTGCACCGTTATTTCCACCAGGTTTATCATCAACGTTAGGTACTTTACTAAGAACTATGTCTAATTGCTAGTCTAATAAATCCGTTATGATGAGATGATTTTGCAGCTTACGGTTCATGCAAAATTGCAAAAACGTGCATACGAGGGCGGAGTGAGAAGTCTGGTAAAATTGCAATAGAGGGCACCACAATCTCAAATCCCAGATGTCATGTGGAAATAGCATCATGTGGCAATACCAAATTAAAATTTTCAGACAGACCTGTCATTTAGTTCAGTTTTGACAGCCATTGAAAACAGACAACCCATTGTTTTTTTTGCAAACATGGAAAAAAGTGAATTTCGTTTGTTAATTAAACATTATTTTTTGCGTGGAAAAACCATTACGCAAACCAAAACAAAGCTTGATAAATATTATGGGGACTCTTCACCATCGATTAACATGATTCACAAGTGGTTTACTGATTTTCGTTATGGTCGTACAAGCACAACTGATGCCGAACGTTCAGGACGCCCAAATGAAGTCACCATACCAAAAATGGTTGACAAAATCCATGATACGGTATTGCAAGACCGCAGAGTGAAAGTGCGCGAGATAGATGAGATTGTAGACATCTCAGATGAACGTGTGCGCAATATATTACACGAACATTAGAATATGAAAAAGCTATCCGCGCGTTGGGTGCCGCGTTTTCTTACAAGCGACCAAAAACGCATACGTGTGACTACTTCAGAGGCAGTTTTGGCGATGTTCAAGTGAAATAAAAAAGAGTTTTTGCATCGTTTACGGCGAATCTGCGGCAAACGCCTATTTTGAAGGGCTGGAGAAATCGTATTATTCTGGAGAGATCGAAAAAATTGGGAAAACGTTGGACTAAGTGTATCGAGCTAAAAGGCGACTACGTTCATCAATTATAATTTTGGTATCAATTATCGATTGGTAGTAATTGTGGAACAAAAATATTATTAGATTTTGCTTGTTCCTTTGGATGGCTCAATAAGTAAAAATAAATTTGGCAAATATATTTTTTGATTACCACTATCCTAGTATTGACCTAAATATCATTGGCCTTGTTCCGCAATATTTCTTAATCCGACCATACGAGTAGATGATATGGGGAATAATTCTTCAGAGCCGAAAATCATCAATTTTATATATGGAACTACTTAAAGAATCGACTTCACATTCATCTCAAATGTTAGATTTACAATTTTAGGAAACTACTCAGTTCGATTTGGGGAGCCCGAAATCCAGTTTTCGTCTCAAAAGTGTGACCGGGAAATCCCGGGATTTTCCCGTTTCTCGTTTAAATATGACGGCAGAGGAATAATATATTATAGTAAAAACCTCGGTTTAAGAGCCTAATTGGGGATTGGCCTGTCTCTGATTTTCGATTGTTCCTTAGATCCGAATGTAGAAAGTTTAAATATCCCGTATAGAAGTTTATCCATCAATAGCATCTTCAGGTTAAATTCAGGCCGATTAGGAATGGACTTGGTTATTTATTAACCGATTATGATAAAATAGGCCTAAGAGGAAGGAAATTGTTGATTTTTTTACCGATTATGATGAAATTTAGCATGTACGAAGGAAATGGGATTCTAAAATGAATTTTAGATTAAGTGCTGAAAAATGGTCAGTTAGGAAGGAATTACGAGGAAAATTAGGTTCTAAAATGATTTTTACCTGAAGTTTTGAAATAAGGCCAATTAGAGTGGAACTCGGTTATTTCTTTACGGGTTTCATGTCGTATTTATCGAATTTCACCACAATCGGTTTAGAAATAACCGAGCTTCCTCCAAATTGGCCATGACCATATTCAAACACTTCTTGTTTATATACAATTATAGAATCTCGTTTTCATCGTACAAATCGAATTACATTACAATCGTTTAAAAACAGCCAAGTATCTTCCTCTTTGGCCCTATTCCAGAACTTTATACAAAAATTATGTTAGAATCCTGAATTTTACCATAATAGGTTAAGAAATGGTCAAGTTCCTTCCAAATTGGCCATATTCCAAAACATCCATTTTCCAGAACTTTATGTAAAATTCTTTTTACAATTCCATTTCCGTCGAGTATGCTGAATTTAATCAAAGTATAATCGGCCATATTCCAGAACATTATATAAAACACATCTTAGAACCTCATTTCCGTCATGCATGCCGCATTTCATCATAATAGATTAAGAAACGGCTAAGTTCCTTCCTAGTTGGCCATATTCCAGAACTTTATCTAAAACTCATTTAAGAATCCTATTTCCATTATCCATCCTGAATTTCATCATATTCGGTAAAGAAATCACCTAGTGCCTTCTAATAGGGCATTTTCCAGAACTTCATGCAAAAATCATGTTAGAATCCTGAATTTCACCATAATAGGTTAAGAAACCATCAAGTTCCCTCCAAATTGGCCATATTCTAGAACTTCATCTAAAACTCATCTTAGAATCTCATTTCCGTCGAACAATTTCGGGCCATTTCCCAGAAATTTATGTAAAAATTATTTTAGAATTCTATTTCCGTCGAGCATGCTGTATTTAATCAAATTAAGGTTAAGAAAAGGTCAAGTTCCTTCCTAATTGGCCATATTACAGAACATCATCTAAAACACATATTAGAACCTGATTTCCGTCATGCATGCCGCATTTCATCTTAATAGGTTAAGAAACGGTTAAGTTCCTTCCTAATTGGACATATTACAGAACTTTATGTAAAAATCATTTTAGAATAACATTTCCATGGTGCATGCTCAATTTCACCACTATCGGTTAAAAAATAGCAAAGTTCCATCCTAATTGGCCTGAATTTGACTTGAAACGCTACAGGCCAACCCCCAATTAGAGTCTAAACCGAGGTTTTACAGGATATTTTATAAAATAAATAAGTGAAAACCGAGAAATGCAGGGATTTCCCGGCCACGCTTTTCATACACAAAATGAGATCCCAGAATACCGTTTGAGAATCTCTAAATTTCCTATACTTTTGGGACCGGGATCCCGTTTGAGAAACCCTGGTTGCTGCCTGGATTTGGTTGTTATAAAAAAAAATAAAAAATTGGTGAAACAATTTTTTTGATTAACGGTATCATCCCAACCATAGCAGTATTCCGCAATATTTCTTGAATTTGGCTATACCCCAAGTAATATGACCCGTGAAATTTTTCAGAGCGTGAATAATTCGATTTGATGAACTACTTGGAGAATCGGCTTAATAATTTATATATAAAATTTCATTCAAATCTATTGAAAAACGTTCGTGTTCCATTTGTTGCTGGAATTGTAAAAAATTAATTTCCCTTTGGCAAACCTAATAGTTTGATTTATGGTTTGTATTTAAGTACCAAAGTATGATTAGCAGAATCCCGCATTTAGGTTTCTTTCCAAACCTGACCCAAATGAAACTTCTGCGATTAAAGACCAATTTCATTGAAAATTGGTATCTAACTCTACCAACATATTTAATGATCAAAGGAACACCACAATTCAAGAATTAGTTGCAGCACATCCAAATTATGAATCAATTTGGCGGGTTTGAAACTTTTCTAGTGAATTGGTCATCGCCACCAAACCAATTTTATTTCGTTTTTTTTTTATCAAATACATAACATATTTCATATTTCGAATCTTAAAAGCTGTCCAGAGAGGAGGGGGGCTATGGCGAATACGATTCGAGTCTTCACAGTATTGGATTCTTGCTTGATTCGAATCAGATTCGTTCGTTTTTTCGTTAGCCCCCTATTTTTATTAAAACGAAATGTTCTGGTTTTTCAAACTTTAGTTCAGGTTTTATTTATTAAAGAGGGTGGGTTGGTAAGAGGAACCCTGTGCACTTCGACCAGCAAGATCTGTTGTGCATCCCCGTGTAAGAGTAGAGAAATCAATCTATGTGAAATGTAGTTCCAGGTCCTTGATAAACGCCACAAGGTCATGCACATCCACAGGGTCGGCGTGAGGCCACTGAACAGAGTAAGCATTGAGTGTTTTAATTCTTCTTAGGGCGATCGCACTGCACTCGAACAGCAAGTCTTCGGATGTTTCTCTTCACAGATTACAAAACCTGCAGTTCTCTGATGGGGTTTTCCCCATTTTGAATAGATGGTAGTTAAAAGGACCATGTCCTGTCAAGTATCATATGAGGGATTTCAGAGATGATCGATCCATTCTGATTATATCCTGTAAGTGTGTAATCTTGTAATTTAGGAGCTTGTTTGTCTGTCTCATTCCCCGAGATGGCTCCCACAGTGAAGCAGAACATCTCTGCTCCCAGAAGAGGACTCTCCTCGCTACATGGCCTTTGGAATAGGCAACGCTAGGCTCGGGGCCGAAGAAGATACCACCCGCACTCTCTTTTGCACAGGTGTATGCGGCCTCATTTCCTGGTATATTGGAGTGGCCGGGGGACCACAAGAGACCAACCTTGTTGTCTCTACCCAGCCTTCTAAGGTTGCTGTAGCAGCTCCATGTCAGTTTAGAGCTGAACACCGGAGCTGCCAGGGCTAATAAAACAGCCTGGCTATCCGAGATTATGTAGATCTCCGTTCTTATATACTTCTTTTTGAGGCACTGAAGCATGCTAGTCTCGATGGCCACGGTTTCTGCCTGGAAAACCGTAGGGGTCTTTCCCAACGGTATACAGAGCCTGAAACCGGGCCCCACAACCCCCGCACCTGTGCCCTCGTTTGTTTTTGACCCATCGGCATACCACACTGATGCGTGCTGTGGTAAGGTGAAGTTCCTTCGGCAGTCAGTAGTCTTTACCATCATATCTGATAGCTGGGCAATATCGTCTGCCAAGTTTAGTTTATCCAGGATGCTATTGTGTCCCGAACTAGTCACTCAAACCTGACTTGTTACCTTCAGTTTTATGGCTCTCAAACCTGCCACACTTTTGACATGTATGTGGAGTGGTGAGAGTCCCAGCAGTCTTTCAAGGGCAGCAGTAGGGCAGGTCCTAATTGCTCCCGTTGCGCCCAAACGTATTAATCTTTGAATTTTGTCCAAAGCTGAACGAGCATTTATTTGCTCCGTCTTTGGCCACCGTATAAACGCCGCATAAGATATAATTGGTCTTATGATGGTTTGGTAAAGCCAGATTATCATTTTACCAAACATACGTTGACACCCAAAGTATGCTTTGTTTGCCTTATTTGCGATGTATTTCAAGTGGGGGTTCCAGGTTAATTTTTGATCAAAAATGATCCCCAGATATTTAACCTCAGACATCATCTTGAGTATTTCCCCGTTCATAGTTATTGGAGGAAAGGAAATTCTCCTCCGATTTTTAAAGAGAGTACATGTTATTTTATTGGGATTGACGCTAAGGCCCACTTCAACACACCACTCGTTTACCAATCTTAGAGCATATTGCATACGCTTAGCTATTGTGCTTTCAAATTTGCCCCTGACCATCAGCACCAGATCATCAGCATAGGCAATGATTGATATTCGGGAGTTCCTCAAAATAGCGAGCAAGTGGTCCATTACCAAGAGCCACAGTAACGGCGACAGTACTCCGCCCAGAGGGCAGCCCTTGTTAGGTGCAATTGAGATGCTTGCTTCGCCAATCGAGGCTTTAATTCTCCTGCTTCTGAGCAAGTTTATTATGTCGATACCCCTCGCTACAGCTTGTTCCCAAATCACCTCGAAATTAGTATTATCGAAGGCACCCCAATATTTTTTCCATGGTTTTAAGTATAAATGATGTAAGGCTAATAGGTCTGTGGGACCTAATGTCCTCGGGGATTTATTCCCATTTTTTGGTATGAATATGACTCTTACCTCCCTCCAGCATCTAGGGATGTATTCCAGACTAAAGCTGGCTCTATATAATTTGATTAGGTGGGGCTCCAGTACATCCAGGCCTGGTTGAAGAAAAAGAGGATAGATTCCATGCCCTCCTGGAGACTTAAAGGGACGAAATGAATTGATAGCCCAGCGCAACTCTCCAGGGGTGAAGATTTCCATCGCTCGCTTGTAGGCCTCCCTTGGGACTAGATATGGATGCACCACGCTCATATCAGGGTCCTCCCGACCCGCAATGATTTTGCACTCCGGAAAGTGTCCCTGCACCAGACATTCAAGAGTCTCTTCCCTTGATGTGGTTAAGGTCCTGTCCAGCCTTCTTACTGATCCCAGAGGGTTTTTATGATCTAATGCGAGGGCTTTTTGGAGTCGGCAAGCTGCCGGAATCTTGTCTATCTTTCCGCAAAAAGTTCTCCAGCTCTCTCTTTTGCTCTTCCTCAAAGTCTCATTATACTGGGTGAGGGCAGTTCGATACGCTGGTTTTCTTTTAGTCTCCAGGGCGGATGTCCACCAAGGAACATCCCTAGTACCTCTAACACGCACCTCAGGAGAACTTGAGTGATAGACATCAATTATTGCCCTGGTGAGATTATCAGCAACGCTATCAAGCTCTGCCACCAGAGCCGATAGAGTTCTGTAAACCCACTACATTGTCTTGTAGTTTATTGGTAAAGACAGCCCAGTTCGTACCTTTAGGTATTCTTACCGTAGTTTCTGTTATTTGGGGGGGTTCTAATATCAAATCTTATATAACTATGATCCGACAAAGATGCTTCCCCCGATACATGCCAATTCTGGACTGTGCTGGAGGTACCCATGTCAGACATAGTAAGGTCCAGCACCTCCCTTCTAATGGCATTCACAAAGGTCGGCTCGTTCCCTGTATTATTTATATCAATATTATTTGATGAACAGTATTCAAAAAGTTGCTCACCTCTTGTATTGTTGTTGGTGCTACCCCAGACTATGTGGTGTGAATTAGCATCACAACCAATTATGAACTTCTGCCCATGAGCTGTACAAGAATTGATAAAGCTCTGTACTTCTTCCGGAGGTGGGTCGTTACCGTCCCCGGGAAAATAGGCTGATGCCATATTAATTGTGACCATGCCTCCTCTGGATAGAGGTATCTCTAATAAGACTGCAGTTATGTCTCTGGAAATAAATTGGTTCAGAGAATCGCTGTCCTCGTTCTTTCTACTTCTGTGTTGTAAATTAGCTTACCTGTCTTATTTGGCAAACCTTTAATTCTTCCATTGTTGGTCCACGGCTCTTGGATAAGCGCTATGTCCCAGTTGTTTGTGTTGAAGAGGCGACTCAGCATAGATGTGGCGGCCTTGGATCTATATAGGTAGATTTGTACGCATCTTACAGACGCAGATGTTTTCGGATCCTCCAATGAGCCGTCCTGTGTGCTGCTACTACTAGCACGTGGTTTGGTGGAACTTTGAGTTCAACCCATGTTTTTTATCAGGCTTGTTCCCCTTTCCACGTGCAGAGCCTGAGGTTGCTGGCTTGTTCGGGTCATCTTTGCTCCCGGGATCTTTCTGGCTGGGGTAACCAGCCGCTCTTTCCACGGAGTGATTTAGCCCTGCTTTACCTGTTGATGGTGCCTGTATCCTCTCAGCCCTGTTACTCCTCTCACCATCCTTTTTGGGGCGAAAGTACATGGCTCCAAACAGCCAGGTAACTTTATAGTCTTATGCGACACCGACAAGGTTAGTTGGAGGAGATTATTCTCTCTGTCTTTCCTTGCAAGCATTTTCCACTCCGCGTTCCTGAGATCCTTATTCTGGACTCCCAAGCGGCGAAGTATCTTCTCGTTTGCCTCGTTTTTGCAACGAGGGAGATATACGAAGAATATTTTGGGGCGCGGTAATTCGTCCTCCTCGACTGCACTCAGGTTGGCGTTTTCCAATGGCTTTAGGGTCGGCACAGTGGTAGTCAGCCACTCCGCCGTGTCCTTGTCAGCACAGTTGACGGTCAACCATCCATTCCTCGTGCGGCATCGTAAAAATGTCGGGCTACTGCCGTCCATTGGTAGTTCCGCCACTGCATCCATGATGCTATCTTGTACAGCCAGGATCTGGCTGATACCTAGTTTGACTTCTGGGAAGCCTTGGTCGGTTATTTCCAACCTGATGGCCTTCACTGCGTCCTTGTAGGTTAGCTTCACCTCGTCCGAGCTGCCACCGTCTCCTAGCTTCGGACCTGTCATATCTTGTGAGCTACCCTTTCCTTGGGTTGGCAAAGGTTGCCCTTTCTTCTCTCCTTTTGCTGGGGTGTTCTTTGGGGTCGTGTCGTCTGACCCTCGTGAGGAATGCCCGCCAATTTAAGAGTCTCTTTCTATTTTTCTTGTTATCCTCGAGTTCCAAGTCCTCGAGGCTTCTTTTAATTTCGGCGGTTGTAGACACTGATGCGCTGTCCGAGAAAAATGGCACTTGTGCGCCTTGTACTCGGTCACCGATAATGGTATCCGCGCTTGAGTGTTCACTGGTATCATCAGATAGCGTGGTTTCCATATTAAAATTGTCAGAGGTAGGTCCTTGTTGGACCTTCGTTCGTTTCTTCGTTAGCCCTCTGTTTTTTTTTAAATCGAAATGTTCTGGTTTTTCAAACTTTAGTTCAGGTTTAGTCGTTTAGGTTTAGTCGTTTTTGACCTTGTCACCCTATCCATAGCTAAAATGCTACAAATTGTGTTTGGACCTTAATTATTTGTACGAATTTGTAAATTTTTCGTCGAACATAGCGACCGCCATCTTTTTCCTGCCATATCTTACCACTAGAATGTTCGAAACCAAATCAAGTCGACCCTGTTCCAGACGGTACAGTTATGGAATATGAATTAATAACTGAATTTGGACAAAATGATGGAGTCGCGATTTTTCGTACCATTATCGGGATTACCGAAAAATTGGAAAAAAATTGTTGGCAAGCAAACATTTGATTGGTGAATAATAAATTTCATTTTAATGTCGCAAATTCCTTAGAGACAGTTAAATTTTAATATTTCCTATACCAAAGTTAGCAATATACATTTTAATGCTAAACAAATTTCAAATCAACTCGAAATAAATTTAAAAATTTGTTTAAATCTTCTTTGCCGAATTCGCGCGATTTATTTATACTTACTTCATTGACTGCAAAAAAAAAATGTTAAAAATAATAAATCTTTGCTCGTTCTGTAAACAAATTGAGATATGTATTATGTACTTATTTACTTACTTACTTGTTTTTTTTTTATTTATCCTAGTACTGAAGAAATTTGTTACTGTTTTTTTAATCAAAAAAAAAATGAATTAAAAATTGTGATAAGATTACGATTTGGTTGGTCATTGTGTTTTGTAAAACCAATATATATACATGCGTGTGTGGGTGGATTATTATAAACATATTTTGGAGTTAATTTATGGGACATCGTACACGTAATATTATCAAGGTATGTAATTAGCTCGCCAAGTATTATGCAACCGTTTTAACTGCGGTTTGTAATTTATATATGCGATCCGTAAAATTTTCACTTTTTATTTTATATTATGCGAAATAATCGTAGGTTGGTGGTTGTTGATATGAAGATGTTTGAATGGTTGCGTGTAAAAGATTAGAGTTATCGGGAATGTTAAAGAAATGAATTCCATTGCTTTATACAAAAACAAATATGTGTGCAACTTAGTTATATAAATCTATAAACAAAGAACGTTATCTTATTTGGTTTTTAAATTATTAAAATTTTACCCGCGATTCATTATTCCCTCGACCCATAATCCGAATTGAAAAATCAACAGCAAAAATCACAAGGGTGTTTTTACTGGCAATAATTTTCCCATCAACTTACAAATGTGTTTCGAATTTCAATCAAGTCTATAATAGTGCAACATTACTTCCAATACATAAAGCAGATGGTAACAATAAATAATTAGATGTTTGTTGACGTCAAAATATATAATAATTACCGACAACTAGCTGAAATATTGAGTTGTGCACTGAGTTGAAACCAATTGGAAAATAATTGAATCGATTTTTATTTATTTCATATAACCGATATAATACAAGTTATTGTTATAAATTTATTTCCGCAAAACGGAAATTAAAATGTTACCAATAATCTAAGAATTATTTATTTTATTTCTACAGTTATAAAGGAGAAATAAAATTTGGAATGGGTTAGTACTCGTACTTATGTGTACAAAATATAGAAAAATATTCTGAGAAGGGATATTGTCTTGTATTCTTCATTAAAGTCTGATGACAGCGTTGTGATAAAAATATATAATCGTCTTGTGCCGGAAGGACAGGTTACGAATTTGTATAATTTGTTACACCATTCGTACACCAGTCGTATTTTGTTTTACAACAAATTGGAATTGGGAAAGGAATTCAAGTTTGGTCAAATAAAATAGCCAACCAATTCCCATTTGGAATTGAATTCGTTTTCAAAATGTCAGTAACATAAATGGTAAAAACAACAATAATTTTAAAATGGGCTTAGATTTCAATAACATCGACTCTCGCATTTTTCTTTCTAGTAGGTTAGGTTAGGTTGGAGTAGCTGCTTTGGCAAACGTAGACCGGCAACGGTCCATTGTGATACCACAGGATTTAACCCCTTCACTTTGGAGCGCTCCAAATCTAGTTTTGGCCAGACTTGTCTTGCTACGCTGCAAGTGAACGTGTTAGTCCACGTTTTCTCTGCTAAAGCCAGCATCTGCTTCCTAAGCGCCAGTTTAATCGCTGTGATAGACCTCCCCAGACTTGCCTTTTCCTGGTGCAACAAGAGAAAAGTACCGTCGGAGTGACCCGGGCTCAGATTAACTGTATATTGAAATGCTCCCTTATCTCATTGAGAGATGAGTGACAACTCAACACTATTTACTACATCAACGAAAATAATACATTATACTTCAACCACGTCAAGACCATTTCAATCGGTATCACCTCAGCCTGGCACATGCTGTAGTACGTAGCTATAGTAGCCTTATTCACTCTCTCCAAAATGTTGGGCCTCCAACTAAACTTACTGTCCAAGATAACGCCCAGAAATCTTGCTCTGGCAGTAAAAGCGAGTCTAGCGCCGTTTAAGGTACGAGTGACGACTACCACGATTTTGTATTTTTTAGTAAAGAGTGCATTCTCGCATTCTGCATTACGTATCTAATCGTGCCCATGTATTTCCTGGAGACCGCTATCGCCATATCATCTTCGTAAGCTATCGCTTATATTATCTCTCTCTCTCTCTCTCCAACTACAGCAGTAGTCCATTTACCACTATGATCCAGAGAAGAAAAGACAGTACTCCTTCCTGCGTGGTTCCTCTAACCATCCGCCTCTTAACGGTGGAAGACCCCAGCTCCAAGCTAACAATCCTGATTGCAACCATATCATTAATTTACCTACTTACAGGGTCCTTCGCCCCAGATATGACAATACTACCTCTATATCGTGGAAAGCTGGCAAACAGAACTCTTTCGAGTAAATCGATTTCTTAATCGTACGTATCTTCATGCTGAAACAGTCCCCACTTACCGGGTATTTTTTTTTGATGTGATATAGACATCCAACAGCCTTTCCAATATTTTCAATAGAAAGGATGATAGAGTTATTGGTCTTAAGTACTTTGGGTGAACATGTGAGTTTTTTTCCCGCTTTCGCGATAAAGAATATATTGACCTTCATCCATTGCTCAAGAATGAAAACCAGCTTTAAACACCCTTTGAATATTGTTCCAGTTTTCCCAGTTTTTTTTTTTTTTTTTTATTATAGCAAAAACGGATTTGAGCAATGAAAATATTTGTAAACAACGGATTAGAATAAGGTAGAGGCTTTATGTTAAGATTTAGCTATGGACCCATATGTATTTAGCGGAAAATGAATATTTATGAATTTGATATTTTAATTAATGGCTCGACATCCTGTCGAGTCGAAATCATAAGAGGCATTTACAGGCACTCAATGTTCCTAAGTGCCATTAATTAAAATATCACGTCTTTGATTAAACAATTTCAGTGGCATCAATTTAACCATACAGTATCGAATAGGTAAATCTACAATTCTAGTTAATAGTTTAAGCCCAAGAATGTAATTAATGCCCCATTTATATTGTTGCAGACTAGCTTGGATACGATCTGAGAGGCGTTCAGGCATAATCCAACGGACGTTGCATTATACCACTGTTCTCTCGAACAAGTATTGAACCATGGGTCCGTACCTGCGGTTCCTCTCGTACTATGGAGGAATGCTATCGCAATAACGACTCATCAGTAGGATAAAACTAACCTGTCTCACGACGGTCTAATTTTGTTTCACAATGATAGGAAGAGCCGACATCGAAGGATCAAACAGCGACATCGCTATGAACGCTTGGCCGTCACAAGCCAGTTATCCCTATGGTATTATTTGAAAGATGTACCGCCCCAGACAAACTCTCCACCTGGCAGTATCCTTGAATTGGATCATATCTGAATATGCAGTACAAGTACTAGGTATATACTCATATTGATATTTGGGATCTATGAACGTAGCGAGAATACATCTACCACATAAGTGAACAGACTTTGTTTGCACTTATTCCATTTGATCAAATAAGTAAGAAAACAATAAGAGTAGTGCTAGAAGAGCTCCCACTTATGCTACACCTCTTATGTATCCTAACATACTAAAGTCTAGCTCAACAGGTCGTCTTTCCCCGCTAATTTTTCCAAGCCCATTCTCTTGGCTGAGGTTTCGCTAGATAGTAGGTAGGGACAGTGGGAATCTCGTTAATCCATTCATGCGCGTCACTAATTAGATACGAGGCAATTCTCTATTTTTTATTTTACCACAAAGCCCTCACGGCTTTATTTCCTGCTGCCGATTTAGCCAGGAAAGATGTTCTTCTGGCGGGTGCAGATACCCTAGTAGGATAAACTCACTGATGCTCTTTATGCCATCACTTTTTATCACCCAACGCCTGTTCGTCTCCACACGCCACCACGATAACCAGACCATGTCATTTTGTTCCACCTATTCCAGTTCAAGGAGCTACCTTGCAACACCCCCCGCTTCGATAACTCCAGGCTCAATAGGTAATCAGCTGATCGAGACAACCATATACCCCGCCATGAAAGGGTGAATGTGGAATAGAGGATATTATTCCTCGTAATTCCATATCGGGATGTTATTTCGGCTGCAATACCATCATTCGAAGCGTAATAGGTACATACGCTTCTTCTCATGCACTTCGTCTATGTACGTCGATCCACTAACCACCTGGGCATCGATTACTGTTGCGCGCTCATCTTTAACGGCAATTATGTCTGGCTTCCTCAACCCAGAGTCGGTACGTATTCGTGGCTCTTCATCAACCGCATAGCCGATATCCCGCAAGCCCGATGCAAGCACTTTACACACGGTATTATAACGTTTGATTCGTCCCTCGTGTGTGCGGTGACATGATTGTATTACATGTGCAGCTGTTTCGGTCACATTACAACCGGCATGGCATTGCACAGTAATCTCGGACCGCCGGATACCAGGCGAAGTTCGTATTCGCTTAGGCAGCGAGTTGATGCGGACGTGAACATATTGAATATAATCTCGCTCTGGAATGGCAAGACTTCCATAATTCACCCAAGATCTTGAAAGGTTAGTCCTACATGCCTCTTCTATTTCCAGCCCATCAGTAGACCGGTTGAGGTACTCAGCCCACCAGCCCTCCCATGTTAAGAAACTCACCATCTCTGGTGAGAGCTTTTTGGCTCCAGTTGAGCCTGCCACTAACCCAACTAGAGCATGCGATTGCTCGGACAGCGGGGGAGGAATAGTGCACGAAGTTGCTTAGTCTGGAATAAACTAAAGCAGGCGCTATGGTGTTAAATGCAGGTAAACCAAGTCCCCCATCATTTATAGAGACATGAAAGAAACCAACCGGTGTATCCGGTGTAAGTCCGAGTAAACGTTAGAGTTGCCTAAATTATCTTTAATTTGGTTTCAATATAAGCTTTTAACGATAAAAACTAAACGATGATATTTCAAATTTCGTGCAAAACTAAACAAGTAATTATTGTTAATAATTTACGCCCCAAGAGTTTTAAAATCTACAATTACGATAGAAGTCACCTTCTATATAATGGTGGAGGAACCAATTAAAAGGAGACAATACTGCTGAAATCATATCATAGGTTACATTTACAAGATTCTCGAAATTTGTAATCTCAGATATAGGTAATTAAACAATGCGCTTCAAAAAATTATCAATGGCTGTAACAGTCAATGTAAAATGTATTGCTCAGAAAATTTTGGGAACTAAAGCTAGAAATTTGATTAAACCAAAATATTGAGATTGAAATGGGTCTCATTTGAAAAGCGATATTTTAAATCGCCATTTAACAAAACGCGATATTTCAAAACGCGATACGGTACAAAACGAGATATGGTATAAAACGCAATATTTCAAAACACGGTACGGTACTATACGCGATAAACCTACAAAACGCGATATTTCAAAACGCGATAAGGTACAAAACGCGATACAATACAAAATGCGATAATTCAAAGCGCGATATTTCAAAACGCATATCCTAGTTCCATCGTACATATTCAATTTCATCATAAAGGAGAATGAAAATTTTAAATGTGAAATGAAGGAAGATTAATAATTTTCAAATATCGCGTTTTGTACCATATTGCGTTTTGAAATATCGCGTTTGAAATATGGCTTTTTGTACCATATCGCGTTTTGTACCATATCGCGTTTTGAAATATCGCGTTTTGTACTTTATCTCCTTTTGTCATATCGCGTTTTGAAATTTCGCATTTCGAGCGAATCCCGAGTGAATTAGATCGAACTGAAATTTGAAACGCGAACTGTAAATTGAATTTTTTCCTTATCGTTGGCCTATTTTTACTGGACTATTGATTAACAGACTAAAAAAGTAAAAAAAAAAAATCAATTCGGCGGCCATTCTGAAACAAAATTTTCATTTTACAATTTTTGATTAAAATAACTTATTGTTGTTGTAAGAAGCAACAAAAAAAAAATTCTTAACCAAACTTTTTAACTCAGAAGATTCCTTCCAAAATCAAAATAGTTTTAAGGGGTTTACCGGTAAATTTCAATTGTATTTACCGTTCATGGTGAGGAACTAAATAGTGGTCTCACGAAAACTTCTTTATCTCTTAGGTATTTTTAAATTCTTGCCGTATTGAAAAACTCAAAATACCTGATGAACATTTGACATAATATCTAGTACAACTTTAATATCCAGATTAATTTATACGCAATTTCAAAAAACACTGGGCGAAACATAACCATTGAGGTGATTCATTTACTTATAAGAGTATACCTTGGTTCAATACTTTCATGTTAAAAGTGTAGCTTTCCAAACAATAACAAAAACTAAGCTAAAAATAAGCGGCTCCATTTTGTCTTTTGCGGGAAAATATTCTCACCAGAATGAAACTCGACTTAAGACAAAAGGACTTCGAGTTACCATTTAACTGGGTTACGACGCAGCTCAAAGCAAGAAACAACGTGTCTTGAAAACAATTTAACTAAAAACGACGTAAGACAAGGATGACCTGAAGGATGAAGGCGTAATCTACTATTTGATTTGTGTTTGGAAAATACCGTCATCCATAAGGTATGAGATCGTCGAACTGTACAGTTAAACAAGCGGAATCATACACTCCATATATGTAGTGAATCCGTTGAATAGCCTTTTGAAAGTATTCATACTTGTTAAGGATTAGGTAAACAATTTATTCATCTTCTACGTTCAAGGAAACAGGGTGGCGATCATTTGATTAATATGAATGATAATAAAATAAAACAATCGATCAAGGTTGGTTCAACAATTAGTATGAATAAGACACCACTAGTCAGAAATTCATTAATGAACAAATTAGAAAAACTTTCGATCATGTGAATGTTATAAAAACGAAAAATATGCCTTTGGAGGGTGTTGCAACTCCAATCTGTCTAAGAACAGTTCTTATTGTAAAACCATTTCCAAATAAATTAACCACCTAGTTCTACTAACTAAATACCAGAATGTTCTGGAAGCAAAGGGTGGCTAGAAAATTTAAAAAAACTTGTTTCCTTATACAACAAAAAAGTTATTGGATGAAACAACATCAGCGCCCGAGATGGCTTCTTTAAAACTAGCTTCCTATATTCTGGACGCCAAACCAAAAAGCGTGAATGATTTTCATTATATTTCTTGGTTCCTAAAAATGTTGGTTTCAGAAGTAGAACGTTACGGTTAGAAAGGAACTCTTTAGTTTCAAATTTATATTCAAACCTCAAGAAGATCAGGGAAATATTTCAATATTTAAGGCTAAATTCTTGCGACTGGGGTTGGAGTTTATTTTGTTGATAAGATGGAAGTTGTCTTGTCTTTAATTTCACGATACATATTTGAATTATGCAAACAATAGAAACATAACGAAATTTTATATTTTCAAGAAAAGTTTATTTATACCCTTGACACACTGTGATTTAGCAAAACAGGTTTAGTGCATTTATCGAATTTAGCCTTTGTTTATTAACCTTAGTTTTAGTTGGACACGCTTAATTAAAGAATATACAGATTGCTGACAAGAAATGGCCTATAAAGACCGTGATTTTTATTATTATTATGTAACGGTTAAAAATATAGTTCGTCTAAATAAATACTGCTGATTATGGTCATTGTTTTGTCGCTTGCTTATACCTAAGCAAGCGATCCATCACTCAACACTAAATACTTAATATTTACACCAATACCTCATTTTGCGTTGTTTCACTTTGCGTTTTTTCGGAGTTGCGTCACTGCTAAATTAGAACTAAAAGTTCGTTTTGAGTTTTCGTATTTTCGTTGCGTGTTTTTGGTTTGTTGGGTACATATTTTTTATTTTAGTAGTTTTCGGGGATTCCCACTTTATTAAATGTCATTTTCTTAGGTTTATAATTTTTAGACCATACATCTTCATGTGTGGAAAAGACGTTACTAGAGGTAAAATTACCAAAAAGCAAAGAAAAACTATCACCTTGGAAATAAAAATGGATATTCTACGACGATTTGAAAACGGAGAGAAAGCTGTAGAGATAACTAAAGCTCTTGGTCTGGCTGAAACAACTGTCAGAACCATTCAAAAACGAAATGGAAATAAAATACGGGAAGCTGCAAAATCGGTAACATTCATAGATGCAAAGGCAATGTCTCGTGCAAGGAGTGGATTAATGATCAAAATGGAATCGTTGCTTGTAATTTTGATTGTAAGTTGGACCTGGTTTTGACCAGGTTGCACAGAAAATTCCGACAGAATTATCCGACAGTAGAAAAAGTGAATCATCCTTTAACGAACCTTCAACCGACAGTGCTAATGACAAAGATGAACAATTTGAAGCTAGTCAGGGTTGGTTTGAGAGATTCAAAGTTCGTGCCAAACTTCATAGTGGAGCTCTTAAAGGCGAAGCTGCTAGTGCTGATATCGTCGCTGTGAACCGTTTCCCAGTCGATTTAAAAGCATTAATAAGTTTTTAATGTCGACGAGCCTTGTTTTGGAAAAGGGTCCATAAATTTCATATCCAAAACGGAAAAATCTGCATCTGGCCTTAAAGCGAGCAAAGATAGATTGAATCTGCTTCTGGGCGGTAATGCCAATGGAGATTTTAAGTTTAGACCACTCCTTATTTACCAATCTGAAAATCCTAGAGATTTGAAGGATTATTCAAAGGATCGGCTTTCTGTTCATTGGCGATCAAACAAAAAAGCCTGGATGACAGCATTGTTATTGAAAAGAGAACTTGGACTTTCAAGCTTTGGTTTTAGTAGATAATGCTTCTAGCCACCCAGTCTATGTCGATGAATTATCCGAAAATATTAAATTTGTATTTTTGCCACCAAACACCACGTCTGTAATACAGCCCATGGATCAGGGAGTAATATCCACATTTAAAAGTTATTACCTATGACGAACATTTAAGCTGCTTTTAAGTGAAACTGATGGACAAGACAAATCTGCCATGCAAGAGTTTTGGAAAAAAATTTAACATTATGAATACTATAGAAATTATTTCAGATTCATGGAAGGAAGTTAAACTATCTTGCATGAATGGTGTTTGGCAAAAAATTTGGCCAGAATGTTATAATGCATCCAATATAGTTCAAGATGTTGTTACCTTAGCTAGAAATTCTAAGAGAATTCTGGATGAGTTGGACATAGAAGATTTGCTAACTTCACATAATCAAGAATTAATGCAACTAGATTCACAGTTAGCTAACAAGGAAGACAGTCCGCTAGAATTACCTGAAAAAAGAAATTTAATATTAAAACTGCTTTCCAGAGTCATGAGTTTAATTGATGAAGCTATCGAGATTTTAAAAACAAACGATCCTGACAGCGAACGAAGTGGTAAAGTGCCTCTGGCAGTAGCTGATGATGTAAATTGGTACAAGGAACTTTATGTTGATTTAAAGAAAAAAGCTGTTCAGCAAACATTAGACAAATATTTTGTAACAGAAAACCATTTAACCTAAACTGCTACCACGTCATCTATATACACTCGTTGGACTAGCGGAAACAATTTCTATTAAAATGTTTTATTATTATTTATTTGAATTATGTTCTATAATAAATCACAATTCACTTAGCGTCGTTTCACTTTACGTCGTATTTTTTTGGAACATATCTGCAACGCAAAGTGAGGTATTGGTGTACTAGTATTTTCTCCATAATATGCCAATGTTTTTTGTGGCACGCATAATAATTATGCCTTCAACAAACCAAATTAAGTAATTATGTATTACGTACGATATTGAATAAGCATATAATTTTCTTAAAACAGTCATAATTAGTTTAAGATACCATAAACTACAAAGAATTTTAATTGTTCTTATTGTTTTTCAGAATAACAAAAAAAACTACAAAAATAATAAACAAACCATACGCACAGTACAAATTATATTTAATGACTTTTAAATTATATAAAGTTAAGACGAAGAAAAATATTAAGAAGAAGAAATAATTTATGTAAGATATTTCTATTTATTTCAATTAATCAACGAAAATGTTAATAAATATTTAGAGCTGATTGCTTGCACAATGGAGCAAATGGATTTAAAAATTTTTTCTAACGTAATTTGGTCAACGCGGAATTTAATATTATTTCTTGGAATTATTTCTGCTACAAATGTACTAATTAAATTAAACCATAATATACCACATTAACATTTAGTTGTTACGATGATATACAAATTTGACAGCCGGTAAAGGGTTTTTGCAGCAACAACATTACAATACGAATAAGCATGTATAATATAACAGAAATGACAGTTTTTTTGTTTTATTCAAAAAGCAATTTATGATCCTCAAGAGTTTTAAAAGTTTTTAATTTGTTTAAAAAGAAAAATTCTATTTTTACTTATTCAAATAAAACCAAACCGAAAACTTTCTTCGAACTTAAAAGAAATAAGTTTTATGTTTATAATTCGTATTATAGTCGTGGTATGTACATACAGTACATGTATAAGTATGTACATTTATCGCATGCAAATTGTTTTGCAATGTTTACCGTAGAAAAATGATTAGTTACCGTTTCGACGTTGTATAGGAGTTTAAATTGTTCACATTACCACTACAGTGCGGATTTATGTGTTCATTTAACTTTGATCTTTTGCCTATCATTATGCCTTTTTAAAAATAAAATACATAATATAATTCACGATATACTAACCAAAGTATTGTAATTCACAATAAAATAATACAACAAAATAAGCAGAGTAATCTGAAAATATTCAGAAGATAATATTTTATTGTTGGTCAATAACAAAGTTTGAGACGAAGCTGCAAGAAAGATCTGTGCATCTTCAGTGTCTGAAGTTATCCCAGGATTCCATCCCAGCAAAATAAAAATGTACATCAGGCAATACTATTTCCATCCCATCTCAGTTTTTTTTTTTTTCTAATTATACCAAAACATGATTTGATTAAATAAAATGTGTGGAAACAAGGGATTCAAATTAGATAGAGGCATCTATAATATGACCAAATTGCATAATTGTGAATTTTACATTTTAATTAATGGCACTTAGGAACATTGAGTACCTATAAATGTCTCATATGTTTTCGACTTGACATTATATCCACTTACTGTGGTAAGCATTTTAAAACCAGCCGTATGTTGAAATTTGCGCTGTGGCCCATTCGTTTAAATTTGATATTTTAATTAATGGCACTTAGGAACATTGAGTGCCTGTAAACGTCTCATATGATTTCAACTCTACGTGATGTTCCCTTATCGTGGTACGCATTTAAACACCAGGCATATGTTGAGATTAACCCTAAATGACCATGTGTGTATAGCCCGAAAATTAAATTAATCAAATTTGAATAATGGCACTTAGGAACATTGAGTGCTTCTAAATGTCTCTTATTATTTCGACTCGACATTATATCCACTTATTGTGGTAAACATTTGAAAACCAGCCGTATGTTGAGATTTGCCCTAAAAGCCCATGTGTGTATAGTCCGAAAATGAAATTAATCAAATTTGATTAATGGCACTTGGAAACATTGAGTGCTTCCAAATGTCTCTTATGATTTCGACTCGACATTATATCCACTTACTGTGGTAAACATTTAAACCCAGCCGTATGTTGAGATTTGGCCTATAGGCCCATGTGTGCTTAGCCTGAAAATCAAATTAATCAAATTTGATTAATGCCACTTGGAAACATTGAGTGCTTCTAAATGTCTCTTATGATTTCGACTCGACTTTATATCCACTTACTGTGGTAAACATATGAAACCCAGCCGTATGTTGAGATTTGCCCTAGAGGCCCATGTGTGCTTAGCTTGAAAATCAAATTAATCAAATTTGATTAATGGCACTTAGGAATATTGAGTGCTTCTAAATGACTCGACGTTATATCCACTTACTGTGGTAAGCATTTAAAAACCAGCTATATATTGTGATTTGGCCTATAGGCCCATGTGTGCTTAGCCCGAAAATTAAATTAATCAAATTTGTTTAGTGGCACTTAGGAACATTGAGTGCTTGCAAATATCTCTTAGGTTTTCGACTCGACATTATGTCCACTTACTGTGGTAAACATTTGAAACCCAGCCTTATGTTGAAATTTGGCCTAAAGGCCCATGTGTGTATAGCCCGAAAATTAAATTAATCAAATCTGATTAATGGCACTTAGGAACATTGAGTGCTTCTAAATGACTCGACATTATATCCACTTACTGTGGTAAGCATTTTAAAACCAGCCATATATTGTGATTTGGCATATAGGCCCATGTGTGTATAGTCCGAAAATTAAATTAATCAATTTTGATTAATGGCACTTAGGAACATTAAGTGCTTGCAAATATCTCATACGTTTTCAACTCGACATTATGTCCACTTACTGTGGTAAACATATGAAACCCAGCCGTATGTTGAGATTTGCCCTAAAGGCCCATGTGTGTATAGCCCGAAAATTAAATTAATGAAATTTGATTAATGGCACTTGGGAACATTGAGTGCTTCTAAATGTCTCTTATGATTTCGACTCGACTTTATATCCACTTACTGTGGTAAACATTTGAAACCCAGCCGTATGTTGAGATTTGGCCTATAGGCCCATGTGTGCTTAGCCTGAAAATCAAATTAATCAAATTTGATTAATGGCACTTAGGAACAGTGAGTGCTTGCAAATATCTCATATGTTTTCGACTCGACTTTATGTCCACTTACTGTGGTAAACAATTGAAACCCAGCCGTATGTTGAGATTTGCCCTAAAGGCCCATGTGTGTATATCCCGAAAATTAAATTAATCAAATTTGATTAATGGCACTTGGGAACATTGGGTGCTTCTTAATGACTCGACATTATATCCACTTACTGTGGTAAGCATTTTAAAACCAGCCATATATTGTGATTTGACAAATAGGCCCATGTGTGCATAGTCCGAAAATTAAATTAATCAAATTTGATTAATGGCACTTAGGAACATTGAGTGCTCCCAAATGTCTCTTATGATTTCGGCTTGACATTATATCCACTTACTGTGGTAAACATTTGAAACCCAGCCGTATGTTGAGATTTGGCCTATAGGCCCATGTGTGCTTAGCCTGAAAATGAAATTAATCAAATTTGATTAATGGCACTTAGGAACATTGAGTGTTTTCAAATATCTCATACGTTTTCGACTCGACATTATGTCCATTTACTGTGGTAAATATTTGAAACCCAGCCGTATGTTGAGATTTGCCCTAAAAGACCATGTGTGTATAGCCCGAAAATGAAATTAATCAAATTTGATTAATGGCACTTAGGAACATTGAGTGCTTCTAAATGTCTCTTATGATTTCGACTCGACATTATATCCACTTACTGTGGTAAACATTTGAAACCCAGTCGTATGTTGAGATTTGGCCTAAAGGGCCATATGTGTATAGCCCGAAAATTAAATTAATCAAATTTGATTAATGGCACTTAGGAACATTGAGTGCTCCCAAATGTCTCTTATGATTTCGGCTTGACATTATGTCCACTTACTGTGGTAAACATTTGAAACCCAGCCGTATGTTGAGATTTGGCCTAAAGGCCCATGTGTGTATAGCCCGAAAATTAAATTAATCAAATTTGATTAATGGCACTTGGGAACATTGAGTGCTTCTAAATGACTCGACATTATATCCACTTACTGTGGTAAGCATTTTAAAACCAGCCATATATTGTGATTTGGCATATAGGCCCATGTGTGCATAGTCCGAAAATTAAATTAATCAAATTTGATTAATGGCACTTAGGAACATTGAGTACTTGCAAATATCTAATACGTTTTCGACTCGACATTATGTCCACTTATTGTGGTAAATATTTGAAACCCAGCCATATGTTGAGATTTGCCCTAAAGGGCCATGTGTGTATAGCCCGAAAATGAAATTAATCAAATTTGATTAATGGCACTTAGGAACATTGAGTGCTTCTAAATGACTCGACATTATATCCACTTACTGTGGTAAGCATTTTAAAACCAGCCATATATTGTGATTTGGCATATAGGCCCATGTGTGCATAGCCCGAAAATTAAATTAATCAAATTTGATTAATGGCACTTAGGAACATTGAGTACTTGCAAATATCTAATACGTTTTCGACTCGACATTATGTCCACTTATTGTGGTAAATATTTGAAACCCAGCCATATGTTGAGATTTGCCCTAAAGGGCCATGTGTGTATAGCCCGAAAATGAAATTAATCAAATTTGATTAATGGCACTTGGGAACATTGAGTGCTTCTAAATGACTCGACATTATATCCACTTACTGTGGTAAGCATTTTAAAACCAGCCATATATTGTGATTTGGCATATAGGCCCATGTGTGCATAGTCCGAAAATTAAATTAATCAAATTTGATTAATGGCACTTAGGAACATTGAGTACTTGCAAATATCTAATACGTTTTCGACTCGACATTATGTCCACTTATTGTGGTAAATATTTGAAACCCAGCCATATGTTGAGATTTGCCCTAAAGGGCCATGTGTGTATAGCCCGAAAATGAAATTAATCAAATTTGATTAATGGCACTTGGGAACATTGAGTGCTTCTAAATGACTCGACATTATATCCACTTACTGTGGTAAGCATTTTAAAACCAGCCATATATTGTGATTTGGCATACTGGCCTATGTGTGCATAGCCCGAAAATTAAATTAATCAAATTTGATTAATGGCATTTAGGAACATTAAGTGCTTGCAAATATCTCATACGTTTTCAACTCGACATTATGTCCACTTACTGTGGTAAATATTTGAAACCCAGCCATATGTTGAGATTTGCCCTAAAAGACCATGTGTGTATAGCCCGAAATTTTTTTTTTTTTTTTTTTTTCTTAAAACATCTTTATTGATATGGCTACTACAATCTTAAACATTATTAATTCATTAGTAAGGTTGACATTAGTACTTATAAGATAAGCATAAACTTGTGTGGGCTGCTGGACCGCTATCCAGTTCCCTTAAGATATAATATTCATACGGTTAGCTCATGTGGTTTGATTCGTTTGAGCCGCCTTACTTCGTTTGTACTGTCCAGTAGTTGTACGGCCTCGACGTTGGTGTGGTTAAGAAGCCTCTTCTCATGTTTAATGGCACATTCGCGGATGACGTCGTCTATCAATTGTATTTTTAGATCATTGTGTATTTCCCTGTTAATCACAAATCGGTAAGCGTTGGTGACCATTGGAAGAAATTTATTTTGGCTACGTTGTATAATGTCTCTATTGGATTTATGAGTACAACCCCATAGCTGCGCACCATACATCCATATTGGTTTGAAGATAGTCTGGTAGACTAGTCTTTTGCAATACAGGTTCATTTTGGAATGATGCCCAATTAACCAGTACATTTGACGTTGTTTTAATCGTATCTGTTCAGCTTTTTGTCTCACGTGATGTTTCCAGTTGAGCCTTGAATCTAAATGCAGACCAAGGTATTTAGCCGATTCAGCCTGCGGCACTTGCACTCCATTGAGGTATACATATGTGTAGACTGTTATTTTTGTGTCGGAGCGTAAATGTCACATGGGTTGATTTGAGCTCATTAAGCGCTATTTTCCAGTCAATTGCCCATTTAGTAACGTTGTTCATTGCTCGTTGAAGATTTTCCACTGCGCTTGGTTGTGATTCGTCTACTGACATATTTACAGTGTCGTCAGCGAACGTGCCGATGAATGTTTTATTCGTTGTAGGTATGTCCGCAGTGTAGAGAAGGTAGAGGAGGGGTCCCAATACGCTTCCCTGCGGAACTCCCCTAGCGTTGGATAAAAGTCAGAACATGTTTCTTCGTGGATTATTCTGAATTGGCGATCAGAGAGGTATGATTCAAGCAGCTGGCAATAGTTTTGTGGTAGCATTTTGCTCATCTTGAATGTCAATCCCTCGTGCCAAACCATATCAAAGGTCTGAGATACATCCAGAAATACGGCGGGGCAATATTTCTTTTCTTCTAACGCTTGCTCTATTACCGTAGTTATTCGATGGACTTGATCTATTGTGGAGTGGTTATTGCTGAATCCAAATTGAAAATCAGGAACATTTACCATTGGCTTTAGACGTTTTAGTAGTAGTTTTTCAAACAGCTTTGATAAGGTCGGAAGCAGTAAAATTGGTCTGTATGATGTTACTTTTTCATCTGGTTTACCTGGTTTCTTCAACATAATTATTTGGGCCGTTTTGAAGCTTTTGGGTACATACTTCAATCTCATACAGGCATTAAATAAGTATGTGATCATGATGATTGCTTTGCGTGGAAGTTCCTTGAATAGACCCGGTGATATTTCATCAATTCCTGGTGCCTTTTTTTGACTAAGACTTTTGTCGATTTCTTCAGCAATTTCCATTGGCGTGACCCTTTTAAAATCCTGATTTGGTTGATAGACAGGTGTTACGTCAATGTTGGATTGAATGTCATGGGGTTAAAACACTGTTATTAGGTGTGAGCAAAGAGTTCCGCTTTTTCTTTAACTTGTCGAACCCAATTGCCTTGAGCATTTCTTATAGGTGGTACTCGAACTACAGGTCGTTTAAATTTTCTGGTTGCTTTCTTTATTCCTTGATTTGTTCCCTGATTTCAGCCGGGTATTTGACTTCAATCTCCGCTTTGTCCTTTAATTCTGGAGTAGCTAGACTGGCGGCCATACGAGTGTATTCAATGAAATTGTTTGTTTGTTGTTCCAATTCTTCATTACTTTTAATACTAACTTTTAATTCAACTAGCTCTTCCAGTTTTTCTCTGAAGAGATCCCAATCCGTGAATCTATTAGTAAGGTTTTGCTTCTTTTTTTTCTTGATGACTATAGAGCTTACTGACAATAGTACAGGAATGTGATCAGATGTTAAGTCGCTAATTCCTTCGACTCTAGTGTAACTGGATGAAATACCTTTTATGATGAAGAAATCAAGTAGATCTGGTATTTTTCCTGCATCCGTTGGCCAATACGTTGGCCCCCTTGGAGTCAGATATTCACATTTGTTTTCATGAATGGCATTGAACAAAGCATTTCCTTTCCCAGGAGAAATTAGCCTGGAACCCCAAGCTGTATGTTTTATATTATAGACCCCTCCAATAATAAATCTTGGACCGAGCTTATTAAAGACGTTATTAAATTGTAACTTCGTTGGTGTATGCCGTGGAGGACAGTATGCTGCCGCAATATTTAGATCTGCGCCATTATATTGGATTGAGATAACAGTTGCTTGCATGTAGCTTTCTCGAATATCCTCTTGTTGATTATGTTTGATATTATTTTTAATTAGTACAGCTGAACCACCTCTGGCTCTTTCACTAGGATGGTTTGTCCATTAGGAATTAAATTCCTTTATTCTGAAAAAGCTTTTGTTGGAGAAGTGCGTTTCTGAAATAAGTGCAATATCTATGTTGTTTGTATGGAGAAATATTTCCAGTTCTTGGGCTCGTTGGTTGAGTTCCAGTCCCAGTTCCAAGTTACAATGCGTAGGAACGAGTTAATCATTTGTGTGTATGCTAACTTTTTTTGCTAGGCGGATAGAAATTAATTTCTAGTTTTGCCACCCTTTCTGTTAAGTGACCAAGTGTCTGTTGAATTTGACTAAGCTTTTTAATAATTTCAAAGTTATTAGACTCGTTATTAACTTCTATGTGTTTGTTGTTTTGGTTTGATTCATCAGCAGATAATTTGGTGATTTGCGCGTAGGATAATCCAACTGTAGATGGTGTGATTGTTGTTTGTGGTTTAGCAGCTTTGGTTTGTAATCGCTGTACTACTCTTGTTCTATTATTCTGTTGACTTTTAATTTTGTTCTGATATACGCAGCATCCTTTATAATTTGCAGTATGTCCTTGTTGTTGACAAAGAGCACATGAAGGCGCGATATCTGGTTGTTTTTTGCATTTTGTCGTGTGATGATCTCCAGCACACTTAACGCATTTGGTTTGACGATAGCAAAAACTCTTGGTATGTCCAAGTTGTTGACAATTCGTACATTGTGGAATGTCCCTTGTCTTGTTAGGTGGCTCAATTTTAACTATACAGTACGCAAGTTTTTTGATGTTGTAAACTTCTTTATTGTTGTCTTTTTGTTTTAAGTCGATGTAAAACAATGGAAAGTGTTTCCTGTCTTTTACACCATTAGTTGTGACCATTTTGTATATGTTAGTAATACCTGCGACTTCATGTCCTATTTTTTCTGCCTGCTTTAATTACATCGTGACTAATGGAAGATGGTAAGCCTCTGATAACTACTCTATAAGCCTTTTCGCTCTTCAGCTGATAGGTGTGATATTCTATATTTTCTGATTGGTTGCTGGGTTCTTTTTTTAATTCTTCCAGTAATTTTGTGACATTTCTGTAATCATTTTCATTTTGAAATGTAATTTTAATGTCACTATTTGAAAGCGCCTTAAAATTAGTTGATTCACTAGTGGTTTTTATTACTTTTTGTCGAAAAAGTTCGAAATTTTTGATATTGCTCACGTTAATGGGTGGAGGCAGTGGTATTTTTGGGTTTTTCTGTTCAGTGTTATTGATCAAAATTTGTGTAGTATTTTTTGGAGGAGTTTTCGTTTTTGTGCGCCTGCGTTTCCTAGCATTTCTGTTATTAGCACCGGAAACTTCTTTTTCCAGTTCTTCCTCATCTGTGCAATAATCCTCTTGACTCAGAGCACTGAATCTATTATTCTGTTGAAAAACTGGAAATTGCCGCAGCAACCAGTTGGAATTATTTGAATGTTCATGTTGACTGGATGATGGCTGAATATGGTTTGAAGAAAGATTGTTAACTCGTGCTGAGTCCTTAGCTATGCTATTTTTAACCTTTCTTTTAGTGTAGAGTTTTCTCTCTTAAGTTCAGCAACTTCATTGCTCAGCTGCGCGATTAGTTTCTCCATTTTTTGAAATTTATTTAACAGCTCCTCGCTGTTTATAATATTTGTTGATGCACTCGGCATTTGTTCTGATAATGAAGTTACTTTTTCAGTGGAGATTGCGTTGTTTGCAAATACTTTTTTTTATTGGTGATCTGATTGTAATGGAGCCCTTTCGGAATGAAAGTTCTTACTCGTTACTCTTTTGAGCGTTGATATCGCTTAGCTTATTTTTGGTATCATTAGAATTATGTAGCAATGTTTGGTCCCCCCTAGAATCCATGGGACCGACCTCCGGAGAGAGTGGATTTTCCTGAACATCAGGTCTGCCACCTAGGGTATTAGTTTCCTTGTTTGTTTTATCCATTGCGTTTTGTTTTTATAGTGTTATTACACTCGCCTCTAGAAGTTCAGCCGTTGTGATACATTAAAAATGCAAAACAAACGTTGCCCAGGTGCTACCGCGTGGAGGTACACTAGAGACAGTTGACGGTTTCTACATAGTTGCAACGTTGGAGTATAAACCAATTTATAATTGGCTATAAACGGTCAACGCCTACCCTATTGAAACACACCCAGCACCCTAGCCCGAAAATGAAATTAATCAAATTTTATTAATGGCACTTAGGAACATTGAGTGATTCTAAATGACTCGACATTATATCCACTTACTGTGGTAAACATTTGAAACCCAGCCGTATGTTGAGATTTGGCCTATAAGCCCATGTGTGCTTAGCCTGAAAATGAAATTAATCAAATTTGATTAATGGCACTTAGGAACATTGAGTGTTTTCAAATATCTCATACGTTTTCGACTCGACATTATGTCCACTTACTGTGGTAAACATTTGAAACCCAGCCGTATGTTGAGATTTGCCCTAAAAGACCATGTGTGTATAGCCCGAAAATTAAATTAATCAAATTTGATTAATGGCACTTAGGAACATTGAGTGCTCCCAAATGTCTCTTATGATTTCAGCTTGACATTATATCCACTTACTGTGGTAAGCATTTTAAAACCAGCCGTATGTTGAGATTTGGCCTATAGGCTCATGTGTGCTTAGCCTGAAAATGAAATTAATCAAATTTGATTAATGGCACTTAGGAACATTGAGTGCTTGCAAATATCTTATATGTTTTCGACTCGACATTATGTCCACTTACTGTGGTAAACATTTGAAACCCAGCCTTATGTTGAGATTTACCCTAAAGGCCCATGTGTGTATATCCCGAAAATTAAATTAATCAAATTTGATTAATGGCACTTGGGAACATTGAGTGCTTCTAAATGACTCGACATTATATCCACTTACTGTGGTAAGCATTTTAAAACCAGCCATATATTGTGATTTGGCAAATAGGCCCATGTGTGCATAGTCCGAAAATTAAATTAATCAAATTTGATTAATGGCACTTAGGAACATTGAGTGCTCCCAAATGTCTCTTATGATTTCGGCTTCACATTATATCCACTTACTGTGGTAAACATTTGAAACCCAGCCGAATGTTGAGATTTGGCCTATAGGCTCATACGTTTAATACGGCCAAAATGCATAATTATGAATTTGATATTTTAATTAATGGCACTTAGGAACATTAGTCCCTGTAATTGTGTCATATGTTTTTAACTCAACATTATGTCCACTTATTGTGGTAAATATTTGAAAATCAGCCTTATGTGAGATTTGGCCTATAGGCCCATGTGTGCATAGCCCGAAAATAAAATTAATCAAATTTTATTAATCGCACTTAGGAACATTGAGTGCTTGTAAATGTCTCTTATGATTTCGACCCGACATTATGTTCACTTACTGTGGTAAGCATTAGAAAACCACCCCTATGTTGAGATTTGCGTTATGGCCAATACATCGCTTGTGAATGTTTCTTAAGGAACTATTAAAATATCTGCCAGTAACGGTTTATGTTAAATAAATGCACTTTGGGACCCGTCTTGAAACACGGACCAAGGACTCTAGTATATGTGCGAGTCATTGGGCTTTTAAGCCTAAAGGCATAATTAACGTAACTAATATATGGGATTACATTTGATTTTATATAATTGCATCTTCATCCAAGGGCGTTTTAATCAACTCACATTGTTTATGTTCTATGAGTTAAAGCGTACTGTAAGCATGTACACTGTGACCCGAAAGATGATGAATTATACCTGATCAGGTCGAAGTCAGTTTTAGCAGTTCTGACGTGCAAATACATTGTCAGAATTGGATAAAGGGGCGAAAGACCAATCCAACCATCTAGTAGCTGGTTCCCTCCGAAGTTTCCCTTAGGGTAGCTGGTGCATATTAATATTTGGGTAAAGAGTCTTATCTTATAAAGCGAATGATTAGAGTACTTGGGGCCGAAACGACCTCAACCTATTCTCAAACTTTAAATGGGTAACATCTTCGACTTTCTTGATTGAAGTCATCAGAGGTTCTTTAATGATTTATTGTGCCTAGTAGGCCACTTTTTGTAGCAGAACTGGCACTATGCGATGAACCAAACATTATGTTACGGCGCCAAAATTATTGACTCATTCAGATACCATGAAAGGTGTACCATGAAAGGCTGAAGACAGCAGAACGGTGGACATGGAAGTTGTAACCCGCTAAGTAGTGTGTAAAAACTCACCTGCAGAAGCAACTAGCCCATAAAATGTATGGCGCTTAAGCTATATGACTGTACATAACCGATATGGCAAATTTAATTATACTATTAAGATCAAGTCATATCGAGTAGGAGGGTACAATGATATGCATTGAAGTGGTTGATGTAAGCCTGCATGGAGCTGTGATTGGCACAGATCTTGATGGTAGTACCAAATAATCGAATGAGATCTTGGAGGACTGATGTTAGATGAGTTTCGTGTGAACAGTGATTGATCATGAGTTAGTCGGTCCTAAGCTCTATGTGAAAGCTGTGGTAAACTAGAATATTTTTTATTATTATACATGTATTCATCCTGGTAACATGAAATACCGTAGAGACGCCGTCGGGATATACCGAAAGAGTTTTCTTTTCAGTTTCATAGACATACTACCATGGAAGTCTTTCGCAGAGAGATATGGTAAAAAGTCTAGAAGAGCGTGACATTTACTGTTGTGTCGGTATTCTCACTTCGGACCTTGAAAATCTATGGAACGGTTACGCAAAATTCTCAACAGACCGTACCGATATCCGCAGCTGGTCTCCAAGATGAATAATTTCTAATCGATAGATTAATGTAGGTAAGGGATGTTTGCAAATTATATCCGTAACTTCGGGATGGCTCGAGCTTGATTAGGTGTAATAATATTACTGATAGTATTTTTTCATTTGAGTGAAGGTATTATATGTACGATTCTCGGATTCGAAGGAATACACCAAGTCGCCATTGCGGAATATTCTTGCTAAATATGAGGATAAATTATTTTATTCTTAAAACGACCATCATTTAACAATTAATTCAGAACTGGCACGAACCAGGGAAATCCGACTGTATAATTAAAACAAAGCATTGTGATAGCCCTAGCGGGTGATGGCACAATTTGATTTCTGCCCAGTGCTCTGAATGTCAACGTGAAGAAATTCAAGTAAATGCGGGTAAACGGCGGGAGTAACTATGACTCTCTTAAGCCAGCAGCGATTAGTTCCGATGTTTGACAGACTGTCGAAAGCTACGTTAAAACTACAGCAGCTCCGTTAAAACCACAGCAGCTTCATTTTCACGGATTTTTCAAATATTTAACCTCCCGTCTTATGCCACAGCAACAGCTACAAAAATTAGGTTCCACAATCTTTTTTTTATTTACTCATATAGAATATTGATTCTCTTACAATTTAATAATGGCTTCCGATCCTATATGTTGAATTTGTGGTTATACATACTTATTTTTGGCCGTATTAGTTTAGGCTGAACTTGTACTAGCCAGACAGGATTTTGAAAATAATTACCTAAGTACCTTAGGAAATTTAATTTTTTTTTCAAGTTTGGTTTCAAGACCGTAAGCTAGTTTATCTTTATCAAATTTGTATCTACTTGTATAACCCGCCAAAATGTCATAACTAATTTGATTATTGGTATAGTAGGCCTTCGATTTCATGTTGTATATTTTTTAATTTCTACATTAACATTTTTTATTATGCTGTCCGAATAGTGTAATAATTTTTGTCCATATTCCCCTGCCTCATATATTTGTTATCTCATTTTGAATACAATCGTTTCCGAGAAAAGGGGAGGTTTTGGACCGAAAGTGACGTAATTAATAACCAGGAGTAAACTCGGTGGCTTTTGTGTATTATAGCCAGGTAGTAGCTTATTTTTGACAATTGTTGATACATAATTGGTTTGTCGGAGCAATACTCGGCAAACAAAGGTAAGTAATACATTTGCAAATAGGACTTGGGTGCTGAATAAGTCTACGTAAAGAGAATATAATCTGCAGATGTGATATAAACATCCACAGAAATGAGAAATTGGCCTGCTCATTATCTTCATTCACATAATTCAACAATTTCCGATTTCTGGATAATGGGTGTTTCACGACACTCTTACACTTCCAATAACCCTCAATTTTGCCATTTAAATCGCTAGGAAAATTACAGTACGAGAATTAGAATCACGATCTGAGGTGACTACATCAGTCAAAAATTATCATTTGATTTCACTGTGATAATTTGGATGTGTGCGGTTTGTGTGGCCGAAACTTGTAATAAATATTTTTAGTACAAAATTTTGACATTTATGTATTTGAAAAATATTCCCCTACTTTCACAAAAAAAAAATTTATTATGCTGCCCGAATAGTGTCATGATTTTTCCCTTACTCCCCCGCCTCGTATATTCGTTGAGCCAATTTTAAATAGGTACAGTAATTTTAGAAAATAAGACGACAGAAAATGTGTTTTTATCTATATTATGGCTAGACAGTAAGTGACTTAAGCTATACTTAATCTATGTCCGTCTAACGAATGCTCGAGCCTTTTTAAATATTGCATTGTCGGAGTGGTTGACAAGCACAGATAATACATACTTTTGAAACATTAATTAATTGGAAATTGATTAAATGTGAAGTGGTGTTGAATAAAGTGTAAAGCGAATAGAACAAGCAGATTTGCGATAAAGACCTTCGCAGAAATAGAAAATTAGCCTAATCACTTTCAAGATCAATACATATTTAAACTAGAAATTGAACTATTCGGTTTAAATGAGATGTGATATTTGGCAATTTCCGATTTCTGGGGGTCAATTCTCGTTCTATGAAAAAAAAACCTAATGAACAAAATGTTTCCATTTAGTTTCCATCAAGTCTTTTTCATTTATAACATTTCACACAACGACAATAAGCCATTCTCGATGTCCAAATGAAAAAGAATCGTGGAAAAAACGCTGAATAAGTTGTTTTCATAGTAAGCCACACTGTAAACAGACATTTTATCGAGTTTCATATAGATTTTCGCTAGATGATACAGCAAATGGTTTAAATATTAGCTAAATAAATGATAAAGTCGATTTAGTTAATCAATTTTCGTCATTGTCTGTCAAAATATAAAATAAATTATAAAAATAATCAAATTATTTTTAAAACTTAACTAAATTAATTATTTGAAGGCTTTTCTTAAATAAACGAAATAGTTTTCAATAGATTTACTTATTAGTTAAGTTTAAAGTGAATCACATTATAGTTGGAAACTATATCCAAGCACATTTAACGCTAAAATATTTATGATGTTCTCACCGCCAGAATAGTCGGTGAGAAAGTTTTATTCATATGAAAAGATCGTCATTTTTTCTTTCTCAAGGAATTTGAATCGGAAATGTGTATTTCTCATTGAAAATACTTTTCATTATACTTTTCACGGAACGAGAATTTACCCCTGGATTCGTTTATTGGATGATAAGTTTCATCATCTGTCGTTTAACACTTGAAAATAAAACGTTAACGCCACTTTATCAATCGCACAATAAATTTATTTTGCATACGTCAAATATTATACGTCTGTGAAGTTAACCCGAAAATTATCCCAGAAAACTGTGTTGGCAACAATAATGCTTATATCATGATATAACAATATCAAGATATTTTTCTTGTCATCCCAGAAAAAATGTGTATATCATGCCATTATTTAGTGTCAGCCCGAAAAACAAAATAGCATGACATTTTTATAAAAACTGTCCTGAGATTATTTGGTCAAAAGCTGCACAAACTTATTAGATAGAAGACATAGCAGATACCAACTAATGAACACCACTTAGTATATTGCTCTACTAAGCGCAAAGGGGGTATCTGCATTTTTAACGTTTTAAGTAATTCAAACTTTAAGGTTTAATTGAGCGGCTTTCTTATTTAAATACGGCTAAATTGGCATATAATAAGATAGACTATGCGCTTTGAAAATGCAAGACACTAATATCTCATTTTCCGGAAAAAATCTAGCCCCCTTTGTGCTTAATAGGGCAGTATAGCTTTTGTAGGCCATAGATAAAGCTTGCCTGTAGGCAAAATAAAACAAAATTCCACTATCCGAAAGGCGGGTATAATTCCAAGAAGTCATACATGATATGAATTAACGAACACCGCTTGGTACAGGGTTTGTAGGCCATGGAGACAGCTTGCCTATGGTCAAAACCTAAACCGAGCGGTGCTCGTTACTTCATATCTTATATGACTTCTAGGGACTATATCTGCCTTTTGGCTTATAAAATGTTCGTTGACTTTGGCCATAGGCAAGCTGTATCCATAGCTAAGAAAAAATCTATACCAAGCGGTTAATTGATACCTTGTATGACTTCTATGGACTAAGATTGCCTTCCGGCTAATACAATTTTTTAGTTTGGCCTTAGGAAAGCTGTGCTCGTTAATTAATTTCTTGTTTGACTTCTAGGGAATTTATCTACTTTACAGTTAATTCAATTTCCTTTTACTTGACCCAGAGGCGGGCTGAATCCATAGCTGATTTCTTGTATGACTTCTAGGAATATATCTCCCTTTCGTCTAATACAATTATCTTTAACTTTGACGATAAGCAAGCTGTATTGTTAGTGCATAAAACCTATACCAAGTGATGCTCGTAAAGGATAGTTTAGGAAAAAGTTTACGTTTTTGCGCCAATTCTTGAAGTTCTTCACAAAGTCTCAATGAATTTAAATTTATTTGTGATCGGATCTTATATTTTGTTATTAACCTAAGCCTGCTAAGCGTTCTATTAGGAAGAAAAATCGATTTAAATTTTGTAGTGTGTAAAATATTTTGTTGTAATTTTTAACCGAAAAAAACCTAAGTCTCTTGGAACTTACACTGGGTTATACCCAGGCCATATCGTGGTTTAATAAGACAAGGTTAGTAAATTTTTTGAGTTTAGCAATCTCAAATTAATATTAATGCATATCAACCTCAAATTAATCGAAAGGCTTGATTTCAAAGAGAACCTGATCCAATTAACCTAATTCGGACATATTACACCACAGTCTGCGCAATGTTTTAGTGGTGTTTAATTCTGATGTTAAGAAACATCGGCTCAAAATATGCTGTATAAAAATCATAGTTACTTATAAGGTTGAGAGGGCTTAGAACGATTATTATGAAAAAAAAACTTGTTACGGTAATGTTCATTATCATACGTAGATTTTCCGAACGTTTTCCGATACTTTGAAACACCGGCCTAAAAACCTAAGTATATTTTTGGGTTAGAAGAACATAGTCACTTGAAAAATTAGGGAGAAACATTATTATAACAGGGTTTTTGCTTACTAAACACCCTTAATCCCTCTAACTTTTCAAGTGACTATCTTTTTCTATTAAGTTACGTCTATACCGACCCAGAAATATAATAGAATAAAATATAAAGGGCTGAAACCTCACGAGGTGATCGGAACTTCGGTCTATACTACGTGCGTTCGTTCAATCAAGCCCTAACTGAACTCATTAATCCCTTACTCAATCTAAACTCAATCTCCAACTCAACCTCCAATTCAATCCCAGCGTAATCTCGAATGAAACCACTAAATCAACTCCTAACCCTACTCTCAACATAGTCACTCAAATCACAAAATCAACTCCTAACCCTACTCAATACAATCTCCAACTTATCCCCAAACTTGCTTCTCAACTTAACCCTAATTATATTTTCCTCGTTCAGTTTCCTACCTCCTTCCCCCCAGCTCCAACTTTGTAATGACGCCCACGGTTGTTGTCGCTCCTATCCCTGCTTTTTAAATAAATTTTGCTTTATTTGTAGTTCTGAGATCTGATGATGTAGCTTAACTCACACTTATTTTCCAATTCAATCCCAAAATTAACTCGATTGGAAAGCTGCATGCGTTTATGAACTATTATACATACCGGCATACGTACCGTCATACCATCATAACCTTAAACAATCATTCCATCATACCATTACCATTATGACATTATACCATTAAACCATCATACAATCGTACCATTGTACCATAGTGACGTCGAATAATCACACCATGATGTATATCTTACCATCAATCCACCACACCTTCATACCATCATATCATCATAAAATCGTACCAACATACTCTCACACCACTATACCATCGTACCATCATACAGTCCCTACAATCATACTATCATACCATCGTACCATCATACCATCATACTGTCAGGCCATGATATCATGATACCGCCCAACCGTCATACCATTATACCGTCATACCATCATACCCTCTTACCCTCACTCTAGAATAAATACCGTCATACCATCGTAGGTTGTATCACATATACAATCGTTGTATCATATATACATCGTACCAACATTCCATCATAACATCTTACCATCAAACGATCATACCATCATACCAACATACCATCATACCATTATTCAATATTACAGGTTTTACACTTCAAATTGATCATTTTACACTTCAAACTAAACTTTTTACATTTCAAATTGAACCCTTAACAAATTATATGAATGACCAAATAGGATGGAGCTTGGCTATTCCTTAACCGATTATGATAAAAATTGATATGTACGTTGGAAGTGGGATTCTGAAATAATTTTTGGATAAAGTTCTGTAATATGGTCAATAAGAATATAACTTAGCTATTAACCGGTTATGAAGAATTTTGACGTTTCCAATGAATAGCAGGAAATATGACCAAAAAATTATTTTTAGACGATGTTGGGAAAAATATGTCATTATGGCTTCCATAATGTTGTCTATTTAGGTTTCTGTGATTCATGCAGCTGTTGAGGTTTCTTTAAGACAGCCTTAACATATCTACTATTTCAATTGCTAAAAGTTCAAGATTATCTTCGTAACAATATTCAAGTTCCAATGCCAGAACTTCATCCAAAAGCCATTTTAGAATCCCATTTCCAACGCACATGTCAAATTTCATCATAATCGATTGAGAAATAGGCAAGTTCCATCGTACTTGGCCATATTCCAAAACTTCATCCAAAAATCATTTTAGAATCCCATTTGCAACGCACTTGTCAAATTTCATAATAATTGGTTGAGAAATAGGCAAGTTCCATCATACTTGGCCATATTCCAGAATTTCATCCAAAACTCATTTTAAAATTCCATTTCCATCGCGGAAGTCAAATTTCACTAAAATCAGTTAAAAAATAGATAAGTTCCTTCCCAATTGGCCATTCATATAATTTGCTAAAGGTTTAATTTGAAATGTAAAAGGTTCAGTTTGAGGTTCGGGATATTAACAGTGATCTTTCTTAAGTCTTAAACAATATTTGTGTAAGGTTTGGTTCAAATCAGTCAAGGCGTGTGGATTGGTTTAAATATCATACACATATGCTGTACATTTATACAAACACTCACTTTATTTTATAGATTGCTCAACTGCTCACTAAACACTAGTCCAACACCATCTCAACCCCAATTCAACCCGCAAACGGCCCCCAACTCAATCCTCAGCCCAACCGCAAACTCTCTTTCAACTCAATCCTCAAATCAGCATATATAAAAAATTGGTAAATATTTCTATAACCAGATATTTTGGGTCAAACAGGTTCCGAAAGCTTTTAAAATCTCGGAATTGACCATAGAAAATGATTAACAAAAATAGTCTAAATCAAACAAGCCGTTCTCTAGATGCCATGGGTACAGACAGACGGACGGACGGACATTTTTTTTTTTTTGCTTTAGATTCAGGGACTTTCAAAGCGTTGAGAAAAGTGGTTTTGGAACAACCAAATTTTTGATCATTTTTGACAGGATTTCAATACTTATCGGTCAAATTGGTCATTTCTGGAAAATGCTTGAATGTATATATGGTGTGTGTGTGTGAATAATTGCATGTGGTTGTACGTGTGTTCTCTTAACTCAGAAACCAACACCTCTAGAATTATGAAATTTTGGATTTACACATTAAATTATGTGGAGATGTGCACATCCTGTTTTGGCTACAATCGGACAAAGAGGCTCATTTTTAATTTTTTTTTTTAAACTGACGTGAAAAATATATTTTCTTGTACAAAAAAGTCAGGTGTTGGCATCAGAAACAGAAAAGCGCTAATTTTTAGTATTCTATCGTTCTGGTTGGAAACTGCTATAAGGCCTTTCCAAAATGGTATGGCTTCTGAAGATAAACCGAAAATATAATAATTTGTGTACCAAGTGTGTATATATGAAACCGGAATTTACCAATAAATGGCGCCACCTGTCAATGTACCTTTCGACAAACCGCGTCATCGGCGCCATTGTTTTCTTTTCACATTTCTCAACAACATCCAATTCATAACCATACAAGTTTCGTACAATAACGCATATTTTTTACGTGTTAAAAATGTCGAGTTTTGTGCCTACATATTACGATTTGCGGGCATCATTGATTTTTTATCATTGTGATTTACCAAGAGCATAGAACACTATGAGTGGTTTAATAAATTCAAAAGTGGTGATTGTGACTTGAGAAACGAAGAACGTGGAAGACCACCAAAAAAGTTTAAACTGAATGAAAGACACCGGGAAAATCGAAAAACCACTTGCGAAATATTGCTCGCCAGATACAAAAGAAAGTCATTTCTCCATCGATTTGTGACTAACGATAAAAAATGGATCTATTTTGAGAATCCAAAGCGCAAAAAGTCTTGGGTTGATCCAGGACAACCATCAACATCGACTGCAAGGTCAAATCGCTTCGGAAAGACAATGCTCTGTATTTGGTGGGATCAGAAGATTGTGATTTATTTTGAACAACAAATGATCAATTTGAATCGAGCTTTACGTGAAAAACGACCAGAATATGATAAAAGGCAACACAAAGTGATTTTGGAAGCACTTAATTGGGAAATACTTTCACATGCGACTTACTCGCCAGACTTGGCTCTGTCCGATTACCACTTATTTGCATCGATGGAGAACGGGCTTGCTGAGAAGCACTTCACTTCCTGCGAAAATAGCTCGATAACTGGTTTGCCTATAATGTTGTTGAATTTGCTAAACCCACAACTCAATTACGAATTAATTTGTGTCCTAAATCCATTTTAATATTCTTAAATATTTTAATAAAGTGTTGACTTTTAATTTGCCATGCGAAAAGCTTATGATCTTATTTCCTTATTGTGGCACAAATCTTTTATGCTATACATTATTTTTCCCCAACGATTTTGTGTGTTTGTCGTTTATCCCCAAAGGCGAAAAAAAAACTTAATAAATAAATGTATATATTACCGTGTATATGGGTTTATATTTAAACGAAGAGAATACTATTTGTAGCAACAGCCACAATAATGATCATAATACATTATGTATTTATAAATAAAACATTATTTTGAGTCTTTATTATCATTGTTAGTAAAAAAAAAACTGTTTATCAAAAGAAACGAAAGGAAGGTTAATTCTTTATAGTTCAAAGCTCACAAATAATAAAAGGAAAAGGTTTTACTTATTTCACGTACGTTCACTACTTATGTATGTACTATAAATTTCATGTGACACGTGACAAAATTTTCTGAGTTAAATATTTTTGTATACGTACAAAATTCGTACAGTGATAGCAATTTTGCAATAAAATCGTTACAATTTTAAGGATTACATTACGAATAAAATAAACATAACAATACATCATTATTCTATCCTTTTACTCGTGAAGCATTCACCATTGAGGTAGTAAAAATAAAAGTTCATTATTTATGTAAGCGTTTAAGTTTAAAGCTTTTTTTATATTTTGTTTGCGTTAAAATGAATGAAAACGATGAATAACTTTACTTTTTTTATACAGAACTTAGTTCAACGATAAAAACGAACGTGCATAAACTACACACTCTAAAAACTTTATGTACTAATAATGTAGAGTAAATGTGACAATTAAAGCCAACCCTGACACTTGTTTACTTGTATACAAACCAAAAAAAATTCGTTGTCACAGCGTAAGGAGGTAATCAATTTAGTTCTATTTAGATTTTGTGTTCGCAAAAACGTTATTCTCGAGTACATTAAATGATAATAATTTTTGGTTTTGTTTTTTTGTATGTCGAGGGTTTCCAGAATTTTGATGAATGATTGATTCAAAATAGGACTTTACGATAATCGATAAAATTGCTTTTATATTTTATCATGCGTCATGTGTAGTGTTTCAACTGAAAACTTATTGAACTTATTTAATGTAAGTATGTGTTTAAAATTTTCCAAACCTGCGGATACGTAATATCACTTGTTTCAAATATCTATTTCGCTTTTTCAGCTTTTTCTATCTGTAATCTCAGCTTGCTCGAATAAAACAACCAGAGTGAAACCGAAATGTTTTTCGTTCCGATTTAGGGTTACGTTCCCAAATTTATTTTTTCGTTTCGGTTCTGTTTCGGTTTGTTAATTTTTTCTGTTTTCGTTTCGATTCGGGTTCAAAACCGGTTCAACATAGGTTAGGTTAGGTTGGGTTGGAGTGGCTGCTTAGGCACACTTAGACCGATGACGATCCATTGTGATACCACAGATTGTATCCCCTTTACCCCTATTGGAACCATTTCGAGCTACTTATGTAGTGTAAGAAGTCCCGCACTTTAGTGTTTTCGAGATCCGAGAGGCAGTCCATCCTGAACTTACCCAAGTGTTTATGCCTTCTGAGTGGCAATGCTGGACAGGAGCAAAGGAAGTGGACCAACGTCTCTTCCTCCTCTTCGTCCAAGCAGCTTCTGCAGAAGTCATTTGCCTCCAGACCCAGTCTTCTTGCATGTTCTCCAAAAAGGCAGTGCCCCATGAGAATTCCTACGACCGTTCTTAATTCACGTCTGTGTAGGGATATTAATGCTCTAGTGCGCCCCCAAGTCCAGCTTTGGCCAAATTTGTCTTGCAACTCTACAGGTGAGGGTATTAGACCACCTTTCCCCCGCTGAGGATAGCGCCTGCTTCCCAAGTGATTGTCTCAGCGCTGTGATAGGCCTCCCCAGACTTGCCTTTCCGGTTGCAGCTGGAAAGTCATACCATGCCTAGCAAGTTCATCCGCCCTGCAGTTCCCCATGACACCCGAGTGACCTGGAACCTAGATTACATGGATATTGAAATGCTCACCCATCCCATTTAGAGATGAGTGGCAACTCAACGCCACCTGTGACGCCAAAGGCTACAATGCTTAGGAATAATTAAAAAATTCATCAAAAAAAAAAAATTTTAAAAAGCACCACTTCTGTGTATTGTTTTTAATAAAGCAGTCAATATTTAGTTGCATGCCCATTATTACGAATGACAGCCGCGGATCTCCTTTTCATAAAGTCCACTAAGTTTTGACATCTCTCAATGGGTATTGTACTCCATGCTTTGCCTGGAAAGGTTATCGATGGGAAGGACGATAACCAACCCATCGTAAAACTGATCGCTTAGACAATTATGGAAACCAAAAAATTTGAGGTAATCAGGCAATATGAAACACTAAATCACTTAAGTGTATGGCAGAGAGCCAGCTAATTTAACTTTTAAAGACTCTTTTGGTATAACGAAAGGTGGTATTGAATACGGAATGGTTTAGCGTCTGAGTAGTGTGTTTGTGCCGGTTCTATCGAATTTGGGAGTGGGAGCTATAACGTAAACGGCTACAGGGAGACATATATACATTCAGGGGTTATAGCATATTTTTAGGTGATATTGCATACATTCAGGTGGTAATTAAAATTATAAGCATACTTTCAGGTGTTAACCAAACATACATTCAGGTGGTAAGTTATATTACACGCATACTTTCAGGCGTAATCCCTAACATTCAGTGGTAATAGCATACATTCGGGTGGTATTGCACACATTCAGGTGGTGGCTAATGGCTCCCTTAACATATTTACTTGAGGATTAACAGGGTCAGTCATTGGCTGGACGGTTTTATGAGATAGAACTTCAAAAGACTAACCATCCTGATGTCTACCTTTTGGAAAAAAATGTTGAAGAAGAAAGGTACTAAGATCTATGTTAAATGGTTTGGTTTTGGATCGTCACACACTAAAGTTATATTAATCATTAAAACTATTTTTGTTAAAAGAAAAAACATTATGCTTATGCGAAAAAGCATGAACCATCTAAAATAGGACGTGGGACGTCCCATATTAGAAAGTTCATAAACTTTTAAAAGTTCATGAACTTTCTAAAATCGGACGTGGACGTGGCCCCCTTGAAAAAAACTGCTTTTGATTTTTAAATACTTTCCATATACTATTAGCATGAATAAAATCATTATCACTAATATCGGATTTTGTTAATTTATTATAAAATGTATTTCTTGGTGGTAGACATGTATCATTGAATTTTTGAAAAGAATCGAGGTAATCATAAGGAAAGGACCCCTTTTGTTTGACTAGTTTTTGCTCTTCTAGGTTTGTAAAAATTTTTTGTGTTTCAGAAAATTGATTATCTGAAAGATTTTTACATAATTTATTAATGCTCGTAAGCATAAACTTAAATGAATCGAGAAAACGTAATTTAATAACATCATTCTCACCAATTTTAAAATGTTTGGTAAAAGATATATAACGCTTCTTATTCTGAGCTAACAAATCTATTTTTTCAGAGTCTAATCCCAATTCTTTCACTACAAAAAGGAGAGTCGTATCCACTAAGATTATGACAAAACATCGGAATGAAACTTTTAATTTTATATTTTAAATTACATTTAGTGTGTGCAGCTCCTCTGAATTGCCCCGTCAAGTGGCAATGATCTCTTACTTTATAATTAGATTCTGTAAATGATTCTCCACATACATGATATTTTTTATTTGCTTCCTTAGTAAGTGTTTTCATTGGAATTATCGTTTTCAAAATATTATTAATTTTTTCTAGGTCGTTAGTAATTCGACTGATAAAAGCACGACCACAATCATCACTTCGATATATTTAAAATTTAGATAAACTATCATCATACGCACACTTAATATAATATGCAAAACTACATGAAATATGTTCCTGAATATCAGTAGTAAAAGAAATATCAGGATTTGAATGTACACTTATCAATAGGCTTTAAAATTGCTTCAAAGTCACAAAAAATTACAAAAGGAACTCGTTCTTTGTGTTGAAAATTTTTAAATTTTGTTATATAATTATTTTCATTTGGGAGAATACATTTGATCTTATTACACCCGTTTGTTAAATGATGACTTAAATCAGTCTCGCTACGAAAAAATATTAGACAACCATCACAAATACAAAGTTTATGTTCTCTATTCGAAAATTGAAAACTTACTAATCTACTTAAATTTTTAATCAAACAATAGTATTTATCATCACCATTTTCAATCAATAATAAATTTATATGAACACTTTTTTTATTTTTTGTGAAAATAGTGGTCCCACTATTTGTTTTTTCTCAAGACCAAATACATTTATACTCATGTTTTGATTTAAATTTTCAAATTTGGGGATATCCTTTATTCCTATAGGCATATTTAAACCATCTAAAATTAGCTCATTAGTATAATTAGGATACGAAGAACATCGATTAGGAACTTTAACATTTGGATATAATGCCGCAAATATGCTTGATCTCTGTTTCGAATGTCAAATGATGATTTAAATCAGTCTCGCTACGAAAAAATGTTAGACAAATATACAATGACAATGCTAAATTACTTATAAGACCGTCAATCATTTGAATTATTATTATGCATGTATAGACGATTATATAAATCTGGCCTTACCTGAATGTAAACGATTACATATTATTATTAGACAATTTTAACTTAAAAATAATATATCTGCAAAATTCCACTCATGATTTTCATCTAGATTAAATTGAATACTTCGACGCTCTATTTATAAATAACGCTCTCCAATGTATGCTATTCTCCTGAAAGTATACTTTGTAACGACTAATTTACGCATGAATGTATACAATTACGCTGAAACTATGCTATAAATATAACTTTATACCTGCAATTTAACCCCGAATGTATGTCAAAAATTAATTTACACTGAAAGTATGCAATTTCCGCCAGAATTACACAATTTCCCTGAAAGTATGATTATAAATTTACATTTAATATATGCAAGTTACACCTAAGTTTCCCTGAAAGTATGCTTGTAAAATAACTTACCACCTGAATGTGTGCAATACCACCCGAATGTATGCTATTACCCCTGAATGTATGAGTTTACACCTGAAAGTATACTTGTAATATAACTTACCACCTGAATGTATGTAATATCACCGGGATGTATGATATTACGCCTGAATGTATATATTTGTACCTGAATTTTTACAATAAAATGGTAGGTAGACGTTCACGTCATAGCTCCCACTCTCAAATTCGATAGAACCGGCACAACTACACTACTCGTCTGGTCCTAATTAAAATAAAAATTACATTTAAAAATGATTAGCAGTCTTTGCGTATAAAACGATTTTTCTAAACAAAGAGATTTCCTGTTTTCCCATTAGTAGGTATACAGAAAATTAAAATGTCCATAATTCAACCAATTATTGTTTAATAAAAACAAAACAGAAACAAAATTAAAGAAAATATTATCAACATAAACCTTTATTCGAAGAGATTATTGATATTTTACGTAGTTTCAGAAAAATTTGTAAAATACCATTTTGACCCGTTTTTATCCCTCAGCAGGGAGAAAACAGCCTCCGGATGGCAGACGATTTTATAAAAGTTTCCGGTACCTTATTGAATATACTTGCAAAATTGTAATGTATAGGAATTTTTTCCTTCTCATGATGCTCTTTTTACTGGACTTAGTATAAGTATAATAAAACGTTAAATTCATTTTTAATTTAATCAATAAAATATTTTGAAAAATTGTTGCACAAAATTTGATAGACAAAAATTCACTATATCGCTCTTAGCGATGTCATTTAAATTGTATCTAAGAACAACACCATTAGCTATAGACCTCTACTGAAGATTTGCTTGAGCTAACGACATTTTGTTTTAACGATATTTGACATATATAACGACTTAAACATTTAGTGCTTGAAATTTTCACGTTTGTTTTCATCGTTAGCCCATTTACGTTCAATGAAGTTTTGACGATTCAGATGCAACGTACAAAAATAGTAAAAGAAAAAAAAAAAAGAGAAAAACTATAACTAAAAAATCAGACGGCATAATCAAACCCGAGAAACAAATCCACAGAATTTGTATAAGTTATGGTAGGTAGAAATTCAGTGAATGTAAATTATCTATAAAACGAAATGGATATAACGACTATTTGGTTATAGCGGCCGAATTTGGTCGATCCTCTGAGGGACGTGCTAAATGAACAAGCTAACTAAAATCTTATTTAAAATGTACATTCCATGGTAGGAAGAGAAATTGTCGTATACACAACTACAGTCTTGAGTCTTGTAATAAAATTCTTGTTAATTTCATAAAACTGATCAAATGAAAAAAAATTCTAATTTCTAATATGAGCTTTGCCTTAAAGAATGCAGGCAAGCCTTTAGACTATTGGAGAAAGATTTTATGAACCGATGAAAGTTTGCAGTTCACAAAGATCGCAATTGTATCCTTGGTTTATTCAACAAAAAAAAAAAAAAAACAAGACCAAAAATCGCCAATGGTTCATCGTGAGAATGAACGTGCCAGTGGAAAACAAATATTCCGGGGTGAATTTTGTTGCCTGATAAGGTTGACAAAAAAAATCTTTATTTTGACATTTTAAACGGTCATGCGACGGTTCATGGAAATAATCTCATTGGATACTGAATGCTACAGCAAGATAATGAACTACATAATTCAAACCACAAAAATCGGCAAGATTGTTTTCGAAAGGTTCTGGCTCCAATGTGTTGGACTGGTCCCGAAAAAGTTCAGATTTGAATGTGATAGAAAATGTATGGACGTAAATTAAGCAAAACGTGGAAAACTCAACCGAAAAATCGATGTGATTCGCAAAGTACGGTTTAATTAATTGAACGCCAAATCGGACGTTGTTCATAACAACGATTCTGCACCGGTTGCATTTGTATATCAAGTATTACTTTGCGGATTTCATGATATCGCCCCAGACCAGTCTGGCATCGGCAATTTACCGATGAAAAAAATGTCATTTATACTATCACATTGCCATGAAAATTTTAATGTTTTATGCTTAGACCATATAATAGAATGGACCGCAAAAAACAGCCTTGTGGCCGATCCGATAACTAAAGCAAGCATAAGTTGCTATAGTTACCGGATCGGTCACCTCGGAAACGTCACCTCGCTAGCGGTCTATTCTATTCTATGGTCTAAGATTTTATGTGTATAATGAAAGGTTCATTCTAATCATAATTTGAAAGGTACAATTTGTCATTTAGTTAGTTTGAAAGATCTTAAATTATTTTACTACGTTGGGATCGGCACGTAATTCTGTTTTAAAAATTCTGTTTTTACAAAATTCTGTTTTTTTTCGAAATTTTAGTTTCTCCAAAAATTCTGGTTTTAAAAATTCCATTTTGAAAAATTTCATTTTGAAAAATTCTGTTTTATAAAATGCTGTTTTTTATAAAAATAATTTTTTTCAATAACTTATCCATCTATTGTCTGCTCAGGTAAAATAATTGCTGTTCGGTGCTGGGTCCATTATTATGGAATTTTATGTACAACGCTGCGCTTAGGCTTTGCCTGAGGAATCAGCTAACTGCTGTTAGCCAAACGTTATACGGGGGTGGTATTAATCTCAAGCAGAAAAGGCGAGAAACCATTGCCATCCAGAATACCACCAATTGATCTATTGGCAAAGGAGCAACACAAGCAACTCCTTAACGGTTTCCAAACAACTGCTAGAGCGAATCGTAATCTGAAAGGCTACAACATCAGAATAAATGAGATAAGGGATACCAATGACAGATACTTGGTTGAACCGCCAACAAGGTGAAGTTGTCTTCTATCCGACTCAGCTGCTGACCGGACATCATTGTTTCCGGTCACACCTGTATAAGTTCGGACACGCCGATATGCCCGAGTGCCCGGAGTGTTAGGGAGAGAATGCAGAACGTGTGTTTTTCTTCGGCCCTTGATTTCAGGAAGCTAGACAATGAAATTTTTTGACTGGGTTTAGGCAGCGCCCGACTGCGGATAACATCATCTTACGTAGTTACGGTGCCTTGAGCACGTGAGGAAAACCAATAGTGGTTCATAACATTATAACTGGTTGAAGAATTGAATAGATAAATAAAATAAATTAAAAAAGGTCCGATCAAACCCCTCCTCCCGAAGTAATACAAACAGTATTTTCAGGGGGACAAACGGCTAATGTAAGAAAGATGTTTTTTAGCCGTGTATTACGAAGATTTTTAACCACCTACCGATTTGCAAATGGCAAGAGGCATTTCAATATCCTTCCTGCTTTCTGAGAAGTGGCCCGTTACACCACGTCGAGCCAGTTCATCGGCGTTTATATTCCCTGTACTTATGAAATGTCTTGGTACCCATAAAATGTGGATGTTGAACTGATCTGCCATCTCGTTAAGAGATGAGAGACAGTTCTGGCTACTTTCGACGTGAGGAGGTGTGATTGAAGTGCTTTAATGGAAGCCTGACTGCCCGTATATATGCGAATATCACAAACTGATATTACATTATACATCAACCAGTCTACGACTTCCTTTATGGCAGTTAGTCGGGGAGACGGAATTGTCCATATAAATTTGAAATAAATGTAAGCTACACTGCTCTTCGCGATAAAATTAAAACCTCAATATAATACTCTAAAAATATCTGCGATTTCGTGGAGCGTCGTGAATGTCGAGTTAAAAATTTAATTAGCTCGAACAGCATACCGAGCTTAAGAAACCACTGTTTAATGTTTTTAAATGTACTTAATTAAGATTTATTCTGGTGGCTTTCAAAATCCTGACTTCATAAGGCTCAAGACTTTACATCCGCTAGCGTTATTTGTATCCAACTGTCTGAGAAAAAAATTAAATTTTTTGAGAAAAAATACTGAACTAAAAAATCACATCCATGACTAAACCACAAAAGACTGGAAACCAAAATATGTGGTTTATAGTTGTGGTCATTTTGCCGCAAATAAGCATTAAAAAAATTGATGGTGGAGCACTCTTAGCTGTCGATGTATCATTATCAAATGAATTAGTTGAAATATCCAACCTGCCTATCAAGCAATTCTGTATTAAAATTACAATCAACAGGTCAATTTTTATCTAAGTTGCACATCTTCCGCCTAGCTCATCGATATCATGTTATGCCTGCTGCGATACAATAATAGAAATCAACAATGTTGGTAATCCATCTGACGCACCAAAGCCTCAACGATGCTCCTCTAAATAGTCCGATCCACGACTTGAGAACATCACACAAGGTGACCGATTATCATTAAACCGGGGGTCTGCTTCCAAGGCCATATTGGTGGTGGTGCGATCATGAGAACGAAGAACGTGCCCTAGGCTTCTAGTTGATAGAGGTTCTCCATGTGATTTAGGCTAAGTTCGTTTCATGTTCAAAATTTAATTTCGTTTTCCTGATATCGTGTGCGACGTGTTGGGGTTTCGTAACAAAAGGATTTTGTAGGGGGCGGCCGCCCAGACGAATAGACAGGACATAGTATCGATGAATAGCGTAAATGTCAGCTCAACTCCCAAATCAATTCCTAACTGATCCTCTTAGTCCTCTACTTAACCCCAACTCAATCTCCAACTCATTCCTAATGCAATTCCCAACATAACCAGCCTCAACCCAACCTCAACTCGACCAATTCAACTTCGACTCAACTACAATCCAACCTCTACTCGAACTTAACTCAACCCTCAACTAAATCTCAACTCAACCTGTAACTCAATTTCCAACTCAACTCTCAACTCAACCCCAAAGTCAACGCTCAACTCAATATTTAAATCGACATGGTTCAAAAACTGCATGCGTACATGAACTCAATTTAATCTAGCCATCAAATCAACCTCTAAATCCTCGCTCAACCACAATTGAACACCTTACTCGACCACAACTTGACCCCAAACCCAGCGCCCAACTCAATCCTTAAAACAACAAAGTCCGAAAAGGAACATACATCACCGGCCAACCCAATTCCAGGTTCAATGGCCAACTCAATCGCTAAATCGACACGGTCCAAAAACTATGCAGTGTACAGGAATCCAACTCAGTCCTAACTAAACATCTAATTTGACCCCCAACGCAACACACAACTAAACCCAAACTCAACGCCCAACTCAATCTTCAAATCAAAACTACATGTGTACATAAACTCCAAACCACCATTCAATCAAAACCCATTCACCATTCTAACGCAACCTCCAACTCAATCCCCAAAAAATCCCTAATGTAATCACAAAATCAGCGAAAACTGAACCCTCAACTTGATCACCAACTCAACCTCAGCTCGACCTCCAACTCGGCCCTTATCTCAACCCCCAACTTAATGCCTAATTCAAACCGCAAATCAAAATGATCTAAAAAACTACGTGTAAGTGAACCCAACCCAAGTCAACACAAGTTAACTCTAAGGCAAGCCTCAATTCAATCCCTAAATAAATCCCCAAAACTGCTTTGCGCTAGACGGGGACAGATGCAGAGTAAGGGAGGACAATTTCTTCCTCCTCTTCATCTTCGCAACTTTCACAGTAATCATTCTTGAAGACTCCAGTTCTTGACCGATCTAGTTTTGGCCAGATCTGTATAGTTAAAACACAAGATACCATTGGACCATCTTTAGTTCGCTGCTCTCTTAGCTTCTTACTAAAGGAAGAGTTTACATGTAACAAGCGCAAGTTCATCTGCCTTTTCATTCCCCGCACTACTGTATTGCCCTGGCACCTCGCGTTAAGTAGATGTTGAACTGATCTGCCATCTCGTTAAGATATGAGAGGCAACTTTGGGCTACCTTCGACGTAAGGAATTTAGATCGTAGCGTTTTAATTGCGGCCATGGGACCACTTATTATATAAAATTACCGTTGGCATGGGTCGGGAAACTAGATCTCCTAACACTTGTGTTTAACTTGAAACAAAATGATTGCTAAACAAAAATTTTAACTGATGTTCATTTTTTTTACAAAATTTGCCGTTTGACAATCCAGAACGTATGGCAGATCAACAGGAGGAGCCTAATTATTAGCGTTCCATAATTTGGCAAAGCTTACGAAACCCTGTTCTACATCTACAAAGAGATAGCCTCGGCACATCGTACCTAGAAAATAATTATTTGTATATTATATGAAAACGTGTATTTTCAGCTTACATAAGTAATAATGATTTCAAGTATTTCAATATTTAATTAATTTTTCTGTTTGCATGCATGTACTTAATGTACATAAGAGTGCATGTCATACTTTATATAGCTAGTATGGTTTTTCCATTCATAAAAACCAAAACAAAACATGTTGAAGTGAATTTAAGGTCTAAACAAAAAAAAAAAAAAATTGTTTAGGAAACCACATCTGGTTATCGTATGATTTTTTTAGATTCAATTAAAAACCCCATGCATATAGTTTGAAGATAAACAAGAACAATTTTCTTTCTTTTTTATTTTTTATTATTTTCATCTCATAATAAATTAATTTGAAGATCCTATGTTCGTTTTTGTTTATATTGGTTGTCTTGAATATTTTAAGAATGCTGTTTAGTTATTATGTGGGAAATATATTTTGATTTGGAAATAATTAGAGTGAGTGTATCTATTCAATCCCTTTCTGGGTTTTAACCCTCCAATTTTCACTAACTTAGATAATAAAGAATTGGCGAAAAGCTCCACACATTGCCTTGACTCCAAATCTAAACCTACAAACTTTACTAGACTCGAAAAAAAATTCTCTCAATTTCTGGAATTTGAGAAGAGTTTGATATTTAATTTACTCAATCTATAAAAATTACAGAAGGAAACAAAAATTAAATTTGGCACACGAATTTAGGACGAATTTTTCCGTTAATTACAAATTAACGATGAACAAAATCATAACTTTAGCAATATGTATATGTTTAAATAATCAAAGGAAAAAAATATTTTACTAAGAGAAGAAATTGTTAAGAGTTGGTAATTCAGTTTCGATCTGCGAGCATTGTGAAAAATAAATCATTTTTCAATCATCAGACACTTAACAATTTCTACTCTTCGTAAAATATTTATATCTGGAATATAAGCGAATGTTTGAAAAACAAAATATTTAAACGTTGAAGCTCCAGATGTCACATGCCTTGAAATATTCTGCAAGTACTTCAGTGAAATTGAATACATTTTCGATGGCATTCTTGGCTCTAACGCGGTTGAATTATTTCACTTTTTAAAAATTTGGCGTAAAAGACACGACAAATGTGACACTTTCTTAACCGTACAAGCTAAACAAAACAGGTCTAAAATAATTGGGATGAATTCACTTTATCATATTATTTTGATTTTCTGGTAGCGAAAATAAAAATTCAGGAGGTAAGTTGCTTTAGTTACGTAGAAGTTCGTCTAGGTGTTGTGTCATATAAAGCTGGTCCAGGTCTTGCGGTTCTAAAGATATTTAAATTTAAAAATAGTTAAACTATTTTTTAACCCTATTTCCGCCCTATTTTCATCAATTGTGTAGTACCGAGGGATCAGGAAGAATCTAACGCAAGTAGCGTACATCCGTATCTGGTCCCAAAGGGGGCTCACGAGTTCTCGAGGCAGTTTTTTACGCCGGAACGGATAGGCTGGGCAATCAAATCTTTTGGCCCTTTCAAATCACCGGGAGGGGACTGCGTATACCCCGCCTTTCTACAGCAAAGACTGCAGACTTTGCAGTCTTATCTTACTACACTCTTCAGAGCCAGCTACAGCTTGGAATATGTTCCAAAATGCTGGAGGAAGGTTCGGGTGATTTTTATCCCAAAAGCGGGAAGAAGATCCCCAGAGGAGATTAGGTCTTATAGACCTATTAGCCTCACATCATTTTTACTGAAAACTATTGAGAAACTTCTGGGACTTTGTATAAGATCCAACACTCTCCAATGATACCCTCTGGACTCTAGGCAGCACGCCTACCAAGCAGGGAAATCAACTGAAACGGCCCTACACGGTATAGACCCCTCCACCGTAAGGTGGATTATAAACATGTTGGAAAATAGGAGGCCTCTTTTAGAGACAAAACCATCACCATAGCGGCCACCAGGGGTTGCCCCCAGGGAGATGATGGATCAATTACTTACCAGACTGAGAAATTTAGACTTCTCGAACATTACCTATGCGGATGACCTAGTCTTGATGGTTAGGGGCAGATTCATAAATACAGTAGGGGAAAGGATGCAACAAGCCCTAGAGGTAGTAAATGATTGGTGCACGGAGGTGGACCTTACGGTAAATCCCAACAAGGTCAACTGCACTCTCTTTACTAACCGGAGGAAAATTGGCCTCCCGCCGATAGCCCTGGGGGGGGGGGGGGGGTAACTCTCCAACTGTCAACGGAGATTAAATATCTGGGTGTCGTACTTGATCAGAAATAGACATGGAATCCCCACTTAAATTATATCACAAACAAGGCGAATAAGGCCTACTTCACCTGCCATAGAATGTTTGGCAAAACGTGGGGACTGAGCCCACAAATGTTGGTTTGGCCCTACCGGGCCGTCATTAGACATATGGTCTCTTACGCGGCGTTTATGTGGTGGCCAAAGACGGAGCAGACTGGCGCACGAAGAATACTGGATAAAATCCAGAGGTTAATCTTTGTGGGTGCAACTGGAGCAATGAGGACTTGTCCAACAGCTGCCCTTGAGAGAATACTGGGGCTCTCACCACTGCACCTACACATTAAAAAAGTAGCCGGTTCAAGAGGTCTGAGCCTAAAAATAATAGCCAAAATTAAAACTGTAAGGCCAGGGCACAACAGTATCCTACATAAATTAAACAAGGAGGAATTGATCCAACTATCGGATTTGATGGTAAGGACAATAGACTGTCGGAGGAATTTTACTATTAGTTTGCCGGATAGGGCACTGGTAGAGAATGTTGTCTCCTCCCTCCCCCGCCTGCTCTACTAGCCTTAGGAGCATCAGTGTTCAATTCGAAATTGATCTGGAGCTGCTACTGTAATTTATTAGAACTGGGTAAAGTAAATAAAGTCACTCTTTTGTGGTCTCCTGGCCACTCCACCATTAGAGGAAATGAGGCAGCAGACCGATGTGCAAAAATGGGAGCAAGCCGAGATTTCCTGGGTCCCAGTCCTAGTATTGCTTTTTCCAAAACCCATTTGGCAGATGGTTTTAGGGACTGGGAGCAGAACTATAGGAAATTAATCTGGGAGTCCTCCAGTGGGATGAGACAGGCCAAGAAATTATTCAGTTATAATATTATACGTCTGGCAGAGGCACCGAGGATCGACCGCCAATCCCTACGATCCCTTACCTGGTTTTTAACAGGGCACGGCCCTTTTAACGGACATCTACATAAAATGGGAAGGTCCCTTACGGACCAGTGCAGATTCTGCGACTGCGGTAAGGAGGCATCGGAACACCTACTATTCACATGCGATGCTATCATCCTAAAAAGATTAAAGTTCCTCAATGCGTATATAATCCAGTGGCCTAACGCCGATCCACTGGATATGCATTAGGTAGCAGCGTTTATCAAGGATATAGATCTACAGTTCACGTAGGAATCTCTAGGGATGCACAATAGGCCTCAATAGTCGCAGTGCTCTGGGCTGCATACACCCACCCTTTTAAACAAAACAAAAAAAAACTATTTCATGCGTTATATAATTTAATCATTTAGATTTTAAGCGTCTCACATATGGTAGGCATCGCACGTACAGGGTGTCCCATTTTAAAAGGCCCACTCAAATATTTCGTCAGGGAAGCTGCCAATCAAAAAAAAGTTACAGGATTTTACGGGGACAATAATTGGTTACCTTAAGTTTGACCTTGAAATCTGTTTTCAAGGTTATTTGCAAGTCAACTCCTATTTTTGTATAGTATTCTGAAAGAGCGTAAAATTTTACATTCAGTATTTTGTTGTTTATAAATGAATTTTTGTTACCGCTCTTTAAAAAAGAAATAAATCGATCGCTCACTCTCTTCCCTTTGTGTTTTATCCGAGGGGACATCTTTTTTTTTTTTGGATTTCGCGCTCGAAGAAAGAAACAACACAAAAAATGTTTTGTTTCTTTTCGGAAAGAGAGATTAAAGAAGGGAACGAAAAATGAATTTAAAAACTGTTATTTATTATTGTGAAAACTTCTGGAAAGTGCTAGTCAACTCAAAGCGAATTGAATTTGTTGAAATTTGTTCAGCTTGGCGCCTTATGTCTTGACACCAACAACTGTTAGTTGATTCATTCCCCATTAAAATTCTTCATCTGCTCGTCATTTCATACTATTACGTAATTTAACCTTGAAATGACCACTGAAAGTCATTCAGAAAAATGCCTTAAGTACCTATCTGAATCTAAAATTGTACGCTGTTTCAGAATCCGGAGTAAAAAATGAGGGTTCCTATTAAAAAAAAAGAGTTGGCCTTCAAATAATCTTGAAAACAGATTTCAAGGTCAAACTTAAGGTCGATTGCCACCGTAAAATCCTATAATTTTTTTTGGCAGCTTTTTTTTTTTTTAAATTAGAAGATTAGAAGATATTTCGCCGTATTTGCATCATGGGGAACTTATTGCGAGTTAAGTTCCACCGGTATCCAATTAACTTTTTGGTTTGTAAAGTTAACATGTACTGATTTCGCTTCATTCAGCTTGATTCGCCACATTTTCGTCCAGTTGCTCAGTGTGTTAGTGGCTCTCTGAAGGTTTCTTGTCGCTTCTTCTATGGTGTTACCAATTGCAAGGAATGCAGTGTCATCAGCGAATGTTGCAATGGTTGCAGCAAACTGGCCCTAGGACGCTGCCTTGCGGTATTCCTGCTGATATTTTCTTTAATTCAGAGTGTTCTCCTTCATATTTAACCCGGAAGTAACGATCGGTTATGTAAGATTTTAGAATCTGATAAAACTGCTTTAGTAAATATCGATGCAGTTTAAATTCTAGTCCTGGAACATATTTTCTTTTTTTCAAGCATTTCTTCAACTACGTTTGTAATTCTATGCACCTGTTCTACAGTGGAGTGATTTTCTCTAAATCCAAATTTATGTGGAGGAATTAAACTTTTTTCTTCTATTATTGGTTTTAATCTCTTCAGCAGTAGTATTTCGAAAAATTTTGAAATTATTGGAAGCAAAGAAATCGGTCTATACGATTTTTTTGTCATTAGCTGCTTTATTTGGTTTTGGTATCATGATAACCTCTGCTACCTTTCATTGGCTTGGGACATATTTCAGTCTGAATATTGCGTTGATAATTTGGAGCAATTTTCTTAGTCCTTTTTCAAGTAATGCTTTAACTATTTGGCCTGTAATTAGATCGTATCCAGGAGATTTTCTTGCATTTAAGTTGTTCATTACTTCTCTTAGCTCTTGTAGTGTAACTTTACGTATATCCAGTTCATTCATTTCGTCTAGGTAGAGGTTGGAAGGTTTATTCCAAGTATTCAGCCCAGCTTCCATCGCCACATTTAATTGGTGGCACCTTCATTTTTGGTCTCTTCAGAGATTTTGTAGCTTTCCAAAGCGAGTATTCAGTATCTTTTTTTCCAGTTAGACTACTTAAGTGTTTGTTGATTGTGGTGTTCTTAATTTCCTTGATTAGATTTTTCTGTTTATTACATAGATAATTGAGCACTTTTTTATTTTGCGGTGCACGATTCCTCTGCCAGGCTTTTCGTGCTTTCCTTTTCTCTCGAACCAATTCTCTGACTTCCAGAGGATAGCTTGGAGCCTTATTCATATTCTTGCGGTTAGTAGGAGTACTCTTCCAAGCTGCTTTTCGAATATTATCATTAAATAATTCTAGTTCCTCTTCTATCTGTGTCGGTGTTTTAATTGGCACTTGCAGTTCAATATTCAAATTAATAAGTTCCTGGAATAGGTCTCAATTAGTTTTATTGTTTGTTAACCTAGGCGGACTTTCTTTATTAACTAGAGTTGAGCTGATAGTCATGATAACGAGTGAATGATCAGACGAGAGTTCCTCACTGTTCTCAACACAAATGTAGTTCTCGCATATACCTTTTGTTATATGAAAGTCTATGAAGTCAGGTATTTTATTCCTATCCACCGGCCAGTGCGTTGACTTGTTTCCAGAATGAAATTCGCAATTAAGTGCTCTTCCTGCTTTGAAGAGCTCTTTTCCTTTAGTGGTTGTAAGTCTGGATCTGTCTGGAAATTTGGTCCTAGCGATTTTAACAAGGTAGTGTAGTCTTCCTCATTTAAGTTATGTCGTGGAGGACAGTAAATTGAAGAGACACCATATTCTTTATTATTGTTTATTTGTACTTTAATAGACATAACTTGCATAGTTGCGGTTTCAATATGTCCTAGTTCATAATGCTTGATGTTATCTTTAATTATTGTTGATCCTCCTCTAGCATTTCCTGCTGGATGGATGGAGTGGTAGCAATGGTATCCTCGTACATTAATATATGAAGTTTTAGTAAAATGGGTCTCGGATACTAGGCAAATATGTATTACTTTCTTTTACTCTAGTAAAATAAAGTATAGTAATCATGAAAATTTTGGACCTTGAGATTTTTAGAGATTTATGTGTTTTGAGGTCCCTTGAGTCCGAAAAAGTGGGTTTCGAAATGGTGTCTGTCTGTCTGTCTGTCAGTCTGTCTGTGTCCTCTCTACAGCGCAGATGGTTCAACCAATCGAACTGAAACTTCAGATTTAAGCTTTTTTGATAAATTGGGAGGTCCCAGTGAATTTTACTCCAAATCGGCTAACCAGAAGTGGCCACTCCCTTGGTCCAGAAAATTTATTTTGCAAATATCTTAAAAAGTATAAGGTTTACAAAAAACTACTAAAACAAAATGTTTCCAAAAATTAAAAACAAATAAAAATAAAAATTAAAAAAAAAAATTTAAAAATTTAAAAATTATAAAAAAAAAATTAAATTTCTCAAAATTCTCTGTTCGTAAAAGAAAGTCGTGTGTTGGCCACACCTCCATTTTTTTTCTGTGTGTAGGAACATTTCTAATTCTGGAATGTGTTCCATTAGTCCATTTGCATTCCAAATGACTATTCTTAACGTTTTAGTCATTTTGTTTAATACATCATGGATGAGATTTCATCCATGACTTGACGGTTATTTAACCATTTATTTAAGCCTTCTAAGGCTCGTTGTTGTTTAGCTAATCGCGCATTTAAGGCTTCTACATTATGCAGTATTCTTTCGAGGACACTGTCACTAGTGCTTGTTGGTTGCTGAGAATATTTTACGTCTCGTGGTTTTGGAGTAGGAGGTCTAAGTTCCACTTGCTTTATGGTTTGTTTTCGCCCGTTTGATGTTACATGATTTTGTGAAACTTGGTGGGCTTTATTTCTTAATTGTTGTAAAGTTTTAGCTACTTCACAACCTCTGTAGTTGGCAGGATGTTGCCCCTTGTAGTTTATGCATTTTGCAGGTACATTTTTATTCTCCATACAGTCTTTTGCATAATGTTTACCAGAACATTTCATGCACCGTGGCTCTCGCCCGCAGTATTTCTGCGTATGGTTATAACTTTGACATTTCTTGCATTGCTGTATTAAAGCGGTGATTTTTCTTAGTGATTCAATCTTACCTCTCATGTTAAGGATAGGTTTTATATTGAAAATATCTTCAATTTTCTGTTTATTATTAAAGGTGAGCATGAACAATGGAAGCCGTCTTTTGATTACTTTGCTCCCCTGAGCATTTACTTTCCGTTCTTTTTTAAGAATATTAACTGCATTTTCTATTAGCAGCCCTCTTTGATTTAGATCCACCACTATGTCTTCAATTGGGCAAGTTGGATGAAGGCATCGAGTCATTACTTTGATTTTGCGATCATTCTTATTTTCGTATGTGTACCATTGGTTTCCTTGTTCATTGAGCTTGTTTGCCAATGATCTACAGGTGTCGGAGTCGGGTTAAGAGACACCACGCAAACATGATTGCACCTTACCATAATCGGTAATTTCGATAATATTGATTGGCGGACGCGCCTTTTCTTTGGGCATAACCCGCATCGGATTATGTTGTGGTATTTTTTGTTTATTACTAATGTTTTCACTAGGTGATGGTTGTCTATAATCAACTTCAGGCGAGGATTCGGCTTTCCTTTTTTCATTTGATTTTTTATTAGTTTTTAACGTCCAGGCGTATTGTCCGGTTTCTCTTTATAAAAGGCAGAGGCTTCTCCGGAACCTTTGTTTGAAGAGCCTTTTTCAGCTCCTCGTTTTCTATCTTGAGCTTCATAACTTCGCCGCGTAGCTGGGTAGTAAAACTCTGAATTTCGTTCAATTTCTTTCTAAGATCATCAATTTCTTTTCTTTATCTGCTTGGGAGGAGTAGCCAACTATGGTTGGTGGTGAGTTAGCAAGTTTAGGCGTCCTTCTAAACACGTTTTCCAGTAGCAATGAGTGGCCCACCTCGGAATCCATTGAGCCTACCTCCGCAGAGGGTAGATTTACCGAATAATTCAGCGTACCACCTGGGTTATAATTCTCATTATTGTTGTGCTGCTTTACTAGTTGTTAGGTCTTGTTACATCTATAAGTCCGATCAGAATGAGTTGATAGTGGGTCCTGGATGAGAACAGCATTTGCTAAGTTCTCGGTAGTCGGTTACCCCGCCGTTACTCGTTTATCAGAGCCTCGTTTGTTAATTAGCAGGGAGCACCACGAGCAGGTGAGGTTGACATTTGGGCTGGCATAGCGTGACCAATTTTACCGGCGCCCCTAGGCAGCTTTCCTGATGAAATATTTGAGTGGGTATTTTAAAATGATATACGCAAGGTCGCTCTCGAGCAGGAAAAACATTAGCTGTTTTTCAGATTGAAATGGCACAGAATAATTTAAAGTTAGTCAAAGATTTTTAACTTTAACAGTTTTTAAGAATACTTGCGTTACTACATCGAGGCTAGTTAATTTATTGGCGTCAACACTAATCACTTTAAGAAAACAGGGTTTGATCCTTACCTCAAAAAATGTTTCGGCATGGTTTTGTCTCAATGAATTAACAGATATAGTGGTATAAATGTCATCGTAAATGGACCTTTGACGTTTATTAATGAAATATTCGCACTAGCCACATGTAATAAAATAAGATTTATATTTTATGTAACTGTGTTTCTGCACGAAAAAAGGTGATGAATTTTAAGGGTCATTGACAGGAAATCGTACTATTGTCTAGAAAATGCCGTTATAATTTTTTGCACCGCAGGTAGAATTTTTTTTGTTCGCCACTTTGATGAGAATTTTTAAAAAAATTTTGAGATGCCAATATTGAAAGTTGGGCAATTTGTTTTGAGCGTTTCTCAGAACAAGTTAAAAGTCTCCACTCATAGCGACGATGGTGCCTACGCAACTATTTACGATTTATCTTCATATTTTCGAAATTTTTCGGTATTTTGATTTTTTTTTTTTGAATTATTATAGGAATTTCAGAAATTATTTAAAGGGGCTTTTGAGGTTCACAATTATACGACGATTTTCCAAATTTTGTTTATTGCGTTGCTTTGTTGCTTGCCTTTGAGTCGCAATAAGTTTAAAAATGTCTAACCTAGGCCGAAATATTTGAATTTTATTGAGATTTCTGAGCGTCCTGATTTTATTTTTTGATGGTGGTGTTGAGTTGTATATATTGGCTTGGCTTCCCTATGTTTGACGTTATATGTTATATAACTTTCGGAATTATTAGAGAACTAATTTTGTGTTGAATATTGTTCCGTGGTGATTAATGCTGTACATGATTATTCAAGCTTCGATTATTATTCGTACATATTCTTGCGTAAAATATTTTGAAAAATTAAAAACGATATCAGTACCGCCATCTAACACTTCACTGATGAACTTCACATGGAAGTATCATATGTATTTATACTCAACCCTTTTTTTTGGTTATTTAAATAATGGAAAATATATTTCCCTACGCATTTTTATCATAGATGAATAATTCCAAAGGTAACCGGAAATATGCGTTTTTGAGGCCTATTATACCCTTAGTCGTACATTGATGTATTTTTTATATTATGAGGAATTTACATGAGAATTTAGGATTATTTATTATTTAATCATAAATTGCCGCACCTCCGAACGTAAAATAATGAAGTAAAACATATGTTGCTGAAGTATATAAATAACGAACTCAGTGTTCTTCGAGGCAAACGACTTTAATAGCCAAATTTCGTCGACGTTACACATTTTAATACAAATTACAAATTGTTTGTTATTTTTTGATAAATTATTTTACAAATGTTAAGTACATAAGACCATAATATATTATATAAATCACAGACTATACACAATACTTTTTAATTTTTATATAAACTAGTAATCAAATATTCACGGCGATGGCACGTATATAATATATGGGTGTACATATATCTAATTTTAGCAGAAAATTTTTATATAAAAATGATAAGACATCATTTTGTTGTTTTTGGTTGTGAACATTTTGTTCGCAATGAATTATTCATTAAAAAGCCCAGGCATAAGAATATTCGGCTTTACTTATGTGTTAGAAATAGTTAGTGTACATATATACATAATATGTAGTTAAAAATGAAGAAGTATACTGAAAATAGAGCGATATATAAATGTCACAACCTATTATCATTTACGTTTAAGTATACGAATTACTTTATCTATGTACAGAAATAGCGTGTGAAACAGTGCAAGTACACGCAGAGAGATCAAAACGTTTTTTACATTTAAATTTATTGCTTACGTTAAACAATCTAGATAAAACTGAGAACTTTGAATATTTAGCCACATTTTTAACTTCGGAAACTGGACTCTGACTAACCAAAGCGAATCCCAATTCATACAATTTTGTAATTTATGGAGGTTGTTTTTTAGTTGTGCGTGCTTTCACGAAGCACCAAAGTCTAATAAGTCTTCATCTTCTTAAGCGCAATTTCAATTTAATATCAAAAGGAGGATCCAAGTTCAGAAATACGAATCAAATCGCTTTTTTATAGTCAAGTAAACAAAAGTGCAAGAAAACGTTTAAGAGTTATCCTTGCGGACAATAATTCACACTTTAAAGTCTTACTGGAAGACTCGTCGAAATAAACCTATACATTTTTGCCAGAATTAGTAGAAGCGCTTTCAAAACTTTTTATGAAATGTCCCATTATTGAATTGTAATTATTCATATTGAATCTAGCCTCCAAAACCAGAAGGGATTGATTATAGCCATCTAAGTATCGGAGGAGGATTGAAAGCTGGCGAACAAAAGTAACCGGCTAATGACCAAATCTTAAAAATATCAAATTGACAATTTATTTGTCCAAGTCCTCCGTTGAACCAGAAAAATTCAATAAAATCCGAAAATTCAAAAGTTCATTTTGAGCCTTGGTAAGAAAGAAACTAGGTGAATGCTAGGACTGGTTGAATGGTTGGCCAGAAATCATCAAGGCAAACCAGATTTCCGACATGTCTTCTCTTTATATAAAAAAATAAAAATTTTCCACAAAAAAAAACTTTATTCGTATGATTGGCCCATTATTATTATTTTTATTGATTGAAGGGCCATGTGGGCGATAAGCCACCTCGCACTGTGACCCTAAAGATCTATTGTGCTGGACCCTACTTAATTATCCGTCCACTCAATATTCAGGCTCTTAATGAATCTGATAATACTACCGGCCGGTACAAGATACATACTATCTGGGCTCATTGTTCTCCCTTCTAGATGTTGCAATCGTTGCTGGAAAATGGCTGGGCATTGGCACAGGACATGTTCCGCTGATTCCGCTTCCAGATCGCAGAAGCGGCATCCATCTGTCGTACTTAGGCCCATTTTCTTAAGGTGATATCTTAAGGGGATATGACCTGTGAGGAAGCCAGTAACCAGCCTCAACTCAGGTTTCCTAAGTTCAAGACACTCCTTAACTCTGACAGACGAAGGTGATATAAATTTCTGCGCCTGTTGCAAACCTGAAATTCTGCGCCAGTAGGAGGACTTTTGAACATCCTCCTAGCGTTTTACCGCTGCTCTAAGGTGTCCCTTAGTGACGCCGCAGAAGGGTTCTGCTTCAATAAATGGAGAGGCAGAACCCTCACGGGCGAGGCTATCAGCTGCCTCATTTCCTTCGATTCCAGTATGACCTGGCACCCACATAAGTGTTACCTTATTTGAGCCTGCCAGATGTTTAATAACCTTCAGACAATCCCATACTAGCCTTGACTCAACGGTACAAGACCTAAGAGCCTTTAAGGCCGATTGGCTGTCTGATACAATATAAATCTCTGCATCGTTTAGGCCTTTTGTTATGCCTATCCTAGCGAAAAGTTCTATAGCATGTACTTCTGCTTGAAAAACGGTAGCATTGGTACCCAAGGACTTCGAGAGGGTAGTGCCACTCCCATGTATTCCTATCCCCGCCCCACCTTCCGTTTTTGATCCATCTGTAAACCATCCAAAGGATGGTCCACCTTCACTCCACACATCCCGGTCAAGTAACCTAACACAGAATGGTTTGTGGAAGTCCAGTTTAGCTGGCAAGTCGGAAGGCGTTCCTATGGTAGACCCACCATATTGCCTGGTTTGTTATTTCCTTCCGCCTGCATTTTCAGGGCCATAATTGCAGCATCCTTTTTAACATGCAGGTGTAACGGTGTCAGTCCTAGAAGTGACTCCATCGCAGCGATTGAACATGTTTTCATTGAGCCCGTAACACCGATGCAGGCTATATGCTGAACTTTATTCAATAAAGTTTGCGTTGTCTTCTGCTCAGTTTTAGGCCACCATACAACCGATGCGTAGGTGACCATAGGCCTAATGATTTTAAGAAATGACCAGTAGATCATTTTTGGTTGTAGTCCCCAAGTAGACCCATAGAATCTTTGACAGGCCCAGAAAGCCTTGGTGGCTCTATCTTGGACTTTCAACAAATGTTGCTTCCAGTTCAGTTTTTGATCTAGGATACCCCTAGATATTTAACCTCGCTGGAAAAAGGACAGTAGTACCGTTTAACGAGGGAGCTGTAAGCGCGAGCTTTTTCATCCTCGTAAAAGGAACAATGACAGTTTTGTTTGGATTGACACTGAGTCCTTCCTGCATTTTGATAGCCACATCATCCGCATAGCCCTGGACATCAAACCCATGGCTACTCAGAAGGACCAGTAGTCTGTCAATAACCAATGACCACTAAAGAGGAGATAATACGCCTCCTTGAGGACAGTCATTTACGGCCCTGATAACCTAATTGTAGAAAGCAGAGCCCTTTTTTCCATTGCTGCACTCTCTATCGATTCATAGGAGGTATTATCAAACGCCCGTTCAATGTCCACAAAGGCACAAAGGACAATTTCTTTGTATGTCACCGCTTTTTCAATCCTCGTGACTAGACCGCTAAGGGCCATCACAGTGGATTTACCAGTTGTCTGGACAACCCCCCCCCCCTCCTTTGGTATAAAGACCACATTAACCTTCCTCCACAGTTTCGGAATATAGTTAAAAGCATAACTTGCCCGAAACATCTGGATCAAGCTGGGGAGTATTTCCTCAATACCTTTCTGAAGTAAAGCTGGAAAGATACCATCCCCTCCAGCGGATTTGAAAGGCTTGAAAGACCCAATAGCCCATCGCACCTTGCTGCCTAAGCGGTTTGAATGATTCCTGGAAATGACTTTCTGGAAACGAGCTGCAGAGGGCAATTTATTGATTCCCTCACAGAAATTCCTCCAGGTAGCCCTTTTGGATCTTCTTAGTTCGAGATTATATTCCGTCAAGGCCATCTTATGCTCGCCCCATTCACCGGTGCGTTTAGCCTTGTTGAATAATCTTCTCGATTTTTTTCACAATTTACTCAGCGTCCCGTTCCACCAAGGGACCATCTTTGTGGATTCTCTTCGCTTAACTGGGCAGTTGTTCTCGTAAGCCAAGTGTATAGAATTATGCAGCTGGTTTGAATAGATATCCAAACCCTCTGGAGACTATGTTCCCCACAACCGAGGGCATTTCTGATTCGTCATCAACTATAAACCTGGCATAAAATGTCTTCACTAAATCTTGACTCGAAATTAGAACATACATTTTCAATAGATTAGATTAATTTATTTGTACTCAATCATGAGCTTGATGTAACTCGACAATTAGATTTCATTTGATAAAATGATGTCCATAAAATTCTAATTTTAAGTAGTTTCATCAGAGTCCTGATTTCTAACTAAAAAAAAACTTTATTTCCCTTTGTGTGAACTTTTCTGTTACATCAATTGACTATCCTGTATAAATCCTAATTGAAATCAAATTTCATAGTTCTTTCGACAAGATTATACAGAAGTTTGCCTCCATTTGGATCACCAGCATGATACGCTTTTGTAATTACAAATGTATAAACTGCGTTCTGCGGATTAAGTTCTTAGGTCAAGGAACAGTGAACCGGAACACATAGCCTGTCCGGTTTCAAGACTGTTATACATGGTGAAGGACCTCTATAATCCCCGATCCAAGGTGGGGCAAATTAGCTCTACGACAGCAAAAGTTTCCGCTGTGGTGAAGGCTGTTCGCTAAGGCGAAGGCAAAGTCTATATTAGAACCAACTTATTGGATTGATAACTCAGAATATAAGAGTAGTGACTACTCAAGCGCGAACACATTAGTTGGAGATCAAATACATGACACTGAATTATCAGGACACCTTTATAATGCATCCAAGTCAACAGCTGTCGAAGTCAAAGAGAACTTGGGGCCAGTTTATCTCGAGGAGAAAATCAGGCAAAGAACACGCCTTAGCGGATCCGCAGATAAATGCCTCAGAAATAAAGTACAGAACTGTCATTATCCGGTAAGACGACTCTGCTCCAAAAACTACTGCAGCGAAGAGAGGAAAAAATTCTTCCTATACTTAGAGAAGTGGATACCTCTTCTTTAGTTACAACAGCTCTGGAGCAAGGGTCGGGAGACACCAGCTCAAATGACCAGCATTTGAGGTACAACGACTTAGTGAAAGCTACTAGTTTAGAGATATCAGGCTTACTGCAACCGTGCCTATCTATGTATCTCTGGAATGAGATCTGACCAGGAGAAGCGCGGGCTGACTCCCAGGTCTAGGATTACACATAAAAGTTCAACAAGGGAGGCTCTTCAGGGTATAAAAAACATAAAATAGCACACCTAAACTCGTTGTATGTAGGTCAATTTGTATCGATCGAAGGCGGCCACTTACAATCTATAATACGGACGTAGTAAGGCCGATGTCTTCTCCATTAGCCAATTTATTTCCAGCGGTCTCAATAGAGACGCATTTATCCAGAAGAGGCACGAGTACGGCAAACATCGCATCAGCCTAACGGTATAGAGATTTGTCAATTATTGCACAGCTCAAAAATTCATTATTGGCTGCGATGCTAATTTACCCCACAAAGTCTGGTAAAGTAATAAAACAAACATTAGAGGTGTGTAACTTTTCGAATTATGTTTAATAAATAATGTAGCAGTTAATAATACTGGGAATGACGCGATCCTTGTGAATGCCGTTATAAGGGAGATGCTGGTATTCTTCTCAAAAATTATTTACCTAAATCAGGTTTGATAGTAGACTTCCTTTAAGAAAATTGTTAGTGGTAAGAATACTAAAACGTTCCAACTGGTCAGTTTACAATAGCAGACTTCAGGATAATACAACGGGTCTACAAGCCACTGTCAACTCTATCGAGGACCTCTGTGGGGTTGAAATCTTATAGAGACAATAATTAGCCCGCTATTGGCATTAGAGAGTGTAACGTAGTATAATCACACCCTGAAAGCCAGCCAAAAGAAGAGAGGTTCGTAAACAGTTTAACAGGGCGACGAGGACGAAAGACTGAACAACTTATCATGCTGCTCTGAGCCAATATAGCATAGGGCTAAGGAAGATCAAAAGGAAAATCCTAAGAAATATCTGCGAGAAAATAGACAAACTGCTTGCATTTTATCTACCGCAGAAGGTACTCTCCTTGGAACACAGGAATCCTCTGGGATCTGTAAAGAAATAGAAATCCAACTACAGTAAGAGAGGGATGCTCTACCAAGGTGGAATTTCATAAATTTTGAAAGTCGATGTCTGCCGAGCCTGATTGCACATTTTGAACAATAAAGTTTTTCTACAACGATAAAATTTTTGTTACGATGCTATTTGAATTTGTATTAATAAAGCTGTCTCGACCGCCGATTTAGTTTCAGTTGCCCCAGGATGAGATTACATTATGATCCAAATAAACCAAAGAACACAACAAAAGCTAAACGCCTACTCGATTTTAGCTAATACCAAATGCGCAAAAAGGTTTTAATTTAATTTCCAAAGGTCATCCCTCAATTTTCAGAAATCATTGGCATGAAATTTGTCAACCATTTTCCCGTCTAAATCTTCCAATCCATAAGAATTGGATCCAACATTTTTCGGAATGACACATTTATCAAAGATGTGATCTAACTTTGAGTTATACGCGTCTATGGCCTTCGACTGTTTGAAGTTTGTTGTATCTGTAGCCAGATTTTCTTGTACCTTGTATTCGGTATCATTCTTAGCTTCCTTTTTGTCAACATCCTGATTGGGCACATTGTTTAAATGCATATTGCGCCCAAAATTCACTTAATACGGAGAGAATTTCGATGAGTCATGAATGGATGGCCGCAGAGAACGTGCGATCCTTCTTATATTGTTATCTAAATTTCTTTTATCGTCCCCCCAGGGACCGGGTAACTCGGTAAATAATGGTACAATGCATTAGTCCAATGTTTGATTCCATACTATACTAAAATATGCCGTTGTCGGTCACCAGCACCTCCGGCACTCCAAAAACAAGAAATAACGAATCCTCCAAGTAATTTATCGAAGACTGCGATTCGGTTCGGCGAACTGGACGTAATATAACAAATTGTGAGAAAATGTCCACGGCTACTAGCAAATGTTGATTACCTCGTCTTGAACGCGGAAAAGGTCCCATATAATCTCATTTCTCACGTATACGCTCTCAGCAAATTTTTTTGCGAATCCCATGTGCGCAGCGAGCGGATCATCATGACAACGCCTAAGAACCTCCCTACGTGATCCAGCCGGGATGTACAAACACCAGACACCCTCGTAGCAGCCAACTTCGCTTTGACTTGCACGTATTTGTACAGTTTACCTTCATTCACCTGAAAGTCTGAGTACTTTTCGCGGCAGTTTTTGGCGTCATTTCGCAGTTCCTCGTAAACTAAATCTTCTGTGTCGGCTTGTATCTTAACAGTTTCAATTGTTCTTAATAACGCATCCGACACAAAATTTATCTTTCCTTTTCGATAGACCAACGAAAATCAATATTGTTGCAGCCTCATTGCCTATCTCACCAACCGTGATTCTGTGGTCTAAACTTTTCAATAGCTACGACCACTGCCAAACATTCCATTTCTGTCGCCGGTTACTTACGGTATGGCGTCGAAAGCTTCTGGCTCATAAAGGTTCGCCAATATCGGAGCTGCATTCTGTCGCCCGAGTATTGTGTTAATGTACGGCAAAGGGTATGTATCCTTTTCCCTGTCTTGTTTGAGTCGTCATGCGTCCAGGCAAAATCTAAGCTACCCAGAGGCTTTTCTCAAGCATACAACGAGGTGAGACCACTCTGTCGGCTGTGCCGTTTCATTTCGTCCAGTATATACAGCGATAAAGGTCTAGCTCTTGTCTTTGTTCCTAGTGTGTCACCGGTGTTTACGCTATATTATATTAAGTGGGATATAACCTAATTTACTGGACTCTGTCACCAAAAATTTGCTCTTGGTTTCTTTAAGCTGCTCATTCTGTCTCTCATTCAAGTTATGTTTAATCGGTCCAAGGTTGCCCTTGTCATCCTCCTCAATAAAAAACACATCCTGTATTTTCGACTCATCTAGTATGGGTTTTATATAAAATAATTGACAGAAATCTATCCCATGAGTCAAATCCCGGGGAAATGACGGAGCTACCAATGTCGATATAACATTAACCAGCTTTGATATGTTGTAATTTGAAACCCAGTTTCTTGATTTTTGAACCAATATCGTCTCCAATGCTTCAATGCTTCGCCATTTGATTAATGGCGGCGGGGGGGTTAAAAATCAGTTTCACTTGTTTGGATTCTTGATTTTGGAGGTAGACTTATTAGAAAAGCATATCTATATTGTTATGTGTATTTTATTTTCTCACGAATCAATTTATCGGCAAGAACTCCTGGCGAGAAACCCGCCCATACATCCACATGGGCATATTTCGTTGTCCGACCTAGTTTAGCACTGCTCTGAAGTCCACTGGGTCCTGGAACGTATTGTTCCGAAACTAATCATTCTTTTCTACTAATACAGTTTTGAGCTTCGTGTTTTTCTCTTCGTTCTCCTCGGTCAACCTCTGCCGCATAAAATCCGTGCTTCCCTTTTTGATTTGTGGTGCTTCCATATTACGTATACTAAACTCGTATTCTAATTCATCTTCCCCCAAATGTTCTGGTCCCCTTCCATAAATCCACGCCATAAGCCGTCATGAACGCCGATTTAACTAAGTAACTTATTTTATTAAGAGGCTGCTCCGTAACACCAGGTTACATAGGGAAAGAGTAAGTGGGCTGCTCGATCCCGAGGCTAGCATTGCCTATTCCAATAATATTACACATCTGAGAGGCACTCAACGTCGAACGTCTCTCTTTGAACGCCCTTATTTGGTAGCCCCCTTTGGTCATTTACATAGAATGGGGAGGTCTCCAACAAGTCGCTGCAGATTTTGCAACCTGGGAAAGGAGGAATCCGAATATTTAGTACATATTTAAATTTTAGTTCTTTTGCCTAATAGATTTACATGAGTAGTGACGTTTATCAAGAATTTGAACCTTTCACGAGACAATATACCCAGGGATGTATAACAGACTTTACTGGTCTTTACAGGTAACCTGAAAATAACCTGTGTTCGGAATGTCGCGAAATTTTCAAAAGCCACTTGGTAAAACCAATGATAATTTTGTTCAAACAACAAAATTCGATTATATTCATAAACATGATCGATAACATTCATATCCAATACCCGTGTAATATGATCGGTTACCTGGATAATTTGATTCACTAGGTCAATTCCCGTTTAGTCTGTAATGAAATGGAATGCCAATAATAATTCCATTCCATAAACTTGTATTCTAGTTCTCTTAGCGAGATTTACTATTACTACAAGTTCTAAATCGAGTAAAGTTTTATCATTTTGTTCATATTTTTCGTGATCTACTTTCAAAGAGCGAATTTATTGAGAAATGTTGAGTTTTATTTAAAATAGTAGAATAAGGGGTACGAATTAACTCCCCGGGCGAAAATATTTGTATGGCGAAATTAATTCCATTTTCAATATGAATTAAATTCGCAATATTCAAATTTGTTTTAATGAAATAATTTTGCGAGGATTTAGTTCAGTAGATAGTAGCTAGTAGGTCAGTTTTTAAAAATTAAATGTTGCGGATTTAATTTATTTTTCAAATGAATTTAACTCCGCCGATAAATATGAATTTATTTTGCCACACAATTTAGAAGGTTGAAATTGTATTTCTGCCATCGAAAGTGAAATGAGTGTAACATCTTGAAATGAACTAGAAGTGAAATGTCACAAATGCGTTATATCTTGAATGTTGAAATAAATTTAACATTATAACATTTTTAGAGCATTTCTCAAATTTTAGACTACTAATAGGAATACCCATGGAATAAATCTACAAAATATTAATACAAAGTAACATTGACCATGACCACACACTTAAAAGAATATTGCTTATGTAATGTAAATTGCATTAAATATAGGTCCAGTGGAAGGCTGTATTACAAAGTAATACAAAGCTTGCATTAAAAATTTAATACAATTCCCATTAATTTGTAATACAGCAATTACATTAAAATTTTAGTGCAACTTTTCATTAGAATGTAAAACAAGTTGAAGAAGAACCGTCAATCAACTGCTTTAAAATTTATCAAAGACTGCATTAATAAAGTATTTTAGAAGTATTAAATTTTAAAGCAAGTTGCATTAAAAGTTGCATAAGTTTAGCCCTTTTTTTCTGGGATTTGGTCATTTGGTCTTTGTTTTTGGTGCCTTGAGGGTCGAATCTCATAAAACAGTTTAGTAAGCGAGGTACTTCGCTTTATAGCCGCCTAAGATAATAAATTATAAATTAAGAACTGAAAAGCTAAACTTTAACATAATAGTCATTTTCGAATTCAGAAAACCCAATTATTTTATTTGTCATTTAGTCGGTTTGATTTAGCGAATTTTATATCAGTAAAGCAAAATATGTGGAAGAATTTATTATTCATATGTACATTTAAGTCCGCTTATTTTAGCGAATTTTATGTTGGTATAATTTTTCACTATTATTGTGTGAATGGATTTCCATTTTTTCACTAAAAATAATTTTTCAATTTGAACAGGTTGCAAGTACTGCTTTAGAAATCTTCATAATTGCGTTAAAATCCATTTTAATGCAATCAATACTTTCCAATTTAATAATAACTTGTATTACATTAGTCATAATGCAAGGCTTGCATTAAAAATTAAAGTAATTTTTTTACATTAAATTAAAATTAGAGTTTAGTCAAAATTTTGTCTGAGTCTATAGTAGTAGATGATGAAGAAGTATTTCAAATTCAAACTAAACTTCCGTCATTGTAACAAAATATGATATAATACAAGTATATAGATAACAAGAACAAGCACTTCAACTAATTCCAGAAAGATTTCCAGATTATGGAATATGATTCATTAGTTTAGTAAGTACATACATATATATTTCTAATAATAGCAATCAAAACCTAAATTTGGTATTTTTGTTCAATTATGACAAAAAAAACAAAAAAATATCAAACTCACTGCATTCAAATTCTGTAATCTTATCTCGGCGGCGGCACTGATAAGGCGATCATATTAAAAGCGATTACGATATTATGTTGTAGATATAGTGATACATTTTATTTAATATTTATGTTTTGGAGATAATATTTTAATTAATAAATGGGTTATTTGCTTAAATATTTAATTTTTTCGTAACAATATCTATTGATCTGGTGTAATTATGTTTATATAAAATAAATAAAAAAATGCACCGCACAAAGCCATTGTTGGTTGTTTTGTTCTAGTATTTCTAGATGTTGTTTTATCGTGCTTCTAATATGAGCTTCTATTTGTTTTTCCAGTGTTTTTAAGAGGAGGTAAGATAAGCTAATCGGTCTAAGGTCTTTGGGACTGCAGTGTGAGCGTTTGCCCTTATGTTTGCCTTATGTATGAATATAACCTTCACTTCCGTCCATTTGCTAGTAATTTGACTTAGTTCTAGGCTACTTTTAAAAATTACTTTTAACCAGGAAATGATTAGGTTAAAAGTGTTTTGGATATCCGCAGGGATAAGGCCATTAGATCCTGCCAACTTATACGGGTTAAAACCATTTATCGCTAACATAATCTTCCTTCTACTAATAATAGTCTACAGCACCTCTTGTTTTCCTTGCTTCTTTTAAAGGGCTTCTTGCATTTTTCACGGGTTTGTTAAATCGCCTTGGACCACGAAGGTGGCCGAGATTAACCCTTGGAGGCCTGCTAAGAGGACTAGAGCCCAGTATCGCTTCATTAAAAGCGCTGGACAGCTCGCCCACTAAGTCATCAAGTCCTTGCATAGTTTTCGGAGGTTTTGGCACTGGAACTGGAAGTGAATTACCCAGAGTAGTTCTAATGGTATCCCAGTCGGTTTTCCTCCTGTTCCTGTAGTTTGGACTTTTAGGAGATATCATGTCCATTTCGAATTGAAATAATAATGATTAGAAAAGGAATGGTCTTCCGAACCTTTCCTATTTAATAGACTATTCATTAAAAAGTTTGGGACAATTGTAATATCTAATACCTCTAGTCTGTTCTTAGTTATAAAAGTCGTAGCGGTAGTGTCTCCATCCGACTTCATCGCCTCCGGTTTATCCGCATCCTTGTAAACTTTGAGTGTGACTGCGCTGAAACCATAGTTAATCGTACCTTTGGTTTTTTCCAGTGCAGTTAGTGACTCTTTCGAGCTTGGCAACTTTCCAATTATGCGTTGGCAAATCCGGATTGCCGATCTGCAGCATTTTTAACATTACCTTCAGGTCGCTAGGTTCTGAAGAGACACAAACCCGTGCTCTCCCACAGCTAGCTCCGGGCCATACCTCGGCAAGTCTCTCCATTGCCTTCTTATAAAGGAGCAGATGTCTCGGATCCGCAAAGACAGTTATTTAACCTAATTCCTCCGCCACCGCCCTTCTGGACAAGTTATAGCAGTTCCGGGATTTTTCGACAGGATTCTCAGGTAGCTGGTGGCTAAGGCCCCTTCCACCTTCTTCCAATTGGCGGGCGTAATACTGTCATCCTCTTGCGACTAGTAAATAACTGCCACAACCAGCTCAACATTTAGGAACTCATTGAGGGGCCTTATAATGGTAGCATGGAGCTTCGTCCTTTTAGCGATCTTATGGCTTTCTTCCTGTGATTTAATTCTTTTCAGCTGTGAGCCTACCGAAGACCCTTCCGAATTAGGAATTGAATTGAGCGTTGAGATTGAGCTGATGGTTGTTGAAGGTTAAATTGGGGTCGAGTGGGGTTTAGTAGGGAATAATTTCGGGTTGATTGAGGAGTTCGGTTGTAGTTAGGTTCGGTTTTAGTTGATGGTTAGATTAAGTTGATTTTAGTTGAGTTCATATATACATTTAGTTTTTCGAATCGTGATGTTGCAGCCTGTAGAATAGTAAATCGTAATGGGCATGTTTACCTGGATAGACCAATCACTAGTTCATAATGCTCCACCGAACGCTTACTACTACTACCAAGATATTCGTAGAACTTACATAAGGCTCCCACATTTCATCCGTGGAACAGAGAATCATCAAAGATAACGAACGTACATTTCATTTAAATTTTTATTTTCTAAGCTAGGTTAGGTTAGGTTAGAGTGGCTGCTATCGCACACTTAGGCTAATAGTAGCCCATTGTGATACCACAGGATCTTATCTCCTCTTTACTCCTGAAACCATCCAGTGCTACTTATGTAGCGTAAAATATCTCGTACCCCACAGCTCGCGAGTTCCGAAAGGCTCTCCATACCGTACACACCTAAGAATTTATGTCTTCTGTATGATAGTGCCGGACACGAGCATAAGAAGTGATCTATAGCCTCTTCCTCCCCCTCGTCCATGCAACTTCTACAAAAGTCATTTGTCTGTAGACCCAGCCTTTTCGCGTGTTCCCCAAAAAGGCAGTGTCCTGTCAGTATCCCTAAGACTAATCCTAACTCTCGTCTTCCCAGGGATATCAGTGCCTTGGAGCGCCGCAAGTCCAGTTTTGGCCAAAGAGTGACCAGGGACCCAGATTATCTGGATACTAAAATACTCGCTCATCTCATTAAGAGATGATCGGTAATCCAGCGTCACCCGTGACCTCAGACAAACCCCCTCTAGTGACCTGACCGCCGCCTGACTGTCCACATAAATTGCGATATCTCTTACTGATACCACATTATGCTTCCACCATGTCACGACTTCCCCGATCGCCACCACTTCAGCTTGGTACACGCTGCAGTAGTCAGGAAGACGAACAGAAATATTAACATTAAGCTTCTCACAGAAGACTTAGCTCCTACCTTACCATCTAGCTTAGAGCCGTCCGTGAAAAATTGCACTGCCTCGTTTTCCAGTATTGATCCGTCCCTCCAGGATTTCCTTGAAGGACAGACGGTCCAGAACCCTTTATCGAAGCACAAGGTTGGTATAACATAATCTAGATTCGCCAGTTCATCCCTTAGTGATCCAACTATCGTCGAGTGCCCCACCTGCAAACACTTCCACTGAGAGACAGCCGTAAGTCGCATATCCACCTCGGCTGCCTTCTGCTTACCAAAAACATCTACTGGAATAAGGTGGAACATAACCTCCAAAGCGCGAGTAGGTGTCGTCCTAAGCGCCCCGCTTATAAGCACGCAGGCCGTTCTTTGCACCCTTTCCATTCTACTCCTGTATGTTACCTTGTCCAGAGCTGGCCACCACACGCCCACTCCGTACATAAGTACAGGTCTCACTACGGCAGTTTACAGCCAGTGTACCAGTTCCGATTTCAAACCCCATCTCTTACCTATGGCGTTCCTGCACGAGTAAATGGGTACAGTGGCTTTATTTACCCTCTCTAACATGTTAGGCATCCAGCTGAGTTTACTGTCCAAGATTATGCCCAAGAATCTCGCTCTATCAAAAAAAGTCAGTCTAGTGCCGTTTATCATAGGCGGGCAAACTACCGGAATTTTATACTTCCTGGTAAAAAGCACCAGCTCTGTCTTGGACGGGTTGATCCCTAATCCACATTTGCTGGCCCATTTGGTAACGATCAATAGTGCATTCTGCATAACATCTCTAATCGTGTCCAAATATTTACCTGATACCGCTATCGCTACATCATCTGCATACCCTACAACCAATACCCCTTCTCTCTCCAGTTCCAACAGCAATTCGTTAATCACTATACTCCAGAGTGAAGGGGACATTACACCACCTTGCGGAGTTCCTCTAACCACCCGCCTTCTAATTGTGGACTCCCCCAGTTATGAGGTAATAACCCTGCTTAACAGCATATGATTGATCAACCTACTTATTTAGTAATTCACCTTCAAAGCTGACAATCCCTCCATGATCGCGTCCGTCTTTACGTTATTAAAGGCACCTTCAATATCGAGGAATGAGACCATACAGAACTCCTGCGAGTAAATTGACTACTCAATTGTGCGTACCAAAGCGTGCAAGGCTGTGTCCACCGACCTCCCTTTACAGTACGCATGCTGTGACATTGCCCAATTGCTGGGTTCAATTTTTGATCGTATAAATACATCCACCATCCTTTCCAATGTTTTCAGCAGAAAGGATGATAGAGTTCGGATAAGCATGCGAGCTTTTCCCCGCTTTCGGAATGAAGACCACCTTGACCTCCGTCCCATTTCCTAGGAATATAGACAAATTTCAGACATCCTCTGAAGATCATCTCCAGCCAGCCCTAAGGCGGGAAGTCTCAGATACCTCTTCCATTTTACCACAGAAGAGTCTCCAGGACCCCCTTTGTGCCTTCCTCAACTCTCTTTTATAATTCCTCAGGTCCTCCTTATATGAGTCCCAATGTCGAGCTTTCCTGGTATTCTTGGCCCTATTAAAGGCTACCCTACAAGCCTTCCGATAGGTCTCCAACCCAGTGGACCACCATGTCGGCTTCTGTTTGCCCCTAGGTTTTATCAGGGGGCACGCAGCATTAAATGAAAGATTGCATGCCTTTGTGACAATATTAACCAAGCAATCCAGTTCTTCTACTGTCGCCGGAAGTTCTGGAACCTCCAGCGGCAATACCTCCTCTAACACCTCCCCATATTTGTTCCAATTTGTCCTTCTAGAATTCCTGAAGGATTTCCGGGTAACAGGGTTGCCGTTGAGGTTATATATTACATACCGGTGATCAGAGAATGAGTGCTCATTCTCCACTCTCCATCCCCTCATCATATGAAAAATAATATCTGACGCAAATGTCACATCCAAGACCTCCTGTCGATTCCTGGCAATAAATGTTGGTTCTCGTCCAATATTGCAAACTAAAAGGTTAGTATTTAATAAGTATTCAAAAAATAACTCACCCCTTTCATTAATGTCTGTGCTTCCCCAGATTGTGTGATGCACGTTTGCATCACATCCAAGTATGACACCTACCTTTCTTTGACCTGCTTCCCGGATCAGTTCCCCCAGGTTATCCGGTGGAACCTCCTTCTCCCGATCCATATAGGCTGAGGCTAGCCATAATTTTTCACCGCCAACCTCAATGCTCTCTCAGAGTTGCCTGGGTATAATAATTTATACCCTTTCGTTGTGAGGCCACAGATCCTGTTATTGTTAACCCAAGGTTCTTGGATGGTCGCGGAGACTTCAACAGGCTTTCCCCATCAGAGTCCAGAGAAAGGGAGCAGGCTTGAACAACCATCATTTCGGTATCCGTATCCGTCTCCGGAAGATCAACACCTTCCTTTCCGACCTTTACCCCAGGCTGGTTTCCCACTTGCGTGTCCACTTCATCCTTCTTATACACTTTGAGAGTGATCGACCCTAATCCGAAGCTGATCACTCCCTTTGTTTCCGCAAGGAGAGTTAGGGACTCCCTGTTTAACAGCATAACTGTCAACCTATAGCCCCCTTTGGCCTCCTCTTGTTTCACTATCTTCCAGTTCTTCACCGGAAGATGTGGGTTACTGGCCTGGATGATCTCAATGATCTCCTCAGGCTTCTCTGGCTTGGTTGGCAACCAGACGCGTGCCCTCGATCTGCTCGGAATTTCCTCCTTACTGACCGCCTCCAGCTTCGCGCCCTGCCATACCTCGCCTACTTTGGCCACTGCCATTTTATACAGATCCACCGATCTTTTATCTGAGCACGCAGTCAACTTAACGCGCCCCTGATACCACCCCGCATCTCTACAGGACGGTGGGGTCCCGGATTATCTCTCAGGACTTCCAAAAATACGGAGTTCAGTTCGTTGTAAACCAACTTCCATTTTTCAGCCGTAATGCTCCCGTCTTCCTGACCCCTGTCAATGACGACTAACATCAAGGCATGCTCCTTCAAGATTTCGCTGAACAGCTTCATCTTTTGGTCATTTTGGGCTCCTGTGGTCACCTTGGCTCGTTTAGCGTTGCCCGATACTTCCTCATCAAGTGACCTCATTCTTTTTGAACCAAGATCCTTATTCAAAGTGCCGCTGCCGACAACTTTCTTCGCCCATGCTACGGATTCCTTTAGTTCTGCTGTTAACTGCCCCCCTGAGGTCGCAGTCGGCCTTTCCAAAATTCTGTGCGCCGACCGTTTTTAGACGATATAGTCGCTTCGCCGGAGGGACCCCTTCCGATCCCCTGCTTTTTTGTTTGGCTCCGGTTCCGCTTCTACCTGGCTTTAATATCACGGTATTGCTTTCCCCGTCGCTAAGGAGGGAGCCCCACCTTTAAGGTTCAAGCTATTTCCTTCCTTGTTGCTTTCCTGTTTTTGAAGGGTACCGGCCCCTATTTCTTTGATTTTGGTATCATTCATGCTATTCCCACGAGTATCGGAGAAACATGGGTCCACCTGTGCAGAAATCCGTATACACAGGTAAGGCTAAATACAACTGGAGGTCGCTAGGTATCCAGAGGGCTCCGTTAGCGACTGGGCTTTGTTAAATGGGCCCCCAGCCTAGTTGATCATCAGCACGGGTCGCTTAACACCTTAATCCAGCCCATTCGGTTCGCTAGCACCCCGGCCTCCCAGCGCCCCCTTCCTTCCGCTCCACATTCTCTCTCATTCACCTATTCACATGGCGAGCCCAATCCAATGGGATCCATTCTATTCCTAGGGTCACCCGTTTATAGAGTACGTACCCCACTCATCACCCGCGGAGACTCCGGAGGTGCAGAGTGGACGTGACTCACAGTCCGCCGTGGTTATTGGTCGATGGTTTTCTGGCGCCATCCGTTCGCCTTTCCCTACTGGGCATCATAGGCACCAGCTGGACAGCGGTTGGGGCGGCTTATTTAATTCACCACTAACCTACCTATCGATGGGCCGTCCACTATTCACCACCTGTGACCCCCCCCCCCCCCCCCCCCCGATAGCTGCAGTACGCCACGGGCCGTAAGCTATAGCTCACTTATAATTTTTTTGGACGTTGCTTAATTTCGTTTTTTTTGCTCTTAAGCATCTAAAAAAATGCTTGTACTATTATAGAGCGCAAACTCTGGAACAAAAATTCGAAAATTAGCAATTGTGCTCTGACATGCGAATTGGTAGATTCCATTTTTTCATTTCGCATTGCCCCAAATTTACAAATTTTCAAATGGAAAGTAGCAAATGGAATCATGACGTTTTAAAAAAATATTCAACGTCTACTAACAGTCTACATAGACGTCATCAGTTGTAATGAAGAGGAGACTGTTTGCAAATACTACTGCAGATATTCACAAACATCAACTTATAACAAATATTGATTTGGGCTTGTTTATTGACGGCAAGACAGCTTGGCAACACGTGATTCAAATATTATTCGTTTGGAGCTGTCTCAATAAGGCCACTAACTCTTACAATTAATTTAATATGAAATGACCGGATAAATGAATAGGCCAGCTGTGCTTCGCGGAATATTGATTAAGAATCACTGTTGTTATTTAGAACATACGTAGTTGAGCATAAAACTACTGTGCAAATAGTATTTTATGTCATGCCATGCTATTGAATAAATTAAATATTTTGTTGTGTAGTGTTGTACATACACGATACGATGAGAGAAGAACATATAATACATAAAAAATGTTACACTAAAGTACGTGATAAGGGACTAGAACATAAACCGAATTCTTCGGTACGTTTTTGCCTTTCGATTAGAAAGGAATAAAAAAAATGAACCTCGATTTGTCTTGGTAAACGGAGTTTAATTTTATTTCTTAATAAAACTTGTATACATTTCGTATTTTATGTATCTTCTGTATGTGAAAACAAAAAAAAAATTGTGCTGGTTTCTGTTTTGACAAATTACCTTAATCGTTTAGTGCTTGAAATTTGTTTTCATGGAACTGCGTGACAATTTATGATAAGGATAACGTATGTACATCATTTATTTGTATATACAAAGAGGGTGGATACCCAAGCCACTACTTAATTAAATGACCAATCGAAAGAACCCCTCTCCAAAAAAAACTAAAAAATCGTTTCATCCCCCTCTGTGAAACAGAAACAATCTTAAACCGATAATAATATCAACACTATATGTTTGTCGAGCAACCTATCGACCTACATATATGAAAATAAAATGGTTAAAAAAACATTTGTAAGGCCACATTTCACCGTATCCACCTCTTGAAAAAATCCATATACATAATTGATAAGATGATAAGGTATATCGTATTTCCTCCGATTTTCCTCCATGCACGACGCCTTAAAAATATTTCACATACAATACTATACGAGTATATTCGATTCTTCTTGAGCGGACAATTTTATTTCCATCTTTTAGTTTATGTGTATATATAGTATGTTGGTTCATTCAACCAACCGAACATGCACCATATAGTGTTCTCCTATTTTATATAGAATAGTTTATTGGGTTTTTTTTTTCGTTAGTTTTGTGCAAAAAAAAGTACAAAAAAAAAAACTGAAACATAATTTAGGTCAAATTCTGCAATTGATTAAATTTGTAAAGTAAATTATTGATTTAACTACTCATCTACTATAGTCGTTGTGTGCACCACCAGGAGCTGTAAACAAATTAATTTACACAATTTGGTAAAAATATAAACATTTGTTCCAGTTACTTATCTGCCTTGCTGCTGCGTCAACTTTACTTATGGTTTTATGAAATAATTGATTTTTGGATTTTTAAAGTTATAAAATTTGTAAATTTTTATTTACTTTATGGAACTCAATTACTAATAATAACTACCTAAATTTTATATACCTGCCGTAAATGTTCATATCGTCTTTTTTTAAATGTTTACTTTATAACTTTATTATTTTGTTAGTACCTTTAATAATAAATTAGCTAAATTTATGCCGGCAATCACTAAGCTATAAAGCAACGCTGAATGGCAATGCCATTTTAACGGGCTCAACCATACGAGTATGTATATGTAACTCGCGTTTTAACTGTTGCCATAACTGTGATTTGCTTTTCTGATTTATAACGACTTAAATTCTCAGTTTCACAAAAGAGAGCAAATCTCTAGGACGAGCGAATCTCTAGGAATATTGACTCGTATATATAAAACTAATTATCAATTTAGTGAAATTGGTTTCCAGATTTTATTAAAGTTATTCCTGGAACTGCATAAAGCCCTCGATTGGTTATTAATGATGGCGGAGAAATTTTAAAAATAACCAATTATTGGTTAATCTAATACATCTTCATTCTCAGGCCATTTCCAGTTCGATCCTGCCATAGTCATGGTTTTGATCTTTACCTCATCAAGAACTTCTTCTTTTCCGATGACAAGCCCGGGAAACAATTCACCCTGTGTCTTTGTTTTTCTTTCCTTCTGATATAACACTGACCATTGCTTTTTGTGCTTCTTTTTCGTTGAATTTCAGTTATCTTTTCAATCGTCTTGCAGCCATTTCCCTTTCTTTTAGCTCTTTTTCACATTTTTGAGATTGCAGATGTGAAATAAATTCTTTTGATATTGCCACAACCGGGGTAATCTTTTTCTTCATTTTGACGGTTTTGTTTTGTGATGGCTTTGGCCATCAAACAAAGTATTTTTGAATGGTGTTGGATAGTTCGTATCATTCGAATTCGAACATTCATGCAAGAGACTCACATGTGCTGCTATAATAGTGTTCATGGCTGCCTCTTTTTCTTTGAGTTCGTCCACAATTAAAATAGAACCATCTTCCAGCACGTTTAGATTAACAACGTCACTTTCTTTAAACCAAAAGCTTTTATCAATATAATTTACATCTTCATTGGGCAAATTAAATGTGGGATTTTCATTCCTTATCGTTTTGTACCACAGTTCAAATAGGTTTTTGTGCTGAAGATCACCGTCCCAAATACCTGGTGAGTTGCGGAATTCTGAAAGCAAAAATATTTAAGAATGTTTCTAGAGAATTTCTAAAATATTTAAGAATGTTCGGTCTGAAGATTCAATTTTGTTTGCAGGTTCGTTTGTTTTGTTGTCTGTGTACTTAAGGGTTTCACTAGTAATTTCACGCGCAACCTGCTTTAATAGTTTGCCATAATCAATACGATCAATATTGAATGGAAACAGCCCCGTTGTTCTGAAAGCACATCTTATGGTTTCTGGTTTTGCATTATTTTCTAAGCAAGTTGACAACAGAGAACTATACAAATAGAGAACTTGCTAAACCGATCGAGTTTATTACTGAAGGTGCATTTTATATTTCCGGGATCAAAAGAGGAGATATAAAAGAAACAAAAATTCAACCGCTCAATATTGATGCTTACAGAGCGTTAATTAAACATTTTGACCAAGTTGGTAAACATTACTACACGTATCAACTGAAGAGCCAATAAGGATTAGTTGTTGTGTTAAAAGGAATAGAGAGTTACGTGGATGCAAACGAAATTCAAGCTGCTCTCGCTGAAAAAGGTTTCCAGTGCAAAACTATTACCAATATTTTTAATCGGGAGAAGGTTCCTCAGCCATTGTTTCGTCTGGAATAAGAACCAGACAGTAAAAAGGTTAAAGGCAACCATGCAATATTTGACCTAAAATATCTACTGCACAGAAGGGTTACCATCGAGGAACCCAGGAAAAGAAATGGGCCGGTACAGTGCGTTAAGTGCCAAGAATATGGGCACACTAGAGCATATTATACTTTGAACGATGTTTGTGTTATATGTGGTGAAATCCATAATTCAAAGGTTTGCAATAAAGCAAAAAAGGAAGCATCAAATCACACAGCTAATAATAGAGGGTGCCAAATTTATCTAGAATTGAAAAGGAGAATCAATCCAAAGCAGCGGGCAGAACAACGAATCCTTAATCTTCATTCTTCAGCTAGAAAAAAAGCACGACCAGAAATTCTAAACACAAACGCTCAAAATGGAAAACAGTACGCAAATGCAAACGGCAGCGTGCAACAAGGAATTTCATACGCAAGTGTTCTTAAAGGTACCGCTCCTAAAGTTCAAGCAAGTGAAAAGGGAAACATCTCAACAGCTTTAAATAAATTGACTAATATGATGCAAAGCTTCATGGCGATGATGGAGAGAACCATGGATCTAATGATGCAGAATATGAGCACGCTGATGCAGATAGTCGTAAAAAGCCAGAAATGACCATCATCAAAATAGCCATATGGAATGCAAACGGCCTAGCACAACATAAAGCGGAGGTACATGCATTTCTCACTGAGCACAACATTGACATAATGTTAATATCAGAAACACGCTTCACCAAAAATAGCTATTTCAAAATTACTGGGTACTCTATTTATGACACCACTACACACCCAGATGGTAAAGCACATGGAGGCGCTACTGTATTGATTAAGCGATGATTAAAACACTACGAATTTACGAAGTATGAGAAAGATCATATACAATCAACGAACATCTGTCTGCAGGAGTGGTCTGGAAACTACGTCATATCGGCAGTGTACTGCCCTCCAAAACATGCTATAAAAAACTCCAGTTCTTGGATTATTTCAGCCAGCTGGGTAATAAATGTCTTGCGGGCGGTGATTACAATGCTAAACATACTCATTGGGGTTCCAGATTAACATCGCCGAAAGACAAACAACTTTATGATGCTATAGAGGAACAGTCCCTGGATTATTTATCTGCCGGTAACCCAACTTACTGGCCCACGGATAGAAAAAAAATTCCTGATTTAATTGACTTTTTTGTAACTAAGGACATTCCACGTACATATCCTAAGGCCACCGATTGCTATGATATGTCTTCTGATCACTCGCCTCTTAAGGAACGAAATGCCGAACCGTCTTACAAACAATCAAACTTATTGGGATCAATATAGGAGGCTAGTCGAACAAAATTGTCTACTTAATATTCCTCTGATCACACCAGCTGATATTGATGCGGCGGCAGAAAATCTAAAACATGTCATGACATTATCCGCTGAAAGGGTTACACTCAGCATAAGCAGTTCTGAAAAAGTTAATAAATTGTCACGTATTATACAGGAAATAATCCACGAAAAGCGACAAATTCGCCGTCAATGGCAGCAAACAAAATCACCGTTATTGAAATGGAAATTGAATCGAGCTATTAAGGCCCTTAGATTTATTTTGCGGGAAGAAGGAAACCAGCGCATAAAGAACTATTTTAGTGATTGCCGGCAACCGAGAGGACAGATTATTCTTTGTGGAAGGCAACAAAAAATTTGAAAAGGCCAACAATTCGAATCCACCGATTAGACTACCAACTGGAAATTGGACGAGAAGTGATGAAGAAAAACCAATGCTTTTGCTGCTCATCTAGCAACAGTATTCGTCCCACACGAAGAAGATAATTATTTTGTGCTACCCCAGCCAACGGATGATGGTTTATCCTACAAACCTATAAAGTATAACTGGAAGAAAATTCAGAATACAATTAAAACTTGCATAAGCCCGAAAAAGGCACCAGAACATGATCTCATTACTGGAAAAATGATAAGGGAATTGCCAGATAAATGCATAAAACTAATTAGTAATAACATTTGTATTCAACGCGATCCGATCAGTTATATTCCTCAGAAATGGAAGATATCTTTGATCACAATGATTCATAAACCAGGGAAAAATGAAACGCAAATCTCATCATATCGTCCAATAAGCATGCTGCCCACAATCTCAAAGCTATTTGAAAAAATGTTACTAACGAAATTGAAACCAATATTAGAAGAACGGCGCATTATTCCAGACCATCAATTTGGATTCCGAAACCAACATGGCACTGCAGAGCAAGTACGAAAAAGTAGTTCGAGGTAAAGAAATATCGTGCTGCTGCCTTTTTGGGTATCGCCCAAGCTTTTGATAAAGTTTGGCACGATGGACTAATTTATAAAATTAAAGAGCTTCTACCGAAAAAATTTCACTCAGTTTTGGGAAACTATCTTCTTCAAAGGCAATACATGGTCAAACAAAACAACGCAACTACTTGCTTAAATGATATTAATGCAGGTGTCCCGCAAGGCAGCGTTCTAGGACCAATATTATACTTGTTGTACACAGCTGATATACCTGTAACCAACAAAGTATTAATATCAACATTTGCCGATGACACGGCCATCCTGGTGTCTCACACTAATCCTGAAATTGCCTCAAAGGAATTACAGAATCATTTAAACAAGTTCGCGGACTGGCTGAAGGCATGGCGAATAAAAGTGAACGAACACAAATCAACTCACGTCACATTCACTCTAAACAAACGCTCTTGCCCACAGTGAAATTAAACGATAAAAATATTCCTCAACAAACGACGGTAAAATACTTAGGTTTGCATCTGGATAGAAGGTTAACGTGGAAAAATCATATTGAAACAAAGCGCAACCAAATAAAAATTACATTTTGCAAAATGTATTGGCTGATGGGAAGAAAATCTCAGTTGTCATTAGCCAATAAAGTTTTACTGTACAAAGCGATAATCAAACCCGTATGGACATATGGTATTCAGTTATAGGGATCCACCAGAGCTTCAAACAGAGAACTCCTGCAACGAACCCAAGCGAAAATACTTCGCAGTATTAACAATGCTCCTTGGTACATTCGAAATAGTAATATACATCACGACCTTGGGATTAAAACCGTTAAAGAAACAATTAAAGAATTCAGTTCAAAATATTACTCAAAACTAGAACTACATCCCAAAGAATTGGCCAGGGAGATACTAAAATAGCCGCTTAGGCGATTTAGGCGACTGAGAAGAACAGATCCACTCGGACAGATGAACCTGTGAACCTGTAAATTTACTAAATGATTATGTGATACTTATAAGTATAATCTAAATTAATTAAATTGTGAGCACTAACAATAAGTATTAACATTGGTTAAGACTTAAAATATGTAATAATTTTAGCTTAAGATTTGATTACTTCTTGTGAGTTTCTTATGTAGAAAGATTCAAGAATAAAGCCATTAGCAACATTTAAAAAAAAAAATCAGTTTTCCACCATTATTTTTCCACCTGTAGTTATGCACCGCAGCCTTCCATTCAGCTTTGATTGGATGAAACAGTCCGACGTCACAGGGTTGCAAAATATCCGTTGCGTTTGGAAATAAAGCAATCAAAATAATTTTATTTTTCTCACAAAACTCAGAGAGCGGTAGCATAATATGCGATGAGTGGCCGTCAACATATAATATTACAGGTAACTGAATTTTCTTTTCTGTAATCCATAGATGGAAAACATTTGTTATGTATTCATAAAATGTTTGAGCGGTCATCCAGCCGTTATCGGATACACCAATACCCCAATCCATTGGCATTTTTTTACAATTCGATTGGGAATTCTTTTCGAGGTCACCACATGCTCTTACCGTAATTAATACTGTAATGCACTCTTTTTCATCATTCGTAATTCTCCAATAAAACTGTTTAGAGCTTTTCACCAAAAATCATATAAATGACTTCTTAAAAAAGTATAATTTTAACTCAAAATCTTAAAAATATAAAACTATCACCGTCAGGAGTGGCGGTATTTGGTTCAAATGGTAAACTTCGTGGTATCAATTAGCGCCCCACACAATATTTGCTATTTTTATTATATAGTTTTAAATATTTGTATATAAATACTTACGGGAAATGATTCATGAAACACTATTTATCACTTTTAACACACATTCACCATCAATGATTTTGTCTAAAACTATTTAAGCTTAAGAAATTAATTTCCCACGTGTTCTTAATAATTATTGTAAGACCTGTCAAACTTGTTCTTTCGGTCGCAACCAATGCTATTGAAATGAAATGTTAGATAGAATTTGTAATGGACTTTTCAAAACATAGGGTCGATTGTGTTCGAAATGCTTCGGTATATTATCGTGCAATATATACGATATACAAAATTCCAAACGGTTTTCGGGTGGCGGTGACGAGTGCGCTTATCTTATTTAATGCAAACTGAGTATATTTTTTGCATTACGAATTTATGGTCAAAATTCTTATTTAAATACAATTAACTTCTAAAATGTTCACTTTAAAGCGGCCATATTGGATTTCCGCCATTTTCAATTTTCAAAAATACTTTTCTAAATTTTTAAAATTGAATGAAATAATTGTTAATTAAAGGTTACAGTTAATTAAAGGTTACAGGTGCCATATGGGATCTTCAGCGACTCCAAAAAATTTTGGGTACCGAGTTTTTTATTCCTTAATATTAATTAAAATAGAAAAATCGTAATCTGTTAATAAAAAATTAACAAACAATAAGCAACCCTTTTCTAGTGCTAAATTTTATGTTAAATCGTATTTAAAACCGATCGGAAAGTCTGAGGTAAAACCTTCGGCCCGCCGCAAGGAAGAAAGTTACCGAAATTTTGAAGATCGGTTTTGAAGAAAAAAAAAGTCCGTCCGCCTGTCTGGATGTCTGTGCCAATGGTATCTCGATAACCGCTTATTTTTTTTTAATTAATTAATTTAACAAACATTTTATTTTAATAATCTTCGCAATCATCATTCTTGTGCCGCCATGTTGTCGGTAAAGTTTAATAGGAGCGCGCGTGCGCTCAGCACAATATCCGAGACGAGACTAAAAACCGAGAAGAATTAATTTTATTTATTTTGTTTTGTATTTTGAATTATCATTCAATGCACCAGAGCTTTTTTATTATATAATGTATGTGGAGACCGAATGTGTGGTGGAGAACGAATAAAGAGCCGCTACAGGTACCTGTAATATGAATTGACTCAAAACCACATTGTGATGGTTTGTGAATTGGGTTGGGCGTTGCATTGATGTTGGGTTAGGGTTTAGTGAGCAGCAACTTTATAACTTTATTATTTTATTAGTGCCTGTAATAATAAATTAGATAAATTTATGCCGGCAATTACTAAGCTATGAAGCAACGCTGAATGGCAATGCCATTTTAACGGGCTCTACCGTATGTATGTATATATAAGTCGCGTTTTAACTGTTGCCATAACTGTGATTTGCTTTGCTGATTTATAACGACTTAAATTCTCAGTTTCACAAAAGAGAGCAAATCTCTATAGTTAAATAATATTTCCTCTCTTTTTTCTTTTATGAAGTGGCGGTTTATTTCATAATACATATTTATTTATTTAAATCCTGAAACCAGAGTACAAAAAACAGGAAAAGCCTTTTGGTATGATATTTACCAGTGACAGGCGTTTTGAGCGGTAAACGAATAGTAATTAAAATAATGGGTTTTTAAAAATTTAGGAACCGTACAAAAATGCATTGTATTCTTTCGCAAAGTGTAACTTTGACAACTCAAGAAACGATTTCCATATCTCTCAAAATATACATTCATGACCTTGTAAACAAAAAGATGTTTAAGTGGCAGAATATTACTCGTTTTAAATAACGGCCAAGATGAGCACAATTTATTCTTGAAAAACATCAATCTGAGTATGAACTTTTGAGCAATAACCAAAAGCCGGACTTAAGTCATAGTACGTACCGCCCCAGCAGCAAATACCATAGCGCAATCTTGACTCAATTAAGGCATGATAAAAAATTTTTAGAACCGAAAAAGAACAGTTAGAATGCAAAAGATACATTTTCCTAATACCAGAATGTAATGAATTATTTAGATCAGATATATGACACTTCCAGTCCAAACGGCTATCTACGTTTAACCCCAAATATGTAATGGTATTCGCGGAATCAATCGTCAAACAATTAGCCAGACAATTACCACTCTTAGCACAGCGACATCCGTGATAAATTATGTCTATTGAAAGTATGCAACTCTTTTAAATTAAACAACATTGCTTCAGTTTTCGAAATTAATACCAATTTGTGTGCAGCGAACCACTGACTTAATAAACCTTAAGTAAAAAAAATTAATATCAAATGTAATTGTGGAATAATTAGAACTATTGTACACAAAAGTCTTATCGTCAGCAAAAGCCACCACTTTACCCTTAAAATTTTGAGTGAAAACCGAATTAATATAAATCAAAAATAAAATCGGGCCAAGTACTGAACCCTGTGGGACACCGGCTTTCAGAACCAATGCTCCACTAACACAAACGCCACAACGAACAATAAATGATTTCAGCCAATTATAAACACAACCACGAAAACCGATATTCCACAATTTATTCAAAAGAACGTTATGATCCACCATATCAAACGCTTTTGTAATATCGACAAATAAAGCAACTACCATTTTATAATTATTAAGACCATCATGAATTGGATTTAGCAGTTCGATCAGAGCATCTTCAGTCCCTAAATTATACCTAAAATCAAATTGACAGTTACTAAAAAAGTTCGATCCATCCAGAAATTTAACTAACCTCGTTTTGAATGCTTTTTCAAAGATTTTTGAGATCACATAAAGTAAAGAAATTGGTCAATAGTTCGCAATTTGCAAATGATCGCCCTTCTTAAATAGCGGGATTACTGCAGCAACTTTAAGTGACTCAGGGAAAATGCCTTCAGTGATACTAAAATCAAACATGTCTGCAGTGTGTTTATCTTCAAGTGAGTTTATAATGTGAAATCTCTCTGTAGATGAACAATGCCGCGTAAAAAACTGCTGCTAGATGATTCATCTAAACTTACAGTAACATCGGTTAGTCGTGAGCAGTCGGGAAGCTCTTTACGAGCCTTTGATAAAATAGTGCAAAAATATGAATAAAATGTATAAATAAAACAATTAGCTATATCCGCTGCAGAGGCCAAACGATTATTATGTTCATCAACTATTTCAAATATTTTGTCACTGAAGGTATCTTTCAATTAATGACCATTGTTGTTTAACATTACCGGTGACCTTTTGAAATCGACCCAAAATAATACTTTGATTTAGCCTCAAATATTTCCTTTTTTAATTATTTTGACATCTGACGAAGATAGCTTGATAAGTCCAAATTTATTGATTTTATAAAGAAGGGAATTATTCATCCACGGTTTAAGCTTGAAAATTTTTTTGATTCGGTTTACCTACGTATTTACATTGGTCAACGTAACTAGAGTGCGTAGTAGTAAACAAATCGAAAGCTGCAAAAATATTGGCTTCAGATAAGACTATATTCCAAGATTCAAGTAATAATAATTGGTTCAGACGATCAAAGTTAATCAAGTCATTATTCAATGCAAACTGAGTATATCTTTTGCATTACGAATTTATGGTCAAAATTCTTATTTGAATACAATTAACTTCTAAAATTGTCACTTTAAGGCGGCCATATTGGACCCGCCATTTTCAATTTTCAAAAATATTTTTCTAAATTTTTGGAATTGAATGAAATAATTGTTAATTAAAGGTTACAGGTGCCATATTGGATCCGCCATCTTGAATTATAAAGTATTCACTATAAATTCGTAATCAGCGACTCCAAAATACTTTGGGTACCGAGTTTTTTATTCCTTAATATTAATTATTATAGAAAAACAGTAATTTGTTAATAAAAAATTAACAAAACATAAGCAACCCTTTTCAAATGGTAAACTTTGTGTTAAATCATATTTGAAACCGATCAGTATGTAGATTCCGGTTTTGTGAAATGAATTGGATTGGAACGGAATTTTTATTTTTCTCACATTTCGTTTTCTCGCTGAATAATTTCATTCCACAAATTTGTATTCTAGTTCTCTTTGCGGGATTTATTTTTAGTACTAGTTGGATGGAATTTATTTGTCATTTTATTTCAATTTGTTCATGATGCTTATGCATTTGAAGCGATGATTTTGCGCTTTGTAGAATAATAAACGAGTTTTACTTTGACAGGTAAGATTTCATCAAAGCGGACTAAAATTGCCATACCCATAGTGTCTTAGAATAATTGTTTGCACATTTTATTAAATAAAAATAAAATTTTACTAATAAATATTTAATTTTAATTAACATTCACTGGCGGCGTTTCTGTCCCTTCCTTTCTTATTATTCCACTTTTCGTATGACCAAAGATCCGTATGTGCTTTAAAATCTGTGCAAAAAATAAATGAATAATAAAAAATAGATAAATCATTATTTACCTTCCTCGAGCTAAACCTACACATTGCTCTAAACAATTTAAGGCTAAATTCCACGACGAGAAATTTTAACGTTTCATTCCACAAAAGCGGGATTTATTTTCTCATTCCACTGAACCGGAATGCGAAAATCACGTTTAGAACAAAATCCCATTCCACAAAATAATTCCACACAACCGGAATATACCTACTGAAAGTCTGATCAAAAAGTCCGTCCGCCTGTCTTGATGTCTGTACCAATGGTATCTCTATAACGGCTTGTCCGATTTAGAATTTTTTTTCACCAATATATTTCTTTGGTATAGGCGGAGAATTGAACAAATTTTGGAACCTGTTCGTCAAGAGAGTCACAAATTACTTACACAAATTAATTTATTTTAATTTAATTAATTAATTGAACAAACATTTTATTTTAATAATCTTTACCACCATTTTTGTGCCGGCATGTTGCCGGTAAATTTTGACAGGAGCGCGCGTGCGCTCAGCACAATATCCAAGACGAGACTAAAAACCGAGAATTAATTTATTTTGTTTTGTATTGTGAATTATCATGTTGCGATTGGTGCAGCACATTATGTTAGGGGAAATGAACCCAATGCACCAAAGCTTTTTTATTATATAATGTATGTGGAGTGATGACAACGTTGAACAATTTATTAAATTGTATATGCTGGTTTATGAATTGGGTTGGGCATTGCATTGATGTTGGGTTAGGGCTTAGTGAGCAGTTCAGCTGGAGATTTTTTCGGCGGGTAAAATGTTAGCTTGAGTTGAGTCCATGTATGCCTGTAGTTTTTCAAATCATGTTGGGTTGGGACTTGTTGAGTTGAATTTCAGTTGGGGTTGACTTACGGTGGAGTCAGTGGTTCAGTTGGTAATTTATTTGGGGTTGTAAGTTAACTGAAAATTAGCTTGAATTGTTTTGAGTTTAATTAATGTATGCCTTTACTTTTCCGTACCAGGTTGATTTGAGGATTCAGTTGGACACGGGGAGAGTCATGTATGTTGAGGCTTAAGTTGGAAGTTGAGTGGGGGATTTATTTGAGGTCAGTGGGCGTTGAGTTTGGGATTGAGTTGAGGGCAGATCAGTAGAAGGTTGAGTTTACAGTCGAGTTAAGGTTGAGATGGGGTTGATCCAGCTATTTATTTGTGAATTTCACATTCATGAAAGCATGAGTTTTGGGGTTGAGTAGGATGTTGAATTAGCACGTTGAGTAAAGCGTTGAGTTGAGTACGGTGTTGAGCGATGAGATTCACTTGGAGATTTATTTGCGTGTTGAGGTGAAGACTATAATATTAAGTTTGGTCCATGTATGCAGGCGTATGTTGGTTAGTAGGAAGATTACATCTAAATTAGGTAATGAGTCAGTCACGATTACGGCAGCAAGAGGGTGTCCGCAGGGCGGTGTCCTGTCCCCTTTGCTGTGGTCACTCGTGATCGACGAGTTGCTTGATAATTTACATCTACTTGGGTACGATGCCATTGGTTATGCGGACGATTTGGTTATCATAGTCTCTGGAGGGCATGAACGTACGATGTCCGCCAGCATGCAACAGGCTTTGCTTGTTATTTCGAATTGGTGCACTGGGGAGGGCCTTTCGATTAACCCTAGCAAAACAGTCCTGGTGCCCTTCACCAAAAGACGTAATTTGAACCTTGGTTCAATTAGTCTTAATAATATAAATATCGGATACTCCAATGAAGTCAAATATCTGGGTGTTGTCCTAGATAAGAAACTAACTTGGAACTCTCATATTACTTCAACTACCGAACGCGCGGCCAGGGCCATGTGGGCCTGCCGGCGTATGTTCGGCAGGACCTGGGGCCTGAACTCAAAAATGATTTACTGGATGTACATCATGATAGTGAGGCCAATTGTAACATATGGGGCAATAGTTTGGTGGCCTAAGGTACAGCAAAAAGTTATTATGAACAAGCTGACCTCATTACAGAGACTAGCATGTCTCGGAATTACAGGTGCTATGCGCACCTGCCCTAGGGCGGCAATGGAAGCTCTCATCGGGCTCACTCCACTTCATATCCACGTCAAAAAATCAGCTGCTACCTGTGCAGCTAGATTGAAGCTCGCGAATCAATACAGTCATGATGACCATATGGGTCACCTGGACATTTTGAATGAACTTCCAGACCTGAATATGTTCTTTAGTGTCCCGGACGTTATGCCGAAAGAACTCTGCTTTGGCAGGAATTTCGTGGTAACAATCCCCGATAGAACAGACTGGGATACTGGGTTACCGCAGATGGAACCTAACAGCCTAGTCTGGTACACTGATGGATCAAAAATGGATAGTGGAGTCGGCATTGGTGTCTTTGGACCCAATCACAAAATATCGAAATCACTGGGTACTTACCCCAGTGTTTTTCTAGCCGAAATTCACGCCATCGAAATCTGCGCCTCTATTATTATGACCAAAGGTCTTAAAGGCGCATCCATCCACATTTTGTCTGACAGCCAAGCAGCACTGAAAGCATTGGCTTCTAACTGCTTGGTTTCCAAGTCGGTTCAAAGTTGTTATAAACTGCTACAATCTCTCTCTTGTCAAAACAAAGTAAGGTTGTGGTGGGTGCCTGGTCACATGGGCATCACTGGAAATGAGATAGCCGACGAACTTGCACGGGCAGGCTCGTCGACTACACTCATTGGCCCTGAGCCTTTTTGTGGTATCCCGTGGGCTTCTGCAACCTACACAATCAGTAAATGGGAAAAAATACAGTGCTTGACTTATTGGAACTGTATTCCCGGCCTTAGACAAGCCAAATCTTTGATCAGACCATTTCACCACAAAAATTTGGCGATCAATTTCAGCAAAGGAAATATTAGGAAACTTGTGAGTTTTCTCTCAGGTCACTGTAACCTGAGATATCATTTGAACAAAATGAACCTGTCCACAGAGACGGAGTGCCGACTCTGTTTGGAAGAGACAGAAACCGCAGAACACATACTATGTGAGTGTGTTGCTCTGTGCACACGGAGGTGGATTCATTTTGAAGAGAGGTATCTGACCCCGGAGAAATGTAAATTGGCCTCTATAAACAGCATTCTCGCCTTTATTAGAGAGGTGGAGAAGCTCCTGGAGTAACAGTACCCAACAGCACAAAAGATCTTTTAGGTCGTAGTGCTAGCCGCTTTTGGGCAGGGACGAAAAAAAAAAAAAAAAAAAAAAAAAAATGTATGCAGGCAATTTTCGAACCCTGTTGATTTGGGGATTGAGTTGAACATTGATCTGAGTTGAGTTGTGGTTAGGTAAGGGGTTGGGTTGGAAATTAATTCAGGGTCGAGTTGGATTGAAGTGTTGGATGTTGGATTGAGTTGATTTCAGTTGAGTTGGTTAAGTAGAAGGTTGAGATTTGGTTCGAGCTGGGGTTTTGTTGGGGTTTTACGAGGGGTTCAGTTGGAGAATTATTTAGGTGTTGATTCGGGAATTGAGTAAAGGATGATTTGAAAGTTGATTTAGAATTGAATTGGTGATTGAGTTGTGGGTTTGGTTGCGCGTTGATTTAGTGATTCTGGGTCATCGTATTCACTGCAATACAATATAGGTCATATACTTTTCGCTAAAAAAATCACCTTCCGATTTTAAATTTAATTTCCAGAAGCTCTCAAATAAATTGTTCGGCTTTTCTAGTCCAAAAGGATCATTATACACGCAAATGTCGACAATAGCTTAGACAATAGTTTTCGACGGGGGGGAATTTATTGCAATTAAGTTGGAGATTGAGCTTAAGGTTTAATTGAATTTTGAGTAAGAGATTAAGAGGTAGGAGTTTTGAGTTGGAGGATAGATTCAGTTTACTTGAGATGAGTTTTTTTTATTTATTTGATAAATATTATAACTGAATATAATTCATCTAGTAATTTATCTATATTAAATGTTGTTAGCTCCAAGTTGGTTACTTCGTTAATTTAGCTGCCCTAGTTCTAAGGTCTTCGATCGTGGAAGCCGTCTTACTGGGTTTGTGATGATCAGCATTTCTTCGCATAATTTTTAATTTCTTCGCCGACGTATTCCATTTTTAGTTATTTATGAAGGTTATTATTCTTGTACCATGGTGCGTTCACCATGCGGTACAGCCTCATAGCTATATACCATACGTCCATACAGGTTTCAATATCTGCCCATATAAGAGCAGTTTATTATGTAACATAAGCTCAGAATTCCTTCCTACGAGCCAATACATTTTACTATATTTGATGTTTAACTCTTCTTTTTTCTTTTTAACATACTATTTCCAATTGAGTTTAGCATCAATGGTCATTCCTAAGTTAGTCCACCGATTTAGTTTCGTTGAGTTGAAGGCGCCATTTCTTCGTCCAACTACTCAACGAATTAGCAGCGTTATGTAATTTACTTGTTGACTCTAATTCCCAAGATTGCAGTATCATCCGCAAATGTTACAATGCTTGTTCCTTTTGTTCTTGGTACGTCTCGCGTATATTATTATTAAAATTGGTTGGAACCAACCGATTGACCCGCATGGTGCAAATCAGTGATTCTATCCTAAATCGCAAACACTTACTGCAGTCTTAATAAACTGAAGAAGTTTGGCCCAATATAGGGAAGACAACTGATCTTTAACAATAGTCCTAGAATTAAATATTTGAAGCCTAAATACGTCGAAAGCAGAACAAATGCACATGAAATGAATGCATTCATCATTGTCTTCAAGGCAATCCTCGCATACAGCATCCTAAGACAGCCCATGCACTGGAGGTGTACTTTAAAATGGCCGTGACCAGTAAGAGTCACGATCAAGACTCTGAACTGGTTCCTGCCAAGAGAAAAGCAAACCTATTGGCCCTCAAGTTAGGTCCACAAATAAAAAGTTTCGTATTGCGGCAGCTATAAGTAGCAAGCCACTACTGTTTTAATTCAGTTAGAGCGCAGTTTTTGATCGCCTTCTTAACATAGCTAAATGGTAAGGAAGCAACAGGTTCGGGAACGACAAATTTAAACTCAGCCCCAGCTTTTGCTAGAGAAGCAGCAATATCGTTCCTCTCAATGCCACAATGGGCAGCAACCGACAAGACCGTCACTCTATTGCTGTCTGTAAGAAAACAAAATTTGTATTTGTGACAGTGTAAGAGCGGTTGCTTCCGGTTGAAAAACTGTGCAATACCTACCCATCGAAGCGAGAGCCATCTGAAAAGAAGACTATTTACTCATACGCACCATCGAATATAATTTAGTGAAATTGAATTCAGACAACAGTATATCATTAACCATATCAATTTCTGGTACTAATGATGTAAAATTATTAAGAATTGTTTTATGACCCACGACTGATCCTTGAATGTTCTACATCCCTGTGCACCTTAGCCGAAACGCAATTAGAACATGCTGTTCTATGAATGAAATAATGAAACTGTGGAAATAATAGAATTGATTTCATGGCAAGAATGGGAGTTGAGACAATGGCCTCGACAATGACCCTACAAGCAATAATTTGTAGACCATTGAGTGTAATAATTTAAGCACTGGCCACCGCACCAAGGAAGCATACGATAACATCGGTAGAATCAACGATTTATAAATTAAAGAGTTAACCCCAGGTTTTCTCAAAAAGCCTACAGTGCCAAAAGATGGCATGGGATTTTGGAAGTTTATATTCCACGTGAAATTTCCAGAAGAGTTTGCCATCCAAAATGACACCTAAATGCTTAACGTAGTCAGATCTGTTCATCTGCCTCCCGAAAGGAGAAGGCAAAGTTAGACCACCAATATCTTTATGCCTGGTAAATATAACCAAATCAGTTTTAGAAGGGTTGACGTGTAAATCCTTTCCATCACACCACTCCTCCAATTGGATAAGACATTCAGCTGCTTTTCAGCAACTATAATAACAAGATCATCAGCGTAGCTTTGAGCCACAAAGCCTGCCTACTGTAGTTTCACAAGTAGATCGTCAATCACCAAAAGCCATAACACGGGTGAGAGCACACCTCCCTGAGGGCGACCTTTGGCAACTTTGACCGAGATTGTAGCATTGCTACAGGTATCATTTTTAGCCAACGCTCTATTAAGTCTAGTGACTGCAGAGAGACTATTCATTTTCTCTTAGAAGTTTGTCCTTGCGGTTCTATAAGCCGATGCTCAACTTTTTTTTACACTCCTTTTGAGCTATGTAAGGAAATAATCCCAATCGCATTTAAGATTAGTATTTTTGGCATTATTCTTAAGTTTCCTAGTATGATTCCTTTGTTTTTTAAGAGCAGAGCACCAAAATCATTGTCCTTAACCGAACGAATATCCGTAGCAGGATGAACAAAGGAAATAAGTTCAAGAGAGAATAGATTCTAATCGTTTAATTTTCGATTACGATATGGTTTAAGAGGTGGTCTTTTAATGTTGATATTATAAGTGACGCACCTGTGGTCAGAAGTGAGAATATCATTTGTCACCCTCAAATTTGAAATTAAGTCAATAATAGACAAAGAACACAGACTTATATCAATAACTTCGCGCCGCATAGAATTGACAAAAGTTGGTCCACAGCCTTTATTAAGTATCTCTAGATCAGATGAGCTTATATACTTTAACAGAGCGAAACCCATGTTATTAATATTAATGCTACTCAAAAGAGTAGATCACAACCAATTATATGCGGAATGTTTTTATCCTTACTCCACTTTAAGAGTTCAGTAAATTCCACCGAAGGAGTTATTCTTATCTGTGTACGGCTAGTCCGATTTGGATTTTTATTTCGCCAAACTCTTTCTAATGGCAAGACGGAGAATTGAAAAGCTTTTGGAACCTGTACGTCATGAGGATCGGGTATCTGCCATACGAATTGACCAAAAATCACCTGTTTATATAAATATTTAGCAATTTTTTTATATATGCTGGTTTGAAGATTGAGTTGGGTATTAAGTTTGGGGTTGAGTTGAAGGTTAAGTTATGGGTCAATTTGCGGGTTGATTTGAAGTTGAGTTGGGGTTAGATTAGGGTATAATGAGCGGTTAACAATTTTATTCTATACGCTGGTTTGAAGATTTAGCTGAAGAACATTGAGTTTGCGATTGAGTTGGGTTCCATTTGCAGGTTGAATTGGGGTTGAGTTGGAGTTGAAACCGGAGATTTATTTGGGGTTTGACATGAGATTTGAATTGGAAGGTACACATGTAGTCTTTTAGCCGTGTTGATTTAGGGTTTCAGTTGAACGTTGGGTTTGGAGTTGAATGGAAATTAAATTGAAAGTTGAGGTGAGGTTCAGTTGTGGTTAAGTTGGGGTTGGGTTACGTTGAGGCCGAGCTAGGATTGATAGGATTTGAGTTGAAGGTGAGTTGAATTTGAGTGAGGGGTTCCAAATCCAATCCAATCCGAAGTGGATTTGAGTTGAGTTCATACAAGCATGTAGCTTTCGAATCGTGTTGATTTCGGGTTTGGTTTGGCCATTATGATTTAGTCAGCTTGCGTTGGGTTAAGTGAGTGGTTCGGTTGGGGAGTTATTTGGGGTTAGCTTAAGGGTTGATTTGGAAGTTGATTTGGTGGTTGGCTAATTTGGTGATTGCATTTTGGATTGCGTTGCGATTGAGTTGGAGGTTATTGAGTTGTAAATTGAGTTAGAGATTGAGTTAAGAGGTTCAGTTCGGGATTGATTTGGTGGTTGAGGTCAATTTCAGGACCAAAACTGGAAGATTTTTAGTCCACCCTGAATTCATGGTCACGAATCGCCACTGCAAACCAGGATATTCCTTTTAACTAATAAACCCAAATTCCTCTAATCTTTCCTAAACCTTAAGTAATAAGGCTACTAATCGTGATTTTCTCATGGTATAGAACACAACAAAAGATTTTGTCCCCAGTGCCTTTTACGTTTCTTCGACTAGGGTGTTAATTTCTCCTGGTCTTTGCCGCCACCATTGGGTTGTGCTTTTTTCAAAAATTCTGAGTTTTATTTTAAATCTTAAAATTTCCTAGACATTTTAAAATGTGAATGTTTGAGAATACAACGGATTACGATCGACCATCCATAACTTTATGGCTTTATGGGTATATAAAATTTGTAATTATTTCTTGAAACACAATCAATTACTACCCAAATTTGTATAAATATTTATTAGTATTTTGTTAAATATGTTTACAATAAATAAAAATCGAGTAAGCCGAGGTTAACACTATAAATATTTCCATCTGCGTCCTAACAATCAATTAAAATGTCATTTAGCTAATTAAATATTTCGTAATTCAATTTAATATTCTGCAACAACATATTTACTAATTTATTTTTATGTTTGTCTATTTTCAGATATGAATTAAAAATCGAGAAGCCTAAAGACACACAACAACACACATTAAAAACTATTCTCTGGTTATTCGTCGAACACAACCATGGACTTAGTGCCAAATTAATTTTTAAGTAAAATAACTTTTTAAATTAAAAAATTACAAGCAACAACTCTAAGAATAAGATTCTAGTCAAATTATTATTATTAACATTTTCTAAATGATAATTAATTAAAACCGAAACTTTTGCTTTAAAACTACGAATTATGCATTACTTTAACGATTTGGATTTAAATTTTTTATTGTTTTCTAAAGTAAATTTAATTTTGAATTAATTAATTTGCGAGCAAAAAAACATACAATACAAAAAACGAAAATAAATTAAAAATTAATTAATTTAAGCAGAAAGTTTTAAAAAATCACGTGATACATAGAAAATATGGGAAATAAAAATTCATGTTGTGCATATTCAAGTCCGCCACCGGTTCGAAAAACAAAAGAAACGCCCGTCTTTGAAGAGCATCTGCCCGAGGGTGAACTATCCACAAATAATTTACAACATATATCAGAACGTGAGGCGGGCGATGGAGATGCTGCTGATCCATCGGTTCATCCATCGGCGGCCACAATGTTTTTAGAACGATCAAAACAGCATAGTAATGATAGTCATGGCGGTGGTGGTGGTATAACAAGGAAACGGTCACAACATCAAATATCACAACATCATGGTAGATTAACAAAAAGTAGTTCATGTTCAACAATATTCCTGGACGATAGTACGGTATCGCAACCGAATTTAAAAAATACAATAAAATGTGTATCACTAGCAATTTATTATCATATAAAAAATCGACAATCGGAACGACGTCTCGATATATTCGACGAGAAATTGCATCCATTGACCAAGGATAATGTGCCAGACGATTATGATGATCATAATCCGGAACATCGGCAAATTTATAAATTTGTTCGAACGCTATTTAGTGCAGCCCAATTAACAGCCGAATGTGCTATTATAACATTAGTATACTTAGAAAGATTACTAACTTATGCCGAATTAGATATAGGACCGTACAATTGGAAACGGATTGTATTAGGTTCGATACTATTGGCAAGCAAAGTATGGGATGACCAAGCCGTTTGGAATGTAGATTATTGTCAAATATTACAAGATATAACCGTAGAGGATATGAATGAATTAGAACGTCAATTTTTGGAATTACTACAATTTAATATAAATGTACCGTCATCGGTGTATGCAAAATACTATTTTGATTTGCGTACACTGGCCGAGGCGAATGATTTTTCATTCCCAGCGGAACCGCTTTCAAAGGAGCGAGCACAAAAATTAGAAGCAATGTCACGCGTTATGCAAGACAAGTATACAATAGAAGCGGTCAAGAATGGTATGAAAAAATGGTCATCGATGGATAAAATAAATCAAGGTGGTCCCCGAAGAAGTATTGCAATTTTATCGTGATTTTATCTTTATTTTTTTTATAAATTTAAATACTTCGCTAGACAAAAAAAAAATAAAAAATACAAATACTAAAAACAAAAATTATGAACAATATTTAAATAAAAAATAATTAAAAAGTGAATTCAAATTAAAAAGAAAAAAAATTAATTTTAAATTTTAATAGTAAGAACATCGTGATTCTGTTTTTTAATTAATTAATTAATTGTATTTTTTTTTTTAATTTTTATTTTTTGTTTTTATTTTTTTAAGTTTCATACTAAGAGTCGAAATGAGTATATTTTAATTACCTCATAAAAAAAAGAAGTAAACATAAATAAATAATTTAACTACTGAAACAAATTGCCTATCTCGTTTTATTTAATTGTATTTACTCAAAGGCAAATTACATTCAATGACATTCAATGGGGACATTCAATGATTACTGAAAGGATGTTTATGGAATTGTACCTAGCTTTACATTTAAGGTTCAGACATAATGATTTCCGTTTCGCTCCGCTTGGTTTTTTCGTTTCAATTTACGCAACCATTTTCTATAAAATATGCAAACTTGAAAAGAATTAAATAGAAAGCAATTTTAAATTTTGGAGCCGATTTTAAATGGCCAAGGCGACACACAGAACGTATTGTAAATATTGTCAGCAAATGCTAATAGCTGGGTTGATTTATAATACAGGCGGCTGCGCTGTGCCATATTGAGCTGACGAATGGCATACACCAGAGTTTGAGCTATTGGGTCTCATTGAGCACTCCAGATGTTATTTCGAAGGCATCGAAATTTTGCCTTCTATTAGCACCTTACATATTGAACCATCCATTAAAAGCTGTCCTTTTCATAGCACTTCTCCAACACAATCGTCAGAATTTCATTATAATCGGTTAAGAAATAGCCAAGTTTCATCCTGTCTGGCCATATTACAGAACTTCACCCAAAACTCAATGTAGAATCCCATTTCCATGGTTCTCGTCGAATTTCATCTTTATCGGTTAAAACACACCCAAATTCCTCCTATTCGGCCATATTTCAGAACTTTTATCAAAAATCATTTTAGAATTCCATTTCAATCGTAAATGTCGAATTCCACCACAATCGGTTAAGATGCCAAGTTCCATCCTAACGTTATTGAGGAAAAATTATTTGCAATTGAAGCAGTTTTGATGATTATTCTTCGACACCTAGTTTTCAAGGACGTTGGTAAAGTTATTCATCGAATCGACGTTGGTGAACCCTCCAAAATTCCTTGGCCTACCGTCGATTGTGAATTTTGAGACGCAGAACAGGAAGCTGAGGCCAATTTGCTATTGAAATGTTTCAAAATGATTTACAGACAATTAATAGTGACTTGGAACCTTCGGCTAAGAACCTGAGTGACTACTTAGCATTCGTAATTGTAGTATGATGCTGGTGTAGACCCTGCATCTGTAGTTATATGCTTCATGGGTTATGCTAGTACTACACGTCATATAACTACAGATGCAGGGAAACCATCTTTAATCTAGAATAAAGTTACTTGTCATGATAAACACATGTCTCGTTTGTGTATTATAATACTACATGGTGTCAGAAGTGGGATAAAAACCTAAAATAAGTTAATAATTATTTTGTAATATGTTACTAGTAATTATAATAAAACAATTTGTTATATTTAAAAAAAAAAAAAATAATAAAAATAAAACGCATAAATTGTTGGAGAGTGTTTAATAGAAAAAAAACAAAATGGCGGACATCAAACCCCCAAAATCTCTTATATTTTCTAATGACACGAATGCATTTGAGGCATGAAAATTGTGGAAACAGCAATTTGATTTTTACGGAATTGCTACCGAGCTGTCCAAGAAGGCAAAACAGGTGCAAGCGGCAATTATTATGGCTTCGATTGGACCAGATTGCATATCAATTTACAACAATTTCGATCTTCCAGAGGAGCATAAAAATGTTATGGAGAAAATCGAGGAGAAATTTGCTGAGTATTTTACTCCAAAACAAAATATTATTTTTGAACGTTTTACATTTAACAAGATGTTTCAATCGGAGTTTGAGAAATTTAGTGATTTTATACCACGTATAACCACGCAAGCAAATAAATGTGCGTTCAAGGAAATGAAGGACGAGTTTATACGCGATAAGATAGTGTTCGGAATTCGAGACGAGAAGTTGCGGGAAAAGTTGTTAGCAGAAGATCAGCTGACTTTACAACGTGCGAAAAATCTTGGACAATCTGCTGAATTAACGGACAGTCAAATCAAAGAGTTTTCATTAAATAACTTCGACGAAAATGCAGTAAATTTTATAAAAAAAGAAAAAAAAAAAGTGTTCGCGTTGCGGAGAGAAACATGACAAAAATCTTTGTCCAGCGTTTAAAGAAATTTGCGAGAAATGTCATAAAAAAGGACATCGTAAAGTGATGTGTAGATCAAAAGACAGTAAAATAAATGAGAAAACCAACTCTGCTAAGAAAATAAATGTTGTACAAGACAGTGACTCTTCCTCTGAAGGAGATGACAGCAAACAATTAGTGTTTTCGTTTGATCAAAGCAGACATTCGAAGGACGAGTGGATAGAATCGGCGTTGGTTACGAGGAAAGAGATCCAGTTCAAAATCGACACGGGTGCGCAATGCAATGTCATGAGTGAACAAACCGCAGAGAAATACGACCTGCCCATACAAAGAAACTAGTAGCATTTAATGGTTTTAAAACTGATGTCGTGGGTGCTGCCAAAGCAAAAATTCGTTTTAAAAATGAAACGTATCATATCACATTCTTAGTCATCAAGCGCCCGGTAAAAACCATACTAGATTTATCAGATTGCAAAAGATTGGGCATAATCAAAATAGTCGATAGTATTGACTTCACAGATGACAAATCGATTTTCGAAGGACTGGGGTGTTTTAAAAATTATTCGTACGACATTGAATTGCAAGATAATCCAGTCTTACAAGTTCGACCGGCTAGGAAAATAGCGCATTCAATAAAAGAACAAGTGAAGAAGGAACTTGACAAAATGGAGGACAGTGGAGTTATAAGGAAAGTCACAGAAGCAACTCCAGTAGTAAGTCCCATGGTGGTGGTTAAAAAGAATAGCAAGATACGTTTATGCATGGACCCGTCCGATGTAAACAAAGTTATTAAAAGAAGACACTATCCGATGAAAAGTATAGAAGAAATTTTAGCTAACGTTAGTGGTGCGAAGTTTTTTTCGAAGTTGGATTGTAATAAAGGTTTTTGGCAAATCAAAGTGGGCCAACCATCACAGAAGTATCTCACATTCGCCACACCATGGGGCAGGTATTGCTGCACGAGACTACCCTTTGGGTTGTCATCAGCGCCGGAGGTGTTTCAACATGCCATGCAGGAAGTTTTGAGAGGTCTGAAAAACGTTGAATCGTCAATGGATGATATTTTGATATACGCCAATACAAAAGAAAAACTCAGAGAAGTAACTAAGGCAGTACTTTCTAGAGTTAAAGAAAACGGGGTGGTTCTGAATAAAGAGAAGTGTGTTTTCGAACAAACCCAAATTCAATTCTTGGGTCACATTTTAACTGAGCATGGAGCATTACTTGACCCCGAAAAAGTGGCAGCAGTCCAAAAATTGGAGACACCTTCGGATGCTAAGTCGTTACAAAGATTTTTGGGTTTAGTAAATTATGTCAACAAGTTTATACCCAATCTGTCACAGCTTACTGAGCCATTAAGAAGACTCCTAATAAAAGATGCTGAATGCTGTTGGGATGAAGAGCAAGAAAAAACTTTCGATAACATCAAAAAAGTGTTGATGTCATCGCCAGTGTTAAAATACTACGACGCGAATCAAGATGTCACACTCACCGTAGATGCCAGTTCAAAAGCAATTGGAGCAGCCCTCATGCAAGAATGTAGACCGGTGGCCTATGCGACAAAATCCTTAACAAAATCTCAACAAAACTATCCACAGATAGAGAAAGAGGCACTGGCCATACGCACAGCTTGTGTTAAGTTTCATGATTACATCTATGGCAAAAAGGTCACAGTCGAAACGGACCACAAGCCGCTAGAAATAATTTTAAAAAAATGCTTACATCAAGCTCCGCCTCGTCTTCAACGGCTACTATTTGACGTGCTCAACTATAATCCAAAAATAGTGTACAAAAAAGGATCCGAGTTGTATATAGCTGACACACTTAGTCGTGACTGCAAGCCACATAATGAAACAGATGATGACTATTCGTATGACGTACAAGTCGTACTACCTTTTTACGACCATACTTACAAAAATGTTCAACAGGAAACAACAAAAGACGCAGAGCTTAAAAACCTTATAACAGTAATAAGAACAGAATGGCCAGAGATGTAAAAGAGGACCTACCGGAGACACTTCAACAGTATTGGAATTTTCGAGAGGAATTAGTAGACTTTAATGGCATAATTTTCAAAGGTGAAAAAGCGGTCATACCAGCATCGTTGAGAAAGTACTTTTTGAATAAAATTCACGATGGTCATCTTGGCATCGAATTATCATCACGCAGAGCTCGGGAGTCTTTGTTTTGGATAAACATGGCAACGGATATAAAAAACTTCGTGGAATCGTGTATAACATGGCAGAAAACTCAGGCCAGGAATGTAAAGGAACCTATATTGTCAAAAGAAATACCAAATTATCCATTTCAACTGGTGGCGTGTGATTTGTTCTATTTTGCTGATTACCAGTACGTGTTAATAGTGGATAGCTATAGTGGATTTTTTGCCATAAAACAGTTGACTCATGGTGCATCCAGCGAAGAGTGCATAGGTGTTTTGAAAATGTGGTTCGCAATTCACAGTGTTCCAGAAATCTTCGAGACGGATAACGGGCCGCAGTTTTCGTCTCAACAGTTTAAAGAGTTTGCCAGGTCATGGAATTTCCTTCACCGCACTTCTAGTCCGGGATTCACAAGATCAAATGGGCTAGCGGAAAGGTACGTCCAAACCGCAAAGAATATTCTGAAGAAATGCGCAGACTCACATTCTGATTTATATCTTGCCTTGTTGAACTACCGAAATACTCCAAGAAGTAAAGACCTTGGATCGCCATGCCAACGCTTATTCAACCGTATTACAAATTCCCCGCTGGTTATTAATAAAGAGGTGTTGCAGCCAAAAATTCAAACAGACGTCTCTGAAGCATTGAAAATTGCTAGAATGAAGCAAAAACAATATGCTGATCAAGGCAGTAAACTCAACAATAAATCGACAGTTCCAGGAGACAATATCCGTCTGCAAGTTAGTCATAAGAATTGGGTGGGAGGCCAAGTAGTGGATCTGGCTAATTCACCTCGTTCATACATGGTTAAAACAAACGACAACCAAGTGTTCCGTCGAAATTCAGCTCACATTAGCATAACAAAAGCGATAATTCCAGGGACAAATGATTTACATTGCTCAGCGGACGGTAGTCAGAACGTGTCTTCACAGGTCAGTAATAATGCGGATAATTCACAGTCGGGTCCACCAGACACCTCACAAACTGTACAACAAACCAAAAATGTTGCTACGATGCCGGAAGATATACAGAAAACAACACGATCGGGTAGAATCATCAAAATACCGAAAAAATTAAATTTGTAGGATTTGTTTTATTGTTCAGTAGTTCTTGAAGTTAAATTTTTTAATTTTTGTTATAAGGGAGAAATGTTAGAGTTATATATTTGTTATGTAAAATATGTAAGGGAAGTTCAGATCTCTGTATCATTGTTATAAAAAGAGAGATGTAGTATGATGCTGGTATAGACCCTGCATCTGTAGTTATATGCTTCATGGGTTATGCTAGTACTACACGTCTTATAATTACATATGCAGGGAAACCATCTTTAATCTAGAATAAAGTTACTTGTCATGATAAACACATGTCTCGTTTGTGTATTATAATACTACAGTAATGGCTACGGTGTAAGAGAAATTTCCACAAATGGTTCTATCATTTTTGTTTAAAATTAAGAAAAGATCCTCTGTTGCTTAACGCCAAATTAAACAACAAGGCCAACAAATATTATACACAACAGGTAAATGACTTGCTATGATCGAGAAAATATGCATATGGATAATTATTAATCATTATTCATTACCAAAGTCAGAAGTTTGGAACATAAAGATGGACGAAATAAACAAAATCACGGTAGTTTAACAATAATACATTTTCAATTTTGTAATATGTCACACTAAGAAAGTCTCCTTTAATACCGCTATTATGGTTCTCACCTCACCGATGAGTCGCCGTGACTCGAAAAGTCGTGTGAGTTCAATTTTGGTGCATATGTATCTCTCGTATTACGAGTTACGACAAACTTTCTTTAAAAAGAATCATTTTAATCATTACGAGTTGTATGTCGTACTCAAAAAGTTGTAGTTGAATACAACAACAACAAGTCGCAACTACGAGAAATCGCATAATCGCATCCCTGTTTAACGTTGATTGAGTGGGATTATGTAAGCATTACGAGTTTCGAGTCTTTCAAAATTGCGATAAACCACGATTATGTGTAAGACATTGTTACGACTGGCATACGTCTCCACTTGAAAAACACGAGTTCTCGTAATTGCGACTTGTTGTTTTATTCGTTAAACTTTTTAAGTACGACAGACAACTCGTAATGATTAAAATGATTTTTTTTAAACAAAAATTCTGAAGCGTCGTTTCCATCAAACATCATAACTTACAGATGTTTGAAAAAATTTTTTTGTTTTTTTATATATTTATTATGGCACTAGCTCCAAAAAAGGAGTCTTTTATTATTATTTTTTTTTCCTTTCAATCAACTTTCATACAGCGATCCACTTTCATACCGTTATACCACTCAGCTTGATAAATTCATACATTATCTTGTACTCATTTTTCCCCCATTCGTAATAATTCATTCAAGTTTCTTGCATTCATAAGAACATCGAACATTCCTCTATTTTGGCTAAATTTGGAACATTTTAGAATTAAATGTTCGATGTCCTCCACAACCAAACAGCTTTCACATAAATCATCCTCACTCAAATGACGCTTCTTTAAGCATTCTTTCCAATTACCATGATTCAATCTCACCCGTTCCATCGTTCGTATCATTGTAGTGTCTCCTTTGATTTCCTTAAAAAATGGTTTCCTCAAAGGAGCACTACACCACTCTTTTCCATAAATTCATTCTCCCATTTTCTCCACAGATTCTTCTGAAACAATCGGAGAATAGAACTACTCTCCTCTTCACTTCATTCATTGCCAACTTGATTCCTTCCATAATTCCAATTAATTCTGCATTCATTATACAGATGCTACCATTCAATCTTAACATTTTCTCTTTTTTCATTGCCGGAATATAAATTCCTACACCCACTCGATCCTCATTAACACTAGCATCTATATATACTTCCACATGTGCAAAATAATTCAGTTGCCGATAACTCATTCATCATCGCTTTGGTTATGCCTCCAAAGTTCAAGCACACAGCAAGATTTTCGGGAGGAACTTTTGGACCCACTTGACTCCGTTTCCTTTCATGCCAATACTGAATCTCCATGTTCCACCAACCGTTTACTTTAATTTCATTCGCTCTCAAGTATGTATATGATGCGAATGGTTGGTTGGTAATATGGTGGATTGATGTGCCAAAGGTTAAATTCTACCATCTTCCGATCTTATTTTCAGCAAAAATTTGATTTTTTTTTATTTCCACAAATTTATTTGAATTTAACAAATTTTTTTTTTTTGTGTCGTTCTCTGCCTGCCGATCCGGCGTAATCGGAAGATCTTTTCGGATTATCGTCAATTCATATGGTTTTCGTCTAAAACACATTTGCATCATCGGCTTGGCTTTACTTGCCATCGAGAACCCCAGAACTTTGTCGTTTAATCCACTCCATCACCTTACTACATCAGCTATCACGCCATATACGACTTAACATTTATTTGTTTGTTTTATGCAATCGTACAGAATAAATAAAACAATTAATTTGTCTTTAATTTAAATACGGTGACATCTCTTTTAGGGCATAAGTACTACATTTAGACAACAACAATAAGCGTATTTTGTTTCGCCTATCAGAAACAAAATTGCAAAAAGTGGCAAAATCTTCAAAACAAAAATTTAATTCTACCAGGCAAGCAGAATTACAACTGTTATAAATGATTTTAATAAAGGGGGGTTCGTTTCTGTGATAAAAAAAAATAGAACACTGGCTTTGTTTATTTTATCTCAGAAACGAACCCCCCTTTGTTAAAATCAGTTATAAGGTTTGATTCTGCTCGCCTGATACAAATGACAAATTATTTTGGCGTAATTGGAAGAAATTTTTCAGTTTTTCTAAATTTTTTTACGTCGAAGAGGCGAACAAAATTTAAAGCGCCAGATCAAGTGACAAAACTGCTTACTTAGGATACATTACTTAGGATCCAACTCGGTACCTTGCTTTCTAGAGCATTTCATGCTACTACTTCGGTCACCACATATGTTACTTTTAATAAATTATTACAACAGCAATGTATACTTACCCATATCGCCATTTCTCAAAATTCTCAAATTAATTCGAAATAAAAACACGATTAACCAGCTTAGGGTTGAAGTTATTTATAATGGTAACTAAATGGTAAATGGTAAAAAAATTTAATTTAATTGAAAATCATCTGAACAATAGACCACATATTAAGAGCCAAAAAGCGAAAATCTGCAATTAAGACAGATATACATGCACAGTAGGTTGCACAAATTTGATTAAAAGTAGGTTTTCCTTGCTGAAGTTGGTCACGGCTTTTACTACCGAAGCAAACATCGACGTAAATTCGTAGGACTAGTGATTTTCTAGTGAAATACGTCATTTCAATCGAAAATTTAAATTGTTTCATACCAAAGTTACCGGCGACTTTGTTCGGTGAATTTCAAGAATACCTCTGCAGCAAAGAAATTCATAGTCCTTAATTATTCTGCTAAACGATTTTGACAGGAATTTCAAAGCTCTAGTCTAGGCTTTAAATAATAGTTTTTTAAATATACATACTTGGCTATTAACTAAAATGAAAGAGAATCTCCTAACTATTATGAATTTTTAATATTAAATCGGAGTGTGTCAAGGATATTTATTTCCATAGTCTGAGTCTTGTATTTTTATAATTTACAATGGTTACAGGATGAGAATTTAATGCGGTATCGAAAAGAAAATGGTAGGTACATTTGAGGTAAGAATATATTTCGAAAACCAACATAGTTGCGTAATAGTAGTTGCATAGTTCTATAACAAGAAAACTGTATAAGAAACACTTTGTACTAAATGTAGTACGTATGCCCTAACAGAGACATTTATTTTGCTCGGCACGAGTGCATAAAACAAACAAATTTATACTAGCTTTTATATGATGTGATAGCGGAGGTAGTAAGGGATGGATTGGAGTGACGAAGGTCTTGAGTTCGAGTCCAAGCAAAGCCAACGAAAAAATATATTTTTAGATGAAAAAAAATGGAGATAATTCGAGAAGATTACGGGATTCGAGATCGCTGCAAAAAAAATTGGTAAAATTCGAATAAATTCGCGTAAATAAAAAAAAATCTAAGTTTTATTTTTGCTTAAAAAAAAAAATTAAATCGGAAGTTTCAAGAATCGAACTCCAGACCTTACACAGATAACTCCTTCATCTTACCACCTAACCACTCATCTCTTAATAATTGCTACTCATTTTTTCGTGTAAAATACTGATAAATTCGGACTTGGTGAAAAATCGCATACAATTTTTTGTTATTTTACCAGACGAACAGAATTTAAAAAACAACATAATTGTCAGCAACGTGACATTATTTTGTATCAAAGCGTGCCACTTCAAGTTATGTGACACTGGAACATACAAAATAAAGTCATATTGCTGACAATTCTACCTTCTTGTAATTTCTGTTCGCCTGTTAAAATGACAAAAATTTTTTGCGATTTTTGATGAAAAAAAAAAAAAAAAAAATTTTTAATTTCTGCTCATTTGGTAAATAAAAATTAACTTTTTTTTAATTAAAAATGCATAATAGCAACCACCCAAATAGAAAACTTGGAGATTTTTATTACAAAAACCAAAATTCCTTCAGGTGCGGGGATCGAACTCGAGACCTCTATGGTTTTAATCTGCTCTCTTATGGTAAGAGAGCAGATTAAAGCCATAGAGGTTCGAGTTCGATCCTCGCACCTGAAGGAATTTTTTTTTTTGTAATAAAAATCTCCAAATTTTCTATTGGGGTGGTTGCTCTACTATGACTTTTTAATTAAAAATAAACGTCAAAACTTACATAAAGTGGAATTATTTTTTCCCTACATTAAAAATTCCCAATCACCAGAATACACTTTGGAAAAAATAATTCCAAACTGCTAGAATACTGTCAAAATAGTTCAATTCTGGCACGCTTTGATACAAAATAATGTCACGTTGGTGGTAAGATGAAGGAGTTATGTGTGTAAGGTCTGGAGTTCGATTCTTGAAACTTCCGATTTTATTTTTTTTTTTTTTAAGCAAAATTTTTATTTTTTTTTTTATTTACACGAATAATTTATTCGAATTTTACCAATTTTTTTTTTGCAGCGATCTCGTTCCCGATGATAATCTTCTCGAGTTATCTCCAATTTTTTTCATCTAAAAATAAATATTTACTTTTGGCTTGGACTCGAACTCCAGACCTTCGTAACTCCAATCCATCACCTTACTACCTCCGCTACCACATCATATACAAGTTAATATAAATTTGTTTGTTTTACGACAAAAAAAAAAAAAAGAACACTGGCTTTGTTTATTTTATCTCAGAAACGAACCCTCCCTTGTTAAAATCAGTTATAAGTTTTGATTCTGCCTCGCCTGGTACAATTGACAAATTATTTTGGCGTAATTGGAAGAAATTTTTCAGTTTTTTTAAATTCTTTATGTCGAAGACAGGCGAGTAAAATTAGTGACAACGAAAACCTTTAAAAAAAAAAAATACAATTCTATCATCATCAATTAAGATCGAATTCGGTACCTTGCTTTCTAGAACATTTCATGCTACTACTCGGTCATCACATGTTATGTTACATTGAATAAATTATTACAACAGCAATATTTGTACTTACCCCATATCGTCATTTCTCAAAATTCTCAAATTAATTCGAAATAAAAACACGATTAGAGCATATTAATTGTAATGACGTATAGACAAGAAAGTTGAGCGTAGACTGATTTATTAACAATATACAAATTGGTGTTACCACCTTAATACAATACAAGTACAGAGGGTGTCTTGTTATAATAATATTGCAACCTACGTTACATCCCCCTTTTTTAATCTGCATTAATAAAATTAGTGCCTATGTATATTCCAACATCATTATCACTTCATTTCTTTATCCATTACCTTATCTTAAAACTATTACAATTACATAGTGCTTAATTCTAATATGATTAGCAATTCATTTCTTAAGTACTATCTTAAACCTATTACATAGCGCTTCTTCCCTTTTTAGGGATTAATTTATATTATATGTTACAAGTTACAATGTTTTGAATGCGATCAATTACAAATCCAGTTTTTGAACTGGCTTAACTATTCTGCCCGATCTAGTGGTTATAAAGTTAGACGCCGGAGATACTGAACTGAGTGGTGATCGTAGACCCGACATATCGTTTGATGGGACTGAATTGACATTATGAGCTAAATCTGGCTGTGCTTGATTAGCCGACTCCAAGTGACTACTCGGAAACTGAATACATGGTTCGCGCTTGACGTCTACATGTGCTCTGTTTACACCCAGATGGTGTGAATTTCTACGAAATAGTCTGTCATCATCTGTTTTTACTAACACTGACCGCGGTTGGTCTAAATTTTTCACTACTTTTCCTGCTATCCATTCCCTAGGTGCAACCTGAATCCGAATCATATCATTGGTTGTAAACGGTTTTGATTTTTTTGCACCGCGATCTGCATACATCTTTTGCTTGTTTCTTGCGTTTTGTAAGTTCTCGGTTACGTGCTTTATTATTCTAGGTTCAAGTAGCCTGTTGCATGTGGGTATGTTTGTTCTAGTCAATCGGTTCATGAGACGTTGGTTTGGTGATTCCAAGTTATCATTTCTAGGACTATTTCTATAGTTTTGCAATGCGTGGTAGACATCTGTACGATCCTTCGCACATCTTTTTAGCAGCAATTTCATGGTCTGTACCGCCCTCTCTGCCAGACCATTACTTCTAGCAAAATGTGGGCTAGACGTTCTATGTAAAAAATTCCACTGATTGCTGAATTCCTTGAATTCGTGGGAGGCATATTGTGGGCCGTTATCACTTTCAAAAATTTATGGCGTGCCATGAACCGAAAATACCTTTTTTAAGAATTTAATTACACTCTGTGAAGACAAATCTTGAAGTTTCTCGAAGTCCATGAATCCCGAGTAACTGTCGACTATCACTACATACGTTTCTGCATCGAAGTTGAACAAATCGGATGCTACTATTTGAAATGGTAAGGTGGGTACTTCTTTAAGTATGATCGGTTCCTTTATATTAGACCTCTGCGTTTGCTGGCATACTCCGCACGTCTCAATATAATATGCCACATCCTGGTATAAGCCCCTTCCAGTAGCATAATTGTTTTATCCTCCTAAGTGTTGTTTGGATACCAAGATGCCCAAGATGAGTGGATTTCAATATTCGCGGTATTATTGCTCTGGGAATCACTATTTTATCACCCTTAAAAATAATATTATCAACTATTGATAGCTCTTCTCTGAAATTAACAAAATGCTTTAGTTCTGCCGGCATTTTCGTGGTGTCACTAGGGAATCCTTCTAAAATGTTTTCTTTAATATATTGAAGTGTTTATCTTTTTCCGTTTCATCCAGGAGCGCGGTTTTCGCATCCTGTGTCATTGGAACCACCATACACAATTCTAACTATTCCTTATTATTATCCTGAATGACCTCATTAAAACAATCTCTGCTTAAACAGTCTGCTATCGGTATATCAACGCCTTTCCTGTATGTTAATCTGAAAGTATATGATAATACATCAAACAGGATTCTTTGTAATCTGGCCGGTGCAGAGTATAATGTTTTTTTAAAGATCGTTTCCAACGGTTTGTGATCCGTTTCGACAATTAGGTTTTTTCCGTAAACATATTAATGGAATTTTTTCAGAGAGAATTTGATTGCTAATGCCTCCTTTTCGATTTGAGAGTATCCTTATTCACATTTAGTCAACGATCGTGACGCATAAGCGACTGGACGATCATCTTGCAACAACACCGCTCCCAACGCCTTGCTACTTGCATCTACTGATAATTTGACATCTTTGTTAACATCGAAGAATTTTAACACTGGTGGCGACACGAGCGCTTTCTTAATTTCTATGAAGGCTTGTTCTTGAGGCAAGTCCCAATAAAACGCAACATTTTTTTTGTAATAACTGTCTCAAGGGTGCTGTCATTTCCGAACATCCGGAAATAAATTTCGAAACATACATATGTGACCATACCGAGCAACCTTTGCACTTGTTTGACATTATTGGGTTTTTCTAGTTTTAACCCATCAGCTGTAACTATATGACCAAGAAATGTTACACTACTGCTTTCGAACTCACATTTGCTTTTATTTAGCTTTATCCCTTTAGTTTTCAGAGCAGATATAACTTTGGATGTGACTAATCTTAGCTCATCTAAAGTTCTAGCGTGAACCAAGATGTCATCCATGGAACATTCAACATTCAGAATGCCGTCCAGCGTTTGTGACATCAACTGCTGGAACACTTCCGGAGCTGAAGCCAACCCAAAAGGAAGTCTCAGGCAAGTATAACGCCCCCAAGGCGTTGCAAACGCCAAATACTTTTGTGTTCTGGTTGACACTGGTACTTGCCAAAACCCTTTCACCGAATCTAGTTTTGTGAAATATTTCGACCCACAAATCCTACTAGAAATTTCCTCTATTATTTTAAGGGGGTAATGTCTCCTTAGAATGTTTTTATTAACTTGTGATGGATCCATACAGAGGCGAAGTTTCTGGTTTTTGCGTACAATCACAATAGGTGACACCGCTATTGAAGGTTCTTTGATTGGCTTGATGACTCCCAATTTAACCATGTTGTCAAGTTCCGCTTTGACTTGGTCTCGTAAAGCGTAAGGAATCTTATGGGGAGGTATTATCTCAAATTTCGCATTAGGAACGATATCTATATCGTAAATAAAGTCCTTTATACAACCTAGACCTGTGAAAATATCGTCAGTATTTACCATCTTCTCAACGCGACTCACTGTATTCACTTCCACACGAGCTACCAAATTCAATGTAACACAGGCTTTTATTCCTAAGATTGGAACCGTGTCCATATTAATAATTTTAAAACTCAATGTATACTTATATAGTTTGACCCAAGACATCTAATTTATGACCACTAAACGAAACTAATGGCAGAGTGTCCGATTTTTCAATCACACTGCCCAAGTGAGCTGCCAGTTTTGCTACTAATGACATTACACTGGGCGCCTGTGTCTAGTTTAAACCTTATAACCTTACTATTTTATTACTAACTCCTGAAACCACAGGTCCTGGCCAACACTATTTACTTCCAAAATACATTCAACTAGAAATGATTCAGTAAAACCTTCCTGATCGAGATCGGACGAATCACCCTGTTCTATCTCATTGACTTGTTTATTATGTTGATTTCTAATTACTTTCTTGTTTGCACACGTTACAGCAAAATGCTCCCTCTTTTTACAAATTGCACAATTTTTTCGAAATGCCGGACAGCTTCTTGGTGCGTGTCTTTGATTGCACCGATTACAATCATATTCAATGGTCGGGACATGGTGATTCCTCCGTCCGGATCCAGACCTATCAATGCTTCTATCAATTAAATTTACTTCGGTTTCGGTTTTAAACATTTTCATTTGCTTTGTAGCTCGTTCATAGCCTTTACCCTACGTCACCGCTTTATTTAGTGTTAAATCAGAATGGGTTAGTAATTTTTCCCTCAAATTTTCTGAATTAATCCCTATAACTATTTTATCTTTTAATAACTCATCCTCTAATTGCTCGAACTTACATTTAGCTATCTGAGTTTTACTTCTCGCTAAAAAATCATCAAATGCTTCACTAAGACTCTGAGTCATTTTGTTGAATACATACCGCTCATACGTAACGTTGGATTTGGGTGTGAAATATCCCTCGAACATTGTCATCAATTCCTCCAAAGTCATTTTATCCTGATTTAATTTAAATGTCTGGAAGATTGGTATTGCCGCTGGACCTATGCACGTCATGAAAGTGGCAGCCTGGATATTGTTATCTTTTTTTGATAACCCCGTTGCTGTTGCGTAGAATTTAAATTGCTGGACCCATAGCTTCCAATCATTTTCCGGGTTGTCGCTTAACAAAAGTTGTTTAGGTGGTCGAAGGCTTTCCATGTTTTTTTTTTTTTTTTCTTGGAATTCCGTCTCCAAAATTGAAAATTTTAATTTTCGGTGTTTATTTAATTTATTGTTTCATACAATTTCACGTTTTTATTTTCGGATGGCTTATTCTTCCGGTAAATTTTTGAGATTACGCTTCTCCTTTTTTATTTGATTTTAAAGATGGTTTCTATGAACACGATTTTGTTTACATCTGATACCGTGTAATGACGTATAGACAAGAGAGTTGAGCTTAGACTGATTTATTAACAATATACAAATTGGTGTTACCACCTTAATACAATACAAGTACAATATATTTATGTTAGAGGGTGTCTTGTTATAATAATATTTCAACCTACGTTACATTAATGAGCTTAGGGTTGAATTTATTTATAATGGTAACTAAGGACGTGTCCGATTTCTGTGCGAAATAACTGTTTTGTGATAAATTAATGTTAAACTGTACGCAATCAAATTATCATAGCACCGGTGTGTTATAATTTTGACATGTCCGTAATAATTCTTGTTTATGTGCCGGTGAAGTAAATAAAATAAGTTTAATATAATTAATTTTATTTTTATAATATAATAAGTTAAAAACTGTGTGTCCACAAACTGTGGATCTTGATATGTTCATTGCTGCACCTACAATTCTATAACTAGTCCCACTTGCCAGCCACAGCAAAAATATCATTAGTTCCATTTCCGGTCCCCAACCATGGTTTTTATTGGGCAAGAATTTGCTAATAGCGATGAAAGTGTTAGACGATATCCTTAAATGCATTCTTATCACAGGATGATTATAACCAAGTATTGAATTAACAATACTGTTTGTTGAGGGAATTGTGTAGATTATTGGTCGCTGCAAAAAATGAATTTTGTTAATATTTATAAATACTAGAGAGCAATACATAACATACATACCTGTGAGTTTAAATGTATCATACCTGGGAGTTTAGGAGATCCATTATTAAAGGTCGCGCAAAGTTCCGTGTTCTCCTCATTAAACACATGTAACCCGAAATTAATAGAAATAATACCATATTTGGATCAAATTCTGCCTCTATCATTTTTATATATACACTTTTAAATAACTCTTTACGTACAATTTGTCGTTTGTTGTATTTCCAAATGTCAATTTTATTATGTCAAAATTATTTCAGTATTCGGACAGCAAATGAACTTATTTCAAATATGGAAGAGACAATTATTTCACTAATGTCAAATTTATCACAAAAAAATTAGTTCGCACAGAAATCGGACATGTTCTAAATGGTAAATGGTATTTATAAGAACTCATAGTCAAATATGCTTATTTTAATTTTGATACCGGGGTCTATTTGGGAATTCAATTCGAACGTGATCGAGTCTTCGGTGTATTAGATTCCATTCCTATAAACGTATTCTATTTATTCCAATCCGTTCTTTTATCAAATTACTGTGCAATCAATATTCAGAGGTCATATCATCAATATTCTATTCCTTCTGTGAAATGAATAAACCAAAACAACCACAAAAAATTGGTCAACGTGGTTCGAAAACCACGTGTTAATAAACATGTGGATTTGAGGTCAATTCGAATGGTGGGAACCCGATTCTCTGGACGTAATGATTCGAAAAGCTTTTCAATTCGCCTTAACCTTAGAAACAGATTGCGAAAGACAATTCCACAAGGTTTCATTCAATAACTTTCGACATACACTTTTATTAGAAACACATACATTCACTTATATACCGTAGAGTTCCGATTAGTGTGCCAGGTATATTAATGAATTTCTTATGCTTTTTAGCATTAATTTTACCTCCAATTAGGACTTGATACAAAATTAGGTAAACCTATATTAGGTATTTTAAATTTAGTTTATATTTTCATGTCAATTACAAAAGGCTAATTTTACTATCCAACATCGATTAACACTTTATTGGTTATTATATTTTTTTTTTTTTTTTGGTTTTAATCTCTGCAATCTGTTCTGGGGCTCAAGGCACTCCCGACTCTTTGCACATTGCATTGCTTCATGCCAACCTATAGTGCTGACATGAAAGGTGGGTCGGCCCATGGATTCTGCACTCTCAACAGGAGGTCACAGATGTGTTCATCTTCATCACCGATCGCAATCACTTGATGAAAAATCCCTTTTGCATCCCGCCCCTATCGGGATTCGAACCCGGTACCTCCCGTTATTTTAGTTAATACCCCTATTATGGTTCTCACGTCTCACCTCACCGACGGAAAGTCGTGTGAGTCCAATTTTGGTATTATGGTTCTCACATTTATTTTGGTGAGAGTTGTACGCGGTTGATCTTATTGGTTTTGTTAATTATGACCATTTCCCCGTAAAACAGTTTTCGTCCATCGCGACATTTCCGTCTCTAAAAGAGACGAGAAAATCTGTTAGAGACGGAAATGATTGACTTTAAATTGGATCATAAAATAAAATAAAAAGACGAAACAGACTGTCAATTGAAATATTAAATACCACATAGAGACGAATAAGGACAGCTATTACTCGAAAGAGACGAATTTGTCCGTAATTCGGGATACGACGTAATAATTACGGTCATTTTCGACTTAGAATTGTTCAAGACCACGTTTTAATTTTATTATTTCATTTAAATAAACGTATTCGGTGCAGTTCACATTTATACGCCTTTGAAGAAACATCAATTTGACAATTTCATAAGAAATAAATTATTGTAAAAAAAAAAAGTTAAATATAAAAGTTAAAAAGTTAAATATTTAATAATTAAAAATTTAGTGTCATAATAAAGGTGAGTAAGTTTAAATTTTATTTTTATCGGCAGTCAGTGGAATTAAGTGAAACACTAAACACAAAATAATTTTCTCTTGGTGCGGTACAAAAACAACAAAGTTACAATATGGCCGCGACTTATGTGTACAGTTTAATTATTTGGTGTTTTAATTTTAAATTGTTAATGTTAACGTTTAAATGGTTTCTGTTTATAGTGAAAAAATATTTTTGTGTTTCGCGACGTCTTAATTAACTTCAATAAATTCATTTAATAAAATCTTAACACCAGGTTATTTTATTTGGTTATATCAAAATTTTATAAAGTTATCTGTTACGGTTACGCTAAAACATAACCTAATAGGTTTAGTTACGTTTTCTTGAAAAACTTCGCAATTTTAGCGTTTTTAAACGTTATTCGGGTAACGTTATATAACGTTATCCGTTCCTGGTTACAAGTGGCAATTCGGTTACTCTCCACTAATAATTTACCAAAGCCTTTGATTAACTTAAGCCAAACAATGTTAAATGAATTTATTACTGGAATAAAAGTTTTGTATGCATCGCATCATTTGGTATTTAATATACATGCACTATCACATTTACCAGAAGATGTTAATAAAATTGGAAACCTCAACTTGTTTAGCTCCTTTCCGTTCGAAAGTTTCATGTTCCAAATTAAATCCTTATTACGCAAGAATAGCCAACCACTGTCTCAGATTTGAAACGCAAAACGAATATAAAAACTAGTGGTAGTACAATAACCATCTACAAAGAAATCATTTTTAAGGATTATAGAATAAATAATAGTAAGCGGGACTGTTGGATTTTAACTCCACAGAAAAACATTATACAGTTTATCCATGCCACTAAAATGGAAATAGTTTATATATTTTCAGTTCAGAAGCCATTGGAAAAAGAAGTTTATTTAGTCTCCCTATTTCATCGGAGAAATTAGACATATTTGAGTCTAACTTATTGTTAGATGAGCAAAAATATTGGAAGGTTGAAGAACCACTAAAAAAATTATTTGCGATGGAGGTTGAAGGTGAAAATGTTAGGGCATATTTTCCTTTGCTTCATGCATGAATCTCTAAGATATATAAAAAATAATTAGTCCCTAAGGTAAATTATGTTCAAATTTGTTGATTCCTTCGAGTGTAACACATATTAGTAGTGTTTTTTTATTCGCTCCGGATAGCTGCTATCGAGAGCCGTCATATGAAAAGTGGCTCCGGATAGCGCTCCGTATAAATAGGTAGAGCCAAATATTTTTTATATCAAGTTTTCGCTAAACAATTGAATTAAAAATGATAGTTTGATGTTAAATAAGTTTAGTTTACCAATAAATAGCGCGTCAAATTTAAATTTAGGCGTATAAAAATGACGGCTCTCGATAGCAGCTATCCGGAGCGAATAAAAAAACACTACTATTGTTAGTTTTACATAAAATTAATTTTGTACTGTTGTTTTTATATTATAGATCATGTACATATTAAGATCAAATGTATGCGATTGTCGAAACTACCGATAGGAATAATGAAAAAGAGGTTTCTATCGTTTGTAAAAACTGGATAAAAGGAACAAATGTCTTCTGGCCAGACAACAAAAATATTAAAAGACTTCTGGAAACAAATGCAGCCCCAAAAGACACTTGGCAAAAATACCCATTTAAACTATTACAAAATAATATACGTGAGTTAACATTTTATTAACACTTAACATTTTAGTAAATTTTGTTGACCAATATTTTCAGAAACTCTCAGTGAAGCAAAAAAACGTGAAAGGATGTTTGAAATATTTTCAAACTCGGATTCAGAAATGGCCTGCACCCAAAAGAAGCAATTTAAAATTATTGATTTAAATAATCAATATGATGAAGTTCCACAATCTAACAACATAACTACTTTTTTATATGAAGATGATCAAATTCAACGTGAAAACGAGGCAATTTTGTATGAAGGAGAGGTGGCATTTGAATCGACCCAGTTTCTAACCTTCAATGAAAATAACAATGAAAATTTAGGTAATTATTTATTAAGCTTTTATCATTCTGGTTGAAAGAGGAAAAGCAATACAAATTAATTCAAAGCAATACTTTGTAAATAAATTACTTATCTTATTCTTAAGCAAAACAATTTTTAAATTATTTATTTTTATTTTGTTAGGCGAAGTTCAAAGATGCAATGCAACGGTAGGACAAATAGTAGAACCAACTGTGGCAGAGTCAAATTCACCGGACAACGACAATCAAACTAATCCCACCAACTCGGAAATGTATGTCACCGAATTGTTTAAGGAAATTAAAGATTTGGTGGCGATGGAGTCAAACCTGAATAGTAAACTAATATCAATGGAGAACACGATTAAGCCCATTGTTAATTTATTACCGGAACTCATATTCTTTGTGCGAAAAAATGCCAATAACAGTATTGAAAAGGATCCCTCGTTTAATTTGCCTTCACTGCCGTTTTCTAGCGTTGCAGATGTCGAGGCGTTTAATTTAAAATTAATCGACATGTCATACAGCAATCAAATGGTAGGTTTTCCCATCTACACCAATACGTCAAATACTTATTAATAATAAATAGGTGGTCCAAAAAACCTAACTGATTTTTAATGTCATATAACTTACTAAATTTTTCAAGTAATGTGTATAAAAGAAGATCGTTTATAAAGGTTTTATTTCTTATTCATTTGGAGTACATATTACGAGTATACTTCAATTATTGTTCAATTTTGATTTTTATGTTTGTATTGAAGATATGTCATTATATCTTTCAAAATCGGTGTTATTGATTTTTGGACCAGCTTAGGGTATTATAAGTACACCTACAAACACACATAATAATTTTTATTTACTATTTTTATTAGGTGCTCTATTTAAAATCCGAGGTGGAAGGACGAAAAATCAATAAAGATATAAGAAATATTTTAGAAAAACTAATTGATACTGAAACTCTCAATAATTTTACATGGACGGGTGCAATCAATATTAAGAAAGGTATACAAATGGAGTCTATCAAAAATAGTTTTCTATGTTGTGCGGATTTTATCAAAACAGAAGCAAAATAATCAGTTTCAGAAAACTTCGGTACATCATTTATGTTTCATTTATAATGTAATAAAAAATCAAACTATAAAACTAATTTAATTCTTTATTTAAGAAAAAATTAAAAAGGCATTTGCGGACTTGAACAATTTAAATACTTTGATAGAAAATACGATCAACTATAGATTTAACGAGCTTGGTTTTCCGGAAATTAGCAAAACCGATTTCCGCAAAAATTTTGTTGACGTTCTTAAACGAACTGCAGAGCGTTATCGATATACACACAATAAATCAAGTGATAGTAAACCAATTGATGAAAATAAGATTTAATCAAGTGTTTATGTACATTACTTATTAATTCTATGCACATACCACTTTTTTTGAACATAAACATAAGTATATATGCAACTGCCGAGCATTATAGTGGTAATAACACAGTAAACTAAGCCATAATAAACTAAGTAATGAAAATAATTAGTTAATTAATCAGTATGCTATTAATTAATCAACTAGTTAGTATAATAAATAATAAGTAACATTAATTTTAAGATGAATTTCTAATAATATGTTTTGAAATGTTTTATTTGTAATTGAATATACGTTTATACTAAATTTACATTTGGATTTGTAATACATTTAGTTATAACTTATTGTTTTTCTTAGTTTTTGATTATTTTTACGAATTTATACATTTAGTTATTGATTTATTGATTGAGTTATTGATTTTTTTTGGATTTATTTTTTATACTAATAAAATATTTATTTAAATTAATAAAACATTGTATAATAATTTATCAAAAAAAGCCTCCCAAATGTGGCCCGAAATAGTCCAACATAAGCTAGCTCATTCTGTCTGTTTATTGGAATACTGAAATGACTGCCAAAATACCAACCTTTTATAATCACTTTTGGCTCTCAATTTCAACTCTCAAATGTGGCCCAAAACAGTCCAACATAAGGTAGTTCATTCCGTTTGTTTACTGGAATACTGAAATGACTATCAAAATACCAACCTTTTGTTATCATGTCATAATTTCGACTTACATTTGTCAGTCAGATTTTAAGGTAGCTAATTCGGCAATAATTTGTTCGTCGAATGTGGTGGTCAAATGGAAGACAAAAAAGCTGCGTCAAAAAAGTCTTTATATGTTCGTCCATTTTCTGGCAAGAAATAGACGCACAAATGACTGAACATTTGACCGACATTTGACTTATTTCGTCTCTTATGATCGTATAGTCATTTTTCAGACTTTTCATGGTCATTCCACCAAAAATTGTTTTACGGGAAAATTATTAAAGATAACCTTAGCAACATTTTTGCTAACGCAAGAGATATTTTTGACATTTTTGAAATTATTTATTTTAAGGGCTTTAGCTAAAAGAACAATATTTAAATTATCTTTACTGACAAATACAGTAAATGGGCCATTATCTGATCGGTTATATAGATTAATTTTTTCTGCAGAAACTGACGGCATATTTGAGTTATTCGATGAATCAACAGATAAAGTTGAAGATGATGTTGGAGCTATTACTGTATTTTTCGAATCTGCGACGTGAATTTTATTATTATTAATTTTCCTTTTATTTAACATATTTGGACTTTTATCAAATTCACCGTTTACTATTATTTCATTATTAAAAACAATTTTTGATTTTTTAGTATTTATTTCATCTTCAAAATCAGAGAAATCAGTAGAAGTAAATGATGGAGGTACAAATTACTGCGTACTTTGTCCCTCCTTGCTTGTGTTATGTGGATTTATTATTTTGTGGATAGAAAAGACTATGATAAGACTTACCCGACTGATAAAGAACAAACAAATCAAAATAAACTATTAAGATATAATTAAATGAAATACAAATTAATTAAAATTAAAAGAAAATTGTAAAATTTATAACACTTCACTAAAAAGAGACGCTCACACAATAAAGTTTCGAGAAAGAATGAATGTGGATTGGTTTTTCTGTGGCGAATGAAACTAGAGGAAACAAAAATGTTTGACAACTTACATACGTATTTTGTTGTTAACATGTACAATAAAAATATTTTAAAATGTTTTTTTTTTAAAAAAGAAAATTGATTTTTATTCAATATTTAATTAGGAAATATTAATTAAAATATGTATTTTGCCTGTAAAAGAAACTGTAGAGTTTTTTATTCCATTATTTCTTTATTCTTTACAAAAAATTGCACTAGTCACCTTGACATTACTCCCACTCACGGCGAGAACCATAATACCAAAATTTGATTTGGGTGACTTGAAGTCGCCAAGTGACTCTTAGGTGAGAACCATAATAGGGGCATAAATTTTAATCAAATTTTTTTATTTTATGTGTAAATAATAGTTATTTAAAATAAAACATATTTTTTTTTTTATCTTAATTACATTTGTTTGTATTACTGATGAATTTATTTAAATGATTAAAAAACAAATAAATCAAATAGTTATCGCCACGACATGAACGCCGATCCTCCGAATGCCGGTTTATTTTGATTACTATTGGCGGTCTGTGCCAAATTACCAAATGACAAACCATTATCCGACGATCCCAATTGTTCAAATAGTGTATTTTGTTGTTGTGGTGCACCACCGGCTCCAAACGCCGGCGACTGTGGTTGACTTGCGGCAGCCCCAGCACCAAATGCTCCAAAAGCCGATTTGGTTGGACTCATGAATGTGGCAGTACCACCAAATGTTGGCGTTGTTCCAAAAGTGGCCGGGCCACCAAATGTTGCAGAGGTATTTCCGAATGGAGATCCTCCACCAACAAAACTCGATGGTGATCCAAATGCGGGGGCTGTTTGCTGTGTGGCCGAAAATGCACCGCCCGATGGTGAACCAAAACTTGGCGTGTTTTGCCCAAATGGTGATGCAATCGCCGATGGTGATGCAAATACAGAGCCAGATTCTGTTTTTTGTACGAAAGCAAATGGACTGGATTGACCTTCGGCACTTCCACTATTCCCACCACCAAATATCGATCCAGAATTAGGAGACGGTGCTCCAAAACCACTTCCAAATAATGAGCCACCTGATGTAGCGCTGGAATTAATTGGTGTTCCAAAAACTGAAGAAGTCGATTGCGCTGTTGAAGCGGCAATACCAAATACTGAATCACCGCTTGCACCGCCTCCAAAAATTGTTGAACTGTTTGATACAACAGGAGCAAATCCAAATCCGCTTGCCGGTGCTGTTGTATTTCCAGCAGCACCTCCAAATATCGAAGTGCTTGTCGTCACGCCACTAAACGGAGATGCTGAGGCAATTGTTTCGGCCGGTTTTATTGAAAATGGAGAAGACGCAGGTGAAGCTGTGGTAGGACTTAGGGCTCCGAACGATAACGCAGAACCAAACAGATTAGTTGATGGAGCTTGTGTTACTTGAGTTGCAGTCGTCTCAGAAGATCCACCAAAAATAGATCCACCTGTTCCAAATTGACTTGTATTAACAGAAGACGTAAACACATTTGTTGTAGGAGTTAACTCTGCTGTTGAGATCGTTATCCCGAATCCAGAAAACACACTTGTTTCTGTCTTTGGAGCCGACAAATTAATCACGCCAAACGGTGTGTTCGCTGCAATAGAAACAGCTGTACTAGTTGCTGACGTTACTGGTACGGCTGACGTTACACTAGTATTTGGTGGTACAGTCCCAAAACCAGGTGCAGTACTGGTATTTGTGATGGTTGTTTGACCACCAAAAATTGATGTGGGTGAAGTAATTGTAGGTGAATTTCCAAAACTATGCAACGCCGATGCAAAAATATTTTCAGTTTTTGACGTTGAAATTGTTGCGGTCGCGGTGGGTTTACAAATATTTATACCTTGGAACAAATTATCTGTGCTGGGCTCGGATGTTGCCGGCGTTTCATTTTTTGCAGCAAAAGCGTTTGCAAATGAAAACGTAGACCCTGCTGCTGATCCAAAACTAAATGGCATGGTAGATGTTGTTACTGCGGTTGTACCAGCGGATGTTGTTGTTACTATGGCTGCACCAGCGACTGCTGTTGTTACAGCAGTAGTAGTTACAGTAACTGGTAATGCAGTTGAGGCTGTAACTGGCGCTGAAGTTGCGATAACTGGCAAAGCTTGAGTTGAAATAGATGACGATGCAGAACTAACTCCAATCGATTGAAATGTAGATAAAGAAGTGGGAACACTAGCCGGTACCTTTACGGCTTGTGGTTGTGATACAGATAATGGAGTTGATTTTAAAAGCGAATCAGATGGTTTAACTTCAACTGAAGGATTTTCCGGTGTATTAATCTCCGCAGGCGATTTATCTTGTGCAGTCCCCTGTTTAAAACTAAAGCTTAACGGTGCTTGTGGCATAGTGGCTGGTTTTTCACCTAATTTAGTTATACTTAAGCCTGACCCCAAAGAAAAATCTACGCCACTAGGCATTGACGTAATAGTTTTCGTATCTGCATTGCTCACATCTTTTAAAGTGAAGTTGCCCGTAGAAGACTTTGGCACCTCAATCGGTTTTGGTGCAAATATTTGCGGTGGTGGGGTATTCGGAATATTTGGTTTAATTTTAATGTCTTGCAGTTTAGGCATCTCTTTATTAGCATTTGGATTGCCAAACAGTAGTGGTGTTGTCGATCCAAATCCAAAATTAGGTGATGGTTTTTGATTATGTTCGGAAAATTGTGTTGAAATGGAATCGGGCTCATTTTTTTTTGTAGCAGCAGCTAGTGTATTTGGCGAATTGAAATTGAACCCACTTCCTGATCCTGGAAAAACTAGTGATTGTATTGCCGGCAATGTTGCTGTCGGTGTCTTTTGTATTTCTTTCTTTTTGCGTTCGGCATTAGCGTTGCTAGGTAGTTCCGGAACTTGTGCAACCGGTGTGGAAAACCCAGTAAATTTGGGTGGCTGTGTATGAGTCTCCTGGGAGGCTGTTACAGGCGATGGTTTATAAACATGTGGAACGCTTGGGCCAAATGGCACCATTCCAGCTCGGGATTTCTGGGGTACCATTGTTTGCGGTTTAGGTTCAACTTTAAGCGTTTCTTTAGCTTTAACTACTTTCTCAATTTTTAATGTATTCTCTTTCATAATTTTCCGGCCATTTATGATTTTGGAAATTAAAAATTCATTTTCAGGCCGAGATGGTTTAATTATTTGAACTTCTCGATTTTTCAAATATTCCAGTAAATTTTTCTTCTTATTGTCAGTAAATTGAAAAGTTTCAGCTTTAACTCGGTCCGCAATCGAAAGCGAAATAATCGAATCGGTGAGCGATTCAACTGTAGTCGATTCTTCAGTACTCTTTGAGGCCACGCTACTAATCAGTGAAGAATTTAGTCCAATTTTCTGTTTGATAAGATTGAGCGATTTCCTTTGATGCTGAATAAGATCCTGTTGCTTGTTTAAACTTTGGTAGACCAATTGGAGGCTGGGCATTTTCATTCGATCGCGGCTTTGTTGTTTCCTTGTTTCTTCGAAATTCGAATATTGAGAATATACAATTTTGTAAATCTCATTGAATTGAACTTCATTTGCTTTCAACATTGATTTCAGTTTAGACAATTGTTTTTGGTTTGTTTGATTTTTTCCAGCATTTTCATGAAGCAAAATGTAACTAGAAAATCAAAGATTAATTAAATCACGAGGCAACAAAAAAGAGCAAAACGGATACTTACTCTGGGTCGTTATAAATATTATATTTACTCTGGGCTTCTGCCTGCATAGCAAATGCCTCATTCAGGGATAATCGAACAGAATGAATGTCGGTTTTTAGAGTTTCCGTTGCTTCCGTAGCCTGAGCCATTGTGTCTTGTAGCTTACCCAAAAAGCCAACCATATTTTTATATTCGGTTGTGAAGAACTTCTCATTCGATTCTAATTCTTTACCATTTTTGGTTCTGTTTAATAAATCTTTCAAATCTCTTTCGAAATTTTGAATTTCCTCAGTTATCAAAGCTGATATAGTTCCATCATCTGACTTACTATCTAACCCTGCAGCGGTAGACGCAGGCGTCAATTTGGTCGATTGAGGAGTTTTTGTACCAGCAACTGGAATAGTTTTATTGAAAGTTGGCTGCACCGTAATAATAGGATCAGCTGGTTTATTTGCTTTTTGCACTGGTTTCAGTGGTGCACTTTGATTTGGCGGAACCATAGGTGATAGAGGTTGATTCATTTTCGGTTGAGTCGGTGCAGCCAAATTCATCAAGGATTTAGGTTGACCACCTAACAGATTGGTCGGTGTGCTAAATTGTGGTTGAACCACAGGGTTTGGCACACTAAACATCGATGGTTGAGAATTTGTTGGAGGCATTGCAGATTTATTCAGTTCGCTCAATACGTTTGGTTTAGGAGCAATAGTTCCGCCGAATAAATTTGTTTGAATAGTTTTGGGTGGTTCGCCAAGACTAAAGAACGGTTTTTCGTTCTGAAATTTTCAAATAAAAATTAGCTTACATTATAGAAAAATATATCCGATTAACTTACTGCCGGTGTCGACGTCTGAAATACAGGCTGACTACTTGGACTCGCAAAGCTTATTTCAGATGTATTTAGATTTTCCACTGGTTTCATCTTCCTAACGCCAATCTCCCATCGTAACCCTTCTGGTAGTGGTCTTGGTGGAGAACAAATATCAACATAGCTCGATTTAAGATTAATAACATTAAACGAAACAAAAATTCCATGTGTTGATAACAAGTGGATCATTGGCATTAAAGGCAATCTCGTTTCTCCTTTGAATACATTATGGGTGCAACCAGTTTCGATACAAAAACCAATCGGATAGGTATCGTCTTTATCTTCGGTTAAAGGCAATTCGGCTCGTGCCTCATCAGATGTAATCCATTGACTCCAGTTTGGAAAATCACCTGTTTCATTAGTACCTAAAATACCAACTTCCATGCTATTTGCTGATGATACCAAGAGTAAATTCCATTGAGCCAAATGTATTAAAAATACTTGAGCTTTTCGCGGCCCTGGTGAACTATAACAAATATCGCCGTAACTTCTAATTGATGGTGATCCAGCTTTTGGTGCGTTTACAATATGAAGACAAGGAGTAGCATCTGTACTTTCATCCGATAAGAACATGGTAGCAAATTGATAAGTCGACAACCATTGAATGGCAATTGTTTGAAATGAATTAGCAAACGTTCCAGGAGGGCATTGAATATTCCGTGCTGATTTCAAATCTGGTTTGTATTGGACAATTTTTCCATTACGAAATCCGACAACAATTTGTTTTCCTTTGGGACTCCAACATGCACATCTAAACAAATAATGAGAGACAATAAAATTTTAGTACGTACATAGTTACCGGTTAATACTAATCCTTACTGGGTTTGTTCCGCTTTATCGAGCATGTAGAATTGAAATCCTTTCTCTTGGAGCATGTAAGCAGACATGCCACCATTATCCAGTAGCACAGCAAAAATATTATTCTGTACTGGATTCCAAAGTATTTGCTTTGATCGTACATTATCTTCAGCAGAAAGTTTTACTTGTTCCAATACTTTCGGTGACTGATTTATAATCGATTCTACAGAATAGATAAGAATAAAAAAATTCCGATTGATCTCCACATCAACTGCCAAATAAGCATCATCACAACTGAGCGCTATTTGATGCGGACGACTCGGTAGCTGCAGTTTAAAATGTGGTAGTTTTTCTTCGGTTATATTTTTATCGGTCAAGGCTGACAATGGACAAACTAAAATGTTAAGTAAAAAATAAAAATATTTATATAAAGATTATGGGGTCGAAGCTAATGGTAACTTTACTCACCAAGTAAATGGGTTTCATAACCACCAACAAAAACTACACCACGTGTACTGGCGGACGCAAGTAGGTTACAACTATCGAGTGGAGGATTTTGATTGCTAAATAAATTCAGTTTATGTTGCAATATAAATTGTAAATCCTGTGAAATAATTTATGTGACATAACCTCAAAAATAATCAATTTGGTTTGGTTTCATATTCATTTCATTAATAAATTTTATCAATTCGGAGGCTTACCGTTACATCCATCCTCGTAGGAACTTGTTGATTCATTAAAATAAAATATAATAACCTTTATTTAAATTTCAAGCGAAGAAATAACAAAATAACACTCTCTGTTTACAAAAACTGCGGAGTTTTTCTGTTTGTAGTTTAGGCTGTGTTTACAGTGAACCATAAGGTCTAGTTTTGACATATGGCAGAATCGAAAACATCGAAAATCATTTGGTCGAATTTATAACAGTTTTGACTACTTAATTCGTATTGACGATTGGAGCATCACAGATTCCACCTAGTAGTAAATTTTTAAACTGAGGTAGCTGCTAATTTGACGTTCGAAATTGTTGTAAAGAATTCCAAGTTTGAACTGTAAACACAATTTTTACTTACCAGATTGCTAATAATTGTAAATAATTCATATTTTGCATTATAAAAACAATTTTTAAATACCGGATTTATGAGAAATGTCATTTTAGCAGTTGCCTCATTTGAACTTTTTTCCTCGAGAGGCGCTTTCTCTACTTTTACAATCGTCAATTGACGATTGGAGCATCACAGATTCCACCTAGTGGAAAATTTTTAAACTGAGGTAGCTGCTAATTTGACGTTCGATATTGTTGTAAAGAATTCCAATTTTGAACTGTAAACACAATTTTTACTTACCAGATTGCTAATAATTGTAAATAATTCATATTTTGGATTATAAAAACAATTTTTAACTGCCAGATTGCAAAATTTCTTTCGTCACATTTATGAGAAATGTCATTTTAGCAGTTGCCTCATTTGAACTTTTTTCCTCGAGAGGCGCTTTCTCTACTTTTACAATCGTCAATTGACGATTGGAGCATCACAGATTCCACCTAGTGGAAAATTTTTAAACTGAGGTAGCTGCTAATTTGACGTTCGAAATTGTTGTAAACAATTCCAATTTTGAACTGAAAACACAATTTTTACCTACCAGATTGATAATAATTCTAAATAATTCTAATTTTGGATTATAAAAACAATTTTTAATTACCGGATTCCAAAAATTTCTTGCGTCGCATATATGAGAAATGTCATTTTGGCTGTTGCCTCATTTTAACTTTTTTCCTCGAGAGGCGCTTTCTCTACTTTTACAATCGTCAATAACACTTTGTTGACATATCGATTTAATCAAAACAAACAAAATAGAAACCTCGAATTTTTTGATTCCACGGTAAATGAAAATATATTTTTTATAATTTAATTTTAATACAAAAAATAAAATATGGATTTTAATCCAGAAAGTGAGGCTCTTATTAAAAAGGAGACTCTTTACCCAGGAACAAAAAATATTGATTTCAAACCAGGCACCAAGGTAAATACATAATAATAAATGGGTGATATATAAATTCAAGTTTGGGAAATACAAAAACCATGTTTGGAGCTCACAACTTTTTTATTACATATTTTTTAGGTGAAATTTCATTATCGGACCATAAAATGTGATGAACAAAATACAATTATTGATGACAGTAAAAAAATTGGTAAGCCAATGGAATTGGTGCTGGGTAAAAAATTTAAATTGGAAGTCTGGGAGGTGATAGTCCAGAAAATGTCTTTAAATGAAGTTGCCAAATTTACTGTACATAAAACGTTAGTATCACAATATCCGTTCGTGTCGAAAGTGATTCGGGATCAATATAAACCAGCCGAAGAACGGAAACATTGCTGTGGCATGACAATTCAGAATGAGGGCATTGGATATTCAGATTTAGATGATTTATTCAATAATCCGGTTGATTTACAATTCATTATTGGTACTATCTAAATAGCTGATCAATAGATTAATTCCCATTGATAATTTGATTACATTTCTAGAATTAATTTCGGCGCAAGATTCAACCGAATACGAAAAGGAATCGTGGCAGCTAACCGACAATGAGAAACTGGGTGCCGTAAACGAGTTACGTTTAAAAGGTAATTTATCGTTCAAGGAGAAAAATTATTGTGAAGCTGAAAATTATTATATAAAAGCACTCGGTATGATGGAATTGCTTATGCTTAAAGAAAAGCCGCATGATACTGAATGGGACGAGCTAGCAAAATTAAAAATCCCACTTCTATTAAATTTTTCACAATGTAAATTATTCGAGAAAGATTACTATAAGGTGATCGAACATTGTACCGAAGTCATTAAACTCGATCCTGATAATGTAAAGGCGTACTATCGTCGTGCGAAAGCGCACGTCGGTGCTTGGAATCCAAATGACGCTAAATCCGATTTTGCCAAAGCAAAGGAATTGGATCGCAGCCTAGTCAATGCAATCACCAAAGAGATTAAGTCCCTAGAAGATGAGATAAAATTACGCGATGTCGAGGATAAATTGATGTTTCAAAAAATATTTTAAATTATTGTGTTTATAAACAAAAATAAATGTATTTATTTAAATTATAATATTTGTTCCCATATCCCCATATTATATATTATCTAAACCCCATGGATTATAGTTTTGGTCTAAAGGGCAACATTAAAATACCGTCGTCATATAATTTTCGGATATCATCATTATGCATGTTAATCTCTTTCAATGCGTCAATCGCGTCTTTGTAATCGTCCGTATCCGGTTTAAGTACAGAACACTCCGCAGGAGTTCTACTGAGTCTAGGGGCCGGGTTTGGTACAATTTCTCCATCTTTTTGAACGAAACTGTGCCTAGCATTGTTATGTGGATGTTTATAGGCTGTCTGCCAATCTAAAACAGGAGTAACGCAAGCATCAGACCCTTCAAATATTTTGGTCCAATCGGCCTGAGTCTTTGACAGAAATACCTTTTGCAATATTTCTTTGTTTTTATCGAACTCGTCGAATTGCAAAATGTTATCGTTACCCAATCCTAATTTATCCAGAAGGATTTCATAAAATGTTGGTTCAACTGCTCCGACGGCCATATACTTATCATCTTTAGTTTTATAAGTATCGTAAAAATGGGATCCAGAATCAAGCCAATTCTCTCCGCGTTCATTGCCAAACCATAATTGCTTCTGGGATTGTGTTAGCCAGCTTCCAATGTAAGCACAACCTTCAACCATTGAATTATCTATGATTTGACCTTTACCTGAACGTGTACGTTCTAGGAGAGCCATACAGACTCCAAAAGCACATAATAAACTGCCAGCCGCAAAATCAGCTAATAAATTTATCGGTGGTGTAGGTTTCTCATGTTTGCGGCCGAGCAGTGATAAAATTCCTGAAACAGCTACATAATTTATGTCGTGTCCTGCTTGATGTGCCATTGGTCCAGATTGCCCATAGCCTGTTAGTCGAGCATAAATCAATCTCGGATTGTCTTTCATTAAAATATCCGGTCCTAGACCCAACTTTTCCAATACTCCTGGCCTGAAAGGATCAAGCAGCACATCATGTACCTTACTTAAACGTTTAACGAGTTCTACACCTTGTGGCTCCTTGAGGTCAATAGCTAATTTACGTTTCCCGTGATAAAACACATCGGTATTGTTCTGCAAACCCTAAAAAAAGAACTCAATTGTAAAAACGAAATTTACTATTTACCTACTTTACTTTGGACTCACTCTATCTATTCGCGTAACCGAGGCTCCAAAATCGGCCAAAATTTTAGCGCACATAGGCACGGGTGCTAATCCAGCGAATTCCAGAATTTTGATACCTTTCAATGGTGACATTATGCTTTTCCACTTATAAGCTATTTTAACAAATTAAACCAACTTAATATTTTATTTTTACGATTTGTGTGTACATATGTACAAAGTTCAAAAATAATAAAGACAAATCAAAGACACTACAATAAAGTGACCAGACGACTGAGGCTATTGCTGTGTTTCTTATTTAAATCCGTAGATCGACCAGATTTTGAAATCTGAAATCAGATCGAGGTTTCAGATTTTTTAGATCAAAAAAATATTTATTTCATTATTATAAAATTATTTACCTTCGTCCACATAATAATTAAAATTTCCTTCTATTTCCGTTTTAACCTTCGAGTGGGCGAGCATTTTATTTTAACAAGAGCGAGCGCGTGCCGTAAATTTTACGTCATACAGTTTACAACAAATATTCACTATTTTATGATAACATAGAGTTTGGTAATTATTCATAATTAAAGAAAAATAGTATTTAAGCTTAAAAAATATTTTATTTGCAAATCTATTATGTAATAAACAAATATAAATAAACAAAAACACAAGAAAAACAATTTTTTAGTCAGAATTGGACTCATTTATATTCGCACAATCTACACACATAATTTTTCACATCACCTATAAGCATTGTTCCAAGATTAGATAAGGATTTTTCTTAGGATTACACGTGTACGGGTATTTCGTTAGAAAATCAATAAGTTCGCCGTAAATTTTACGGCTGCGCGCCCGCTCGAAGGTTAATAACGTTTGCAAAAAAAAAAGTGTTGAGAAGACAGTTCTCGTTTGCGGTAATGTATATGTATGTATTTCAATTACATGAAGTTAGCTAAACTAAAACTAATCTGAGAAATCGGAATATTTTTACAAATCAAAAAAATCAATCTAATCAATCTGAAAAAAAAATAAAAAACAGCAAAAAAATTGATCAGATCGATCTGACCTGAAATAAGAAACAACTTTTTAGTTCTCAGATCAATCAGATTGATTAGATCAGAAATAAGAAACAACAGCTTTAATAAAAGTCATTACAATTTGGATTGAAGATTGCAATCGAAGAATGTTTAATGCAAATTGTAATGTTTTGATTGACAAGACAATCAATGTTCTTTATGATTCAGAACTTTTGGTAATTTTGTCGCCGAATTAATTTAAAAAAGTCTGGTCACTGTAGTCTACACTAGACAGACTGTGATTTAATAAATCCGATTTAGCTAAACTAGTTTAAGTATTCTATGCAAAAACAAGAGGATTAGCTAAAATCGAGGCTGACACACTGCGACTAATCTCGAAAAATTCAAATCGGTTTTATTAAATCGCAGTGTGTCTAGAGGGTATTACTTTGGGAATTTTACAACAACAATGCCGTGCATTTTCATTCCGGAATGAATAGTTTCAAACCAAGCTTTTGTTGCTATAGAATTATTCTACCAATAATTTTGGAAAATTTTATCGTTTTTTATTTAAATTTTAATGTCAATGAATAAAAGTAAAAGAAAATTATTTTCGGTTTTTATTTTGAGCATAATTTGCATTTATATTTTTATACCAATTAATATTCCGGTGGCCAAAGTAAGACTGCATTTACCAAAGCGGTGAAACAAAAATTGTAGTACTATACTAACAGGGCTGCGGGATTATGTAAACATTAAATCAGCTATAAATATGTCAAAATTAGCTGTTTTATTTCATCGTTTTCCTGGATATTAAAGGGTTATGGATTATTTACATCAATCTATTGTAAATTATTATTATTACTTTAAACTTCTTACCGTGGTATTTTTTATTCAATTTATCTCAATTTTATGATAGCCGTTTTTAGCAAAACTCCATATAAAAGAAACGTAAACAAAGGTTTTTGTACACAGACTAGCGAAACTAACGAAAAGTTTTTAAACTAATTTCACAATCTATAACTTTACGACTTCTCGTAATTGCGACTTGTTGTTTTACTCGTACATCTTTTTAAGTACGACAGACAACTCGTAATGATTAAAAACATTATTTTTAAAGAAAAAAAGAAGATTCTTTTTAAGCTTTTTATCGCAATTTCGAGAAACTCGTAATGCTTACATAATCGCACGCCATATAAGCGGCGCTCGACGCCGGACTTTGCTTCTCTTCGTCTTTATGATTTTTCGTAACCACATAGACGCCACTAATTTGACATTATATTTACAAATGACTACATGTAAACTTTGTTTTTTTTGACAGATGTAAGACAGCGTCAAATAAAAGTTTATTGATATTCCTGTCCCAAAATTATTTGAATACTTTTAATAAAAATTAAGCATTACTTACTACATAAAATGGAAACAATATTAGAACAACAACGTCGTTATCACGAAGAACGTGACCGCCTAGTAAAGGCAATGGTAGATGAAAATTTAGTCAAAAAAACATCGGTACGTTTTGAAATGTTTTGTAAACATAACCTAAATTTTAATTTTCCTTTCTATTTTTTCTAGACTCGAGAGCAAATTTATTCAGACCACCGTCTAAAGGCGTTATTAGATGTAAATTAATCGTATTTTCATATATAATATTAATAAAAATAATGCTTTTGCTATATTCCAGCTTCATCATCAATCTACGGTCGCACTAAAGGAGCTGTATGAAGATAAGGATGGCGAAAGAAAATCAGAAGTTCAAGCACTTTCTGGCCCAAATGAGTTTAGCGAATTTTATGTTCGCTTGAAACAGATTAAAGAGTTTTATAAAAAACATCCAAACGAGATATCTGTACCGCTCTCCGTTGAATTTGAGGAACTTTCGAAATCCTATTCAAATCCCGATGATATGACACTACTAGTCGACTTTACGGATGAGGAAGGTTACGGTAAGTATCTAGATTTGAATGAATGTTACGAGAAGTATATAAATCTAAAGGGGATCGAAAAAATCGATTATATTTCGTATCTAATGACATTCGATCACTTGTTCGATATTTCACGAGATCGTAAAAATTCTGAATACAAAAAATATTTGGAAAGTTTATTAGAATACTTGCTCGAGTATATTATTCGGATTAAACCATTGTCCGATATCGATACGATTCAACAAAAAGTCGAAAAGGAGTTTCAAATTCATTGGCATAGTGGTACGTTCCCTGGTTGGCCGAAAGAGGCAGAATCTGCACTCGCTTCAATTGGTGCCCATCTTGATTTATCGGCCTTCTCATGTTGGGAAGAATTAGCTTCACTCGGTTTGGATCGTTTGAAATCAGCACTTATGGCTTTAGGTCTAAAATGTGGTGGCACACTAGAAGAACGAGCTCAACGTTTATTTTCGACCAAAGGACAAAAAACTTTAGATCCATCGCTCTTGGCGAAGAAAACATCGAGCAAAGATAATTCACGAGAACTTTTACGACAAAAAGATATTGCTAATCTCGAGGCACAAATCTACAAACTGGCCGATTTGGTATCTGAGCAGCGTATTGCCACCAAAGAAAATGTACAGCGTAAACAGGCTCGAACTGAAGGGGAGCGAGAAGATTCCGATGCGGAAGCAAGTGAAACTGAATCGGATGATGACGATAACGATGATGTTCCATATAATCCCAAGAATTTACCGCTTGGATGGGACGGAAAACCTATCCCATATTGGTTGTACAAATTGCACGGCTTGAATATAAGCTACAATTGTGAAATATGCGGTAACTACACATACAAAGGACCAAAAGCGTTCCAACGTCATTTTGCCGAGTGGCGTCATGCTCATGGGATGAGATGTTTGGGCATACCGAATACTGCTCATTTTGCTAATGTGACACAAATTGAGGATGCTATAACTTGTAAGTTTAATTTCTTAAATTAGCTAAAATAATATTGAAGCTATAGCTTTTTGTTTATTTCAGTGTGGGAGAAATTAAAAACGCAAAAACAGGGCGAACGTTGGATTCCAGACCATGAAGAGGAGTACGAAGATTCGCAAGGCAACGTGGTAAATAAACGAACATACGAGGATCTTAAACGACAGGGTTTATTGTAATTTATATAATAATTAAAAAAACAAAACTTATAATGATCGAAAATCAATTAATTTAATTTTTTATGCATGTAAATGGTTTTGTTGCTTTATCCTCTCTGAAGATGATCTTAATTTGTAGATCCACTTATGCAACATAACTGTATTCATCACTTGAATTTGGCGCGCGTTCAATATATTGTTTCTCTATTAAAGTCTCTATAGATTTCTTTATCATTGGAATACTTGGAGCAAAACTTACTTTTGATTGGGATAGTATCTGCAGAAAGAGTAATAGATTAGTTCAAATATTTGTTTTAATTTTTCATTGCATTAACCTCTTGTATAAGCGCATTATGTCTCAACTTCTTCCTTGATTTCATTATTCTAACGATAGCCGCTTGTAAATACATTTTTCTATCTTCATCTACTGCGTGCATCGTATGTTCAACTTCCTGAGGTGTTTCACGTTGGAGAGCTGCAGTAATTTTAAATTTAGTCCTTTTATTTGAATAGTCAAGATTCAATTTGATTTCGGTCGAATCTTCTAATTTCTGCAGAGAAAAAAAGCGTTACAATATTATATTGTATTCAAGGTACGACCTAGTAAAATAAAACTAACCTCTGTCCCACACAGCAACAATTTTGATTCAATTAAACTTTGAATATGCTTTTGTAACGTTTCATTATTTAATTGTAGCGTTTCTTGTATATCCTTACATGTCATCACATCACATGTCTCAAACAACAATAGGATAGCCATTTGAAAAGTTTGCATCGTAATGATATAAGGTTTCTTGAGGTATGAGACTTTGAGTTCACCGTGACAAAAATGGTGTAGCCACGTTAGTTTTCGCCCACTAAAATTTATATGATAGAATTTCTCAAACATTCCAATGGATTTTTCAAATTCCTGAGGTATCGCAAATGTAATTGGTACCGTTGTCGAACCAAGTAGTGGCCAGGCGCCTGCTTGTAACACTTTTATTGATAAATTTATTCCTATTTCATAATTATTATCTTTTAAGTAATTATTAAATTTATTATTTAAATCAGCCGATACCGAAATATCGGTGAACATTCGATGTAATTTATTCGTAAATTCATAGCCACACGCCTGTTTCAACCGATTGATCATTGATTCCTCTGAGTCCATGCTGTGCGATTGTTCATGAATTAATCTAAAAACAAGAATAAAAAAAGGATAAATTAAATGAATTGTTTCAGTGAAAGTATCCAGTATTTGAGCACCAATTTATGTTTCTAAACCAACACAACAATTACGTATCGCACAAACTAAAACTGCATTAAGGTCATTGCATGCTCATGACCCTTGCGCTCCATATAAAAACAGACTCACCTTTTCGCTAACATTTTACTGTAAAATTTTTGATAAACATCTTTATCATCGATATACTTAAATATCGTAATACTATTAGCTAATTTCAAATCAATCTCAGTTTCAGTCGATTTCGATTTTTTTAATAAACAATCACAGTATTTTGCCACCTGAAAATAAAAGAAGAAAGTCACAAAAAAGAAAGATAAAAATGCAAAGAAAAAATGTAGAGCTTACAAGTTCCGCACTGCGGCACGGTTGTTTATCACTTATTTTCTTATTTATAACACTAGCGCATGCCTTATCTAAAGCACTTAAAAATAACGGATCATTATTAAAGGTCTGAAGAATCAATTTTTCATATTTTTGATGTACTTCTAGCATATTTTCGACAAATTGAACATGAATCTTAAAATAAAATATAAAAGCTCGGTATTAGTTTGATAATAAAAGTGATCTTATAATACATTATGTATATGCCTCAAATGAAACTTACATTTTCCCCTTTCAAAGTTGAAATTGTTTCAATACCCTCGTTTTTAATGTGATCCAAAAATATTTGTATCAAATTTTTTAAACCGTTTGGTATAGGTTTTAGTAAAGTGTACATATTTTTTAAATCATCCCGTTTGTCTTGTGACACCATTTCCTTGCACTCGGAATACAAAAAGTCCATGTGATCGGTAATCATACGCTCTTCGCATTCTTTGCGCAATTTTGGTATAGAACTTTCATGCAGAAATGTGTATGCTCGTTTATACTCATCATTTAACTTTTTTATCACCTCCTCCATGTACTGGCTGACCGAACATTTTTGTAATAATTTAGATGCCTCGGTACGATAATACTCACCGCTAGCAGCTAGCATAGGCGTTTCAAATAGTTGCTGGTACAATTTTAGGTTTCCTTTTTTTTTGTAATTTTGAACTTTTACAAAACTCTGAATTACCCCGTGAATAGTTTGTATGCTCTGTGAATTGAATCCGGATCCAACGCGATCTGCTTTGATTCCTTCGAGGATCTGTTTGACAAGCTCCTCGCCCAGTGACTGGATCATATAGACACGCCATATATCGAGACCCAATTCACCGATTTCCATTTGCTCTAGGCTGTCGTTCGAAACATTTCCGTATATAATCTCAGCCTCAGAGAGCTTTTGTTTTTTAATATGTTGTTGATTTAAATATCTGATAATAATAAAAGATTAAAGAATATCATCGAATTGACCGAGACGTTTTTTACTTACAAATATAAATAATTTAAATAGTCAATCCCCTGACTGTACTCTGTCCAGGCAGTAAAATAGCGCTGAAGCAACAAACTGTTTATGTCACCATCGCCTGATAAATCTTGCCTATTTAAATTACCTACTTGTGTTGCTAGCATATTTTGCACGTGATTCTCGAGAAACTGTTTTGTTTCGTAATATAATTTGTCTGCTAGGGGTTCCGGATATGCGACACACAACGAATACACGTCTCTGAAATAAATAACAACATTTTGAGTTAAATATGAACTTTTATATAAATTCGATTAAATTTACCCGAATCTATTGTTCCAAACATCTCGTTTGACATTGCCCAAAGTGATCACTTCTTTGATTGTCTCTTTTAGATCTTCCCAGGTTTCATTGAAATTTACACGTTTAGGTTTCAGAGACATTTTGTTGCTAATTTGTGTGTGTGTTGTTCGAACAAAATGAATTATTTATGGTTTAATTATTTTATAAATATTTATTGCTATATGTACTACCGAAAATGAATTGTTTTTTATTTACTACCTAAAATAAGAGAAAAGGAAAATTATTGAACACACACATAATAATATATGAAAAAACAAAGAAAAACATTGAATATTTTCACTTATATATTAAAAGACGAAAAAATGACTTTGTAAAATCTATTTTTAGGAATTTTCTGATTTTTTTATATGAAATGAAAATTAGTATACACAATTTTCTTTTTGTTAATAATATTTTTGAAAATTAAAAATTCACACACAACACAAAACAATCAATACAAGGTGCTCGCGCTGTACAAATTCCCCAACAACAACAATACAAAATTGGATGATTTTCCAACTTTCTCATTGAAAATTTGGGTCCATAAATGTATACAAATTGAATTACAATGCGTTCACCTTTCAACTAGTTTCTCACAATTATATGGGTTTATACAATTACCTGATTTTAATTTAATTTTTTATTTTATTTTTAAGAAAAATAATGAATGATTAATAAAATTTCGTGCCTTATTTCTTTAAAAATAATTTGACATTTAATTTTTTTCGTCAAAACGAAGTGTGATGCGATTATTAAAAAAATTATTTTTGTTCGTCGCTTTGATCGGGTTACATGGAAGTGGAGAAATTTGTTTGGGTCTACATAAATATATAAGCACACCATGTTGGCGCGATGATTTATTAATTTATAGGTTTTCACGGATTCATTGGGGAGCGTGTATGAACTTTGAAATTTTTAAGTAGATATTCTTGATGTTTTTTTTTAGTAATTGTTTAACAAGGCTTGCCACAGCTATTTTCGCGCGATGAATGCACACTTGACAGCCAAGCGATCTTTTTCGTAACAAACTGTTATATTCATTGGTTGAAATTATTATTTAATAATTGTGAGTTGAAATTAATATTTAATAATTGTGTATTGCACACACATCAAAATGTTTAATTATTGCGAATTTTTTGATAATTTTGTATTGTACAGTTCCATGTCTTTTCTTAAATGTCAAAAAAGTGAGGTTAAAACATGCGTCAAAAAAATTCGTATGTCTGTGGAAAGTTTCCAAACGCGAAAAAAGTTTTTTCTCCAATTGCGAAATTTCAAACTTCAAAAGAAAAATATATATGATTTAAAGGTTAAAATGGTATATGATAGTTTTTTCATATTTAGTATCGGAATTCGGGCACAGGGGGCCTATTCTCGAATTCCACATTCATTTTCCACATATGGACATCTGTCAAAGTTCACACAAAAACGTTCGGAAATTGTAATTCGTATATAAAACACATGCGGCATGGACATTTTCCTATATGGGGAATTTTTTCCACATGCTTATACCTATTCGGAAATATTCCCTTAGTACCGAAAAAATTCAATTTTTATGAATTTTAACAGATGTCCACATGTGAAAAATGGATGTGGACATCTGTCAAAATTTATAAAGATAAATACCACGTTTACATTATACGTACCAAATATGTATGTACTTTTTTGCTATTTAATTATTTTTCCGCTGCAGTTCACATTAGCTTTGCGATTTGTAGTGTGAACGCATACTATAAAAGTTTGTTGTTTTGACAGATAGATTTATGTATTCGATTCAGTTTATATTTTGTGAATTTCTTCTCAAACTCTATTAGATTTGTCGGCAATTATTTGATTAACACCCGAAATTGTAGTTTAACAAAAAAACGTATAAATTTTTGTTTTAACAACAAATATACGAATGACATTAACATATAGTTATTAATTAGAGTTCACATTACAACGTAATATACTAATACTTTTTTGATACATACTTTACCGAAATATCAAAAAAGTATGTGATAAAATATTTAAATATTTAAATTTGAGTTCACATGACGATACTTTTTTGCTACATACTTTTATTCTACTAATGTAAACGTGGTAAAAGAGCGCTACAGACGATCCGATTTTGTCGGGCGGTCGATCCGATTTGGTTGGATTGGATGTAAAATCAGGGCTGACATGTTATAACCATCACTTTTTTCGCTTCGATGCATTTTCGACAGAGTAACGGTATCTTACAACTAAATTGTTTTCAAATTTTATATTTTTAACAAAGGAATACAGTTATTCTATCGAAAATGTATCGAAGCGAAAATAGTGATGGTTATAACATGTCACCCCAGGATAGGAGCCAAGCGCAAATTTTAGCGAAAAAAAACCTCGATATAGAAATTTATTTAAAAAACAAAATATTTATATATTAGAGAAAATCTTAGTAGTACGTATTGAGGGTACTTATAAAATTTTAAAATATCGTTTATATATTTTTAAATCAAAATAAATTATTCGTTATACTTTTTAACAAATTATGTAAGTTATGCGAGCAAAATTTCCATTCATATTTCTAATCCTGCTACTAAGACGATACATATAAGTACATAATTTAAGAATACCACTGGATTATTTGATTTTTTAAAATGCTAATTTTGCTAAAGTTTTCTACATTAATTTAGTCAATTGCTTGAGGAGCATTTTCTGTTTATTCAAGGTAAACAAATGCCTCACATTTTTTTTGTAATTTCATAATAATAAGTTTTCCTTATAGGGAAATAGACAACCGACAAAAAGACAGAACCTTATTGTAGAAAATTTGAATTCCGTTTTACCCTTAACTTTCGCGGATAAACAAAAATATTGGTGGATCTGCTGAGAAAAACGCTAATTTTTCATATAAAATTCAAGAATTTAAAACAGTATGAAACTTTAAATGAGTCAAAATTAAAGTCAAACGATGTTTTGCTGGGACTAGGACTTAAAGATAAAATTTTAGCTGCAATTTGTTATTTTATTGGAAAGTTCCATTTTATAGAATAATTTTATTTAAACGATACGTAGCAGCATTTTTGTTTGATGGCATATGCCAGTATATCCGCAGAAGTGTTAACAATATTTGCTGCACATTGGCCAAAAGATTTTTTAAACTCTCATATTAGATACCTAAAATTTAATCAATATATTTTTAATTGGAAAAAATTAAAATCGCGCAAACTGAAAATATCTGCGTCTGATCTTTATGCCACAACAATTTTTTCAAAACGTCAAAGTATTTTGTAAACATAGCAAAATGAATAAAAAATGCACAGCCGTCTGCTGTAAAAAAAAAAAATTAGAATTGAACGTACGTTTTTCTAGCCAACTACAATAAATTTATATCGAGGTTTTTTTTTCGCTAAAATTTGCGCTTGGTTCCTATCCAGATCGTGTCGTGTATGCATGTCGGTCCGACAAAATTAAATCGGATGTGTCGGATGGAATATTCCATCTAACCGCCCGATCAACCAACCAAATCGGATGGTGTGTAGTGTTGTCGGACGATATTCTTTATATTTTTTTGTCAACGGCATAATGCGAAATATACGCAAAAATACAAAACTAACTTTGTGTGCAAAAATACAAAATTAACCAAATGTGTAAAGCAAAACCGTAAATAAATCATAAAATATTGTCAAAATCGGATGGTATAAGTTGGATCGTCTGTAGACAACATCCAATTTGGTCGGGCCGACCGTCGGTCCAACAAATCGGATCGTCTGAACTCGGATCGTCAACTTGAATTTTTTCGGTACTAAGGGAATATTTCCGAATGGGTATACGCAGGTGAAAGAAATTCCCCACATACGAAAATGTAAATGTCCCCTGTGTTTTATATACGAATTACAATTTCCGAACGTTTTGATGAATTTTGACAGATGTCCGCATGTGGAAAATGGATGTGGAATTCGAGGATAGGGCCCCAATTTAGCTTTTAAATAGAAATAGAATTGAAACAAAATGTTTATTTACGCGTATTTACACAAAATTTAGATACCTTTAGAAAATTTGGCAAAAAATTGTAAGGAAAAAAGGAGAAAGTTTTAATAAATAAATTTATTAAAAAAATGTATAAATAGGTCTATAATTTAGCCAAACATAAAAAATAATTATTTTATAATAAATTTTTATAAAATGCGCACCAGTTTAACTTTTCATTTGTCAACATTACTTAGTAAAATGGTGAACTAGAATTCTATAATCTGTAATTGACATGGCTGTGTATGTAATGTACGTATAGTAGTGTATTATAAAAAAGTGTTCGTAGCGAGCAAACGGCGCAGTGATTACAGCTGCGGCGGTTGGATCGGGAGGTACCGGATTCGAATCATTATAGGACGGGATGCAAAAGGGATTTTTCATCATCTGATTACGATCGGTGATGAAGATGAACACATCTATGACCCCCTGTTGAGAGTGCAGAATCCATGGGCCGACCCACCTTTCATGTCAGCACTATAGGTTGGCATGAAGCAATGCAATGTGCAGGTGGTTTATACAAAGCGGGTCTAATAGTCGTACGTCCTCGATTTGGCTACTACTGCGTAAAGTAGGACGGTAAAAGTAAACTGCGAAAGAGTTGGGAGTGCCTTGAGCCCCAAAACAGATTGATAGATTAAAACCAAAAAAAAAACTGTTCGTACGCTGTACATTTTAGCTTTATACATTTTTGCGCCGGGAGGCCATTTTATTCTTTCTTTTTGGTGACTGAATCAGAGACTAATGTTAAATTCTTTTCGCCAAAAAACATCAAAAAAAAATTGATGTATATCGAAAATCATGTTTTTTTCGTCAAAAAACATCAATGTTTTTTCGATGTACATCAATTTTACGAAATGTATATTTTTTCATAAATCAACTACAACAACAAATTAGAAACGTCAATTTTTAGTTGTCAAAGTTGTCAATTAGAGTTTTTGTGCCTTGATTTTATTTAATTCGATTAAAATAACTAAGTACAACAATTAAAAGGATAAGAGACGGAACAGAACTGTTTATATTGAAAACATTTCATACGATTAAAATAATTAAACACAACAAACAAACAAAAGGATAATAAAAATCGAGACGGAGAAAACTGTTTATATTGAAAATTTTATTTAAACGATTAAACTAATTAAACAACAATTAAAATGATTTAAAATCAAGACACAAAAAACTCGTATATTCACAACTTTGACAAATACAAAATGAAGTTTCTATTTTTGTTGTTGTTAGTAACGTCAAAAAAAACATCAATTTGGTTTCGTGTACTTTTCGCACAACAAAATTTACATTGATTTGAAAAAACGAAAAGAATTCGACATAAAAAAATTTGTTTTTGTTTTTTTGACATTTCAAATGTGGTGTATCATACAAACGTGACATTTTTATAGAAAAACGTTAATTATTAAAAATGGACTTAACAAGGAAGAAAATGGCAAATTCGGAAATTGAAATTTTATTCTCCTGTGTAGAAAAATATAAAAAAATATTGATGTATAAAAAACCGACGCGGTTTCTAACAGATTGAAAAATGAAACATGGAAAAAATTACTATATATTTTAATTCACAAAACAAATAAAAAGCAGCTACGCAATACTTTCAGAAACTCCTTGAAGAATAATACTCCTCTAAATAACCAAAAAAAAAAATTTAACAAACATCAACAAAAGAAACGTAATAGAAAAAGTATTGTCAGTCATATAAAACACTGCTATAAAACTGCAATAAAAGAGAGGCTAAATTTTTATTTAGCATCGTTCATACAATCGACGAAAAGTAAAGTCCTTGAGAAGTGATTATTCATTACTCTCGGATTTTTTTTCATTTAGCGGTGTTCATACAATCGGCCTTAATTATGATTATTTGCCCCTTGCACATAATGTCGGCTGGCATTCTAAATCGTGAAATCCAATTTTTCACAAAACAGTTTCTCTTGCAGCACAAAAATTATTAAAAAATAGTTCGAATCTACCAAATTATTATAAGTTTATTAAAATTAAATTCAAAAAATCTCAAATTTCTAATTTGACGGACGGATTTCAGTGTAATGAATAGCAAAATAAAACACCTAGTGTTCAATCGGGCAAAAATGATAAAAAATATCATGATATTTTTTATCACTTTTGGCATTAAACGCACTCATTTATCACACAAAAAACCAACTTTTTTCTTGGTTCCAGCTGTCAATTTTGAATTTATTTTCTTTATGATATTTTCGGTACTTAAATTAAATTAAATTTGATTTTTTAAGATATTTATATGGTATTTACACCGTCATCTATTTATTTAAAAATAAATAATAATTTATATTTCGAAGTTTTGTCTGAGAACACAAACACAACGAAACTTAAACTAAAATTATTTGTGTCTCCAATATTTGGATAAAAACCAAATAGTTTCAATATCAAAATAATTTATAAAAAAGAAATAATTAAAAACTATAACATTTAATTAAAAACCTGACGACAAAACGAGTTTATTCTATTTTACAAAGCGATTTAAAACAAAATGTAACATTTAAAATCAATTTATCATTTTTTTCAATTTTGGTTGTTCAATCGGGTTTGACGTACAGTATTACGAAATGAAGTTAGGGTGGGATAAAATATCATGATATTTTTTATCATTTTTGCCCGATTGAACACGTCCACAGTAGGTTTTTTTTTAATTTTAACAAAATTTCCTAAGAATTTGGTAGCTTTAATAGATTCGAACTATTTTTTTTATAATTTTGAAAAAAAAATTATTATTAATACTCATGTTTTGTTAAAATTGTAATTAATATTGTAATATTGCTACTTAATTATTATTAAATAGACATTACAAGTTATACATCGTATTATTTATGGATTGAATATTTTGACAGAACCTGAGCGTATAGATTTGATTTGCTTAAAAAAGAACAGGTTAAAATAACCTGGCTAATAAGGAAAAAGATCGAATCGTTCTTGGTTAATAATTTTTTTTTTGTATTTATTTTGCTAAGGTCTATCTAGATATTATTGCTATCCAGACGACCTATAGATATTACAAAAATATTAAATGGCTCGTCACGAGCATTTTCGTATTTGCATATTTCGTAAATTTGACGTCTGTTCTGATTGGTTCTAATTATTTCTCCAAAATAAGCAAAAAACGTCAAAAATATACAAGCATTTTTAGGAAAAAATTAAAATGACGTTGCGATAAAATGACACCTGTCGTAATTTCGCAACAGAAGAACTTGGACGAAATTAATTTTTCCTCATCTTTTTTCAAAAATTACTAAAAAAATGTTCGCCTTCAAGTTCTTCTGTTGCGAAATTACCATAAAAGTTACTGAAGACAGTTTTTGAGGATGCGGCATGAACATTAAATTTTCGGGAAGCTCAGTATTAAGTTTTTGTGCTAGGCGGAATCTTAATGTTTCCATCGTCAAACATAAGTAAAATTTATTTAATTTTTGATTTCTTAAAAATGTTTGTTCGTTTTAGGAAATTGAAACTAAATTTAATATAAAATAGGATAAATTTAATATAAGAAATTTAATATAAAAGTAAAAAGTTTTTGCATTGTAACGTGCTGTTAAATTATGTATTTAATTTTGAATATACCATAAGTATGTATACATATTTCTTAACGAACTAATTTGTAACATTTTTTTTTTAATCCGTTAAAATGTATATGTACATATATTATGTTATTAATTAATTAAGATACAAAACTTCAATTTGCAAAATGTAATAAGGTATGATTCCATAATTGAAAATTTGTATGTATTCCTAGTGTTCAATCGGGCAAAAATGATAAAAAATATCATGATATTTTTTATCACTGTTGGCAATAAACGCACTCATTTATCACACAAAAAACCAACTTTTTTCTTGGTTCCAGCTGTCAATTTTGAATTTATTTTCTTTATGATATTTTCGGTACTTAAATTAAATTAAATTTGCTTTTTTAAGATATTCATATGGTATTTACACAGTCAAATATTTATTTAAACATAAATAATAATTTATATTTCGAAAAATTTTCTGAGTACAAAACACAACAAAACTCAAACTGAAATTATTTGTGTCTCCAATCCTAGCGTTTCCTCAGCCGAAAGTGATAAAAAATATCAAGATACTGCACATCAACTACTTATGACCCTCATTCCGTTAAATTTTATGTCAAACCCGAGGAAACGATCAAAATGAAAAAATAAAAAGAAAAGTTAAAATTAAACGTCAAACAATTTAATTTATTCTGATATTTTTTATTAAAGATAATTAATTATAATTTTTTGTAGTATTTGAAACTATTAATTCTCATTTTTGCAGAGTGGTACATTGGTATAACTCTTTGGGCCTTCAGCCAAAATTACGGGGAGGGGGGGAAGATATTTCTACTTTTTTTCAGTAGATATATTATGAGCGATTGGCCGAATAAAAACGCCGAAAAATCAACTTGAAACTATTAAATATTTCCAATATATATTATGGAAATTGAAACTAATTAAAATTATTAATTAAGTTTCTTTTGCATAAAAAAACAATATTTTTTGATAGGTAAAACCAAAAAAATCTAGGATTTTTTTGGTGATAAATGAGTGCGTTTTATGGCGAAACGTGATAAAAAAAATCATGATATTTTTTATCATTTTTGCCCTAGGAAACACGACGTGGATAAAAACCAAGTAGTTTTGTGGTGATTGGTTGGCGTTATATGATAACGGCCAACGGAACGAACTTACAATAAAGCAGTACATTTACTTTAATCAATTAGTTTTATTTTTAGCATGCTAAACGAATACTTTATTTAATGACAATCTAATCGCACTAAGTTGATGCAATTGAACAAAAATTTCAGATTTACCTTTTAGACCTAGTTTTTTTCGTATCTAGAATATTTTTTTGATAAACTTTATTAAGGGTGTTTGTTTTATATATTTCAAAAAACTTATCCAAAAATATTAAGAAATTTTCAGCGAACAACTTAGATGTACCATACATATCCATGGAATATATACACCCTCTTCCATTATTTGACAGATTCATATAATACTGATCACCTTCATCTATTTCAGCTATCAACCAAGAATGCTTTACTTCACTATTTTTTATATTATGCTTCATACAATTATTCTTAAATGAATGTTGCTTCAACACCATGTATTCAATTTGGTCATCGTCATCCGATTCAGTAGGTCCACATATAATTAATCCCTCACCATACACAGATCCATATTTATTTAGAAAACTTGTATACACCTTTGGCAATGAATTTAGCTTTAAGCTATTTTTATTTCTATTTATTTTTTTTATTGCTTTCTCTATATTAGGATTAGATATAGCCGATCCAATAGCAAATAAACCTCTTCTATTTTCCAAGAATGCATCTACTTTTTGAGCCATAAGTGCTACTTCATCACCTACACTATCACGTTCCACAGATCTATCATGGGATCCCCTACTAGACTCTGCTTGACTACTTGTTTCACTTCCCCTATCCATTTGATAGTCATAATATGATGAACATCCTAATTGTGTTAAAAACACAAATGATAAAGAGCATATATTTTTTATATTTAACATAGGATTGATTTTTATTGATTTCATGATATATAACTAACTACTTAGTCTATCCCGAAGTATTATTTATTACATTGATTATCAGTTACAATATACGTGTTTTTTTCGCTAAAAATAACAAGGTTTTGACATACTTTGTGTAAAAACCTTGCAAATTGAAAATATAATTTAAAAAATATTCAAAATCAATTCATATTATTTTAACAACTTTGAAACACCTTTATAAAAAACAATCTAACATATTGTAAATCATTGTTTTATAACAGCCAATAATCAATAAAATGACATCTTTTAAAGCTTTGCTCTAAAAAATAAACAATCCATTTTAATATTTCTACTTTGAAAAAACACAATTACACAATCTTAAAAAAAATTCATAATCAATTCATTTTATTAAAATATATTTATCGAAGATAATACTTCAGGATCGACTACTTAATACATTTACTTTAATCAATTAGTTTTATTTTTCCGTCGGCAAAATGCAATAAAATGTTTATACCTTCGAAACGTCAGACTAAGCAACTCGTTTCGCTTTCCTTATGCCGGGTGACCTCTACATTTAATTCCCAAAATTATGTAAATTATACTCGTTTCCATGGTGTGGTGAATAAAATAATAAACTGTAGAATCGAAACTAGCGGCGCAAAACAACCGGTTTTGTAATTAGAAAAAAAAGGTAAATATAAAAAGTTAGTTACTTGGCTAAATTCCTGCGAGCAACAACGAATTTGCTCAGTGTAGTTATAATTAAAATTAATTTGAAAAAGATACCATATTTGAATGATATAAGAAACTGTGTAGCACAGTCTATGGTATCTTAACTAATTACTACAATTTATGTTAATTATTAGAAACAAATAAAAGAACAAATAATAAATGTTTAGTGTTTAAGTGTTTGTTATATAATTAGCGCATGCCGTCGGTATTTGATTTCCTTATTAACATTCAGCCGACGGGAAATATTCAGTGTATGCCATTACAGTCGTAGGGCATATTTCAAGCATCCGCTTAGGGCCGATCATTGGATTAGCCCTAACCAAATAAAAATTATAGGCTTCCTGACACGGAGTACCCTCAGGGACCTATAGTTTCAATATCAAAATAATTGATAAAAAAAATAACAAAAAAATATGTACATTTAATTAAAAACCTGACCAAAAAACGAGTTTATTTAATTTTGCGAAGCGATTTAAAACCAAATGTAACATTTAAAATCAATTTATCATTTTTTATCAATTTTGGTTGTTCAATCGGGTTTGACGTACAGTATTACGAAATGAAGTTAGGGTGGGATAAAATATGATATTTTTTATCATTTTTGCCCGATTGAACACGTCCATTATTTGCGTAACAAAACGTTCAATACGAAATACAATGCCTAAGAAGGTGTTTAATAACCATTTTGAACAAACGTTAAAAAAAAAAAAACATCACAGACTCAAACCAATAAGAAACTTTTTTTTAAAAAATCCATTAATTCTAAAATTACTCTTATCTGTCAAAAATTCAAAATCAATTTATCTCAAATAAATAAACAAGTAAATTTAATTAATGAAAATTAGTTAAATTTTAAATTAATAAAAATTAGTTAAATTTAGATCCATTTAATTAAAATGGCATGTGCCTACCGAGGATGTGAAAAGAGGTACCAAACTTTCTCATCGACTAACTTTTTCTACTTACCAGTTGACAAGCGCCGTAATATTTGGATTCAAAATTCAGGTAATTTTAAACTGAAATTTGTGCCTGCAAGTAAAAAAGTACGATTCTGTGAGGATCACTTCGATCCGATTTATTTTCGTCGGCAATTCAGTAGAACGACATTGAGACGAGATGCTATACCATATAGTTATTTTGAAAACAGTGAAGGGTACGAAATTGTTTGTCAATAACTTCTATAGGATTAAGATTACTCTAATTTTTCAGTTATTTTGTAGTCGCCCAAGCTTCGAGGACCGGTCGAAAATCAGCTTAGATATGTCTCAAGAGGATAAAGTTTCGACTACGATCGAAAATGAAGAGATAATCGAATTAGTTACAGAAGTGGAGATATCCAGTTTTTTGCACACCGATAATGAGGAGGCTACATTTTCAAACGAAAATCACTTGGAAGAAGATTATTTAGAAGATCAAACCGAATTGGTAGAAATTATGGAGCCTTCGAATTATGCTGAACATGAGAAAGAAGAAAGTATTTGTTCCGAAATTGAGAAAACATTCGTTGATGGTAGTACACAAACAACTGAATCAGCATCACCATTTTCATCTACGTGCGAATATGATGAAGATGAGCACTTTGTTTTATCTCTTATCGGTCCTTTACGACGGCTGCCCAAACACATGAAAATTTCTACGAGATTATCGATTTTAGAAACAATTGCACGATGTGAATCACAATGCAAATAAAAAAATTTATAAATGATTACCCGTTATTTGTTTTATTCTATTACTCAATAGATGTCTCTCAGTGTTACGTTTAAAAAATTTGAAGCCAAGCCAGCTTGAATTGATGTGGCCTAAAAGTAAGCTGATGGAAAGATCGGGGTATCGTATTAGTAGCTGGATCGTAAAATGAAACGTCCAAATAACAGCTAACTAGAAATTTAATAACAAAATCAGAATTAATATCACCAACATACATAAACCAATTTCAATAATTAGTTTTAGTAAGGTGACGTGATGAACTTGATTTATTTACTTTATAATTGACGGACTTGATAAAACATGTTTTTAAAGTATCGCAAAAATTTTTTAATTTGCATAAATAATTTAATTTGTAGATTACAGTATGTATCTACTTTTATAATACAAATAAGTATGCAATGGTATTGTGCAGCGTGACAAAATAAAAATGGACATGCGTCATGTCATATAACATGACATAATCATGTTTATTTTAAAATATTTACAATAGACATATTTCTCATTAGTACTTTGATGATGATGATGATGATGGTGATCGATGTTGAATGGTTAGAGATTGTGTTTTATGTACATAGTAAAATTGTTTTCTTATTAATCAATATTTTGTGAGTCATTCGAGAAAAATTAGTACATTTACTGTATGCTGCGTCAGCATTTTATGCAGCGTCGTTTTTTCAACCGGCATTTCAATCTAAAATCTAATAACCGGGTGCAACAAGTAAAATAACTGTGGTTACATCGTTGTTGTACACATAGTTGAATTAAGATATGTACTGCCATACGCAAAAAGTATTTGATATTAAACAATAAACTTTTAAAAAATAATACTTTTAATTTAATTAGACTAGTTAATTTCAATTTACATCCTAATCAAAAAAAATTTTAAATTTTCATTCTAGGGGCATTTACAGTTAATTTAATTTTATTCAAAATTGTTTGTGCACACAAATTTTGATTCATAATTATTTGTGTACTGTGTGGAAAAATAAAATGAAAATAGCAAATTAATTAATTTAAAATTGTTTGTGATTAATTAAATAGTGATTTGGTCACTTACATATGTTTCGTATCGAAAAAGGGGAAATTTTATTAATTCTCTATTGAAGTCATTTCGTATGGTTTTATTCGCATCATACTAGAAATTTTTGGTTTCCTAAATTGCGAATATCTTTCGCTTTCATTTAAACTTCCGCAAGTTTAAATCGAAACTCTGACTTGACCTCAAGGCTACAAATTAAAGGTTAAGATTTTATGTAAAATTTCGTGGAAATGATTCTTCTTGTGTATGGGAACATTATTGCGCTGAAGAGAAAATTAAGAGCCGACTACTTAGTTTGACATCAACTGGGAATGTTGCTTCATTCAATGAACGGAATTTGAGCAATGACCTTGAGCAGTTGTTTTTTTTTGTATAGAAAATTATGTTATTTATGAAGGGGTTGCGGGGACAGGGTGGCAATAAACTAGATAAAGACTCCTGAATGCGAGTACAGACTTATCAAGTTGGTAATGTAAAGATTTTGATATGGATGAAATCTTTTATAGCTCAATTAATTATGACGGAAACTGCGATTTAATGGGATGGGTGATAAAATTACATCCCGTATCGCATTTAACTGAAACGTAATAGTAGATCGGCCGTGTTGTAGTTTTACGTATTCTTATTTATAATTATTTATACAATATAATAACTTCGGTATTATTAGATTTAGTAAATTTAGGTGGGTGTGTTTATAGTTATTTTAATGCTTTGTTCAGTAGCACCTCCGGTCACTTTATAATTGAAAACTGATGCTGATAAGGCTAAGTGCATCCGTCCTGTATCTGTTTTAGAGATGTCAGTGTAGCTTACTTTATACCTTCAGCTTAACGCACTTTATTCCTTCAGATTGACGGCATGTGAAAGGTATTTTGACTTTAATAGAGAATGTAGAGGATTGCCGGTGGGCGTTCATTGGCATTATGGCGTCTCATAGACCATTGTCATGGGAGCTAAGAAATCTCACAAGAAACGACTCTGGACTCATTGACAGTTCGACAAACCTTCACCAACATTTTTGAAGAAATAAAGTTAGTTTGATAAGAATTACAGACACCATCAAGCATATGTACGTATATTGATTCGTTAAGAACACAAAGAAACCCTAATAGAAATTTTTTTTAGTGAAAATCTAAAAAACTGCAAATTAAATCATGTTGATTTCTTGCAGGTAAATAGATGCTATCGAGATTAGTACTTCCTGAAAAAATTATCTCAAAATTGTTACTCTGCCGAGTTATGGGCTAATAAAGTCTAGATATGTAGCTTTACGTCAACAAATTTGAGACTGTAAATTATAGAGCGTAATTTATGTTTATAGAGTCTATAAACACTCCCGAGCAGCTAAATCGAAGCTTCAGCGCGCACAGAAAGGCGAATCTTTTTAAAACGGCTTAACCGATTTTCACAAGACATTATTTTTTTGAAAGCCCGATATTTTTACTTTACTTTTTCTGTCTGCAATGGTTCGCATGATGGGGTTCCCAATTGACTTTATTAAGGTTTTGACAAAGATTTGGTGGATCGCACCCCACTCCTCATCCAACGCAATCTTGAGGTCACTGATGTTAGATGATAACGGATTTCTGGCTTGGACCCTCCGTTTTAGTTCGTCCCATAAATGCTCAATTGAATTCATGTCTGGAGTCCAACCCCATCCATGAATTTCCGAGTGGTTCGAGCTGTGTGGTACCGGGCAAAGTCATGCATCATGATCCAAGAGAATTTCCTCGATACATCGTTCAGCGGTCAGACCTCCTCTATGGCATCCACCAGGTATGAAAACAAGATCTGTTTTTCCCTCAAGCGATAAGCAAAGCCAGCCCACACCATGCACGAACCGCTGCCGTACGGGACTGTTTCAGCAAAACAGTACTGCAAAAATGGCTCTGCTGAACGCCGGTAGACCCGGTCTCTCCTACCACTACCATGGAGACGTGTTCTGCACTCGTCAGTGAATAGAACGGACCTCCATTGCTTGATGCTCCAATTGATGTATTCGCGAGCAAATTCGAGTCGCCCTTAGAGTGCGGTTGGCTTCCTTCAAGCTTGGACTGATCTGGAATATTTAAAAAAATCGAAGCTAATGTGGAAATGTAGTTCCTGTCTTTTAAAATATAAAATAGTGAATTGGAAAAATGATGAATGTTCCGTGATAACTAATGATCCTATGCTGTGCGGATTATTCGGAAAAATCGAAAACGAGCTGCGTGACATTATTATTATTATTATTGGAGGGCTATGTGGGCAATCAGTCACCTCGCACTGCGACCTAAAAGATCTATTGTGCTGGACCCTACTTAATTATCCGTCCAGTCAATATTCAGATTCTTAATGAACCTGATAATACTGCCAGCCGGTACGTGATACATACTATCTGGGCTTATTGTTCTCCCTCCTATATGTTTACTACAGCATGTAGTTCCGCTAGAAAGACAGTAGCATTGTTTATTTATTTATTTACCAGCACTAACAAATAACATAGGTTACAATACCAATAATTTTGTACATAAAAAAGTGTAACAAATTATTATTTCGAATACGACTCTTAAAAAGATCCCTTGAAATGTTACAATCGAAAAGTTCTGAATATTGGTTAAAATATTTTGACGTACGCGCGACCGGTTCATCAATTCTATAATTCGTACGATGAAAAGCAATACTCAGTCTTAACTGTCGTGGACGAAGAATTCTCTTAGGAACATAAAATGAATATAAGTCAAGCAATATCGGACAATTAATCTTAGCACAAATTACATCCCGAACAAATACTGCATGAATCATCTCTCTTCTGAATTCAAGACTACGAATGTTCAAAAAAACGACCGGCAATAGAAGGTAAACTAAATCCTGAAGTTGACCTTGGAAGTCTTCGGAGAGCAAATATTAAGAACTTTTTTTGAATCCGCTCAATACGATCACTAAAGATTTTATAACCAGAACTCCAGATAACTACAGCGTATTCCAAAATAGGCCTAACAAAAGCAGTATATAATGTCTTGAGAGTATATGGGTCAGAAAATATACGATCTTGTCTCTTTATGAAACCAAGCATCGAGCTGGCTCTAGCTACATTCATTTCTATATGTTTAGTAAAACTTAGGTTACCTGTAAATAAAACACCTAAATCAATAAACTGAGCAACTCTATCTATTTCCACGTTTTGTAAACTGTATGGAGCTACAATTAATATCTTAACTCGTGCAAATGACATAGTTTTACATTTGGAGATATTGAGAGCTAAACGATTTTCGGTGGTCCAATCACTAAACCGATTAAGGTCCTGTTGTATCAATAAAAGGTCTGCGCCATTTCGAATAGTAGCGTCAATTTTAAGGTCATCTGCAGGATTCCGAGAACTTGTTGATCAAGGTAGTATACTTCAGCTCAAAATAAAAGAATTGATTCTTCGTTAGGAAACCTCTACAAAAATTCTTTAGAATTTCCGAGATACTCGAGAAAAAATTTGAAAACTCTCAAATTCTCGAGAAATGAAATTCATCGGGAAACATAGTAAGTATTTCTCGGTTTCTTGAGAAATAAAGTTTCTCGGGAAATCGCAATTACTACATAGGAGGTGTAGCATAGAATAATAGGATGTATGTCACCGAAATCGATTATGGAACAATTCGTTAAGCTGGAGTACCACATGAGGTCGCGTTTCCGGTCTAAACGTTATGAAATTAAAATTATGGTAATTGAGAACTCAAACACTAATGTTTAGAATCGCATTAATGACATTCCCCTCATTCTGGATTAATTAGACATAAACACAGAAGTCATTGCGGTCGATTCGTTCATAATTCAAAAAGAAAATTCAAAGTCTTTTGTACAGGTGTTGGGTATTAACTGAACTTATTACACCTAAAAACATAACACACAATTAATATTCATAAATCATAAGTATTATTTATGTCTGAAATGTATGTATGTATGTATGTATGTTCTCTATCGATTATTTTTATTACTACTAATAAGTGGGAAAAAGACGAAACGAAAAAACTTTTGCTGCTCTCGTAAGAAACCTGGATGCTAGTTTTAACCCAGGGCTTAGTGGACATTTTTTCCAGAGGCTCAAAACTTGATCATGACTAACAGATTTAAGAAAATCCGGCAAAAATTCAGTACATATAAGCATTATACTTTATGGTACACGAGTATGTACGATGTCTAAGCTTATTTCTTGTAACAAATTACACAACAACTCTTATTTCTGTAACAATAACATAACGTGAGACGGGCCGATAAATAATTGTACACATAAGCAAATTTCTCAATAGTTCTGCTTTAGTATAACAGAGGCAAACTCTAAAAAAATACTACTCGATTCTTCAAAAAAATTCTTGCAGTTTACAAACATTTCTTATACATATACGCATCCAAAATCGTTAAAATCAATAAAAAAAAAAAAAAAAATTAACCCTGCGCTATAAAAAAATATAAAATTAAAAACACATTTTTATTATTATTACACTTTTTTTTTTTTTTTAAATAGTATCACATATTCACATACTAATACAGCTGGTGTTTTTCGATAGGTGTCAACTCGCTTTATTAGTAATCCAAAGAACGCGAATTTAAAATGTAATTCGCCAAAAATACATTTTGTTGTTGTTGCTGTTCTTTTTTATTTTGATAAAAATTCCCGAAACTATTAAATATTTACTAATTGCGTTGCACTTATCGCTTGTTAGTACATACATCCATAAATATGATTTTTTATTTTTTTTGGAACGCGACCTTTATAGCAGCGAGACTAGAGAGCTGTAATACATACTAATTAAAATACTAAATAGAAATGCTTTTAATGGGATATTGGAAGTCATTTAAAATTTAAAACATGGGATGGATCTAAAAACAAAAAATGAAAATAAAAAATTGTGATTTATGAAGGTTTGTGAAGAGAATATATTACTAAATGTATACTACTCGAAAATATTTTAGTATTATATGGAATTTTTTATTTTTTTTTTTTTTTTGTACTGTACTCGTATACTATTTATAATTTTTTAATCTAATTTTTGTTTTTTGTTCCGCTATTTTGTATGTACATAATTACATTGATGCGTTAAGTTCAATGTCTAAGAAACAGTTGTTTGTTTATTATAAACGCTTTTGAGATATATGGGTTAAGGGTAGTTTCAAGTTTAGATATTCAAAAAACTAGCATGTGCACTCAATATACATTAGGTCGAATAAATGTTAGTTTCAGAGAATTACTTCAACGCTGAATTGTTTTAAAGTTAACGTTTCAATCTAGAGTTTCTAATGAAGGAAAGTAGGATGTACTCATCAGATTGTTCACACAAAGGTAACGCATTGTATTCATATCATTGTATTCTTGTCGTTGGAGTAATTGTTATCGTTGGAGTAATTGTAGTTATTATGGATTGATCTTAGCAACAGTTTAATTCATAATCATATTGCCTAAATTGTACTTAATTGGTTCCATGTTCCAAGAGGAGCGACAGGGCCGTTTTTATATATTTAGGTGCCCTGGGCTAAAAATATTAGGCGCCTTTGTCGAAGCAAAATAGATTTTTTCAGTGTAGAATCATTTTCTGTTTTAAAACCAGTAGGGGGAAGTGGGGCTAAAGTAAGCACTTTCCACAATTTTCTTAATCAAAGCTTAAAAACTGAAATATTCGGAATTTTTTGATACGTAGATTATTTTATGAAGTTTGGCCTAAAGAATGGGTCTGTCGGAAGCAAAAAGAATCCTTTTGATTTATTTAAAAAACAGCTTACAAAAAAGTATGTTTTCCGTTTACGTTTACCCCTACATTGGGGTAAGTGTAAGCAAGTAAAATTTTCCTGTGGGGTAAAAATAAACTAAATACTTTGATTAATATACATAACTTTATTAAAATAAAATAATATCACAAAATAAAATTAAACAGTTTCACTGTAAAATAAAACAAATAGTAATGCACAGTAATCAACTAAAAATAATTAAACAGACTTAAGAATATTTATCGCATGTTGTAACCGTTTATATCGACGGTAATCCTATAGTAACCTTTAGGCCTTATAGTTCCTGGGATTTGGCTTGGATCAGGCAATTTTGCAACAATGTCACTTCTACTGACCTGCGATATGTCATCGATAATTGGAAAAACATAATAATTATTATGTTTTCTTAAAAACTTTGTATCGAAATCTTTTGTTTCATATGGCTGTTCAATTCTACCGATGTAAAACACTTGTCTGCCTTTGATTTGGGCAAACTTTACTATGAGTGTCATGGGTTGATCTTGGCAATCGACAAACTAGGTCTGTAAATATGTGATTCGTGTCACATACCTAAAAATATAAGTTGAAAATTATTACTTCCTATTGACAAATGTGTAGTTATCCGATAATACCGGCTTTTGAATTGGAATTTGAGTTCCGTTTATGGCCCCATTCACATTACAAAACCCAAATTTCTCATAAAATTTTCATTTTACTAGGAGAATTTCATTGCCGTTCTTTGAAAATTTAATAAATTTGTAGTTTTACAGCATAGTGCATTTTAAAATTGAGGAAAAATGCGACTCACCGTCGATTGCAGCAAATTATGGCCACATATTTGCCCATTGTTATATTTAAAATTGCCCGAACCAAATATGTTAAGCCTTACTAAGACCTAAAAAATTAAATAATTGGTTAATTGAAAGATAAATAGCACATTTACAACGTTTGATATTTCCTCTAACGTCTTCCTTAAATTCATCTATCAAAAGTGTTAAGAATATTGATCAAATATTATGTTATGTTACGTTCTATGTTACATAATTACGTAAAGTTTCGTTCCACTTTTCTTTCTTAGTTCAGTGGTTCTTTTTCTATTATGTTTGTATGACAAGGACAACACTGTGTAAATTCATGTTTATGTTTTTTTTTGTTGGTTAATGGCTGCTGAAGTCGTATTGTGTAGAACACGTTGTGCGTACGAGAAATAAAGCGAGTTTTATAATTATCATCAGTGTGTTTCTTTATTAAATCTAACAGGTTATGGGCCCAGACACCCAGAACACAACACAGATAGAGATATTATAAAGATTTTAAATAAAAAGGTATATAAATCCAGCCTTTGTGCAAAGTGAAATTAATATATAACATAAGAAAAAAAAAATGGAAGAACAAGGAAAATTGGCCAGCATGGAAATTTCAAGTGGGTATAATTTTGAATTCCAATAATGCTTGGAAAGCACCAATGGAACAAATCTCAAACCGAAAGCTCCGAACGAGAAAGATGTGGAGAAACTTCTAGAATACAATGCAAAACTGGCAGAATGGACGAAAGCGGATAACGTCGCGCAGAAAGTTATTGCGACAACAATCACCGAACAACAACTTCTCCATATAATTAATTGTGGTTCAGCAAAAGAAATGTGGGATAAACTCCTTGCGGTACATGAGCAAAAATCAGATGCCAGTGTACATATGCTACAACAACTATGGTATTCAACAAATAAGAACCCGGTAGACGACATTGCTACGCATATTTCAAAACTAGAAGACCTCGCTCATCGCCTTAGAAACATGGGAGAAGAAATCCCCAGTTCGCTAATATTTACGAAAATTTTAATGACATTGCCCACACAATATAACCATTTTGTAAGTGCATGGGATTCAACACATATAAATGAAAAAACGCTGCCAATCTAACTTCGAGACTTATAATTGAAGAATTACGTATCAACTCGCAAACCAATCTGGAAGCAAATGCTTTTGCAGCGAAAAAACACCACACACATACTCATCACCGAAACAATCCTGGTAGTCAACACAATCAACATCATGGTAACATCGGAAGATGCTACAATTGTAATAAACCGGGTCATTATGCAAAAGAATGCTGGAGTAAGAACAAAACACAAAACAAATCCCAGGATAAAGCACACGGTAATGCGCTGATGAGTAAAACACTGACATCAGTCACGTCTTTCGATGCTGGGGGGCACAGAATCGTATTTGGATTCTGGTGCCAGTGACCATATGTCAAATCAACGCGAATGGTTTGTTAATTACATTGAGTTCGATCCACAATTACCAATAAGAATGGGTAACGGCGAAAACATTTTTTCTCATGGCAGAGGTGATATAAATGTCATGGCGTTTGACGGTAAAAAGTGGGTTGAAAGATATCTAGCGGATGTTCTTTATGTACCAGAAATCAAATATAATCTATTTTCGGTGGGTGCTGCACTAGACAAAGTGCTGTAGCCCAAGACTTGAATCAAACGACAGAAGCTGCAAATTAATTCGTGAGGGAAATATTGTTGCAGTGGGCGAAAGGCAGAAGAAGTTGTACAAAATGAAATTTCGAGAAGTAACAGCAACAAGCGAGTTGGAAGGTAACATCGCCGGAAAGGAATCAATCCGAATCTGGCATGAGAAGTTAGCGCATCAAAATCTTCTATACGTGCGAAATTTTCTGAAGAAAGAAAACATAAATTTTAAAGATCAGGAAGACATTTGCTGTGATGCTTGCATTTTAGGAAAGATGCACCGACATTCATTTCAAAAATCTGAAACCAAGAGTTCTGAAGTAGGAGAGCTTATTCATGCCGCCGTCTGCGGTCCAACGCAGGAAAGATCTATCGGGGGATCACTATACTTCTTGCGATTAAAGGATGATCTTTCACATTGGAAATGGATTTCTTGAAGGAAAAATCCGAAGTAGCAGAACACCTTGAGGATTTTTTTAAAAAAACAAATAGACATCTAGGCAAAGGTATAAAAGTGCTACGCACAGATAATGGGTGGGAATTTATCAACCAACAAGTTAAATCATTAACGAGACGATATGGTGTCGTTCATCAAAGGACAGTTGTTTATACTCCAAACAAAATGGCACAGCAGAACGTGAAAATCGAACAGTAGTGGAAGCTGTAAGAACACTTTTAAATGCGAAGAGACTTCCTACAAAGCTAGGGGCTGAAGCTGTACCTACAGTGGTTCACATATTGAACCGGACTGGAACGAGTAGAGAGAAAGGCATAACACCATATAAACTCTGGATAGGAAAGGATGCTAATGTTAACAACCTAAAAATATTTGGTCACGAAATCTACACTCACGTGCCAAAGGAGAAAAGACGTAACTGGGACCCTAAAGCCGAAAAGGAATTTTTTTTGGGATATGAAGACCAGGTGTAGAGTATGGTTCCCGTCCGACGATCGGATCAGCATCTGTAGAGACGTAAGATTTACAAACAGGTTCTATCATTCAGACGATGTCATGAAGTTGGTTGAGGATTGTCAAACACAAGTGGAAACATGCAACATTGAGGTACCACCAGTGGTGACAGCGGATGACTCTGATATACAGGACAGTGCAACAATTAAAAATGTAGATGATGGACCAGTGATAACTAACAAAGAGGTAGATTTGCTGGATCAGATCGATCATATAGACTCTATCGATGAGGTACCCCCCGTTCGCGACCATCCAAGGCATGATCTACGAGATCGAGCGATTTTGATGCGACCAGCGAGATTCGCTGATATGACTGAGTTGTCAGCGTGTGTTTCCGAGTGCATTGAGCCTGTCACATACGAGGAAGCTCTTAGCTGCGAGGATAAAAATGAATGGAAAAGAGCCATGGATGGTCAAATCAAATCGGTTACTCAAAATAACACGTGGAACTTAATTGATTTACCGCAAGGCGAACCAACAATAGATAACAAATGGATATTTAAAATCAAGAGACATCCCAATGGAAGTGTAGAACGTTACAAGGCGCGGTTGGTGGCACGAGGCTTCAAACAGCAATATGGAGTAAATTATTTCGAAACGTTCAGTCCAGTGGTTAGATTTGACTCTCTAAGGGTGATTCTTTCGATTGCGGCATCAAAGGGGATGAAACTTCATCAATTTGACATTAAAACTGCATTTCTATATGGAGAACTGAAAGAAGACATTTATATGCAGCAACCCATTGGGTACGAAGATGGAACAGGTCGTATCTGTAAACTGAACCGAGGTCTTTACGGTTTGAAACAGGTCTCGAGATGCTGGAACCAACAATTTACAGATGTTCTGCAAAAATTCAACCTCAGAGCAACAACAGCAGATTCCTGCGTATTTTCAAATCACCAAGAAGACCATCAATTAATTTTAGCAGTTTACATTGATGATGGGTTAATTTCTTCAACAGATACCAGTTTAGCTGAGATATTACTTGAGGAATTAAAAAAAGAATTTCACATATCTTCCAGTACAGCCAAATACTTTCTTGGTTTGGAAATCGACAAACTTCCTGACGGATCAATTTTCCTTCATAAGGAAGCTTATGCAAAGAAGGTATTAGAAAGGTTCAATATGACGGGAGCTAACCCTGTGGCTGTTCCAGCTGATCAACACCATCAAATATGTTCAACCTTGCATCCGAATGGAGATAACAATTTAAGCAATGCACCCTATCGTGAGGCAGTCAGAAGCCTCATGTATCTTTCGACCGGTACAGGACCAGATATCACTTTTGTGGTAAACAGTGCGGGACAATTTTTAGAAAAGCCAAAGAAAATTCACTGGAATGCGGTAAAGAGGGTTTTAAAATACCTGAAAGGAACGCTACGCTATGGTCTTTTCTTTAATCCCCAAGAAAATTTAGTATTTAATGCATTCAGCGATGCGGATTATGCAGGCGATGTAGATACAAGAAAATCGACCAGTGGCTTCGTTATAAAAATTGGATCGTCTATGCTCTATCTACAACTGAGTCGGAGTATATTGCTGCTACTGAAGCTGTCAAGTAGATCGTATGGCTAAAGAACTTATTACAACCACTTCTGAACGATAACAAACTAACGAGCATCTTATATATGGACAACCAAAGTGCTATTCGGTTGATTAAGAATCCCGAGTTCCACAAGAAAACAAAACACATCGATGTAAAATATCATTTCATCAGAGAAAAATATGAATCGGGAGATTTCTCACTGGAGTATGTGGCATCAGAGAGCCAACAGGCGGACATCATGACAAAACCACTATCGAAAGCGGTTTTTCAACATTAACGTGAAATGCTACAAGTCGTTGACATTCAACGTTAAATATTATTGTATATTGAATTAAAATCTATAATTTACTCAAAGTGGGAGTGTTAAGAATATTGATCAAATATTATGTTATGTTATGTTCTATGTTACATAATTACGTAAAGGTTTGTTCCACTTTTCTTTCTTAGTTCAGTGGTTCTTTTTCTATTATTTTTGTATGACAAGGACAATACTGTGTAAATTCATGTTTATATTTTTTTTGGTGGTTAATGGCTGCTGAAGTCGTATTGTGTAGAACACGTTGTGCGTACGAGAAATAAAGCGAGTTTTATAATTATCATCAGTGTGTTTCTTTATTAAATCTAACAAAAAGTTTCGTGGTTTTATTTGTGAAACGATACCGTTTAAAACAATCGTGATCGTCACATTTAAAAGGATTTTCAAGATTTAATAATATATTTCCAGGTGCACAAATACGATTCCTTCGTTTCCGCTGAATTATAGCTTCCATTCTTAATTGATTATTTCATAAATTACAATCGATTTATTAACAAAATTATTATTAATTTATTACAAGATACTTACTATTCAAAGTTTTTTTTAATTTGATTTTAAAAACACAAGTTATATATATTTATTTTCAATAATAATCTGCACAAATATTTAGAAATGGTTTATCTAAACTAAAAAAATATTGACATCTAATTGACTGTTTGCTTGCTAACCAAGAAAAATTATCGAGTATCCCATTTTTTAAAATTCAGCAATAAATTGGGTTGCTAAATTATCGTGTATATCATTCTAGCAAATTAGCAAGAAATGATTGCTTATCTGCTTGCTTGAGTATCGAGTAGCCTAATATGTCATTCAAAATATTTTTTTCTTGTACATAATTTTTTGTTTTCTGTATTGCTAGCCCAAAAAGTCACTCGCAACTTTTTTTAATTTTTTGCTTGCTAGGAAGTCGCAAACACGTTCGAGCATACCAAAACGTTATTATAAGCTAGCAAGTTGCTAATTTGCTTGCTAGAATGTATCGAGCATCTACCACATAGATAGTTGTAGTTTGTCTAATTAATGCAGCAATTCCTTTTGTATTTCATTACTGCTGATTTAGCAATGACACATCTTAATTACCTGGTATATTTCTAAATTCGGTAAAATAAAAAAAAGTAAATAAATTTCAACTTCGAACCGTAAACCACCCTTAAGATATATGTAATCCCATAAGCTAACTATTGGGCTGGACCAAAACTATTACCAAACTCAAGATCCACGAGAACCAGGCGTTCAAACCAGTGAAGCATAAGGTTAAGCATCACATAGTGACTCGTGGACCTCGGTATTCGCTAAGCCTAGATGGCTAAGCACAGAAAAACTAGTGATAGCTAAAAAAGAATTCGATTACATGATTGAACAAGGAATCTGCAGACGGTCTGATAGCCCATGGGCAAGCCCGCTTCATCTCGTCCCGAAAAATAATGGTGAATGGCGACCTTGCGGGGATTACCGAGCTCTGAATAACGTCACAGTGCCAGATCGGTACCCAATCCCGTACGAGTTGGAAGGTTCCACAGTGTTTTCCACTATTGATTTAGTTAGAGCAAACCATCAGATACCAATAGAGGAAACAGACTTGCCAAAACTGCGATTTCTACACCATTTGAATTATACGAATTTACGCGTATGACATTCGGTCTGAGGAACGCTGGTAATTCTTTTCAGCGGTTTATGCATTCCATCCTGCACAATCTAAATTTCTGTTTCGCGTATTTGGATGCCATTCTGGTTGGATCGAAAAGCATCGATGAACATCTAGAACACATGGAGATTATCTTCACTAAATTAAGCGACGCGGGTTTGGTAATCAACACAGGAAAATGCCAGTTCATCAAAACGAAGATCAAATTCCTGGGGCATGAAGTAACCTCGTGTAGCAAAGATGACCCAGCCGAAAACGGTTAAGCACTTGCGGCGGTTTTTGGGAGTTTTGAATTTTTATAGAGCATTCATACCGAACGCGAGCAAACACCAGGCGAGTCTCAATGACTATCTAAAGGGCAGCAGGAAAAACCACTCCAGAGTCATAGAGTGGTTCAAAGAGGCGGAAGAAGCGTTCGAACAATCAAAATCACAGCTAAGCAAAGCCACACTCTTGGTACATCCATCGCCATCAGCCAGATTAGCCCTGATGGTCGACGAATCCGATACGGCAATTGGAGCCATGATTCAGCAGATGAGCGAAAAGGATAACGGCGTATGGCAACCATTACAATTTTTGTCGACAAAATTATCTACCACACAGCAGAGGTATAGCGCATATGATCGAGAGCTGTTAGTTGCGTACTCGGCGGTCAAAAATGTTCGGCATATGATTGAGGGGCGTCCATTTACGTTATATACGGATCACAAACCTTTGGTTTACGCGTATTTGCCAGAATCCAGCAAAGGCGTCACCACGGCAGTTCCGCTACCTAGACTTTATTGGTCAATTTACAACCGATATACAGCACATTTCGGGATGTGATAATATGTTGGCCGATACTCTGTCACGATTGGACAGCATCGTGTTACCAGAATCAATCAATTACGATGCAATCGCAGACGCACAGCAAGCGGATGAGGAACTGAAAGAATTGCGAAAATCACCAAGTGAGCTCAATTGGGGGGAAATACCCGTAGCATTAAATTCCACGAAAATGTTGTTATGCGATGTTTTCGTTAATGTTTGAGGTTACGCATAATTTATCGCACCCAGGAGTACAAGCGTCAGTGAAAGCCATGACGGATAAGTTCGTTTGGATCTGGATAAAATAAGACGTAAAACAAATGGCTCAGTGCTGTTTGGCGTGCCTGTGTTCTAAGGTGGCAAAGCACACCAAGAGCCCCTTAGGAAATTACATACCGGTGTCGAAGCGATTTGCGGAAATACATCTAGACATCGTTGGTCCATTACCTGTGTCAGAAGGGCAACGGTACTGCGTAACATTAATAGACCGTTTCACTAGATGGACCGAGGCAATTCCAATTGTAGACATCAGAGCCGAAACCGCTTTGGAGTACCTCAGTCGATTGTGACGGATCAATGATCCCAATTTGAATCAGAACTATTCGCTGAGTTCTCCAAATTACTGGGTTTCGAACACAGGCGAACTACAGCATACAATCCAAAGTGTAACGGATTCGTGAAGAGATGGCACAGCACGTTGAAGGCGGCCATTCTGTGTCACGGCAGAAACGATTGGACACGAGTTTTACCTGCTGTTTTGTTTGGACTTCGCGCGACATACCGCGAGGACTTAAAAAGTACCTCGGCCGAATTGGTTTTTGGCGAACAACTGCGCATCCCTAGCCAATTGCTGCTCGTCAAAGAACTAAGGGAACATTTTAGCAAAATTCGTCCGACTCCGCCTTCACGACACTATAGTAAAAAGATATTTGTCTCACAGGAACTCAACAAATGTACACACGTTTTTGTGCGAACCGACATATGCAAGAAGTTACTGCAGACACCATATGAAGAGCCGTTTCCAGTCATTGACAGAATCGAGAAAGCATTTATATTAAACATAAAAGGCAAAGTCAGCAACATTTCAATCGATAGGTTGAAACCGTGTTTCACGGAGGTCACTTCGGTAGACGAAACACAAGCTGTCAACAAGGTAAAATCCAATGCTACATTACCGTCCGATTCAATTTTCAACCACAACCGACAGCGAAGGGTAAGTCAGCTGGTCCACAGAGCAGGCAGAAACACTGTTTAAAAGCCACCGAGACAACCAGCATCAACCCAAAACCAGTCACATTTTTAGTATTTTATATAAATAAAACTTTCGCCTAACTTCCTGTGTATTATAATATAGGTAACTTATGGAAATGATTGGCCCTGATTATAAATTTCGTAGTGGAGAATATTAAAAAAATGTGAGGACTAAACCTCAAATGAAGTGCATCTGTTGTTTAATATGAATAAGGATGCTAGTTGCAAGGTACAACTTACCCTGTATTTTTCATTATGTTTCGCGTCAATGCATATTTTTCTTGAGGAGACATTTAATTAGCGCGGCTTTCCGATTTTTTAATTTGGAAAATCTTCCATCAACAATTATTCTTGATTATCTCTATCATCAATAGAGTTCAATGCCTGGCTAGCTCAGTCGGTAGAGCATGAGACTCTTAATCTCAGGGTCGTGGGTTCGAGCCCCACGTTGGGCGTAATATTTTTTTTTTTTTTTTTTTTTACCCAATTGCAGATTAAAATTTTTAGTTCGAATTTTAACTGTTGAGTTGTTCAAAATAAATTCGTTACTACATAGCACAAATTAATACATGCTGATATGTCTCAATATTGTTAGTTACGTTACGTATACGTACAGACATATTTACTATACATTACTATACATTTGAAAAAGTACATAACAAATCATTCTAAAGTCTTTAAAAAAAAAAAAACAGTAATTAGTAGTTTAGATTGACTAATTATGATATTTAGCACTCGCATAATGAAAATGACGGTTCAACATTTTTTTAAGTCTAGTAAATTAATTTAAAATTTGACTAATATCGTCTTGTACTGGTGTTTTCTTTTCTTTGTGCTATTTAAGATTAAAAAAACAAAAAAAACAACGTAAAAATTAAGAAATTAAATAAAGAAAATTAACACACAAATTTTTCTTTTAGCCTCTCTATGTGTGGTGTATATGTAGATAGATAGATATGTATATAATATACTTGTCGTACATACTCGCATAGATTAATTTCATATGTGCGGCTTGTTTGTAGTGATGTGCGAGTACTACACCACCACTAAAACAAAAACAATTTTAGGTGAATAACTTGTGTACTCTTCAAGAGTGTGTATATAAGCTGGAAGTATTTTGTATATAAGATATTTCATTTATACACGTATGCAGTGGTGATATTCAGCCGGTACGGGGCGGTACGCTCGTACCGGTTGTTAACATTTTTAAAATTTTCCGTACCGGTTGTTGTATATTAAAAAAAAAGTATGTTTTTTGCTTTAACGGAAATTCTGTAAAAAAAAATATTTTTATTTTAATAAAAAGGGAATTTCCCTTTTTGAATACATTTTTATTTTGATATATTTACTCTAAATAAAAAGTTTAGTAGTATAAATATTTTTATGGTGAATGGTTATCCCTTACTTTTAATCTGTATTAAATTGAGTTTTAACGTGCAAGTATGATGTTTTTAAATTAATTTAAATTTCTAATTAATTATTAATTAATTATTAAATATTTTCTTTGTTTCAACCTAAGAATGAAAAGGCAAGGTAATTTGGATGACTTTTTTAGCAAATCTATAAAAATAACCAAAAACCCTGAACAGCAAGCTGAGAATATTACTAATTCTAATCAAACAAAACAGGTAAAAGAAAAAAATGATACTTCTGAAGTTCAACACCAATCGGAAAAAGCTGGAACGTCTCGTGATGCTGCGTTATTACATTTTTGGAATGATAAACAACTAAATTATTTTAAAACTAAATACGAGTGGCTTATTGTTGTTAGCGATGAAAATGTGGGATGTCAGTTGTGTTCGAAAGTAGAATCGTTAAATTTAGAAACTGCTAAACATTTACACATTTCTGTGGAGTGGAAATCATGTTCTGTCAAAGCTCATGGCTCGAACAAAGAAAATTTACAATCATCAATGAGAAAAAAATTGAAGGAACACAATGAATCAGCTTCACATAAAAAAGCTGGGGAAATAATAAAAATTGGTGAAACAAATATAATTTCCAAATCTTTCGATGTGGCTAATGAAAAGTATTTAAACAGCACAGTAAACATTTTTAATACTATCTATTTCATAATTAAAAACAATTACCCATTCAGTGATTTTAAAAAATTAATTGATTTACAGAAAAAAAATAATGTAGATTTTGGATTTTCATTACATTCAAGATTTATAGTTCCACTTGTCGCAAAGCTTATATCTACAGAAATAAGAAGAATTATTTTTGGAAAACTGATAAATACAGGTTGTAAAATTTCAATTATTATTGATGAAGCTTCAACTGTTTCACACAAAAGCGTTTTAGTAGTTTATTTGAAATCTGAAATTCAAGATTCCGATGATAGTGTAACAGTTTTTATTGATCTTGTCGAATTAGAAGGAACAACATCAGAAATAATTTTTAAAACCTTAATATCAGTTCTTGAAAAACATGGTTTTAATGAAAAATATTTACATGAAAATCTTATTGGATTTTGCTCAGACGGTGCTAGTGTAATGTTAGGAAAAAAGGCTGGAGTTTCTGCAAGAATTTTAGAACATTTTCCAGGTATTAGCATCTGTCACTGTTTAGCTCATCGTATTCAGTTAACTCTAGATGATGTTATCAAAGAAGTAAATGAAGTAAATAACTTTAGATATTTTCTCGATAAACTTTATTCGTATTATCATACTTCAAATAAACATCAACGAGAATTAAATAATGTTTCTAAAGAACTTGGCACTGAAGTACACAAAATAGGTAGAATATTTGGTCCTCGATGAGCAGCCTGTAGTGCTAGGACCGCCAAAGCAGTTTGGAAATCATATCAGGCCTTATATATTCACTTTAGTCAAAATAAAGAAATTGGAATAATGTCATATTTCAAAAATGAAAACTTTTTAAAAGATTTAGGTTTAATAAACGACATATTAGAAGAAATTTCTGTACTGTCTACAGGTTTACAAGAAAGAGATATTTCATTAATTAGAGCTGATAGATTGATAAGGCGAACGATAAATCTATTCCAACATTTAAAATTAAATAAAGGAACATATGAAAAAGAAGCAGATGATATTATTAAAACGAAAAAATACAATATTCCATTTGAAATTAATAGAAAAAAAACATCAATTGTTGTTTCGAGAGATAAATTTTTTGATTGTTTAGAAAAACATATGAAAACGCGTTTGCTATTAGACGATAAAAATGAAAACTATAATAATCTCTTAAATTGCTTTAATTTATTAAATCCAGAAACATGGCCGGGTGATATTTTTGCAGCACCATGGATTGAAGGTGAAAATAGGTTAAAGCAGTTAAATAAAATAATCAAATACATCATTCCAGTAAATGATTTTCGAGATTTTGTTGATGTGCGAGATAGAGAATCTAAAAATATTAATACTATTTTGAGAGCAAAAAGAATTTTAAATGTAATTGCTGTTAATTCCGCAGAAGCTGAAAGAGGATTCAGCACAATGAACAATATCATTTATGATAAGAGAAATTCGTTGTTAATTGAAACAACAAGTCATTTAATGACAATAAATTTAATGGGAAAATCGATTGAGGATTTTGATGCAACACCATATGTTAAATTATGGTTGCGAGAAGGGCATCATTTGGCAAGTGACAAACGTGTCAAAGCAGCCGCACCTAATTTGCCGTCCCAAAACCAAAATTTAATTTGGAAATTATTTAATTAATTTTATATACTATTTTTTATACTATTATATATAATATATGTATTTCTTATGTAAATATGTAAATAAATAACTATTATGAAGTAAATATAACCTACAATAGATTTTTTTCCATGCGTACCGGTTGTTAAAAAATTCGAATATCACCACTGCACGTATGTATACAGACGTATTTATTTGCGCTTGGCTTTTTTGTATTGTGTGTTGTGCCATTACTAAATTACGCCATGGTATGACGGTACAGATCATCGACATACATAAGTACATGCAACCTATGTACGTACGTATATAGTTTTTGATCGCGATAATCATCTTAATTGTAAATGTCAATTTGCATTCAATTTAAGAAGACTAAAAATTAAAAAAAAATCGATGGTTGTTTTTTAAATAACGCATCAAATTGTATGCCAAACTAATGTGCACACAATGCACTTATACTGTCGATTTGAGTTGGTTGGTGTGTTTCCTTTTATATTTGTAATCGGCCGAAAATAACTTTTTTTTTTCTAAAGTTTATTTATGTAAAATTAGGTTATTGAGTCGAAAATTCATTTTCAATAAAAATAAAAAATCGCATGTGTATAGTAAAATATTGCGTCTACTAGCTAGTTGGATGCATTGAGTGCGCAAGCCATCGTAGCGAGTGATTCAGCTTTTACACCAAACTTATATAAATTGTTAATGGTGTGAGATATTCAGTGATGTGTAAACGTTATAAATTTTGAATTTGGAACTTTTCGTATTCGTTTATTGCCTTACACTGCACACTGTGTTTGTGTAATTTTGTATGTACATATATATGTATGTACTAAAATACGTTGTCGTTTTTACCTTCTTCTTTCACTTCTTCTATATAATTTTATTATATTAGTTGTGAGAAGATCGCGAATAAAAATGTACAGTACCTGACTAAACTAGTTCGATACATAAATGTGTAGATACGAAATTTCCAGAAGTTTAAAGAATTTTTTATTGACTCATCGCGGCTATTATTAGTCGATTTTACGTTTTAATATTTTTTAACCTCATTTCGTTGTCATACTGGTATAGTACTGCGGCGACGTTGATTGATTGCATTAATTTATATAAAATTTAATCGGCTACACTTGGACTATAAAAAATATTACTCCTTGGGAAATTAGCCCAGTGTTTGACGGTAAAAATAGGTTATTACCTCGGAATTTATACGGGCAAAACCGATTCACGTGAAATTTGGACAATAAGTGGGGAATGGATCATTGACTGATTGATTGATTGTGAGTGTACGGCCAAGCATTATAGCAAGTCTTCCGGGCACACACCGTACACCCGTTTACACACAACAAAACCGAAGATAGGATAGGATTATTAGTTGGGACAGACTCGACCCGGTTACAGACACCAATGCGATCGATAGTTAGTAAATTAACGGCACAAAAGACAACACAATCTAACTACATTTTTAGATGATCATTTCTCTGGAATCCAGGGCCGGATACTCAGGTCTCCCTAAACCTAAATTAAAAATTATTAATGTTGTAATTTCTCCCTGTTCGCCTGTCAATAATTTACCTGATAAAATGTTTAAGAAAATCTAAAATTACTAAGCTAAAATTATAATTATAATTACAGTAGAATTCGCTTATAGCAAACTCTCAAGGGACATAATTTTGTTCACTATAGCCGGCTGTTCATTTTAATCAAATATTCGTTTACGTTTATAAACGTAGTTCTTTGTTTGTAGTTTATAAGAAAAAATAAGTGTTCGTGCAAATTCAAGGCACAAAATTTTATGACAAAACCATATGATCATTATAAGCGTTTGTTCGTTATATACATGGTTTGGTATAAACGGATTCTACTGTATTATAAAAAACATCATTGTAACAAAATAAAGATAAAATTAAATAAAATAAAATTGAAATTAAACTTTTATGATTGATTATGAGTGTACGACCAAGCATAATAGCAGGATCTCCCGGACTCCCGGGCCCATGCCGTACACCCGTTCACATATAACAAAACCGAAGGATTGGATAGGATTATTAGTTGGGGCAGACTCGGCCCGGTTACAAACACCAATGCGATTGATAGTTAGTAAATTATTAGTATAATATATAATAAATAGGTTAGCATAAGACAGCATAATCTAACTACATTATTAGATGATCATTTCTCTGGAATCCAGGGCCGGATATTCAGTACTCCCTAAATCCTAAATCTAAAACAGGGCTTAAAAATTATTAATGTTGTAATTTCACCCTTGTGAAACCCACCAATTTACCTGATAAAATAATATCCAATTAAAAATTATTACTTACTGCAACAAGAATTAACATAAACATTAAACCGTTTAAACATAAAATTTTACTTAAAACTATTCATCAATTTCCTACCGATCCAGAAAAGAAAATATATAATTATGAATTCAATTATTTTATAAAATTTATATAAAATGATTTAAATGATAATATTACAGCACCACAATACCTAGATTTATTAATAATTCAATAATTCAATTACATAACATAGGTACTATAAGTATATTAAGAATCAACAAATAAAATTAACATACAAATTCCCAGACAACTCTGAAAACTAAATTTAATTAATAAACATCATAATAACAAATTTTATTACTTAATGAATAATTATTATAACCGGATCTTCAGTATTCCCGAGCACACATCGTACACCCATTTACCCATCCCCAGCCGAAGGATAAGAGTAAATTGTTAGTAATTATATAGTAAAATAGTTAGCACAGGACAACACAATTTCTAAACTACAGCTTATTCACTACTTGTTAATCCTGGAGGGTTGATTCAAACTAAAATTTAAATTTGAAATTCGGGATTAATTTTGATCCCTATAATAATGATTAATTCTAGAACTATGTTTATTCTGAAAATTGGATCATTTATTAGTAAATTAAAAAAGAGATCCCTTTAAGTATTTTAAAACTAAATTAATTAAAATATATTAATGGACAAAACAGAATATATTACACATTACAAAAATTAACATTTTATTGATTGATTGATTGAGAGTGTATGGCCAAGCATTATAGCACGATCTTCCGGACTCCCGGGCACACACAGTACACCCATATATACATATAACAAAACCGAAGGAAGGATAGGAATATTAGTTGGGCCAGACTCGACCCGGTTACAGACACCAATGTGATCGATATTTAGTGAATTATTAGTGCAATATATAATAAATAGGTTAGCACAAGACAGCACAATCTAACTACATTATTAGATAATCATTTCTCTGGAATCCAGGGCCGGATACTCAAGACTCCCTAAATATAAATTAGGACTTAAAAAATTATTAATGTTGTAATTTCCTCCTGTCCGCCTTTCATTAATTTACCTGATAAAATATTTAAGTACAATATTTAAGAAAAATTAAAATTACTAAGCTAAGATTACAAAAATAGTATACCTAATTAATTAATTATTACATACTGCAACAAGAATTAAAATAAACGTTAAAAAACATTTTAAACTTAAAATTTTACTTAAAACTAATCAGAAATTTCCTACCGATCAAGAAAAAGAAAATAAATAAATTAAAAATGATAATGTTACAGCACCACAACAGCCTAAAATCATCAATAATTCAGTTAGGTCTTTGATCTCTCTTCTTAATTGTTGAGTGAGATTGTTCAAATGAGTTTTATCTTGAGGGGCCCTTGTTTGTTCCCATACTCTTCTCGCTCTTCTGTTTTCTGCGAGGAGTTCCCTAATTTCCATAGGGTAGTTGTTTCCCTTGATTTTCGTTTTAATTTCAGGAGTATTTTCCCAAGCTGATTGCTGTACATCGTTTACAAATTTGTGAACTTCTTTGTCTAATTGTTCTTCAATCTTTAATGAGACCATTAAGTTAATTTTTTCTTCTAGCGATAGTCTAAAGCTTGCCCAATTAGCTTTAAAAATAATTTGGTCAATTTTATAATTTATTTTATATTTTGACAGCCAATGACAAAAACTTATTAACTAAATCTACTTTATCATTAATTTAGCTAATATTTCAACCAATTGCTGTTTCATCTAGCGGAAATCTATATGAAACTCGATAAAGTGTCTGTTTACAGTGTAGCTTACTATGAAAACAACTTATTCAGCGTTTTTTTCACGATTCTTTTTCATTTGCACATCGAGAATTGCTTATTGTCGTTTTATGAAATGTTATAAATGAAAAAAACTTGATGGAAACAGAATGGAAACATTTTTTTCATTAGGTTTTTTCATAGAACGAGAATTGACCCCCTGGGTTCCCTCTGTTACAATATTTTTGTGTCTTTCCATAGGCTTGAACTTGTTTACATTGTGGTATAAGCTTAGATCTTCTTAGAGGCTGAATAACCACTTTGCACCCCAAGATGTACTTAATTTGATAAATTTTTTCGATATCTTCATCAGTATCGAATGTCAACATAAACATGTTGAGAGGTAGGTACTTTGCCTCTCCGTTTTAGCTTAATTGATGCTCCAGTTGCCTTAAATCCTTTTGCTTTCAGGTCATCAATTATTTTTTCTGGTTTACACGTAGAGTGTAAGTTTTTAGCCATGACCTAATTGGTCTGGTTTGTTTGTCTTCAAACGTATGCCAAGCACGTTTTTCTTCGTTTCAGCATCTTCCAAGTTTATTTTGTTGGTGTTTCCATTCATCACCTTTGCATTAAATTTATCAGTAGTAGTTATTGTTTTTATTTTCTCCTAGAGTAAAATCGTAGTCTTTGATTTCATCTATTACTATTGGTGGTGGTGGAGGTATTTTTTTTTGGTTGTTTCTGGATAATATTTGGAACATCATCCTTTAATTAAGGTAGGGAGGGCGTATTATTCCGTTTCCTTTTTTTCTCCCACCTTAAAATCTTATTCACTTAGTTTCTCGAGCTAGTTCTTCTTCATCCGTATGATACTCTTGTGGAGTTGTATTCTGGTTAGGAGTAGAACCGATGTCCTCCTTTGGCTTAAGAGCTTTAACTTCGTTTTCAAGCGTCTTCATACGCTCCTGCATCCATGTAATTGTAACATTCAGTTGCTTGTTTATATTGTTGGCTTCAACTAATGCATTATTAGCTTTGCACAATTCATTGTGAAGCTTTTCTTCGTTTGTAGAACGAGTGTTGTGGCTGCTGGCCCCAATGGAGGGACTACCGCCTCTTATCGGAGAATACGATACTTTCTTACTCCTATGGAAGGAATGTGAATTATCCTTTTCTGTTTCACTCAATTGAGCTTGTTTATTCACCAATATGTCTTGCGATTGGTTAAAATAATTGTAGCATAGCACTCAAAATAACTACAGAAATCGATAGAAGGATGAATTCTAAGCAATAAATGTTCTAGTATTAAAAGTATTTTCGATAAATCAAGATAAATAACGTTGATTTTTCATCTAAAAATTGCATGTTTGACAGCAATCCAAAAATTTCATCGAAAAACACGACTGGTTTTTACCGTTAACATTCTTAATTTTTAAGATATCTAATCGGTCTGAAAACCATTTTGCAGGGAACTAGCAAGGTCTATAAGGCTGGTAAAGTTGAACTTCCTTAAAAGAGTTTTTGAGTTTAAAGGGCTCGGGAAAGGTAGTCCTCCCACTCAAATGCGAACTTAAAATGGTGATATAAAAAACTGAATTTTTGTACTCTTGCATTTTGTACTCTTATCTTCTTTAGTTTTTGGGTTATTGGGCAAAAGGGAAATTTTTTAAAAATTTTTGGAAAAATTCAAAAATCATTTCAAAATTGAATCAAAATTACTGTAGTACTCAAATAAAGGGGATTGTAAATGAATTACGTTTAATTTTAATTCTTCCGGTAAAGCCTGTGGTTTCATTGCTATTGTTTATCATAACTCCGTAAGCTGTTATGCTAATGACTACATAGGCTTAGGATTCTTAGGTAAAAAAATTTTTTTTTGGGAAATCCAAACCAAAAATTTGTTGGTTAGTTATGCTTTTTAGAACAAATATAAGCGAATGAGCGCTCTATGTTATCACATATTTTTACATATTTCCACTTATTATACGTTTTACCACATATTTTATGGTTTATTCCGAATATTTTTAATTTTTCTTCAAGAATAACGGAATTCGACTTTCTTAGCTAAAAATTTGATAAAGCAAAATATTTTATAAGCCAAATTTTAAATTTAGGCCAACAAATGTATTTTTTTAGAAGTTAAAAATGTTTCACTTTGGCCTAAAATCCGCTAATTAAAATACATATCTCAATAGTTTCTTCTAGAAAAGCAGGGTTTGTGATTAAGGCAAAATATGGAAATGTTTGTAAAAAATTCATCGAATATAAACGAATCAAACAAGCGTTAAAATTCCTTAAACTATAAGAACGTATAGCAAATGCAATTCTACCCCTTTTATGCACTTGAGCAACAGTTTTAATGTTATTCATATACAAAATGGGCTCGAACGAAAACCAATTTTTAATCCGAAAAGTTCCAAGTTATTATATGTATGTTTGAGGGAAATGTTGAATGTAAATTTGGTAACAAAATTAGCTTCAACTCTAAATTGAACGAAATGATTGTGAATGAAATTTTAAGAAGAATAATTAGGCAAAATTTTAAATTTAATTTAGAAATGAAACTAACTCAAAATATTGAGTACCATTTATGTGAGAAATGTTAACATATTGTTTTATCATATCGTAAATAAAATCAGAATTTTGAGTAAAAATCTGAATGAGAATTTGAATTCCCAAATATAATTAAATAAATTCTTGACTAGAAACTCAAATTGGATTTAAAAATTTAAAAATTTAATTAGAATTACAAACTGGATTTGCATAACATCTTGTTTTAATTATGAATCACAAGCCAATCGTAGTTTTCAGCAGAACTTTGCTATAAATAGAGTTTAAATTCCAATCTTTGAATAAAAATTCCAACCCATAAATCCATAAATTTTCAGTTTGAAATTAAACAGATACAATTTTAATTGAGTTACAATTCCAACCACGACACCTTTCAATATTTTGAGTTAAATTTAAAATAGAAATTAAGAAAATGTTTCCGGATTAAACTAGCTGCATGGAGTTTAAATAGTACAAATCGTAGGAAATTCTACTTGGTCTTGAGCAAAAATTTGAGTGTAAATTTGGTGTTCTACACTAGATTCAAACATAATTTGAATTACAATTAGGTAAGAATTGAGTTGCAATACGAGATTTGGTCTCAAACAACCAACAAAATTTCCTTAGAATTTAGTTTAGAAATTTATATCGAAAATTTTGAGAGAAATTTGAATTGGGAATTTAAATTTAAAAAAATCGTTTTGGCATTTCAAAACAAATAAAATCTTTGGTAAAATTATATATATATATATATATATATATATATATATATATATATATATATATATATATAAATATATATATATATATATATATATATATATATATATATATATATATATATATATATATATATATATATATATATATATATATATATATATATATATATATATATATATATATGAATTAACTTACAACTCGAATTTTGATTTCACAACATTTTGAGAGAAATATATTGTAACCTTGACATTGTACAATAGATTTACTGAGTGGATTTTCAATTAGAAATCAAAAAATGAAAGCAAATTAGGTAGAGCAAAGAATATGAAGATATATCAAGGGAAAACCAAAATACATATTTTGAAACCAATTCGAATTGGATCAAAAAATTAGACTGGAAAAGAAAATAGTTTTTATGGGACTTTGGGGGGAATGAGTTAAACTTCTAAACTGTACTCAAATGTTGCTTAATTGTAATTTTGATCACGCTCATTGAATTAAACTGAAATGAAAACTTGAGTGAAATTTATAGTTTTAACAAAGTTTTAACAATATTAAGGTATTCTGCTAATTGATTGTTGTAATTTTGTTTTAATATGTGAATGATACTCACTTTAGTAACTTAGTTTAAAATCAAAATGGATTCGAAAAAAAATTAAGGTTTTTGGTCAGAAGTTGACGACCAAAATGAAAAATGGAATTTTGAACGTAAATCTAGTTTAAATTGAGAAAATTGAATTCTAAACTAAATATAATGAATTTGAGTGAAATTTTAAGTAGAAATTGTCTTCTTTATTTTGCATTTGGGAAACACATTTTCAAAAATAATTCTAGCAAGATATTTAATGCCCTTTATATGACGCGGAGCTTAAATTCTAAACACGATTTCAACAATTGTTTTTGTTCAACTAGAAAATCTGGAATTCAGCAAAAATCTGAAAGAATTTTGTTTGCCCAACGGTTTTAGGCAATAACAATAATAAACGGAACAAGACAAGAAATTGGACCGAACGAGACCTTGAACAAGCAGCTTCTTCAAAACTGGAAAATGATTTTCGTCCCTCTGTTGTAGATGAAATCATTGCGCAGGATATTTCGCCGTTGGGATTATTCGAGATTATTTTAAACGAAGATTTTATAAATCACATTTGCGCAGAAACGACCAAATACACTAATTTAAAAGGTGACTTGAATTTTACGGTTTCGGCTGATGAAATCTATAAATTTAGAGCTAACATCCAAACGGATGTTTTGGGAGCAACAAGAGGATACTTTTAATATACTAGTAACTAATGCTATGTCTAGAAATAAATTCGAGAAAATTTTAAGGTTTATCCATTTCAACGATAATGCTAAAATTGACCCAAACAATAAATTATATAAAGTACAACCATTGATTGAGCATTTCAATGAAACATTTCTGGAATTAGCTCCGCCTCTTGGATCCAATTTTTCCATTGATTAAGCGATGGAGCCTTAAACCGCCACTTTTATTTTGTATTTTTAACAAGGAGAGAAATAATGGAATTGACTGGGATTTAGCAAGACGGTTTACTGAATTTTTCTAGTTTAGTGGCAATCCTGTCAAAAAATACCAAAAATTTGGTTGGTCCAAAACCATTTTTCTCGACGTTTTGAAAGTCCCTGAGTCTGAAAAAGCAAAAAAAAAACGGCTTGTCCAATTTAGAATTTTTTTTTCTCTAATCTGTTTTTATGGTTAAGGCGAAGATTTGTAAAGCTTTTGGAATCTCTACGTCGGGAGGGTCGGATACCTGCCAATTTGTTATAATGCTGGTTTGAATATTGAATTGGGCATTAAGTTTGGGATTGAGTTCAAGGTTAAGGTAGGGGTCAATTTGCAGGTTGAGTTGAAGTTGAGTTGGAGTTGAGTGGACCAATATTGTATATATGCTGGTTTGAGGATTGTGTTTGGCATAAAGTTAGCGGTTGAGCTGAGGGTTGAGTTCGGTTCCATTTGCGGATTGAGTTGGGGTTGAGCTGCAATCTATTTATATAAAAGTGAGTGTTTGTTTGTATGTAAAATATATGTGTATAACAAAAGAAAGACTTAAGAAAGGTCACTGTTAATATATTTTATCCCTCCATCGCCTTTTTGAGGGATGATAATCAGGTCCAAAGTTACTACCTAGGAATTTCTAAAACTTCACCAATTAAAACGATTTTTGGATCATAATTCTTTTAACGGTGATGTTAATGGTTACTTTGATGGTGATGGTAATAGTGATAGTGGTAAATTGATGTTAATGGTGGTATGATGGTATGTGTGATGGAATAATGGTATGATGGTATGAAGGTATGATGGTAGGATGGTATGATGGTATGACAGTATGATGGTATCGTGGTATCTTATATATATGATAATATATATGACGTTATAAGGTATATGAGGTTGTGAGGAGGTTATGCTGAAGATAGATTTAAGAGTATACTTATCGATTTGGAAGTTGAAATAATTTTCAAGACCAAAGTTCTGATCAACTAATGAGATTTCAGCCCTTTATATTTTATTGTATAAAGTACCGACAGCTGATCGTGTTTAGCTAAACTCGTTTTGCCATGCCGATTTTGGTGTTTCGAGAGTATTAGGATACGACAATTTAGAATATTAGGACTATTTTGGAAACTACATTCTGTATCTTGGATATTTCAATTTCTATTAAAAAAATTTCGATAGAATTTTAATTTATGGAAGGTTGTATCGAATTCTTTTCCTAACATGTATTTTGCTTTTCAGTGGTACTCTTCTGGCAGTGCTATCAAGAAGATTGGTATTTACCAGTCTCACTAATTTCAAGATGTAACTCTTTCTTGACTTCAACAGATTTATTTTCATTTTATTACTAAACAATTACCAACTAAAAAACAAATGTTACAAAAACAAACCAAAAAAAAACTTAAAGTAAGATAATAATAATAATATATTAGGATAAAATATTAGATACTTCCACAAATACATAAAGTATTTATATCAGAAATCCCGATTCCTAAAATAATAGATATAAAATATATAAGTGCGTGAGGTGCTCCTATACATTTAAAATGAACTGTAATTAAAAGCGATGCATGTAAGTATAATAAATTGTAAAAATTGTAATCAATAAATTATTACAACAAAAAAATAAGTAATCCAAACAAATAGTTAACAATGTATCAAACATAATATTTCACAAAAACGAACATATTTAAAACCTGGAAACCGAAATATTGTTAGAAATACAATTCTTCGATATTACAACAATTAATTAGATATATTTTCAAATATTTAAGGTAAACTTTAATAGTCATTTCCTCATTTACAATGTGTGAAAGCTTATTGAAAAGAAGGGGCGCTACAAAGTCATAAAATCTTCTGCAACTTTCCTTTCTTGTAAACGGCACTTGACAAAAACATCTAAAACGCAACCCAATACATTTGACATGCCTTTTTTGTTGAAAACCACTACGAGAGAAAAATAATTTTAACTCTTTATAAATGTACAAATTTCGAATATTTTAAATACCAGGGCCCTATTGCACCAACTACTTATCACTTATTACTTATCAACTTATCATAATTTTTGATAATTTTCTGTTGTACCAAATTAAAATTTGAGAAGTATTTAATTGAGTTATAATAAGTGATAAGCACTCACTTATCAAAATTAAGTTGCACCAATTTGCGAAATGATAAATGATAAGTAATATTTTGATAAGCGATAAGTTTGAGGTTTTTGATAATTTTTTCGTAGTTCTGTTGCACCAAAAGTTTTAACTTATCAATGACTACTTTAATGATAACTTATCCAAAATATCAATAAGAAAAATTTCACTACTCAAAAAAATTGATAAGAGCTACAAATTGTAGTGGTATGACGGAAGATTTTTAAAATCGTTTTTTTATTTTCTGCTATTGTAAGATGAGGACTTTTGTTCAATTTTAAAAGAGTACAAACACATTTTTCAATAAAATTATTTATTATTCAAATGATTATAAATGATAATGACAATACATGTAACAATTTGTTTTCAAGTGTATAATAACTTTAATTTCAAAATTTATACCGCTATTTTAATGTATTCTAATAAGTTATAATATTAAGTCAAAGTAAGAGGTAAGATAGTTGTTTTTCGATATTTTAAAATTAATATAAAACTATCAAATATAGGCATTATATCAACTTTAGTGAACACAAACTGAAATTTATTAAACGAAAAAATAATTTTTATAAATATGTAAATGCGTCGGTTCGAAAGATTATTCGAGGATGAAAACGAAAGAAGAAATCGTGTACTGAAAGCCAGAACCAAATATTCTCTTCTCTCGCGAGTGATAAAATATTTTCGTTTATCACATGAACAAATTGAGCACGTATTATTAAAAATCGGAGCAAATTTGCACCATGGAAGCGACCGAAACTGCGCATTAAGTCCTCTATAGCAGCTACTAACAACACTGCATTGGTTAGGAATATCCAGGATAGAAGTTTCTTGAGTTGGGTGGTTACCCTCAGGTAGCTGGTTGCTTCGATGGAACAATGATTAATATAGATGCACTTACGGTCAATGAAGAACACTTTGCGAATCGGCATGGAAAATATTCACTAAATGCAATGATGGTGTGTGGCCCAGACCGCAGCTTTTATGCATTAAATTCAAATTGGCCAGGTAGTGTCCATGACTCCAGAGTATTGCCATATACAATGCTATTTAGCAATTTTAAGTCTTGTTTTTGCCTGTTCCCCGGTGCTGTGATTTTAAGTGACAGTGCTTCCCCTTAAAGATTGGATTATCCCACCAATGCGAAGAAATCCGGATGATGCAATAGAGTAAAGATTTAATCGTGCTCGTAAGCGGACGAGACGAATAGTGGAAAATCATTTTGGTTTGTACATATATCAAATTCAATTTATTTGTTAATAGGAATTCTCTTAATTCATTTGTTATGAAAATAAATTGTTTACGTTTAAGTACTGCTGAAAAATTATTTACAGTTAGAAAAGAGAATTTATTTTAAAAGCAACAAAAGAAAAGTTTAACAATTGATTCTAAACACTGAAATAAGAACTCTCAATTGAGAAAGGTTTCTCTTCATGTATTATTATATGTTGTTATTAAATTACAGACTAACAATTTTTTAATTGTTTTGGTACAAAACCATTGTTTAGCATATAAAATGTGCGGAAAGCATATTATTTTGCAAACACTATCACATTTATAGTATTTTTGTATAGATCATTACAACTTATCACAAAAATTTGATAATTCGTCAATTGATAAGCTATAGACAATCCGATGTGCAACGCTTATCACTTATCATTATCAAAATTTGATAAGTTTTCAAATTGATAAGTGAGTGAGATTTTGTTATTTTTGGTGAAACACTTATCACTTTTCATTATCAAAAAAACTAACTTATGATAAGTTGATAAGTAATAAGTGATAAGAAGTTGGTGCAATAGGGCCCAGATTTAAGAAACAGCGGGAAACTATGATCTCTTTGACGCTTGAAATGTATAATTTTGATAGTGGCTTTTTGCATCTTAATAATTGGTAAAAGATTGGTGAAATATACACCACCCCAAACAGTTATACCATATTCAATTATGCTATTAACTAAAGAAAAATATAACGATTTTAAAAAGCTTTTACGACAGACAGACCGAAAAATATATAATTTTCTTAAAGCGAAATGCAACTTAGTTTTTACCTGTTTTATGTGATCAACAAATTTTAACTTGCTGTCAATCACCACACCTAGGTATTTAAACTGGTTCACTTTATCAATTTTGGTACAATATACCCATGGCAATTTGTATTAGTACACCCGATTCGCGACAAATAAAAAATGGATGAAATATGACGTCAGATTTATCTCTGAGATCGAAATTCATATATTTTGTTTTTGTACTAATTATCATATGATGAAGATTGAACCATTTACGCATAATTTGTAAATCATAGCGAAAGTCATCATGAATAACCTTTAGGGTAGGACCAGTATAGGAAAGAGATGTGTCATCAGCAAAAACAACCAAGTGACCTTTAAAGTTTAACTTGCATAACGAATTAAAATAAACTAAAAATAAAATCGGTCCTAAAACGGAACCTTGAGCAACGCCCGATTTTATTAACATGTAGTCACCAAGAACCCCATTTATTCTTACACCTTGCTTTCTTTCACTTAAATAAAACTTAAACCACTGATAAAAAATTCCTCTGAAACGGGCAAAATAAAGTTTATCCAACAATGCACTATGCGAAACTGTATCAAATGCCTTTTAGTGATATCAAGAAATAAACTCAAAACTTTCATATTATTATTCAAACCATTATAAATGGGTGACAAAAAATCAATTAGAGCACTTCAGTATTTATGCCTTTTTTATAACCATATTGTTTGTTACTGAAGAAGTTACTTTCATTTAAAAAATCAAGCATTTTTGTTTTAATCGCTTTTTCCAATATTTTGGAAAAAGTGGAAAGCAAAGATATGGGCCTGTAATTAGTGAAGTCCACTTTTAAACAACGGAATAACAACCGCATATTTTAGACAAGATGAAAAAATTTCCGTTGTGAGACTTAAATTAAAAATATATAGCAGGGGTTGAATAATACAGGACAATTAGAATTAGAGTTCTTCAAATCATTAATCTATATAAACAATTCACTTTCAGAAATATAGGTTTAAAAAAAACTGCTATTTGAACTTCTATCTTCACCACCATGTGAGTACAATTTTAAATCAGAATCTGAATAATTTACAGTATCGACTGGAATATTGATAAAGAAATTATTAAAACAATTAGCAATTGAAGCATTATCATTATATTTGACACCATTTTCATCAATAATATTATTTAATCGATTAAATACTCTAGTTTTACCGTCCAAATCATTAATTAGTTGCCATTGGGCTTTTGGATTATTTTTTGAATTTTTCAATATATTTTCGTAGTAATTGTGTTTCAGAAAATTAATTTCGTGAGATTCTTTATTTTTAAGTTTTCTATAATCCTTTTTTAATTTAGTATTCAAAGGATGTAATTTCAGCTTTCTTCCTAAATAGTTCTTAAGATTAAGTTTTTTAGACAGTGTACTGATTCTCTAAAAAATAAGATAATGGGTAAACGTGTAAACTCGTAAAAAGCAAAGCTTTCTTTTATCAGTTTGCAATTTTTCGATTTTATTTGAAATAGTAATCAAATCGAAAAATTGTCAATTGATTACATTATCTTATTTTTTAGAGAATCAGGGTGCTGGGGGTCAATTCTCATTCTATGAAAAAATTCAATGAAAAAAAATCTTTTCATTTACATCTAGTCAACCATTTTTATTTTTTGAATGCAAAAAAAACAAAGTTATATAATTTTCACAGTACCGTGGGCCGATTCTGTTTCCATGAAAAATAAAATGAAAACATTTCTCAGTGGAAAAAAACATAATTCCAAAGTGTTTTTAATGAATACTTGATTATTTTCGTTGTTCATTGACCATTTTGCTGGTGAGAAAATCATTTAAATGTGTCTATTAATGTACCGATTTACCGATATACCGAAAGTTGTGTCCAAAATCTCAAACTAAATCTCGTACTTCAAACAAACTTGGTAGTTTTCATAGTTTATAAAGGTATTGAAAAATAGAAAGAGCTTTTGTTCATTTTCCAAAATCCTAAACTATTTCAAATGTATATTTTTGAAATTTTTTAATTCACATTGATCTACAGTCGTTTTACGTTCAAATTTCTTGAATTTTTAAAATCGACTTAATTCCTAGATTTCCAAAATAGTCTTAAATTAAGGCTTAAATTTTAAAATTTTATAATTCCCTAAGCTTCTTTAATTCTAAATTCAAGCACCTGATTTCTACTCCTATTTTAAACATCTGTAAATTTTGAATATCCTATTGAATCTAGGGTTTCAAAATTATGTCAGATTACAAATAGTTTTTCGAAACAATTGCATTAAAAATTCGAATTTCGGTGTAGTAAATAAAATTTAAGAGTTTTAATGCTTTCACAATAGCGCTTCACACGCTTAGACTAGGATCGGTATTTGAATATTCTTTAGATTCTAGACATTTCAAAATAAAGAAAATTCGTAAGCTCAAAAATACGTTCAACTTGAGACTATATATGGAACATTTTAAATTTTATAAAATTCTTACTAACCCATTTTCATAAAAATTGACAAATACAGGTTTTTGGTGAAATTATTGAAATTAAAACCAAATATTCCGAATACGGGCTGAGTTTACAACCTTTGGTGATGGCAGTGGGACGGGATACAGAATAGGAATACGTTACGGTGTTTGATGGCATTCTCTACTAATTTTCTTCTTTGATGGCCGCTGTCGATTGTTGCTTTAAACTGTTTTTCATCTTTGACATAAAATACCCGTTTGAATCGGTCAAGGTATGGACATTCATACAACAATTTTTTTTTAAAATAACAATCAAAACTGATATCACCGACTCAAAATTAATGTTATTCTTAAATGACTGTAAATGAATTAAAAATTAATTTAAATTATATTAATTATTAATATTGATAATTATTTATCAATTAAAACAATCATGAATTAGATTAGATCATTATTAATTGATATTACTCGTATGAATTGATAATTATATTTTTATCAAAATAATAACTTAGAAATAAAACGTAAAATATAAAACATATTTTAGTTGAGAATAATGAAGTAATTGTAATTGCACAAAACATAGCAACCAAATTTGATAGTCATTACAAAATATATTTAACTGAAAAAACATTACTAGAGTACCAGATTTTTAAATTAAATGAAGTAGTTTTAAAATTAACAATATTGAGGAAAACTAAGAATGGAAAACCATATGCAAAATATAATTTATTGTAATATACAAAATTTACATAAAATATACAAAAATTTATGTAAAAATTATAAACTTATTATTATTTAATAATAAATTAGAATAAGAATATTACGTTATGTTTGATTATAATAATAAATAATTTATTTTATTTTAATAAATAAATAGTAAAAAAATTAATTAAATCAAATATTTTATTTATTTTTATTAACATTTAAACACTCACTATGGAAATATTTTATTCTTAAATGGAGAATTACTAACCGTATAATAATCGTCAATATTTTTGATACAAGAATACGAGAATGGAAATTATAGTCTCAAAATGTGAAGTGGAGTCTCAAATAATTTCTACTGTATTCTAAAATCAACCAACATCTCAAATTGAAAATTCTGGTTTCAATAACATCTTCTGTATTCTCAAAACAAACCTTACCCAACATTTCAAATTGAGAACAGTAGTTTCAATAACATCGCCCTTCATCTCAAATGATATCATATCCTGTCAAATTTTTATGATTTTTAGTCTCAACTTGAGGAAACTTTTCTTAATATTACTGCTTTTCGTCTCAAATGAAAACGCACTCGCTCAAATTTTGTGAATATTAGTCTCAAGTCATGTACAGTAAGCTCAAATGACATGAATGTTGTTCTCAAATGATTTCTTATCAAGAGAATTTTCTTATCATTTATGAATATTAACATCAACATGAATATAATTTTTCATCAATCAAGCAGAAAAAAAATATAATCTTGATCACTTTAGTCTCAATTATTACAAAATTATTCATATTTTGAGCAAACGTAATTAAAAACTATTGACGATTTGCAAACATATTATTCCTAAATTAATTTTTTTATTCTTAAAAACAAGCTACACTTTCATGAATTGAGATTACTTTTTTGAACACATTTACAATTTATAAACTACAAAATTTTGATATTAAGAGTATTAGATTTAAATGAAGAATCGTACTTTACTTCGATTATAGATTTACTTCTCAATTTTACCATTTTTGTTAACCATGAATTATCAAGGTTTTTTTAAAATTATTCTCTAAATGAGACAAACTTTGCTTAGCGCATATTTAAGCAGCTTTTTTGCTCAATTTCATACTTTCAGCTCGACCTTAATCTGGCTGTGGCAAGATACCTTCAACAGGAAGGATGCAATTGAGTTGGTAATTGACGGCTTCCAAATATTTTGTTTATTATTCACCTTGTTGATCCGTTAGGTTGGTGGTAGAGCGAAGTGGAGTAATTTTAGGATTTTGGTGTTTTTGAGATCTGTAAATAAGCAAAAAAATATGTTAATTAATAAATTAAATTATTGGAAATAAATTTTAAAATTTCTTTACCTGCTTTGTATTTTTTGAATATCTTTTTTTGCAGTTGCGTCCTTGATGTGCCGCACAAATAATTGCTCAACTCTATCGACAAATTCTTGCCAGCAGGATAATAGTTGGATGTTTTTGTCTTGAAATAGATTTTCAAAATCTATATCGACCTGGAAAAAAATTACTATTTTATTATGTTTTTTTTTTTTTTTTTTTTTTTTTTTTAATAATTTTATTTATGATAACAATAAAATTTTTTTTTTACAAAGTAACTAGTCATTTTTGACTAACAGCGTTTGACTCTGACAATATAATAATAAAGCACTCATATGTGTTCTTTACATAAAGTGTTGTTTTGGTTGATGTTGCATTGTGCGGACTATTCAGGCAACTCAAAAGGTTTTAGTCTTTTGAGTCTTCTTATTATACCCTCTTGATGAAGTAGTCTTGCAGCTTCGATGTTAGGGTGATGATGGAGCCTCTCCTGGTGTTTTTGAGCACATTTCTTTATTTCACTTGCGACTGTGTCTATTCCGAGATCTCTATGAAGGTCACTATTACGAGTGTACCAAGGGGCATTTACAATTCCTCTGAGGACTTTATTTTGAAATCGTTGAACTATCTGTTGATTGCTGATTTTGGTGCATCCCCATAGTTGAATACCATATGTCCAGACCGGCTTGAGTACTTGTTTATAAAGCATAAGTTTATTATGAATGGATAACTGAGAGTTTCTTCCAATTAACCAGTACATTTTTCTATATTTTAACTGAAGCTCTTCTGCTTTCTTTTTCACGTGTACTTTCCACTTTAACTTTGCATCAAGGTTCATACCAAGGTATTTTGCTTGATTGGCATGTGGTACAGAGATATTATTGAGAGTCACAGGTAGTGGTTCTATTGATCGATTAGTGAAGTTAATGTGAGTAGACTTCGATTCATTCACTTTAATTCTCCACTTAGCTAGCCAATCTTGTATATTATTTACGGCTATTTGTAGTTTGAATGTGACTTCACCGATTCTGTCACCAACAGCTAGAATTGCAGTGTCATCTGCAAACGTGGCGATAGTTGTATTGCTCGTCTGCGGTATGTCGCTAGTAAACAGCACGAAAAGGAAAGGCCCTAAGACACTCCCCGCTGAAAGGTACGCTCGAGATGATCCGCGAATTTTTCTGCCTTTTCTTCTTTGCTTTTAGCCAGATGACCATTATTTGTTCTTATTGGTGGTATATGCATAACTGGCCTTTTCAAATATTTGGTTGCTTTCCACAATGAATAATCACTACTTTTATCATAGGTGAGAGATTGTAGGTATGAATTTATTGATTTATTTTTAAATTCCCGTATTTCTCTACGTATTCGTTGTGTTAAATTATTTAATCTATTTTTGACGATTGGGTCTCGTGTACGTTGTCACTCCCTACGGGTACTTCTCTTCTCTATAACTAGAGATTTAATTTCCATTGGATAGCATTTGCCAGCTATTTTTTTGTTTGTTGTGTTAGTACTTTTCCACGCCGCTACCTGTATATCCTTGACGAGCTTCTCCACCTCCTGTTCTAATATTTCTTCTGATGAAAGTTGTGTGTTTAAAATGTTTAGTTCATTCCTGAACTTTTTCCAATCAGTATATTTATTTGTTAACAGTGGCTGTTTATCATTAGTAATTATTGTATCACTTATTATCATTAAAATAGAGAAGTGGTCAGATGTGGAGTCCAATCCTTCCTGCACTTGTATATAATCAACCGGGATTTTTCTTGTTATAAAGAAGTCAATTAGGTCTGGTGTTTTATTTTGATCACTGGGCCAATAAGTTGGTTTTCCAGTAGAATGCCAGTTGCAGTTGTATTTAATTATTGCTTGATGAAGCTCTTTCCCTTTAGTTGTGGTTAGTCTTGATCCCCAGTCAGTATGTTTAGGGTTGAAGTCACCCCCGACTACAAATTTTTCACCGAGCTGCTTGAAGAACTGAGTATAAGCATTCTCTTTGATGTTATATCTAGGTGGGCAATATATTGCGGATACCACTAACTTGTGGTTGCGGGTATTAATGCTAACGCTAATTGCTTGTATTTCATCACTTTCAAGTTTTTGTTGCAGATGGTATTTAATATCTTTTTTTATAATCACGGCACTGCCCCCTCGTGCATTGTTATTAGGATGAACTGCTGAGTGAACTTCGTAGCCGCGGATTTTTATATGACTTTGAGTAGGAAGGTGTGTTTCAGATAATAAACATATATCTATTTTTTCTAAATCAAGAAATAGTTGTATTTCATTTTGTCGTTGCAATATACCATTGCAGTTCCATGCAAGAATTTTTAAATTATTTGCCATGTTTTTCGAGTAGAGTGAGCCTTTGTAGGATTGATATAAGGGCTTTTTCTTGCTTTTCTTCTTGTGAACTAAGTCTATTAAGAATATCTTGTAGTATTTTATTAGTTTGGTTATTATTTGAATCATTTAATAAAAGAGAACTATGTTGTCTTCTCGAACTTCCAGTAGATAGTAAATCAGCAAATGTTACATTTGGATTAGTTCTTGATGGCTGGATTAATGTTTGGTGTGGCCTTAAATTTGTAGGTATTCTTGTTGAGGCTGAGTTAATTTCTGGCCTGGTAATTATTGAAGTTTCCCTTGTTGCAACCTAACACAATGCAACCTCTGTAGTTGGCTGGGTGTGTCTCTCCACAGTTAACACATTTTGGTGGGGTGTCTTTTAGTTTCGTACATTCAGCCGTACGGTGTTTTCCTACACATTTCACGCATCTGGGCTCCTTATTACAAAAGTTTTGCGTGTGTCCGTAGACTTGGCACTTTTTGCACTGGGGGATCAGCTTAGATTTTTTAACTGCTTCTATTTGCACTTTCATATGGAGTATTTCGCTGATTGCATAAATATTTTTAATGTCTTCTGTTCTTTCAAAAGACAACATATATAATGGAAGAGGTGTTTTGTCACCTCTTTTTAGCAGCTGTGTAACTTCTTTAATTTTGTATTTTTTCTCCAAAAGATACTCTTTTATCTCTTCTGGTTTGCATGAAGCGTGTAGCTTCCTAGCAATGACTTTGGTTTGCCTAGCTTGAAACTTTATATGATTGTTGTCCATGATGTTTCTAATACTCTGATAATTATTGCAATTAGATATTATTACTGGAGGTGGCCGTGGCACTTTTTTCTCTAGTTGTACATTCTTACTTCCGGTTGGGAGTTCATTACTTGATCGTTTCTGTTCCGACGGAACCTGAGCTTTATCCTCCTGTTGCACGTACCTACTTCCGGTTGGAAGCTGCTCAACTGATTGTTTCGAATCGGGTGAAATCTGTGGTGATTTACTCATCTTACGTTTCTTATTTTTTTTGTTACGGTTCAGAATCCATCCCGTTTCTCTATTGAGTTCTTCCTCGTCTGTTTCATACATTCTTTCTCAGACATTACTGCATTTAGAGCATCTTTTAACTCCTTGTTTTCTCGCTGTAAGTTTTTGAGGTCTTTGTTTAGATTTAACGTTAACTTTTCTATTTCGTAAATCTTATTGCGCAGTTCTGCGTTATCCCTTTCTAAGGTGTTCGCTATTGGTGGTGGTGATCTACCCACCCTGGATTGTTGTTTAAATGGGTTGGGTTGCCCAAAAGGGCTGTTAAACAATGATTGGCTCACCCCAGAATCCTTTGAGCCAGTCTCGTTAGAGGGTGGATTTGCCAGCTGATTAGCTGGGTTACCACCTGGGGTACAATTTCCTGAATCCGTTGTACTCATTGTTTATTTTACTGGTCATAAAGCATCTACCACTCTGACCAGTACGAGTTGGTAGTGGGTCTGGTTTGAGAAGATCATTTACTAAATTCTCGATAGTCAGTTATACCGCCGTGTCTCGGTCGCCAGAGCCTCGTTAGTTATCTAGCAGGGTGCACCACGTGCAGGTGAGGATGACATTTGGACTATTTGTAGACAAATTACTTAAGACCCCTTTCCCACCCCTGGGGGTGGGTCTTATTATAAGTATAAATTAAATATGAAAATATGCCCCTACCTACCAATCTAAACCCTTTGTCCGATTTAAAAAGGCTCCACTCGTTCAGAAAACTAGTAATTTTTAACGATGGCGAGCTTAATAGTAGTTTCTCTCGTCTTTCCACAAATGTTGACTGCCACTTCAACTCGACGGCTTCCCACGGTTCGTGAAAGCAACTTAGCCACTTCTTGTTCGCTAAATGCGTTTCACTTACCTTAACTTCACTTGTAAATTTTGATGACTCGTCTGCCAAATAAATTCATTTTAATTAATTTTCATAAATTTTAAAATTTTTTAATTAGGTATTCAATATTCACCTGATGATTTAGAACTTCGGCGTTTACGGCTGGTAAATATACCTCACTTTAGATAGTTTTTTTGAGGTTAGAATTTTTTTTCTTTTTTTAAACCCCTAACGATATCAAAAACTAGATTTCTTGACGAATTTTTTCGTGTGGTCACAAAATTTTTTTCCCCAAAATTGAAATGGGCAGAGGGGGTGGCCGATTTGAAAAAGAATTGCCCATATATAAACATAAAATATTTTTTAACACACGTTTTCACTGATTGAATTCTTCAAACAAACTGAATAAAAACAAGAGATAAATGTAATTGATATGTTGTTCCAACGATAGTATGAATAGTATTCTCAAAAACATAAGATAATTTAGTTTCAAATTATTAATGTTATTCTCAATTTAAGGTTAAGGCAAGAAATCCTGCATGAATATGTACATATTTAGTTTCATATTGATATTAGTATACATCACTGGAGTATAATTCATTTCATTGGATATGTATCATCTTAAACTGAGACTACTACAGTCAAATTGAGTAGTTGTAAACTGTTGATTAAATTAAAATTATGAATAATGCTAAGAAATGAAGAATTAAATACTTGATGTTATTCTAGTTATGCATACCTATATGAACACGTTTCTTTATATACAGATTGAGCAATGCTGAATAACAACTATGAAAACCATCTGTACTTATTTATAATTTAATGATTAATTGGCGCATATGTAAATATATGGAATATGTTGTTCCTAAATCACTATGCGCATTATAATTTTAATCCGTTTATGTGTTTTTTACCATTATCTATTTTACTACAAACGATATGAGTGCAGTTTCAAACAAAACATTTCAATGGCTTCCATTGCCGTTCTGCGGATTTCGATATTGAAACCATTAATGGAAATTGGCCAGTTGTAATGAATCACATCAGTTTCAATAGGTGGTGAATCTCAATGTGACAATTATAGTATCTGAACATTCATTCCATTTATACCAGGACTGAGACTTTGTATAAAATTTTTTCCGATATTCGACAAAAATCGATTTTTTCAACTTTACTAGTGAATTAGCTAACTTTACTAGTAAATATAGTTGAGCATTCAATAATTGGTCGAATATCGAAAAAAAAGTGATGTTACAAAATCCTAATGCTCAATTGCTCCTAAAACCTTCAATTCATTTCAGTAACCATACATCATACTACTTTTCAAATCAATCTGACAGTGGTTAATAAAGAGTAAATGCATATATGGTGCTGCAGTATGAGGTATATACATACGCTATTTGGAACTTTATAATTTATTAAGAAGGAAAATATTGTTACTGCGTGGAATTTAATTAATAAAAATTCTAAATGAACCCATATACACTATACAGTATCAACACAAAACCCGTCATTATAGACTCAAAGTTCTGTTCATTGTTTTGTTGAAGTAATAAATTGTCAAAGCGTATACTGAGAAACTTATGATTATTAAGGAAAACTAAATAAATTAGGCCAGAAATGCCATATTATTCATTTGTGGCTAAACTGATGATGATTTAATCATAAAATAGAAATACGTTTTTTGGGAAAACTTTCACAGTTGTGCTATGTAGCAATGCTGTAAACATGATTCGCCAAATATTGAAAGACATTAGTTTTCTTAACTTGATTCTAACAGTTTAGCAAAAACAAGAATAATGTTGCATAATTTCTAAAATTCGTGACGTTTTTTTAAAATTAATAATTGTCAGTGGAATTTATTTGAGAATAAATGATTCAAACCAAAACTATATTAAAATGGCCAATCAAGAAAACCAATTTTCTCAATTTAATTTCAAATTTTTTACTTCAATCGTGACTAAATGCTGCATAATTTTATAAAATTGATAAATTATCATTTGAAGCATACAAGTCTCCAATTCAAATTGATAATACTCTACTATGGCGTACTAGTCTTCAATTATGTATTTTTGCATTCTGTCAAATGGAGAATATAATAATCAATTTGTAAAAGCACGATTGTGCAGAAAAATTGGCATTTCGTCTTCATTTGTGCATACAGATCTTGATATGATGCATTTTAGACTTGAAAATTGTTAAATTTTTATTTTGTCCATTTGAGTATTAGATATTCTTAATAATAGAATACGATTTCTCTCAGTGGATCTTTATTCTTCAATCAGAATTATTTTATAAACATTTCAATATTGTATATTTCAAACTCTCTTGTACTTTGTCTTAGTTCGAACTTTAAAAATCGAATTTTAGGATGTACAAAACTTCTGTGTAAAATATCAAATTACAAATTACACAAATAGATGACCGCCATTTAAATGTTACAACTAAAGTAGTGTATACTTTATTAAAAAAAAAAAGTAAAGCCTAAAAAAATTATTGGTAGTGTCGAATTGCGTTCATTATGGTTGCATAACTTAATTAACATAAGATACCTATCAACATACGCACAACGCACATGAGTTAGTCACTTATTGCCACACAAAAATTACTGTAGCTCTAAATATTAGGCTCTTATGCTGTGTGCCTCAGAAGACTTTTCAAACTAAACTTTTCAAATTTTGAAGCTTTCGCTAGTTCCTCATAGATGCTTGGTGAAAAGCCAGTTCACGAGGTTACTTTTCGATGACTTTTCAATTTGTATGACATACAGTTTAAAATACGTAGTCAGTAAAGCCCGGTACACGTTGAGAACGAGTAACGAGAACGATATTCCCTTTTTTTACCTTTTTTAATTATTAAAACAGTTAAAAACTGAATGATTTTAATGAACGATAGTTAAAATATCGTGCATTTATTAAAAATAAAATTTAAAATTTTAACAGTTTTAAAATTTCAATTTATGATCGTAAATTAAAACGATAAAATGAAATTTTGTATTAAAACTGTTAAAATTTAAAATTTTATTTTTAGTAAATGCGCGATATTTTAACTATTGTTAATTAAAATCATACAGTTTTAAGAATAATAATTTTCTTACATAATTCAGTTTATAAGCAATCGGTTTCTCATCGGTCAGCTCAATATGCATTTTTATGTTTGGACAAGGCATCCTCTTCTCTGGATTTTAGTTTACTACTAACAATCGAATTCTATCCGCCACTTCACGATCATTAATATGGTTTATGTTCAGAGGAAGTTCTTCATGCTCAATCAATTGAAACGTTTCCCGGAATGAATTTTCTCATATTAATTGCAGTCGGCGTTTGATTTATCAAATCTCTATCCAAATCTGTACCCAATAAAAAGTCAACTGGCAATAATCCATCAGGAACTATGTGAATTGTGGCCTCACATACTTTATCCTCTATTTTTAGCTTTCCATTAAACCTACCTACGGTTGATACATCTCTGGACGGCGCACCATGGAATATTGTGCACTCCTCGCTAAATTCGCAAATGCTCGTTCCAATGAATTTTTAGTGACATTAACTAATGTCGCTTCCGGTAGCAACTAGTGGACAAAATTCCTTTCCATTGCACATTACATTTTTTGACAGCTTTAGATAAACAATCATCCTGATTGTCTATGGCTGCACAAGATTTAGAACGTTTAACTATCAGATTTTTTCGCGCAATCTTTTCCTAGATGCCCGGTTCCACTACAGTTGTAACATCTTGGCATTCTTCGGAATCTATTTGTCTTTTTGTTCTCAATTGGCTTTGTTGTTACGCTCTCGATTGGTGCTTTTATCTTAACTCTTTAACTCTTCTAACTGGATATTATCTTCCTGTTGGTTGCCGTTAAGTTCGCTAGCATTAGCCTTCATACTTCTATTTGTCATATCTTCGCTGTCCCCACCCTCCGTCATAACGCTGCTTTTTGGTTGGTTCAATAGCACTGTATTATTTGAATTCACCGACTCATCATTCGTGACTCTTCTAAACATTTCCATCACCTTACGCATAACAGCGTCCACAATTTCAGGTGAATTATGAAGTTTATTTTTTTTTTCGGCCCATCTAAGTTAAAATTTCTTAATAATTTGTTATATAATAGCAAAGCTCACTTTCAGCCCCAAAATCAAAACAACTTTACTTCATATATAAACACAATAAATTATAAGAACCGTTCTAGTTTTATCTTTTATCTTCACTAAATTAAAACTCTATCCAACAACACTTATTTTTAAATTTCACGCAAACGTCCTTGGTACACAATACGGTACTTTATATTTCTCGACTCACGAATTCGGTGTTATTCAATGTCACTTTAAATCACCACAAATCTTGGTACATGGAAAATCCCTCACGGATATAAAAATTCGCCAACTATATTAACTTTACGATAAAGTTTTATACACGTTAATCACCACAAACCTAAATGTTTAATCGGTCGGTTTTCCCTGTTTGGAACACAACGTATTAAACGCACCAAAACTAAACCTAAACGTACAAAATTACACGTTTGCTTCAAAAAAACTCAATAGGTTAAGGAATTTCCTTAATACATGTTGCTCAAAACTACCCGCTGATCGATTCCTGTTGAGCTCCAAAGTGTAGAGCTTAATTAGTTCTTAAGAAAAAAGCACGGGTTGTTTACTACTCGAAACACCAACATCAATTGCTTTAATCTGATTGTATAGTTAATAATCGTTTTACATAACAGGAATAACACATAAAGTAATTATACAATTTAAATATAACATAAAATACGATACAGGCTGCATCCTATATGAGAAGAACAAATTCGGATACCTTAAATCCTTCATATATATGTATACATAAATCTTATTTTGAATTGAATACTTTTAATAAACGACTCGGTTTATTTTTTTTAGACGTCATTTATTTAAACGAGACATTGAAAAGTTTAGTTGGCTGTAAGGCACAATTGAATACTTTTAACCTAGTGACATCTATTTAAATATTGCATGAATTACTGTGTCTTACAAAAGTTTAGTTTGAAAAGTCTTTACACATAAATATCTCGAAAATCATCTATGATCGTCAACTTTGCAAAACGGCCGATGCCGTTGGATTCAGCCTACTCGAATTGTGTTTTCTACCCAGGACCCATCAAAGTTGAAATTTTTCACTAGCACAGTGTTATTTTACCCACTGCTTACTTTTATTGCACTTTTTTCAGGCCAGTGTCATAACACCATTATGGTATTATGATACTGGCTAGAAAAATGTGACATAAAACAAGTAATACTAGACTAAGACATAAACAGTGAGCAAGAAGAAGACAATCCTATTTTTAAAAGTCAAAAATATTTTGACTCAACTGTATATCGAAGAAATGAATATTTGCAGCACCAATCACTTCCAATTCGACCTTTTCTTCGTTTGATTCTCTATATTAAAACATTAAATTAGTCTGTCAGTCTAAAAAAAATTAGAAACCTCAAAACAAATACTAATACCCACTTTTCTGGTAGAAAAAACGAATTTTGCTCAATTTTGTCTTTTCAATTTATGTGATATTGTACCATATACTCGTATGTACACCCGCTTTTACAAATATTTTGTACACCCATCTTTTCTCTCGCTTCTTTTAGATTTATCAGCCGCTAAAACCTCGGAAAAATAGCCATTGTTATAATACTATTTTTGAAAATGGTGATGGCGACGTTTTGAACATAAAAAATATTTTTTTAAATTTCCAGATTATTTAACGGCTTGCTGCAACCAGTCAAACAAGACAACTTTCTCTGACTGTGCAACTTAATTCATGAGCACAATCCATTTGATGTAAAACTACACATTAATGTTCCGAGCTTTGGGTCATTGAGAGCCTTTACCGGCTTAAAAAGCTGTTTTTGATGTTCATTAATAGAGCAACAAAAATGCCTTTATTAATGCTCGTAGCTCAAAGACTTTAAAGCGTCGAATATAGTGAAATGTTAAATTTTACCGATTCTGCTCTGGTTATTGTTATATTTTATAATTTTCAGAATGAAAGGGATGGGCTAAATTTCTCATCAATTACTCGTCAAAATAAGACATAACTTTGAAAGGGGGTAAGCAGTGGTGCATTTTTATTGAGCTAAATTCTTGAAATGTTGCCTTTTTTCCAGAATACTATTGAATATGATTGACCTGTAACTCTTCCAATTTTTCTATAATGTTTCAATTGTTCTTTTGGAAAATATTTCACAAAATTTAAGCTAATGACGTGAGATATTCAGTGACGTGTAAACGTTATACATTTTGAATTTGGAACTTTTCGTGTTCGTTTTTTGTGTAATTATGTATGTATGTATGTAATGTACTAAAATACGTTGTCGGTTTTGCTTTTTCTTCTTCTATAATAAAAATTTGTTATATTGGTTGTGAGAAGACCGCGAATAAAAATGTACAGTACTTCACTAAACTAGTTAGCTGTATAAGCGCGTATAGATACGAAATTTCCAGAAGTTTAAAGATTTTTTTATTGACTCATCCCGGCTGTCATTAGTCGATTTTTTCGACACGCAGCCAGTTACGTCATTTCGCCGCATCTTCAGTATTTTCGGATTTAATGTCTGATAATGTTTGGCCAGCCAGATGCATTTCCAATAATTGTTAATCACTACGCTACAAGGTATTTCTACACGTTTACCTGAAGTATCCTAGTGAATTTCAGAATGTGCTAGAAAGTAGAATACTAAAGAGTCTAAATTTTACGATTGGCCACATTCCAGAACTTTATCTAATCCCACTTACAAAAAAAATCCTGTTGGCGATATCAGGCACCGGTTTTAGGGCTTAGGGACCTTAAATTATATTGTTAGAAATATTCGGTAAAAATCGTTAAAGTATTCATTGGCAGAAGAGCTGAAGTTAACGTAACCCAGAGTTGACCTCGCACTTTTTTGTTTTTATAAAGAATAGCATAGCTTGGGCTAATAAGCGTCCAATTTTCAAAATTAAAACAAATATGACAACTATGATTTACGTAGGAACAAAGAAATACGCTACAATACAGCAGAACCGCGGATAATCTTCAATAATCTCGAAAAATATTGTTTATCGATGTGTTGACTTGTTTCACTTAAATTAATCTAATTTTTGGAATATTTGGTAATTTTCATATCATTTCATTTTATCTTTGCCATTTCATGATCTTTTTTACTTAATACATTTGGAAGATTGTCAGGTAATCAAAGTAACCATACCTGGACCTGCCCATGATTAGCTATACATTTTTCCCATCTTGCTGGCAAAGCGTGGATGCCACACCAAAAAACTGTTCTTCTTTTGAGGCAAACCAGTTATCGAACCATTTTCGTAAATTTTCGTAGGAAGTGAAGTGCTCCTCAGCAAGCCCGTGCCCCATCGATGCAAATAAGTGATAATCGGACGGAGTCAATCTGGCGAATAAGCCGCGTGTGAAAGTGTTTCCCAATTAAGTGCTTCCAACGTTTCCTTGACCGGTTTTGCTTTGTGCGATTTTACATTAAACGCAAAGCTCGATTCAAATTGATCATTTGTTTTAGCAATTGCAGAGCATTGTCTTCCGTCCAAAGCGATTAGTGTAGTCGATGTCGATGGTGCGGCCAGTCACAATTCGATGGAGAAATTATTTTCTTTTGTATTTGGTGAGCAACATTTCGCAAGTGGTTTTTCGATTTTCCTGTTGTACTTCATTCAGTTTATGCGGAACCCATTTTCCCAGCTTTTAGATCTTTCCTATGGCTCTTAAACATAAGGAGAAGGCTTCTCGTGACACATTCAATTGATCCGCGAGTTGGTTTTGCGTTTGAGCGCCATTCTCATCCAACAATGCTTGCAATTCACTGACTTCAAACTTTTTTGGTGGTCTTCCACGTTCTTCGTTTCTCATGGTTATGAATTGGATATTGTTGACAGAAGTCAAAAGAAAACAACGTTGCCGATGACGCCATTTGTCGAAAGGTAGATTGACAGGTGGCGCCATTTATTGGTAAATTGCGGTTTCATATATACACACCTGGTAGTATTTTGTGATTATTTTATGAGTTATTAAACGAATAAGGGACTCTGGAAGATAAAAGGTTATAACAAGTCAAGGAATTCGCAAATTGGTCTTTGGTGGGTTATGTTTGTTATATGTTTTTGGTGGATTAACCTATACAATAAGTGGGTTAAATATATCTTTGTTTAGTCGACCACTAAGGGTAACGATTGAGTGATTGTATTTGGACACGGACATTTTTGATGTATACTTTTCTTTTCCTGTTTTGTTCTTCTCAGTCGATTGTTTATTGTTGATTGATGAGATATTTAGTGACTTGTTATCAATTTGACCTGGTGCTGGTGATATATTGTTTTTCCACTATACTGTTGCTGATTTCCATTCTCTTTGACCAGCTTGCATACGCAAAAAATATCTGGTATTGCGGCTGAATAGACGTTGACTAAGAGAATCAAGTTCATTACCTCTGGGTGTGTTTCGAAGCATTAATAATACCTCATAAATAACCGTGTTATCATGACAAAATATTTTCAACAAATTTTTCAACGTTTCTACATTCCACTCGACAAATCCATTTGACCTTGCTTAGTTTGAACTGGATATGTTCGCAAAATATTTAAATGTATTTGAAGTAAACTGTGGTCCACCATCAGATTCAAAAATTTCAGGTATTAAATGGGTTGAAAACCATTTTTTCATTTGGAATACTACTTCAGCTACTTTTGAAGATTTCAATTGATGAAAATCAATGAAATCGGCATTTCTTCCTTGAAATTGTGGTATTTACGAACTGCTCGTGGCAATTGAACGGCTGAGTGGAAAAAACGTTAATATTCCAAAATTTGCGAAATTGAGTTTAGAGTTCCATCGTACTCAGATTTCTATAGCGCATCTATTGAACGTATAAACAAAACTATTCTACCTATTTTCATATATAAACGTGATCGTAAAATTTTCATTGAGTGGAAGAAAGGTAATATTCCAATAATATTATCCTATTTCCACTCATTCTCATGAACGCAAGCGAAACATGCATAAACCAACGGGTCATTTTTTATTTTCAAACTATACTCATTTTCCGAGTGAACCACGAAGAAAGAGAGGCAAACTCAATAAGCATTTACATTTGAAGGAAAAAGAGAAATTTGCTAGACAAAGAGGTGAGGAATTTATGACTAGTAAAGGCGTATTAGTGAAAGCGAGAACTACTGGCCCAAACTGTGGTTGCCATAAGAATTGCATGGTTACTTTCAGTATTGAAGAAAAACGTGAAATTATTAATATTGTGTACAGTGGGCGTTCCAAAAATGAAAGAGATACTTACTTCATGGGACTGATTGAGAGGCACAATGTTGCTAGGCACCGTATCCTAGCGGAACACTCATAACCAATACACGTCTTCATTTAAGTATTTTGCTATGAAGGGATCCTGTCGAGTTGAAGTTTGTCGTAAGGCCTACGCAAGTTTACATACAATTTCAAATAATCTTATTCAACGCCTAAACCAAGCTCTTTGAATTTAATAAAAAACCTGTTGACTTACGAGGAAGACGTGCAAATCGTGGAAACAGCAAAGGAGACTCACTACACTTCTAAAACTGTGAAATATCTAGAAGCCGGCTTAACTGTTAGGCAAATGCACGAAATGTTTCTTGAAAAGGTTTCTGAATTAATAGAAATAGTAAAGTATGAGTTTTACTTAAAGATTCTTAAAGAAAACTTCAACTATAAGTTTGGGAGGTCTCAAGTTGATGTTTGTTCTACCTGCGAGGATTTAAACACCAAAATAAAATCATGAACTCTTAACGAAGTTGCAAAACGAGCTGCCGTCGGTGACCTACTTGTTCACAAAAGACGTGTTAAGAAGTTCTACCAAGTTACTGAAATTTGCAAACAGCGAAACGATGTCAGGATGATAGTTTTTGACTATATTCAGAATCTGCCTCTTCCGTTTATTCCTGTGCAGGAAATGTTTTGTTTACGTAAACTTTGGTTTTTTGTGTTTAATATTCACGATATTGGCAACGGAGAATTAGTTTTCTACACATACACAGAAGCGGTAGCTAAACGAGGTCCTAACGAGGTGTGCAGCTTTGTTCTTGACTATTTGAAAAATACCAATGCCTGAAAAAATAAAATAACTGCACGTCTTTAGTGACGCATGCGCGGGACAAAACCGCAACCACACATGGATCAGACTATTAATGTCATTAACCCTGAAACTTTTCTGTCATAAAACGAAGTGTTCGAAGACTAGATCGAATTTATTCATCAGAGGAGTACGAAGAGATCATTCGAAAAGCGAAAAAGCGTAATCCACCATTTCAAGTGAGAAGAGTGACGAACGATTCAATATTGAACTTTAAAGAATTGTGGCCTACCTACTTTAAAAAAACATCTTATGACCTACAAAAATCTGGTGAGACTTTTAGCATCAGTATACTTATAGGCATTTGCAGTACACAATGGAGCTAGGAGGTTATGTTAAGGCTTCCACGTTTATCGACGGTTTGGTGAACAGAACATTTAAGCAGGATCAAGTAGTTCTTCCTATCGATAAGGTGTATAATGGCTGCATTGCGATAAATCACAAAAAGCTACAGGACATCGCAAAAGTAGTACACTATGTACTGGATGATCTTAGGGAATTCTACAGTGAACTCTCTAAGTGTCCTACTTCAGATGCTGCAAATAGCGATAATAATGACGAATAAATATATTTAAAGTGAACTATTTGAATGAAAACAATAAAAATTTGTTAAAAATTACTGTTCTTTATTCCTTCTTGCGAAATTCTGGAATTGAGTGGAAAAAAGGTCTAATATTTCAGCCCCCTTAATTGCTAATATCAATACTGGCATTGTGCGCTTGATTTTTTAAATTTTAATTTATTACTTACAGCCCTATACATATATTCCTAAAAATGACTTTTACAGTACAACTTATAGTTTAAGCAGTCAAATGTTTTTTTTTGATTTCTGAAAAACAGCATTTTTGGAATACGATATTAACGTTTTTCCACTCAGCCGTTCAATTTCTTTTCGTATTCTGGCCATCCCTTCATAATAACTGATTTTAATCATTTTAATTCCTCATCTTTGTTGGTTAATTCGACAAAATGTTGCTTCATGAGTTCAAACATTTTAAATACTCCAAACACTTTGGATTTCGACTCTTCTTCTTTTGATTGATCGGTTTTAACATTTTTTATAGACACTAATTGGTGAATATTGCAGGACATCCCACAAGATTCGTTATAAACATACGCGAACCATATAGCTGTTGCCTCCTTCTCAATTTGTGGTTAGTTTTGCTCAGTTCTTGTAAGTGCACGTGGTAATAGCTCAAACTGGTGTGGTTGTAAGAATTTTCAAGATTTTTGTTTATGCTTCATCTTGTTGAGCTCGTATTGGTTCCGTAATATCCCATAGATTCGGTATAAATTTATGCAAATACGTAATCATACCTAGTAGTCGTTGGAATTTTTTGGCGTTCGTCGGTTTATTTAATTGATTATTATTATTATTATTATTATTATTATTGGAGGGCCATTTGGGCGATCAGCCACCTCGCACTGCGACCTAAAAGTCATTATTCAGGTTCTTAATGAACTTATTGATAATACTGCCAGCCGGTACGTGATACATACTATATGGGCTCATTACTCTCTCTCTCTCCTAGATGTTTACTGCAGCATGTAGTTCCGCTAGAAAGACGGTAGCATTGGAACCCAACGACTTCGAGAAAGCTGTCTCACTCCCGTATATTCCTACCCCTGCAACGTCTTTTGTTTGATTTTTCTCTTACGAGTTGCTGTGAATTGCAAGTCTCCTGTAGGTCACCCAGCTTTATTATAAGAAGGCTAAATAAAACTGGAGGGTGCCTGGTATCAAGAGTCCGCATATTTTGGACTGATTAACCTATCAACCATTCATCCATTGGCATATGCTGTTCCACCTTAGATTAAGGTTTTTTGTCAAGGATTTCTCCTTTAGCGCCGTACTTTAGCCTGTGCCAAATGCCCTTAGTTGTCCGTGGTTGCCACGGGGAGGCAGCACGTACACTTGCGAATTGTGAACAGATTACTCTTTACACAAGTGTACCCATCACGCAACTGCCTAATACATGACCAGAACAGGTCACGTGATGCGCACCCTACTGGAAGGTTAAGGAGCTGGTAGATTAATCTACTCAACTTTGGTCGTCCCCCCACCCCTCCAATAGACGCCAAACCAACATATTCAACTGATAGATAGCTTTAATTTTTTCAGGATCCGCCTCATAACCTGCTGGAGTAAAAATTAGTCCTAAAAATTTTACTCATTCTTTTTCGTATTCACATTTTGTATCATTGAGTATAAATCCTGCTGTTTCCAGTCTATTCAGAAGTTTCTTCGTAATTTACCGCAGCTCTTCTTTCATTTTAGCAAATTAAAATATATCGTCCATGGTGATTTCACAATTTTCAATGCCTTCTAATGTTTCGTTCATGACTTGCGAAAACACTTCTGGTGCCGACGATATGCCAAATGGTAGACGTAAGTATCTATATCTACCCCATGACGTGGCAATAACCAAATATTTGGATGTTCTTTCCGTAACAGGAATTTGCCAAAATCCTTTGTTATAATCAAGTTTGGTAAAATATTTAGAACCTTTTATCTTAGCTGCTATCTCTTCCACTGTTTTCAAGGGGTAATGACATCTTTTGATATTCTTATTGAGCTCCGTTTCATTTTGATTCTTGTCGCCTTACTACTACGAAAATTGAGGACCAACTAGTTTATCGCCAACTAGGAATGTTACCTCATGAAATAAATCGAAATTGAACAATGGCCTTGAACAGTTGTAGTTTATAGGGGATACAAACAAACGGAATATGAGCAACCGTCAGGAAACGAAACGTGAACGGCATCATAATATAAACCCATTGAACTATGGAGAACTGTTTTATGCACAAATTAGTGAGTTTTTTACATAAACATGGAGCTTCAATTAGTCTGGATACAGCCTCGGTTACTTTCCCTTGGGCAACAAATAAAAAGTTGCACGGCTGTAAAAACTGAACTATTCAAGGAGAATGTTCAATTTCGTTTTATATCAACGAAGTAACATTCCTGGTTGATGATAAACTAGTCGGTCCCCAATTTGCTCTTCAACATGATAATGATCCCTTACATAAGAAGGATCATTATCGTGAAATTATACAAAAATCTTGAATAAAATTATTTGTTTCGGCCAGGGCATGGTTTCGATTTAAACGTATGGAAGCTTAAGTTAAAGTGGAAGATATTCATGATCTAACAAGAGGGGGATAAGATTCTAGGTGATATTATAACAACAAATTTGTGAACCACTTGCTAGATGTTATAGAAAATAAACAAAAACTGACCATATATGCATACAAAACATGAGTGGACCGGTATTGAACTTTGGGTGACATCACATTGCATTCTGCACCCGTATCAATTTTAACCGTGGCTAAATCGTAAAAAAAAATAAAATCGTGAAAATCGTAATTGGCATCATCATCGTGACCCTTTAAACCACATTTTTTACATTTGGTATTGAATAATCACAATCGACCACAATGAAATGTTTCCTCATTTTTTGAATTTTATTTACCCTAACTGATGTATTTAATTCAGTGATTTCCTGCTGTATTTCTTTCTTTTCTTTTTTAGCTCCATCGACTGCTTTGCATATTTTATTTGTTTTTTTTCTAGGTCCAATATATCTTCAGCCCAGAGTTTTTGACAAGTTTGTTCTGAACTGATTCCAACTACTACAAAACAAAAATCTTCAAACCCTTCTGTTTGTTGTTGATTTTTGTTTCTTTTTTTTCTTCATTAGCCACACCCAAATTGTTTATTACACGTTGAGCTGTTTGACCGAGAGAAACTAACAACGTAGTTGCTTGAATTTCCTCTGATTTTTTAATCAACTCACTTGTAATAGTGTAATATTGAAATGCCTCTTTCCACACTGTCCATACCTGATTCATGTCCAGATCTTGGTTGACAAATAAATGTTTCGGTGGTTTTATACCTGACTTGTGTGATTGCTTTCCAAAGGCTTTACTTTCTTGTTTTACAACTTTAGTGTTGATTTTCTTGATAACTCTGGAATATTCTCGAAAAATCGGAAACAAAACAAAGTACCCAATCTCTCTCTCTCTCTCTCTCTCTCTCTCTCTCTCTCTCTCTCTCTTACTTTGTGGGTACAATTTTATTTTATATTTATTTTCTTCCCTTTTCTGCGCTTTAGATCCCACTTCGGACACCATGTGATAGCATAATAAGAATCTAATAAAAGAGAGTGATGTATACAGCATGAATTCTATTTAATGACCGACTTGACTGTTCAAACTAGTGCATTACTAGATGTTTTTATAAGACAGTTGGTTATACGTTTTTAAGGTTATTCTACGAAACGATTCCTGGCATTCATTTTAAACCGCTACTACACCACAGTTCAGACTCAATTGAAAATATGTTGTGACAAGAAAAGTCCAAGTTCAGTAACATACAAACCCAGTTCGTAGAACTTTTGATAGATAATATTATTAATTTAATAATTTCAATATCCACTGTAAAATGGCCAAAAATCAATAAAATGACATCAAAGTTGTGACTTATTCGCCAAAAATCGTTTATTATACATAGTTTTACTGCAAAGGTCAATAATAGTTTTTAGAGTGATGCCAACATATAAAGAGTATTTGTGACTTAATATAAAGGTTTTAAAATTTATATCGCTCCATAAATAATTGTTGAAAAACGAATGTTTGATAAGATAAAATTTATTATTTTAAGTTAATCTTATTTCCGACGAATTTTGATTTTACTTTCGCTGTCAATTTAATCGTTCTTCTTCTTATTCTTCACAAACAAACCCGAAATACTAAATTTTGGAAAGAAATTTAGTGTTAGTGTACTCTTCCTTACATAGGTAAAAACTTTAAATTTTTTTATACCTAATCGAAACAACAACAAAAAACGAGATAGATACCAAAGCAAAGAGGTGTATAGAATACAATACTAACTTTGAAAACATATAGGATCTTTCAATTAATTTTTCATTACCTTCGGTTCCGGTACCTTTCCTATTTGATCGCGCAAAAAAATAAAGAAAATTACACCACCTTAACTGCTTGTACTAAACGAAAGGCTTGAACCAACGACCCGTATCAAAGTCCAAGTTAGCTTCACATAATTATAGGAAGACAATCAAGCGCATTGTTTGACAAATTCTGGAGAACTCTGATGATTTTTTGGTAAACTAGGCGTTTTACAATACTCATCAAAATCAGCAAAATCAGTCTACAAAGTTGGTTAAAAACCGATGACTTATAATTTCATATATTTGGCCGACATGGCCGACAACCACTTCGCCAATCGACCACTTCGTCGACAGTTACATTGCCGACAGGAATGTTGGCCGACACAACCACACCGCTGACAGATAGCCATATGAAACTGGTGGGATCGTCAAGGGCGGCCAAGCGGATCAGACAACATGTGTTTTGAAAATTCGTTGTAATTCTAATGAATAAAAGTGAAAAATAAATGACATGATAAGGTTTAAGTTGCTTTAGAATTTAAACCGTTAGAGAATTCAAAAGTGAGGACAAGCACAACAGGTCAAAAGGGTATCCCAAGACGAAACAAATAGGTACAAAATAAAATAAAAATAAAAATTAAAGGTATTGTTATATCGATGGTTCATTTGTTAGGAAAATCATAAAAGCAGTCGTTGTTAGCATTGATACATAAATGTACATGTGCGATCGTCCCTTACATTCCGGATTTTTGCATCTAAATGCGGAATGAGATGCTTGAAGTTGTAGTAAATGGTCAACCCTATCAAAACGGATATCTTTTTCTGGTCGGTTGTCCATAGATCGTACAGAAGGTCCTGGTTGTTCCAAATTCGCCTCTGAGCAATTTCTCTTCCTTTTACAGTGGTTGGACTGAAAGGCATCGATCTTAGTTAGACACCATTCTAGTTTTAATTCAAAATCTTACCATGATAATATGTCTCGTTTTGGCAGTTTATGAAAAGCACAATTTTGTTTGTACTCCAAAAAACTGGTGCATACTATAGTGTAGTAGCTCATATACTGATCTACTAAATCAACCCCGCCCATACAATCGTTGTATCTAGAGACAATTTCAGGTTGTTTTATCTTTACGTAGGTTTTAGCATTTTTGTCCCAGCGTTCTACGACACATTCGGTTCCCTTTCCAATGAGATTCGATGCCAAATGAACTGCTCGGTTGTCTTGCCATTTGACTAGGACAATATTGCCATCACGACTTGTGATTTCTTCAGATGTTCCAAGTCCTTTCTTTTTCATCGTAGCATCTGTACTGAAACATGGGCTATTAAAACGGTTAAATCGAATTGTGCCTGCTGCATTTATTTTACTTGAGCTCAATATCTCAAATATTTGAAAGGTGGTAAAATAATTATCAAAGAACAGGTTATGTCCTTCGGCCCTGACGCGTTGAATCAAATGCTTAATGATTGCTGCACCGAATTCCAAATTTGTTCGATCGATCAAGTCTATTTCGGTAGCATTCCCTTGATATAGGACAAAGTCATAAGGGTCCTCTGTTTTTCCACATAATATAAATACCTTCAGGCCCCATGGAGACGGCTTACCTTTCACGTACTGCTTTATGCTGAGATGTCCTTTGAAAGGTATAATTTGTTCGTTGCATCTCTTACGAACGGTGACGATGATGGGACGCACCTTGTAAAACTTATCCTTACATTGCTTTGGTATTTTACAATTGTTGACTAAATGTAAATGGCTTCTCAACCAATAAAAGCGATCTCTCGTCATAACCTTTGAAATTGCTTGGAGCTCGATATGGCAGTTCCAATACATGGCAATTTGAGGAAATCCCAATACTTCCATAATTAAATGCATCCCAAAAAGACTCATTTTCTCTTTGGGTGTGGCATGCTTAAAGTTGATAGAACCGTTTTGGAGGGCATAAGTGTTCGTAAATTGTGCCATTTGTTCGTACAATTCAAATGGAATGTAATGGCTGAATATTTCAAACGGCGTCTCTATTGAATCTGATGAATAAGATTCAGTTGAATTAAATTCAAATGGTGAACCGTTAAATTGGCGAGTTCTCCATTTTATATCTTTTTCCTTCGTTATTGAATATTTTGCATCAATGAGCTCAACGCTCGCCTCTTAATAGTAAAAACATTTAAATTTATATTTCAAACTCACCTTGAATGAAGATAAAAAATATCTGCGACCGGTTCACATATAACCTTATTTTTAATTGACTATATTCGCTCAATTATATTTGACAGAACTAATTAACCCTTTCAGATAGCAGAACAATCGGTTCAAATAATAATTTTTGAGGTTAAATTTGAATAAATTAAAAAACCAGCGGTTAAATTCAAGGCAACAAGCGTTGCCAAAATGTCTCAAAGGGTTAAATAACAAGAAAAACAACTTTGCTTTTCGGGTACAACCTTTTATTGAAAACCTAGATCAAGCTGAAAATGTCAGATAAAAAACTCTCTAAAACTGAACGGAGGATCGTCAAAATAAGATAAATTAAAATGTTCCACGAATCTGAATTCAGCTCTCTAGGACGGGGGAAAGTTAGCTAATAAGAACGCAAACAATCAAGGCTCATGTAAAATTAAATAAAAGGTCGTAAAATAGGCAAGAAAATTCATACGAAACATGGAGAGAGTGCAGAAATGGAAAGGAGCAACCAAACACGACCAAGACTATTGCTGCAAACTATAAGACAAGGCAGAGTGAGCAAACGAGCGATGGCACATGCGAGTTTCATATAGGCTCTGAGGATATTTTCTTTCACAATCTTACTATTAAATCTTATAATGTTTTAACAAATTCTAATCAGTCATTTGAACCATTTCACCTATATAATTGAATGAGTTGAGAGAGAGTTGATCGAGAAGCCTAGTTGACCGACATGGATCACATGGCCGACAAAACAGTGATAACCCGACAGAACCAAGTGATAGATGGGATAGATGATGAATATACACACAACAACAACTGTTCTACCGACAACTACTTTGCCGACAACCAATTTACCAATACCAGCCTTCCACTCTATTTTCGGTTCTTGGAATATTATTCGCCTGTCTGGCAGTCCGTCGTATTCTTCCTAGCACGTAGGTTTGCTCGAACCATTCTACAACTCCATTGGCTTTTTATGGAATAATATTTTTTAAATCATTCTATGCTTCGGGTATTTCTATTGCGTTCAGAAATGTAAATCCACATATCTGCCTCATTATTAAATTAAATTCGTCGTCTGATTCATATCTGCTCGTCAAGCCCAAAGATTGAATTTTTCGCCATATGGGCTGGCAACTCAGCAGCTGCTGCATTCATGGCCAACAAGTTGATAGCTATTCTTATCCGATATTTCATCAATTGCCTTTTGGTAACAAATTGCGGACCTACTGCTCATCAGAATAAAGACCAGTGGAACTAATCTTTCGTTTTCGGGACCACCTACTGGAGTATGGATTGAAAATAGCTACATAAATATTTGCGGTGCTGTCCTAATGGCGATTGCTACATTTGAATTAGTTGGGTTGCATGAATGGTTATGCTCGATGAATGACTTTAGACGGTGGACGCTATTTATGAATATTTTAACGGCTCTTGCATTGCAATAATTAGACTTGTCACCTTTGAAAACTTGGAAGACGGCACCCCGTATATTTTTATTCAATATTTTTTCAACATCTTACAGTTTGTTCCTTTTTAGTCATTTTGAAAAATTTCAGGAAACGTATCCACTGTAACAGAACAAATGCTGAGGACACCGTGATTCAACTTTTAGTCTCATTATCTGGTGGAATCTCATTGCTCTACATACACAGCGATTTCGGCAATAATATCATTATCAGGAATCTCTTTAGAGAGACAGAACCAACAACTTCTTCTCGGTTGCTTTAAGATAATGAATGTCCGATTAATTACATCTGATCCGCTTGATTTTAGCACCATACTTCAGCCAACTTCAGCAAAATGAAACATTGAGTTTACTTAAAGTAAACATATAAGTCAGTGGTGGCTGCTGATTTAAATTTTCATGCATGCAAAAATCGAATTGTATTTTAGAAAAACAAACAAAATCTGGGAAAAAATAAAAATTGAAATTAATGTCGCGTGGTCTATTGACATAAAAAACTGATCTAAATAAAAAACAAAAAACTGAACTGAGCTCAATTTCTACTAAGAAGAGTTCAGCATTTTTTCATTCAATTGAACATGACATAAAATTTGCTTCGTAAAATTGATCGTGTTAATTATCGAGTGTTTGCCCTTATAAGAGTGTTGCGTATATGAATCTATATAGATGTTATTCGAGTTTTTTCTTTTGATTTGCTTTGCAAATTAGCTTTGAAGTTTTTCAAGATATTATTCTAGGATTCTAAGTTTTCAAGATTTTCGGGAATATTCAAAATTAATTGAAGATATCAAAATAATTTACGATTATTCGAGTCTATGGGAGTTTCGCAATATTACAGAATTGGTGGATTTTAAGCTTATTCGAGATTTGTTTGGTGTTTATTAGTTGAGCTTGAAGTTGAATTAAGTATAGCACAGAGTTATTTGATCTTTCAGTGACTTTGAGAATTTTGGATTAATGTAGATTTCCGGGATTATTCAATCGGTGTTGATTTTGTGATTTTTAATGATTATTTTCATAACGATTCAAAGGATGTGTTCGAATGGTCACAGAAAGTGACTTTAATGATACGCAAAAGTAAATTTGATGTTTTTTTATTGTCGCTAGGTAGTGGAATATTTACAGAATAATAAGGGTTATTATTCCTTATTTTTATATAAAAGGAACAATTAATGAGGAATATGTAGGTAATTCTAAAATTTAAATTTATGATATTAATTGTCAGGAATTGGTCGGAAAAAGACATTCTGGCTCATTGTTAATACATAATTGCTTTACCGGAGCAATACTCGGCAAACAAAAAAATTTTCGATCATAACTATTCACATCATTGAACAATTTCCGATTTCTAGATTATGAATGTTTATGACACTCTTTCACTCAATTAGGCCATTAAATCGACAAAACAATTACAGCAAGATTATTAAAATCACGTCCTAGCTGAAAAAATGCATCTCATAACAGCGAAAGAGGAAAATCAATTTCTTTGACATACAATTCTAAGGCGACTACGTCAATCACACAATGAATTGATTTTGTCTTTTGCGAAAGTACAACGTATTAAGTTCCAAGATTCCAAAATGAATCAAAAATATGGCAGCTGATCACAAATCGATTGTTTCTTGCAAAAAAAATCGGCCTTAAACCCTTTAGAAGGCGAAAATTTCTAGCCATATTTCTTGACTTATAGTGATCCGGATCAGATATAAGTTGAAAACAGTAGCAAAAATTTAACAAATTTTGTAAAACGTCAAGAAATGCGGCTTTTATCAAAACTGAAAAGGTCCAAAAATCCACTGGTTTCCCGAACGAGCACTAGCAAGTACTCAAAGGGGAATCCTAATCGGAATGACAAAGGCATACAGAACGATGTCAAACGACGCTGTTGGCGTCCTAGCTGGCTTCTTGTAAAATTAGAATACTTTGAACTTTCCAGCAGCAACATAAAACCGGATATTTTCAGATCCCTTAGGGAGGGGGGGGGGAGCATATGGAAAGTATCAATTGTAAATGGCAAGATAGGTGGGATAACCCTGTGGTACTGATACTTAGCTCGAAAATATTAACAGGAATGGGAAAAAAGCCACATATAAATGCAAAAAGTACAACTAGCAGCAATAAGTTCTTGCGATTGTGGCCATAAAGAGGCTAGACAGAAGCTCACTACAGAGAGCAGGGCTAATTGGCCGACTAGTAAGCTGATGCTTATGATGCCCTAAAACCTAAGCACGTTTAAATAGTTCTGTGAAACAGTACTAAGAGACAGTTAGACTAAAACAGACATTTAGGTGGAACATTTTGAGCATTTTACACAGTAATGATACATTGTCTTTACGACAGAAGAGACGTTTAAAGCTTTAAGCGGTCTCAGACTTTTATTTATATATAACTAGATTCTTCCACTCAATACAATCCAACGAACACATGGCAAAGCATACGGATAACGTAGACAAAACAGTATAAAACCAAGACGGCACTATAACTGATGTAGGCATAGCCGGGTACTATTCTCACATACACCAAACTTCGATAAAAAATAACTTATATTGAGGAACAGTGGAATGTTGGTTCTTTTTCATATTTCTTCTGACTTTTACTTGAAATAACAAGACCAACATGATGCTATTTGAGACAGGATCACCGTTAACTTTTACAACCACTAGTTTACCGGTTTCGGGGTATCCTCCATCGTAAAACTTATTTTTTACACCTCGTTTTCATCTTTTTTTCAAAATAAGCCTACTGCCCTGTTTTAAAAAATGTAACTGCATTAATAAACAGCCAGCTATGATAAAATTTTCAATTTAACGGTAACATAAAACAAAACAAAAATAATTTTTGTTGCACCCTATATTTAATACGAATTAAAAACGATTGCAAGTTTTGAACTTAATCAATTCGCAAATTTAGTAATTTATGTCTTGTTGTAGATGAACAACCAACCCTTAACCACGCACTAATTAAATTATTATTTCATCATAAATATTTAAAACACATTACACTAATATTTGTGAACACGCTTAGGATACAGTTGTTCAATTATGTCTACGCCATCACGTCGTCGTCTTATGAGAGATTTTAAAAAATTACAAGAGGATCCACCATCTGGAGTTTCAGCTGCACCAACCGATAATAATATCATGATATGGAATGGTGTTATATTCGGGCCGTACGATACACCATTTGAAGATGGTACATTTAAGGTGACAATCGAATTCACCGAAGAATATCCAAATAAATCACCCATTGTGCGTTTTATATCGAAAATGTTTCATCCCAATGTGTATGCCGATGGTGCCATATGTTTAGATATTCTGCAGAATCGTTGGAGCCCGACCTATGATGTTTCATCCATTTTGACATCCATACAATCACTGTTGAGCGATCCAAATCCTAATTCGCCGGCGAATTCAATGGCGGCGCAACTTTATAAGGAGAATCGCAGAGAATACGAGAAAAAGGTGAAGATTTGTGTGGAACAGAGTTTTATTTATTAGACGAATTTTTAAAGTTTTTGCTTATAATTATTATGTATATAAATATTAAACTGAATTATATTTCAAATGGATTCTATTGAGCTGTAAATTTAAAAATTCTGTACGTTTTCTAGTTGTTTTTCTAGTTGGAATATGGAAAAAGTATTTTACGCACTTTAAAGCAACTTCCAAAGGAGTTTTAATGATTGTGATTAAAATCTGCTAAATGACGTTACAAAATAATTTTAAAATTGGTCGCCGCACTCGTACCATGAGGTGAGCAGGTGGCCGGAACAAATGATTCGATCAATAAAAAAGAATAGCGGTTCAAAAACCGTGAGTTATTAGCTATTTCAACCGAAAATAAGTAACATTGACTGTAGAAGTTTGGTATCGCAGAAATCAGAAACACTTTGTCTGTATTTTTGACTTCTTTCGTTGCAATTTTATGTGTTGGCACCGAGATTGGCACACACGAATATTTCTGATAATATGATAATTTTCTGGTGTTTACGTCAGATCTGAACTGGTCAGTTACAATTACAATTGTTAAGTCGTCATTTTATGATGGATAAAATTACAGAACTGGGAGTCAATTCTCGTTCTACGATAAAACCTAATGAAAAAAATGTTTCCATTTAGTTCATAACATTTATAACATTTCACACAACAATAATAAGCGAATCTCGTTGTCCAAATAAAAAATAATCGTGAAAAAAACGCTGAATAAGTTGTTTTTATACCAAACTACTGACTTCTGGTGGAGCATACCTTGAATCATGTACCACTTTTAAATATTTGCTAAATAAACATGTAACTTTAACTAAAAAAGGAAACTTACTTTTACATATACCCAATACAAAGGATGAAAAACCAACAGAGAATTCAAAGGGCAACCACTCACCAAAGGGAAACCAAATAATCAACGAACAGAGTTAGTTACATATATTCCTGGACTATCGGAGAAATTGTGAAACATTTTCAAGAAACACAATTATCAGATAATCTCAAAATCAACATCGAAAATAAGCGTTTTAACATCATTCACTAAAGACCAAATTGAGAGCTTACACAAATCAAGTGTTTATGAAATAACGTGTAATGGAGCTGGCTGTGGCGCTAAACACATTGGGAGAACAAAGCGTTCTTTAAAAACAAGGTTTAGTGAACATCAAAGAGGCACTGTTCCACAAAAAACTAACGAGTCGTCAGTGGCTGAAATACTAAACAATCACTCGTTCAGTATAAGAAATTTAAGACTATTAAAGGAATGCAGTGATGACCGAAAATTAGATATCATTGAGTCAATTTTTATACAAAACCAACAAAGCGTGCTTATGAAATCCGACATGTGACAAGAATCGTTCAATTTATTTAAATTATGTAAAACCATAGAGAGTTGATTGTGTTTGAAGTTTATTTGTTTACAAAAAAGCGTTTTAGTACGAAATAGGTTATGTATTGACAACAGTACAACGAGAGCACTTGGCAAGCAAATGCCGGAAGTTTGCATCATTATACTGGTCGTTAGGCGCTGGAATTTTTTGCGACCAACCACACCATATGCTGTTACATTCGCAGCCAAAGACGCTGAACTCTATAGTGATAGAACCGGAACCTCGTAGATGGAGCTCTCTAGAACGATGTAACAACGCGCAATCGACGAGTAAAGCCACGATTGTTACAAATGCCGGGAAGCCAACGCAAACCAAAACTTCAACTACGTCGCACCAAATTATATGCATATTCGGGATATACAGTGGATGCAAAGCAACACTTGTAGAGCGCTATCTAGCAGAAGAGTTAGGTCCCGAAGCCTGAAGGGGGACCTGTTAGGTTCCGCCTGAAAACTAGTTCTTAAATGGACGAGCAACATCACTCGGGTTGAGGAGCACAGCTGAAAAGTGAGGTTGCAGATTTCTGGTCATGATCTCTGCAACCGATATGAGCTCCGGAGGTCAGGACGACGGAGCAGCTTTGCGTCCCAATGCAGTCAATCGAACGAGAAGTGCTAGAAAAGTTCAGCCATTTAAGAAACCTTGATATTGCGACATAACCGGAGATACAACCACGAATTTTGATAGATTTGGATTACTCAATATCACCTCTTAGTAACGCAAAATACAGTTATTGGAGCATGGAGAAATCCAGTAGTGATACTTACACATGGGCGCTACAGAGCGGAGCTGTTGAAATTACTCGGATAATTCCAGATAAAAGTTAGGATAAACTTAGACCAAACCCTACCCAAGTGAAAAAAAAAAGTCTTTTCGTTTGTTAGCCAGTACACACACTAAACTACCATTTATTTTTCATTTCATTGTCCTACTCAGTTTGACAACTGATCGAAATACACAACTGATCGAAATACACTCAACACTCCCACTTTTTGATACAGTTGCCTATTTTTGTTTTGCGTTACAATATTTTTTCGTTTAAATATTTTTGAGTCTTTCGACCTTTTTTATTGCAATCATATTGCAAATATTCTCGAAACGATCTTTGTTCAATCCTTTGGTAAAGATGTCTGCCAATTGCTCGTCCGTTGGCACATAATTGAGATCAAACAACCCCTTTTGATATCTTTCACGTATGAAATGATATCTCACGTCAATATGTTTGGTCCTTTTGTGAAATTCTGGATTTTTCACCAACCGTATTGCGCTCTGGTTGTCCATGTTAAGCACTGGCTGATCTCTCATGCCCACCAGTTCAGTAATTAACCCGTAAGGCCAGATCAGTTCTTTCACAGCCGTTGCTGCCGCCATGTACTCTGATTCCGTTGTTGATAACGCAACAGACTTTTGTATTGTGTATTGTTGATTCCCAGCTGATCGGCCCACCATTCAAAAAAGGATAACTCCAGAAGTTGATCGTCTTGTTGCAGTGTCTCCCGCATAATCTGCGTCACTGTAACCAACCAAATCACACTGTCCACCTCCTTCAAAGTAGATTCCATAATCAGCTGTTCCCTTTATATACTTGAAAATTCTTTTCACTGCATTTACGTGTGCATTCGTCGGTTTTTCAAGGTTATGGCTTGCAACTCCCACTGCATATTGTATGTCAGGTCTTGTTGCAAGGCATAGATACATTAAGCTTCCAATAGCCTCCCTGTATTGGAAATCTTTATTTAATTCAGAGTTTTCGAACTTACTTGCTGTTTGATTTATATCGACCGGAGTCGATACGCTTTTGCATTCTTCCATGCCAAATTTAACCAAGATTTTTTTTTGTGTATATGCCGCTTGACTTATGTAGATAAATGTCACCATTTACCATTTTTCTTATCTCCATTCCAAGGAATGTATTCACGTCAAGCGTTATTATATCGAATCCTGCTTTTAGATGTGCAATCACCGGAATGATATCGTCTTCATCATTCGCCACAATCAATCCGTCGTCTACATAGATTGCCAAGAAAATTTTCCTGTCGTTCTGCTTTCGTATGAACAGGCATGGATCAGCCTTTGATGCGCTGAAACCAAATTTTTCAATGAATCCCGTGAAACATTTATTCCAGCATCTCGATGCCTGTTTCAAGCCGTACAAACTCTTCACAAGCTGGCACACCCTTCCACTTCCATCGTCGTATCCAACTGGCTGATTCATGTATACTTTCTCACTCAGCTCACCATATAAAAATGCCGTTTTCACATCGAATTGACAAAGTTTCATCGTTCGATTTCGTCTGACTGCTTTTGAAGCTGTCACGATGCTGCTTTCCCATCAGACATCCTTCACAGAGAAATTGTTCGTCGATGTATTCAATGTCGTTTTTCTTTAGAAACTTTCGCAGATAGTTCACGTTCTGATGTCCCAATCTTTCATGCCAGCTTCTTAATCCATTCTGCTTTATCACCACGTTTGCCGTGCCCTCTGTTGCCAATGCCTTGAACTGCATTCTAAATAGATTTCCATCACGAACTCCCACTGCCACGACATCTCCATTTTGCTTTAATTCACATCTATCTTTGTTCGATTCCAATGTGAATCCCTTATCAATTGCGTGCGTACCAGAAAACAAATTGCTGTGCAATTTCGGAACGTAGAAAACATCTGATAACTGTTTCTTGTTCCATCGTTTTCCGTCGAATGACAAGATTTCGATCATGCCACAGCCCGGTGCTTCAAGTTTTCCACCGTCTGCATTTTTGATTATTCGTTCTGGCTTCAGTTCCCGAAAAGTTCTGAACCAAGCCCTGTTGTGACACATGTGATCACTCGCACCTGTATCCAAAAGCCAACTATCTGATCGTATGCCCTCTGATGTACACACAAAAGCTTCACCTTCTTGGTCTGAAGTATTTGCTGAAGAGAAAAAACTTTTATTTCCTTTCTCGGGACAAAACCGACGAAAATGTCCAATTTTGTGGCACTTAAAACATTTCAATGTTTTCGCTTTGTCAGTTACCTGCTTATTCTTTTTTTGACTTTTGCCTTGTTTGTGCTTTTGAGTTCCGTGCTTTATTTTTTGTTTTGCAAACAAAGCCTCACTCGATTCTGTCACACCTTTTGCTATCCTGCGATTTTCTTCCATGACTAAGCGTGCACGCAATGTGTCTAATGTTCGATCCGCTTTGCTTGTCGATTCCCAAGCGCTGCTAAAAGAATTGTATTCATCCGGTAATGCCATGATAATACGCGCAATTATCATTTCATCAGAAATATTTTGACCCAAATCGTTCAATTATTGCACCATGTCTTCCACCTTTGCTATGAATGTCACCATATTTTCTGTTGCATCCTTTGTAATTGAGAAAAACTTCTGATTAAGTATTAACATGCTTGTTTCATTCTTTTCGAACACTGAATTTAATTTGTCCCACATTGCCTTCGCACTTGTACAATTTCTGATGTGTGTAACAATGTTACTCGCCACGGTTTTTCCGATCATTCGCTGTGCACGTGCATCCTTTTTCAACCATGTACTCAATGAATCGCCTGCATCACTTGGCCTTTTACTTGTCTCATCCACAACATCATAAATTTCCGAAGCAATCAAACCAAGTTTCACTTGAAATTTCCATGTCAAAAATTGCTTCGCCTCCTGCAATTTTTCAATTTTAATTGTGTCTGTTTCCATTGTGTTCAATATTTTTCCACAATTTGTCCCGTTAATACATACGTGCATGCACAAGATTCTATCTTTTTTTCATCCAAAGATATCCTTCTCATAAATTGTCTGATCCAATTCGCACTTTTTGTATTCACGTTATCAATCGATTCTGATCACCGATGATGAATTATATTTCAATATATTTATGTCTTTATTACTTATTTTTCACTTTCAATATGTCCATGTGATAAATTTTCTATCACCACAATGCATGTAATTTTTCAAAAAAATGTTTTAACCTCTTTTTTCAAAATAACACCACTATTGTGTTCAGCAATTTTTGTTTAACAATTTAGCTATGGTCTGGACCGGAGTAGATTGGGACGAGCAGAGTAAGCCGGATCAGATGAGGAAGTGGTATGGTTAGACGCATTGTCAGTTATCGAAAAGAGACCTACACGTACCAGTTACATACGTTTGTGGACGCGGGTGAACACTCAGCAGCAACTGTCGTGTACCTAGTTAAACAAAGAGATGAATCACCTCGAAAACGGAAATTGTGCCCAATAAAATGATGTCAATTCCACGAAGCCCGACTCGCCAACTCTGTAAACAAGCAACGCGCAATAACTGTCACAACGAGTACTTATTGGTCCGACAGTCGCAATGTGTTAAGTTGGATTCGGGGCCCACCTGGTTGGAAAAATCCTGGAAACGACAAACTGCCGCGACTGGAGATGGGCTTCCGACAATCAGCAATATTGTGGACGAAACCACCAAGTGGAAGCTGACCAGCCGATATTGCATACCTGAGAGATGGTATGAGGAGCCTGCCTTTCTTCATAGACCACGCAGCGAATGGCCTAAGGATCGAGATGACAAGCCAGAATCAGACGATGAAGAGCAGGAAGGTGATGCTTGCATATCGCCATCACACCGAAACCAGACGAGCTAACATCCGATTTCGAGCGTTTTCGAACCTTAAGAAATTAATCAGAATGCAAGTCTGAGTGCTGCAGTTCTTCCACCGTAAAAAACAGATGAGCAGAATATCACCGAACGAATTAGACGATGCTTTAACGTATCTGATCCGAAGCCTAAAAAACGGAGCTTTCCAAAACGAGGGCGAAAATAATTAAGATGAGGAGCAGCCTGCAGAATGCAGAGTATCTCACCTATGAGCAACGATTTCTTATTATAACGCTAAGAAAAGGTAAATTTGCGGGAATTACTTAACGCAAGTTGCCACCACCAAATGTATTACCAAAATCATGCTACAGTTTTAAATGAGATTAAGCAGAGATACCACATACCCCGATTAAGAAATTGCCTAAAAAACCGGGCGAGCGAAGTGTGCACGATGTCACATAAGAGATACGAGGCCAGAGGTACCAGAAATGGTAGACGTACCAAGGTCGCGGGTGGCGGCTAGTATGCGTCCATTTACGTTTGTTGACGCATCGAGAAGAAATGGGGTGCAATTTTTACATATGTGTCTACTGTGCACAATTGTACACTTGATAATTTTTTTACCAGTATGGAGCTGACACAACATTTGCTAAGGTGGAGATGACATGTGTTGGGACTCGATGCATTTCAATGATAAACCCGATATCGCATACGTTAATGTAAGTAAAATGGCCCATACTGATGAAGGTTAAACTCGGCTCTAAGTTGACTTTACAATATAAACGCTATAACAGATAACTCCAAATTGACCCAAATTCAAAAATTTCGGTTTAAATGTAGTACGTTTCGTGTACCACTTGGTGCACCTCATCATTTTACTTGTGCAAACCAAGCGACGCACAGTTTAAATCAAACATTTGAAAAAGCACAAATTTTTGTTACACGACTAATTTGATAAATTAATAAATCGACAAATTCGTTTATATAGTATGTACACTAATCGAAATAAGATTAGAATTGTTTGTATGTATGTATAGGGGAGCAGCTGGAATTTGAGTCCAGCCTAACTTAATAAATTGCCAGAACCAAAATCAGGGGTCTTGACTGTTAACTTTAGTTTTTTTTTTTTTTTTTTTAAGACTTAAGGACTTAAGAGTAACGCCAACTACTAAACTTATCCTCTTGTCCCATGAAAGGTTAGATTTGCTAAACCATTTGGTGTAAATTGCATTGAAAAATTTATGTATGTAGGTCTATGTATAAAGAATATTTAAAGTTGCACATGGCATTAACTGCATTTCACATCAACAGTTTGTCGTATAGGTAACACGTACGACAGACGATCTGAAACATGCAAACGATGCACACCTGCCTGATAATACATAAAAATAAAAAATCCCCACGTTTTACAAATGAAAATAATTTTCTCGCGTGCCGTACCTTTATACATATTCGATTTTAGTCAAATTACTATTTTTAAAATGGAAAATTTATGGTATTAAAAATACAAATAAACTTTTACAACCTGACCTTACTATATGTGTGTATAGTAGGTATATAACTTTAAACGTAACTTCATTTTAATTGTATTTGGTTTTAATAAATCACAAATTAGTCATCATCGGCTTCACAAATATTGTGTAAATGAGTGAAATTACAGATTTGGATTTTAGCCGGGTACCAAATTTAACTTGATGCGATTTTTTTTGGTGAGCGTCCGTTCCGTATAATTTATATAGTAGTAATTTCTACTACACATTTAAATGGAGAATGAGGGTGGAAAGAAGAAAACCGATGAAAAAATCAATGAAAAGCAACATCAATTTCCGTATTGTATATGTACGAGTATGCATTGTACACGTTATATAAATATAGAAGATAAAAGTTGGCGTTTCTTTATTGGATTTTAAGCGTAATTACGTAAAACATGTTGTTTTTTACAGAAATATTCGGAGAATTTCCCCGCATTTTGAACTTTTCGTTATTTTAGGCGCAAAAACATAAAAACTTTTGTGGCATACTAAATAAATCAGTTATTTGTCATGTAAAAAGCACATTTTCCCGCTTCAACCAATGTTTCCTATATAATATTTGTACTTATGTATACATACATACTTAAATATTGTTAGTGTATACTACTTAGCTACTTCTAAGAACACCGGTTAAATTATATAAATATATAGAATAGAGAATATGTATAATAGTTGTATTTTGTATATAATATATTATATATTTCTCTATGTAGATTATATTATATACTTTTATATACAATGCTTTATTTACTCAGAAATTCAGAATATTTCAACATTTTTGTTGTAACCCTATTGTCGTTAGAAATCGTTTGAAATAAAAAACTCGTTTTTTTTACACTCTATCTTTGTTTTGTATCAACATTTTAGTATGCTTGTGTTTCATTTACACATCTAGCAAAAAAAAAAAAAAGTAAACTAAACTAAAGGTGAGAATTTCTCTTTGCAAAATTTCACTCATCATCTCTTTATTGTACAAATCTACACACATGTAGACGTATAGAGAATCATGCGTCGATTATTTTATTCCTTTTTAATTTTCTATGTTTCTTTTTACTTTTTCACTCACATGCCGGTATCATATGCTTTGTTTCTTTTTTTTTCATAGAAGCGGTTAAATTTTTTATTTTCGAAATGTGGTTTGGCAAATGAGTTCAACAAAATTTTTATCTCTTCATTCTCATTCAGCGTCCGTCTGTTAAACAGTTAAAACGTTCGATATAGTTTATCAACGAATTTAATATATAAAAAAGAAAAGAAATTAAATTTGATTTAATAAATTAATATAAATTTTTAATATAAAAATAAATAAAATAAAATGGCAGATATTGCAGTAGAAAACAAGTGAGTAATTTAAGTTTAAAATTAAAAATGTGTCTGTATGTGTATACATGTTCAAACAAACGGAAAAAAAGCTGTTATTAATGAATTGGCGGCAGTGAAACAAAAAAAAAATACTAAGCAAGATTTGTAATAAAATGGCGTCAGTATTACAAATCATGTAAAGATATAAGTTTTATTACAGTTAGGTTTGATTTACATTAAAAGTGATGTTTTGTTGTAATATATATAAAAATGTAAATGAATTGTGTTCCGAATTTAATTAAAAATGTGTTAATTTTTTTCAATATTAGAGTATGGCATCATATATCGATCGCTTTGAAAAATGACGCGCACGTTCGCTTCATATACACATACCTATATTACTCTCGCATTTTACATTAATAAAAAAAAAAAAAAACGTATGTCATACACAAATGTTATTTATAGTTTATGTTTATAATTAACGAAAATTGAAATTACATGTTGATACATTTATTGGAGAAAAGTATAATAAGTGGGTACGAAAAAATTACAGTTACCTCATTTGTAAATACGAAAGTTCTCGTTTTTACCGCCTTATTAGTTTCGTGTTTTACCACATGTTAGCGTGTGGAGCCACCTAACTTATATCGCGTCTTTTTTGTTTATCCATACAGCATTTTTTTTATTTTTTATTGTAAACATATACACATTTACATTTTATCACATTTCGAGTGTGTTGCAAAATCACAAATATTTATAATTCAAAATATATTTCTCTCTAATGTTTTTGGCATTTTTCTTTTATTGTTATTTATAATTAAAGAGATGCTCCAGTTGTAGAGAAAGAAGTAGAGGAAACAGAAACCCCTAAAGTAGCGGAGGAGGAAGAAGAAAATGCTAACAGAAGCAGTACCGAAAATGGTACAGCAGACACAGAAGAAGCAATAGAAAATGGTGTTTCGGCCGAAGATAAAGGTGACGACGATGATGAAGATGAGGAAGAAGAATCGGCAAATGGAGATTCAGCGGGTATGTTAAATTTATAAAAACTTTCCATAATGTTTTGCTTAATTAATTATTTGTAAATAATTTTTTTTTAGACGCTCCCGCACCCGCAGAAGCTGTAAAAAGAAAACAAGCTGGTGGTGATGCACCAGAGGGAACACCTGCCGAAGATGCAGCCACACCAGAAAAAAAAGCAAAACTCGACGATTCAGTATCGAAAGATGTTGAAGCTAATGGAGCAGAAGCCGAAGTAGTTGCTTAAGGTTTTAGAAATAGTTTTATTTAAATAACAAAAAACAAAAAAGTAAATTAACAATACAAAACAAAAAAAAAACTAATAAGTGTTAAATTTTTGACATAAGTATTTGAAAGGTATTTGTGGGAAAAACGTTTTTAGTTTTTTTGTTTTGTTTATTTTAACAGTATCTCAAAAAAAAACAGACTTGGTGATATTCAGCAGTGTCTGATGGTATATAAATATAGATAAAAATAATATTATTTTTTGTATAATTTGACAAGAAAAACAAAACAACAAAAAAAAAAATCTTTAAAAAAAATTCCCACAAATATGTAATATTTAATTCTGATTGTTCAATAACTTGAAAAACACAAAACAACAAACAAATTGAAAAAGAATATCATTTTTATTTTTTAGATACTTAAATTTGGATTTTTAATTAATAAAAAACAAAACATTGCAAAAATCAAAAAAAAAATACGTTAAAAATCCAAAACATTCCTAACAGTAATATTAATGTATAATTATAAAAAAACAACTTAGTACTTTGGTTTTATAATTGCAGTTATAATTTTTCACTCTCTGTACAATATTTATATACAACAGAAACAAGAAAAAAAAACAAAATCGAATGAAATATCAAATATAAGTTCAAATGTAATTAGGATTTTAAATAATTTCTTTCAATTTTCGTTTTTTTTTTATGAATTAAAATTTTGTAGATGAAAAATTATACATGAAAAAAAAACTGATGCCAAAAATAATCGGGGGTTCAGTTCGAAAAGAAAATTAATAATTATATATTTCATTTTTCTTGAATGTTAAAAAAAACAGTTCTAATGTGTTGTGCTGCGCTCTTTGTAAGATATACATACGTCATATTATATATTTATAGAGAGAAACGAAATATGGTTTTAATTACAGGAAAAAAAACGATTTTTTTTTTGTTTACATTACGATGGAAAAATTACACACTTGTATAGTAATGCCAAAATATGTATGTATATTGTATTTTCACACTGCCAATCATATCAAAAAAAAACTAAAATTTTTTATCTTGTAATAAAAACACAAATAAGGAAATTTTATATACAAAAAAAAAGCAACGTTTTGATTTGAAAATGAATTTTAATATAAATTATGTGATTATCATCGTAATGTAATAAATTATATGATTAATAATGAATTACAAAGAGATAAAAAGAAAAAAATCTCTCATTACGTGTTTTTTTTGCAATTCTTGAACTTTTCTATATACATTTTTAATTTTTTTTTTTTTTTATATATACATTTATATATCTACAAAATGCAATAAAGTTTAGTTCCCATTCAAAAAAAAAAATGTGTTTGTATATAAAACAAAATTTAAATGCCACATGTATTTTATTTAACGGAATAGATTTCCTGAAGGTCAAATATATTTGTCCTTGATACTCGTCTTGAAGGGTATTTTATACAACACCTAAATTTCCTAAATTCATTCAAAAGGGATGCTGCGTCCATATGTATTTATTTTGATTTAGTAGAGTAATGATGTAGCGGGAAAAAAAAATTCCCGGCTACGTCAAATATAGATAACTACAGTTAAAAAAAACGTTTGAAATTTAAGAGCGTGATTTTAAATATCTAATACATGTATATTTTTAAAATTTACAAAAAATTCTATATTTTAGTCATGTAGTGACATCTATTGCAAGATAAAATAATTACAAAAAACAACTTTGAATAAGCGAGATATGTATTTCTCTCGTTATTGAGCCACCACTTAACATTTTATTCGGATTGTTTGATAATTTTCAAATATAATTAAAATACTATTGAATAGTAGTAATAGAAATAAATTTACAATTAACACTTTTTATTAGATTAAATTTAATACATTTTTTTACATACAACGACATCTTTTTCTAGTTATTCGAAACTAAACGATCAATGCCATCTATAGAATAATATTTTATTGAAATATGTTACAAATTTTAGTTGCTCAATATATGTAATGCGGATTTGTATCTTTTAAAAATTCTTGGCTTTCGGTGGTTCATTTCAGACAATATAATTTATACGCAAAACTGTCCTTTCTTATTGTAAAACATAAATCGATTTTAGTATCAGAACGTTATAACAAAACTATACATATTTTCCTTTATTTATAAATTGATTTTAATATTTGTTTTCAATTATTTTTGGCGCGAATTTTTGACAGTTTACTGGTCAATTTTTAGTTGTTAAAGTGTTTTCAACATGAAAAGACGTCTTGATACTCTTGTCTGTTCTTTTTAGAATTTATTTAAATAATTGAGCAGTGATATAGAATTAATTGAGATGGACGAGAGGGGACCTAATTTTGTCCAACTAAGCACCAAAGGAAAGGGCCAAAAAAAACTTAAAAACATCGATTCTTGGACAGCGAAAAAGCCACAAAAGGCAAGGTGAGTAAACAATTTAATTTCATACAAACATTCCAAGAAAAAGACACCATTTCTGCATAATGTAATAATTATCTCTTTACTTAAAATTACCTTTATTGTTTTTACTGCACACGCTTTATTTTATCTTATCTTACTTTACATGTCATCTGTAATGCTGTTCTACTACGACTAATTTTATACATCATTTTACATACATATAATATGAATGGCCCTATAAACCGCATCGCTTGGAATGCATTACTGATATAATGGACGGTCATTACATTACCCCTTCAATTAAAATTTAATTCATAAATGATTTACAACCTAATTACAAATGACCTTACAAATAAAAATAAATTTAAATTTATAATTTGACTATGTTAAGTATTCATACATAATCTTTCATATAAACAGGTTCTTTCCTGATTCTCGTTGTTCTTCTCGGTATCTTCTCATTGTTAGGAATGGAATTACTTGATCCGAATGATTGATCTTCTTTTTCCTTATCCATGTCACCTTCGTCTCCACCGTCAGGAATCACTTTATGTTTTGCTTGCTCGCTTGTTGAATTATTTGCCATTGGTAACAATTTCTTCAAATGATCAGTTCTCCTGACATAACACTTGCCATCTACGCCCTGAACTACTGCAGCTTTACCAATTCTCTCCTTTATTACCACAAATTGTTCAGGATCGTAATTCGTGGATAATTTATTCTCTGGTTTCGTGTTCTGACTTATCACATTATCTCCTATTCGTATGTCTCCTTCCGTTGGATTTCTCTTAAGGTCGGTGTACTCCTTACGCCTTAGTTTCACTTCTGTATCCCTTTCCCTGACATCTTCATCGAATACAAAATTAACATCCGCAAAATTTGAAATTTTCTCCTTGAAAATCCGGTTGAACATCAATTTTGCAGGACTAGCGTTCGTTGACGGGTGAATTGTATTTGAATACATCGACAAATAATCGTTTAATTCATCCCGGTAATCCTTTTTTTCCAATTGCGCAATTTTTAAACGTTTTAAAATAGATCGGTTCTGTCGCTCAACCTCGCCATTTGATGACGGTGAATATGGTATCGTATGCTTGAGTTTAATTGCTAGTGTCTCACAAAATTTTCCGAATTCATAACTAGTGAATTGAGGTCCATTGTCGGTAATCATTACCTCAGGACAACCGAACCGTGTGAAAATCGGTTTTAAAATTTCGATTGTTTTCTGACTTGTGGTCAGTCTCATTACGTCCACGAGCCCCTTCCGACTATAATCATCCGTTATTACCAAAATATAGTCTTTATTCGGTAATGGTCCGAGAAAATCTATCCTTATCTGTTTCCAAGGACCTTTGGGCAACTCCGTCAAGTATAATGGCTCTGGATTCTTTTTCTTTGCTACTATTTGACAACTGTTGTACGATTTTACAAATTTCGTTACGTCAGCATCCTGGTTATACCACCACGTGTTACTTCTCAGTCTTCTCTTCATCATTGACTCTCCTGGGTGTCCTTCATGTGCCAATTCGAGAATTCTCAATTGCAAACTTTTTGGAATTACTATCCTTCTAAAACGCAACAGCATACCGTTTATCTCCGATAAATCTTCTGAATATCTTTTATAATTTGCCATTTGTTGCGGCCATTTCCCATACTTCAAACAATACTTTAAGTCTGTCATCTCCTCATCTTTCATAACTTCGCTTTTGATTTCTTCCAATGTTATGGCTTTTGGTGTCGCAATTCGGATAACTTCATTAAGATAATTTTCACCTCTTTTGTCGTATGTTCTATCATTTGATTCTGGTTGACACAACCTTGACAATGGATCGGCTATATTAGTTTTACCTGGTCGATATATAACATTCATATTAAACGACCCATCTCTCAATTCCTGGACATGGCTTCGATGAAGGTTTAAATAGAATCTCCAGTAGCTTATGGTCGGTTATGGGATCAAACTCCTTCCCCATCACGTACATCTTAAACCTCTCCACTGCCCACACCAATGCCAAAGCTTCCTTCTCCGTCTGTGAGTAACGTCTCTCTACGTCTGATAAACCTTTAGAAGCAAAAGCCACTATTCTAGCTTCCTTTTTATTGTTTTCTTGCATTAATACTCCTCCTAGCCCAAATGGACTAGCATCGGCTACTACTATTGTTCGGTCTTTTGTATCGTAATACCCTAAAGTCGTTTCGTTAATTATTAACTCTTTAAGCTTTTGAAATGAACTTTCCTGCTCGGACTTCCATTCGAATTTATTTCCTTTTCTAGTAAGAATCTTTAATGGTTCACTAATTGTTGCCAAATCTGGAACAAACCTACCTACATAATTCAATATTCCCAAAAAACTATGTACTTCTTCTTTGGTATTCGGTTGCCTGAAGTTCCCTATGTCTTGAACTCTATCTACTGTCGGTCTGATACACTTAGAGTTCAAAATATGTCACATAAAAACAATTTCGTTTTTTTATACTGACATTTTTCCTTATTTAAAATTATCCCGTTTTCCTCTAACTTAGTTAGTACCCTATCTAAAATACAATTATGTTCCTGCATGCTCTCCGTGAAAATTAGTATATCGTCTATGTATACTACTACACTTGGGATTCCTACTAATAAATTCTCGTGACACAAATGCTGTTATCTGGCTAGATCTTGGCGTAATTTCTATTTGATGAAATGCGTTCCTTATATCTAGCTTACGAAACACCATACTCTTTGACAAACTGGGAAGAATGTCATCAAAAGTAGGCAAAGGATGTACCTCTCTTTTTATCGCCCTATTCGCCCTTTTATCGCCCTTAGCAATTTCGTTTTAACTCGAAAACTGATTTTACCCGGATCAAAAATGATTTTATTTTTATTCCTAAGACACTACTTTTCGCGGTCGTTTTTGGATATCTAATGGCTGCTCTTCTTCTTTCTGTCAAAAACAGAAAAGCGACAAGATTTAACCCTGACGGCCCATATCTGGAATGCAAACAGATTGTGATATTAGCGGACCTTTTGAACCGCGAAAACCGAAAGAGATTCTGTTTTACCAGCGGATACTCTGTAGCGCCACACTACCCCACCCTTACTGAACGCAGGGAACGATCACTCGTAACGAGAGGGTAGTTTGATGATGCGTTCTGATCGTGATGTAGCAACCGGTTTCTTTTCTGAAGGCTTGTCCAGGTTGAATGTCACCCGATTTTTTATTGTCATGCTCGTAACCCTCGATAAAACAAGGTTTCAACCGATCCAATGAAATGTTCGACTCGACGCCCTTCACCAGGACTGTGAAATATTTCTCCGACCGGCGCAATACCGCGTAAGGGCCTTGGTACGGAGGCTGTAGTGCCCTGCGTAATGCATCCGTACGAACTAGTACGTGTGAGCACGTCACGAGATCCTTGAAGACAAAGATTTTTGGTTTGCTGACGTGTCGTGATGTCGGCTGGATATTCCTGAAAAATTCTTGAATTTGTGAGACAACCTGATTTTGAGTTGTAAATGTTGATGGCTGTATCATATCTCCGGGCAGGCGTAATTTCTCGCCGTACACCAACTCAGCTGATGTAGCCTCGAAATCGTCCCGAAAAGCGGTTCTCAAACCTAACAGTACGAGCGGCAATGATCTGGTCCACTGCGGGTCGTTGACACACAATATAACCGTTTTTAAGTTGCGGTGCCACCGTTCAACCTTCCCGTTGCATGCCGGGTTATAGGCCGTAGTGCGTTTGCGTTGAAACCCTACTAGGTTGGCCAGACTGGAGAATAGTTCTGATTCGAACTGAGTTCCTCTGTCGGAGACGATAACCAATGGGACTCCAAACCGACTAATCCATGTTTTCAGTATGATGAATTGATTCCTTGATATCTGGCATCGGAGTAGCCTCTAGCCATCGGGTGAATCGATCTATGATGGTTAGACAATAGCGTTGTCCTTCGGACGGTTCCAACGGGCCGACTATATCTATATGTATCTCCGAGAACCATTGGCTAACGATGGGATAGTTACCACACGGACTTTTCACGTGTTTTGAAATTTTGCACTTTTGACAGTTTGCGCAATATTTTGCCCATTGCTGTACGTCTTTGTTGAGCGCTGGCCACACAAACTTGCTCCTGATCAGTTTGGTTGAACTTCGTATCCCCGGATGCGATACATTGTGAAATACTTCGAATACCTGATGTCGAAATGCTTCGGGAACGTATGGCCTTGGAGTACCAGTTGAAACATCGCAGTACAAATATTTGTCCGTCCCGAACACTGGCATTTTCTCGAGTGTTAGGCTGTTGTTGTTTTCGATCAGTGCTTTGAGATCGTGATCTTGTTGTTCGTCCGCCATGCGCAAATAATCTATGCTGCGCTACTACATTATCCTTGCCGGGAACGTGCTGTATGCTGGTCGTAAATTGTGCTATCAGATCGAGATGCCTGCGCTGTCGGGGTGATGCTTTCTCCAGGTTTTGATTCAGGGCGAACGTGAGGGGTTTGTGGTCGGTATATAGGATAAATTCCCGGCCTTCGATGAAGTGTTTTAAGTGTTTAATCGCTGCGTACCCTGCCAACAACTCCCTGTCGTACGTGCTGTAATTTTTTTCCGTATTTATGAGCTTTCGTGAAAAGAAGCTTAAACGTTGCCAACCCTTTGTTATTTGCTGCTGTACTACCGCTCCGATCGCTTGATTTGATGCGTCGACCATGATCGCCAATTTGTGTTCGGACGATGGGTGAACTAATTGAACGGCCTCTTCTAGGCGTCTTTTACACAGTGCTCGAATGCTTGGTTTGAGTCGTCGCACCAAGTGATGTTGCTGTTGTCGTTCTTCTTCTTGCCTTTGAGAAACTCGCATAATTTTGTTTGGTCCTGAGCCGCGCCGGGAAGGAAAATGCGATAATAGTTTAACATACCTAAGAATCGCTGGACGCCTTTAGTGGTTGTTGGCCGTGAGAAATTTGTTATTGCTTCTTACCGAGATTGGGACAGACGAATGCCCGCGGCTGCTATATCGAATTCCAGGAAACTTATCTGTTTTCCAGCGAATATGCATTTGCTCATGTTTATCCCCAAGCCAGCGTCCTGTAAGCGTTGAAACACTATTTTTAAGTGTTCCATGTGCTGGTCTAGATTCTGTGATGCGACTAAAATATCGGCAATGTACGGAAATATAAATTTCGTGTCGTGGAAAATTTAGTGAATTAGCCGTTGGAATGTTTGAGCCGCGTTCCGCAATCCAAACGTCATACGGGGAACTCAAACAAACCAAACGGGGTACAAATTGCTGTATTATCGACGGCATCCTCACTGATCGGGATCTGGTGATACGCCCGCACGAGGTCGATTTTTGAGAAATATTGGCAGCCGTCGAGTTGTTGACTGAAGTCGGTGACAAATGGTATTGGATACCGATCGGGCTTCGTTTTTCGATTCAATTCGCGGTAGTCTCCGCATAGTCTCCATACGCCGTCCTTTTTCCTTGTGATATGTAGGGGACTAGCCCAGTTCCTTTTTGACGGCCGGCACACACCTTGGCTCAATCATAGATCGATTTCTTGTTTGGCTATTTTCATTTTTTCAATGTTGAGCGGTCGTACCTTTGCTGAACATGGTTGGCCCGTGGTTTCGATTTTATGCTCGATCGTGTTGAGCGACGGTGTCTCGTGTAAGACTGCTCCGAAATTCTGCAGCAGATTGCGAATTTGTGGGTTATTATTGTCCAATTTGACTGTTGTCAGTTGATATGACGGCAAAGCGACGGGGGTTCCGGATATTGACAGAGAAGTCAACGGGTCGATCAACCTCTTGCCATTAACGTCGACTAGTAGTCCGTAGTTTAGTAGGAAGTCTGCTCCGATGATGCATCTATCAACGTTTGCGATTGTGAACTTCCATGTGAATGCTCGACGTAGGCCCAAATTTAAGACCAATTCCTTCGTGCCAAACGTGTCTATTGATGTAGAATTTCCGGCGAATAATTTTAGATTTGACTTTGTTTTTTTTTCTCATGACGTTGGGGGTACGACGGACAGTTCGGCTCCCGTATCGATGAGAAATTGCTATTTTGTTACCGTTTCGATTACAATTGCAGGCGTTAATCCAGTAGATTCGCATCTGGTGGAGTTCATCGCGAAGCGGATATAGGGTAGGAAGTCGACCCACGATCGGTGATCTTCTTTAACTAAAATGGCTAATTGGGTTTTAAGATCCCTATTTCGTCTTTCAACTGGATTAGCAGCTGGATGATACAGTGGTGTTAATGATTGCTTAATCCCAAAGCAGCATGAAACATGTTGCATGACTGCACTTACAAACTGAACGCCATTATCAGATATCACACGTCTTGGCAGTCCAAATCGAAGGAAAAACTCGTTTATCAGAATTTTTGAACAAATTTCAGCAGTTGCCTGCTTCAAGGGGTACGGTTCAACCCATCTGGTTGCTGTATCTTCGACAATAAAATTCCATTTGTATTCATTGGCGGATTCGACTAATGGTCCAAATAAATCGATTGCAAGGACCTCAAATCTCTGTTCTAATACAGGAGTTTTGAGCAATCCTGCTGGTTTCAAATTGGTTACTTTATATTTTTGACAATCTACACATGCTTTGATATATTCCGTAATATATCTGCGCATTCCCGACCAATAATATTTATTGGTCCGGCTGTAGGAGAATCATGAAAAGCCTTTAAGATTTCTTTTCGGGACTTTTCGGGAATCACTAATTGAGGCTGTTCGCTTTCTTCATCGGGAATAAAACGATAGAGTATACCGGATTCCATTAGGTAACCCCGATTGGTCCAATTAGTAAGATCCGCGTGATCTGGAGTTTCAAAGCACTTTATGATTTTTACTAAATCCTCATCCTCAAGTTGAGCTTGTCGCATATTATGGAGACCCTTGTTAGGGGGTCGACTTGTATCGAACATACTCCACATATAGATTCATCATTACATGGTGGCCAGGACAAAGTGTCCGCGACTACATTCGCCTTTCCTGCTGTATACACAATATTCAGATTATACGATTGTATGAGCAGGGCCCATCGAGCAAGTCTTCCCTTCCCGTAGGTGTCTGTAAACTCATAAGCCACTTTAGTGCTTGGTGATCTGTTCCAACCACGACCTCAGCTCCATCCAAATAACCCCGAAATTTAGTTAAAGCCCATACAACAGCCCGTGCTTTTCTTTCCGTCGTACTATAATTACGCTCTGTTGGAGTGAGTAACCTGCTAGCATACTCAATCGGACGTTCATCGTCTCCTTCACCCTGTAAGAGGACTCCCCCTAGGGCATAGTTGCTCGCATCCGTGCGCAATGTATAGGGTTTTGATTCGTCAGCCTGTCGTAAAATTGGAGCGGATACCAACAACAATTTCAATTGCTCGTAATCGGTTTTATGAACAGTACTCCATTCCCATTTAGATTTTTTCCTTTGTTAAATCGCTTAATGGCAGTGCTATAGCCGAAAAATTGGGTACAAACTTCCGGTACAATGAACAAGTTTGTACGAATGTTTTGAGATGTCGGACATTCCTAGGTTCCTCCATTTTTGAAATACCTTCAATTTTCTCGAGATTGGTTTGAATACCATTTTGGGTTATAATATGTCCCAAAAATTTATATTGTTCCGGAAAAACATACACTTGCTCCTATTGGCCTTCAAATTAAATTGATTGAGGCGTTCAAAGACTAGCTTAAGATCAATCAAATGTTCTTCAAACGTTTCGGAGAGAAGAATTAGATCATCGAGATATGCAAATATTATTATATTTGGAAGGCCCGCTCTAAATCGATCGATTAACCTTTGAAAAGTTGCCGGGGCATTTTTAAGCCCAAAAGGCATTCTTTTAAATCGATATAAGCCAAACGGCGATATGAATGCGGTTTTATCATGATCTTGTAATCGTACTGGAACTTGCCAATATCCTGAACGCAAATCGATGGTAGTCAGTCATATACAATGTTTTCTTAGCGAGATGAAGTATTTCGTCTATTCGCGGCATAGGATATTTATCTGATGTAGTACAAGAATTTAATTTTCGAGAGTCAATGCAAACGCGATACGTTTTATCTGCCCAAGGAGACTCACATTCTTCTACGATGTCGTCTTTTAACATTTTTCCTAATTCCAACTTAAGTACCTATCTCCCGCTTTTCTCTAGACATATACGATAAGATGGAACTGAAATTGGTCGACTTTCGCCGGTATCGATGTGATGTTCTGCATAGGTGGTGGGATCTCCCCCCATTGTTAAAACATCTCCATATTTACTGAATAAGTCATTGACCTTTTGTCTCTGATCCGAAGCAAGACAATTCCCTTCGTCAGATCTCAGTTATTCGTTTTTTATGGCAACCGGACATATACTTGTCTCATGAGATTGCTGTATGGAACTTTCATGTTCATATTGCAATTTATATGATTCTTGTGAATCAAAAAATTTCCAGTCGTGTTTTGCAAAATCCAAAATCAACCCTGAGCGAATAATAAAATCTATGCCGAGAAGCGTTTGTCCTGGGCGTGAATTTGGCGATGATATGAATTTGGTAGGTATTGTTTTCCCACAGAGAACCACATCCACAATACATATTAGAACATTTTCTATTTTCTGTGTACCATCAGCTAATTTTATGGTTATTGATTGTTGTTCAAAATTAATTTTATTATCCTGAAAATGTTTATAAAACACTTGACTTGCAATGCTTATTTTAGCAGCCGTGTCAATTAAAGCATTAGTATCATTACCTGCAATATTTAAATTTAACACAGTTCTAGATTGAGGATTTGCGCTTTTCCGTTTGATGATATGGAATACAAATCAATAGGAGCAACTGAATATTTTTCATCATAAGAATTTATAATATCACCTGATGAATATACATCCATGCTTGCCGTATTTACAGCTGACACTGATGTTGTTGGTTTTGGAGTACAATGAGAGCAATTGCTGTTAACTACAGCTTTCTTCCCACAGCCATAGCATGCCAATTCGAACTTTACAGACGGGGGTTCGACAACCGGTGGTTCGATCTTCATCGTTGGGGACGCAACCACTTTTCGTTTCGTACATTCATTTATGTCGTGTCCTTTTGTTTTACAAGATGACACCTTAGTTACTTTGTGTTTGTTATTAGTATCAGAGATTGGTTAGCTCCTGGTCCCAGGTTCTCCCGTCGTTTATCGCCTTTGTCCTCAGCATTTCCAACACGGTTCTATGTACCGTTCACATTGCCCTAGGCGTCACGGTCAATATGTGTTTTATTACATTTTCATTGCAATAACTGACAAATTTCGAGGATGCAAAATGCTGCCCTCGGTCGCTTATCAGACGCGTTGGGGTTCCAAAATGAAATGTCCAGCTCTCCATCATTCTGAGTACTGGTATCACCACATATTTCGAGAAGCCATCTACCATCACAATTAGATAATTATTGCCCGATTTATTTTACGGGAATGCCCCAAGATGGCCCAAACGCACGGTATGGAATGGTAAAGCAACCTTTCCGATAGATTCAAATCCCCCCGCCGTGTAGACTCTAACACTTTTTGTATAACAACATTCAAAACAAGCAGAAATGTACCGTTTAACAAAATTCCTCGTGAAGGAACTAAAATTGTTCGTTTTTTTTCTGTACCATCTCCTCCACGTCGCCATGACCATCGATTTTACCACCCACCATCTGATTTGTTGTACAACCCATCTTATGCCATTTTTCTGCGAATCGTCGGAGCGTTTGTTAACCCAAACGCCATCCTTAAAAACTCCAAATGTTTATCTGGCGTTATGAAAGCCGTACGACCTACTGAATGTACAGACATTGAAATATGATAATAGCCGGATACTAAGCCCAGTACATTATGTCATGTATTGGTCAGGAACAATAAGCAACTCAATCTTATCGGCAACTTCATTGATTTGAACCGTTGCTCGTTTATTCTTGCTGGCGACAATACCTCCACTTGCAAATTCTTTGATAAGCATGTTATATTTAGTAAGTTTCTTTTTCGGATCATTGAACATTGGCTTCCACAATTAATGAATTCCCATTTTGTTATAGGAACACATACGAAGAACATTCTGTTTGTCCTCTCGCATGGACACGCGAACATTTTCTACATCGATCTTGTCTCTGTGGTTCAGGAAATTTATAGACAAATGCCCTGGTTTTCAACAATTATAACATTCGTATGTTCTAGTTGATCGAATAGCGGTAATTCGTGCTCTCATTCGATTTGATCATTATCAAAGTGAAGTTAGCAACGCTATTTTGTTGAAACAAGATTCATACCTCATCAGTGTTGCCAACATGCAGCACCGGTTGTAGTAGTAAAAAAAGAAAGATTTTCGGATACGTATCACCGCTGACTATTCCTCAGGTCTTAATGAAGCATTCAAACCACAACGCACGTACCCGCTGCCAACACAAGAGAGAATTGTGGCTAAACTAGCCGGCAATACAGTTTTCACTATCATCGACTTGTGCTCGTGCCTTCCAGAAAATGGAACGGGATGACCCAGAGGTTAAAACGGCTCCCGGTATTTTACAACAATTGTTGACAAATGACCGTGGGCACCTCTTCAGCGTAATGAGCCGCATGTAAGAATATACGGTTTCCCTCTCAATCCGATCCTCTCGCATCCGATCAAATTCAGCTAAGTTGGAAGTTATTCAGCAGCTGCGAGCGCCATCTGACATTAAACAACTGCGTGCTCTCTTGGGTGCCATGAACTTGTACAGAAAATTTATACCGGAACTTAAGGAAATGCGCTGCCCACTCGATGAACTGCTACAAGGCATCGAATATAAGTGGCCTGAAGCTTGAGCTGCTCTCACACACTATGATCTAGCCAAGTAAATCATGGGAAGATGTACTCAAACACCACCTCGAGGACGGCACCAAAAATCGCGTCATGCATGCGGCAGGATCCTTCGTGAAAGGGGATACAATTACACGTACAATGAGAAACCTTAGTTCTGGTGCAGATGCCAAAGAAATTTCATCGCTTCGTCTGAGGCCGCAAGTTTGAGCTCCAAACGGATCTTCGGAGCAAATGTCGGTATTCCAATCTATAGCGATATTCGATGAGAACCTTCTCATCTACGACTTCCAAATTAGGTATGTGGACCATAGAGAGTTCGCTTGAATCTGAAGATATTGTCACTGCAACGCGGTCGACGCTTCGCAGCTGACACCGCAAAATCGTTGCCGAAAGTCGCTTCAGAAGGTCGCTTGTTACATCACTGATGGCTGATCACGTTAGCAAGAGCAAATTTGCATCTCAGCAACGAACTATCGTTCCAGCGAAATTCCACAGGAAATTAATGGACGAACTGCATGACGTGCACACGTCGGAGGTATTGAGGAAACCGTGCGCCAATGTAACGATTGTGCAATCATTGCAAAGACCCCTACTAAAAGCACGCTGCAGGCCTGGCCGATTCCCAATGCAACACGGTCATCGTCGATTTATGCTGCAACTGGCCAGAGATTTTCAAAATGCGCAACATTACTTCTTCTACGACGATTGTCAATCTGTGCAAAGCATTTGCACGCCTACGTATATGCGAAACTACCGTCTATTACAACGGTCCGCAATTTGTTTCAGTAAAGTTCAATCGGTTCTCTGAGGCGAATGGTATCGCGGAACGGTTGGTCTGCCTGCTTAAAATTGGCCTCAAAAAGTTTAAAAGCGAAGGCAATGACCACGTCGATTTGATTAGGACCAGCTCATAACGGCGAACGAAATGTTCAAAGAGTTTGATGGTTGGCGATGCGATTTTTTTGGTCACATGGTCTTGGTACACGTGAAGACTGGCGAAAGGAAGGCCAGATGACACACCAACCAATTGCGAGTGTATTTCGTCGATACGCCACCATCTGACGAAGACTACGTCGAATATTTTCGAGTTGTGACCAAAGCGTCATGTAGTGGAACCGATTATTCTTACGCAACACCCTCAACCACCAGTCAGCCGAAGCTGACCCGGATGGGGAACTCGAGCCAGTACCGGTATCCTGTATAAAGGCGGAATACTGAGAAATAGTGTTACGGAACAGAAACAAAATGTAAGATATTTAATATGGCAAACGACACGTATGTAAATTTCGAAATGGAAAAACCAAAGAAAGAAATTCATAAAGTTTACTTCCATATAATATGTTATGTACCCCAGCAATGAAAGCATTCCCGAATATCAAACGTGATAAAAAAAAACAGTTTTTTATGGAATTAACACATTTATGCATTTTTTATTTGACTTTCAATTTTGAAAAATGTTTTTGCTTCGTCTTTTGTGTTGCAATTGTAGAGGCGTGCCGCGTGATATGTGACAAATCTCACATAACGCGCAATGCTTTTGTGCGATTTGCACGATTTATAAAATTTCTCATTTAATTTGTTTCTTTTTTAAAGATTTTAATAAATTAAAGTTACAACAATATATAGTAATTAGATACGAGTAGTTTATTATGATGTAATATTTAAAGTAACTTATTGTGGTTTACGGAAATTTTTACCAGCAAATTTAGCATCGGCTCCAAGTTCTTCTTCGATACGAAGAATTTGATTGTATTTAGCAAGACGTTCAGAACGGCATGGTGCACCAGTCTTAATTTGTCCAGTGCTCAAACCAACGACCAAATCGGCAATAAATGTATCTTCAGTTTCACCGGAACGATGTGATACCATTGTACCCCAGCCATTGGCTTTGGCTAATTGATGGGCACGAATTGATTCAGTTACTGAACCAATTTGGTTTACTTTCAATAAAAGACAGTTACAGGCTTTCTTGTCAATAGCGGTTTGAATACGTTTTGGATTTGTGACAGTCAAATCATCGCCAACAATTTGGATTGGTGTACCGGCTGTCATTTTGGTCCATGCATCCCAATGATCTTGGTCGAAGGGATCTTCAATCGAAACAATTGGAAAATCTTTAACAAATCCAAGATAGAGATCAGTCAATTGATCTGGAGTAATCCATTTTGATTTATCACTGCTTGGGTTCTTAAAGTCCAAATCGTAGAGACCATCCTTGAAAAATTCAGATGCAGCAACGTCCATACCAATTTCAATTTTACCAGTGTATCCAGCTTTTTCAATAGCATCTTGGATCAAGTGAAGAGCATCAGCGTTGTTCAAAATGTTTGGTGCGAAACCACCTTCATCACCTACAGCTGTGGCATCAAGACCGAATTTCTTGTGAATAACACTTTTCAAGTGGTGATATACTTCTGAACCCATTTTCATGGCTTCGGTGAAAGATGTGGCACCAGTTGGAAGAATCATGAATTCTTGCATGGCCAATTTGTTACCAGCATGGCTACCACCATTGATAACATTGAACGCTGGTACTGGTAAAATAATATTTGGGTTTCCGGCCAAATCGGCAATATGCTTGTAAAGTGGAATTCCCTTTTTAGCAGCACCAGCCTTGGCGATAGCTAGAGAAACTCCAAGAATAGCATTTGCTCCGAATTTCGACTTGTTTTCTGTGCCGTCCAATTTAATCATAAATTCATCAACCTAAACACGTACGGATACATATAAATATTACATTATTCATTTGGAATTTTTTTTTTTTTTTTTTGTAAATAGCTCACCTCAACTTGTTGGGTTTCGTCCAAACCAGATTTAAGAAGAGCTGGTCCAATTTGGTCGTTTACGTTTGAAACAGCCTTGCACACAGACTTGCCCATGTACTTAGACTTATCATTGTCACGTAATTCAAGAGCTTCGTGAACACCAGTTGAGGCACCGGATGGTACAGCAGCACGGAATAATCCCAAATCTGTATAAAGGTCAACTTCTACAGTTGGATTGCCACGAGAGTCAAAAATTTGACGGGCATGAATACTTTTAAGTGGCATTCTGCTTCTAAATTAAAAATAAAAATAGAAAACACTTATTAATTTCAATGTGTATGACAATAATATACTATAAAGATATTATAATTGCATGACCTCTAACGGCTTCTTGAGGTCAAATTAAAATGTAAGGTTAGTTTTTTTTTCATATTCCAAAAACTTAATATTTTAAAATTTTAAAGCCGGCACAGTAATTAATTATTGGTAAATTGTCGTTTATGTAAGATTATGCGCCCACCATTCGGTTTATTGAACAGATGAACCGATAAAAGGAAAATTTCACAAAATTACTGTAATTGATTATAGATTATTTATAACAGAACTACATATTTAATTTACTTATGTTTAGCTTGAGATTGAACCCATCGAACTAACGTTCGTGAGTAATTGAGTCCCCGAACCGATAACTTGAACATTTACAGTAATTGTACAAAGAGGCCGAACACAACTTTTATCTTGATTTACATGAAATGGACTTGAAAAATAGCCTCTTCTTATGCAACAAATCATGGTCGGGTTTCTTAATAGAATTTAGTCGAAAGAATTTTAAGGCCGAAACTCTAGAATCTTTTACGGTTTATTCGTTTTTCAGAATCATATATCAAACAAGAATACTTTTGATTTGATTACGGGACAGGGAGTTGCCATTTTATTTATTTATAGTACGGTTATAATATATCATGCCATAATTTTTTATTGTAATTTTGTCAAATATATAAAATTTAATTAACCAATAAAATCACTAAAGAAACACTTAATATAAGCACAATTTAATTAAAAACAAAAGGAACTTACAATTAATTTTAATTATGTGTTAACAAAAAAAATTTAATATTTTCAAAGAATTTACGTCTACACAAGGAGAACTCGATTCGTAAACTGTCTCGACTTGAAATTTCGAATGCAAAATTATGAATTTGTTTTTATCTTCGTGTGAAAGAAGAAAAATAGTAGGGATGTTGACCTTGATCAAGGAGACTCGTAATAAAATTGATGACGTTTTCGATGTTTATAAATGTCAAATAATCGGATGCATATTTTGACTTTAAAATTTCGTCATTATTTATTATGCTTACTACGTGTGATAATGCAATTGCTAGTTGATATTTCGTGATAAAACTAATATGCGGCTATATTTTATAAAACATATATTGCATTAAAGATTTTGGGGAAAATTCACCCGGTAAACATGGGGAAAACTTGTGAGTTTGATTATTTAAATTACATATTAGTTATCTCCTCGAACACAATGGGCTACTTGGCGCTGTTCTCTATAAATTGTACACTGGCAGCAACTGAAAATAAATAAAATAGCGAAAAACAAAAGTTTTACGTTTTTTAAACATACCAAATGGTTTTATTTTGAAAAGTTAAATTATATAAAATAATAAACTGTTAAATACCATTTAAAACTTAGCTAGGACGCACACCGCTTTTGAGCAAAATATAATTGAGAATCGGTTCTAAATGTAACCGGTTGCAATCGGTTATAACTTGAAATAGCAACATAGCGAATTTACTACGGTGTATTCACAATGGAAATTTTTTTTAATTTTGACTTCCAGTCTTTCGAGTTGGTATGAATTTCCAACATAACGAACACAAATTTTTGACTTACTGAATTAAAAAATTCATACAAAGCTGTAAATCAAAATTAAAAAGTTTATCATTGTGAATGCTTTGATAATTGTGATATTTCCGTTGTTTTTTGATGTAGTTAACTACATTTTTGTCGATTTTGTGTTTTATGAATTAAAATACCTCGACAATTCTCTAAAATTTCAAAAATAAGTTTCATTTTCCCAAAATTTTCCTCCATTTTCCCGCAAAATCGAAATACAAATTAATAATTACGACTACACTCACCGGCAAAGAAAACGAGCAAGCCTAGAAATTTTTTTTTTGATGCGAATATCTTTTGAATCGTCTCAATCGAATCAAATTCAAAATCATTCAAAACAACGTTAGAAAATGTGGGATGCCATGGAAAATTTAAATGTTTCGGCCAATTAATAATCGAAAAATTTGTGAAGTTGTTTTTGTGATTGTATAATCTTGGGCCTTTCCAAGATTTCCGAGCAGCTCCAGAAGATGATTAAATCAAATAAAAAAAAACAAAATAAAAAACTTCGCAAAGCACTTTATTTCACAGCGTGTTTAATTTATTATAAATACGCCCAATCTCTCCAATATTCGATTTTCAAGTGATTTTTATTTTTAACGTTAACAAAATTTCGTTGTCAGGCTACTGTGTATGCAGGAGGATAAACACAGGACTCGCTTCATGTGCTGTCTGTCTGTAACTGCATGTGACTTCAGCGCTGTGGCGGAATTATTTGTCCTCACTTCTAAATAGACAGGCACCACCTTCCGAGCAACAACCTCTCTTGCTTCAATGCGATAATGGTTGGTGATGCGAGGTGGAACACGCAGTAGCGTGGTGTACAATTTGGAGCGCTTCACGGATTGTTGCTCCAACTTATGAGTTATGGTTGAGACGTTCCAGGATAGATATCGTTTAGCGTAGATTAACACGTGATATTTGCGAAACCGACGATGTATGCGTATAGATTCGCTTTTGATTCACAGCGATCGACCGAATATACACCAAAATTAAATGAATCGCATGTGCCACAATGTGTGTGGACGCAGACAGAGTTTGATACAATGCTTTTTTCGATTTGCCGTTTTCACTAAACCCACAATATAATAATTATTTTAGTTTTACAAGGTTTATTTATTTTAATACAACAAATTCGTTTACAAGTTAGTTATTACAAAAAAAAATGATAATTTTAAATTTTTTACAACACTAGAATGACTACCGAAAAAATGGCGTCGGATTTTTTTGTGTTAACAAGGAAAAGTATTTTTTGGTAATGATTATTTTTTTATCAACAAAGATAACATCGAATACGTGTTACCCGATGAGTAGTTTTTTCTATATTTTTTAACATTGACATTTTCCCAACAAACAACGATTTGTAATTCCGTACACTATAATACTCCCTCCCCAGCGAAGGCGTAGCCTGAGCGAGACAACGAGTCCAAAAGACGCGCCGGTATCTTTATCTGACGCCCGCTGCCAGAGCGGAGAGGCAACTGTTCGATTATTTCGTGCTCGTGAAACGTTACGTGTTTTTTCGCTGACTTAGTTTGTACTTGAGTATCCGTCTGTCTGTGATCTGACGACGTGTCCGGGTTCTGTGTGGAAGGTTGTTGGTCAGATGTCGAAGTTGTCGTGAAACAAGGCTTAAGCCGGTCGATGCTGACGTTGACCTGCCTGTTGTTAAATTCAATCATGAAATTTTTGTCACCGCGCCTGATTACACGGTGCGGACCAGTATATGGAGGTTGCAATGGTTTGCGAACTGCATCCGTGCGTAAGAACAAGTGAGTACAAGTTTTAAATTCTTGACTCACGAATGTTTTTTCAACGCAATGTCGAGATGCTGGTGTTGGTTTTAACTCAGAGGAATGCCCTTTTAACAGTTTCACAAAATCGCTTTGAGGAACCGTATTTGAGTTATCCAGGAATTGTCCTGGCAATCGGATTGTTGTTCCGTAAACAAGTTCAGCACATGAAGCTTGTAACTCATCACTGAACGACGATCGTAGCCCTAACATGACTGGCGGAAGAATGCTGGTCCAATCGGCTCGCTCGTGGCACATAATCGCGGCCTTGAGAGTGGGGTGCCATCTCTCAACCATGCCGTTGCACTTTGGATTATAAGCCGTAGTTCGAATTCGTTTGAAACCTAGTAATTTAGATAGCTCGTTGAAAAGTTCGGATTCGAACTGAGGTTCCTTGATCTGTAAGAATGGACACTGGAACGCCAAAACGGGATATCCATGTAGAATAAACAGCGAACGCTACAGTGGCGAACCGCCGTGATGAAATATCGTTGATTATCGGAAATCGGTAAAGGACCAATGATGTCTAGATGTATCTCTGCAAAACGTTGCGAAGGTAATGTGAAGTTGCTGAGAGGGGACTTGGTGTGCCTTGAAACTTTCGACTTTTGGCAGTGAACACATCGTTGAGTGAAAACTTTCGAATCCTTTCGTAACGAGGGCCAGATAACATTTTTAGTTAAAATATTGGTTGTGGCTTGGATTCCGGGGTGCGAAAGGTTGTGAAATGATTCGAAAATTTGTTTCCGGAAGTTTACCGGAATAAATGGACGCGGTATGCCAGTCGAAATATCGCAATAAATATGTTTATTGGAATTAAACGTTATTGGGACTTGCTTGAAATTTAGTGACATGTTGTTACTATGCAAGAGTTCTCGCAATTCTGCATCGTTGGTTCGTAGCTTCCGCGATTATTGTATAGTCAATGCTTTCAGGAATAGAAATTTGATCTAAACGAGATAAGGTATCTGCAACGACGTTGTTAACGCCGGAGATGTGTTGGATATCGGTTGTGAATTGACCGATGAAGTCCAGCTGTCGAAATTGACGCGGAGATGATTTATCCGGATTCTGATAAAATGCGTAGACTAGGGGTTTGTGGTCGGTGAACAGAGTGAAACTATGACCTTCGAGAAGATGCCGAAAGTGCTTAATGCTAGAGTAGGCTGCAAGCAGCTCCCTATCATAAGCGCTGTAACGTTGTTGCGTCTCGCTAAGACGTACCGAGAAAAAACTGAGCGGTTGCCATGTATTCGAGACAAACTGCTGTACCACTGCTCCGATTTCGTGATCGGATGCGTCTACCATAACTGCTAAACGAGCGTCAGGGATTGGGTGTGCAAGTAGTGTCGGTTGATATAGTTTCTCCTTGCAAGTGTTAATAGCGTCTATAGATGCTAAAGTCCATTCGACTGGAGTTTTGCTGTTCTTCTTGTAACCTTTCAAGAAGTTATTAAGTACAGCTTGATCTTCAGCAGCGCTGGGAATAAAACTTCTGTAAAAATTAATCATTCCCAAGAATCGTTTGAGTTGATTAACCATTACAGGCCGTTCGAAGTTTTTAATGACGTGAACTTTGTCTGGAAGTGGAAAAATGCCTTGTTCGTTTATTAAGTGACCGAATTAATGATCAAACCATGTTCTGATAATTTTTGAAAAACGATCTTGAGGTGCTCGAGATGACCTTCGAAAGACTTGGATGCGATCAGAATATCATCCAAGTAGACAACTTGCATTAGTCTTTGAAAAGACTGTGCTGCATTCCTTGTGTTAAAATTTCTGTCTTGGAGACATGTGATGGTTCGATCGGGATTTGATGATACGCTTGAACAAGGTCGATAGTCGAGAAAACTGTACAACCTGCGAGTTGGTACGAAAAGTCCAATAGATTCGGTATGGGATATCTGTCAGGAACTGTAACTCGGTTTAGCGAACGGTAATCACCGCATGGTCTCCAGTCTCTATTCTTTTTCAAAACAAGGTGAAGAGGATTTGCCCACGGACTTTTGCTAGGACGACAAATACCTTGTGCTAACATGTTATCGAATTCGGTTTTTGCGATAAGGAGTTTATCCGGTGCTAAACGACACGTTTTCGCGAAAATTGGTTATCTAGTTGTTTCTAACCGATGCGTGACGTTATATTTTATAGCAGTGCTGCTTAATGAGCGACTCGTTATTGCAGGGAATTGTTTAAAAGATCGTGTCCCTTTGATGGAACCGTTGTCGTATTAATATATGACAAGCCTTGCGTTGCCATACGTGTAATTAGACCCGTGACGGACAGTGAAGTCACCGGATCTATGATCTTCCGTTTGCTAATGTCCACTATTATACCTGTATGTTTCAAAAAGTCAGCGCCGAGTATAGGCGTCGAAACGTCTGCGATAACAAATTCCCAACGAAATTCGCGACGTAACCCAATGTCTAATTATAACCATTTGGTACCATACGCTAACACCGGTGTGCCGTTGGCAGCGTATGACTATTGCTAGCCCCAATCAACTGTTTGACTTCGCCGATAATGCTGTTGCGAAAACGGTCCAATAAACTCTCAATGTTCACCGTTTGTTTGGCTGCGGAGATTGTGGACTGCACTTGTGGAGAAATTCCATCGATTGCGTTAATTCGCGAGTGCGACATTGTCTCGTAAACCGCATCGCCTCTTTCAGCCAATGTAGATAGGTTCACGTCGTTTTCAAACGGCGTGAGTACCATTTGGACCTGTTACGGTAGGCACGACATCCATAGTTGTTGGATTGTTTTATCAGCGAAATCACTACCAGCGTTAAGTTTGAATTCGCTAAGAAGTTGTGACGGTTTTTTGTCACCAAGCGAAAGACCGTGTAAAATGTTATTAATTTTCGCTTTTTTCACAAAATGGCGGCAACGTCCACAGCTGACAGTAACAGCAATAACAGTGATGATGGCAGTGTTTTCATTTACACTATAAATCATGTTACTAAAACAAGCGCATTGACATTCACGCCAATGGAATCAAAGCTACATTTTTACTTACATACTCAAATTACCATATATAGTCATTGTCATGAAACAGGCAAAACCGTTTTTGTTTGGTTTACCATGGTGCGAAGCTTTCAACATGCCATTTCGCATCAAAGACTACAAAGTCAAAATACACTTGAAATATGATGCAAAACCAAAACGTTTCGATCCTCGCCCGATATGTCAAATTTGGGATACAGAACAATGTCGAAAAGGAAATCAATAGATTAGTCAGCGAAGGCGTTTTGACACCAGTCGATCCAAATGAAACACCGGTAGAATGGGCTACACCAACTGTAAACGTACCAGAACGCAACGGAGACATACGAATCAATTGGAGAAACATCCAGTACCATTATTTGATAATTTACAGCGCACACTTGCTGGTGGAGAACGATTCTCCAAAATCGATTTAAAGGATGCGTATCTATACAGTTCGAAGTACATCCTGAGTCACAACATTTACTCACAATCTCAACGCACATGGGATACTACAGGTATAATCGATTACCGTTTGGAATAGCAAACGCTCCAGCTATTTTCCAACGATACATGGAAAAATTATTATCAAATATTGACTCAGTGGCGATATACTTCGATGATATTGCTATCACAGGAAAAACCGACGCCGAGCACATGCACAATTTAAAAGAAGTACTCACACGATTACAACAAGCGGGTTTCCGGATCAAACGAGAGAAGTGCATTTTCTTCCAGAACGAAGTGGTGTACTTAGGACATCGCTTCAACAAAGAGGGAATTTTCCCAACACAAGACAAACTGGACGCCATAATCAACGCCAGTCCACCAACGAACACCCGAGAGTTACGCTCATTTATGGGGCTTGTAAATTTCTACGAGCAATTTATACCGAATTTGCATCCGAATTTGCATCTGACAGCATCTGATTTACACACACTATCAGGACAAAATCAACGTTTCAAATGAACGAGGCATGAACAAGCAATTTTCAACGAAATGTTGCAAGTTCGAGCTTTCACGCGCACAGGTGTTATACCCGTATTATGATGAAAAGGATCTGTATGTTACATGCGACGCATCAGACAAAGGAATTGGTGCTGTCCTTAGACATCGCAACAACGACGGGATTGATTTACCGATTGCGTTTGCATCAAGAAAATTATCAGGTGCTCAGTTACATTACGGCACAATTGACAAAGAAGCGCTTGCAATCATTTTTGGGGTACAAAAGTTCGACAGATTCCTAGCGGGTACACACTTTACATTGGTCACGGACCACGAACCGTTGACGCACATATTTGGCAGGAATCGCAATTTGCAATTTGCCTAAACTCGTTAATAATCGTTTAATTCGATAGGCATTGCTATTAAATTTATATAGCTATGAAGTCGAGTACATTCCGGGAAAATTAAACATTTTTGCCGATTTTTTATCACGTATGCCGACTACAACATAAAAACCACACTCCGACAGGTAAAAGATTGAAGACGACGTCAACAATCACAATTCCAATCGTTTCTACAGCGCAAAGACGAACTGTCTGTGTAGAAAACAAGAAACTCATATGGCGCAAGGAAGAATAGTGCTACCTGCATCATTACGTTTAGCCGCACTCCAACAACTATACAGCGGCCATCCGGGTATTGTAGCTATGCGTGCAATGGCTCGGTATTACAAATGGTGGCCAAAACTCGATGAGGACATTGACAAATTCGTTAAACGATGCCAAAGTTGTCAAGAGAACCGAAACGGTCAACAAGAAGTGCCATTATACTCATGGAAGGTTCTAGCACGCGTCTGGGAACGGATTCACATCGATTTCGCGGGACCTTTTAAAAACAAACAGTTTCTGGTCGTAGTGGACGCGATTTCGAAATGGCTAGAAATCTATACGATGACAAGTATCACGACATACATGCTTGAAAAAGTGCTTACCAGTTTGTTCGCTCGTTATGGAGTGCCTCAAGTAATCGTTAGTGGAAATGGGACCTCGTTCACGTCTCACGAATTCAAAACATTTTGTGAGAAGGAGGGAATGAAATATAATACGTCCTCGCCAAACCACCCAAAGACAAATGGATTAGCAGAAAGATTCATTCAAACATTTAAACGACGAATGAAGTTTAGCGAGAAGGATAACGAATATCTCGATGTTCAGCTCAACGCATTTTTATTTAGTTATCGCAACACACCACATAGTACAACGGGCAAAGCTCCATCTGAGATATTTTTGGGACGACGGCTTCCAACAATCTTCGATAACATAAAGCCATCTATCCAACGTAACATAAACAGACATAATTTAAAATGCCAGTTGTACCACGATAGAGACAACATCAAAGAACGCCATTTCAATGCAGGTGATAACGTATGGGTGCGAACAGACAATAATACGAAATGGAACCCTGGGACAATCACACAGCGAAATAACAGATGGTCATACAGCGTTGCAATTCCCGATCAAACCACCAAACGCAGACATGCAGATGCAATCCGAGAACGACAGAGCCCGCCGACTGCGGCATTAGATAGTAGCTCACACCAACTACAACGATCCGCAAATTCATCTGCCACCGTTCAACAGAATCGCAGAGAGGGACACACATTCGAGGCGTGGTGTCGACGATACGAGAAAATATTCCACGAAGACGCTAAATCCCTCAACGATGCAGAAAGAATTCGTTTGATTTTGCGCAAGTTGGACGCCGCAAATGCTCATGACAAATTTAAAGATATGATTCTTCCGAAAATTCCAAAGGATTTTTCATTCGCTGAGGTTGTGAAGAAACTGAAAGACGCTTTTGGACAACAAGAATCGTTGTTTAACACTCGGTACAAGTGTCTTCAAACCACAAAGAATGAGAACACAGATTATGTCACGTACGCAGCACAGATAAACCGAAAATGCGAAGAATTAAGATTGAAAGAGCTAAACGATAACCAGTTTAAATGTTTAATGTTCCTGCGCGAGCTAAAATCCTCACAAGACGCCGAAATTCGAACCCGCCTTCTCGCAAAATTGGACGGGGAGGATGCAAACGAACAATCACTAGAGAAACTAATCGCCGAAACTCAACGTATTTTAAGTCTCAAGCGCGACACAGCGATCATTGGTGGAAATTCAAAAGCTCAACCAGTCACCAACGCCATGAAGCAGACGCAACCAGGTTTTTCAACTCTGTCGGAACAACTTAACGACAAACCGAAAAAGACGGACACGGTTCAAAATCAATCAGCTGAGCCATCCAGACCATGTTGGCTCTGCGGTGGTGTACACTTCGTTCGAAACTGCCAATTTGCGACACACAAGTGCAACCAATATCATAATGTAGGTCATAAGGAAGGGTATTACCAACTAAATAAACCACGAGTTTCGACATCCAACAAGCCGTCAACGGGATCAACACCGATAAAAATCATGGCGACATAACATCCCGACGCAAATACATCAACGTCGAGATTAACGGAACCAGCGTGAAACTACACATCGACACGGCGTCCGATCTGACCATAATCTCAGAGCAAACATGGCAAACTCTGGGGTCACCTGGATCCACATACAGCCCAACTGGAATAAAATCTGCTTCAAAGGACAGCGTCCCCATTATCGCAGAATTCGACTGTGAATTGGGGATTAAAAACATCGGGCAAGTATATTCTGGTAAATGTTTAGTCACAAATATTAAAGAGTTTGATGTTTTAGGCATAGAATGGATCGAACGTTTAGGCATTTGGGACTGTCCGATAAACGAAATATGTAATGTCATTCATGCGATACAATCAGAACATGACATATTCATTACGGAAGTGAAAAATGAATTTTAAACCATATTTAGCGATACACCAGGGAAGTGTTTAAAGGCTAAAGCGACCATCCACATAAAGCCGTACGTTCGTCCTATATACCGACCGAAGCGGCCGGTGTTATTCGCGGCATTGGAGGGAGTCGAATGCGAACTGGATCGCCTTCAAAAACTCGACATCATATCACCGATCGAGTACTCAGAGTGGGTAGCACCAATCGTCGCGGTCAAACGGCCCAACGGTAATATACGCATATGCGCCGACTACTCAACTGGGCTGAATTCATGCATCGAGACCAACGCATATCCACTTCCAAGTCCAGAAGAAATGTTCGCGCAGCTTGCTGGGAGTAAAGTATTCAGCAAAATCGATTTGTCGGATGCTTATTTGCAAATCGAGGTTGACGACAAATCAAAGCGATTCCTGACAATCAACACACATTAGGGACTTTTTACATTCAATCGTCTGCCATTCGGAGTAAAATCCGCCCCCGGCATTTTCCAGCAAATAATAGACGCTATGCTAGCCGGCCTTGACGGAACTATCGCGTATTTCGACGATATTCTCGTTCACTCCAAGGATGAGGAGACTCACAAAGCAATCCTCAAACGACTCCTTAAACGATTAGAAGAGTACGGATTCCGAGTGAAGTTAACGAAATGTAATTTTTTTCGCAACGAAGTAAATTATTTAGAGAATGGTATCTGGTCACTGTTGACTCATATTCAATGTTTTCCGATGTACAAGTATGCACTAACATCACGTCAACGACTTGCATCGAGAAGATGAGCGATTTTTTTCACATAATGGCACTCCGGAAACATTGGTAACCGACAACGGGACTCAATTCGTAAGTAAACTATTCAGTGATTTCTGTCGTACTCGAGGAATTAATCACATCTTAACGCCACCTTACCACCAGATGTCGAACGAGCAAGCCGAACGATTTGTCAATACACTAAAGAGTGCACTAAATAAACAAAAGGGGGAGGGGACAAACAAGGAAATACTCACCAAATTCCTCCAAGCATATCGATCAACACCCACCCAAAACACACAAAAATCGAAGTCACCAGCAGAACTATTTTTGGGTCGGCAAATTCGAATAGAACTCGATTTGTTGAAACCTATCAACAATTTAACAAACACCACGAAGCCCGACATCGTAGTTTCTCTCCAGGCGAAAACGTCTACGCAAAAGTACATCGCCGTAATGAACAGTTTTGGGAATGCGGCGTCATCGAAAAAAAAATTGGTAGTGTTATCTATTCAGTACGGCTTATTGACACGAATCGCATGTCACGGTATTCTGTAAATCAGTTAAGACGTCGCTACACCGAGAACAATCATACCAGATCCGATCATTTACCATTAGATCTGATGTTGACATTAGATCCGGAATCAGCAGTTGATGATGAGACAGCATGAAACACAACGGAAAATTTATCAGACAGTATTCATAACATGTTTACGGAATTCCAGGATTCTCTACAAAGCAGATCACCACGGAACAATACTGTGGATGCTCGACCAAAGCGACATCGACAACCACCTGCTCGATTAGCAGAATACGTCTGCGAATAAGGAGGGAGATGTTGGACAGAGCGAATCGAATTATACTATGGTATAAACGTAGTTAACATATAAACTTGTGCCTAGCGGCGGGACACAATACTATATATAACTGTGAGCTGTCACAGAGAAAACACACGATATATATCGCGCTGTCCGTTAATAAAGATATTGAATTCGAAATAATACTAATTATCTTAGTAGATTTTTACTTGTTTACCATAACATCGAGAGTGGTAACACCCACCTCTTTGAGTTTGTTGTTATCCATTGGTATCCTAACCTCAAATCGCCCATTTTTTTAACCACTTGTGTGTCTCTTCATAGTACTGTTCACATTCGATCTCTTCAGCAGTCAGGCTTCGTTTAGGAGGCAATTCTTCGGATTCCCAAAACGGGAATTAATTTTCACGTAACGTGGCTGTTTAATCGAGTGATTGGGATGTAGCTATTTTGATTAAGACGACCAGAAATGATCCATCCTAGCTCTTTTCTTTGCGCTATGCACTTATTAGATGAATCCCATTTACGCCAACATAATTTTTCCATATACATATGTCGGCGCCTATTAAAAGATCAATAGGTCTGGGAGTATCGAAAGTAGGGTTGGCTAGGGTTACTTCCTTTTGTAGTTCGCTATATACATCCAATAAGTTCTTGTCTGGAAGTGGTTTAGTAATAGTCCTCAGAACTAAGGCATTGGTTTGTATCTGCAAGATCGATGGAAATCTTGGTCTATTGCTGTCTGTTGATGAGAACGTACTGTTATTGTTGAAATTTTGGAAACTTCAGTTAAAACTCTTGTACTTGACAAGCATAGTTATTGTGTTGCTTGCTCTGTGACGAAAGTAGCTTGTGAGCCTGAATCTATTAGTGTCCGTAATATATTGAAACTGTTGAAAACAGATTTTTGGTAATTGGAAATAAAACACGTCTCTTACTTATTATGAGTAAAACGGAAGTAATATATATAAATATATATATATATATATATATATATATATATATATATATATATATATATATATATATATATATATTTCATTTGACAGAATGTTGCCTACAAACCAGCTTATCAGCTGTCCCAATTAACAACATAAATTCACCCTATATACCAACAGAAACTACCACAAATGTTCTGTATTTTCACTAGGCAAAGTACTGAGCCACAATCCTTATCGAGTGTTGAAATGTTCAGCTTGGCAATACTGCATTCTTGATTATTCAAGTATGATGTTTGCCTTTGCAGGTGAAACCTGTCGGGTGGTTGTGGCTGAGGCATATTCTGTACAATTTGTGCAACATGAACATGATCATCTGATTTCTTTCGGAAATACTCAGGTTTTTGAAACGTGGACATGAATCAGTTTTGTGATTTTTTCTGAAAAAATTATGCATACGCAAATATCAACTGGTTGTGTTGCAGGTACAAAAGCGCGTTTTAGCGGTTGTGGTTGAAACTTTACTTGTTGAGTTGCTATTGATTTTTTGCTACCGATTGCTGATATTGGCTTGTTTCTTGAAATTCTTTTGAGTTTTCTTGAGAGCTTTCGTGAAGACGTTGTAGCATTTTGGATTTTTTTTGTAACATTTAAATTTTCATTTTCATTATTTTCTTTTGGGTTCGATACCCTGATTTACTTTATTTTGTTTTATTTTAAGTATATAAAGATTTACGTTTTTTTTGCATATCGTAAGGTATTGATTATATAATCAATTCATATTTATTTATTTTCAATCTCTCTTTCTCCTCATTCGTTCTACATATATATTTGATCTTATGGAAATATAAATGATTATCATTTCCCCATTTCCTATTACCTATTGCGAATCAAGAACGATTACGTTGGTATGTGTTGCAAATGTTGTTGGACCGGAGGAACGATATTTATTTTCGTTATTTTGGATGGAGGAGTGGAAAACCTATGAAGAGAGGAGAGTGTTAATTATTTTGGTGACTGAATTTAATAAATATTTTTGGAAAGGTTTTTTTTTTTTGGGACGTGAGCTGCTGATGAAGACACATCTCGAGATGGTGAACCGGATTTATAATATAATTTGTTGACGTACAGATTGATATTATATTATTTGAGAGTACGAGTATAAGTACAGCTGAGTATAAACTTTTTATTTAATTTTAATTCTTTATTTTGTTGATAAACTTTGCGGAATGATAAAGAATATCTGATTAATTGAGTGCTTATCAATATGGCTTGGTAGCCTAAAATTTTATTGTTTTGGTGTGAGCTGGATGCTCAGTGAATTTTTTTGTTGTGTTATCTAAATAAATTTTCGTGTATTTAAATACATTTCACTTTCATATAGACTGATAAATTTTGAGTTTGCTACGTGAACTGTATATAGTAGCGTGGTCAAGAAAGTCTAAGTCGTACGATCAAAAGCGGTTAATTTTTTTTATTGTATACGTGCCGTTTATTGAAGAAAATTAAATTTCAGTATCGTTAGTGAGCATGGTGAATATTTTGTGCATCGTTGGACGTTTCTGTGGATTGTCGAATTGGATGCTGTAAATAACACAACCATAAAATCATTGTGGAAAAAAAAATAAACAATTGAACACCGTTAGACCGCATGTTATCAAATTTTCGACTATGGATGGATCGCGGATAACAACATAGAGGTAGAAAAAACTATACAGGGTGATTTCTCGTAAGCAATTCCTTTTTTTTAAGCACATTTTTTTTTTGTAGTAATTATTTTTGTTTCTGTAGGATTAGATTTATGTGGAATCTTGGAGATAATTAAATTATAAATATTTGAGTTTTTTTCTTAAATTTTATTCTTTATTACTTAAAGTAAATTTTTTTCTATATTTCAATTTTTTTTTAAGTACATATTTGGTTTAGACAATTTGCTCAAACGACCCACCCTTTGTCTTAAAAGCTTGTTGAGACTAGCCGGAAAAGAAAAACGTGTGACGGGTTCTTCCATTTGGAAGATGGCGCCCAACTTTTCATTTTTTTTAAATAGTGCCTGATTGAGTGAGCAAATTGTGACTTGGCTGAATAGTTTAGTAAACTATAGATTATATTTTTTTCGTACTTTTATTTTCCATATTATGATTATTATTTATTTTATTGTATTGGAATTAAATTCTGTTTTTTTTGTTTATCCAACAGATGATCTATTTGTTTTGCTGGAGACGGAAACACACGCCATCTGCTGGAAATTATTATTTTTTTGACCAAATAATGGTTATTGTACATAATTAGTTTTTATTAATTTTTTTTTATTGTAAATAAATGAGGTTTAAGTTTTATAACGATTATACATAAATTTTGTGGTCTTGTTTGGTTTTTTTTATAATAACCCAAATTCACACGTTACAACGTTGTTGATGGCTGTATTCCTTATGGCGCATATATGTATATACTCGGTTGTTGTGTCATGTAAGGATTTGATTGCAGCTGCGGATTCCGCGTTACTATTAGGTTCATTAAATAAAACGTTGAACAGATTAGATACGAATAATCTTCTGTTGTTGAAACGGTTTTCCAAAATCTCCCATGCTGCATCGCAGTTGTCTACAGCGGGTTCCTAATGCCTCAATAATCTCCCAGCTGACCTCTCCACGTGACTTTTTAGATAATTCGTTTTATGTGTTGTTGTAAGCTGACTGTTATCATCAACCAATCGCTTAAATGTATCTGAGAAACCTACCCACTTTTTGTAATCCCCGTGAATAAGTGGAATATAGGTGATAGACGAGTCTCCAATGGTTTTGGTTGGCATACTTGTCCTTCTTCTAATAATGTTTTTACTTGTATCGCAATGTTTTGGTATGCATTGCTTAAATTTTCATAATGTTGGTCTACGAAGTATTTTGAATTATCTTCTTGTTCTTCGGAAGTTTCTATGCATATTTTGTATTTTCTTATGAAGGTCCATGATTTGTGTCATCCTTCATGTTTTTTAATTTTAGTTTCAAAGCTGTCTGTTCATAGATGTTTTCCTGTTTTAATTGTTGTTTGAATTTTGGCGATTGGCTGAATTCTCCTTTAGCGTATCCTTGTAGTACTTATCTGTTGACTTCAATGGTGGTCGTCATCAACGTACTCGTTATAACTTCTTCAAGAACTAACATCTTTTTCTCCTGTTTGCGTGTAAATTTCTATCATACTAACTAAACCTAAATCCTCTTTATGTTGTGTGTAACAGGCTGTTCAGTGAGGCCCGACCCTCTTCGGGAGGTCTTGCTTGAATACCGTTTGGTTACGAGTTTTGAATATTTTTTCTGGATGGAATGAACATTTCTTAAAATTTTTGGCCGAGCCACACATTTTGAAAAAAAGCCTTTTCGAGGTGAAGATTTTGTGCTAACTTCTCATATGTCTAGTGCGGTTCAAGAGGTATTCATATTTCAAAATTTAGTTATAAGCCACCTGTTGAGGGCTAAGTAAAAAAGCTCATCCACATGATTAGACAAAGTACAAGCTATCGTAATATTTTCAAAGATTGCTTTGAATGACCTAAAATTTGATGTTTATTTCATGTTTCCAGCTAAAATTTTTTTTTAGGGTTGCCTTTTTCTATGCCAGTGAGACGCCACTGCCCCTTTTAATTTGCTTTTTGCAGTTTAGTTTCTCAAAAAAAAAAAAAAAACACTCAGATTTGTTTTGTACAATTTTCCAAAATAATTTTTATTCAAAAACATTTTTATATTTTAAAGATTCATAGAAATACTATTTAATTACTCGTAGCATTATATTACGTAGCTCATTCTGGGGAACGGAAATTTATACCAGCATAATTAGCATCATCTCCAAGTTCTTCTTCGATGCGAAGAATTTGATTGTATTTAGCAAGACGTTCAGAGCGGCATGGTGCACCAGTTTTAATTTGTCCAGTGCTCAAACCAACGGTCAAATCGGCAATAAATGTATCTTCAGTTTCACCAGAACGATGTGACACCATTGTACCCCAGCCACTGCATTTGGCTAATTGATGGGCACGAATCGATTCGGTTAGAGTTCCAATTTGATTTACTTTCAATAAAAGGCAATTGCAAGCTTTTTTTTCGATCGCGGTTTTAATGCGTTTTACATTTGTAACGGTCAAGTCATCGCCAACAACTTGTTTGTCAATTTTGCCTGTCAATTTGGGCCAAGCATCCCAGTGGTCTTGGTCGAAGGGATCTTCAATCGAAACAATTGGGTATTTTTTGATAAATCCTTCATAGAGATCAATCAAATAGTCTTCTGTAACCCATTTTGACTTATCACTTTTTGGATTCTTAAAGTCCAAATCGTATTTATTTTCCTTGAAGAATTCAGATGCAGCACAATCCATACCAATTTCTACCCTTCCGGTATATCCAGCTTTAGCAATAGCATCTTGGATCAAGTGAAGCGCTTCTTCGTTATCTTGGATATTTGGTGCGAAACCACCTTCATCACCTACCGCTGTGGCATCAAGACCGAATTTTTTATTAATAACACTCTTCAAGTTATGGTACACCTCTGTACCCATTTTCATGGCTTCGGTGAATGTACAGGCACCTGTTGGGAGGATCATGAATTCTTGTATGGCCAATTTATTACCAGCATGACTACCACCATTGATAACGTTGAAAGCAGGGACGGGTAAAATAATTTTTGGATTTCCCGCTAATTCAGCAATATGCTTGTAAAGGGGAATTTCCTTTTTGGCAGCACCGGCTTTTGCAATTGCTAGAGAAATACCAAGAATAGCGTTAGCTCCGAATTTCGATTTATTTTCTGTGCCATCCAATTTTATCATGAATTCGTCAACCTAAAGCCCAATTTACAAAATATAAATTTTTCCATTTAAGCTCGCACCAATTTTTTTATTCGTAATTTTATAAGCAACTCACTTCAATTTGTTGGGTTTCATCCAAACCGGATTTTATTACGGCTGGCCCAAGTTGATCATTCACAATATTAATAGCCTTGAACACAGACTTGCCCATATATTTAGTTTTGTCTTTATCGCGTAATTCGAGAGCTTCGTGGACACCAGTCGAGGCACCGGATGGTATTGCAGCACGGAATAATCCTAAATCTGTATAAAGATCAACTTCTATAGTTGGATTACCACGTGAATCAAAAATTTGGCGAGCCTTAATACATTTAAGTGGCATTCCGCTCCTAAATAAATGAAAATTGTTAAATCATGCGACATTTTAGTCGTTATTATGACACGATTTACTTATGTTTAGCTTGATATGTTCGACTATAAATTGGCTTCAAAAATACTGGTCCCCTTCTTATGCAATAATTCATGGTGGACTTTTTATGTTATTAAAATTTATTATTAAAAATTAATATTTTCAATCGGTAGCCTAAAAGGAAGTTTTGTTTTTCTTTGACGGGATATTTGTTTTTCAGAATTGCATATTACAAAAAAGAAACCAAACTACTGAGTTTCTATTGTATTTAATTAACGTACAGTAAATTAGAAATGATGTCTCGCTGACACGATGTGGCCCTATTCTGGTAATTCACGGGGAATAGACATTTTAAATTTTGTTGCAGTATTATTCCTTTTTCCCCAAAGTGCAAAATGCTGTTCGGGGAAAATTTTTTATTGGGACAAAATTTTATAAAGCCGCCCCAGAATCAAAGTTGGATTAAAATAAAAGCATTTCAAAGTGAAGTATTCCGCTTCAATTTTTCATTCATGTATTTTAGACCGATTTAAGCGATAAAACAAACTGACCGATTTGGCTTAGGCTGATCTATCGCAACGCGAATGTAAAGTATCATTATTGAGTGTTACTAATATCATTTGTAAAGATACAACAATTAAAACCAGCACCGACAGATTGACCTGGCCAGAAAGTATGGTAATTTATAAGAGAGAGTAAGAATATAAATACCCAGTTGTACTTTGCGTGAGCAATCGAGAAATTTTGTTTGAGATGGCACGTTAAAAACATGAAACAGAAGTATAAAGCAAAAAAAAAAGAAATCTTCGGATTTCTTTAATTTGTTTTTCATGTTTACAATGTTCGCATTTTTTCGTGCTTTTTTTACGAAATATGGTGTATATAAAGTGATGATCACGGTGAGGTATAAGAGAGCATCGCCGTAATTGATCATTGTTCGCTCTGGAGCGCTCAGTCGTACAACCGGGTAGCCCTTAAAATAATCAGCGGTAAAAAATTGAAAATCGTTGATCTTCGCATGACGTATTACTATACATTTAAATTTTACAATATACCTAAATTTGAATTTGTTAAGAATTTAATTTGTCTGTCTGTAATAAGTTGATTTTTCGGCATTTTTTATAGACAAATATATTAATTGTTCATGGCAATCCCAATATTTTCGATTTGGTGAATCAGAAAAATATAGAGGCCAATCGCTCATAATATATCTACTGAAAAAAAATAGAAATATCTTCCCCCCTCCCCGTAATTTTGGCTGAAGGCCCAGAGTTATATCAATGTACAACTCTGCAAAAATGAGAACCCTCCATGAGTTCTGTTGGTAGTTTGGTTTCGTACTGAAAAGTATGGTCTACTCATCAGGCAGCTACGACCAAACTACACAAATTTCCACTCTAACCACATACATTAAGTATCTGGCCAGAACGTACTGACATAGCGAATTATTATTCAACTACATCAAATATAAAAACCCATGGAGAAACCTCATTTGTGTTGAATTTGTGTGTATGTAGGTTTATGCATAGAGAAACTAGAATGAAGAACATAGCCAGTAAATGGATAAATAAAAATAAAAAAAAAATACTTTATTGAAATGTATTAGAAAATAATAGAATCAAAACCAACAATCCAACCAAAATTATTTTTATTTCTTATTTAATAAGTCCACCTGCGCACATAAAGTGTTACATATACAATCAATAATACACCTAACTCTTTTTTTACACTGCTTTTAATTTAACACCGATATTTTTTTACGGATTATTTGGTGAAACCTCATTTCAGATGATCCGGTACTTATAATCGCATTTAAACCGTAAAAAAAACCGTGTTAAATTAAAAGCAGTGTAAAAAAGACCGTGTAAAAAAATAGTTAGGTGACAATAATTGTCTGTGTATAGAAGTTTCAAGTTATACGAATAAGTGTATGTGTACAATTTTATTTATTATTATTATTTACATTTTGGTGATGTTAAAGCTAAAGTTGCAGTAAACTTCAAATTTTTAGGAGCGGAATGCCTTAAATGTATTAAGGCTCGCCAAATTTTTGATTCACGTGGAAATCCAACTATAGAAGTTGATCTTTATACAGATTTAGAATTATTCCGTGCTTCAGTACCATCCGATTTTGCAGGAAATTATTTTCATTGGAATAATAAGCAAGCGACTATTCACCCATTTGTTATTTATATAAATGTAGATGGGAAATTGCAGCAATACAGCTTCATTGTTATATCGGATTGTCTTAGTCATGTCACTATGGTAGTTCATCTATTCATCGAAAAAATGATCCAGTACTGATGGTGCTGTAACACATTATAAAAATAAAAATAATTTTATGAATATAATTAAACACAAAGAGGATTTCGGAGTCGACTGTGAATGGAATTTTCTTGCTACAACACATGGAAAGGGACCATGCGATGGAGTAGGAGGTACTATCAAGAGAATGGCGTCCAGAGCGAGTCTCACTGATGAATATGAAAATTTGTTATCATAAAAAATGCAGCAGAATTATTCAAATGGGTTAAAACTTTAGAGACTGATATGGTCCCAATAAAATAGGTAGAGTCATACTTAAACGTATTTTGCACGAAAACGAAAAATTTTATTAGCGCAAGTTTTTAGTATGTTCAATAGAATTACAGGACGTAAAATTTAAAAAAAAAAAAACAAAAAATTGGACGATCATTGAGAAAATTCAAAAATTAAAGAACTTACCATTTTTATATTTTTTGATTAATCCGTATTAACTTACCTTCCAAACGAACCCTATATCATAAATATCGGATATTTATTTTTCCTTTTATAGCCATAAACACAACATCATGTTCATCACTTTTCTCAAAATTTGACACCCTGTATTTTAAACAACAACAACAACAACAAAAATCACGTTCTACAAAACTTTTTTTTTAATCAAGACTACAAATTCAAAACATAAAAATCATAAAATTAAAACATGACTTCGAAAAATTTGTGATTTGACGTATTTTTCACATATACATTTTAATTTTAATTTTAATTCTAATTAAATTCAATTTTAGTGAAATAATAATTAAAGTATAATTTTGGAAAATGCAATCCACCGGGAAACATTTATCAGGCAATGTTTTATATTTATGAATAAAGAAAGCAAAATTATTGATTTCTTGTTTAAGTGCATGATTTTGACTTTTGTGTGATTGTACATGAAATTCAATTTCAATTTTAATTACTAAAATCTAATAATTGGATAGTACTAAAATTGTTTTAAACTTAAAATAGGCATACGTCGTATGTGTCACTTGTATGTGTTCTTGTGTTTTTATTTTATGTCCAATCGACACAAATATATGCTTGAAACATGATATATAATAAAACCAACAATATGTTTATACAGCCGTCTTATTCGCTCTTTACACGGACTGTATATTGTTGGTCTTTGTCTTGTAATATACGAACAACAATAAAACAAAGAGATTTTTTTTTGTTGGTTTTGGTATAGTCGTCACAAATATTTTCCTGTATCTTGATACATAGATCAGGTATGTTTGTATGTGCACTATAAGGGTATTATCTAAAATGTTATTAAAACATGATAAATCTACTGCTACGCACATGAAAGATAGTAGAAAATATTTACATTTAATGTGTGTTGGTGGTTTAGTATATAATATTCTGTTGTTATTTGTACGCTGGTGTTGTTTTTCTCTCTTTGTGTTTTTTGTATTCATGAAATAACTATGGTGTTGTTGATAAATCATGAACTATATAAGTACAATGAAATTTTAGAGTATTCGACTCAAATAGGATTCTTATACTTTGTATAATCGAATAAGTTTGAGTCGAATTGGAAATCGCCTTATACAATTCATTTAAAATAGTTTATTTAGGTATGATTAATAATTTTTTTACAGGGTATTACAAACTGCATCAAATTGATTTTAAATTAATTTAATTACAATTATAAAATTATAAATTAACTAACTATATAAATAAAATGCTAATTTGGAAATGTTGATTTGAGTTGAGTTACGATTTGGTTTGCAACACATAATGACGTATTCATTTATGTGTGCAAAATTTCGATTAAACGAATGTGAACAACGTGGAATTATGTAGAAGCATTTCGGAAGGCTAAATGTTTTGAATTTAATTATTAACTTATTGGAATTAATTGAAGTTTAGGTTACAGGTTTCACACACAAACGTCAAGATTACTTATATGGTACACCGATAAATTTTTAAGAAAATTATGTTTCATTTTCCTTTAATTGATTTATTATTTTACTTATTTTGCATGCTTGATTTGGCAGGGTAATATGTACGAGAACTGAGTTAAAGTTCTATGGATATTTTTATATTTATTTATAGAGAAAGAAATCAAATTCTTGATTTCTTGATTAAGAGCATGATTTTATTTTTATGCGATTTTACATGGAATTTTAATTACTAAATTCTAGTATTTGGATCGTACTAAAATAGTTTTAACTTAATTTGATTTATGTCATAGTTAATTTCATATCTGCAGTTATTTTTACGCATTCTTGAATGTTTTATTTTATGTACAATCGATACAAATATATTCTAGAAGCTTGATTCATAGCAGGGTCAGCGAAATGTTTATACAAGCCGTCTTGTTAGCTCTTTACACAAATCTTATCAAGAAAATGTAATATTTATTGTTGGTTTTTGTCATATAATATTTAAACAATAACAAGAACGGAGGAACATTTTTGTTGGTTTTGTTATAGTCCTCACAAATATTTTCCTGTATCTTGATATATGGAACAGGATTGTTTGTATGCTCGCTGTAGGGGTTTTGTTTGTGTGTGGACATTATAGTTAATTATATTATAATGAAACCTGATATGTTTCCTGCTAGGCACTTGATAGATGATACAAATTTTTTACCTTCAATATGTATTGGTGGTTTAGTATATAAGATTATGCTATTTTATTTTGTCGTGGTTTTCTCTTTTGATGTTTTTGTATTCATGAGACATTCATAGTGTGCTTGATGAAACATGATCTAAGCAAACGCAACAAAAATTTTATTGGATTCGACTCAAATAGGATTCTTATACTTTGTATAAAAGAGTGAATTTGAGTCGTATCGGAAACCGTCATATATAATACATATAAAATAGTATATTTAGATTTGATTTATTTTCTTATAGGGTATTATAAACTACATTAAATTATATTTAATTAATTTTTTTAATATTATAAGTTTAAAAATTAACTAAATTATATAAATAAATACTAATTTGGAAATATTAATTTTGAGTTGAGTTGAGATTTGGTTTGCAAAGCATAATGACGTATTTATTTATGCATGCCGAATTTTGATTAAAAGAATGTGAACAACGTGGAATTATGTAAAGGCAAACCGTGATGCTAAATGTATTGAACTTAATTAATTAACTTAATGGATTTTTCGAAATTTAGGTCACATTTTTAACATAAAAAAGTCAATTATAATTATAGTACCTAATTGAATTATTGATAAGTCTAGGTGTTGTGGTGCTATAACATTATCATTTAAATCATTTTATATAAATTTTATAAAATACTTAAATGAAGAAGAAACATGGGTCAAATTTGGTAATAGACCGTTATGATATCGACGAATTGTACCAAAACGTAACAATTTTCGCCACCTACACTCATTCTATGGAAAATTCTATGAAAATTATTTTGTGACATGCAAAAAATTCTTCTCACATTATAATCCAATCCAGATACTCACGTTTGCAATTTTAGAACGTAGTAGTATCAAAATATTGCAGGCAAAGTGAGGATAATCCAACTTTATGCTTAGCATGTTTAAATAAAAATCAGTAACGTGTAATAAACGGTAAGGCACGTAGCAGCTGATTGTATTAGTGAGAAAATATACGGTTGTTAATGTGAATACATGTGGGATCATCGTTAATATCTCTTTATTTATGTTATTCCATACTCCGCTACTCCTTGTTGGAATATTCGATCGAAGAGAGCTGGATATCATGAAATCCGGACGGTAAATTTTAGCGGTAAGAAACTCTTCTATGAAAAATCTAGAATAAATTCAAAAAAATGGTCAAAGTTGTCCAAGTTAATTTGTATCAAATTGCAAATTTCTGATCGTCATGAAAATATGTTTGTCGCATACAAATTTGTCGATCACTTGCTCTTATTTGCAATTTCATACTGTAACGATGACACCTAGTATGAAATGGAATAAGTTAAATTAATAGCTCAATGTTTAACTGTACTAAAATGAAATTTTCCATGATAAAATTGTTCTAAGGCGAACTAAGTCGAATTGGATTGTTAGTATTTGGTAAGCGATAGTGTAAAGATTAAAAAGGAATTAAAAAGTGATTTAAAAAGTGTTTCTGTGCGAAATAAAATTGTAAACTTAACCCATTTTTGAATTTATTCTAAATTTTTCATAGAATTATCATTACCGCTAAAATTTACCATCCGGATTTCATGATAGCGCCCCAGACAGAGAAAACAAAATAAAACATTATAGCTTTGTTTGTGAAAAATATAGTGTTTAATGAGATTATGATTAAAGGACCGTATCATGGAGTCAACTGTGGGCCAATTTAACCAAGGTCAACGAAAGCGTGTGTCGCAATGGCAAGATAAGAGACGAGAAGCATGTGCCAAAAAGTAAGTATTTACAATGACGTTTCGATTCACTTTTCTTCAAAGTTTTTATTCATACGTAGGATCCTTTAGTATTGCAGTTCAAGAGGCCCTGCAATCATAAAGGAAAAAGTAAATTTAAATGTCAAACTTCAGCATTATGAACCTTATAAAACAAAGGGAATTTCTGTATAAGAATAAAGGCAAAGTTCCACAAGATCAATTTTTGACACGATTTATTGCACTCTATAGAACACAACAGCATCGCCCATCTACATCTGAAAAACATAAACCCCGAAAATTTGCATGTGCCTATTTTGTGTTAAATAAAAAGAAGCCGACTTGTGTGTGCAAAAAATTCTTTCAGGCGACATTTTTAATTAATAATCGCTGACTAAATACCATTGTAAAGACGTTGTACAATGGAGGCATACCCAAGAAAAACCGGGGTGGTGATAGAAAGGCAACAAAACACAGCGCCAAGCGAGAAAAAGTTATCATGTTTTTGAAGTCTATTCCTGCAAAAGAGAGCCACTACAACAGACAGAAATCTGTTCGCTGTTATTTGTCAAGTGAGTTTAGTATAGGATTTTCTACTCCAGCATCTGATGTTTGTGGAACTTGTTTGATGCTAAAAAACAAAATAAAATCAGAGAAAGATGAAATGAAGAAACAGGAATACAGAACTCAGCACAGGGTACATAAATTAAAAACGAACACATTTTATAAATTACTTAAAAAAGATGTACCTAAATCACTAACACTGTGCTTTGACCTGCAACAGGTACAGCCGTTACCTAAATCTCTCTAAACTAAGTCTTTATATAATGTGTGTGATTGCAAGGGATACTAAAGACCCTACGTTTTACCAGTGGAGTGAAGATCAAGCTGGACGTAGATCAGTGTGTGTAAGTTTAGCATTGCTCAATCATCTAGAGAATATTGAATTTGAAGATGTAGAAACATTGAGATTATTTTGCGATGGCTGTGGGGGTCAAAACAAAAATCAACATTTACTTTACAGCTTGATGTTTTGGCTCCTACACAAAGCACCTTCATAACTGCAAAAAATTGAACTATATTTCCCAGTTAGAGGACATAGTTTTTTACCGGCCAATCGAGTCTTTGCCCGCATCGAGAAAGACTTGAGAAAAGTGGCAATTATTACAAAAAAAGATCACTATTATGAAATTTATTCCAAAAATGGCAATGTAAAGACTTTGGGAAATGATTGGCATTTGTATGATGTTAAGACATTAGGTCAGCAACTAAAACTGATAAATGGTATACAAAACATGAAGCGTGTATTTTTTAAAAGATCACAAAATCACCGTCAATGCTTACTAAAAACCTATGAAAATTTAATATATGAAAGTAATGAAAAGTACATATCCTATTTGAAGAGAGGAAAACTGTTTCCAACAACAATGAATAAAGTTTCTAATGAGAAAAAGAGAGATACATATATCTAATTTACTGGTGAAACAGTTCGGTGAGACATGGAGAGATTTTGAAGATTTGGAATTCTTTAAAACGCTGTTGGACGGAGAGCGCCCAACTCCTGGAATTGAACAGTTTCAAGCTGATCCACTTGTCGAAATTTGTGATTGTTACGAAGAGGATTGTGCTCTTAGAATTTAAGTTTTTATAATAAAATAGAATAATATCTCTAAAATTTATTTTTTTATTCATATCAAAAAGTAACATTTCTACAATGGCCCAACCAAAACGCTACATTACCAATTAGTTGCACCAAAACGTAACATTTTTTGTAAAATATATAATTATCATGGCGTTGAAAACAAAAATATTCAAATTATGATTAACCCAATTTATCTATGCTTATACAAGAAATTGTTTCCCCTTTGTGGAATAGAGCTTGCTTTAGACATTAATGACGTAATCAAATTTTCTCAAATTGTTTAAAATCATTTATGATTGAAATGTAGCGTTTTGGTGTGGACCTCCACGATTATGTATTTTCTTTTTCTGGTTCGGTAGAAAGTTGATGATTAGTTTTAAGTTGAATTTGATGTTAAAATGGTTTTTAGGTTTATGTTAATTCTTGTTACAGTACGTAATAGTTAATTGATTAGATATATAAGGGCCAGGAATAAGGAAATAAGCGTTGTTATTTTAAATTTTTCTTAAATATTTTATCAGGTAAACTAATGAAAACCGGACAGGAGTGAAATTATAACATTAATAATTTTTAAGTCCTGTTTTAGATTTAGGGAGTTCTGAGTATTCGACCCTGGATTCCAGAGTAATGATCATCTAATAATGTAGTTAGATTGTGCTGTCTTGTGCTAACCTATTTATTATATATTGTACTAATAATTTACTAACTATCGATCGCATGGTGTTTGTAACCGGGTCGAGCCTGTCACAACTAATAATCCTATTCTATCCTTCGGTTTTGTTATATATATATATACGGGTGTACGGTGTGTGCCCGGGAGTCCGGGAGATCCTGCTATAGTGCTTGGCCGTACACTCATAATCAATCAATCAATCAACTAATAATATTTTGCAAGAAAATTGTATGTTGAATAGAGTACGGCATGATATTTAAACGTGTTTTGCAAGAAAACGAAAAATAATACACCAATTACTTTTTTAAATATGTTATAGAATTAAATGGCGAGCAAAAAAAAAATAAAAAAAAAATCGGTTTTCCGGAAAATTGAGAAAAACCGGTTTGGTGGTCATTTTGAAAATGAAAAACTTAAAGGTGATACTATTTTATAAAATATTTTCTTAATCCTTATTCTTTTACCTTTAAAATGAGCCCTATTTTATATTTTTCGGATAAATCCTTTTATTTATATTTGCATAAATGCACCATCATTTTCAACAAATTGACAAATTTTTGACCAACTGTATCTTTGGTAACAACAACAACAACAAATTTAATACTACAATTTTTTTTTTACCCAGTACTACACATTTGAAACATAAAAATCATAAAATTAAAACATGACTTCCGGTCGCATATGTTGAATTTTTGATTTCACGAATTTTTCACCTGTATATACATATATTAGGGGAACAAATTAAATCCTAAGCCTATTAATCATCACTGATTATTAACAATACTCGATTTAGTAAACTTTATATTATTTTCATAAACATCTATTCGTGGTATGGCCCAAATAATTTAGTTAATTTTACTACTATTGTACAATCAAGCTTAAATCAAGCTTTCTTCACAAGCCAATTCCTCCAAGCCTTATCATGGCGGAGTAGTTTGCGCATTGTAAAGAAGTTGGCAATACCAGACAGGGCCACTCATTTGATCACCTTAACATTAAACTAAGATTATAATTTCGTTTTATTTAATTTTATTTAATATTTTTTGTTATATAGATCGTATTTTCCGTAAAAAGCTTTAATACTATAGGGTTTTCCAATTTTTAAGTTCGCATTTTTCAATTTAGATATACGGAATTTCTTAATCAGGCAACACTACATCTTTTTCACGTGTGTTGTGACATAAATATTCTGTAAAGGTTCAAACAAAATTATGTCCGTTTTCGTTCCGATTCGTTCGCTTTTTAACTGGTTAGCTGTTTCGCTAAACCAAAATTTGATCTTAATGTGGCATTCGTTTTACTCCCCTTCGTTCCTAATATTAAAGTTTCTGTCGTTCATTCAAAATTATAGAGTCAATTGGGATGAAAATGTTGAGGGGAACGGAACGGATATTAATGTATTTGAACCGAAGTTTTAACATTTCATTACGGAAAGAGAAACAGGCGAAAAGTTGTGAGTCGAACTCTAAATTATGGGATATCATGGACAGATTTGGAAAGCCATATTTGGATATATTAATTTAATCTTGAGCTACAATGTTAAACAAATGTATGTTAATGTGTTAACAATTTCACTCCGGTCCTTTAACAGCCTTCTAAGAAAGACAAATTTACTCAATAAAATGAACACAAGTATTATAGGTAACGAAAAACGATAATCGTCAGATATTACCGTCCAGATTTCATGAAACCCCTGGATGAAAAACAATAATGCGGTTTTTAAAATTCGTTGTAGTTACGCATAATTAACGGGCTATATCAACATCTAAATAAATAAAAACTAGATTAAATTATGATCTGACATCTTTGGATTAAGAAATAATTTCTCTTTTAAATTCATGTTTAGTCAATACTAAATTTGACCGATGATATACTTAAAAAAATTCATCAAAGTCGAAATAATGAGAAATGAAGTGCACCATTTTTATTTCATAAACAACGTCGCTTATACATAGTTGTAGATTTTTCACTAAACCTATGTGCGCCCAATAAATTTTTGGGCTAAAAATCAACGATAAAATGAATGGGCTCATTCATTTTGAAACCAATTATGAAGACATCACAGTCATTTCAAAGTTGAATTGTAATCACAGTTATTTCAAAAATCACTGAAAACACAAATAATTAATACTTATTTCACGTGCGAGAACCGCTTCTATATTTAGACGGGAGTTATTGTACTCTTAGACCTTGGACCCTCCATTTATTTTCCAATCTACCTATGTATGTAGGTCCGCGAGGCAGCAATCACAAATAACAGTTTCTTCTTTCCACGGTTTTTCTTGATTTCTCACCAGTTTGGGGGTCCAGGTGGGTCTTGCATCCGCCGCACCCTTTTGTGGTCGGCCCTGATATAGGATAGATATGGTTTTGTCAAAAAATTTGTAGCTTTTATGGATTCCAAAATTTTGTGAATTTTTCATGAGCATCAATGCAAAAAAAAAAGCTCGGTTTACTCCTCGGCCTATATTTCAGCCCAAAATTAAGGAAATGTTTCTTCGTCAGGGAACTTTAAATAAATCAATGTAATAAAAGTAGTTTTTTGATAAAATTTTAATAATTTAAAAATAGAAAAATTATCGAGAATTTCCGAGATACTCGAGAAAAAATTTGAAAGCTCTAAAATTATCGAGAACTGGAATTCGTCCGGAAACACATTTCTCGGTTTCTCGAGAAACAAAATTTCTCGGGAAATCGCAATCTCTATGTGTGATGTTATGATGGTATATATGATACAACATACGATGGTATGACGGTTTTAGAAGTTCGCTTAGGTATTAGTACACGAGTAAACAACAAATATGTTAAATTTACAGCTATTTTATGGTTATTTTATTTTCCAACATTATCTCAAAATCATTTTAACTGTCAAATTTCACCATTATCATTATCGTTAACAAATAGCCAAGATAATCATGCCCATCATTATCATCATCATGATAACCACCACCATCATCTCTATCTCCTTGATAATCACTACCACAACATACCACCATAATCATCACCATCATCTCACCAAGACCATCTTCATCAACATGAGGACCATAACCATCACTAATCATCATTATTTCCATCTTAATTGGTTATATTCTAGAAGTCCTTCTTAAAACATTTGAAAATCCAACTTCCGCATCACACACGGCAAATTTCATCATAATCGGTTAAAAAATAGCCAAGTTACAGGCAAATTTTCCATATTCATAAACATCATCCAAAAATCGTTTAACAATCGCATTTCCATTGTGCCTATCGAAATTACCAAGTTCCACCAAATTCATCTGAAAATCGTTAAAAAATCAGAATTTTCATGGGACCTGTCGAATTTCATCATAATATTTTAAAAATCGATCTTTTTACATACTGAAAAGTGGCATTTTTATTTAGTACATATTATTGCTACATTTTAATTTATTACATTATTTTAGTTTTAAAAATTAGCACTTTAATAAATATGGAACTATTTTCTAGTTGAAAATATTTCTACCATTGTAAAAATGTGCGCTGTGTCACATGGTAAGATCTACTAAATCATAGCCAAATGTTGCACAGATGTAGGGTTGCTAGATGAAAGGTTTACCAAATCCGGACACTCCGGATACGATGATATAACACAAACGAAACAACAAAGCAATTGAAATTATATATACACAATTGCACCAAACACAGTAATTACTCAAACCAAAATCAAATTCTTCGCATCACATAAATTAATTAAGCCACCCAAATTTTCGCATCACTCCGATGATTATAATCGGCGTCATCCGACAATAAAGAAAAATTGCAATCGAAAACAATTTCATCTTTCCAATTTTGTTGTGTACGCTCCTTTCCACCCCACTATTATACCACCCATCTATTTTGTTATATTTTTTTACATCTTACATGTGCCGTATCTCTATATACGAGTATATCGTATACATAACTAAGATAAAGAATTTTACATTTTTGGTTGATATTTTTCCGTTACAAGTCCATCACCTTATTCATACCTACACACATATTAAACAGCCGTATAACATGTTATATCGATTGAAATTAAAAACAACAACAAGTAACAAAAAAAAAACAACGAGCTGGAAAATCTTTCAAGAAAACCTCAATCTGAAATCTAGATTGTGTGCTCCAAAACACAAAATTGTATCTTTTCTTTATATAAGAGCGTGGTGGCGTTTTGTTGTTGGTGTAATAACACACCCACAATAGGAAAAACCTCAATTGTGGAATGAAAAACCAAAATAAAATCTTTTTCCTCATTTCCATCGTTTTTTTTTCGGGGGGCAATGGGGTGGGGATGGGAGGCAAAATTTTCCTTAATTCTGATGTGTTGTGTTTTTTGTTCTGTCGTATTGTGTTGTTAGTGTTTTCTACTATCTTGTACTTAACCCAACTCTTATAAAAACCATATCAACCATATGTATGGGTAGAGTAGCAATATATGTACATACACAGTACAGAATACTGATAACATACAAATGGTATCACTTTGAGCTGACAGCACGTTCTTTTTATTCATCCTAATAGATAAATACTCGTACTCATATTTTTTCGACAACATCACATCACTTTGTTTGCTCCATCTGCCGCCCTCTTCCGATATATGGGTATAAAATGGAAAATAATGATGGTTTGTGATATAGGGATGGTAACTACATATATCTATGAATATGTTATATACAAACATTACTATTATTGTATATACATGAACTAAGATGGATGAATAGATATATTTTATGCTCACACTACTTATGTATCTATATAACGTACGTACATATTAAAAATCTTTAGATTTATTTTCATTTTCTTTAAGGATGATTCATATATAATGTCATGATAGTACAAAAGTTGCTGTTAGTAGTTTTTAGTAGTATGATTGGATAGGACCTAGGCTACATGATGTAATAATATTTTTTTCAATTAGGCTTCAAATTGTGACACACATCACTCAGAGGCTTAAATGAAAAATCATGTACCTACCAAACCAAGTAGATAATAGGACCTAATTCTAATAAAATCGGGCCTATTATTGTCTCAAACATTATTCTTCAACTCGACTTGGTGATTTTTCGAATTAATTGTGAAACTGCTGAAGACAAACAGTATTAAGTCTCTATACGACTTCCAAAAGTTACAAACAATAAATCTGCCAATATCACAATATGACAACAACTGAAAAACAAATAAATTACTGATAAATTTTTATTTTTTAGGATTGGTAGAAAAAAAATTATCTTAAGCCATCTAGCACTAAACCTCTCCAATTACAGAAGTGAAGTTGGTGTCGCCCCGTTTTGATGACCCTCAAAGGCCAAGCAGCAGACGATTTACAAACAATTCCGAAGCAAGAGCGCAGCAGTTATCACGAAATTATGAAGGCGCTAGATCGAAAGTACGGCAAAGACCATAAGAATTGAAAATCCGATACTAAAATGGAGGAGAATCGTTACAGGAATTTTCATTGGCAATCAAGTGACTACTGAGTGCATCGGCCGATTACATGGGAAAAGTTTAAGATTGATGCATTCATTGATGGCATTCGAGCTCCAGAGACACGCAGGGCGTTGATGTTGTCACCTAAAGCAACCTTAGTGGAAACCTTGCTTTTGTGTGAACTATCGAGGCTGTGCAGACTATCACCAAACCATTATTATTAAGGAGCAAAATGAAATTATACACTAACGAGTACATTGAGCGGAGGCGGTACAGAGTGTGAAAAGTTTGGTCACATCTCTAGCTAGGGACTGTTGCAGAGTAATACAGGAGTGAGAAGATCGCCACGTTTTATGCGGGCGAACGTCGAACGGTCGGGACAAAGGTCTAGATGCAGCGAAAACTCAATGCTGTGACGAAAAAAGATAGCTACCCACTGCCAAGGATCGATGGCACTGGATCGTATAAAGCGGCTATTGACAGGTGGAAGTCGATGAGGAAGATCGTGAGAAAACAGCGTTCAGTGTGGGTAAACGGGCTTTGGTAATTAAATATTATTCCGTTCGGATTATCTAATGCCCCTGCGACTTTTGAAAGATTAATGGAGCGCATGTTAAAGGGATTACATTGGAAGACTTGCCTAATATATCTGGACGACATCATCGTCATGGGGAAGGATTTCGACGATAGATCGGATACAGGCCGCCGGATTGAAGTTAAGCCCAAAGAAGTGTAAGCTGTTTAGAACTGAAGTAAAATATTTGGGCCATCTGGTAACGACTAATGGAATTCACACCGACGAAGAGAAGATCGCAGCGGTAAAGGATTGGCCAAGACCTAAAAATTTACACGAATTACGAAGTTTTCTGGGATTGTGCACCTATTATAGACGCTTCGTGTCAGGATTCGCCAACATCGCCAAGAGTTTACACGAGTTGACCAGGAAGAACAAAGCATTCGAATGGAAGAATGACCAGGAGGAAGCATTCGTGGAACTAAGGAGACGGTTATGTGTCGCGCCAATCCTCGCGTACCCTATACCCAACGTGAAATTTATTTTGGACACCGTTGCAAGTAATGACGATATAGGAGGTGTGTTATCACAGGAAACCAATGGCCAAGAACGAGTTATTGCGTACTTCTCCAAAACATTATCAAAACCGGAGCGTAATTACTTCGTGACACGGAAAGAATTATTGGCTTTAGTGGAGTGTATCTAGCATTTCCATAAGCATCTTTATGACCAAAAATTCCATTTACAGACAGATCACGGCGCTTTACGGTGGCTGTTGCAATTCAAGAATCCAGAGGGGCAGGTAGCACGCTGGATCGAACGTCTTCAAAGCTACAATTTCCATATCGAACATCGGAAGGGAAGTGCACACGGAAATGCCGACGCATTATCAAGACGGCCGTATCCAGTAGAATGTAAACATTGTGGCCATATTGAAGCAAAGGAAGGTATCATCGATGTTAGGCTTATGCAGTAAGCCTAATGTAGTGTAACGTTGACACCTAGTGTGTAGTAGAACAAGTTAAATTAATAGCTCAATGTTTTACTGTACTAAAATGGAATTTTCCATGATAAAACTGTTCTAAATGTTTCTACACTACTCTTACTGGAAAAGTCATGAACTTTCTAGAAGTTTGTTTTGTATATATAAATAGGCGAACGAGATCGAATTGGATTACTAGTATTTGGAAAGCGATAGTGTGAAGATTAAAAAGGAATTAAAAAGTGATTTAAAAAGTGTTTTAGTGCGAAATTAAAAATAAAAATGATCAGTAAAATTGTGTAAAAATTAAATAAAGTGTTTTTGTGAATTATTGTTAAAAAATTGTCTGTAATACTTGTGTTAATGAAATAAATTCGTTGGTGATAAATTGAATTGATCTTGTTTTATTCACAATCCAGTGATACGAACCTTGATTGACAAGGCAAAACCGTAACAATACGCATACTACGATTTCCACATTTATTTTAGTAAATATACAAACCAAAATAAGTGGTTTTTAATCCAAGACTTGAACCATAATAAGATATTTGCTGTCAAATAGTAAGGTTTTCTGAGCCAACACTCAATCCAAAATGTAAGTAGTTTATCCTTTAAGACTGATTTACATTCAAAGATTTTCGCAGATGCAGATGTCAAATCAAAAATTCTTTTTCTTTATAGATAAAAAATAAATGTAACCAAAAAATGTCATAAACCAATACAAATGATTGGTTTTCTTGTTTATGTAACCTTATTGTAATTATTTATTCTCACATCGACGATTTTACAGAATAAAGATGAAGCTCGACATCTGCAAAAAAAAAGTAGACGACGATTTTTGGGTTTGTTTCGCGTGTTTCTCTTTTTGTCTTTGTACTTTTTCCTATGTTGTGTTTCAATTTTTTTGCGGACGTCGAATGTCGTTAAATGTAAATCAGCTATAATTTTGCTTTTTAAAAAATGGTGTGCTTTACTAAATGTGATCCAATCTTTTTTACGACGTGTTTTTTATAAGTTGTGAGATTCAATGGTACATTGGAGGAATATCTAGCAAAGGTCGTTGAGAAAAACCAACGCAACTGGGATCGGCATATACCGATGTTTCTGATGGCCTATCGATCAGCAATACATGACACAACCGGAATGACACCAGCTAAAACGTTATTTGGAGATAATCTACCTATACCTACCGGTTACCTGGAGATCTAAAGTTGGGGCTGTACCATCATCGGTTTTATGTGGACAGGATTATGTAGACCGAATGAAAGAGGAACTTAATGAGATTCATCAATTTGTACGGGAGAAAATACGGATGTCAAGTGACCGGATGAAGGCTCGATATGACATACGAGCAAATAACCAGGGCTTCCAGGAAGGGCAATTAGTATGGCTTCAAAACCCGCAACGGAAAAAGGGATTGTCACCGAAGCTGCAACCAGCATGGGAAGGACCTTACACTGTCATCACAAGGATGAACGACGTGGTTTATCGGATATGGAAGGGACATCGAGGTAAACCAAAGGTGGTGCATTTGGAGAGGCTGCCCCTATACAGATGAGGTGATTTGGGTCCTGTTCGGGATGAACAGGGTTAGGTGGGGGGTAGTGTGGCGGTGACACTTAGTGTGTAATAGAAGAAGTTAAATGAATAGCTCAATGTTTAACTGTACTAAAATGGAATTTTTGACCATAAAGATACTTATGGAAATGCTTGACACATTCCACTATAGCCAACAATTCTTTCCGTGTCACGCAGTAATTACGCTCCGGTTTTGATAATATTTTGGAGAAGTACGCAATAACTCGTTCTTGGCCATTGGTTTCCTGAGATAACACACCTCCTATATCATCATTACTTGCATCGGTGTCCAAAATAAATTTCACGTTGGGTATAGGGTACGCGAGGATTGGCGCGACACATAACCGTCTCCTTAGTTCTACGAAAGCTTCCTCCTGGTCATTCTTCCATTCGAATGCCTTGTGCTTCCTGGTCAACTCGTGTAAACTCTTAGCGATGTTGGCGAATCCTGGCACGAAGCGTCTATAATAGGTGCACAATCCCAGAAAGCTTCGTAATTCATGTAAATTTTTAGGTCTAGGCCAATTCTTTACCGCTGCGATTTTTTCTTCGTCGGTGTGAATTCCATTAGTCGTTACGAGATGACCCAAATATTTCACTTCAATTCTGAACAGCTTACACTTATTTGGACTTAACTTCAATCCGGCGGCCTGTATCCGATCCAAAACTTCCGCCAAGTTCCTTAGGTGCTCGTCAAAATCCTTTCCCATAACGATGATGTCGTCCAAATATATTAGGCAAGTCTTCCAATGTAATCCCATTAACACGCGCTCCATTAATCGTTCAAAAATCGCAGGGCATTACATAATCCGAACGGCATAACATTAAATTGCCAAAGTCCGTTACCCACACTGAAAGCCGTTTTCTCGCCATCTTTCTCATCGACTTCCACCTGTCAATAACCGCTTTGTAGATCTAATGTAGAAAATATTCGAGCACCCGATAACGTGTCTAATGTATCGTCGATCCTTGGCAATGCGTAGCTATATTTTTTAGTTACAGCATTGAGTTTTCGGTAATCAACGCAGAATCTCATGCTACCGTCCTTCTTCTCTACCAATACTACTGGTGAGCTCCATGGGCTGTTAGATGGTTCGATTACTCCTGCTGCCTGCATATCTGTTACCATTCGATTGACTTTTTCTTGTTTTGCCAAAGGTAGCCTCCTGGGTGGTTGACGAATCGGCATCTCCGTTCTCGTATCAATTCGATGCTTTACCGTTGATGTCCTTCCGTTATTACCCGATGTACTGCAGAATATGGACATGAGTTGTTCTACCATTTCTTTCTGCCCTGGCATGTCGGATTTTTCAATCGGACTTTTCTGTTCACACTTTACTATAGTTGAAACCTCGTTACATTTGCCGATGACTGTCCCTTTCTTAATGGTTTCCGTCTTTTCCGAAAGATTTAGAGTCCTAATTGGTACTCTATAGTCGTTGTCTGGTTTAACTAGGGCTTTTCCGATTATAATTTCCTTGGCTCCGTTCTCCTCTTCGTTAGCTTCCACAACCCACAACTTGGTTGACCCAAAACCTTCCTCCAATTTTCCCCACACGATCGTCTCCGAGTTCGGTGGCAGCTTCTCCCGATGATCAATAACAATTCGCCTGGTAGTTGCTCCTGCACTGCTAGATTGAAGTGGCCACTCGATGTTATCGTAAATTAAAACTCCTCGTCCAACATCCACCACGAAGCTATTTGCTCTAATGAAGTCCATCCCCAAAATGACTTCATCCACAATATCTGCAATCAGCACTTCGTGTTGGAAAAAAATTCTCCCGATCTTTATTTTCACGATGTTTTTGCCTTTTATTACTGAACTATCTCCAGTTGCTGTTTGTAACTTCAATCCATTAGCTGGTTGTATACCTCCATCGATCGGATCTTTACGGACAATCGTGCGATTTGCTCCCGTATCCAGGGTGATGATGCAGTACGTGCCATCAATGTCGCCTTTGATTGTTAAGCTGTCACCGCCCCTTGCTATTTCGAAACGCGGATGGAGGTCATGAGGCAATCGGTTGTGGGAGTCAGCTTCTGCCCCTTTAAGCTGATTCGTTCAAGTTTAACGACTCTGTCGTCATTTGGCCTTCTTGCCTGGCAACTGCCTGCTCCCCGCTTGGTCGTCGCTGCATAGGAGATGGTGATCATCCCCTTTTTCTTCTTAATTCCCAGCAGTCCCGTGAGATGTGACCGATTTTATCACATACCCAACATTTGATTTTTCCACTTCCGTCTCGGTATCTTGGTGTTGACCGTTCTGTGTTTATGCTGGTGTCGATTTCCACTCGGCGTATTTTCATTGACGGTTTGGTGATGGCTAATCAAATTAAATGTAAATATTTCTATTCGTCTCCCTGATTACTGCAGCGTGTACCAAGCTGAAGTCGTAGCGATTGAGCAGGTCATGACGTGGTTGAAGCATAATGTGTTATCCTCAGAAGATATCACAATCTATGTGGACAGTCAAGCGGCGATCCGGTCGTTAGAATCGGTGTCTTTGGCGTCACGGGTGGCGTTGAGTTGTCACTCATCTCTAAATGAGATGGGTGAGCATTTCAACATCCAGGTAGTCTGGGTCCCAGGTCACTCGGGCGTCATGGGGAACTGCAGGGCAGATGAACTTGCTAGGCATGGTACGACTCTCCAGCTGCAACCGGAAAGGGCAAGTCTGGGGAGGCCTATCACAGCGCTGAGACAAGCACTTGGGAAGCAGGCGCTATCCTCAGCGGGGGAAAGGTGGTCTAACACCCTCACCTGTAGAGTTGCAAGACAAGTTTGGCCAAAGCTGGACTTGGGGCGCACTAGGGCATTAATATCCTTACGCAGACGTGAATTAAGAACAGTCGTAGGAATTCTCACGGGACACTGCCTTTTTGGAGAACATGCAAGAAGGCTGGGTCTGGAGGCTAATGACTTCTGCAGAAGCTGCTTGGACGAAGAGGAGGAAGAGACGTTGGTCCACTTCCTTTACTCGTGTCCAGCATTGGCTCTCAGAAGGCACAACACTTAGGTAAGTTCAGGATGGACTGCCTCTCGGATCTCGAAAACATTAAACTGCGGGACGTCTTACGCTACATAAGTAGCTCGAAATGGTTCCAATAGGGGTAAAAGGGGATACATCCTGTGGTATCACAATGGACCGTCACCGGTCTAAGTGTGCGTAAGCAGCCACTCCAACCTAATCTAACCTAACCTTGGCTTGTGCAGTTTCATTTGTTAACGCACAAGCGATGGTTTCCGCAAAGGTTGCTTTAGGTGACAACATCACCGCCCTGCGTGTCTCTGGATCTCGAATGCCGTCAATGAATGCGTCAATTTTAAGCCTATCTATATAATCGGCCGATGTACTGGTATGTGCTAGATGTTCTAATCGCTCGATTGCCGATGAAAATTCCTGAAGTGATTCTCCTCCCTTTTGGTAGCGGCTATTCAATTCCATTCGATAGATTTCCCGCTTGTGATCACTGTCGTACTTCCTATCCAGCGCCTTCATAATTTCGAGATAACTGTTGCGATGTTTTTCCGGAATTGTTTGTAAGGCCTCCGCAGCTTCACCTTTAAGGGCCACTATTAACGCTGCGACAAGATGTTCATCATTCCAACGGTTTTGATTGGCTGCCGTTTCAAATTGAAATTTGAAAATGCCGAAAGATGTTGTACCGTCGAAGTTTGGTGGTTTTAACTTAGTTGATTGAACGGTCTGTACCATTTGCGTCGTTGTTCCACTTGCCTTGACATCAGTTAGTTCTTTCTCTAGACGTTAAACCTCTGCTTTGACAAGTTGGACTTCCGGTTTTAATTTTTGGTCAACCTGTTGAATCTCTATTTGGAGCTTCTCTACTTTACCGTGTATGTTAGTTGATAATTCGAGAAGTTTATCGTCGATTATGACTTATGACCATCTGTAATTTGGTCTTTAATTTCTTCTCCTTGTTTCTCCATCCTGTGTTTAAGTTCTTCGTTTGACTGGTTTATAGTCTCCAACTGTCACACATTTTGTTGTTCCATTTTTAGGTTTGGCTGCTCAATTTTCTCCATTTGTTGTTTCATTTCATTTTTAATTTCTTGGTTTGACTGCATTGCTTGTTGCGCCATCATCTGCTTCATAGCAGCCATTAACTGTGACAAATCGAAACTTCCAGATGGTGTTTGTGTTGTTTCGGCTGACGGTTGTTTATCTCCTTCTTTCTGCTCTACGGTTGCCGCATCCGTTACTTTCTCTCCAAAATCATGTTGATCTGCGTTTAACCCTTCTTTCTCCATGGCGTCACGTAGTCGCGCTTGTAAAGCTCCTTTGCTACCATCAGTAGCCAAACCCCGTTTCTCAAGTTCCCTCTTTAATTCTGGAACTTTTAATTTATTCTTAAGTTTTACTGATGAAATTATTCTTAAATTTTACTGATCACTTTTACTTTATTTATCGCACTACAACACTTTTTAAATCACTTCTTAATTCCTTTTAATCTTTATACTATCGCTTACCAAATATTACTAATCCAATTCGACTTCGTTCGCCTTTTTATATACACAAACCAAACTTCTAGAAAGCTCATGACTTTTCCAGTTAGAATAGCGTAGAAACATTACGTAGCAATTTTATCATGGAAAATTCCATTTTAGTACAGTTAAACATTGAGCTATTAATTTAACTTATTGTATTACACACTAGGTGTCACCGTCACACTATTGTGACGGTGACACCTAGCGTGTGATAGAATAAGTTAAACTAATAGCTCAATGTTTTACTGAACTAAATGGAATTTTCCATGATAAAACAGTTCTAAATGTTTCTACACTATTCTAAATAGAAAAATCATAAACTTTCTAGAAGTTTGGTTTGTGTAAATAAAAGGCGAACAAGATCGAATTGGATTATTCGAATTTGGAACGCGATAGTGTAAACTTGTAAGATAATGAGTAATATTTGGTAAGCGATAGTGTAAAAATTAAAAGGAATTAAAAAGTGATTTAAAAAGTGTTTTAGTGTAAAATAAAAAGTAAAAGTGATCAGTAAAATTTGAGAATAATTTATGTGTGATTTTGTGAATTTTTATTGATAAACTGTATTGTAATAAATTTTGTGAAATAAATAAATTCGTTGAAGATAAAATAAATTAAATTGATTTTGTATTATTCACAATCCAGTGATACGAACCTTGAGTGACAAAACGTAACACTATTTGTGATACTTACAATTTTTCAAATGATATTGCCGTCGTTTTAGTATTCTCGCGCTTTTCTGTTTTTTTATAACACTTAGATAATCAATTCTCGTTCACTTTGATTTTGCATATTGAGCTGTTTACACCAAAGTGCTTTCATTTATTGTGGTAAAGAAAAAATAAATATCTGGAAGTTTTCTTTCTACAACGACTTTTTGGTATCTGTATATTTAGCGTTATTACGGGATTATTATAATCGTTCAAACGAACGTTATTTTTGCCGTTTCGTTGAAAAGTTAAAAAACGTGATATTTTACACACCTTACACTTGGCGAAATCTGATCCAGGTTGATCTCAAGCCAAATGATTATTAGTTGCTCCATACTTGCTGATTAGCTCTTTAAGACATTTCGAATTTAAAAAAAATTAAAAGCGATCTTGAAGCGTCCTAAGCACCCTGAAAAAAATACTGTTTGGTGGCGTACCGGACAATGAAGGATGAGGATTAACCGTCAATGGAGAGAGGTATCAGGCGATGGTTAACAACTTCCTATGGCTCTGTTTTCTTGATATGAACCTCCAAGAAACATTTTCCAACAAGATGAGCTAAAGGACAATGTAAGGCGCGAAATTTCCGCTGTAGATAGCAATAATACAGGGTGGCTGAGACCAAGTGTTACCAAATGAAAACGCTGTAATTTTTTTAATTTTGATTATTTTTTATTGAAATTTCGTGGAATATGTTGAAAACATATTACATTTTATGAAAAACATGTTACTGCTCGATATGACCTCCTTTGGCTTTGATTATTTGATTCAGTCTTCCATAGAAAGCATTGCATGCTGACCGAACGTGGGCTTGCGGAATTTTATTCCATTCTCGAACAAGAGCTGACTTCAATGCATCAACACTTTCGTATTTTTTAGTGGACACCTTACTCTCCAAAATGGACCATATGGAGAAATCCATGGGATTCAAGTCTGGTGAATATGGTGGCCATTCTTTCGACGAAATCAGCCGCGGAACGCAATTTTGTAAAAATTGCTGTGTCGCTCGAGCTTTGTGTGACGGTGCCGAGTCCTGTTGGAATGTCCAACGGTTCGTACCAAAGTGTTTACGTGCCCAAGGTAGCAAAGCATCGTTTAGGATCTTTTGGCGGTACATCTCTTGGTTTACCTTGACTCCATGTTCGATGAAAACCAGAGGAGTGCGTCCATCTGCAGTAACTGCAGCCCAAACCATAACATAAGCTGGTGATTGCTTGCGCATGGCAACTCTTGTGTCCAAATTATCGTTGGACTTGTCCTCTAACCAAACACGATCATTTTGTTTATTCACATGCTGTTGAATGGTGAAAATTTTCTCATCAGAAAAGACAATTTTTGGAATCTCATCACGTTCGGCCAAGGCCTTCAATGCTCGTGTTCTTTCAAGCCTAACTTTTTTTTGTGCCTCCGTAAGATCTTGAACTTTTTGTATCTTGTAGGGCTTCAAGTGTAGTTCATTTTTCAATATGGTTTGAATGCTGTATCGTGAAACATGTAGACGTGCGGCTAATTGATTGGCACTTTGACGAGGATTTCGTTGGATTCGTTTCTTCACCTTTCGTATCATTTCTTTTGATGTTGCTGTCTTTTTAGGACCGCCTCTGTTGCGTTTAGCGATGCTACCAGTTTCGTTGTATCGAGTTATGGTTCGATACACAAACATTTTATTCACATTCAAATGCTGGAGCTGACGAACTATTGCTGTTTGTGAATTTCCACCCAAATACAGTGCAATTACACTATTACGTTTGAATTCCATTACGATTTTTTTATTAAGATATTAATTTAGAACAATTATTTATTGACCACATATAAACAACTAACCAAACTTCAATCTGTCAAAAAATTAATGCGCGAAAATGACAACTACACAAATGACAGCAGAGTGAAGTTAGTAACATTTGGTCTCAGCCACCCTGTATATAACGTAATGAACGATATCATTTTCTATTGAATATTCTATCAAAACGACATTTGAAAAATCATTCCATTTCATTCCATAAGCAAAAAATATAATAGCCCAATTGTCACCGATTATAAATAAAAAAAGTTACGTCCCTATCACACATATCAAGTTCATCCGGGTCATGTAATTTAGTTCGACCTTTTTTAAAACAAAACCAAGCATATTTAAATATATAAACTATTAACTATATTATCTGCTCAAATCGTATAACCGTTCAACCCAAAAACAAAAAAAAAACACATTTGTTACCCTAACATTATTCTGGCACCACTCTTCGTACCAAGAATAAATTATTGTAAGATTTTTCTTAATTTTCTTAGCCAATAACTAAAAAATGTTTACATATCTTTTGTGTATTATGTATGTCGTCTCTCTGTACTGTTAGAAATATGTATTACACAACACAGACACTCACACATGTAAAGCACAATTTTTGGGAAAATTAATCAAAGCAGTGAGAAAATGAGGAAAACTGAAAATATTTTTCTTCATCTGCTTCGCCCTTTCTTCTGTTTCTTCTTTTACTTGTTATTTTATTTCGATTTTAATCTCAATCGTGTGCCTTTAAGTAGTTTTTGTACAAATAAACTTATTCTTTACGAACTTCTTGTTCTTCTTCGTAAGTTTTTTGTCTGAAAAATATTTTGCCATGAACAATATAAATAATACATAACAACCACCACCATACCAACAATACCAACAACAAAAACAACAACAACAGTAATAATATGGATACCAAGAAAATGATAATAATAGTAATACTTATAATAATAGAAAAAAAGTGGAAAAGCTCCAAGGAGAGAAAAAAATAAAAATAAAAGTTCGGAAAAAAGTTTAAGTTGGAGTTTTATGTGATGTGAATAAAATTTAATAGGTGAACGATGACGATTGTTGTTCATGATGCTGACGACTGACTATAAAATACTGAGGATGAAAATGACGATGATGATGATGTTGTGAAAAACGAAAAAAAAATAAGAGTTATTGTTGTAGAACAGTTTGCTGTTTAGATTTCTCTTTAGTATATACACAGTAGATATGTTTTCTCAGGCGAAAGTTGGTTAATCTGTGCTTTGTTGGGTGGAATGAGGAAAATGACATTTGTTCTTACTCTTGATAAATAAAGATAAAATGTCTGTAAACCATATATACTAGAATAATACGTATACGTATATGTATAGATACAGAGATGTTGAGATATTTGGAATATAAAAAAAAAAAATATTAGTGCATTGGAATGAGTAATACCAGAGCCATCCCATTAATATTATGTTATCAGAAGGTTGTTTGTTCAAAATATGTCGGGGTCACTACTTATTCCGTTTGTTGAAGTATATGTTGTTTATGGGGTAAATAGTAATAAATACATAATAATAAACGCCATAGTGGTACCTTCGACGGCCGTGTTTACAGAAAAACGTGCCCCACAAAAGTAAAATCAGCAGTGGATACCTCATACTAACCCGTACTAGCTAAATAGTATCTACGTTATTATGTTTTTTAAGTGTCACAAAAACCAGTCACGTAAATCTGAATTGATCTGCTTTTTTCTCTCTGTTAAATTATATAAAAAGGTGACAGAGTCGCACATACACAACGCTCTGCATTCTTGAGCTATATCACACTCATCGGCACAAGAGGCACATATTCAAATATACAACCGAGGTCAAAACCAAGACACACTAGATGAAGTGATACCACAGTCACGCCATCAAACACAAGAGTGGGACCAACAGTCCAACAATATTATCACGATTTGTTTATTTAATACTACCTGAATTTCAGTTTCTTTTCGCCCAAATTAGACCACGCCAGTAAACATTGCTAACAATAACCATTTCCCGTTAAAATCATTGACTTTTTTGTAGATGTTTTATGGACAATTTAGTTTCTCTTTGAAACTGATTTTTACCATGTTGGAGCTGAAAATTCCACCTTTCAGAATCAATTGAGAAATCAATTCGATTAGGTCCAGAGTTTAAAATGGGATTTCATTTTGCTCTTCGCTCTTCATTTTTGTTCAAGAGCAATAATAAAAACTATTAAAAAGCTCTTTATAAAGAGCGATATTGTAAAAAAAAAATATCGCTCTGAAGAACTGGAGCATTATTTTTATTATAAGGCTCTTGCTCTTCCACTGTTGCGTTTGCGTTATCATATTTTCGCTCTTTGTTATCGCGCTATATTAGAGAAAATAAATACGCTCTGCTCTGATGAATAAAAACGTCATTATTATATTGCTCTTACTCTTGTTATTACGGCAAACGGTTACATTCAAAACCTTCTAAATTTCGTTAGAAAGCCAGATTGTTTTATTAGCGAACAGATGCACGAGCATTGGAAATGGGTTTCTAAAATGATTTTTGGGAAAAGTTCTGGAATATGGCCAACTAGGATGAAACTTGGCTATTCTTAAACTGATTTTAGTGAAATTTCACATGCGCGATGTAAATGGGATTCTAAATTGATTTTTAGGTGAAGTTCTGGGATATGGCCAAATAGGATGGAACTTGGCTATTTTTTAACCGATTGTGATGCAATTTGATATGTGCGTTGGAAATGGGAATCTAAAATGATTTTTAGATGTAGTTCCGGAATATGGCCAATTATGATGGAACTTGGACATTCCTTAACCAATTTTAGTGAAATTTAAAATGAGCAATGGGCGTCGGATTCTAAAATGATTTTTGGATGAAGTTCTGGAATATGGCCAATTATGCTGGAACTTGGCTATTTCTTAACCTATTTGAGTGAAATTTGTGCGTTGGAAATGGGATTCTAAAATGATTTATGGATGAAGTTTTGGAATATGGCCAACTAGGACGGAACTTGGCTATTCTTTAACCTATTTGAGTGAAATTTGACATGTGCGTTGGAAATGGGATTCTAAAATGAATTATGGATAAAGTTCTGAAATATGGCCAACTAGGATGGAACTTAACTATTCCTTAACCGATTTTTTGTGAAATTTGACATGTGCGTTGAAAATGGGATTCTAAAACGATTTTTGGATAAAGTTCTGAAATATGACCAATTTGGATGGAACTTGGCTATTCCTTAACCGATTTTAGTGAAATTAGAAACGATCGATGGAAAGGGGATTCTACAATGATTTTTAGGTGAAGTTCTGGAATATGGCCAACTAGGATGGAACTTGGCTGTTCCTTAACCGATTTTAGTGAAATTTAACATGTGCATTGAAAATGTGATTTTAAAATGATTTTTGGGTTAAGCTCTGGAATATGGCCCATTGTAATGGAACTTGGCTCTTCCTCAACAGGTTTTAGTGAAATTTGATATGGGTGATGAAATCGGGATTCTACAATGATTTTTAGGTGAAGTTCTGTAATATGGCGTATATGGCCAGTTAGGATGGATTTTCCTAATTCTGGGATCCTACACTAACATTAGCGTTCTTTCACCCATTTTTCTTATTTTCCTTTGATTGAGACTAAATTTCTCGGCAGATGTATAATAATTATTATTATTTTAGGTTACTCATATTGATATATTCTAATATATGTATTAATATGAGTAACCTAAAAAGCATTGTCTTTGGCAGTTTTCGTAATCCATGCAGCTGTCGAGGTTTACCTGTTGTTGGCCGTATAGTATTCCATACATTTATCAAAAAACTATTTTAGAATCCCACCTCCAACGCACATATTGAATTGCATCACAATCGGTTTAGGAACAGCTAAGTTCCATTTAAATTTTTCATACTTTACTATTTTAGTATATTAGAAACCCATCTAAAAATCATTTTAGAATCCCATTTTGATCGCATATGTCAAATTTCACTAAAATCGGTTAAGGCATAGCCAAGTTTCATCCAAGTTGGCCTCTGAAATAAGACACTTCATCTAAAAATCATTTTAGAATCTTATTTCCAACGCACATGTCACATTGTATCACAATCGGTTCAGGAATAGCCAAGTTCCATCCTAGTTAGCCATATTTCAGAAGTTCATCTAATAATTATTGTAGAATCCCACCTCCAACGCGCATATCAAATTTCTCTAATCTCGCATATCAAATTTCTCTAGTTCCATTGTAGTTAGGCATATTCCAGAACTTCATCTAAAAATCATCGTAGAATCCCATTTCCAACGCGCATGTCAAATTTCTCTAAAATCGGTTAAGAAATAGCCAAGTTCCATCCTAGTTGGCCATATTCCAGAAATTTATCTAAATATGTTACAAAAAATTTTGCTCCCTAATGTATTTTCTTCAATGGCTCTGTAGAATGGGTTGGGAGCGATATTTTTAGCTTTTACGCTCTCTGTTTTAAGAGCAAAATTAAAAATAAAAATTTAAATCACTTTGAAAGAGCGAAATAATTTTTTTTTGTGTTTATCATTAGAGGGTAAGAGCGTAAAAGCAAACTGAAAAAAAATTTTTATAAAGAGCTCTAAAAGAGCGATAAATTTAAACTCTGATTAGGTCGGATTCAAAAGTTATTTAATCTTTGAGGTTTGAATTTTGTTGAGTTTTACTTACTATTAAATAAAGTGCTTCGAAGTGCCTTGCACTGTTTTAATATTTGTCCACGTGCCAACAATCATGTGATGTCACATACCGGGAATTTATGTTCAGCGACATTTAATGGTATTTTTAATCCCGAGTGTGCTATTCGTCCGCCATCCATAAGTGTAGATGAGTGTTATTTCCTTTTCTGTTTGAATTTTGGCCAGAATTAGGTTGATTAAAAATGTTTTCCCTGTGTCACCGGCTGCATCCAGAAATATTATGCCAGCTTGTTGTTTTTGAGGTTTTAATTGAATTTGAATTGTTGTTGATGTTTTTTAATTGAATTATTTTAATTAGTAAGGGTTTAACATTGTAACTTTTTTCCCTTTATAGTTCGCTGTTCGTGGGTGGCTGAGAGTTCAAGTTGTACTAGCGTTTGGTTGGTCATCGCTAAACATTTATTTTAGAGCAATATCAGATCTATGTTGAAAATTTCGCCGTCGAAATTGATTTCCAAATCCCAGTTTTGTCGTCGTTTTGTAGTTCTGCCAAGATATCGTCTGCCATACTTTCCCGATATTTCAGCCGTAGATGATAAGGATTTGATGTATTACATGTTTTAATATGATCGCACATAGTTCCCGTATTTGATCTACTATTGTCATTTGCTCTGCCTTTTTCATAGCAAATCTCCAGTGTTTGTCATTCTCTAATAGGCCTTCTCTGACATGCTTCTTGATCTGTTTCACAAATATAGCCGTCGGCAGTTCAGAAGGATTCAGTGTTTCTTGGATGTACCGTGTAGACTCGCCCTATTGTCTCGTTCTTGAACACTCCGTCGTGTCCTTGCACCGGCGATTCACATTTTCGTAGCTTGGCACTTCCAGGTAGAGTAAATTCCTGGCAAATGGGTGATCTTGGTATAGTGAAGAAGGCACTCAAAGTTGTTCGTGCTGGTGGTCCCTGGTGACAATTGATGGATCTCGATCATATATCGGGAAACTTAAAATTCGTTAAATCGCTTCATTGGTGTTAATGTAACAATCGATTTGATACTGTAGTATTTCATCGTGCTAATTTCGGATAACGTTTCGTGCATTTGTTGTCCTTTATGTACGTCGAACCTTTATTTAATGCGCCACATGGACCATGAACCATGTTTTTCAGAATTATTGTTTACAATTCTTGGAAATATTCTTCCACTCTTGTAAATTCAGACTTGATGACCGTCGTTTATTTGATTATTTAGAATTTTTTCTTGAAGCCAAACCAAGTTCTGCGAAGATGGCAGTCCTAGATTTTACTACTCAATTGAATACTCGGGTACTTAAGTCATGTCGTTTAATGGTTACCTGTCCGTATTGTAGTTCTTCTTTCATTTCAGGCCAAGAAGGACTGCATGTATAGGTTATGAAGAAATCCGGTGAACCATGTTTTCTCACGCATATGGCATGGCTTACGGTGAATATTGATGACAAGTTGGCCGGTTTCGCGCCTCTTAAATGAATATATTCATCCGAACGCCATTTTGGTTGATTATGGCGAATAAACTGCAACCGTTCTGGCTCAATTATGGCATATATATTAACAATGAATTGCTGGAACAATTGTTGACATAGAATCGCGACGATGTTACTTTCTAGTTTGTTTGGATACCTCGGATTGACTTGTTGAATGTTATCAGTGAATACTATAGTGAGTTGTAACTGCGACTTGTGTCAGCAATATGTTGCAATGTATTGTTGAATAATAATGTATCGCTTACTGTCACAGTGCGTTGAACTTCATCTTTTTCCTTCAAAGATCGAAATTTCTAGAGCATAGCATCTACGATTACCTTACAGAATATTTTAGAACATTCAGATGGATTCGATTTCCGGTTTCCAAATATTCGGCAATATTAAAATGCACTTCACTCCCGGTTCTGGAAAATTGTCAAACTTTCTAGAATTGTAAAATTTTTTTACAAAATTCTGATGAAACTTTCAAGAAAATTGTGGAACCATTTAGAACATTCTGAAAAATTCTGAAATTTTCTAGAAAGTCCTAGAAAATTCTAGAACGTCCTGGAACATTCTACAAAATGTTGAAAATTCCTAAAAATTCTAGAAAATTCTGGGGCATTCTAAAACCTTTTGGAAAATTCTGGAACACTTAAAATTTTCTAGAAAATTTGAGGAAATTGTAGAATATTCTAGAAAATTTGAGAATTTTCTTGAAAATTCTGGAACATTTCAGTACAACAGGAACCATTTAGAAAATTCTGGAATTTTCTGAAACTTTCTAGAAAATTTTGTAATATTCATGAACATGATTTGCAACATTCTAGAAAATTTGGAACTTATTAGAACTTTAAAAATCTTGGAAAATTCTAAAACATTTCGGCACATCTGAAATTTTCTAGAAAATTCTACGAAATTCTAGAACATACTAGTAAATTCTGGAACATTTAGAAACTTTCTAAAAAATTCTAAAACCTTCTAAAACATTTTTGCCTTACTCAACTTCCATCTCCTTCGCACATCTTTTCTTTCGCTCACAGGTCTCTGCCACTCACTCAAGAGCAAACCCCACCACTCAGTTGGTTAATTTATTCTAGAACATTCTGAAGCATTCTCACTTCCCTTCAGCAAAACCCACTTCCATGTCTCTGCGGGATTCCACACGACGACAATCGTGACTCATTTCGGCTTTCCTCCCACAGTCCCGGCCAAGACTCCGTACTTGACTGGCCCCAATGCACAAACGATTTCCTTTCTTTTGTGAGAAAATGTATGTGTGGTGGTAATTTGACGTTTCTATTCTAGCGATAAGAGCCATAGCACTGGGGATGGTGAGCCTTTGCGAGCAGAGGTTGCTTGGTGTCTTACCACTTGAGCAAGTCTGTGGGATCGACTGTATGGAGGGAGGATTTATATGAATATTTTTGAACAATTTTAACAAACTCAAATTTTGTGGAAGCCTGAGCCGCCCTCGTACGGACGGAAGTATCTCAAATTATTCCTGTGGATGATGCTATGGGTTCAGTTACTACGACGGAGACTCAAAAACACCTGACCTACTAACTGGACTTTGAACATACAGTTTTAACGGAGCGTAACGGAATCTCCTATTGTCGATTATACACCGAAATCTATTTGTCATTATACCAAATGCCCTTTTAACTTGCCTACGTAAAACTGTTTTTCTGTGCAATTGTTGCTTCTTCGCTTACGGTAATTAGGAAAGGCATCAGAGGATCGCCTAGTAGTCAATATTTTTGAGCATCGGTAGTAGAATATTCGTTTTCGAACATAGCATAGAGTTTGCTTATGCTTTTATGTTTGGAATAATTGTCACATGTGCATTTATATATGTTACAACATTCCCGTAATTCACCACGATTTGAGCATTTATGCTGCGAAATCCTTTATGATTCACGTGAACCATTTCAATGTCCTTATTTAACCCAATTGGGGCCAGAACAATTTTTTGCCACTTTTTGTTGGAAATCATGAAGTTCTTCGTAACCAACTCATTGGACCAATACATCCTTCGTCTCGATACCGGTGAGTATTCATTTATCCGGTTATCCAGTTCCTCAATGGAGCAACAAATGGACAATTTTTGGAAGCAGCATAACTAACACCATATTTTACTAAGTTCTCCATAAGGATTTTGAGAAAAAACACGTCTATTTGATATTGCTGATATCTTGGATGTCGCCTTGGACCATTTTCTTTTATAATTTCATTCTGCCTCTATTGTAGTAGTAGCACTATCGCGGATATTATTTTCGCCCTTCTCGCTTATAAATGCTTCAACTTAGAGAACTTTGGGCTCTAGATTATTGTAATCGGTGCAGTTTTCATCCTCATCACCTTTCATATGGGTGGCTCCGCTAATGCGATTTGCATGCCATTGATTAGCTAACTATTAATTATGCCCGGAAAAAAAGACGTAGAACGAGACGATAGTCATCAACATACAACAAATGCTTCAAACTTTGTTCAACACAGACACTTATAAGGAAGGCATTAATAAGAAGAGTTCCATTACAGTAAACTACCGACCATAGAAATTCCTTTGTTTTATGGCGACTGCAAGCAGTGAATAGCTTTTACAATCTATTCAATAAGACTGTACATTGGAACGAGAATCAATCCAACAAAGAGGAAATGTATTACCTGCTCTCTTTAGTTCGAGGACAAGCGGCGAAGCTTTAATCACAGCAAGCAGCCTGAGAACAATATATGACAACGGCCTATAATACCTAAACGCAGTCTTTAATTTAGGCATCCAGACAAAACACTGGAGTGCCTTGTTGATAGGCATTATAACAAGATAATTAGGTACTGAGACTCATCGCATGTACCAATCAACAATCAAAAATCTAAAAGAAATCGAATCAACGGAAAGTTTCTTTGAATTTTTGGAATCCAGGTTCCATTCTCTGACTACAGTCGCAAGAGAAGAGGTCAACAAGAAAAAGGATACACTACAAAATAACCCTAAACAACACATGTTTTAATGACAGATTCATCTTCATACTGTGCTCAATGTAGTGTTGACCATGAAATTAGTACAAGCTGGAAAAATTCCAAGCATTGTGAGTTTTGGAAAGGACGGCAACTGTTAAGGACTTTCAAAAGGAGCCAGTAAAGAAGCTTGAAGCTCTAACCAAGACAACTTTACAAACAACCTGCAAATCCGTACAAGGTAGTATCTTATCGGCAACCCCTAAGGTCAAGATAACTACCGACATTGGAGAAAGTTTAGTTCGGATTCTGATTGTTCCAGGCTTCCAAGCCACTTTCATCACAGAGGAAGTGGCAAATCAACTCAGTTTAACAAGGACTTCGATTCACGCAAACATTGCCATGGCATGGGCCTAACAGACCCAGGTTTTAATCAAACTCCAAGCTAAAAGTCAAGGCTATGGTCTTCAAGAATATAACTGGAAGCCTACGCAATGTGGTGAATGAATCAAGAAACTGGAGCCACACCAAGAACTTTATCTGGACAAATCCGGCCTTTCACGAACCTGGTTCAATCGATATACTTTTAGGAGCTGATTAATACGGTCAAATAATTATGGCGAATCTGCTGAAAGGTGCCCCAAATGAGCCAATTGTGCAACAGGCCAAATTAGGATGGATCATCACCGGTAACACAACTGCTAACATGAACATGATAATGACTCATACTGTGGTAACGACAGCAGAGATCGACGGTAGCTAAACAAATTTTGTTGGCTTGAAGAAGTGGATAATAAAAGGGAATTCATAAAAGAAGAAACTGAATGTGAGGAAATCTACAATAAAGGGCATTCGCGCCAAGCCAATGGAATATACAAAGTAAGAATTCCATTCAAGTTCGAGCAAATAGCTTCTGCTCGACTACTGCAAGTCGAAAAACGTCTTACCAAAAATATGGAACTGGCGTTACAACACCAACAGTTTATGGATGAATAAGAACTCTTAGGTCACATGAAGGAAACGAAGGCAGTAAGTGGGGAAGCTGAACATTATTATTGCTATACCATGTTTTTTTGAAGTCGCCTTTGATGCATCAGCCAAGACATCCACAGGTACTTTCCTAAATAATGTACCGCTGAATGGTCCGGCGCTCCAACAAGACCTTCTAAGTATAATACTTGGATGGCGAAAACATAAATTCGTATATACAGCCGATTTAGAAAAAAATGTTTCGCCTAATCACAGTGCATGAAGATGACAAGAAATATCAACGCATCTTGTGGAGAAAATCACCCGAACAACGAACAAAGGAGAACAAACTTACCTCGTGATTTAGCATCAGCAACATGTCGTGCGAACATTGCAACAATTAGCAAAGAATGAAGCTTCCACCTATCCAGGCGCATCAGGAACTACACTGAATGATTTGTATGTAGATGATCTCATTTCTGGAAACAACACACTAGAGGAAGCTGTATCAAAAGAACTGATAAGAGATGGGCTTCTTGAATTCAAACTTGATGACAAAGTCAAAACTCTTGCAATGTGTCCGATTTCAAAAAATAAGAACTCCACCAAACGGAGCCTACATTCGAAAACTTTTCAACCCCCTAGGACGGCTATGCGATCAATTACAATCTTCGGCTCTATCAATTAAAATTCGATAGGAGAGTTTCAAAAATTCTCTACTCTCTTTAGAAGAGATAATTATACCCAGGTGAGTCTACTTTGATAAAACATAGTGTAGATGAAAAATCCAGGTGACACTACTTTCGTCTAAAACTAAGGTAGCACCAATTAAAACTATCTTCTCAATACCACGACTTGAACTAAGTGGCGCTTTGTGAAGGATTACAGCTACAAAAATTAGAATTGAACTTCTGGACCGACTCCATGATTACTTTGTCATCCTCACAAGTACAAGGCAAAGCCCAGCACAGTAGCAACACATAAGCTCTAATGCTGATTGTGCTTCTAGAAGGTTCATCCAACCGAATTGAAGGAACACAGTTTATGGTGAACTGATCCTTTATGGCTTAAATTAAGTAGTCAAAACTGGCCACAATAGACTTCGTTCAATTACAATATATAGGTTTAGAACTGAAGCAGGTATTATAAGTCACAAGCTCTGCAAACATAAACCCGTTTGAGCAGTTAATAGGCAGGATCTCTGATGTAAACAAAATAGTCCGCATAATCAGCTGCTGTCGACGTATCATTAGAAGATATTTAAAGAGACCACACGACGATCATTCACGGTTATCAATCGAGTTCGAACAGCTGCAGTAGCAACAAAAAATCTTTATGATATTTGTCATCCGGAAAAAGTTCAACAAATTTCGAGACCGCCTTTCCTACATAAGCAACAGAAACGACCACAATCTACAATTCGACCTTGTAATGGATGTGGTGCATCACATGCTCGTTCGTCATGCCCGCATTTAAATGCCGTATGCAATTCTTGCGGTAAAACCGGTCACATCCAAAGTGTATATCGATCTTCTGTTAAAACAACACCGATCAACAAAAGGAACATTGCCATTTGTTGATTGGAAAAAGAGGACAACCATTATCATCAACCATAAGCCATGTGGTTTAGAAGTCGATTCAGGGTCAAACTATACGATCATATCATTCAAAACCTTTAAATCGATTTGGCCGTCCTTTCATACTGAAAGGTGAGTTGAATTTAATGGATTTTCAACGCAACCTCATTCCAATTGTCGGGATTATCGATGTAGACGTGTCGTACAATGGCCAAACTATCCAGAATCGGCTGATTGTCATTGTGGGAGGCACGCGATCCAATGTTTTGGGTTGTAACTGGTTTTCACCGTTAGGAATTAGTTTACTAGGAGTTAACCGTATCGATGCCAACCAACCAGTAGAAGACGTTGTGAAAAAGTTCCAGCATCTATTCAGTAATAAGCTGGGCTGGTGTCTTTATAAATCGATACCAACATTCATCCAATTCGATTACCTCCGCGACGAATTCCGATCGCCATCAGGAGCCAAGTCGAAGCTGAATTAAATCGATTAATCGAGCAAGGCATTTTGGAATCGGTAGAATACTCAGACTGGACCACACCCATCGTTCCAGTACCGAAGAGCGATGGCACCATACGAATTTGTGGAGACTATAAATCAACGCTGAACAAGGCGTTGAAACCACACTGTTTCTAGATACCAGCAATTAGCACACTATTGTCGCAAATCGTCAGATGAATAATTTTTACTAAATTGGATTTAGCACAGGCGTATCAACAATTATCTGTTGATCAGCAATCGTCTATGCTCCAGACGATAGTGACCCACAAGGGAGCTTTCCGAGTTATCAAATTACAATTCGGAATCTCATCTGCTCCTGGGCTATTCCAAAATTTCATCGAAGGATTGCTCAGAGACACCAATCATGAATTTCCTCGGTTACAAAATTGACGAACTTAAAATTCGTCCAACCACGTAAAAGGTACAAGCCATCACAAATGTATCACCACCGATTGACAAGAAATAATTACAAGCGTTCTTGGGCCTCCTGAATTTTTACCACACTTTTCTCACGCAAAAGGCAACCGTCGCCGAACCATTGCATCGTCTTCTAGATCAGAAGCAAAAGTGGGATTGGACCAAAATTCATCAAGAGTAGGATGCCTCGCCATAGGGTCTGGGTGTCGTACTATGTCACCGTATGACCGACGGAGCTGAGAAACCAATATCGTTCTATTCGAAAACACTGTCAATAGCTCAGCGAAACTACGCACAGATCGATCGAGAATCTGTCGCCATCGTAGAAGGAGTTAAAAAATTCCACGAATTTTTATTTGATCGACATTTCACAATTGTCACCGATCACAGACCGCTCTTGGGAATATTTAATCCAGACAAACAAACTCCGAAAATCATCTCAACTACAATGTTAAGCCGTATAATATTTGTGAGTGCCTATGATTACAATATCATTCATCGCTCAGGCGCGAAAATGGGAAGTGCTGATTTTTTAAGCCGTCTGCCCTTACCATCACCTGAATTAACATCCGACGAAAGTGAAGATATCTTCATGATCGAAACTATAGCGAAACCGGTACTCGACGCCGAATCTATCGCGAAAATGACGTCAAATAACTCTTTTTATCAGAAAGTTCTCAGCTGAGCGTTAACGGGGTGGTCGGAGAAGCTTCCTGCAGGCGAAGAAAATCTCAAACCATTCTCTAATCGGCGAAATGAAATCTTGTGCATCCGAGGATGTTTATCAGATCGATGTTTATCGAACATCCTGGAATTGTTCGCATGAAAGTTTTGGCCCGAACCTATGTTTGTTGGCCAGCCGATGGCGAACAAAAGGTCAGGGCATATCAACCTTGCCAGAAGAACCAACCGGAGAATGAACAGGCAGCTGTTCATTTTGGGAAACCACACAACGACCTGGTTCCGTCTTCACATCGATCATGCCGGGCCGTTTCGAGGGAAGATTTTTTTCATCACCGTGCACTCGTTCTCGAAATGGTTAAAAGTGTTCATCGTCAAATCTACGTCATCACGATGTAGTATCCAACACCTTCGATCACTTTTTGCCACTCATGGTTTGCCAGACGACATCGTATCGGATAATCGAACGGCATTCAGATTCGAAGAGTTCCGGGATTTTTGTGAATCGAATCTGATCTGCCACATTCGGGTAGCCCCATTCCAGCCCACACATCACACCATCGCCTACTACAGGATGATCTCCATCTGAGCTATTGTATAATCGGCAAGTTAAAACATATAAAATTCATCCTTATTCTATAGGAGCACAAAAACAGGCATCGTCAAAAAACGACAAACCACCATTGTCATACAGAGTTCGGCTCGAGTCTGGTTAGGTTGTGAAGCGCCACGTCGATCAGCTGAGAGCTCGTGCCGCCGATCAACTTGATGTCAATTCACCGTTACCTGTTGCAACTCAAACAGAGACATTACCAACAATATCGCCGACCACTCGAGAAGCTCTCGAACCATCACTGTCAGAAATCGAAACAGCCGTTTCATCTGACGACGACTGCGAACAATTTACAGATTCGCCATCGTCGACTACCCTACAAGCACCACTAAGGAGATCAGGTTGCGATCGAAAAGCACCGCAGTTTTTTCATACCTGAGCGTTAAAGGGTGTCGTGGTCAGCAAGTACTAATCGCATGTACCTTCTATACTGAATATTAAAGTTTATTAGTTATTTCGCTCGAGTCGACCACAATACCACCTAAAGCGAATAATTGGAGATAACATAATAACTAGGTACGGTAACGTCTCAATTCGAGGCATGTCTCAACTCAAGGCAATTAACATTAATATCAGCACTTTTTAATAGGGGACTCTTTAATCGTTGCTCCAGAAGCAAACTTACTGAAGGAAAACATAACTCCAGTTCAGCGCTGGAAGTTGATTGAAAGGATTGTTCAAGATTTCTGGAGGCGATGGATAATGGACTATCTAGAAAGCCTTCAAAGGCGCGGTAAGTGGAACTCCAAACAACCTGATACCAATATAAAAGATGTCGTCTTGATTAAAGACAACAATATGCCACCTACAATGTGGGCTCTTTGACGTATTATCGACCATTTACCAAAAATTAGAAAGACAACCCCTCTGCCGATTTCTGACACAGGAACTGCAGAAGATAAGACTACAACCTGAGCAATCCGGTGCAGCAAAAACCTGAGGGGAAGGCAGCATAAACCACACACCAACAACATTTTATGGAGGTAGCGTAGATCAATGCTGCCCGGCGGAATGTTCAGTACTAAGTTTTAAAAAAAATTAAAAATTGCATTTTATCCAAATCGAATGTAATTCATGATCAATATTCATTTCGTGTAATCAACTACGAAATGAAAGTTTCGATCAATATCTAATTAGATTGCAAAAGTTATTAAAATATTGTGATTATCAGGACATTGAAAAGTCAAATGAACTTCTTCTTGATAAAATAGTTGTTGGGATCTTGAATGACCATTTGAAACAGAAATTAATGGAGATTCCTGACCTTACTTTAGATAAAGTGATTGACTGCTGCAAAATATCAGAAGTGACACAAAGTCGAATCTCATCGATGAAAACTTTTGAGGATTCGTCTACAATAGTTACACTAAGTTCCAGTCAATAAAAAAAAAAAATGTAAATTTTGCACAAAATATCATGAATTTAGAATAGGAATCTGTTCTGCACTGGGACAAATATGTTCGTTTTGCAATGGAAAAAATCACTTCGAAGCTGCATGCCGAAAAAATTGAATAAACGTCAAAATCGAAATCGTGTGAATGAAATAAATATACAAAATGAAGTGTTCTAGTGATAACGAAAGTGATCACACAGTAATCGCAAAAATAGAGGACGACAACACAGACACACCATGTCAAATAACATGGTTACGGCGCGTTTACATCTAAAATTTGGACATAATTGGAGAAACGTCGATTGTATGATCGTTACAGGATCAAATTCGTGTTTAATTGGTGAAAATCAGTATACAAATTATTGTAATGATAAAAATTTAAAAATAGAGAAATCTACACGGGGTCTTATCGATTTCAATGGAAATCCGATCGAATCAATCGGCGAAGTTCAAATTAAGTGTAAGTTGGAGAATCAATAATATATTTTGATATTTTAATTAATCAAACGCGATCACATTCCGTTGCTGTCGTCGACTGCAAGTGCTCCTTTAGGTCTTATACAATATAGTGAACTCATCAAGCAAATTCCAATAAATATCAAGAAACCTCAATTAATTCGTCTTGTAAAATCTCAATCATCGAACATCAAAGAGGCAGAAAACATCGGGACCATGGGTGGTCGTTCGCAAAAATTCATTCAGGATATATAGTATTTGGACCCTATTCCATTGAATAAAGCACTAAAACGACCGAATTATCAATTCTCAACTATTGATGAAATATTACTTGATTTAGGTCAAGCGAAGATTTTTACTACTTGTGATGCAGCGAAAGGATTCTGGCAAATCAAATTAACAGAAGCCAGTAGCGAGTGAATATATTTCTGGACTCCATTTGGAAGATACATACATATGGTGGCATTTACCATTTGGAATTTGTTCCGCACCCGAAATTTTCCAAATCAAAATGGTAGAATACAGGTGAAGAAGCCATTATCGAGCCAACTCGAGCAATTGTTTCAAAAATTACGTGCTAGTAACTGCAAATTAAACAAAAGTAAACTAAATCTATGCCAGAAATCAGTAAAGTTCTATGGACACATACTTTCTAATGAAGGGTTGCAAGCAGATGAGTCGAAAATAGCTGCTATTTTGAACATGAGCTCTCCGTCCAACAAAGAAGAGCTACAACGCTTCATTCGAATGGTGACATATTTATCGCGCTATATAAAAAATCTGAGCACTCATTTGACACCGTTATGAAAATTAGCACTTGAAAATACTCCATGGACCTGGACAAGCACTGAGGAAGAGGAATATGTAAAAATAAAAAAGGTTATTAACAGGGATTCGGAGCGGAGCGGATTGGAACGAGGAGCGGAGTGGAGCGACCCGATTTTGATCGGAGCGTGGAGCGGAGTTAAAGCGATTAATGTAGGAGTGAAAATGAGCGAGGAGAGTTTAAAAAATTAAATATATTTTCGCCTATATTTCCTTAATTATAATTTGGATTTTAAACTTAATAGAAAAACCCAAGATTACTCTTGTATGTTTTTCTTTATTTGGGGTTAATATATTTCTACGCCAAAAATATAACTACTAGTTTTCAAACTATTATTTATTCTTAGTATAATACATAATTTTTTATTTTTTTTTTATTTCCATTTAAATATTAATTATAAGGGCATTTAAAAATTAAAATTGTAGCTCAGTATTTCGTTCAATATCATTGAGATCTTCTTCGCTTGTAATGTTGTTGCATGATATACCCTGGCAAGTTACACACTTTGCTGATCACAGCATTCCTGACCGCTTACATTCGCATCTTGTCGTTTATTGCGTATGACAGTTGCAAGATATCAACTTGAGCAGATGTTCTGGAGCCGGTGGCAGGTCAGTTGGAATAGGCAGCAAACAACTTTTGACAGATTTCCATCCCCAATCTGTTGGTAGCAAAGCATTTCCCAGCCATGTTTGAACTTCATGGTATACCTGAAATGAATGCTGCTCTGCAGCTGCTTTGTTGGTGGGAGACAAGCTAATTAAAATTTAGAATGTAACAAGATAATTTGTTGTAAGCAAGATATCTTGCTTCTTCTAGTGGAGTCTCTTTGGTGATGTTATATAGTCCACATATTAAACGCGCTTCGCTGGCTGCAATATTCTCCTTCGTGGCACTCGTTTGCAAGAACACTTGCACGTCGGTCCCCAAGCATGAAGAACTGGAAGCAGGTCGCTTAATGAAGACAGCCGTGTCTTCTTTGCTGCGATATCATACACAGTCTTCGATTTGTCCGAGTCCTCTGCAGCAACTACAACCTGATCTCCACGATTTGCAAAGCTCACACCTATATTTGCAATAGAGGTATCTGCGTCATCTTCTGCTTGATGTGTTGGTATGTTCAAACAATGTAGGTGTTGCTTCAGTTTGCCGATGAATTTCGATTTATTATGGGTGTTTGCGAGGAATTCGCTTTGAGAAATTGTGCACGTCATATTGCTCTCTACTTCGTTGTTTGCAGAAATTTTGGCGATGGCTCTTCTCTTTTGTTCTGCTCCTTTCGTGGTGGCGTAGTCCGGATAACCATTAAACACTACCGTTGTGTTTTTGCCATAATGTTTTAAAACATAATCAGCATAAATTTTTAAAACCGTGCCATTTGTCGCTGGCTTTGGCCATACTACCGCGTGAAGCAGATGGCCTCCGTCTACAACATATTTGCAATTTGTTCGAAAATTGTCCCTACCAATGTCAGCTCTTTTAAATATGGTTTTCATGCTCGATTTTGTTCCCTTTCGTAGGAGACCATCGTTGAAAAAAGAAGGCGAAGCTGAAGCCAATTCATATTTAAAATAGGACTTCAACTCTTTCGGACTTTTGAAACGAAAGTTCCGTTATTTATTTTTATTCCCTGACCCTAAGCTGCAATTGGAATAAATTTGTGTTTTATTGCGTAAACGACGTCCGCAAAACTCTTACCCAATGTATTATGCAGCAGCATTTCACCTTTATCCAAAAATCAGCAACAAGTTCAGTTGACAAACTGACAAGATCACCAGCCCGATTCCGAAATGGGTTATGTTGTTGAAGCCATGAAATAAATTTGTTTTTGTCCAGATTGTCTCTTGCTTTCCTACTGCCTCGGAGTTCAACATGTTGTTCGGAAGTAATTGATGATTGTCCTGTAAAAGTTTCCATTGCGGATACCACAAGCATGCTAAATGGTATCATCGGATGACAACTATCCGATTAAACAGTGGTTGATAGTGTTTTGTGAATTATCAGAACTATTAGGTTGGAGTAATTTACAGCGATTTGTGTATGTAAAGCGACTTTTGACGGGCACAGCCAATATGCAATTACGTTCTACGAGCGCAAAGTTCCGTAAATTTGATCGGATCTGACGTATATTTGAATTTGAATACTATGAAACCTCTGAAATCCAGATCAACGTTGACGGGAGTTGCTGGTAAGAAGATTGAGACATTTGGGAAATTTGAAGCGAATATCGTTATTAACGGTAACAATTTCCATGTGTTGGTACATGTAGTGCCTAATGATGTTATCCCCGTAAATCTTTTGATTGGCTGTAATTTGCTTTGTGAGGCAAAAGTGATTATCGATGAGAACGGTGTAGATATCCGGAAAAACGACGAATTTTGTGCGATAATATCAGAAGTTAAAGATGAAATTATTGATGTCACGCATATTATCGACCGAAGTGATGCTCATGTCGTTAAGCAATTATATCAGCAGTATTCACCGACACCGACGAAAACTTCAGATGTAAAGTGTAAAATAATTTTGAAGGATGAACGCCAATTAGTCAGAATCCAAGACGTTTGTCGATTTACGAGATGGAGCTGGTTGATAAAATAGTGGAAGATTGGCTGAAAAGCGGAATAATTGAACCTAGTTCATGGGAGTTCTCTAGTCCAATTGTTTTGGTTTCAAAGAAAGACGGCTCCAAACGTTTGTGCTTGGATTACCGGCAGATTAACCGCCAAATTGTTATTGATCGTTTCCCCCTTCCGCTGTTGGAGGATCAGTTGGATCGGCTACAAGATGCTCGGGTATTTAGCCTGCTCGATTTAAGAAACTGGATGCTGTTGAAGAAAGAAGTCACAAATAAACATCGTTTGTGACACCAACGGGGCAGTACCAATTTAGGAAAGTACCGTTCGGGCTATGTAACAGTCCTGGTGTATTCATGAGATTCGTGAATAGCATCTTTCGTGATTTAATACGTAAAGGGATAATGTCGCTTTATCTCGACGACATCATTATTCTGGCAACCGATAATGAATCAGCGATTGAAAATTTGAAAATTGTACTGAAATTGGCTTCTGAATATGGACTCGATATTAACTGAAAGAAGTGCAGATTTCTTGTTAGACGAGTGGAATATCTCGGGCTTGATATTCATGACTGCAAGATAAGTCGATCGGAAAGCAAGACGAGGGCCGTGAGGAATTTTCCCCAGCCCAAGATAAAGACGCAGATTCAGCAATTTCTCGGTCTGACGGGATATTTTCCCAAATTTGTATACAACTATTCGGTGATCGCCAGGCCATTAAGCGATTTGTCGAGGGAGGGTGTGGATTTTGTGTTTGGAGAGGAGGAGATAATGGCGTTTAATTCACTAAAACGAGATCTAACGAGTAATCCTGTGCTTCAATTATTTAGACACGGATTGCCAACTGAACTTCATACAGACGCTTCAATGCACGGCTACAGTTTCATATTGATGCAGCAGCATGACTATGGAAAGTTTCACCCAACTTATTAAGCAAGCCGCAAGACATCAGACGCAGAGAAAAAGTATAGCAGTTATGAGTTGGAAGTGTTGTCCATCATTTACGCACTTAAAAAATTTCGCGTTTATTTGATTGACACGCATTTTAAGATTATTACGGACTGTACCGCTTTCGAGATGACGATGAAAAAACCAAGTTTGACGACTAGGTACCCGAATGAAACACGTTGATGCCCTCTCACGCAATCCAGTTCTAATTGTTGACGACGATATTGTTTCTCGTTTGAAGTGTGCTCAGCAAAGTGACGGGTTCATTGCGGCAGTGATAAAATTACTAGAGAATGGTCCATACAAAGATTTTATGGTAGAGAGTGATCTTTTGTAAAAAATAAAAGATGGTTGGTAACCAACTGTTAGTCGTCCCGAAACGAAATTGGTCATTACGGTGTACCGAAAGTGCAAGAGCTGATTGAACGACATTTCTGGTTTGAAAAGATGTTTGACAAGATTACAACAAGTGTCAAGAATTGAGTTCAGTGTATCTTGTGCAACCGAAAAGCGGGTAAACAAGAAAGATACTTACATCCAATCGAAAAGGGAAATCTACCTCTTCATACTATATATTTAGATCATCTCGGGCCAATGGCGACAACTAAGAAGAAATATAATCATGTGTTAGTAATGATAGACGGTTTTACGAAGTTTGTGTGGATATATGCGACGAAATCCACAACGTCGAAAGAAGTGTTGGAGAAACTCCAAAAGCATAGAGAAGTGTTTGGTAATCCAATGCGCATTGTGACTGACAAGGGAACCGCATTTACCAGCAACTAATTCGAGGAATATTGCGAAGTCGAAGGTATCGAACATGTTGCGATAACTACAGGCTTGCCAAGAGATAACACGGCCAAGTTGAGAGAATTAATCAGTCAATAATATCTGTCCTCTCGAAGCTCCAGATCAATGGTTTAGATTCGTCGGAAGTGTGCAACAAAAGCCTTAACAACACGCTGAATTGAAGCATTAGTGCTACTCCGTTTGAGTTATTATAGTTGGCACTAGAATGCATTGAAAAAACTGATACGAGAATTCAAGAAATTATTAAAAATTTCAAAACTCTCGAGATAGTTTAAGAGAAACTGTGAAGAAGCAAATAGAAAAAATACAAATTGAAAATCGACGAGCATTTAGGAAAAACCGCAAAGTTCCTACGACCTACAAAGTGGGAGATTTAATAGCTATAAAGAGAACTCAATTTGGACTAGGTTTAAAATTGAAGCCAAGATTTTTCGGACCATACAAGATGTGCAAAGCTAAAGAAAATGAACGCTACGATGTAGAAAGGGTAGGTGAACACGAGGGCCCTAAGAGAACGTCAACAGCAACCGAGTTTATCAAGCCTTGGTTGGATTCGTCGTTCGAATCATCCGGGTCGGACGAGGAGTAGGACGGGCGAGTATGGGTTTCAAATCCCTGGAAAAATTGTGTTATACACCCCTGAGTTTTTGCAGTAGACAACCATGTTTGTTTCTTTTATAGTTTAGGGAGTCTGTGATGTACGTTGAAATAATAAGGAGCGCATGTATAAAGACGCCTATAGTTTTATTAAATATTCTAATAATCCCAAATATATATATACGAGGGCGGATTGAAAATGAAGCTACCTAGCGCTAGATGGCAGCACAAACACAAAAATTTTTTGTTTTTTAGAAATTGCGATCTGTCAAACGTCAGCTGTTAAAATTTCACCCAAATTCATCGATTAGTTTATTTGTTGTAGTCGGTTGAAGTGTGCAACTTTTGTGTTTCTTGAAAAATAGAAAAAAACGAATTTCGTGCAGTGATTAAACACTATTATTTGAAAGGGAAAACGGCGAAAGAGACAAAAGAAAAGCTCGATAAACATTACGGTGAGTCTGCTCCGTCAGATTACATGGTAAAATATTGGATTGCTGAATTTAAACGCGGCCGAAGAAGCACTGCAACAATACCATCAACATGAAGGCCAAAAGAGGTGGTTACTGAAGAAAATATCAAGAAAATCCTCGATATCGTTATGAATGATCGCCGAGTCAAGTTGCGTGAGATTGTTGAAATGGTAAACATATCATATGAACGTGTGTTCAACATTTTGCATGAACATTTGCATATGAAAAAGCTATCGGCAAGATGGGTGCCGCGTTTGCTCAGTGTCGAACAAAAACGAGTTCGACAGACCACTTCACAGCGGTGTTTGGACATGATAAAGCGTAATCCTGTTGATTTTTGGCGTCGATTAATTACTGTTGATGAAACGTGGGTCCACCACTACACACCTGAAACCAAAGCTGGTGGAAGTGCTCCGAAGAAGGCAAAGGCAGTGAAATCGGCTGGCAAGGTTATGGCCACTATATTTTGGGATGCACACGGAATATTGCTCATCGATTATCTTGAAAAAGGATCCACAATCACAGGAAAGTATTATCGTGCATAATTGGATCAATTGGTTGATGCAATCAAGGAAAAACGACCACATTTAAAGAAGAAAAAAGTGCTCTTTCTTCAAGACAACGCACCGGTTCACACAGCATTAGATACGATGCTAAAATTACGTGAAATACACTTCGAATTGTTGATCATCCACCTTATAGTCCAGATTTAGCTCCTAGTGACTTTTTCCTGTTTCCAAACTTGAAAAAATGGCTCGCAGGACAAAGATTCATCTCAAACAAAGAAGTGATTATCGAAACTAACGCGTATTTTGAGGGGTTCCCGAAATCGTATTATTCAGATGGTATAAAAAAGTTGGAATATCGTCTTACTAAGTGTGTCGAATTAAATGGAGACTATGTTGAGAAATAAATGGTTTTTGGCAAAAAAAAATTTTGTTTTCCTACTTAGGTAGCTTCATTTTCAATCCGCCCTCGTATATATAATAACAATTAAACATAAGTCATCAACTGCGCAGGCAATTAAAAGAAAAACGGAAAGCTTATGGTTGAATCGACCCATTAAACAACTATACTCCAAAATACACTTGGGTGCAAAAAAATCGCACATTGCTCAATTTTCCACAAAAATTCAAAAATATCAAAAAAAATCCAATATTTGTTTAATTTTTTTAAATGCAGATTCAAAGTCTATTTCAATACCTATCCAGTGTATCCAGTGGTACCATATTTTGTACTTGTACCATGCCAACAAAGTGATTTTTTATCAAATGCATACAGCAGGCTTTCGAATTAAATTCTAAAAATAATTCAACAAGATCAATACAATAGCATGCCATGAAATATCTCGCTAGGAATTGTCATCATTCGCATATCGACGCTTAGTCTGAACGGTCCTCTATTAATGGCGACTTCAACCGGAGCAAAGAAATGGATACCACACCAGAGGTAGCCGCACAAGTGGTTGCACTAATTAATGCGGGGCAGAACCAAAGAGAAGTGGTTCGACAACTAAATTTGAGCCGATTCTCCGTTCGTCGAGTGTGGCAGAGATATCAGGAAACTGGTGGCTTCAGACGGCGACAAGGATCTGGCCTCACGAAAAAGTTCGTGAAGTCGAAGTCAGTCGGTGGATAATTAGAAGACGACTTCGAGAAGTTAATCTGACTGCACACAGACCAGCAAACGGGCCGAAATTGACCGCATCCCACTGACGAGCCCGTCATGAGTTCGCTCGAGAGCATTTGAATTGGACAGAAGAAGAATGGAGTAGAGTCCGGTTCTCTGACGAGTGCAGGATGTGTTTATATGCCACCGATGGACACGGAAGAGTATACAGAAGACAAGGACAGCGATATGCACAATGTTGCATCCAAGAACGTGTCTCGTATGGCGGTGGATCGTGCATGTTCTGAGGAGGCATATCACTAGAGGCGAAGACAGATCTTGTATTCATCACCCGAGCCAATACTGGCGGTCGGTCAAGAGTAATGACTTCTTAACGGTATATTGAGGAAGTACTCGAGGAGTATGTCGTACCTTTTGCCGGGTTTATTGGTGAAAATTTTCTGTTCATGCAGGATAATGCGAGCCCGCATACGGCTGGTGTAGTATACCAGTACCTTCAAGAGGTGGATGTGCCTGTTATGGAGTGGCCAGCTCGAAGCCGGACCTCAATCCCATCGAACATATGTATATGGGACGAGTTGAAAAGATGGGTTCGAGGCAGAGATGTTGCTCCATAACGAGTCTCCAGGAGCTGCAACAAGCGATCGTAGAAGAATGGGAGGCGATATCTGAAGATTTTGTGAAAACTTTGGTGAAATCAATGCTTCATCGAATGGAAGCTGTTATTCGGGCCAGAGGAGGGAATACTCGTTATTAATAAAAATATTTTTTCTGATTTCCATGTTTTAATTCGATTTTTACTACTAATTTTCATGCTGACAAATTCACAAAAACGTATACCTCAGATGTTTACCCCCAAAAATCAGTTTGATGGCACGTATAAATACAAAAAAGGTACCACTGGATAAGTATTGAAATAGACTTTGAATCTGCATTAAAAAAAATTAAACAAATATTGGATTTTTTTGATATTTTTGCACTTTTGTGGAAAATTGAGCAATGTGCGATTTTTTTTCACCCAAGTGTAGATGAAATTACATTAAAAATATACAACACTCAATTAAAGTTGTCAAAAATATTTCATCATATCGATTATAATAATATCATCAGTCGAATTGAGTCCAAATCCAACAAATCTAAGAAGAAGAAAAAGACAATTATCCAAAGAAAAATTCAGAAATTAAAACGATCGCAAATGCGCACAATACCCCGAGACCCCATTAATTCTTCTCACATATTTTACAAAAGGCTCCACAATTCTACCGATATCGAATTCAACGAAAATGAAAAACAAATCTTGAATAAAGGTTTGAAGCACAACACTAATCCGAGAAATTGCAAAAAAGAGCAAAACAAACATGTTAAATATGTTAAATCTAGAGAACATGATATTAACCACAGATAAGGAGCACCAAGATGATACCAGAACATTAATAGTCAATAGCCTAACAAAAAATGTTAATACTGCAAGTAGCATGCAACACAAACCGGAAACTGAAACTATCAATTGCATCAAGAAAAAGTTAATTGAACACGACGCCAAGCTGATAAGAGTAACACCACAGTTATAATGTATAACACGGAATACATAACTAAAATGAATACATACAAAAGATCAACATCATCGAACTACAAATACTTAGATCCAACAAGTAAATATTTAAAAAACATCAATAAGGCTATAAACACCTCAACCACCATCCTGAATAAGAGACAAATTTATGTCTACAAAATGATGAAACCAACTGCGCCACGCATCACAGGAATTCCTAAAATAAATAAGGAGAATACACCAATCCGACCACTTATTAATTACACAACGTCGCGCACGTATAAAATAGCAAAATATTTAAATACATGGTTAACTAACAACATAAGATTGGATAATGATTTTTCGGTAAAAAATAATTTGGAATTAATTGACAGAATCCGTTCATTGAGGAAACATTACAAATCACAACTACACTCCTACATAAAATCAAAATCGACAACAAAAAAATAACGGAAATAATTGAATTATTAACCACAATCACTGGACAAAATTATTTCCAACGCAATAACAAATTTTATTCACAACCAGAGGGTCTCCCCATCAGTAATCCACTGTCAGGTAATTTAGCGAATATCTATCTTTATAATTTTGAAAATTCACACGATGATGTATTGTTATTATTCACCGGTTCACAAAGCCAACTCAATAAAATGCATCACTACATCAATAACCAAATTTAAAATACAACAAAACCCTCAGCCTTTAGATGCAGGGGTATAAAAATTAACAAGTAACGACTGCGCTAAATATTATATAGGGCAAACCGGGAGATCGTTCACTCAACGATTTACAGAGCATATTAAAGAAATTGACAAAACACACATAACATCAAATTATGCTCAACACTTGACTGATACAAAACATACATACACTGACTTGCATAACAATTTAAAAGTGTTACACAGGTTAAATAAAGGATAGATGGATAGATTGGACAAAGACTAATCGTATATACGATTTAATTTTAAATATAAATTTTAGATAGTAACACCATTGTCTTAACTAGTATATAAAAGCGTTGTTTATCAAAAAATTTGTAATTGTTAAAAATTAATTGACAAAGGAGTAACCATTCCGAAACTGGTCTTCCAAATTAGAAAAGTTTTTTTATCACAAGTGAAGAAAGTTTTTTAACATTTATGTTTTAAATTAAATTTAATTTGTGTTTAAAAAAAACATTTTTTTTAACGTGTTAAGAAATTGTGTTTTTATTCATCTTTTAAATTTAAAAATATTGCTATTACCAAGGCATATTATGCTTTGTAACGTGGAGTGGCCTAAAATCTAGGTCGTTATCACTTTATAAAACCGCAAAACATTAAAAAGTAACCAATAATCGTAAATTTGGAGCACAAATTACATGCAGAGATGAAAATCAAATTTACAGATATAAAAGAAACAACTTCCAAATATAATTCATTCAAACACCTTAACAATAATTTGCTTGATTATCATATTTCCTTTTTCGTAAAGTGCACGCCATAATTAACTGGTTATCAAGGTAAAAGCAATAATAATAAACATACACACACATATACCTAACCAAATTTGTGGTGGTTAGAAAAGAAATGTGGAAGAAGTAAAAACAAAAGAAAAACAATTTTCAACTCTATTATAATTCACGAAAATACCAAGTTTGTATTTTCCCGTTCTCAAAGTATACCAAAATAATTTTTTTTGTACGAAAACAAAGCAATCAGTAAAGTCGAATATGAAGATGAAGAAGTAAAAAGCAGTTGGAAAAAAACAAAAAGCTTTCAAAAGTTTATAAAAAGCCAAACAACAAAGTTTTCTAGTTTTTAGTTTCGTCATATGTATTGTGTAGTAAATATGTACATATATAGTTGTGGAGTGGTGAACTTCTGGGTAAATATGTAAGCGGTGGAAAAACCACAAAAATAACAACAACAAAATAAGTTCTTTGTAATATGGTTGTTTATCTTGAAAATCTATAGTATTTAAATCTCATCCTTTGCCTTTTCCATCATCCTCTCTCTCCTCTCTAATTCTCTATTATATGTATTTTCATAAGTATGACTGGAAATTCGAATGCCATTTTGGTGTTTTTCTGGTTTGATGTAATCGTTACTTTGCATTATGTAAATTTTTTGTATTCCCGACATACATGTACGGTATGCGCATTTACACAATAGAAAAGCTCATTTAACATGTTTCAACTTGTCTGCTGTATTTATGTACATACATACGAAGTACTCACAAAAGAGAGATAGATAATTTTATTGTGATTACTTCCATTCCATCACACAATATAAATTGTACGAGTAAAAACTATTTTTTTTTTGTGCTATTCATATTTTCCAAATAATTTTTCCACATACAAATATATATACATCCCAAACCATACCACCCCATAGTTGAATTTTTTATTTTACCCCTAAAAACAATTTAACTTAAATCGACGTGTACATTGTACATTGTGTGTTCATTGCATGACTGCCGGCATCCGTTCTAAATTGAGGATATCGTTTGTTGTTGTTTTTTTTGTATGTATACCATATATGTGTAATGTATATATGTTTGTGCTTATGACAGAAAGGTTTGTTTGATTTTTCAATTTTGTTGGTTTTCCTTGGTGGCTGTCGAATAGTTTTTTATTGAATTTTTTAAACAACAAGCTCGCTTTTGTGAACGTTAAAAAACTTAAATTTAACGTTTCTGCAACATAAAGTACGAGCACATTGTTCATAACAGTTATATTTCCTGGTAATTACGCTACCAGAAACAGAAATATAATTTGCGCACATAAATTACAAAAATTTATACAATAATGGAATTAAATCGTTTTCATTCATTTCCATAATTAGACACCATGATCCATCCGTTTACGTATTTTGATTCAACAAAGTTTGACACTCGAATGAAATATTTTCCCCCGCTGCTGTTGTCAATACATATAGTATATAGAGACATACTATATAAATCATACAACAACCATCAACATCAATTCCATTCTATCGTCATAATTATTATTTTCTTCTATCCCATTACAACCATCCTCACCTACCCGTATACATAGTAAAAACTCATATCCAAACCATTTTCCTCATACCCATTATCCTAACCCAACTTTTTACCATTCTGGTTGCTATTTGCTAGTTTGTCTTTATAGATATTTTTGTCCTCTGCTGTTCTGTTCTTGTCATTTATACCTTTTATTTTATTGTTGTGCCATTGTTGTTGCTGTAAATTGTACGTACTTCAGATCTATAAGTGGAAAATCAACAAGAATGAGAGAATTTTTCTTGATTTTTTCGTACAGACGTCGGTTTGGTTTTACTTATTTGTTGCTATAATGTACCTACTACTAAAGTATAAATTGTTCGTTTTCCATTTTCTGCCGGTACATAAAAAAAAAAATGAAAACATAAAAAAATACAGCATACAGCATGAAAAAAGCTTTCTTTAAGTTTTAATCTTTTGCGTATAGAACTAAAAATACCGAAAACAAAAAAAAAAATATTTCACTATCCCGTCGAATGAAGTCGGGGGGAGAGGGGGGCCTTAAATTTGGATGAATTCTGTTAACATAAGGTTATATCTTTATACGTCTCAACTATCGATGTTGAAAATTCGATACGAAACAAGTAATTAAATTAAATTAAATTGAAAAGCTTTCCAGAGTTTTCAATATTTAAATGAAGCAGTTCAGGACTACAACCATATTTGGTTATACTTTGTGCCAAATAAGGACACGATGTATTATTCTTGTTCTTTATTACAAGATTCTGATATCTATTATTAAATAAAAAACTTATCATGAATTTATTACTTTTTATTTATATGACCACATTACTTCAACACAGTAACACACGAACGAGACTGCTTGTCTTTGCTGTGTATATTTTTTACATTGTATTTTTATGTCAGCAACACACTAACTTGCCCATATAACCATATGGCCTATGATAACATACTCGTATATCTTACACGCTAACATTTTTTTTTTTTTATTTAATCAAACGTGTTACAATCATAATCGCCCAAGTAAGCAGGTCGATTATATTTTCTTCCCCAACTACTAAGCTGTTTCTCAACATTTTCATTGTCCACAGTCTGATTGATTTCATTCTGACAGTTTACATTATTATTATTTACGTTTTCATAAATTAACATATCATCAAGAACAGTTTGATTAATAATAATTTCATTGAGAGTACCAAACGATCTACCAACATTCAATCGATCTTTAAATTTATAAGTATCAATTAAGATGCTATTCCTCAAACACGAATCATCACTTTCTTTGTATGGTATTACAGTTTCGCTCCAGAAGATTCTATTCCTTCTGTAACTATTGCCCTTGTTATCTTTAACTAAGTACGAGTTATCATTGAAACTTTCCAATACTATGGCTGGTACCCAAATTCTATTTCTCTTTAATAGTATATTTTGATTTTTGTGAAGATCCGGCAATTTTTTCGAACTTTGATTTTAGTACCTAGCTTGTTCGTTCTGATGAAACTTAAGCTTTTTACTTTACTCTAGTAAAATAAAGTATAGTAATCATGAAAATTTTAGACCTTGAGATTTTTAGATATTTATTTGTTTTGAGGTCCCTGAGTCCGAAAAAGTGGGTTTCGAAATGGTGTCTGTCTGTCTGTCTGTCAGTCTGTCAGACTGTCAGTCTGTCAGTCTGTCAGTCTGTCAGTCTGTCAGTCTGTCAGTCTGTCTGTGTCCTCTCTACAGCCCAGATGGTGTAACCAATCGAACTGAAACTTCAGATTTAAGCTTTTTTGATAAATTGGGAGGTCCCAGTGAATTTTACTCCAAATCGGCTAACCGGAAGGGCCACTCCCTTGGCCCTGAAAATTTATTTTGCAAATATCTTAAAAAGTATAAGGTTTACAAAAAACTACTAAATACAAAATGTTTCCAAAAATTAAAAACAAATAAAAATAAAAAATTAAAAATTAAAAAAAAAAATTTAAAAATTTAAAAATTAGAAAAAAATAAAATTTCTCAAAATTCTCTGTTCGTAAAAGAAAGTCGTGTGTTGGCCACACCTCAATTTTTTCTGACGTTGTCATGATCTACCATTTGCGGTTTTAGGTTACCATAATTACAAGGCAACTTAGTTTTTTCCATTATATTTTAAATTCCATTAGTCCTAGTCTAATTTCATCTAACGTACCACATTTCTTTACTATGTTCTTGGCTATACCTACGCCTTTCTCCGCAAGACCGTTACTTCTTGGATATCTCGGGCTTGATGTTACATGATTAAAGCCATACTCTTCACTAAACTGTTTAAACTTGTAATGGTTAAAAGGATTATTGTCTGTGACTAGTAAATCTGGTATTCCCATTCGAGAGAACACCTCCTTCAATGCCAATATTACTAGTTCAGCTGTTTTATTTTCTAGCTCTACTAGCTCAATCCAGTTAGAATAAGAGTCTATTAAAACTAGATAGTTTGTGGTTCCTATTTCAAATAAATCAGAAGCTACCCTTTCCCATGGACGTTCCATTATCGGATGTGGATGTAATGATTCTTTACAATTGGCTTTTTTGTATTTCTGGCAATTGTAACATGAATTTATGTAATTTGTGATATCATTTACCATTTTTGGCCAATAAACGTTTTGTCTCGCCTTGAGTATGGCTTTTTCTATACCTTTATGACCATTGTGTAATAACCCGAGTAAATACTTCCTCAAACTGGTAGGGATAATTAGTTTTTTGCTCAAAAATATTAAATTATTTGATAAAAAGATTTCATCTTTAATTTTAAAATAATATTTAAGTTCGGGGTTTAAATTACTTGGCTATTGGTTTATATTTTTATGCTCTATTACTTTAGATAATATTTCATTATTCTGATAGGCAAACTCGAATTCTTTCCTTTTTTTATCAGAAATTGCTACATTCTGAGACAGTGCATGAACTATATATAACATCTCTGGGTCATCATCTACATGATCCTTAATGTAAGATCGAGATAATGCATCTGCTATATACATTTCCTTTCCAGGAATATATTCAATTTCTAGATCATACTTTAATAGTCTTAGTATCATACGCTGTAATCGCGCAGTAAATTTATTAAAATCTTTTTTTGCAATTGTTACTAACGGTTTGTGATCCGAATGCACCTTAAATTGTCTACCATATATAAATTGATGAAATTTATCTACAGAGAACACTACTGCTAGTAATTCCTTTTCTACCGTATTGGTTAATGCTCTCGATGCAAAGGAAATTGGCTGACTTGATTGTAACAAGCAACAACCGATTCCATCCTTAGATGCATCAGTTTGTATGACTATTGGTTTGTTGCAATCAAAAAACGCTAGCACGGGTTGAATGGTTATTTCCTTTTTTATCCCACTAAATTCGTTTACATGGTCGTCAGTCTAAATAAACGGAACATTATTTTTTGTTAGTTCCCTTAATCTAGCAGTCTTTCTCGACATATTAATTATAAATCTCGATAGAAATTTGAATATATCCAATATTCGTAACAGTTCATTTTTATCTTTTGGGGTTTCTAACGCTTCTATAGCCCTAATATGCTTGAGATCTGGTTTAATTCCTTCCTTAGAGATTACCATTCCCATAAAACTTACTGAGTCTCTTTTATATTGTAATTTATTCGGATTGAACCTAATATTATATTTTATCGCTCTTTCTATTACACTATTCATTGCTAAATCATGCTCTTATTCGTTACTACCAGATACAATTAAATCGTCAAAATAAACCTCGACGTTACCAATTCCTCCAAAGATCTGAATCATTTTCCTCTGAAACACTTCTGGTGCTACAGAGATACCAAAAAGCATTCTGATGAATTTATATCGCCCAAATGGCGTATTAAAGCAACATAAATTGGCGCTATCATCCTCTAGCTTTATCTGCCAAAACCCTTCCTTAAGGTCTTTTACTGAAAAAACTGACTTATTTATCAACCGTGATGCAATATCATCGAATGTCGGAATCATGTAGTATTCTCGCTGAATTTGAGTATTTAGTCGCTTAGGGTCTATACAAACTCAAAGGCTACCATCTGGTTTCTCAACAATTAATAATGAATTCACAAATTCGGTAAGATAGTCTACTTTAGCTATTACTTCGCGAGCTACCATTTTATCTAAGGTAGTCTTTAGTTTATCATGCAATCCAAATGTTATCCTTCTATTTGCATTTACAATACCTATATAATTATTAACTAGTTTAATTTTATATAATCACTGAACCGATTTTTATTCACATTTAAAAATTCTTGCGCAGTTTTAATATTTAGTTCTATCTTACAAATATTATTATTTTTTAAGTAACCGTAATTCTACACATGCCTGACCTGACAATAACGGCTCTAAATTTTCATTGATTATTGCAAATTCAATTTTTTTTTTATATTATTTATACTTATGGTAATACTACAAACACCTAAAGGTTTTATTATGTGTTCACCATAACATATTAGCTTGAGATTACAATTATTTACAGTTAAATTTGTATGTAATAATTTGATCGGAATTACACTGATATCAGCACCTGTATCTAATTTAAATTTAATAATTTTTTTACCAACCTCAATTTCCTCATACCACATTGAGTTGTAGGCAGTTGTAGCTAGATTTCCAATTTGCCGAATTGATTCTATGTTAAACTTTTGCTAAACTGGATCTGCTATCTTAACTCCATGTAAAGCTGACTTGTTCCGATTTACTCTCATTTTTATTAATAAAACATTTTACTACAAAATGATCTTTTTTTCTGCAATAGGCACATGTCAATCCATATGCAGGACAATTGTTCTTTTGGTGTAGTTTTCCACACCTTCCACAATTTATATTTTTTTCTTTTGGTAAATTCATATCAGCCTTTTTGTTGTTACGGTTTATTACATTAACCGTTCTGCTTTCCTCGCCATCCAACATTTTTATGTATATTTTGCCTTCTTCAACTATTTTACAGAACTCGAGCATTTCCTCTAGGGTTAACTTTGGCTCTCTTAAGAATTTTTCCCTGCACACTTTGTCCAATACTGACACTACTAGCCTATCTTTAATCATCCTATTTTGTTATGATTTATTACATTCACAAGCAAATTCACATAGTTTTGCTTGTGTGCTTAATTCATTATAATAATTTTCGATGGTTTGGCCCGTTTTTTGACTTAAATTATTGAATTTGAATATCTCCATCGTCGTGTTCTTTTTTGGAGCACAATGTTTATCAAATTCACTCACGATTCGCTTTAAGGTTATGTCCACCTCATCTTTTATCGAAAATGTGTTATATATTGCAATTCCTTCATCACCAATCGAATTTAGGAATATTGCAATTTTCATTCTTTCTTCCACATTTTCTTTTCCAGTGACTATTATGTTTATTTCGAATCGCTGTTTCCATTTTTTCCATGCGTCAGCCACATTATCTATCTACTATATTATTAAACGAGCAATAATTGCGGGTATGTATATATGTCCGCACGAAAAACTACTTCGAGAGCGATTTCGTTGACGTAAAATGGCTATATGATGTCTTTTTGCATGAAAATGCGATTGAGTCTGGTCTCAAGTCTGGGAAAACTCTGTAAAGCCTTCAAATCTGGAAAAATTATCCAAATTTTACAGCGCCATCTCTAAAATGGTCAATTGTATATCGCTCATTTGCTACCACAATGGCATAACTCAAAATCGGTCGTTTTTGACTTATTTATAGAGAAATATCGGCTTTTTAATATAGTTAAAACTGATATAACGACACACCTAAAGCTATAAAGCTCACTACAAGACAAACGGAAATGTCTCTCAAATTATAACATTTGTTATTTTTAAATTGTGTCATTGTTGCAGCAAATGAGCGATATGTATTGTGTATTTTTTTTTTATAGAAAAGAATGTTTGATGATTTTTTTAAATAGTACAGCTGCGTAGTTAGCAGCATACGGAGTTGGGATGTATTTAATTTTTTTTTTATGATTTTTTTTTTCATGGATGTCCATTTTTCAAAAATCACGACAAAAAAAAAAAAAATTTAAATTAATGTTGGATGATCAGCATATTTTTTTAGTCTTTTCCCGATGAATTTTCCGAGTGGAAATTCGCGATTTTCTCGCATTTTCCGTGATTTTTCCGATATGATGTAAAAGGAAATTATTCTTAGAATATTTTTCTTCATCTGTATACCAAATTACAGAAAGATCTGACAAATTTTATCTTTCTCTATGTTGATACGTCACATTGTGTAAATCTATCTACATATTATATAATTTAGTAGAATGCTCAAAACTTTTTATAAAACCAAGTAATTTTTCGGCAAATTCCCATGCCGCAGTAGTCTAGGTGTTAGCGTTGTGGATTTTAAAATTTTAGATCGTAGTTCGAACCTCGAAAATTACATTCTTGAGATAAATTTTTTTTTCGTTTTTTTTTTTCAAATTTATATGGCATGTATGATTGAATAATAATAAAAGATGAATGTAAAAGTTGTAAGCTACATTTAGGCTATTATAGTAAATTATTTGTGTTGCAAAGGCACAATTATGACATTTACGTTCACAAAAATCAAGAATTAACTACAAAAACTACATTTACATTTAAGTTACGGTAAATGTATGTATATCAGTAAACGTAGGTATAATTTGGGAAACTACATATATATATGTATTTAGGTGAAGGATCAGCGAGAATCTTGAAAATTTATATGAAATCGATATTGAAATAATTTTCTGGAAATATTGGATTCAATTTTCAATTGTAGGATTTAATTATTCCAGTGATTTTCTTGACCAAAAAATCACGAAAATGAGTGGAATAGAATAAATATATAAAAATAAAATATCACATAAAAAATCGTTCTTAAATCAAAATAAGGTACGAGTATCAAAACCAACGCGGCATAATCGATGGGATGTAACTCCTCAAATAAAATGCGATACTAACCCTTCGCTTGTGGATGTACAAAATTATGATAAATATCTGTTAGATATTGTGTTATTGAAAATTATAGAAACTATTTATGACCCTGAACTTAAGGAATATAAAGATTACGAGATAATCTCAAAAATAGTAAATTCGACCGGTATAACAGCAATGATTTCTGCAATGCGTCCCGGTATCGATAATATAGAGGCGTATATACGAAATACCATTGCACATGCTTTTGTGGTGGTCGCAATTGTTTTTGGCATTCCAACATTATTATCGTTCCTCAAGGTGGTCTGCCAGAGTACCAAATGGCAAGATCGTTATACTGGCATAAAAATCGTACAACAAATCGCTGTTCGAATAAACGCGATTTCATCTTGTATTATCAAGCTATTGATCGAAGTGATAATAAATGGTTTAATTGATGAACACCGAAATGTACGAAGTATTACCGCTTAAGCCATGTTAGCGTTGGCTGAAACAGCAACACGACATGATGATACAATAAATTGATTAATAAAAATAGTTTAAGTTTTGAAAATTATTTTAGTTTTTTCTTTTCAAGTGCCTATTGTCAACAGTATAAATGTTTGGATCAATGACTACCCCATAGGATACGTTGGGTGGTACTTTCACTTTTTTACTAAAGCGTTTTTCACGCAACTATAAAAAGAAGTTTTATTAAAACACCGTTGACTAGTGGATGCTTTTTGGTTTCAAGCGTCATCGGTGGTTTAGTAGAGCAAATAAAATAATTGTCGTAATACTTCAAATGGTGGTAGCGTTAGGAGTGATGAAGCTAGCGACAGACTATAAATTTTATTCCTCCACCATCTCCGGTAAACAAGGTAAGAGTAGTAAGCATTGTGCTTTTATTTTAGCGCGCAATAGCATATCTGAATATGCAGGCAGTTTCAAGAATTATCCAATTGTGGCTAAAGAATGCGGTGGTACTGAAACAATATTTGATATTTTATCCGATATTTCCATCAAGGTACCATCAACGTCTTCGTATAAATCATAATTTGGTTCAACTTTAACCAATTCCCCGATTATTGAACTTCCCTTTTGATTTTTCCTATTCTGAATCACCAATAATTATCTTAGCACTCTCGGTATATACTATCGGAAGGAAATGTGCTAATAGAGATAATGCACCTCGACTCGAAAATATCTGAAGCGGGCTAGCGGTTATGATAATAGTACAAAATCATTTGTGAAAAATAATACAAATAAAAAATTTATTTATACAACTACTGTTGTTTATTTAAAAAACACTAGTTTTTTATTTTAATACAAAATCAGATGCTTGCAACGTCATTTCTTCGTTAAGATTGCACCAGGACGTGCAGGAACGGTTAATTGGAAACAGTTAGAAAATTGAGGCATAGTAGTATCTCATCGAGTTTTATACGAAATTTTGATATTATGAATTTTGTCTTAATAGCGGCTTGATTTTTTTAACCTCTTTGAAACGTTTATTTTTAGCCGGAACATCAGTTGCTACGCTTAGAATTTCCATACTGAAACCCATTCCAGCTCATATATCGAGGAGTTCGGAACTTACATATATCACAATTTGTTTGCCCGTTTGGTAATAAATTATTTGCTATCTATATTATCATATTGAGTGGCGACCGGTAAAATATTCATATAAGCTAAAAAGAAAATTAATTAGGATATAGTATAAATAACATAAAATAATAAAACTTACACGACACAGAATTTTCAAGAATATTTTGACATGTAGTACTGTAACATGTTCCACTTCGGATTTTGGTTGTAGCAGCGAATGTTCAACGTTCCATGATTGGTTGGGTGGACTCGGTACCAAAACCAGTACCTTTAGCCCAATATGCATGACTTTTATTATCCAATATTTTTTGCTCACTAGTGTTACAAGTGGTAGTTTTTAATTATGATGAAATTTCCGTTTGCAAACCACTCAATTGTGAATGATGCGTTAATACGCTCAAAAATTCAGAACTAAATGTACCGCGTCAACTTCGATCAAACCGCGTCAACTTCGATCAACAAACGCCATCATCCGTTGTCAGCGATGAACAATCCAATAATTATCGGAATACTTAATAGGGTAGCGTTGGTAAGTGATGAGGTTAGCAACAGACTTAAATTTCACTTCTTCATAATTTCCGGTAACACCAAGTACTAAGCGTAGTAAGCATTGTGCTTTTATTTTAGCGCGCAATAGCACATCTAAATATGCAGACAGTCTCACGAATAATCCAAATGTGGCTAAAAAATGTGGTGGTACTGAAGAAATATTTGATATTTTATCCGATGTTTCTGTCAAGGTATCATTCACGTCCTCGTATCTTTCATAATTTGGTTCAACTTTTTTAGTCAATTTTAGCCAACAAACTTCCCTTTAGATCTTTCCTATTCTGAATTATCAATAATTATCTTAGCACTCTCGGTATATACTATCGGAAGGAAATGCGCTAATAGAGATAATACATTTCGACTAGATATATCTATAGTGGCGGTGATAATGGTACAAAATCAGATGCCTGGAACGTCATTTTTTCGTTAGGTTTGCACCAGTACGTGCAGGAACGGTTGTAGTAAACAGTCAGAAAATTGTGGCATAGTATGTATCTCATCGTGTTTCATACGAAATTTTGATATTATGGCTTTAGTCTTTATAGCGGCTTGATTTGTTAACCTCTTTGAAACGTTTATTTTTAACAACAGCATGAGCTGCTACGCTTAGAAATTCCATGCCGAAACCCTTTCCAACTCATAGATCGAGGAGTTCGGAACTTAGATCACGATTTGTTTGCCCGCTTGATAATAAATTACTTGCTACCTATATTATCAGATTGAGTGGCGGCCGGTAAAATATTCATATAAGCTAAAACGAAAACTAATTAGAATATGGAATAAATAACTTAAAATAATAAAACTTACACGACACACAATTTTAAAGAATATTCTGACATATAGTATTGTAACATGTTCTTCTTCGGTTTTTGGTTGTAGCAGCGCCTGTTCAACGTTCCATGATTATTGGGTGGATCCGGTAACAAAACCAGTAAGCCCTTTAGCCCAATATACATGACTTTAATGCACAATATTATTTGCTCACCAGTGCTACAAGTGGTAGTTTTTAATTATGATGAAATTTCCGTTTGCAAACCACTCAATTGTGAATGCGTGAATACGTTCAAATAATTCAGAACTAAATGTACCGCGTCAACTTCAATCAACAACACCATCATCGGTTGTCAGCGATGAACAATCCAATAATTATCGGAATACTTAAAGTGGTAGCGTTGGGAGTGATGAGGCTAGCAACAGACTATAAATTTCACTTTTTCGCCATCTCTCAGCATTGTGCTTTTATTTTATTGCGCAGTAGCACATCTCAATATGCAGGCAGCCTCAAGAATAATCCAAATGTGCCTAAAGAATGTGGTGGTACTGAAGAAGTATTTAACATTTTACGGAATTTTGATATTAAGTATAACTTTAGTCTTAATGATTTTTAACCTCTTTGAAATGTTTATCTTTAGCCGTAACACCAGCTACTACGCTTAGAAACTCCATACTGAAGTATATTCCAGCACCCATTTCGAGAAGTTCGGAATATGTATCAAAATTTGTTTGCCCGCTTGGTAATAAATCCCTTGCTAATTATGATTGAGTGGCGTATGGTGAAATATAAAATATAAGCTAAAAATAAAACTAATATTATATTATATTCTAATAAATAAACTATAAAAAGTAAAACTTACACAACACAAAATTTTCAAGGATATTCTAACATTTTGTATGAGTTTTCAAATAGAATTCGTTGCTTCTAATATCTACATACATTGTGTAATTGCTAATGTCTGTAAGTATGTACTCGTACATAACATAAAACGAAGTACTAAACCAAAATCTATTTTAACTGTACACCGTACGGTACAATAAAAAAAAACAAAAAAAACTGTTTGTTTGTTTGTGCAACGATTTCGAAACCGGTTTTTGAGGGCTAGGAAGTGATTGCGACTAGTCTTGATTACAGGATTCGTATACAATTCGTTTAGAGGGTCCTCTAGTATTGCTCAGGGCCTTTTTTTATTTTACCGATTTTGTTAAAAATTGGTAAGGGGTTTTCGGGTGCTAGAAAGCGATTGCGCTGGGTGTCGATTTCGGGAAAATTTGTCTAGGGGGTTCTCCAGTGGGCCCGAGTGCTTTTGTGTTAATTTTGGCGAATTTGCTAAAAAATTAGTGAGCGGGGGTTTTCGGGTGCCAGGTAGTGATTGCGACGGGTCTTGATAATTTAGAAGGTGTTCTCCATTTGTGCCCAGGCCTTTTTTTAATTTTTACGATTTTGGTAAAAATTGGTAAGCTGGGGTTTTCGTGTGCCAAGAATCAATTGTGACCGGTCTTGATTTGGAAAAAAATAGTTTAGGGGGTTCTTCAGTGGAACTCGGGCTCCTTTGTAATTTTCACGATGTTGGTAAATATTGGTAAGAAGTGTTTTTAAGTGGTATAAGGTGATCCCCATTGGTCTTGATTTCAGGAAAATTCAGACTCCATTTTTATAGTTTTAATGATTTTGTTGAAAATTGGTAAGTATGTTTACCAGTCCAGAGTGTCATCCATTGGAACTTGGGTTTTTTAAATTTTAACTATTTTGTTAAAAGTTGGTAAAGAGGGTTTTCGAGTGCCACGAAGCGATTGTGATGGGTATAAATTTTTGGAAAATTCGTTTAGGGGGTTCTCCAGTTGAGCCCGGGCTTCTTTTTTTTAATTTTTACATTTTTGGTAAAAATTTGTGAGCGGGTGGGTGCCACACAGAGATTGCAATGGATCTTGGTTTAAAAAAATTAGCTTAGGGTCTTTCAGTGGTATCCGGGTTCCTTTTTTCATTTTAACAATTTTGGTAAACATTTGGTAATGAGAGATATTCGAGCGGCAGGAAGCGATCGCCATGGGTATTGATTGAAGTCAAATAGGGTTTTGAAAGGTCTGCAATAGGTGTTGATTTCGGGAAATATATGTTTAGAGGGTCCTCCGGATGGTCGAGGTCCATTTTTTAAGTTCAACGATTTTTGTAATAATTGGTGAGCAGGGATTTTCTAGTGTTAGGAAACATTTGCAGTGGACTTTGATTTCGGGAAATGTCGTTTAGTGGGTCCTCTAATAGGCCTGGGGTTCGTTTTTTTGAATATTTTTTTATTGATCATAATTGGTGAAAGAGAGTTTTCGAGTGTCAAAACGCGATAACACCGGGTATTGATTCTTAAAAAAAACGTTAAGGAAGTTCTCGTCCGGTGAGCCCCTGTTTGCTTGGTTTTATCTTACTTTTTAACTTACTACCGGTTTCTGAAACGGTTATTTGATTTTTATTAATGTTGGTTGGGGTGGTTTTATTTCAGTAAAATTCGTTTAAGAGGATCCTCCTATGGGAATTCATATTTTTATTATTTTCTTTTGTTAATAGTAATTGGTTAGATGGAAATTTTCTAGTGAAAGGAAGCAATTGTAATGGGTTTTGATTTCTTGGAAAAATATTTTAGTAGGCTTTCTGGAGAGGTTCGGGCTTCATTTTTATTTTATTTTCTAACAAAGGAAATCTAATTGTTGTTATTGCTATTGATATTGCATTGTGTTTTGTTTTTTTTATTTGTTCAATTGTGATTTTTGAGAATTATATAGAGATCATAAATTAGTTCCAAATATGGATCGTATAGGTTCTGTAAAATGGCCAATTCCAATGGACCAAAGCCATTTCTCAACCGATTTCGATAGAACTCGGTATGTACCATGAAAATGGGATTGTAAAATGGGAATATGAATATTATTCTAGTTTCAATAGAATTAAACCATTTCCTTTCAATCGGGATGAATTGTATAGAATGGGATTTGTTTAGTATAGAATGGGATTCAAACATGAGTGTCGGAAATTTTTCTGGAAAATCGACAGTCTAAATGGAACTAACATATTGCTCAATTGAATGAGGTGAAACTCAGTGACATGAACGTGTAACAAACGCTAATGTAATTCGGAACGAGCGTAGCTCGGTGCTCCTGGGACTATTATTAAACGAGCAATAATTGCGGGTATGTATATATGTCCGCACGAAAAACTACTTCGAGACCGATTTCGTTGACGTAAAATGGCTATATGATGTCTTTTTGCATGAAAATGCGATTGAGTTTGGTCTCAAGTCTGGGAAAACTCTGTAAAGCCTTCAAATCTGGAAAAATTATCCAAATTTTACAGCGCCATCTCTAAAATGGTCAATTGTATATCGCTCATTTGCTACCACAATGGCATAACTCAAAATCGGTCGTTTTTGACTTATTTATAGAGAAATATCGGCTTTTTAATATAGTTAAAACTGATATAACGACACACCTAAAGCTATAAAGCTCACTACAAGACAAACGGAAATGTCTCTCAAATTATAACATTTGTTATTTTTAAATTGTGTCATTGTTGCAGCAAATGAGCGATATGTATTGTGTATTTTTTTTTATAGAAAAGAATGTTTGATGATTTTTTTAAATAGTACAGCTGCGTAGTTAGCAGCATACGGAGTTGGGATGTATTTAATTTTTTTTTTTATGATTTTTTTTTCATCCATTTTTCAAAAATCACGACAAAAAAAAAAAATTTAAATTAATGTTGGATGATCAGCATATTTTTTTTTAGTCTTTTCCCGACGAATTTTCCGAGTGGAAATTCGCGATTTTCTCGCATTTTCCGTGATTTTTCCGATATGATGTAAAAGGAAATTATTCTTAGAATATTTTTCTTCATCTGTATACCAAATTACAGAAAGATCTGACAAATTTTATCTTTCTCTATGTTGATACGTCACATTGTGTAAATCTATCTACATATATAATTTAGTAGAATGCTCAAAACTTTTTATAAAACCAAGTAATTTTTCGGCAAATTCCCATGCCGCAGTAGTCTAGGTGTTAGCGTTGTGGATTTTAAAATTTTAGATCGTAGTTCGAACCTCGAAAATTACATTCTTGAGATAAATTTTTTTTTCGTTTTTTTTTTCAAATTTATATGGCATGTATGATTGAATAATAATAAAAGATGAATGTAAAAGTTGTAAGCTACATTTAGGCTATTATAGTAAATTATTTGTGTTGCAAAGGCACAATTATGACATTTACGTTCACAAAAATCAAGAATTAACTACAAAAACTACATTTACATTTAAGTTACGGTAAATGTATGTATATCAGTAAACGTAGGTATAATTTGGGAAACTACATATATATATATATATGTATTTAGGTGAAGGATCATTAATTCGAGCGAGAATCTTGAAAATTTATATGAAATCGATATTGAAATAATTTTCTGGAAATATTGGATTCAATTTTCAATTGTAGGATTTAATTATTCCAGTGATTTTCTTGACCAAAAAATCACGAAAATGAGTGGAATAGAATAAATATATAAAAATAAAATATCACATAAAAAATCGTTCTTAAATCAAAATAAGGTACGAGTATCAAAACCAACGCGGCATAATCGATGGGATGTAACTCCTCAAATAAAATGCGATACTAATCCTTCGCTTGTGGATGCACAAAATTATGATAAATATCTGTTAGATATTGTGTTATTGAAAATTATAGAAACTATTTATGACCCTGAACTTAAGGAATATAAAGATTACGAGATAATCTCAAAAATAGTAAATTCGACCGGTATAACAGCAATGATTTCTGCAATGCGTCCCGATATCGATAATATAGAGGCGTATATACGAAATACCATTGCACATGCTTTTGTGGTGGTCGCAATTGTTTTTGGCATTCCAACATTATTATCGTTCCTCAAGGTGGTCTGCCAGAGTACCAAATGGCAAGATCGTTATACTGGCATAAAAATCGTACAACAAATCGCTGTTCGAATAAACGCGATTTCATCTTGTATTATCAAGCTATTGATCGAAGTGATAATAAATGGTTTAATTGATGAACACCGAAATGTACGAAGTATTACCGCTTTAGCCATGTTAGCGTTGGCTGAAACAGCAACACGACATGATGATACAATAAATTGATTAATAAAAATAGTTTAAGTTTTGAAAATTATTTTAGTTTTTTCTTTTCAAGTGCCCATTGTCAACAGTATAAATGTTTGGATCAATGACTACCCCATAGGATACGTTGGGTGGTACTTTCACTTTTTTACTAAAGCGTTTTTCACGCAACTATAAAAAGAAGTTTTATTAAAACACCGTTGACTGGTGGATGCTTTTTGGTTTCAAGCGTCATCGGTGGTTTAGTAGAGCAAATAAAATAATTGCCGTAATACTTCAAATGGTGGTAGCGTTAGGAGTGATGAAGCTAGCGACAGACTATAAATTTTATTCCTCCACCATCTCCGGTAAACAAGGTAAGAGTACTAAGCATTGTGCTTTTATTTTAGCGCGCAATAGCACATCTGAATATGCAGGCAGTTTCAAGAATTATCCAATTGTGGCTAAAGAATGCGGTGGTACTGAAACAATATTTGATATTTTATCCGATATTTCCATCAAGGTACCATCAACGTCCTCGTATAAATCATAATTTGGTTCAACTTTAACCAATTCCTCGATTATTGAACTTCCCTTTTGATTTTTCCTATTCTGAATCACCAATAATTATCTTAGCACTCTCGGTATACGAGGGCGGATTGAAAATGGTAGGAAAACAAAATTTTTTTTTGGCAAAAACCATTTATTTCTCAACATAGTCTCCATTTAATTCGACACACTTAGTAAGACGATATTCCAACTTTTTATACCATCTGAATAATACGATTTCGGGAACCCCTCAAAATACGCGTTAGTTTCGATAATCACTTCTTCGTTTGAGAAGAATCTTTGTCCTGCGAGCCATTTTTTCAAGTTTGGAAACAGGAAAAAGTCACTAGGAGCTAAATCTGTACTATAAGGTGGATGATCAACCAATTCGAAGTGTATTTCACGTAATTTTAGCATCGTATCTAATGCTGTGTGAACCGGTGCGTTGTCTTGAAGAAAGAGCACTTTTTTCTTCTTTAAATGTGGTCGTTTTTCCTTGATTGCATCAACCAATTGATCCAATAATGCACGATAATACTTTCCTGTGATTGTGGATCCTTTTTCAAGATAATCGATGAGCAATATTCCGTGTGCATCCCAAAATATAGTGGCCATAACCTTGCCAGTCGATTTCACTGCCTTTGCCTTCTTCGGAGCACTTCCACCAGCTTTGGTTTCAGGTGTGTAGTGGTGGACCCACGTTTCATCAACAGTAATTAATCGACGCCAAAAATCAACAGGATTACGCTTTATCATGTACAAACACCGCTGTGAAGTGGTATGTCGAACTCGTTTTTGTTTGACACTGAGCAAACGCGGCACCCATCTTGCCGATAGCTTTTTCATATGCAAATGTTCATGCAAAATGTTGAACACACGTTCATATGATATGTTTACCATTTCAACAATCTCACGCAACTTGACTCGGCGATCATTCATAACGATATCGAGGATTTTCTTGATATTTTCTTTAGTAACCACCTCTTTTGGCCTTCCTGTTGATGGTATTGTTGCAGTGCTTCTTCGGCCGCGTTTAAAATCAGGAATCCAATATTTTACCATGTAATCTGACGGAGCAGACTCACCGTAATGTTTATCGAGCTTTTCTTTTGTCTCTTTCGCCGTTTTCCCTTTCAAATAATAGTGTTTAATCACTGCACGAAATTCGATTTTTTTCCATTTTTCAAAAAACACAAAAGTTGCTTACTTCAAACGACTACAACAAATAAACTAATCGATGAATTTGGGTGAAATTTTAACAGCTGACGTTTGACAGATCGCAATTTCTAAAAAACAAACTTTTTTTGTGTTTGTGCTGCCATCTAGCGCTAGGTAGCTTAATTTTCAATTCGCCCTCGTATACTATCGGAAGGAAATGTGCTAATAGAGATAATGCACCTCGACTCGAAAATATCTGTAGCGGGCGAGCGGTCATGATAATAGTACAAAATCATTTGTGAAAAATAATACAAATAAAAAATTTATTTATACAACTACTGTTGTTTATTTAAAAAACACTAGTTTTTTATTTTAATACAAAATCAGATGCTTGGAACGTCATTTCTTCGTCGAACTTCGAAGAACGTCGTCTTTTCGTGCCAGGAAGCGATTGCGACGGGTCTTGATAATTTAGAAGGTGTTCTCCATTTGTGCCCAGGCCTTTTTTTAATTTTTACGATTTTGGTAAAAATTGGTAAGCTGGGGTTTTCGTGTGCCAAGAATCAATTGTGACCGGTCTTGATTTCGAAAAAAATAGTTTAGGGGGTTCTTCAGTGGAACTCGGGCTCCTTTGTAATTTTCACGATGTTGGTAAATATTGGTAAGAAGTGTTTTTAAGTGGTATAAGGTGATCCCCATTGGTCTTGATTTCAGGAAAATTCAGACTCCATTTTTATAGTTTTAATGATTTTGTTGAAAATTGGTAAGTATGTTTACCAGTCCAGAGTGTCATCCATTGGAACTTGGGTTTTTTAAATTTTAACTATTTTGTTAAAAGTTGGTAAAGAGGGTTTTCGAGTGCCACGAAGCGATTGTGATGGGTATAAATTTTTGGAAAATTCGTTTAGGGGGTTCTCCAGTTGAGCCCGGGCTTCTTTTTTTTAATTTTTACATTTTTGGTAAAAATTTGTGAGCGGGTGGGTGCCAGACAGAGATTGCAATGGGTCTTGGTTTAAAAAAATTAGCTTAGGGTCTTTCAGTGGTATCCGGGTTCCTTTTTTCATTTTAACAATTTTGGTAAACATTTGGTAATGAGAGATATTCGAGCGGCAGGAAGCGATCGCCATGGGTATTGATTGAAGTCAAATAGGGTTTTGAAAGGTCTGCAATGGGTGTTGATTTCGGGAAATATATGTTAAGAGGATCCTCCGGATGGTCGAGGTCCATTTTTTAAGTTCAACGATTTTTGTAATAATTGGTGAGCAGGGATTTTCTAGTGTTAGGAAACATTTGCAGTGGACTTTGATTTCGGGAAATGTCGTTTAGTGGGTCCTCTAATAGGCCTGGGGTTCGTTTTTTTGAATATTTTTTTATTGATCATAATTGGTGAAAGAGAGTTTTCGAGTGCCAAAACGCGGTAACACCGGGTATTGATTCTTAAAAAAAACGTTAAGGAAGTTCTCGTCCGGTGAGCCCCTGTTTGCTTGGTTTTATCTTACTTTTTAACTTACTACCGGTTTCTGAAACGGTTATTTGATTTTTATTAATGTTGGTTGGGGTGGTTTTATTTCAGTAAAATTCGTTTAAGAGGATCCTCCTATGGGAATTCATATTTTTATTATTTTCTTTTGTTAATAGTAATTGGTTAGATGGAAATTTTCTAGTGAAAGGAAGCAATTGTAATGGGTTTTGATTTCTTGGAAAAATATTTTAGTAGGCTTTCTTGAGAGGTTCGGGTTTCATTTTTATTTTATTTTCTAACAAAGGAAATCTAATTGTTGTTATTGCTATTGATATTGCATTGTGTTTTGTTTTTTTTATTTGTTCAATTGTGATTTTTGAGAATTATATAGAGATCATAAATTAGTTCCAAATATGGATCGTATAGGTTCTGTAAAATGGCCAATTCCAATGGACCAAAGCCATTTCTCAACCGATTTCGATAGAACTCGGTATGTACCATGAAAATGGGATTGTAAAATGGGAATATGAATATTATTCTAGTTTCAATAGAATTAAACCATTTCCTTTCAATTGGGATGAATTGTATAGAATGGGATTTGTTTAGTATAGAATGGGATTCAACCATGAGTGTCGGAAATTTTTCTGGAAAATCGACAGTCTAAATGGAACTAACATATTGCTCAATTGAATGAGGTGAAACTCAGTGACATGAACGTGTGACAAACGCTAATGTAATTCGGAACGAGCATAGCTCGGTGCTCCTGGGACTTATTTTGTTATTTTTAGTTTATTTCACTATTTTTTTTATCATCTGACAACATGTATTATTCTTGTTCTTTATTACAAGATTCTGATATCTATTATTAAATAAAAAACTTATCATGAATTTATTACTTTTTATTTATATGACCACATTACTTCAACACAGTAACACATGAACGGAGCAGACTGCTTGTCTTTGCTGTGTATATTTTTACATTGTATTTTTATGTCAGCAACACAATGCTAACTTGCCCATATAACCATATGGCCTTTGCTAACATATATCTTACACAGGATCTTCCTTTGCCAGCAATTCTTATCCAAAAATATTCCTAAAATTTCACTTGTTCACTGATTATTACTCGGGCACTATGTCCAATTTCGTTCTGAAATATATATACATATGTAGTGTTTTCTTAATAAAACATATGCGGCTGTGTTTTGATGCGTGTGTGCGACTTTATGCTTCTTTGTACTGTGTTCAATTCACTGAGCTCGTTTTATGTTGTACAGGGTTTCCCAATAAAATTTTTCATTTTGAATAGCCTGCTATTTAGGCAGCTGTCAGGTATTTGATGGTTTGGCATCTACTGGAGGGGGGACCAAAGTTGAGTAGATAATTCTAGTCTTGTCATTAGGCAGCTGCGTGATGTAATTGTGTAAGGGTTCACAATTCGCAAGTTTATGTGCTGCTTCCTCGTGGCAACCATTGGAAACTAAGGCCACTTGGCACATTTTTGGCCATTTGGCACATGCTAAAATATGGCGCTAAAGGAGAAAACCTTGATCAAAAACCCTAATCTAAGGTGGAACAGCATATGCCGAAAGATGAATGGCTGATAGGTTAATCAGCAAAAATATGCGGACTCTGGATACCAGGCACCCTCCAGTTTTATTTAGCCTTCCTGTAGTAATGCTGGGTGACCTACAGGTGATTTGCAATTCCCAGCAACTCGTAAGAGTAAAATCAAACGGAATACGGGGCAGGAGTAGGAATATATGGGAGTGGGACAACCCTCTCGAGGTCCTTGAGCTCCAATGCTACCGTCTTACTAGCGGAACTACATGCAAACATGTAAACATCTAGGAGGGGGAGCAATAAGCCCAGATAGTATGTATCACGTACCGGGAACAGTATTGTCAGGTTCATTAAGAACCTGAATATTGACTGGACGGATAATTAAGCAGGGGCCAGGACAATAGATCTTTTAGGTCGCAGTGCGAAGTGGCTGAACGCCCGCATGGCCCCTCCAATAATAATAAATAATAATAATAAATATACGTCTCAATTGTCGATGTTGAAGATTCGATACGAAACAAGTAATTAAATATTAAATTGAAAAGCTTTCCAGAGTTTTCAATATTTAAATGAAGCAGTTTAGGAGACAACCATATTTGGTTATACTTTGTGCCAAATAACGACACACGATCTTTTTTTTGCCAGCAATTCTTCCCCAAAACTATTTCTAAAATTTCACTCGGACACTATGTCCAACTTCGTTCTGAAATGATTGTGTTGTTTAGTTATTGCTAGTCATTCTTCAATTGTCAATAGAGATAACACCAACTTGGTGTAAGTCACCAAAAAATTTTCTTTTTTAACGAACTCAAGTTTAACTCAAGTATAATATATATAGAGGCCTGAAACTCCACGAACTCCGCAACTGAACCTCTTAATACAATCATTAGTTTAACCTGCACCTCAATTTACAGGGCAATCATTAAATCAACCGATAACCAAACCTTCAACTTAATCACCAATTCAACCCTAAATCAACTTTTTCATCAACCTTTAATCTCACTCTAAATAGTTCCCCAACCAGTTACTCAACCACAACGTGATCCAACTCAACTCTAATTCAATTTCAAGTCAACTCGATTCGAAGAGTATAAACTTACTCAGATTAAGTAAATCAAACCTCCTACTAAACTCTCAATTCGACCCCAAATTAATCCCCAACCAAAAAGCTCACTCAAATCCAAATAAAGATTAGGCCAAACCTTACTCAACCCTAACTCTACCTCAACTCAACCTTCAATCCAATGCTAAACTCAATCTTCAACTGAACCCCAATTCACCCATCAACTCAACGTTCAATTCAAACCCTAAATCAATACGGTTCGAAAACTACATGCGTACATGAAGTCAACTTAATCTAATCTATATCTCAAATCTACTCATCAGCAACATATCAACCCTCAACGCAACCCCCTCACAACTGTACCCCAAACTCAAAGCCTTATTCAATCTCCAAAGCTACATAGTTCGAATATAATCAATTCAACTCTCAACTCAACTCTCAGCGCAACCCCAAAATAAACCCCTAAACATAGACATAGTGCCTTTGAACTCAACTCAATCCGAACTCAACCTCTAACTCAACTCCCAACTCAACCCTCAATTTAACCCCAAACTCAACTTCCAACTCAATATTCCATTACTCCAAATAAGTTCCCAATGTGTGATGGGGGCTGAGTTGAAAGTTAGCTTCAGTTGTTTTGAGTTGAGTTTATGTACGAATGTTGAAGTTGAGTAAAGAGTTGAGTTTCGGTTCGAACTAAATTGAGTTGAATTTGAATTGGGGTTGAGTTAGCTTTCATCAGGGTTGAGTAAGGGTTCGGTTGAGGAGTTATTTAGGTGCTTCTTGGGAGTTGGATTAAGGGTTGATTTGAAAGTTGATTTGGGGTGAAATTGGTGATTAAGTTGAAAGGGATTGGGTTGACGGTTGATTTGGTGATTATGTTGGGGATTACCTCACAAACGCGTCACTGTTATTGTAATTCCGATTACGACTTTTACTGCGTTTGCGATAGGTTAGGTTGGTTAGGTTGGAGTGGCTGCTTAGGCACACTTAGACCGGTGACGGTCCATTGTGATACCACAGAATATATCCCCTTCACCCCTATTGGAACCATTTGGAGCTACTTATATAGTGCAAGACGTTCCGCACTTTAATGTTTTCGAGATCCGAGAGGCAGTCCATCCTGAACTTACCCAAGTGTTGTGCCTTCTGAGTGCCAATGCTGGACACGAGTAAAGGAAGTGGACCAACGTATCTTCCTCCTCTTCGTCCAAGTAGCTTCTGCAGAAAGTCATTTGCCTCCAGACCCAGCCTTCTTGCATGTTCTCCAAAAAGGCAGTGTCCCGTGAGAATTCCTACGACCGTTCTTAAATCACGTCTACGTAGGGATATTATTGCCCTAGTGCGTTCAAGTTCAGCTTTGGCCAAACTTGTCTTGCAACTCTACAGGTGAGGATGTTAGACCACCTTACCCCCGCTGAGGATAGCGCCTGCTTCCCAAGTGCTTGTCTCAGCGCTGTGATAGGCCTCCCCAGACTTTCCGGTTGCAGCTGGAGAGTCGTACCATGCCTAGCAAGTTCATCTGCCCTGCAGTTCCCCATGACGCCCGAGTGACCTGGGACCCAGATTACCTGGATATTGAAATGCTCACCCATCTCATTTAGAGCTGAGTGACAACCCAACGCCACCCGTGAAGTCAAAGACACCGATTCTAACGACCGGATCGCTGCTTGACACTCCACATAGATTGCGATATCATCTGAGGATACCACATTATGCTTCAACCACGTCATGATATCCTCAATCGCTACGACTTCAGCTTGGTACACGCTGCAGTAATCAGGGAGACGAATAGAAATGTTTACATTTAATTTGTCACAGAATACTCCAGCTCCCACTTTGCCGTCTAGCTTGGAGCCATCTGTGAAGAATTGCAACGCTTCGGTTTCCGATAACGGTCTATCCCTCCAGGATTCCCGTGAAGGGAAGGAGGTCCGAAATCGCTTCTCGAAGCGTAGAGTAGGTTTAATATAGTCAAGATTCGCCAGCTCATCCTTCAACGATCTAACGATAGTAGAGTGTCCTATACTAAGACACCTCCACTGAGAGACGGCTGCAAGTCGTACAGCCGTGTTTGCCGCCATCTGTTTGCCAAAAATGTCGACCGGAAGAAGGTGCAACATAACCTCTAGGGCACTTGTCGGTATCGACCTCAATGCCCCACTAACAAGCATACAGGCTGTTCTTTGCACTCTCTCAATCTTACTTTTATAAGTTACCTTGTCCAGAGCTGGCCACCAAACACCCACCCCGTACATGAGTACAGGTCTCACTACAGCGGTGTAGAGCCAGTGTACCAGCTTCGGCTTCAGACCCCATCTATGACCAATGGCGTTCCTACAGGAGTACAAAGCAATAGTAGCTTTGTTTATTCTCTCCAACATGTTGGGCTTCCAACTAAGCTTACTGTCCAAGATAATGCCCAGATATCTAGCTCTGTTAGTAAAAGCAAGTCTCGTGCCATTTAAGGTAGGAGGGACAACTACCGGGATTTTGTATTTCTTAATGAAGAGTACCAGCTCTGTCTTGGACGGGTTAATACCAAGTCCACATTTGCCAGCCCATTTCGTAACGATGATAAGCGCATTATGCATTACGTCTACAATCGTGCCCAGGAATTTCCCGGTAACAGCTAAAGCTACGTCATCTGCGTAAGCGATAACTTCAATACCCTCTCTCTAATTCAAGTAGTAACCCGTTTACCACTATGTTCCAGAGAAGAGGGGACAGAACCCCCTCATCCTGCGGGGTTCCCCTAGTTACTCACCTCTTGATGGTGGAGTCCCCCAACTTCGAGCTAACAATCCTGCTTCCCAACATATAATTGATTAACCCTATCTGAGGAACGTCCACCTCCAAAAATGACAATCCCTCTTTGATTGCCTCCGCTTTCACATTATTAAATGCGCCTTCTATATCCAGGAAGGCCACCAAAGAGAATTCCATCGAGCTAATCGATTTCTCAGTCGTACACACCAAGGCGTGCAGAGCAGTGTCCACAGATCTACCCTTTGTGTACGCATGCTGAGACGATGCCCACTTACTGGCACCTATTTTATCTCTGATGTATACATCCAGCAGCCTTTTCAAGGTTTTCAAAAGAAAGAATGATAGAGTTATTGGTCTTAGGTCTTTAGGATAGACATGTGAGCTTTTCCCCGCTTACGGTATAAACACCACATTGACCTCCGTCCAGTACCTAGGAATATAGCCCAGCTTCAAACACCCTTTGAATATAGCTTCCAGGTAGGGAAGAATAATTACTGAGTTGTTTTGAAGTTCAGCTGGTATAATTTGATCCGGACGAGCCGATTTAAATGAAATGGTTTAAAACCCCTCAGTGCCCATAGGATCCGTTTCCTGGTTACGATATCCTCTGGGATTATTGACAGTAATTCCTGATGATTGCTACGCACCAACAGGTCTTCAAAGCTCCCTGGGAAGTGTGTCTCGAAGAGAAGCTCCAGAGATTCTCTACTAGAAGCTGTCCAAGATCCGTCCGGTTTTATCAAAAAACTGGGACTAAATGTATTTTTGGAAAGAATCTTTCTAAGGCGGGAGGTTTCGGATACCTCTCAATTTTATCACAGAAGATTCTCCAAGACCTCCTTTGTGCCTTTCTTAATTCTTTCTTATAAATTCCGAGTTTCTCCTTATAGGAGTCCCAATCCTGAGCCTCCCTTGTATTTTTGGCTCTATTAAAGGCTTTCCCACAAGCCTTACGATAGGCTCCCAGTTCCCTGGACCACCATACCGGTTTTTGTCTACCCCTAGGCTTAGCCAGTGGGCATGCAGCACGAAAGGATCGGTTGCATGCGCTAGTAACGCTAGCCACCATGTCCTCCAGCTCCCCAACGGTCGTAGATGGCTCCATAACCCTCGTCGGTAACATTTCCTCCAATAATTCCCCATATTTGCTCTAGTTGGTCCTTCTAGGGTTCCTGAAGGCTTCCCGGGTAGCAGGGTGAATATCGAGGCTATAGGTTAAATATCGATGATCAGAAAAGGAGTGTTCCTTATCCACCCTCCAATTTTTAACCATATGAAGAATATTATTTGAGGCAAGGGTCACGTCTAGAACCTCCTGCCTGTTACTAGTAATAAATGTGGGTTCCCGCCCAATATTACACACTGAAAGGTTAGTACTCATCAAATAATCAAAAAGCGACTCACCCCTTTCATTAATGTCCGTGCTTCCCCAGATAGTGTGATGCGCATTAGCATCAACTCCCAGTACCACACCTACCTTTGACTGTTCCGCTTTACGGATCAGCTCCTCCAGGTTATCCGGAGGAACCTCCTTCTCCCGGTCCATGTAGGCTGAAACTAGCCAGAATCTACAAGTGCCTACTTCCAGGCTAATTGCAGTAGTTTCACCATTGCTGTATTGAGAGAGAAGGAAAAGATTAATATTATTTTTCCCAAGAATACAGGATCTGATCTTCCCAGGCTTACTAGAGGATATAATTTTGTACCCTTTGGTTCTGAGGCCACAGATCCTGTTATTGTTAATCCAAGGTTCTTGGATTAGTATCACATCCTCACCTGAACTAGTCAGCCTGAGGAGTAGAGCTGCCGAAGCAGCCTTAGAATGGTGAAAATTAATTTGTGTTATCTTAATCATAACCATTTAACCTCTACCCACCTGTATGATAAATTTCTGCTACCGCAGGAGTATTATTTGTCGGTATTTTGGGGTGCGCCGGATACGCCCATCTCGCCACTCCTCATACCCTCTGCAGAGGACTTGTCAGTGCCCCCGTCTGGCCGGGCTGCCGACATCCTCCTCCATCGGTACACCAGCTCCTTCGCTTATGTGCCCCTCCTCATCCTTCGAGGGAGTCCTTGCCCTACCGAGGTCGCCGGATTCACTCTCCCCCCTACCCTCAGCTTCTCCCCCGATGCTGCTGGTACCCCCTTCAGGCCTGGGCGGGTTGCCACCATCCTCCGGTTGGCCTTCCCTACGCGCTTCCGCCCCATCCTTCTTATAAACGTTGAGAGTAATTGACCCGAAACCGAAGTCAATTACTCCCTTGGTTTTGTAAAGGAGGGCAAGGGACTCTTTATTTATTACCATGATTGATAATTTCGAGCTTTCCTTTGCCTCCTCCTGCTTAACGATCTTCCAATTTCCGGTCGGAAGATTCGGGTTACTGGCCTGATTGATTTTGAAAGTCTCGTCAGGGCTAGCCGGTTCGGATGGCAGCCAGACACGTGCCCTCGGCCTGCTGGGAATTTCCTCCCGGCTAACTGCCGCTAGCTTTGCGCCTGGCCACACCTCCCCTACTTTGGCTATAGCCTTTTTATAAAGATCTACAGATCTAGAATCCGAGCATGCAGTCATCTTCACACGCCCTTGATACCATCCCGCATCTCTGCAGGATGGGGCCGGTCCCGGATTTTCACCCAGGACCTTTAAAAAGACGAGGTTGAGTGCATTATACACCAACCTCCATTTTTCCGCCGTGATGCTCCCATATTCTTGACTTTCGTCAATAACGGCTAGCATCAACACATGCTTCCTCAGGACATCGCTGAACAGCTTTGTCCCTGAGTTGGAGCTCGGCTTCTTTTCAGTCACCAACTTGGCCCGCTTGCTGTTGACTACTTCCACCTCGTCCTGGGACCGCTGTCTTTTCGACACATGGTCCCTTTCCGAGCTTCCGCAGCCCACAGTGCTCCTTGCCTAAGCTACTGATGTTCTTTGCTCTTCCGTAAGCTGCCCCTCGGGGGTCATAGCCCACTTCTCGAGAATTCGGAATGCCGAGCGGCGATTCCTCTATCGCCTTTTCACCGGAGGAATGTCTCTCGTATCACTCCCCTGTGCTGCGTCGGTACCGCTAACTCCCGGGACTTGTGCCCTGGAGTCAACCACCTTTGCAACCTTAGAGGCCCCACCCGTCTGGTTCGAGGTACCTCCCTTTGCTGATACCGGCTTTTGTGGAGAGCCGGTGCCCTTTGTTTTTATGTTATTCGATCTTTCCATTGGATTCCCACGAGTATCGGAGAAATAAAGGTCCGCCTGCGCAGAGATCCGTATACGCAGGTAAGGCTAATTACAACTGGAGGTCGCCAGGTATCCAGAGGGCTCCGTTAGCGACTGGGCTTTGTTAAATAGGCCCCCAGTCTAGTTGACCATCAGCACGGGTCGCTTAACATCTTAATCCAGCCCATTCGGTTCGCTAGCACCCCGGCCCCCTGCACCCCTTCTTTCCGCCCACATTCTCTCCCCCATTCACCTATTCACATGGAGAGCCCAATCCAATGGGATCCATTCCATTCCCCGGGTCACCCGTTTATAGGGTACCCCCACTCATCAATAGCGGAGACTCCGGAGGTGCAGAGAGGACGTGACGCCCAGTCCGCCGTGGTTATTGGTCGATGGTTTTCTGGCGCCATCTGTTCGCCTTTCCATGCTGGGCATCATAGGCACTCAGAATTTAATGAACTAAGGTTAACCACTCCCCAGTTCCCTGAGACTCTCCCACCAGCTGGACTGCGGTTGGGGGCGGCTTATTTAATTCACCGCTAACCTACCTATCGATAGGTCGTCCACTATCCACCACCTGTGCCCCCCCCCCCCCGATAGCTGCAGTACGCCACGGGAAAAGACACTAACTTGCCACTGTTGATCGGTTTCGGCATCGGAATTCACGGTGTTGTAGTATTCTTGTTTATATTGTATTCGTTGTCGTCCTTTAGTTTCGCGATATTTTCGATCATCTTGATATTTTTTTCACCGAAGTCACCAATAATTGAGCGATTTTTCTTTTTTCTCAAAAATCGTTTATTTTTCTTCGTCCGTGTTACCCGATGTTATAATTTTGCCCAGCATTTAATTTTTTTTAAACGCCGCAATGCCGGTTGGAAAAGTGGTTTTGGTTGCGTTCGGATCCTCTACGGCTATGCTAAATTTAATACTAGAGTTTTTACATCTGAACAGTTCAATTTAAAATTTTAAACAAGCTTACCGAGCAAATGGCGCAGTGGTTAAAACTGCGGCGTTTGGATCGGGAGGTACCGGGTTCGAATCGCGATAGGGGCAGGTTGCAAAAGGGATTTTTATGACGATGCACACAAGTCTGACCCCCTGTTGAGAGTGCAGAATCCATGGGCCGGCCCACCTTGCATGTCAGCACTATAGGTTGGCATGAAGCAATGCAATGTGCAGGTGGTTTATACAAAGTGGGGTCTATAGCCGTACGTCCTCGATTTGGCTACTACAGTGCGAAAGATTTGGGAGTGCCTTGAGCCCCAGAAAAGAGTGTATAGAAAAAAAAGCTTTCTATGTGAACTTTGGTAAATCAGTATAGAATTTTGAAAAAAAATTTCCCCCACCTTAATCATTTGAAGTTTTATTTAAAACTGTTTAAACTGTCGATTAAATGAACAAAATCATGAAAGCTCTGAAATGATTTACTATTTAGTTTAACTTCATTGAATTTTCAATTAAAATTAACAATGACGTAAAGCAAAAGCTTAAATACAAATCAATAAAATATCTCTTACCAAAATATTCACTTTAAACTTTAACGTCGTTCTTAAATATTAAGAAAAAGAGGCGCTTAAAAGCTTCAAAATAAAAGCTTTATTTGCCAATTAAAGCTCTTTTCTACATTAAAAATGCGTTAGTCATATTCAATATTTTGATGGCGAAAAGAAAAATTACGATGATTTTGCAATCTGATGCCACTTAACCAAACCACCTTTATTTATCGCCCCATTACAATAATTGAACCTATAGATAGGTTAAAAGCGTAATCACTTTTTGAGTCTCATTCTCATTCTCATCTTTTAATTTATTTGCGCGTTACGGATATTTTTTCGATAAATGAAAACATCAAGAAATTCTCGGTTTTCCATTCATTTGTGATGTAGGAGTTTATTGTGTATGTATAGGGTGGCAGTGGTGCGGTGTTTACACAATTTGAGATGGGTGGGTATATGTTGGAATGGAAATATCATAAAATTATTTTTCATTTATCCCCCAACCTTTTTATTTTTTTTTTTATGTGCTTAATTTATATAGTCAGGTGTACCGTCATATATATCTATTGTACGTACATGAATTTTCATTTAACTGTTATAGAATTGTCATGGTGAAAAATCCTGTATATGTACAAAAATTATAACACGACACATTCCAAAAAGCAAACAACCGTATATCGTTGGTATAGCAGTGGCACCTTTATGATGAGCTATACGTATTTTGTGTAATTCAACAGTGGGTAATGTACAAAAAAAAAATTTCCCGGAATCAAAAAATAATTTTCAGTCTACACAAAAATTGTTATTGTTGTTTTGGCGGCTTTAAAATGTATTACGTGGTGGATAATCAACTCTTCCTCTCTTTCTAATAAACACTGTGTTATATATTATACAAGTATAGTACATTTGTACTCACATATTTGTCGGAAAATTTTTAACAAAAAATAAAATTCTGTTCTGTTGCTGATATTTTCACGTTACATAAAAGTTTATCTCGGTAATTTTTTTGATTCAACCAGATAGTTTGGGATATACTCGTATGTATGTACATACTACACAAGTATACGGTAAAATGAGTTAAAAAGACAAAAGCTAACGTATACATATGATGTGCCACGAGTGTTATATATACCGCACATAACACACAATACGCTATATGCTGTATCATATAATATGCGGAGGTTGAGTGTTGTTTGAAAAATTTTTCAGGATATTTTCTGGTATTTTTGTGATGGAAATATGTGAAGGCAAAAAGGTTGAAAACATTTTTGTGACACAGACAATATACAATAAATGTATACGTACATACATATGTATACGAGTACGTATGTGAATAGAAAACATTTAATGTTTGTACATGAAATTTGAATTTTTGAATGTTTGATGAGTGAATTGTGGGTGCACAACGATTTGTGTAAATTTTTCTCTTTAGGGGTTGGGATGGTGATTGGGAAAATGGTTGATATTGAAGTGAAATATTAATGATTATCTAAATTTTCATATGTCATATAGCGATTTTAGATTATACATACAAACAGTCTAATCTATAAAATCATTAACACCCACAGGATTCATGATACACGTACTATGTATATGAAAAACGATAAGACGGTACGTCAGCAAATTTAACATCATTATCTGATATCATCATTATCATCATCGTTGGTTCAGAGTAAAAACGACGCGAGGTGTATACCTCACACGTATATACATACATTATTTTTAATGCAGGCAAGCACAAATTATGGATTGATGCTTACTTTAAACAAGAAGATGGATAAGTGGTGTAGGACGTAGGTTGAACACCTTTTTTGCTTGCGTTTTGTTTTTTGTGTTTTCAATTAAGGTCAGACATTACGTGCTGATTTTGCTTTGGTTTAGTTTAGATCATTGACACTGCTACATGCTTGATATGGTGTATATGTACCTATAATGCGGTATTTTTTATTTTATTACTGGAAATTTATTGCATGAATAACTTATTATTATGCTTTTGAGATTTGTGCTTGAAAAGAATATAAATGTAGAATTTTCAATATCGGGAATTGTAGGAATTCTAAATATATTCTCTAAACCGGACTTGGTGTTTCATTATAATAGGCCACGGTGTGTCTGACCCTTTTTTAAATGGCTCGGAAAACCACGTCTCTATTTTCTTCAAGGATCGAAAGTTCCATGTTTGAGAAGTCCAAAAAAACAAAAATTAGCAAAATCCCCGGAGCCGTTTTGAAAATAACGCAATTTCGAATTTTTTTTGGTGACGATACGGAAATTTACGACTTGTTTGCAGCTTGTTTGTTCTCTCTTGTAGAAAGAAGAATCGAGAATAGAAAGTTTTAATATTTTCAACAAAGATCAACTTTTCCAGACCAAATCAGTAATATTGGACGAAATCTATCGAATTAAGTAATGCAACTTTATTTGAAAAATTACGAAAATCAAGATTATTGAATGAAATACATGGAGACATCAAAATGAAAAGGCAAAATTTATTTAGGCTGCCCAAATCATAATATAGTCCTTACACGAAAAAATGTCTTTTCTTGACTGTCATTGTTTATTCAAGGCTGTGGAACAAAAGCCAGAAACACCTTGAACCTTAAACATGGCGAGAATTATATTCTTGTATAGCTCTTAGAAGTTTGGAGCTATAATCTGGATGTGTATGGTGGACTTTATAATTCATCCAGGTACTTTTGAAGTCATGGTGAACTGACTCTATAGCTTGCTCACTGTAGTTTCCGAGTCTTTTCTCCATTTTTCGGCAAAAATGAGGAACGTGGAAAAAGACAGCATGAACTTTTGGCGTTATTGGTATTGCTAGGTCCAAATAACTTCTTTGAAATTCTGAAATATATACCTCAAATTTTTCGTCAAGACTACTTGAGAAACATGAATTGACGACACTTGAAAAATCATTAAAACATCTGACATATTTTAAACAATGAACACTACATTTTGGCCGAAGCAGATCTATCTTGTTCAACAAATTTTTGCAGGCATTGCCTGCGAAACCAGGAGATCCATGGACAAATTCTCTGCTTACATTGCACGATTTTGCCCATTTCTCAGTATCGTCTTCGCATTCCCTCAGCATGTGCCCATACAACGTATTTACTACCCCGAGCATTAGATGCAGTTCAGGTGGAGGTTTTATATCGATGATTTCTGTCTCTGGATTCCCTGTAAAAATAGGTTGAGATACGTGACTGTAAAAATTCTTGGCATTAATTTTTTTACTGCCACTATTCTTGAAGGCGTCTGAATTTTCACGGCAACTACCAATGGTTCTATAACTTCCACACTTACTCAAGAGATCTTTTGATGCAGTACACCACGTACACGGGTAATGAGAAGAATGAGCCATGACCCCAGTTATTATATTGGCCATTTTTAGGTCTGTGGCAATGGTCATGACTTTTAAGTCATTCAAATGTAGAGAGGACCACAGAGTGCAAACATTCACATAATTTTCTTGTGTATCAGAAATGATACCAAGGATGAATAACTTTTTCACACCCGTGTCCTTAAATTTATTGGCGTGTACTCCATCATGATAATGCTGCCTGGCCCCTTTGAAATGTGGATTATTATCGGCTCCTTCGAATCTTGATTGAATGGATAAGCAAATCTTCAAAAACCCTCCACCACCGTCAAGCCCAATTTTCAAATCTACTTCTTGCAAACCTCTTTTTTCTCGAATATATGTAACTAAACCTTGTACATTATCACAACAAACAAAGCATCCAGATCTATTTATTACACAAGACTTCTTGGTATTCAATACGTCACAAACACGAGATTCAAAAAACGAATGAAGCTGATGATTCAACAAAAGCAGGTCCTGCTTCAAGTTGGGCTGAAACATTTTCCTATTCTTACTGCCAACTCGCAAAACAGCAGTTAGAGAATGTGTCTTTCTTGTAGACAACCCCAATTCTGTACTTATTTTCAATATGTCGATAGCTGCGACTGTTTCTTTTCTTGAGCTTTTATCCACATTGTTTGAATTCACTGAAACTGGTAGTTTTTTGCCTCTCCTTTGAGATAACCGCAACTGTCCTTCATTGTTTGAGTGTTCTGGCACGTGTAGCATATCTTTTAGCATTGATGAAGCTAATTTTTTCTTTTCTTTGGTAGACAAATTTTTTGAAATCAATTCAGTGAGAATAGGGATGCATTTAGGTGAAGTGCAAATTTTGTTTTTATCCAGTGGTCCTCTGCATTTCTTACACTTTTTCTTGATCACTTTTCTTTTCGCTGAATTTCCTAGACACATATTGTCTGGTGCACGTCTCGCAATTTCACACAACTTGCAGTCACAAAGTATCTTATTTTTAGATCGTGTTACACATGGGAGTTCCAGAAAACCAGAATAGTCGACTAGTCCGGTAGAGCTAATGTGGTTTCTTCAGAATTTTGTTTATTGAATTTGTATATGATGATTTTGCAACTGCTACAGACAGCAGATGGGTAACGAATATCATCAAGATTAATATTTACAGCATTTTTTACCTCAATTTTCAATGGACCCACAATATCCCACATCTTATCTTTCTTTCTTAAACACAACAAACAAATCACGCCTCGGTTTTCTTCATGAGTTCGCGCATGGTCCTTTGTCTTTCGTGACATTTTGTTTCACTCTTATGTAGGTAATAGGTTCGTCTATTACTAATAACTGTTATTTACTGGCCGGTTTGTCAACGACTGTTTTGACTAATATTGCGACAACTAAGTCTGTCTTTCTGCTGATTTTTGAAGCAAACATTTGAAAACAACAAACATATTTACGTGAAAAGAAACAAAACAATGTCTGTACACAGACAGATATGGTGATGTATTTATTTTTCAAGCATTTCAGCATATCTCTTGGCTACACCTACAGAATTATGAAAACAAAATCGTGAATTTTCGTATCGTCGCAGAAAAAAAATTGAAATTGCGTTTTCTTTCAAAACGGCTCCGGGGATTTTGCTAATTTTTGTTTTTTTTGACTTCTCAAACATGGAACTTTCGATCCTTGAAGAAAATAGAGACGTGGTTTTCCGAGCCATTTAAAAGTGGTTCAGGCACACCGTGAAGCTGATCGATTTTATTGAATTTTATTAAAGATAAAAAAAAACAGGCGCAAACCCTAGAATTTCCTGTAACGTATTGCAAAGCCCGTCCTTTATGGGCCGCTGATACCTTTACACATTACGTATAGACTGCAGAATAGTAATTGGTTAATGACGGTTGCAGATCTCAGTGAAAACAACAAAATCATAAAACAGTGTGAAGTACTAAATGTTAACAGAAAAGTGTAGGTACACAAATTAACCGAAAAGTGGCATTTACACGAAAAAGGGGAAAATCCAAAAGATTTAATGTAATGATCGTTCAGCTTATAGCTGCATTTCTTGACGTTTCTCATGAAACGACAAAATAAATCCGTCAGTTAGGTATTACCGCTGCCTAAAGATACTATTCAAAATTATATTAAAAATTGGAATGGTACTACTCAAAATTGCATTCCCCTTTTTTGTCAAATATCATCCATCTTGTTTTGAAATTATCTGTCAAAAAAACTTATGTTAAATTAAGTGTATTGCTGTCAACCAAAATGATTTAAGTATTTTTTTTGGTTAACGGCTGATCAAAGCAACAGCAAAAATTAAACAAATTTTTGTCTATTTTTTTTTCGTGTATTTTCTTGTCAATTTCACTCTTGTGGCAGGTACTAAAACTAAAAATTGGTTTAAGATTTGTGTAACCACAAATTTTTTTTTGGGTTAGCTAAACTATTTTTTGTTCTATCTAGTACGATTGTTGTTGTAGTTTTTTTATTTTTGGTAAAAGCAATACAACTAATATTGGTGAGAAAATAACAAATAAAAAAGCGAGGTTATGTTTATTCATTTTACAGCATATTACATATTGTGACGGTGACACCTAGGGTGTGATAGAATAAATTAAATGAATAGCTCAATGTTTTACTGTACTAAATGGGATTTTCCATGATAAAACAGTTCTAAATGTTTCTACACTATTGGTACTGGAAAAGTTATGAACTTTCGAGAAGTTGGTTTGTGTGTATAAAAAGGCGAATAAGATCGAATTGGATTATTAGTATTTGGAACGCGATAGAGTAAACTTGTAAGATGATTAGTAATATTTGGTAAACGACAGTGTGAAGATTAAAAAGTAATTAAAAAGTGATTTAAAAAGTGTTGTAGAGCGAAATAAAAATTATAAGTGAAGAGTAAAATTTGAAAATAATTTATATAAAGTGTTTTTGTGAATTTTTACTGATAAACTGTGTTGTAATAAATTTTGTGAAATAAATAAATTCGTTGGAGATAAATTAAATTGATTTTATATTATTCACAATCCAGTGATACGAACCTTATTTGACAAGGCAAAAACGTAACAATTGGTGACAGCGGTGGGATTGTGAATAATAAGAAAAACAAAATGATTCTCAACGAATTAAAAGTTCCAGAATTAAAGAGGGAACTTGAGAAACGGGGTTTGGCCACTGATATGGTAGCAAAGCAGCTTAACAAGCGCGACTACGTGTTGCCATGGAGAAAGAAGGGTTAGACGCAGATCAACATGATTTTGGCGTAGAATTAACGGATGCGGCAACGGTAGAGAAGACAGGAGATAAACAGCCGTCAGTCGAAACAACACAACTACCATCTGGAAGTTTCGATTTGTCGCAATTAATAGCAGCTATGAACCAGATGACGGGACAGATGAGTCTAATGAAACTACAAAACGAACGACAAATGGTGAAAATTGAGCAGTCAAACCTAAAAATGGAACAACAAATAGAGAAAATTGAACAACCAATTCAGGAAATTGCAGATGGGCAAAAGAGAATGGACGAGAAATTTATCGAGTTATCCACTTCGCTACGTGACGAAGTAGAAAAATTGCAGACGGAATTGCAAACTGAAATTCAACATGCCAAAACGGAATTAGAAACGAAGGTTCAACATGTTGAAGAAAAATTGCAAACGGAGGTTGAACAGGTGGAACATAAATTACAAGCTAAATTTCAAACAGAGTTTCAACGTCTCGAGAAAGAGCTGACTGATGTCAAGGCAAGTGGAACAACGATGCAAGTGGTACAAACCGTCCAATCAATCAAGTTAAAACCACCAATATTCGACGGGACAACATCTTTCGTGAGACGGCAGCCAATCAAAATCATTGGAACGACGAACATCTTGTTGCAGCTCATATAGTGGCCCTCTAAGGCGAAGCAGCAGAGGCTTTACAAACCATCCCGAAACAAGAGCGCAGCAGATATCTCGAAATTATGAAGGCGCTGGATAGGAAGTACGGCAGTGACCACAAGCGGGAAATCTATCGAATGGAATTGAAAAGCCGCTATCAAAAGGGAGGAGAATCACTTCAGGAATTTTCATCGGCAATTGAGCGATTAGTACATTTAGCGCATACCAGTACATCGGCCATATTATGGAAAGGCTACAAATTGACGCATTCATTGACGGCATCCGAGATCCAGAAACACGCAAGGCGGTGATGTTGTCACCTAAAGCAACGTTCGCGGAAACCGTTGCGTTTGCGTTAACGATCGAAGCTGTGCAGAATTTTACCAGACCGTCATTATTTAGGCGCCAAATGAATTTAGACGCTAACGGGTACATCGAGCGGACGTTACCAAAATTTAGAAGCGGCAGACAAGACAAGTTGGGTTACATCTCAATGAACTGTAGGAGTGTTATAGAGAGAAAGATGAGATCGCCACCTTTAATGCGTACAAACGCCGAACGGTCGGGACAAAGGTCTAGATGCAGCGAGCTAAGATGATGGGTATGTAATGGAATTGGCCACATCTCGCGAGATTGTTTGGAAGTAAGAAGAAAACGGTACGGATCACCAACTTCTATGGAAAGAGCACTAAGAGGAGTGCTCTTTCCATAGAAGTTGGTGATCCGTGCCGTTTTCTTCTGAGCAGAAATCGGATGAACGGATGGCAACAGTCGGTAAAGTCGAATGGTTAGAAGTCAGTTTGGAGGAACCGAAGCTGGCTTCGCCGTATGGTTGTCCCATAACATTCATCCCTGTTACGAGTGTAGCACGAGGCGGAAGCAGCCTAACAACCAAGGACAATGTTGATGGGAGGAAGTGTATCATTACGCTGGATACCGGAGCAACCCACACAATTGTTCGGAAAGACTTGATCGCAGGAGCTCTGTAGCTGGTTCATGGGTTAAATTTAAGAATGGCAAATGGGGAGAGTGCAATGATTAAAGGGGAAAAAATTGTAAACATAAGGATCGGCGAAACTATTTTCCCACACGAATTTCTGGTCGCAGACATTGTGGACGAGGTCATTTTGGGAACGGACTTCATGAGGATGAATGGCTTTGTGTTGGGTTTTGGACGAGGAATATTGAGCAGCGATAACATCGAGCTGAAACTTTAAATGAATTTAACGGTATGGATGCGACAGTAAGGCGAGTAACAGTCAGCCATTGCGAGGAGCTGCCATCAAAATCTGAAACAATTGTTGAGGAAACCAATGAACACCAGGTTAAGCATTTCTATCTATTTGTGAAATTTTGATGGAATCTTCCAAAAAATCCGGATTTAAAATTCCGGATTTTTTTCCGAATTTTTTCAATCAAATTGTCAATCCAGATCAAAAAAAAAAAAAAAACAATTTATTGATTTTTTCTCACCCAAAGAATTTGACATTTAACGACGCAGTGTCATGGAAGAACTAGTTTTGTTTTTTGTGTCATCAAACTTATTTAATTTTTAAGTTTTAATTAAGAATATACAATATATATGTATGTATATATGGTGAAAAATACGTGAAATCACAAATTTTTGGAAGTCATGTTTTAATTTGATGATTTTTATGTTTTGAATTTGTAGTCTAGATTAAAAAAAAAAAATTTTGTAGAACATGATTTTTTGTTGTTATTGTTTAAAATATAGGGTGTCAAATTTTGAGAAAAATGATGAACATGATGTTGTCTTTATGGTTATAAAAGGAATAATAAATATCCGATATTTATGATATAGGGCTCGTTTTAAAGGTAAGTTAATACGAATTAATAAAAAAATATAAAAATGGTTAGTTCTTTAATTTCTTTATTTTCAAATTTCTCGCCAACATTTTATTTTTGAATTTTCTCAAATGAGAATTTTAACCGTATAAATTTCTATCCTTGTTTTGTAATAAATTTTTTTACTGTCAATATTTTTTGTTTTAAATTTAATTTTGAATCACAAAAACGAGTGAAAAAATTAACGTAAGAGGGCCAAAAATCTACCATTTGATTTTTGAAATTTTCAAAATAGGTAGGGTCATACTTAAACGTATTCTGCACGAAAACGAAAAATTTTGCTAGCGCAAGTTTTTAGTATGTTCAATAGAATTAAAGGACGTAAAATTAAAAAAAAAAAAAAAAAAAAAAAAAAAAAAAAATTGGACGATCATTGAGAAAATTCAAAAATCAAATTTTGGCGGGAAATTTGAAAATGAAGAAATTAAAGAACTAACTGTAGTACTCTCCGTTTTTATTAAAAGACATTGTTTAAACTTAAAATAACTATTTGGTTTATTTTATTTTACTTAACAAAATAACGTGTTTTTTATTCCACTGTTAGCACTACTCTGCTTAAAAAACTATAATCTAATCACATTTCAATAATATAAAATAATGAATGATGTCTACTGACATCTTCATTTGTCTAGCAGAACTAAGAATAATTATCTTAGACAAAATACAAATCATTTGTCCGAACTAATATAACTGCGATTACTACATTCGGCCATTCTGACATAACAATCGTCCTCGATTGCATCATCCTGACTGCCGTAAAAGGGCTTCATGTTGAAGGCGGCGAACACACCGTGGAATGGTCTATTTGAGAGTTTCTGCCCTGGCAGGTCTTCAATCACAAAACGATCTCCTGGTAAGACAGCAGTAACTGAATACGGACCTCTGTACTTGGGTAAAAACTTATGATTCACCCCTGCTTCATTAACGCTATTTCTAATCAAAACTATGTCCCCTACTTTATATTCGTATGCTGGTTTTCGTTTAGCATCGAAATATTGTTTATTTTTTAATTGATTCTTTTTGGTTACTTCCGAAATTGTTTGACGAATTTTTTGTAAATCCCTTTCTGTGTCATTCAAATTCTCAATATGTGCTATAAGCCTATCGTTCTCCTTTCGTTGATTTACACCATATAATGCCATTGCTGGTGTAGTATTGATAGAACGATTCACAGTATTATTCATTGCAAATTCGGCATCTGAGAGAACCCTATCCAAATTTTTATTATTTTCTAAATCAATTGTCTTAGCTATCATCGGCACAAGAGTTTTGTGCATACGTTCCTCCTGTCCATTAGATTGAGCTGAATTCGTGGCGTTAAGGACATGTTTCACCTGGTACTTTTCCAAAAAGCTCCTAAACTCGACTGAGGTAAAACAGGTTCCCCTATCGGATATCACACGTTGAGGAACACTAAACTGCAAAAAATATTTGGTGATAATATTTTTGACCTCACTGGTGTTAGTCGTTCTGGTAGGATAAAGTTTTATATACTTGGTAAACCCGTCTGTTATGCCCAAAATATGTATGTTCTTCCTATTAGTCTCTTCCAATGGACCTACATGATCTATATGGATAGTATGAAAAGGTTTATCGTACTTTTCAAAAATGTTTAGCAATCCTTCCTTCCTGCCATCCTTGGGCTGAAACATAAGGCACTTCAGGCAGCCCTTAATGTATTTCGTAACTTTGTCCCTCATATTGGGAAACCAATATGTTCGACGAATCAATTCGATTACCTTGTTCGCACCAACATGGCCTACATCGTGAAACTGTCTTATCACCCTAGATTCGAGAGTTTCCGGTACGTAAAATAGCAACTTTTCCTTAAACTTTCTGTACAAGAGATTATCTCTTACTGTGTATAACTCACTATCGCAATCAGTCCTTAAGTCCTTTTTTATATCCCTCACCTTTCTATCGGTTAACTGATAATTTGCCAAAACCTGAGAAAACCCGCACTCATGGATTGCCAAGACACCTGGGATACGACTCAACGCATCGACGTGCCTCATCTGAACATTTCCGCGATGAATTATCTCGTACTCGTAATTCTCTAAAAATAGAGACCAACGCATAATTCGACAATTTGTATCCTTCTTCTCAAGGGTCTGCTTGAGTGAGTTACAATCAGTAATGATCCTAAATGGTATACCGTGTAGGTATATATGAAACCTTTTTAAGGCGTATATAATAGCCAACGATTCCAACTCAAAAGAATGGTATCTGCTCTCAGCCTCCGTCGATCTTTTGCTGAAGAACGAAACCGGGTGAAAGAAACCATCATCCTGTTTCTGGAGTAGTATCGCACCGTAACCAGCTTTACTGGCGTCTGTGTGAAGTTCTGTCTCTCTCCTAGGACTGCAATATGCCAACACAGGAGCACTAATCAATCTTGATTTAATTGCCTCGAACGAACTGACCTCATCAGCACCGAATTCAAACGCAACATCCTTCCTTAGAAGATCCTGAAGTGGCTTAGCTACCAATGAAAAATTGTGAATAAATTTCCGAAAGAAACTAGAAATACCCAGAAATCTCTGAAGTTCAAAGACATTCTTCGGAACAGGATAGTCCCGTCCCGACTCTATATGACGCTGAGATGGTTTGATTCCCACAGAACTGACTTCATAACCTAAATAATCGAGATTCGGTTTAAAGAATAAACATTTTGCTGGCTGAATTTCTAAACAGTTGTTATACAACAACTCAAAGACTTGACGCAATACCTCGAAATGCTCTTCGACTGACACAGTTGCAATTAAAATGTCATCAATGTATATAATGACATTACCAGTCCTAACTAACGGTTCAAAGACTTGTGATACATACCGCTGAAAGGCTGCTGGAGCATTGCTCAAACCAAATGGAGTTCTGAGATACTCAAATTGTCCGTCGGGTGTGATGAAAGACGTGTATTTTACAGAATCCTTGTGTACTGGGATGTGGTGAAAACCGTTTTTTAAATCAATAAGGGTAAATACTTTTTTGTTCTCTAACCTATCTAAACAATCCTCAATACGCGGCAAAGGGTATCTATCCTTAACAGTTACTTTATTTAACCGTCTATAATCAACGCATAATCGTTGCTTGCCGTCCCGCTTGTTAACTAAAACTATACGGCTTGTATAATCACTGTTACTTTTCTGAATAACTCCTCTATTGAGTAAATCATCAACTATTTGCTTTACTGTCTGCCTATCCTTTACAGACAATCTGTTCGGTGCACAATAAATCGGTTGACTAGATGTCAAGTTTATCTTCAACTCGTGCATCAAATCTAACCTCCCGTCCTGAATCAACTGTTTCGATAACTAATTGACCTACCTCTTTGTCACAATCTAAATTCTTATATACCTCATCAAACAAACCATTCCCGTGCCTATTAAACATATCAAAATCTACCTGCGGATCCCGAAGAAACTCGCGTCCGATGATACAATCGTAAACCATTGTGCTGTCAGTGACCACGTGGAACCTAATAACAAATTTTTTTGATTTAATTTTACAATTAATTTTAATAACCCCTAATATACTTAGCTTAGACCCATTTAAACCTGCATACAGCTTTCCATCAGATGGTTCAAGTTTGATTTTATCTGGTAGCATACATTTTCCAATGATATTAATCGGACTTCCAGTATCCAATATTGCTGAAACGTTCTGTACGGTATTCTCTTTCATGCACAACTGAAGTTGAATAATGAATTCGTCATTATCATTTATTAATGCTATCGGTGACGTTATTCGTTCATCACATTTTCCCGCTAAATGTCGTTTATTACATTTGGCACACTTCTCTTTTATCGGTTTGAGACATTTGGTTGCAAAGTGTCCCAATTCATTACAGTTGTAACATCTTATGGCTGATCTCGATGACTGTGACGTTTGTGACTGTGACGTTTGTGATACACTTGATTGCTGACTGGGATTCTGCGAAATCTCACCTTTGAATTTTCTTGATTGATTGTTATTCCAATCTACTTTTCTCAAAATTGTCTGACGCTGAGGCATTTGCTCAAACCATTGTAATTGTTTTAAAATTTCATCGGAGTTGTTGAATGGAGTTAAAGACAATGTTTGCTTAATCTCGAGATTCGTAATTCCAGATATCAAATACTTCATAATAGCACTTTCACTCAAATTACCCGACCTTGCCATTTGACGTACATCGTAGAAATAATTTTCAAAACTTTCATCCGGTCGTTTAATACGATTTGAAAGACGTTGGTGCAAATCCGCTTCATCGGAAAACACCGCAAAACTTTCAGATAATTTGGTGCAAAACTGATCAAAACTACTGAATGGGTTTTCCATATCGAAAAACCACAATTTTGCTGATCCACGGAGCCTGATTGCCCCATAATGCAGCACCTCTTTGTCCGACCACCCATAAAATTGTTGAAGCTGCCTCATTCGTCTGATCCACTGGATTGAATTCGGACCACTTTTATTACTCGGATCATATTCAGGGACAATATGACTGACATCATTTGGATGTAACATTTGAGGATGCCTTTTCGTTTGTTCGACATTATTTTGAAGAACTAGATTTCTTTCACGCTCGAACAACATTCTTTCTCGCTGCAATATTTGTCTCTCTCGTTGTAGAAACTCACGTTCTAATTCAATTCGCTGAACATATAAGTTGGATCGGATTGCATCTGTACCAGCATTTGTCGATGGTAAATTATCTGTACCATTTACAGGTGGTAAATTGTTCAAATTCTCCGTTATACAGTGCTCGGATGCCCGTACACAATTTTCCGTTGGCGATCCACAATCTGGATTAAAATTCCCAACATATTCTTGAATTCTATTCGGCGACATTGGCATCAGATTACTCGGTGCTTGTAGCAAATTATTTAACGGCGACTGAATTCTATTTGTCGAAATTGGTTTCGAACTTTGAGCCGCATTTTCTTGACGCGGCTGGCACAAATTTGAGGTTATGTACGGCGTCATTTGACTCTCTTCGAAATTTAACATTCTCGGTTGATAACTCAAATTCATTTGAGTGTATCCCACTTCTGAATTGTAGTACTCTCCGTTTTTATTAAAAGACATTGTTTAAACTTAAAATAACTATTTGGTTTATTTTATTTTACTTAACAAAATAACGTCTTTTTATTCCACTGTTAGCACTACTCTGCTTAAAAAACTATAATCTAATCACATTTCAATAATATAAAATAATGAATGATGTCTACTGACATCTTCATTTGTCTAGCAGAACTAAGAATAATTATCTTAGACAAAATACAAATCATTTGTCCGAACTAATATAACTGCGATTACTACATAACCATTTTTATATTTTTTTACTAATCCGTATTAACTTACCTTTAAAACGAGCCCTATATCATAAATATCGAATGTTTGTTTTTCCTTTTATAGCCATAAACACAACATCATGTTTATCATTTTTCTCAAAATTTAACACCCTGTATTTTAAACAACAACAACAACACCAAAAAATCATTTTCTACAAAATGTTTTTTTAACTAGTACTACCAATTGAAAACATAAAGAATAAAAAATTTAAACACGACTTCCGGTCCCATATACCAAATTTGTGGGCCAAATAAATTTTTTTTTTTAAAAATGCAATAAAACAAAAAGTTCTCAATATTTTTTCAAATTTATTTTTTCATTGTAAAGAACAATCCTTCCGATTAATTATGGAATACTATTTCATTCATATTACTGCCTCGGCTGGCCTTGACGTACCCCATGCGGTCGGTCCAATTTTTGAGCACATTCTCGATGGTATGCGGCATTATGTCTTCAATGGCAATGCGAATATTGTTCTTGAGAGCGTCAATCGTTGCTGGTTTATCGGCGTAACACTTATCTTTGACGGCACTCCAAAGATAATAGTCCAACGGCGTCAAATCACAGGTCCGAGGCGGCCAAATCACATTAGCATTTCGGCTGATAATTCGATCTTCGAAGACAGTGCGCTAAAGATCAATTGAAACATGTGCTGTGTGGCACGGAGCGCCGTCTTGTTGAAACCAAATGTTACCTTGCCCTCCTCTTCAAGTGCCGGCAACAAAAAATCGTTTATCATGGCGCGGTAGCGCTCACCATTGACAGTAACGGCGGCTCCTTACTCATTTTCAAAGAAAAATGGCCCAATGATGCCACCGGACCAAAATCCGCACCAAACCCAAATGCGACAATTCTTCTTGTTTAAATAGCCGCCAAGATGGAAATGCGCCTCATCCGAAAAAATGATTTTTTTGCCAAAATCGGCATCTTCTTGTTTCATTATTTCCCAGCGTTGTTCAAGCGAATACCCAACCATTTTCGTTCAGCGGAAGGATACAACTAACTTTCTGTCAAATCAAAAGTGACATAACCCTTACCATACTCAAAATATCCGCTAGTTCAAAAAAAAAAAAGTTAGATGGCCCACTCTCTCTATATATATATATATATATATCATATATCTATCTATATACATATATAAAAATGAAAGTATGTATGTATGTATGTATGTCCGGAATGGGCGCCTTAAGGCAGGAACAGCGATTCAGTAAGAACTTAACGTATTTTTTTTTTATTTTTTTATTTTTTTTATACATATATTCAAAATATAAAAGTGTTTGAACAATGCCAATATAACTTAGCAATATAATTTAAACAATAATACAATAAGGTCTAAAACTAATACCGAAAATAAAAAATGTATAAACTTATTATTCCTAAATTTAGCATTGAAAATTTTAAAAATGTTATATAAAACAAATTATATTGAATATAGTAGGAAGTTACGGAGGCAAAGCCTGTAGAGTAACCCCTTCACTTAAACTAAAACAATTTAACTTAAACTTATATGAAGAGGAAGCAGTTATCATGTTTCAAAAAATATGTCAACCAAAAAATAAAAAATAATAAAAATAGTACTAAAAATAACAAAATAAAAAATTATAATATAATGATCAAATTAAAAAAATCGTTCAATATTGTCTTCTGTGAAGAGCCAATTCTTGAGGTTTTTCGTAAATTTTTGAAGCGATAACTCATTTTTTAAAAACGCGGGCAAAAAATTGAAAAGAGCAGGGGCTATATAATCAAAAAAGCGCTTAACATACTCTTTACGTGTGAACGGTACTGCACAAGTCTGACCACAGCGCAATACATAAGTTGCATTTTTAACCACTCTGTACCCGCCCCTAATAAAAAACACCTTCAAAACTCTGTATACATATAGGTAGCGGAACGGCAATATACGGCTAGATTTGAAAAGCGGCCAACTATGAATCAAACGTTTCTTATTATGAATAATTCTCACAGCCATTTTTTGTGCCGTGATGAGGCTTTTGATATTAGAAAAATAAACACCGCCATATATTATCAACACATATTCTAGCTTGGAATTGAAAAGACCATAGTAAATTCTTTCCAAAATTGGCTTGGGACAAAATTTTCTTAACAGAAATAGTTTTCGCAATGTACCATATAAATGTGATTTCACAGAACTGATGTGCTTTTTAAAATTTAATTTGTTATCGATGAGTATTCTCAAGTATTTATATTCTTCAACAAACTCTATATTAACACAATCTGAATGGCAAAAAACTGAAAAGGAACATCCTAACTTGTGATAAGTGACGTTCATGTTGTGTGGTGTATCACCTCCAATATTAAATATCATGCCTTTAGTTTTCCTACTAAGGGTCATCCTATGATTATTAAACCAATCTCGTAACAACTGCAGATCAAAATTCATTTGAAATTGTAGCTCATCGTGACTATTAGTACTGTAACTAAAAGCAATGTCATCTGCAAAACCAACCATTTTGCCATAAAAATTTAACTCAAAAATTGAATTTATGTAAATTAAAAATAGCAGTGGACCCAGTACTGACCCTTGAGGAACACCAGCAGAAATTTTCATGGCATGACTATAAGTAGCACCTAGTCTAACCAATTGAGTGCGATTTTCTACGAAGGACTTCAGCTAATTAAAAACAAAGCCCCGCATACCCAATGTCCAAAGTTTATCTAGCAAAATCTCATGAGAGACAGTATCTATGCCTTGGCTATATCTATAAACAATGCACCTGTTATCTTATTTGCATTTAGGGAAGAATAAATTGGTGTGAGAAAAGAGAGTAAAGCATCTTCCGTACTTCTTTTCCTCCGAAAACCAAATTGAGCATCACTTAGATAATTTAGGTTATCTATGTAATTAATTATGCGTGTCTTAATAATTTTTTAAAAAATCTTCGACAGTACAGATAGGAAGCTAATGGGACGATAATTGGTAGCCAGTGTATGAGATCCACTTTTAAATAACGGCATTACGTAAGCAGTTTTTAACACCTCCGGGAAAACTCCCGATTTCATACTGATGTTAAAAATATGCGCAATTACATGCACAACGTTAGCCGCGGTTTTTTTAATTATTTCACTATTCAACCCATCGGTTCCCACAGTTTTTTGTTTTTAACAGAAAATATACTTTGCAACAATTCATCTTCAGAAATATCTTTGAAGCAAAAGGAATTATGCATTGACCGACAAAACGGCAGGTTACTCACATTACATGTACTAGAGCTACTAGCAATAGTCGTAAAATGGTTGTTGAAAACATTACAAATTTCGAATAAATTTGTGACTATTGAACCATTAGAGCTTGTGATTTTATTCACAATCGACTGTTTTTTAAAATTACCCAGAAAAGAATTTATTACATTCCATTGTTTTTTTAAATTACCGGCTGTAGCATTTAACAAATTATTGAAATAGGCATTTTTCTCGAATTCGACTCGCTTTTGAACTGTCTCTTTTAACTTGCTGTACCTTACGCATAGTTTGATGTTATTAGGATGCTTCTTAGCTTTCCTACTAAGCCGATTTTTACATTTAATTAAGGCACACAAAGAATTTGAAATCCAAGGTTTCAATTTTGTGTGTTTATTTGTACTTTTGACGAAATATTCCGAACCTTTTATGCACTCATGAAATATTTGTAAAAAGTTTTTTAAAGCAGTGTTTGCACAATTGATTGAGCGAACATTTACCCACGATTGTGCATCTAGTTTGGATATTAATTTATCGTAATTTATGAATTTTTTCTGAGAAAACGTATTTTTAATGCGTTTGGAGTTTAAACTACCAAATTGCGACACATTTACCAAAAGAGGATTATGGTCAGTAATCGACATGTTACAAACTTGGCAATTAATGATACTATCAATGGAGCGCGAGAATGCATGATCAATGCAAGTTGAACTTCCATTTAATGTTCGTGTTGGTGAAGCAACTAAAGTATTAAGACCAAAAGAGGCCATCGTACAAACATATTTGTCAATTTGAGAATTGCTACTTAGAGTATTAATGTTGAAATCACCTAGAATTATCAAATTTTTAGCCTTATTATATGACTGAAGTAATATTTCAAATTCATGTACAAACTGGTCTATACTAAATTTATGGTATCTATATAAACCAAGACATTGGTACTCGCTCCCTTCATAAGTGAATTTTATACCTAAGCAATCCGCTGTAGCCAGATGATGATAAGTAGCTTCTGCCGAAATTGATTCTTTAACATAAATAGCAACTCCTCCTGCTCTTTCTTGATCATTGCATAAAACAAAAAAATGATATCCATCTATTTGATATAGGTTTGTTTCGTTAGAGTTGATCCATATTTCAGACACCAAAATTAACTCAGGTAGTACACTCAAGGTTGCCAAATTCACTAGAAGCAAGTTAAAATTCGACCGCAAACTTCTAATGTTAACATGAAATAAAGAAACATTTTTTACATTTAATTGATTATTAAACTCATCTACTAAAATGTTGAAATTAACGTCATCAATACTATCCTGATCCAGATCATCAAAATTTAACATTAATAATTAAAACTAAAATCAAATTAAAATATTAAAATAAGATCACACTAGAGAATCTAGATCCGAAAAAGTATTAATGACTTTGATTTCACCACCTTCAACTTTTCTCAACATAATTGTTCCATTTCGCGTCCATAAATATTTATAATTATTATCCTTTTTAACTTGGCGGGCCTTCCAAAACAGCTGCTTCTTAAATGTGGTAAGACTTTCATTTATGTACACTGATGAGTTATTAGATATTCCCCGAAAATCAGATGAAATATTTTTTAATTTTCTTCTGGACGCAAGAATCTGAAAGCGCCGATCTCTATTTTGGAATTTTACGATAATTTTAGCTGTTTTAGCAGAATCGAACTTGTTTTTAACACAATAAGCCACAGAAATGTCATTTTCAAGTACGTTGACTTTCAGAACATCAGTAAAAAATGATACCGTTGTTTTCATGACCTCATTATCAGGTGTCTTTAAACCAGTAATTTCAATCGAATCATTTCTATAAAGCTGATCCAGTTTTTCTACTTGCAATTCAAGTGATGCAATTTTATTTATTAGTCTGTTATTTTCGTTTTTGAGATTATCAATAACCTTTAAATAATTATCAATACCATCAAACCTTTTATTGAATCGAGCCTTTTATTATATAGACTTATAGACTTTCAATATTACTGACCAGCGAATTTTTAGCAACTTTTCGTTCAGTTTCGATAAAACGACTTGTCACTTTATCCCAACTTAGCAAAGAGAACATTTTCGCTTAAACTTAAGGTAAAGTCAAAAAATGTAGGACCGGATTGAATCAAAATGGGCATATTATAGGACAGCAATATATAGTATTTTTTAATTTGTATAAAGTAAAATGTAAAATGCCGAATTAAATATGTATAGGTAAATGGATTTCATCGGTGTAGTGTTTAGTGGAGACATGTTTATGACAAGGAGTGATACGGATTTATTCTTTCAGCCATATTATGAAATATTATTGAAATTAAAATGGTTCTTATAATTCAGAGATGGCCAAGCTTCACTACATGTTATGAGAGCCAACATAAAAATAAAATATCAAAAACATCAGTGGTTATGGAATTTTTATCTTCTTGAGTATGTCTTCAAACAAATACATACATATATTTAAATTTTGTTACATGACAGCTATTGTTTGCTGGTAGATGACATGTGTGTTTGTAACTTGGCCGTGAATTTTCTGAAATCGAATTTATAGTTCGTTAGCCCGGTACGAATTAATTCCGTTAAATGCTCATTTGTGAGTTGTGAGTGGTGCTTTGATTTTATAAACTTCATTGTTGAAAAAAAAGTGACTCACAACAATATGTTGTGCCGAATATGAACAGTAATCTGCAAGCAGCTTTTCTTTGGGATACTTTGATTGTGACACTAGTTTCCAAAACTCATTTGCAGATTGTGTTGATTTGTGATGCATTTTAAGACTGTGATCCTCTTGAAGTTCTAATAATTCCATTTCTCCTGTGGCACTTTCATTCAAAATATAATGAGGCATCGATGGATTAAAAAGAAAATTTAGAGAAATGTTTACTGTCGTATTCACTCAATTTTTTCTCATCAATTTTAGAGAGTCTATTCTTCTGACGAGGAAAGTGTTTGAACATTTTTGTAGTTAAATCGCGTTTAAAAAGCTAAATTTCTTTAATAAAACTTAGAATCGTTTGGTGTTCGCTTAATGCTAGGTTGAGGGATTGCAGATGCTCCATTATATCTTTTAGGAACATTCTTTTATTAATCCATTCATCATCCTTTAATTCCGGATAGTGCTTTTCTTTTTCTTTGATAAAATTGCTAATAGGTTCCATTAAATCAGAAATCCGCAAAGCGAACAAAACTCCATGCTTCCGCTATGAGGCCTTTTAACGAGGTCTCAAGGATCAGCTGGTTGTGGCAGTTATTGACAAACTCCAAGAGGATGGCAGTATCACGCCCGCAAATTGGGGGAAGGTGGAACGGGCCTTAGTCACCACCTACCTGAAAGTCCTGTCAGAAAATCCAGGACCTGCTCCGACTTGTCAAGACGCGGGCTGGTACAGGAATCAGGTGAAACTGACTGCCTGTGCAGCTCTGAGGTGATCCCCTGCAGACCAAGAGCTAGGGTATACATCCGAAGTGATCCGAAGGTGATACTCCAGTTGTTGCAGGTTGGCAACTCGGAGTGGCCAACGCACAACTGGAAAGTTGCCAAGCTCGACGAGACAAAGGCTAACTATATAGGTCAGCTGTTATCATCTTAAACAGGGAGTCACTGATTGCACTGGAAAAAACCAAGGGTTTAATCAACTGTGGTTTCAGTGCCGCGGTGCTTGATAACTCATCTGCGTGCGCGGAGGTAGCCAGCCAAGCGGAAACTCATTCAAGGCAGCATCAGCTGCTCTATTTTTAAAAATTGGAAAGGAAGTGACAGATGTCGTCTTGATCCAGGAACCTTGGGTCACTGAAGACCGGATACTTGGGCTCAAGACTCCTTATTATAGATTAATGCACGCGAAAAAAGAAGGTAAGGTTCGGTCGTGCATTCTCATTAAAAATAATATAAGTTGGTTTCTGTTATCAAATTTCAGTAACGGAGATGTAGCAGCGATCAGCATTGAGGTCGATAAACGAAACCTCTGGCTAGTATCAGCTTACCTGGCTTATGATAAAGTGGATACCCCACGAACCATTCTAGGTGAGCTAATCTTGGAGGCTCAGAAGCGCAAGGTTGGAGTTGCAATCCTTGGGAGTGATACAAATGCTCATCACACGATCTGGGGAAGTACGGACACAAATGAACGAGGTGAGTTACTCCTTGATTACATTTTAAGTACTAACCTTCATATTTGTAACATAGGCAATAAGCCGACCTTTATAACTAGTAATAGACAGGAGGAATTGGATATTACTCTTGTCTCAAGCTTTTTGACGATTAGTCTATTAAACTGAAGGGTGTCGGAGGACCACTCCTTTTCTGATCATTGTTATCTTCAATTTGAAATGGACTTGGCTTCTCCAAAAAGTCCAATCTACAGAAACAGGAGGAAAACCATCTGGGATACCTTTAGAACTATTCTGGGTAATTCACTACCAGTTCCGGTGCCAAAACTTCAAAAAACTGCGCAAGAGATCGATGGCTTGGTGTACGAGTTGTCCAGCGCTTTTAATGAAGCGATACTGGGCTCTAGTCCCCTAAGCAGGCCTATGGGTAAATCTCGGCCACCCTGGTGGTCCAAGGAGATTCAACAAACACGTCGAAAATGCAAAAGACTCTTCAAAACAGCACGGAAAACAAAATCTGCTGTAGACTGGGACTCCTATAAGGAAGTCCTCAAAATTTACAAATATCAATTGAGAAGTGCCAAGAACAGCTCTTGGAGACTATACTGTGGCAAAATTCAGGAGTGTTCGGAGATGTCTAAGCTACGCAAAGTACTAGCAACTGGTCCTTCTATCCCAAGTTATCTTCAACGGCCGGATGGGATATGGACCACTAATAGTGCGGAATCGCTGGAACTTCTGATAGAGACTCATTTTCCTGGTTGTTCCGAATCTGTACCTAGCACATCTGTAGGTAAAAGGGCAAGTAGCCCCATAGGCCAAATTATTAGCAGAAAAAAGATCCTGTGGGCGATAAACAGTTTTAGACCATATAAGTCGCCTGGATTTGATGGTATTCTGCGGATTTTCAACAAACTACGGATCTACCAATTTTCTGGTTAGAGGTAATTTTTAACGGCAGCCTAGAACTATGTCACATTCCTAGTAAATGGACAGAAGTGAAGGTTGTTTTCATACCTAAGGCGGGAAAACGCCCACACTGCAATCCCAAAGACCTTATACCGATTAGCTTGTCTTCCTTCCTTTTTAAAACACTGGAAAGACAAATAGAAGCTCATATTAGAGGCATGATTGTGTCGAAATGCTGTCCGAATCTCAACATGCCTATTGCAAGGGGAGATCTGTAGGGACCGCTCTTCATTCTCTTGTATTTTTCATTGAAAAATCTTTCGAATATAGAGACTACGCAATGGTAACCTTGTTAGATTTGTTAGATATTGAGGGGGCCTATAACAATGTGCTTCCAGGGGCTATAACTCGGGTACTTTCAGATCTAAGAGTGGATGAATCATTCAAGGACTGGATAGATCAGATGGTAAGAGGCAGTATCATAAATGCCAGTTTTGGGGCATCCTCCGTCAGAAGATTTGCAAGCAGAGGTACATCGCAGGGTGGCGTACTGTCCTCCCTGCTTTGGAACTTGGTCATAAATGACCTGTTGCTGAGACTGGAGGACGGTGGCTTCAAGGTGGTTGCCTATGCGGATGATGTTGCTATTGGTGTCCGTGGTAAATATCCCGGCACCCTTAGTGAACTTATGCAGAATGCCCTGGGCACTCTTTCATTATGGGCCAATGGCTGTGGGTTGAATGTGAATCCAAACAAAACCGAATTGGTTCTCTTCTCTAGCAAATATAAACTTCCTCACATCGATCCTCCCACTTTAAACGGGTTCAGCTTGACTTTTACCGTTGAAGAAAAGTTTCTGGGTCTCGTTTTGGATAGTAAATTATATTGGAAACCTAATATTCTCGAAAGGGTAAAGAAAGTTACGGTAGCACTATACTCTTGCAAAAATGCCATTGGGAAAGGATGGGGCTGGATCCCTGCATCGTACATTGGCTTTATACTGCAGTAGTCAGACCCATACTCTTGTATGGATCAGTGGTGCACTGAGGAGCACATCCACTCAGGCACTAGAGACTCTGCTATTTTTGACTCCTCTAGATATCTTCGGGAAACAGTTGGCAGCTTGTACTGCCATACGGCTGAAATCCATCTTAATGTGGACCTGCAACAATACCGGGTACTCATTTATATTGTGCAACAAACAAATTCTCAAGACCACCGACTATACTGTCCCGTCACTATCTTTTGACACAAAGTTCCGGACTAGGATCCCATCCAAGGAGGACTGGATCATGGGTGCAGTTTTGGAGCCAGGAGTTATAAACTTCTTCACTGATGGTTCAAAACGGGACGGGAAAGTCGGGGCAGGAGTGTTCTGCGAGGAACTCCTGTTAAACCTCTCCTTCTCTCCCCGACTACTTTAGCATTTTTCAAGCTGAAGTAACTGCCATAAAGGAAGTCGTAGACTGGTCGAGGTATAATGTAATATCAGTTTGTGATATTCGCATATATACGGACAGACAGGCTGCCATTAAGGCGCTTAAATCACACCTCCTCACGTCGAAAGTAGTCCAGAACTGTCTCTCATCTCTAAACGAGATGGCAGATCAGTTCAACATCCACATTTTATGGGTGCCAGGACATTTCATAAGTACAGGGAATATAAACGCCGATGAACTTGTTCGACATGGTATAATGGACCACTTCTGAGAAAGCAGAAAGGATATTGAAATGCCTCTTGCGGTATGCAAACTGCTGCTTAACTTGCGTAATAACTCGGCAGGTCTGGCCAAAGTTGAACTTGGCGAGATCCAAACAGCTGATCTCACTTCACCGAAATCAGATCAGTGTGGTTGTTGTAGTGATACATAGACTTGGTGTCTTCTCACATGACTATGTCGTAGTTGCGAGGACGAAGAGGAGGATTCGAGGATTTTTCGTATTCCTTGCACCTGCCCTCGTGTGGCACGAAACAGACTAAAGTTTCTAGAGGCACCCCTCTTCAAGGACCTGATGGACCTCTGTAGGGTGGACGTCAGGAGTATCCAGCGCTTTGTTAACAGCTCAAAATGGTTCCAATGAGTTGGAAGAAACAATTATACGTGGTATGGCTACGGACCATTTTTGTGTCTATGCCTGGTCCTAGTGGACCGCCACCCAAACCTAACCTAACCTAACCTAAATTATTGAGATTCCATCAACCATCGGCATTATCTAAAGCCAACAAGTTTTGCAGAAACCTAAAACTATTTATTTCATCTCTCTTAATCTTATTTTTAATAAGTCTTATATATCTTAAGAGTGTAATCAAACATGTGGTTGAAAGAAGATTAAGTTTCTGAGAAAATATATTTTCTGTATGAAGAAATGTTACTCGCGGTTTAACTGTATATTTTATGTGACAATCTTTTGTTCTCTTTACTGTTTTATTTCTCTCTCTCTCTCTCTCTCTCATAGTTGACGTTGATATGAAAATATGAAGAAATCCCTAAGAAAATACATGTGATTCTGAATAGCTACTAAATGAACAAACAATTAATCACAAAATTTCAAAAAACTATCAGCTATTTTTCACTTTAAAGCGGCCATATTGGATTCGCTATTTTGAATTCAATTTGTGTGACGGTTACAGCGGCGTTATTAGTTCCACCATCTTGAATTATAAAATTAATGCATAATCAGCGACCAAGGAAACTCTGGATGGACCGAGTTTCATTGCTTAATGTTAGTTATTGAGGTAATTGTAAATTTTGTTAATAGAAAACTAACATAAAAGCTTCGAAGTCCGAGGTTTTACCATTTTTTTCGTTTTAGGTAAAGACATTGCTATAGTAAGCTACTCGTATATAGTAGTAGTTTATACCAATTAACACCTACAGGCGTATTCTCCACATTTTGTTATTTTATTAAGAAAATTTACGCGCCTGAATATACATACATAACTATAGACGTGTGAAAATAAACAAATAAAACCTCAAACGCATGCATACATATTATTCCTCGTGAATATTAACCACCCAAAGGCAGCATATCGGTATGATATAATTATGCGACACTCATTCATCCACATATACACTCTCACCTGCATAAAAGATACAACAAAACATACCATAGCACTATCCATGCGAAAATTATGTTTGTAATATATGGAAAGGTGTATGTAGAAAAGAATCATTATATCCTGTGGATCAGTCATTGTCAACAATCATTTTTCAATTTCCATTTCTGTATAGAATACATTGTTGTTGGTGCGGTTACTGCTGCTGCTGCTGTTTTTTTCTTTTTTTTTACATTTGACTTGGTTGCTTATATTTTTTTTATATACTTCCATATTCTGCTGTCACATCAGCTCTAACGTACATGTCTTCATCATCATTCCAAATCTCTCTCTCTCTCTCCCTATATGTCAACTGCTAAATGTATATATATAGGTTTGTACATACGTACATATACCTAGTACATTCATATATAATATACCACCGTTAACACCACGTAAGCTACAAAATATACAACAGCAGTACCAACAACAACGTCACCAACGACAAAGAGCACGAAAATCATGTAGTATAACATCACAAAAATGTAACATCATTTTCCTACCCAAACTCTCGCAATTTATTTACCCGCCAACATCGTCGTTTTCCCCCCACCCTATTATCACCATCAACATTATTTTCATCATCATAAAGTAAAAAAATAAAAATGGAAAAAACCACCAGCAATTCAACAATCGTGTCATTTCCATTGAATATATAATATACCAACAAAACAGCAAACAAAAACAAAAAAAAAAACTCTGGCAGCAGCATCAGCAGCAGCAGCGGCATTAGCAGTAAAAATACGGTATAGTACAACAACAGCAAAATAAAAATTGGTCGCACTTTGGAGGAAAAAAAAAAAGCATAAAATAAAAATTAAAGCACAAGAGAAAATGATAAAAAAAAAAAAATTACGAGAGCTTTTTGTTTTGTTCAAATCACGTTTCACTGTTGAGCAGAAATTGCTGTAGATATTATATTTTACTGTCGGTTGTGTGTGGTGTATATTTATATATGTTCAAGTTATATGGTATGAGATGGGGCGCAGCGCACGAGGTTTTTATGTACGTACATATGTATATACATATATATAGACGATGACAACCAAGTTTGGAATGTGGGATATGCGGGTATACATAAATGTATGTTTATTTATATGTATGTGGAGGGAATGGTGAATATAGCGTATGATTTTGAATGTAAATTGGAAACTGCTTCATTTTAGTGGATTTTATGTTATTTAATTTCAATTCAGCAATGGGGAATATACGCGCTTAAAATATGTGTATATACTCGTATAGCGGCATGATATAATCTACTCGTATGTATAGTGTTCACACGAATTGAATAAATACAAAAGCTTTCTATAGATAAGTAGATGTATTATAATAATATTCGATTTCGATACTATAATATCGTTTAAAAGCTTTACTGTTTATTGTTTCTTTATGTTGTGCATGCTGCTACTGTACGTGTGTGTATTTCTGAATAATTAACAATTTAATGGCTTTAGGCGTGTAAAACCGTTTTTATTACATTCAATTAATCATTGCCGATGTTTATACAGATGTATGTATGTATAGTGAGGTGATGCACTAATAGTTTTACAAAAGTAAAAAAGAATTTCATGCTAGATTTAGATGGAAAACTATTTTATGTCAAAAATTTGCCAGTAGTAGGTATGTTGCTAATTGAAAATAGCACACGTGTGCAACAAGGATTTCAATTCAAATTAAAACTTTTGAATTTTTTAGTTTTTTTAAACTAATAACGGCAAAGCGTATGTGAGCTTTTACACGTTTATCTATTTAAAAACTTTTTGTAATTTTGAAAGCTTTCTTTAATTTTTGACTAAAATCTCACGAGATGATCTTAAGTCAACTATCTCAATCTAAGCTACAACTCAACTACCAAATCAATCCCTAACTGAACCCTTTAATCCCTTACTTAGCCACTCCGGTTGCTACATTTTCAACCATTATCATTAACGTGATGGACCACTATGGTGGTTCAGGTGTGAAGCTGTCTGGGGTAACTAAGTTGATACTAGTTATCAGCTCGGTATCTTGCAGTTTCCACAGTTGTTCGTGTTACCAGCCTTTGACTGGATGGGTTAGGCTAAAACACGGCGCTAAGCAACTGGGCTGGTTTAAGTTGTCAATCGTACCATGCTGAGAACCAACCTGACTGAGGCCTAGTTTAAAAACTAGCTCAGTCTGTAACGATGTATCCGGATACTTGACGCCCGGATTATATAGCCTCATCTGTACATCCTGGATCTTTGCACTTTTCTTCGGTACACGGAAATATAGAGCCGGGACTCTTAAAAACCCGGAAACTACGGCTGGAGGGACATCGGCTTCTAATCCCCGCCCTACTGATAATGTGAGGAATCAGTGCACGTGAAAGTTGTGATTCAGACTAAGAAAGTTAATTATAGTGATGTTGAACAACAACCAACGTTTTGAGATAGATCGATGCGCTTTTGTATCGATTACCTGAAATTAAATCGATCGATAGTCCAGTGTGAGATTTGGTAGGGGTTAGTAAGACCAGAAAGTGAGAAGTTAAAAGCCATCAGAAAGTTTCCAGTATATTGAAAACTCCAAAATAAATACAAAGTTTTACGGGCTACTTCCGAAAATTACGCATATACGCAGCTATCAGATCTGTTGGGGAAACATACAAGATTTATAATGGAGTTGGATCAGAGGGAGGCAATTGAACAGGTAAAGAGGATTTGGACGTGACCACAGGGGCTGGGAGCAATTTGGGTACAATGCAGTTCTGTGATGATTATGCAGCATTTAAGGCGACGATGGAAAAGAATGAAATCAATTCACAAATAGCAGAATGGGGTTTGAGGCTACAGAAGTTCAATCACGAGTTGAAACATTGTCCGAGAGAGCGCTGCAAGATGGGTTTCTTAAGCCAATACAAGAAGTGGATATGCAATTACCGACATTTCACAACGATCTAGGGATATTGCCGGATACTACCAAAATATGTTAGTATGTATATATATATATGTTGTGCGTGATAAATGGTGATTCTTCAAATTCACGTGGCTGTTGCCTACGAAAACCATGAAATCCAAAGAGTCCATTTTGAAGGTTGATTAGCAGAAAGCTGTATTTGGTAATCTGAGGTTCATCATTTCCGACAAATTTACCACTTTTACATCGGCGGAATTCGAGCATTATTGTGAACGGGAACGAAATCATCGTACCAGTGTTGACTGGAAATCTTTGGAAAAGCCGATTGAGTGGTAGAAGCATGTGCCTATGGTGCAAAATTTTATCAATAATAATTCTCAAATAGTGCTGAAGATTTACTAGTAAAGGATATGATTGAACAGGAATTGGCTAAATCATTTTACGAAGAGCGAGCAGATATGAGAGAGCAGGTAAGACGGTCGATTATGAACATTCAGGAAGAGTATAGGATCGGTTACGATTGTAAGTGGAGAGAGGCGCCGAAATACAAAGTTGGGCTATTGTGGCTATCAAAACTATACAGTTTAGCAATTAAATAATAATAATTACAAGTTAAAGCTACACATCTGCAGCAATTGACTCACCAGTTGCGTTGAAGAAAACAACATTTCACCATGATTTCAAAAGGCTTAAAGAGTCATTGTCCAGAATTTTAAACTCAACCGATTCCATTCAGATGGACATCTACAGCTGGTCTCCTCATAATTTAATTCTGTTGGAATAATTTGTTTACTGTCGCATCCGAGGTAAATCACCAAAGAAAACGTATCTTAGTTTTTTTATTTGTTTTGTCCCAAAGGGTTACAGCAGTCTACTACGAGCTTGAGTCGATGTATCAGATCGATTTTCAATTTTGAGTATTTTGGAATCATTTCGGTCGAGCGAATATTTACGATCCCTATCACTGGTGGTAATTGACCAGATTATTGAAATGCTTGGCAGTGGCGACGAAGGATTGGTTCGTGTGGCTTGCGCCTCATGTTTTACAAATTTACTTCAGCACGTTCTTTCAACTCACACTCAAACCTGATTTTTATTTATTTATTTATTTGTTTATTTATAGCAAAAATGGCTTACATAATTAAAAAACATTATAAAAAGTTAAAAAAATGTATACAATAAAAGAATAAAAGATATAACGACATCAATAGATCAAACAATTAACAACAAAACAAAAAGACATTTAAAACAAAATCTTAGCGATTCGTTTTTTAAATTCATCCCTGGAAATATTGAAATCGAAACAATCTGCTACGGCGTTGAGATCTCGTTGAATGCGCACTATAGGGCCATGGAAGCTGTAGTTGCTACTTGCAGTCGGAATATGAAGAAGTTTCCGGGGGCGTAAGTTGCGTTGAAGAGCATAAATATTAAAACATGAAAGAATGTCAGAACAGTCTATTTTACCACAAATGATGTCACGCGCAAATGTGGCACTTGCGCATGTACGTCTAGCACTTAGAGATTGGAGATCCAGAAAACGGCATCGGTCTACATATGGTGATAGTCTGAAATTATTGTTCCGCTCGAAAGACGGTAATTTTCTGAGAACAAATACCAAAAACTGTTTCTGAATACTTTCAATTCTGATTGAATGAGACTCATAGAACGGAGACCATATGACAGTCGCGTACTCAAGCTGTGAACGAACAAATGAAGTGTACAGTGACTTGAAAGTTAATGTGTCGTGGAAATCCTTCGAATTTCTTTTAATAAACCCCAACATCGAAAAGGCTTTATTAACAACCGCATCGATGTGAGAGTTAAACGTTAAATCCGAGCTAAAGATAACGCCCAAATCTGTAACCATATTAACCTCTTCAAACTAACGTCATTTAGATAATAGTTAAAAACTACAGGAGACTTAGATCTGGAATAGGTGATCACGTGACACTTATCAACATTCAGAAACATAAGGTTAGTAACACACCAACCGCAAAATGTGTTGAGGTCCCGCTGAAATTGATCGCGATCCAATTCACATGAAATATTTGCATATATTTTCATGTCGTCAGCAAATAGAATACAGTCTGCGAATTTGAAGCAATCAACAACATTGTTAATGAACAATAAAAATAATAATGGACCCAAGTGACTACCTTGAGGCACCCCAGATGTCGCAATAAAACATTCTGAGAACGTATCGTTGATCTTGACAAACATTTTGCGATCCGATAAATAAGACATAAGCCAATTTAAGGGAATAATGTCGCAATTAAGTTCACTGAGCTTATTCACTAATAACCTGTGATTAAGTTTATCGAAAGCTTTAGCGAAATCGGTATAGACCACATCGACTTGAACTTTCGAGGCAACAGAATTAATTAGATTATTTTGAAAGACCGCTAAATTTGTGACCGTTGAGCGGCCAGGAAAAAATCCATGCTGACGTGTGCTAATAAGTTGCTTGGAGTGGAAGTAGATCACTTTGTTGACCATTGACTCGAATACTTTAGGAATGCAAGACCGTATTGCAATTCCACGATAATTTGTTACATCACTGCGGGAACCGCTTTTGTGGATCGGTATGATACTTGATGTTTTCCACAGATCAGGAAATTTGCCTTGGCTGAGGCTCAAATTAAATAAATGGCACAAAGGAGCGGCAAAACCAAATGCACACTGCTTCAATAGAGACACTGGTAAACCATCTGGTCCAGGACCTTTAGAAACGTCCATGTTCATCAAAGCCGTCATCACGTCAAGTTCTGAAAAAACAATTTTTGAATTATTGGTGTTAGCCACTTTAGGAGATAATGAGCTATCCTTAACAAAAACACTGCTAAAATATTCAGCGAAAAAACCACAGATTGCCTCTGGATTATCTGATTTTCGACCATGGAATTCTAAAAATGGCGGCAAGCCGTTATTATGGTTCTTATTTTTGACAAATCTCCAGAAATTCTTCGGATTACATCGCAAATCGTCTTCAATATCAATTATGTAATTGTTATAGAGGAATCGGTTGAGATAGCAAAACTGCTTGCGCAAAGACTTAAACTGGATATAGTCATGGGCCAACCCTGTACGCCTAAACTTCCTATGACATTTATTACGTAGGACTTCAAGTTGTTTCAGTTCTTTGGTAAACCATGGGACGTTGCGGGTATGAGACTTTCTAATTAATTTTTTAGGAACAAATTTTTCAAAAGCAACCTTCAACAATTCATTGAAGGTATCTAATGAACTGTTGATATTAATGTTTGACAGTGTACCAGCCCAATCAACTTCAGCTAAAAAATCATTTAATGAGCTGTGATCGGCGTGCGAAAAATCAAATGCTGTACAATTTTTGGTAAAGTTTAAATTATTAGAAGTTTTGTAGAACAACTGAAATGAAACCGGGGTATGATAAACACTCGAAGATCCGGCAAAGTCGTCGCATGATTCTAGTTTAAAAGAACTATTATTAGTGTAGAAAACCAAATCCAGATAAGTGCCGTGGCTGTTTGGTACACTGTTTATTTGTGAAGTACCCATGTTTGCCATAAAATCACAAATTAAGGCGGAAGAATCATTCGTATTAGCAGGAATGAACATATTGTCAACCATCATCCAAATTAGATCTGGAAAGTTGAAATCGCCGAAAATAACAAAGTCAGTGTTATCAGAAATATAAGGTAATAAATTACATGAGAACTTGTCAACAAAATCTTGACAAAATATCGAGGATGGCTCTAGAGGAAAGTAGACTGTGCTAATTATTAAGTAAAATGCACCTAATTTGAGTTTAACAGCAATGAACTCAATGATTGGGTCGGAAAATAAAAATTCACAAGAATAAATATTCCGAACTGCAATAAGCACACCACCACCTTTACGTTTTGTACTAAGGTTATATCGATCGCGACGGAAAACGCAAAAATCCGAAGGGAAAAACTCCGCATCATTGAAATCCATTGTAAGCCATGTTTCGGTCAGAATTATTACGTCGTAATCAGATTCCAATATTCCAAGATAGAAATTTTTTGATTTTGATCGCATGCCACTACAATTAAAATAAAAAATTGATAAGCTATTGATGCAATTGTTAGATCCATTGACGACATTGTTAGAATTAGATAAACATGAATTTAGAATGTTAGGATGAACTGTGATAAGATTATTGTTAAAATTTGGTAGATTAGAATTTAAAATATTGGAATTTAATGCATTTAATGAAATTAAATTGACACTTTGCTGCGAGCTCCTTCCTCGTTTTTTGAATCGCGCCTTTCTTGAAAATCGCGAACTAGAACCCCAGGTGACCAAAAATCAGGATTTTTCAAGGTACCATGCAAGTTATTGATGACTCCAATCTTAAAAGACACAAACGTCAGTTCTGCTGGATCCCGGTCTCTAGGGAACAGTGAGAAGCAGGACACGTTTGATGGATTAAAAACGCTGTTTTTGAACGTAATGTACCGGGATATCGATTCGGAAGTAGTTGTTGGATGAAGACCGGAAATGTACAAATACTTCCTTCGAACCACAGGCACTGTACGCAATTCCATGACTGGACAATCCGAACCTGGAACATCAGACCCCTCAGCTCGAACGGCATCCTGACATGACAGTAATGGCGAAGAGTTCGATACGACAGATGAAGAAATTACCGTTGGAATGTTCGTAATAACACAATCGGACGACAACAGCGGGAAGTGTGGAGGCTGTAAGCCATCAGTGACCTGGACGTGGCGCTGGGAACTGCCATCAGTTATTTCAGATGTAGCCGTTGTAATGATATTATTAACATTTCTCTTAGATCTTGTTTCCATATTAGTTTGCACAATACTTTGCGTAGCTTTTTTTTTTAATTTTGAAGACGACGGCTGCTGCGATGGTGGTAATGGTTTTAATAAACTTTCCACGTTACTATTAATAGCGGCAGATGTTTTGTTTATCAAGCACAAGGACACTGATAAAGCGTCAATAGATTTACTCATGTGATCATTCTGTGCCTTGATAATTTTAAAAACATCAATGCACATACCACATCGCCAAGAAAAATTCGGAATTACCGAGATGGCATCGAACACAGGCTTTTTAATCCCTGTACATTCAAAGTGAACGAGTTGATTGCACTCACCGGCACACGTAAAAAAGTTTTCAGACACTTTCATATTACACACACAGCACAGAGACATTGTTGAGAAATGACTTTAATAGTTTATAACACAACTCACTTTTATAAAAATATATTTCGATTGAACCACAAATTAAATTTCAAAATTTTATCAAAATTATTTTTATTCAAAATTATTTTGACTTTTCAACACGAAAAAAAAAAAAACACAACCGTTCACTAAGGTAACTATATTTGATTTGATTTGTTAATTTTTAAAAAATTTTAAGTTTATAACGTTTGTGAAAGCTTTCAGTTTGACATTGTTCTTCTTTGTCCCATATTCTAACTCTCAACTTCAGTAATGGTGCTAGGGTGAAAGCTTTTAACGGCAGTTTTGAACTTCGATTTTCATACTTTTTGATGGCTTATGTTACCAAGCTGAAATTAACTAAGCTAAGAAGTTTGCGCTTTTGCAAGTTTACAAAAGTTCATATTTATATTTTGTATATAGCTTGTACATGTTAAATATTATTTTATTCTTAGAATTAAGGATTTGTAAAAGCAACGAAGTTGGATTTTTTAACAAACGGTTTTATGATAAATCTGTTGAGCTTTCAACTAGATTCACGTAGTTACTTTACCTAGTTTGATGTTTTGAATATACTATAAATTTTGATATAGAAGATTTTTGGGTTCAAGTTGTTTTTGAAGCATCATTTTTTAGCTTTAAAGGAAACTGGGTCTTTAAAGCAACATAGATATGAATGATTTTACATAAACAGAGCTTTGTTTTATTTTTTTTTAAATCAAGCATTTTAAAATTATTCATTTTTGAAAATTTCGTTAAGGTCAACGTAATATTTAAGCTTTTATTTAATACTGGTTACTTATCGCATCAAACCAGAGAAGCCTGAGGAGGTCATTGAGATCATCCAGGCTATTAACCGACATCTTCCGGCAAAGAACTGCAAGATAGTGAAACAAGAGGAGGCCAAAGGGGGCTATATGTTGACAGTTATGCTGTTAAACAGGTAGTCCCTAACTCTCCTCGCGGAAACAAAGGGAGTGATCAGCTTCGGATTCGGGTCGATCACTCTCAATGTGTATAAGAAGTATGAGGTGGACACGCAAGTGGGAAACCAGCCTGGGTAAACGTCGAGAAGGAAGGGGTTGATCTTCCGGAGACAGATATGGATACCGAAATGATGGTTGTTCAAGCCTGCTCCCTTTCTTTGGACTCTGATGGGGAAAACCTGTTGAAGTCTCCGCGAGAGGGGGATGGCAACGACGACCACATAAAAGGATGAAAAGAGAAGACGGGCGGCGAAACTGGGGAAGCACTGGGGAAGCACAAACATTAATGAGAGGGGTGAGTTATTTTTTGAATACTTATTAAATACTAACCTTTTAGTTCGCAATATTGGGCGAGAACCAACATTTATTGTCAGGAATCGACAGGAGGTCTTGGATATGACATTTGCGTCAGATACTATTTTTCATATAATCAGCGGATCGAGAGTGGATAATGAGCACTCATTCTCTGATCACGGGTATGTAATATATAACCTCAGTGTCAACCCTGTTACCCGGAAAGCCTTCAGGAATCCTAGAAGGACAAACTGGAACAAATATGGGGAGGTGTTAGAGGAGGTATTGCCGCTGGAGATTCCAGAACTTCCGGCGACAGTAGAAGAACTGGATTGCATGGTTGATATTGTCACAAAGGCATGCAATCTTTCAATTAATGCTGCGTGCCCCCTGATAAAACCTAGGGGCAAACAGAAGCCGACATGGTGGTCCACTGGGTTGGAGACCTATCGGAAGGCTTGTAGGGTAGCCTTGAACTGGTGAATCTAGATTATGTGATTACGATAAAGGGTTCCGGACCGTCTGTCCTTCAAGGGAATCCTGGAGGGGCGGATCAATACTGGAAAACGAGGAAGTGCAATTTTTCACGGACGACTCTAAGCTAGATGGTAAGGTAGGAGCCGGAGTCTTCTGTGAGAAGCTTAATGTTAATATTTCTGTTCGTCTTCCTGACTACTGCAGCATGTACCAAGCTGAAGTGGTGGCGATCGGGGAAGTCGTGACATGGTTGAAGCATAATGTGATATCAGTAAGGGATATCGCAATTTATGTGGACAGTCAGGCGGCGGTCAGTTTGTCTGAGGTCACGGGTGGCGCTGAATTGCCGATCATCTCTTAATGAGATGAGCGAGTATTTCAGTATCCAGATAATCTGGGCCCCTGGTCACTCGGACATCACGGGGAATTGCAGGGCGGACGAACTAGCTGGGTACGGTACAACTCTCCAGATGCAGACGGAAAGGGCAGGTCTGGGGAGGAGGCCTATAGCAGCACTCAAATTGGCGCTCAGTAGAAAGGCAATCGCCTTGCCAAATGAGAGATGGACTAACACTCTCACGTGCAAGGTAGCAAAACAGGTTTGGCCAAAACTGGACTTGCGGCGCTCCAAGGCACTGATATCCCTGGGAAGACGAGAGTTAGGATTGGTCTTAGGGATACTGACAGGACACTGCCTTTTTGGGGAACACGCGAGAAGGCTGAGTCTACAGACAAATGACTTTTGTATAAGTTGCATGGACGAGGAGGAGGAAGAGACTATAGATCACTTCCTATGCTCGTGTCCGGCACTATCATACAGAAGACATAAATACTTGGGTGTGTACGGTATGGACAGCCTTTCGGAACTCGCGAACTGTGGAGTATGAGATATTTTACGCTACATAAGTATCACTGGATGGTTTCAGGGGTAATTGGGAGATAAGATCCTGTGGTATCACAATGTGCCACTATTGGCCTAAGTGTGCGATAGCAGCCACTCTAACCTACCCTAACCTAATCTACTTATCGTTGATACTCGTTATGTTAAAATCACTAATTTTTGGAAGGTATGACATAAAAAGCTTTATTTGAGCATTTACGTTATTTGTGAATTTTTGTTGCTCAAAAGCATATTTGAAAAAATACATGTTTCCATCTGACTAATTAATTGGAAGCTTCAAAATTTATTGTTAGTAAAGCTTTAAATTGGCACTTTTACATGTTAGAAGTGAACTCAACAAAGTTTATTTGGTTACACATTTTTAATCTTGATGGATAAGTTATAAGCGTGCGAAACTAATGTTATCGAGTATCAATTTAGTTCATCAGATTTTCTGGGATAAATTTGATATTTCGTATTAAAGTCAAGAATTTTATATTTTAAAGCTGAAAAATGATTGTCTTGCTTTAAGCTTAATATTTTATTAGCTTTAAATTAAACTAATCTTTATTAAAAGCACGATAAATTTGAAAATTATATTTAGTTAGAAGCTTTCATACATATTCATTAAATTCAAACCTATGCGTTTTTGGACTTATTAGAGATCTTGCTTAATTTTAAACCCAAAGTTACGCTTGAACATTTTTTTCATAAACTTCCAGCTCAGAAAGGACTTGCAAGTTTTGAAAAAAACGCTCAAATTTAGGTTTAACGTCCTATTTGACGTTATTCCGCCTACTGTGCCATGTTCCGCCTATTCTGCCATGAATCTGGTAATATTAGAAAAAGTTGCCAACTAAAGGATTTAAAAAGCTTTCCAATGTTTTTAATAAGCCAAATGTTGAAAGCTATTTAGAAGCCAAACTAACTACTTAGCTGATTAGTACAGCTTTTAGGAACTGAAATCTTTACTATTTACTTTTGATATATCACATCTAGGCAAATACACGGCTAGGTAAATATTTTTATTTCATCAGTTGCACATTTTTAGTTTAATATTCTGAAACCTAAAATTCTGCAAATGTTTCCCTGTTTAGCTTTTACATACGACCGACGTTTTCTTGAAAATTTGATTTGAATTTTCTTAATTTTAAAGGAATTTCGGAAATCCGAATTTTAAAAGTCTACAAATGTTTAAATTAAAATTTTGTTAAAAGCTTATAATTTATTTAATAGTTTTGAATTAAATTATGCTTGAGCTTTACTGAGAGCTACATCTGTTTAATTATGAAAGTGTCTATATGCTAAATATTATTTAGTATTCAAGTCTTTTTATGAGTTTTCATTGTTTTTTGTCATAATTGTAAGGAATTTATAAAAGTTGACATAAATTCAACAAAATTTTTATTTGGGAGCTTTGAGCAATCCATAAAATAGATCAATAATTTTGTCTTGCAACGTAGACTTTTGTAAACATGAAGCCAGTATAATATTTGAGACAACATCACCTAACTAATTTAGTTGAATTTGGCAGTTTTATAAAATTTGTTACCAAGCTTTAATTTAATTTTTTAAAGTTTTATTAATGTTTCAAATAAAGTTCAAGAATTCTAAAATATGTTTCCGAAAGATTATCAATTTTTCTAATTTAAAATCATTTCTAAAATTTGCGAAGGTGTAGTGCTTTGTTTAAAGCTTAAAATTTAAGGAGTTCTAAACTGACTCTTTAATAGTTTTTTGTGGAAGTCCAATTTGAGAAGAATTTTAGAACCATATGTTTATGAAAGTGGCTTTCAAGTGGCTTGCATTATTTCAATCCGTTTTGTTTGAACTACTCACATTTAACTAAATAATAAATAGATTCCTAATCATACAATTAAACAATAATCTGATTTTATATAATTTTTAAAAGCTTTTAAGATCAAAGCATAGTATTGTCCTAAATTTTTCAAAACAGTTCTTATTTTAATATGTACGTGCTTAAGAGTTTTGATGAAAATGAGAATTATAAACTGAAAGCTTTTAGTTGCAATAATGAAAACATCACAAGTTCACTGAATTTTAGTAAAAGTTCTTTTTTGGGTGTAGTTATTAACTTTTCTCGCGAGAATTTTCAATCAGCACAGTAACTTGAAGATTCATAATTTTTAGGGAACTTTTTCACGGGGATACAAATGGTTTTTAAATTTTTATATCACAATGGACTATAAGTTTGTTTTTGAAAGCTTTTACATATAAATGGTAGATTTCTTTTCTTTTTAATTCTCTCTTGTGGTTTCGCATTTTCTTGTTTATAATTAACCACAGAATTGATTAAAATTTCCAAAAGTTTACTGATATTTTTAGTATGAAGCTTTTAATACTCCGCTTAGAAACACATGTTTTTTGTGCTTTTAACTAGATTAGAGTATTGTTTTAACTCATTTAAAGTTTTAAGGTATCATTGGTTATATCACACGAAGAATTACGAGTATAAATTATTTTGATGCGACAGCATTTTCAATTCAAGATAAATGTAGTTAAGAAATTTTATCTTACTAGGTTTTGCTGAAAACCAAGCTTTAACTACGAATTTGAATTTTTTACGGAAGACAATAATTATTTAAAGTTAATTAAACCATTCTAGGCATTTGTAAAAATGCTTTAGAAGTTTTGCAACTGTACTATGTTTAGGTAAGGTAAGCTGAATTGAAAAGCACTTTGTTTAAAGCTTAATTTTTTAGCAATAACTGAACGAACTCTTTAGAGCGATGTAGTTTTGAAAGATAGAGCTATGGAAAATTATGAAAGCTTGGTTAAATTCAACGTACTATTTAGGTGAAAGCTTTTTTATTGATAATCATCATTCCTCATTGATTTGTTTGCATTATCCATTTTAAAATGGAAATATTTTGAGCTTTTATTTATAAGAAAGCTTAATTAAAATAATTAGTTTTTACATAGTAAGAAGGTGTTGCAGCAGTTTTTAACACTTTGTAGTTTTATTTCTGGAATCTATGGTATGTCAAGCTTTGTTTGAGCATTAACGTTGTTCGTTAACGTTGAAACAGGTTTACACGTTCACCTCGAAAACTAGATAAGTTTGACTTTAATTTTCTTACTTTTAGAGAAAAGGATTTTTTCTGCTGGCGCTTCATCCATTAGAATGATTTGGCCGCTGCATGATGAAGTTTCGTAATCATTTTTATTCAACGGATAATGAGTGATTGTTTCATTGATCCTATCCCTCGGGACCTCTGGAGCTTAAAGCAAGCATACTAACAACTGTGCCACCGAGGCGGCAAGATGAGAGAAAATAATTGAAATTTGTAAGAAAATGATTGAAGTTAAAATAATTTAAGTTTTAGAAATTCGACTTTTGAAAGCTACTAAAGTTTAAGTGAAAGTTTTGATTAAAGCTTTTGTTTGGATTTTATTTCCTAAAATAATTCAAGTTTATCATTTAATTAAAAGTTTTTAACTTAACTATGATCGAGCTTTACTCGGAACAACATAAGTTTAATTTTGAAAGCTTTTATATGCTAAATATTATTTAGTATTTAAGTTTTATTTTGGGTTTGCATTGTTTTTGTTTAAAATTAAAAGAATTTATTAAAGCTGTCATAAGTTATGTTAGTGAACTTTAATTTCGGCGATCAAACTTTTTTGGGGGTGGCGTAATTCTTTCAAAATAAATGCAAGAATTGGAAAATATGTTTTCGAAAGGTTTCTTAATGTCCAAAGTGAAGTGCTTTATTTAAAGTTTAACAATCAGCTTTAAGCCGACTCTTTATTACTTTTTTAGAGCAACTCCAAATTAAAAATTATTTTAGGATCACTTATTTATGAAAGCTAGCAAACGCTACGTCTTTTTGAAAACATTATGTCAGTCCGCTTAAACTATCTATATTGAACTAAATAGCTTCCAAACGTACTGTTTATACATTAATCTGATTTTGTATAATTTTTGTAAGCTTTTAAGATTACAGCTTAATACATCTGAAGTGTTTTTCTAAATTATTTTTATTTTGATGATTAAATGCTTACGAGTTTTGTTAAAAATGACAAATATTAATTGAAAGCTTTCAGTTATACATAGGATGGATGTTACTTTTAACTGTTGAAAATATTCATAAATAACTGTTTGGTAGGTTTTTGGTTACATAACTGCAATAAATAATGATTACATCGCCTATAAGCTCGCTGAATTTTTTATAAAGCTTTCTTTTAGAGGTTTTGTATTTATAAACTTTACTCGGAAGGATTTTCGATCAGAAACGATACTTGAAGTTTAATTTTTAGGAAAGTTTTTCTCGAATGGAAATCAAGTTAAAAACATTTCGGATTAGAATTGAAAAATTTGCTTAAATTTTATATGATACTGTAAACGACTAGCTTTAATTTGATATCCCATTTTTTTGGTAAAAGGTAACGACCATTTAAATTAAATGCAAAAATTCTAGGATATGTAAAATTGCCTAAAAATTATGCATTTTATTTATATCATAATTTTTTAGAATAAAACTGAACGAGCTCTTAAGGGCGACGTACATAATTATGAAAGAACTTTGGTTTAGTATTAAGTTTTTTTTGAAAAAAGCTTAAAAATATTTATTCATGAAAGCTTGATTAAATTTAACGTATTTAGCTGTTATTTGATAATCGTCATTCCTCTTTGTTTTGTTTCAACTATCCATTTTGAAAAGGAGATTTTTGAGCTTCTATTCGTAAGGAAGCTTAATTAAATAAAATAACCTTTACTTAGTAGGTATTGCACCAGTTTTTCATTCTTTGCAGTTTTGAAAATTTCTGAAATCGCTGACATGTTAAGCTTTGTTTGAGCATTTACGTCGTTTGAAACAGGCTTACGTCCACCGTAGTAATTAGATGGAAAATTTTAAAACCGACGTTTTCTTGAAAACTTTATAAACTTGACTTAAATTTTCTTACTTTTAGAGGAATTGATTGAAGCTAAAATAATTTAAGTTTTAGAAATTCAACTTTTGAAAGCCTTGAAAAGTTTAAATTAAAATTTTGATAAAAGCTTTCATCCAGTTTTGAGTTAAATTGTGTTTGAGCTTTTGGAGCTACGTAAGTTTAATTGAGAAAGCTTTATATGCTTAATATTATTTTCATAAGCCTTTTTATGGGTTTGCACTATTTTTGGTTATAATTATAATGAATTTGGAAGCTTTTAAACAAGCTGACTTGCAACAATACTTTTTAACTATTTAACTGGATTAATAATGTAGTGTCTCGATTTACATTTTTGCAAACGTCAAGCAATTAGAATATTTGTAACACCAATATCTTACTAATTTTGCTAAATTTTGCAGTTTGACAAAATTTGTTAGCGAGCTTTAATTTAGGCTACCAAACTTTTTGGGGTTGATATTAATGTTTCAAATTAAATTCAATTTTAAAACATGTTTTTGAAATATTACCGATGCAGAACGTTGTATTAATTTGATTTTTTTTTAACTTTGCAAATTTGTTGTGCTTTACTTAAAGCTGCCTTGCTTAATATTTAAGGAGTTTTAAACAGGCTCTTCAATAATTTTTTTGAGAATTCCAAATTGAAAAGTATTTTAGACCAACTTATTTATGATAGCTAGCACACGCTTTGACTTTATGGAAGCTTTCACGTGGCTAACATATTACAATAATTCCAAAGCGTGGTATTGCCAAGATGTGAAGTATTTTTCGAAATTGTTTTTTTTTGAAACGTATATACTTACGAGTTTTGACATAAATGACAAATATAAGTTAAAAGCTTTCAGTTACACATAGGGTGGATGTTACTATTAACTGTTGAAAACTTAGATTAAGAATTATTTGATAGATCTGGATTTCATAACAGCAATAAATAACGAAAATGTTTCTTAAAAGCTCACTGAATTAAAAAAAAAAGATCTTTTTCGAGCTTTTTTATAGTTATAGACTTTTCTCGATAGCATAAAGTTTCATACTTAAAGCTGTTGTTTGGTAATTTTTATATCACAATGAATTATTTTTTGTTTTAGCTTAAAAATTAAGTTTCTTTATGGAAGCTTTTACATATGCTTAATATATAGTATTTACATCTCTCTTGTGGCTTCGCTTTTTCTGGGTTATAATGAACCGTAATTTTAAGAATTTGTTTGACATTTTTAGTAAGAAGCTTTTTAATTATCCGCTTTGAAGCATATATTTTTGAGCTTTTAACTGATAAGTCACCAAGAGTTACGAATATAAATAATTTTGGTGCAAATGGATTTTTAATTCGAGGTCTATTTATTTAAGGAGGCTTATCTTACTGACTTTTGCAGAAAGCAAGTTTTAATTTAGTATCCTAATTTTTTAAGGGAGATATTTATGATTTGAATTAGATTTAAAAAATGGAAAACGTAGTGTTCAAATCCTAATTTTTTAGCATAAAACTGAACGAACTGTTTAAAGCTACACGTAGTTATGAACGATTTTACATAAATAGACTCAAGTTTTTTTTTTTCAAAAGGGTGGGTGTTTGTAGCCTAGAGCACTGCGACCATTGAGGTCTATTGTGCATCCCTATGTCCTTGATAAACGCCGCTACCTGATGCATATCCAGTGGATCGACGTTAGGCCACTGGATTATGTAGGCATTGAGGAACTTGAAACTTTTTAGGATGATAGCATCGCATGTGAAGAGTAGGTGTTCCGATGTCTCCTTACCGCAGTCGCAGAATCTGCACTGGTTCGTAAGGGACTTTCACATTTTATGTAGATGACCGTTAAAAGGGCTGAGCCCTATTAAAAACCAGGTAAGGGATCTTAGGGATTGGCGGTCCATCCTCGGTGCCTCTCCCAGACGTATAATATTATAACTGAATAATTTCTTGGCCTGTCTCATCCCAATGGAGGACTCCCAGAGTAATTTCTTATAGTTCTGCTCCCAGTCTCTTATACCATCTGCCAAGTGGGTTTTGGAAAAAGCAATACTAGGACTGGGACCCAGGAAATTTCGGCTTGCTCTTATTTTTACACATCGGTGTGCTGCCTCATTTCTTTTAATGGTGGAGTGACCAGGAGACCACACAAAGGTGACTTTGTTTGCTTTACCCAGTTCTAATAAATTACAGTAGCAGCTCCAGATCAATTTCGAGTTGAATACTGAATCTCCTAAGGCTAGCAGAGCTGTCTGGCTGTCCGACATTATATAGATTTTGGTCTTCTTATATTTCTTTTTGGGAGATTGAAGCACACATACCTCAATAGCAAGGTCTCTGCCTGAAAAACTGTGGCGGTGCTACCCAGTGGTATGCATAGTTCTAGGTCGGGCCCGACAATCCCTGCACCAGTACCCCCGCCTGTGTTTGACCCATCCGTATACCATACAGAAGCATGGTGGTGGAGGGAGGAGATAATATTTTCTACCCGATTGTCCTTACCATCAAATCTGATAGTTGGACCAATTCCTCCTTAAAATTTAATTTATGTAGGCCACTGTTGTGTCCTGACCTTATGGTTTTAATTTTGGCTGTAATTTTTAGGTTCCGACCTCTTGAACCGGCTACTTTTTTAATGTGTAGGTGCAGTGGTGAGAGCCCCAGTATTCTCTCAAGGGCAGCTGTCGGACAAGTCCTCATTGCTGCAGTTGCACCCACACAGATTAACCTCTGAATCTTGTCCAATATTCTCCAGACCATAGGTCTTATGACGGTAGAGCCAAACCAACAATCGTGGGCTCAGTTCCCACATTTTGCCAATCATTCTTTGACAGGTGAAGTATTCGCCTGTATCCTTATTCGCCTTCTCTGTAATATGATTTAAGTGGGGATTCCATGTCAATTTCTAATCAAGTACGAGACCCAGATATTCAACCTCCTCCCCCCGCAAAGGCTATCGGCTGGAGGACAGTTTTGCTCCGGTTAGTGTTAGTAAAGAGAGTGCAGTTAACTTTGTCAGGATTTATCGTAAGGCCCACCTCCGTGCACCAATCATTTACTACCTCTAGGGCTTGTTGCATTCTTTCCCCTACTGTATTTGAGAATCTGCCCCTAACCATCAAGACTAGGTCGTCCGCATGGTAAGTAATTGACCCATCACGATCAGCCACAATAAGGGAGAGAAAACACCTCCTTGGTGGCAACCCCTGGTGGTCGCTACGGTGATGGTTTTGTCTCCAAAAGAGGGACCTTACGTTGGAGGGGTCTATACCCCTTGTTAGTGCTTGTTACTGAATTACCTCATCTAACTAGTATTATCAAAAGCTCCCTGGATCTCAATGAAGGAGCATAGTAATAATTCTTTATTCCGGAGCGTATCTTCGATTTCCGATGTCAGCTCGTGTAGAGCTATTTCTGTTGATTTCCCTACTTGGTAGGCGTGCTACCTAGAGTTCAGAGGGTATCTTTGGAGAGTGTTGGATCTAAAACAAAGTACCAGAATTTTCTCCATGGTTTTCAGTAAAAATGATGTGAGGCTAATAGGTCTATAAGACTTAATCTCCTCTGGGGATCTTTTTCCCGGTTTTTGGGATAAAAATCACCGAACCTCTCACAAGCAGTTTGGAACATATTGTAAGCTGTAGCTGGCTCTGAAGAGTATAGTAAGATAAGGTAGCAAAGTCTGCAGGCCTTGTTATAAAAAGGCGGGGTATATGCAGTCCCCTCCCGGTCCCCTCCCCAGCTTATCCGTTCCGGCATAAAAAACTGCCTCGAGAACTTGTGAGCTCTCTTGGGAAACAGATACGGATGTATGCTACTTGCGTTGAATTCTTTCTGATCCTTCATTACAACACATTCTGGGAAGTGAGCTCTCACTAGACATTCCAGAGTCTCCTCCCTGGTTGTGATTGTCTCTCCATTTGGTTTCCTTACTAGAGTGCCTTCTGGAGTCGACACGCAATAGGTAATTTGTCTATTTTCTTACAGAAGTCTCTTCAGCTTAGTTTTTTGCTCTGCCTAAGAGCTATGTTGTATTGGGTAAAGGAATTCTTCTAGGTAGTCCAATCGTTCGTCCTCTTAGCCCTATTAAAAAGTTTATGGATATTTTGTCTCATGTTTAGGCAATAATTATTGCCTCTGTAACGTTATTTGCCACTCTGTGTGAGAGTTGTATCCCAGTTATTAATCATAAAAAAACGGTTTAGGTAGTTTGTAGCCATCTTCGATCGATGCAGATTAATCTGCACGAATCTTAGTTTTGTTGTTGTTGTTGGTTTGGTGTGTATCACCATGATGTGTATTTTGAGGGATTGATGTGTATATGAAGGTTGCTGTTGGCCTCTTGCCGCGGTAAGGCTGATTGAAACTGGAGGTCGCCTAGTATCCGGAGTTCCATGCTAGATTGGTTTTTTTCAAGGTTTAGCCTGTTGTTTGGTAAACGAGCCAACAGTTTCCGGAGGTCACCACGAGGAGGTAGTACGTACATTTGCGAATCACGCTCAGGTTGCCCCTCACGCAGATCGTGGGCCCACAGACAGGACTGCTTAAAACATGACCAGAACAGCCTGCTGGAGCTCACCCTAAAGGAAGGTTACGGAGCTGGTATTACTACACAGCTTTATTATCTCGCCCTTACAGAAGACGCCAGGCCTCCAAGTTTTGTTTTAGTATTTAATTTTTTTTTAAATAGATGAAAGATTTTATTTGATAATCATCTATTGTGAGCTTTTATTTTTAAAAGCTTAATTAAACAAAGTAGCTTTTACGTACTAGGTATTCAGTAGGTTCACTAGGTTCATCAGTTTTCTATTCTTTGTAGTTTGAAATTGAACTGACGATTTAAAGCGACAAGATGGAAACTTTTAAAACTAATGGTTAATTAAACTTTTAACTTGCATCGCGACTTTATTTATAAAAGCTTTGCACTTAGGTTTGTTATGTTATAATTGTTGTTGTTATTTTCATTGTCGATGTCTGAAATTTGAAACGACCATGCTCATAGAAAACAATAATAACGTCGATAATACCATTTTTGATGAGAATAGGGGGAACAAAATCTCAACGACAAGTAGAAACCCAACCAACATACAATTATTGACACAAAATAAAATTGGATATAATTTCTATTTTTCTCGTTTCGACATCTTCGTCGTCGTTTCTTCTTCTTGGTTATATGGTGTACGGTAATTTTGTACCCTTGGACCATCCTTATGATCCAGACTATATGTATGTATAAACTCTGTGATGATTTTTCCCTTGGCGATACGGACTAATAACTATATGTACTGCTATTCTATACTCTACCTACTGTATAGATAATTTTTAGTTTCGTTATAAAGCTTTTTTTGTGTCACTTTACGAGGTAGAGAGCAAGTACTATAAAATCGTCCATCGTTGGCATGGGAATAGTGTATGTACATATTTATATCGGTTTGAGGATGGAAATTTGTGCTGTTTGAAAATTGTACAAAAGACCGGATGATATGCTATTTTAATATGGAATGAGCTTTTATTTAATCTTTTTATTGTTACATCTACGACAACTGAATAAATATCACTATTTATTTGTTGACATACAAAGTAGTGAATAAATGATGTTGATTTAACGTATAAAAATTATAGGTATTAGCTTTAGGTATGATTTCATTAGGATCGACATACATAGCTATTTATAAATTATTCTCATTTATTTTCTGAATACCAACTATCGTTTCGGTATTACGCCGCAAGAAAGTTTTTGGCACGTGCCAAGTAACAATTCTCCCATTTTAACATGATATAAATTTTCCCCCCTCATCATCATCTTCGCCATCATCCACAAAAAAACGAACATTTTTATAATTCCAAAGTACGTAATACTCATTTTATTTCATGCCCCTTCCCAACCCCACAATAAAAACGAAGAAATAATTTCCATAAAAGAAAAATAAGAAAAACAGAAAGTTCACATCATCAAGTATACAAAAACAACAACAAATCTACTTTATGCCTTTTTTATACTTTGGTGTCACCACCCAACCATAAACCGAAACAAGACAAGACAGAAATACAAAAGATGAAGAACGTTTTTATTCCCATGTATTTATGCATGTACTCGCAAACCCAACCACCCCCCATACTCTGTAAATTTTTAAATCAAGAGATACGAGTACAAATAAACGACGGCAAAGTGAAAAAAAAAAAAAAAAAATTTTAAACTTTTTTTCACAGTAAAAAAGCACAAAACCGAAAATTGTGGTTAAGTCACATGATTTAAAAAAAAAAAAAAGAAAAAAGAAAAAAGGAAAATTACATCCTCTTTATACATTTTTCAGACTGTATACAGTTTTCCAAACGGTATATCGTATACCAAAAACGGAAAGCACAAAAATTGGTATTTTCCACTTTGAAATATTATTTTCTATATTTGAGTTATAGATTTATGGGAGCGAGAGAAACAACAAGAATAAAAAAAAGCTCATGCACAGAAGAAATGGAAAATTGGTTCTATCCCTACTTATTTTTCCTTATTCTATCGTAAAAAATACTTTTATGTATATCTACATGTCTATGGATGCCGTATATATCTAAAAACCAAAAAAAAAAAAAAAAAAAACAAAAAACCGAACTCATCTCAAATAATAGAGAAAAGCTTTCAAAAAATGACTTTTTTATCTTGTGGAAAGTACAAAAAAAAAAAAAAAAATAAAAAATTTTGTTTTTATTCGAAGTTGAATTTTTATATCCTTTTCAAACCTCATCACACAATATTAACCATTCCCAAATGGCAAATAAGATGAAAAACCGAATACTTCTTCTGTTGTGTTGGGTTGTTGTTGTTGTTGCTATTGTTGTTGCTCCTTCGGAAAGGAAAATAATATTCTCATCACCCAAAACAAAAAAAAAAAAAAGTTTTCGGTGAGCTTTTTTTATGGTTTTGTTGTTTTCCCTATATATAGATATACATATATATATATACATACATACATATATACAAATACGTACTTTCACCATGTTCACAATCACATTTAATTCGTAAATGTGGGTTGGATTTTCGTTGTTGCTGCTTTGAGGGTTTTATATATTTTCTTCGACTTCCGAGCCTTCTTCTTATTCTTCGTCTTTTCCAATCTGTACTTCTTTCTATATATACTTACATAGATGCTAAGTCGTAGTCGTCTTTTGCTTATTCGTCTTGTTTGTATGGTGTTGTTGTTGTTTTATATCTTTTTGGGTGCTTCAACTTAAAAAGATTTTCTATTGTCGACAAAAAAACCAAAAAAAATTGTGTGGTATGGAATTGTTTGTATGCCGGGCGGTATGTTTGTCGGATATAGAACATACAATTTGTGGAATAACGATGATTTAATTGCGCGTGCAATACTGAATGTTCAAGTATTTTATATTTTTTGGTATAGATTTAAGCACGTGGGAAGATTACGTTTTACAAACTTTTAAATGAAGTACACTCATATAACTATAAATAATTCAGATATTGAGCTTTTTTTACTCAAATTATGACAGGCGGGAAATATCTTAACTTAACGGTTTCTTTTTTTGTTTTAGCTGTTAAACTTCCATACCCATTTAAATGATGGGGGCTTTAAATAGCAATTAAGCTTAAAGCATTATAAATACGCTTCAAAGATTATCATTTGAATAATTGGATATTGTTGATTGCAAGTTGAAATCCTACATAAACCTTTTGTTGCTCTCAAAAGGTTTTCTAATTTTTTTTTCGTTAAATTATTAAAGGATGCAAATTTGAAATAAATTTACAAATTTTTTTAAAATTATTTATGAATGGAAATGTCTTGATTATTCGAAACTTGATTTACTAATTCTCCCCAGCCCCCCAACAATTATTGCGGATATTTAGACTTTAAATTTGATTGGGGCAAAAACAATTTTAAACTATAGCGGCTTAAGTTTGATTTTGTCCCCGAATTTTGAGACTTAAGCTGGTGAAACCTTTCAGGTGTTCAATTATTTATCTTAACATTCCATTCAATTCTAGATTTCGAATTTCTAGAATCCGCGGTTGCTGTCATGACGTGGATATAAAAAATGCAAGGCAATGTTGTCAGGTATTCTAATTGCCAGCGCTTACAAAACTGAACACATATTTGCTAAATTAAAATGTCCTTAACTTGAACCACAAATGTTTGAAACACTTCTAACATTAGTATTGTGATGCCAATGGCCCTAGTGATCTACTTTTTTGTGAATCTTACTGGGTCTTCCCAAAAACCCGCTTCGCAAAATGACGGAAGGTGTACATGTATGTAGCCAGTTGACAAAATCTCTAGGATCGGTATTTAACCATATTTTGAATAGAACAATAAGCCAACGTACGAAGTAGTAAGCTCCTGATGATCGGCAAAAATAAGGGAGGTGTTCCTGGAATAGATTCTAGTTACTTCATTATATATGTGGGCAATTAGCAAAATCTCTATCATCAGATCCATACAGAACTTTATATTAAACCAACTTTTGTTGGGAACCATCTGATTTCAAATGGTGTTTATTAAATAAACTCCTGACATAAAGTTTTCGTTTTATTTAGGTAATTCAGAAATTTTATGAGTTTTGGAAGCTCCCTTCGAACGATAGTGGGATCATTGGATGTGTACCGAGTTTTATCGTTTATTTAAAGAAGAAAATTGAATGGCGTTGGACACCTTCAATCCAATCTTCCCACCGTTAGTTCAATAATTAATCAGGCTGCCAAGTGATTGGCGAATTCGTGTGCATCGAGCCTATCACCTGCCTGTAGCAACATTGGTGACCAGATCGCTAATCAAATTCGCGATTGCTTCGCTCGCGACATCTCTAACCGCTCGCACTGGCACGTTTTGTTCCGAGACATCGTCTTCAACTCTCCCAACTTTTTCATCTGCAGCTGCCACGGTGTATCGTCCTTCGTATGCTTCGATATGTTGAATCAAACTATATTTTCTGCCTAATAGTATTTGGACGATTAAACCAAAGCCGCTATGGCCGATTTTGTAAATAACAACTTTCTCGAAAATCGAATTCCTAATGTTGCAGCTACCAAGTTGATACCAAATGGGCGCAAACTTTTTGGCATAGAGTATGTCTGTTTTAAAGTGGGAATTGATGCCGACTTAAAAGCAAAAGTTATGTCCACGGTGAATTGGCCAAATTATCTGTTTATTAGACCTTTCAACAATATAAATTTTCGGCAGCGTCAATCACACCGTATGTAAACAAAAAAGGCAAGGTACCCTTCAGAATCAGCAAATATCGAATCCGACATGTAGGATCCCTCAATTTATTACCACAATGACTCTAGCAAATTTCCTAAAAGGAGTAGCCATCAGTAAGAGAGCTCGAGGAAGCCAGGAATTTTTACTAATTTAAAATATCAGTGCTGAGTTGAGGGTCGAATTGGGGTTAAAAGTAGCTTTTGAATTAGTGTTGAGATGGAGTTGAGTTTGGGTTAGGTTGAGTCAACATTGAGTCAGAGGTTCAGTTGGGGATTTACTTGGAGTTAAGTTGAGAAGTGAGTTGGAGCGCAACGCATTCAAGTGTGAATGTAGTTTTTCAGACCGTGTTGATTTGAAGATGGAGTTGGGCGTCGAGTTTGAGGTTCGTTAAGAGGTGAGTTTAGGGATGATTTTAGTTCATGTACGTATATAGTTTTCAGTCCTTGTTGATTTAGGGATTCAGTTGAGAGTTAAGTTTAGGGATGAGTTTAGGGTTGAGTTGGAAGTTGATGTGAGGTCGAGTTGTCGTTGAGTTAGGAATTTTGCTTAGGTCGATTTGAATTGAGTTCATGCGGTGTTGATTTGAGTATTGAGTTGAGAATTGAGTTTGAGGTTGCGTTGGGCTTGACTTATTTGGAAGATTTAGTTAGAGATTTTTTTGGAGGTTGAGTCGGAGGAGTAGATGGGATAAGAGTAAATTTGGGGTTCAGTTGAGGGTTGGAGATTGATTTGTACACTGCGTTGTTGGTTGTGTAAAGGTTGATTTGGAAATTGAGTTGTTATTGAGGGTTTCAGTTAGGGTTTGATTTGGGAGTTGAGTTGGAGGTTAGATTCAGTTGACTTGAGATGAGTTTAAGTATGCACATTATTCTCCGGACCGAAGTTCTGATCACCTCGTAGGGTTTCAGCCCCTTGTATTTTTATTTTAGGATAAAGTTCAGTCGCATGCAATTTTTGCCTCGGTTAAATTTTAACAGAGATTAACGATGGGCTTCCTAAGACAAATATCAGTTCCAGTTAAATTATTATTATACACTTGTATAACTTGGTCACTTGACTTACGGAGTTGACCGTCGGATCAACAATCTTCCTTATCTGATTCGGAAAGTAAGAATTCGAATCCTGTGTGTACTACTTACCTTCCCGGAAATTAGGTTAATAATCTGTAGAAGGCGAAAACGGTGATAGATGATGTTACATTTGCTGTATGTCGCCACTGACGGCATATTCCAGTGTTCTCGAAATATGCAGTTCTGCGTACCGTCTACACACAATTTTTCTCAGGTGAATCGTGGTATTACCTCCCATTTAGGATCTTTCGTATAGTTTACAGTTTATTTTGTACGTTGGTTTAGTTTAATTGATTTTTTTGGCTTTTTTATAGACAAATATATTAATTGTTCATGGCAATCCCAATATTTTCGATTTGGTAAATCAGAAAAATAAAGAGGCCAATCCCTCATAACATATCTACTGAAAAAGTAGAAATATCATTCCTCCCTCCCCGTAATTTTAGCCCAAGGGCCAAGAGTTATACCAATGTATTACTCTTCAAAAATGAGAACCCTCTCTGCTTTAGTTTAGTTGTGAAATCCTAAAAAGGTTCAAAAATATTTCTTTGCGCTGATACCAACAACAATTGAACATTATTACTTAACTGCGAAATAATCTAATATTGGAGAATCATCTGGAATATTAGATGATGCTAACCCAACCGATCGTAGTTTCAATGCCTTCCCAGTTCAATTTCGTGACATAGAAGGTTTTATTCCAAAACTTTGTGAAACTGGGAACAAAATAAACTCATGTATTGACAAATTTCATAACTTATGTAAAATTTATAACTTGAATCCATTTCAACAGTTAACATTTGCAAAGCAATCATTGACAGCGACCGCAGAGAAAGCATTAGAATCGGCAAGACAAATATTCAAAGAAGAGAAGTTCAAAACCAACTAAGGCAACACAAACAGCGACAAGGTGAATTATTATTTGATTGTTTATACGAGATGCGTCAAATTAGTTCGCTGGGAGATGTAGATGAAAAATCCATTATCAGTTACATAATAGATGGTCTAAACATTACATCCCCAAATAAAGTGTTACTGCCCAGTAAACCTTAAGTCATATAATATTTTTTCTTTGATCATATATCGGTCCTAAGTTAGTCAATTTAAAAGTGGACATCATAATTCGGTCATCGGGTTGGCTAATTACCAGTAAAACATCATAAATGAGTTATTTGTATGACACGAAGTGATATGGACTCATATATTGAATTTTTCGATGGCTATTTAAAATGTAAATTTTTTAAGCTGTTTTGTAGATCACAATGTGGTCAATGTTCTAGTCGATATACAGTTAAAAATGATATATTAGTTTTTTCGTGATACATAGCCATAATGAATCATATATTGAATATTCTCAATGGACTAACAAATAAAATGATCATTATCAATCATAGTTTTAGTTGGTCATTTGTTTTTATTTTATTGCTAATATGATCGAAATATGTCTCAATCTAGTTTTAATTCATATAAAGTTTTTAATAGGTCATACAGTACTTTCAACATTTGTGACATTTATCGCAGATTAACTTGAATGAAATAATAAAAATTAATATATTATTAATATTAAATTCAAAATGAATAAAGCAAACAATTTTTCGTTCAATTGGAAAAAATTAAAACAAAGTGGAAAGTATCAGCGGCGTTTAAAAAAAATAGCATTAGAAAAGTTGTCAACATTTAATAAAATGGTTGGAACTAGTTTCAATCAAATGCAACATAATTTGGAAAATGAGGTATCGCCAATAGACTGTCCAACATCATCCGGATTTCAAGAAATACCCATTCAATCCGGCCAAGTGGATAATAATACAAATGTTCAAAATTGTTCTTTTTTTTCTAATGTTAACGCATTAAGTGATTATGAGCATGAAAGCTATAGTATCAGTAGTGATACAATTGATGCAAGTAATTATGACGGCTATTTTAGTCCAAATGAAAATATTACGGACGAAATTGAAAACAATGATATAGATAATGATTCACAATCACCCGTTAGTAATGAAGATGACATACCATTAAACGAATTTCTTAAATCCTGGACTCACCAATTTAATATTAACCAGGCAACCCTGAAACCGTTGATAAATTATCTAAATAAAAATTTTGAAGCTAAACTTCAAAACGATCCAAGGACGATAATGCAAACTCCTCGTAACACAGCCCACACATTCATTCAAATAGAAGGAGGAGAATATGGCATCAGGGTCTTGAAGTCTATTTAATATCATATTTCGTTAATCTTAGGAAAATTATGTCGATCTCTTTAAACATAAATATTGATGGATTGCCAATTTTCCGAAGCTCAAAAGCAGAATTTTGGCCTATTCTTTTTAATATTTTTGAAATACCAGAATTTCAACCTTTGGTAATTGGAGTATTTTATGGATACACCAAACCAAAAAAAGTAGAAGAATTTTTAACTCCATTCGTAGAAGAAATAATTCCAATCATTGACAATGGTTTAGAAATAAATAGTCACAAACTGGAAGTGAAAATTCGATGTTTTTTATGTGACACACCGGCACGATCATTTATCAAAGGAACGTCATATTTTAATGGAAAGCATGGATGCTTAAAATGCACTACAGTAGGAGAATTTTCTCATTTTTCTAATACAACAGTTTTCCACAATCAACACACTCCTCTTAGGACAAATGAGGGCTTTCGATCCAGAAATTATGGATTACTTCATAGAAACTATAAAATAAAAGTACCCGAGGGACCTATTTGTCGAACAAAATTTGAACCAATTATAACACCGTTACTACGAATTCAATCATTGGATATGATTGAAGATATAATAACTGCAGATGCGCTACATATTTTACACCTAGGCATAGTAAAACGTTATTTAGTGGGCTTCAAAGAAGGAAGTTTAGGATACAGTACGAAATGGGATTCCAAAACAATACAAATAATAAATGAAAAATTGTTAAATATTAAATTGCCTGATGAAATACATCGCGGAGTAAGGGGAATAGATATTCTTGCCTTTTGGAAAGGAAGCGAGTTTGCATCTTTCTTAAACTATATAGGGATTGTAGTCCTAAAAAATCATTTACCTATGGACGACTACTATAATTTTGTTGTATTATTCTGTGCCACTACTATCTTCTCATCTGATTACTATAAACTATACTGGCCATTAGGAAGAACTTTATCAGAACATTTCGTTGATAACTATACCTTTCTTTATCCGGACCACGTAACGTCAAATCCTCATAACTTTTGTCATATAGCGGATGAGGTTGAGCGTTTTGGATCATTGCCAACTATTTCTACGTATCCTTTTGAGAATGCACTGTATCAAATTAAAAAGAAAATAAAAAATGGGCGCTTACCACTGGTTCAACTAGCAAATCGACTTTCTGAAGTAACCAAATGTACTGCTCCTCTGGTTTCAAAAAAAAATTATCCAATTTTTACAGTACCTTTAAAAACTAGTGAATCAAACTGCAAAAAATTTTTGTGTGTAAAACTAAGAAACAATTTAATTTCAAAAAAATACATTTGAAAATAAGTGGTTCCTAGGCTTAAACAAAGATATCATTGCAATGGAGTATGCTATTGAAATAAATGGAAGCTGCTTTATTTATGGACATAAGATAAAAAATCGCGATGACTTTTTCATGGACCCAATTTTTGAAAAAGTTTGAGTCAGCTAAGTTCTTTTCTAGTTGCTCTAATTTCGACAAAGAATCGATAACGTCAAACCCCGCAATGTCGGTTGGCATCTCAAGCTGCACGTTTGATACTCGGTTGGTTAAATAATCATCTTTTGTTGAATACAATTGTTCTATAACCATTTGAATTTTGGCAGACTCTTCTAACAAAGGCCTAGAAGTTTTTAAAAGTTAAAAAGAAGCGATTAAATACATTTACAAAAATCTTACTTGGCAGCTTCTTTCATTAAAAATGCTAATTTTTCAATTTGGTTCTCCACTTTTAGTTCTAATGCTGAAATTTTCGTTTCCATGGTGTCTTTAAGCGTATTCACCGTTTCCAGAATTTTCTGCAAAACCATTGTACTGTTTGTGTCAGCATTATTTGTATTGTTCTGTATAAACGATATATCATTTGTGGAAATATTTGGTGGCGGTAGCTCGAAATCGGAATTCGCACCATTTTTGGATTGGTTTTGTACTTTAATTGATGTTTTGTTGAAATATGGCTTATCTTGCAATTTACGAATAAGTTTTCTTTTGGTTTTCATAATGTTAGTTGATTTACTAGAACCTAAAAACAGTTCAGCTGTTAGATTTATAATATTTCCACAAAAACTAATAACTTACCATTTAGCGTCTTGAGCTGTGATTTAAATTTTGAATCTAACAGCACAGAAGATCTCATTTTATCGATTCTTCTTTTTTTCCTAACCTCAGCATGGCATTCTTCTTCTGTTTCTGATTTTTCCATCATATCTCCTTGTGTTTTATTGGCCACATGCCATTCCAAATCGCGTCGTTTAATTTTACATTTCATTATATGCAGTAGGTCAAACATTATGAAAAAGTAAAACGTTTCAAAATTCACTACAAAGCTAAGAAAATTGCCTTCCAACTTCTGGTTGCCTTAACAAATCATTGACTTTATCTGGTGGCCAATATAAGGAGTCAATGCCATCTGCTTTGGCAGCGATACCATCGGCGCAACCGTCGACAAACTTAACCTACCCATTTTCTACAATCCATTTATTAGGGACAACTGAGAGGTACGGTTTATTGTTTTCGGTGCTCTGGACTACTGAATATGCCATTATAATAAATTTATAATATACCAATATAATGCGAAGTTGCACCAGATTAATAATTTTTAAAGAAAAATTTAATTTTGTTATTATAAACTGATATTATTATATTATTATGTACGTATGTGGTTACTCTCTTGCACAATACACGTTATACACGTTGGTTAGTTTTATGTTATCGTAATTTAGGCGTTAGAATTAAAATTCAATTTATTTATTGTAAAACGTTGTTCACCACAACAAAATTGAAAATCTTTTGAGGTTAAAACTTGACAATTAAATTGTATGCTGACTCTCTTTTTCTTTTAACAATACATTTCAATAGAAAAAAAATATACAGAGAAGGAAAATTAATTTGATAATATCGAAAAGTAAATAAGTAAATCATATGGGACTGGTAGCATAGATGGTTAACGCGCGACGTACGAGTATATGTGGATATTGCAAAAAGTAACACTTCGAATCCTGGCTGAAAGCGCAAGAGTTACGTTCTGCAGTTGTGGACTTATAAAAAACACTTTATAATGTTATGTTGAACGTTTTAATTTATTTTTAGTAGTTAGATGTTGGTTGTTCAAAGTCTTATAATAATCTAACTTCTTTTATATTCTTAAGAATATTTACAGTTAACAATCATGCAAAATAATATGATGCGATATAATAAAAATAAAGATAACAAATAATAATGAACAAGTGTTCATTGTGATTTTAAATATAAAGATAATAAAGACTACAAAGAGAAATGAACAAGTGTTCATTTCGATAACTGCTAAAATGCAATTTTATCATTTAATAAAAGTAATAAATTTGGATTATAAATATTATGGTAAGTAAGATAACAAATCTGATTCCTCTTCGAAATGTTTGTTATGTTAAAGACAAATGGTTTGCATTGTGCTACAATGTATTTATGATACAATGTATGATTATTATGTTGTTGTTATAGTGGATGAAGTCGTCGGACGTAACTCCTTCCCTCTAAGAGTAGACCATAAACGCTTGGGTTTTTGGTAGACTGGAACTGCTAAATTGTCTACTTCGATGTTTTCGATGCTGATAGTTGGTTTTTTCTGGCAACATTTTCCTCTAGTATATATATATATATAATGATGCTGATGATCGTGGTAATAATTATATAGGTGGTATAATTATGGTAGTGTTGGTGAGATGTTTTAGTATGTAATAATTGTATGTCCTCTATATTTTGTAACGTTTTCTCGCGAAGTTCTGGTAAGCTGGCTTCTTGGAAAATGTTTGTGATATTTACATCGTTATATGGTTGTAGGATTTGCAAATTCTACTGAATTTGTATTGAAGTGATGTTGAATGTTGTTCCGTTTAGTATTACAGAACAATTTTGATATTTTAATAATTTTACTCCTTTTATAGATCTTCCTCTATAAAGATGTTGTCTGCACATGCAGGTTATTTTAAGTGTTACCTCATTTTTCGATTGTACGTAGATTTTTCCTGGTGTTATTTCCTTAATTTCATCTTGGATTTATTTTTGAATTAAGGTACATTTTGTTGGGATGTTTTGTATGATGTCCGGTATACAGCTTTTAATTTTCGTAATTTCGTTTTTTCGGCAATATTTGATTCCTTCTATCTCAGTGCATTGGTTTATCAAGAAATAATAGTTATGTTCATTTAGGATTATGTTAGGATAGGGAATTTCAATTACATAGGTGTAATTTATAGGTAATGAATATAGGTTATAATGATCATAAATTTCTGGATGAAAGGTTGGTATTTTTATGGAAAATATTAGTTGGGTGTTATAAAAGTATGCTTGAATATTGATAATCTCGAAAATGTATTCATCTGATATAAATTTTACGTTATATTTAATTAGTTCGGTTTTAATAATATCTATTTCGTGATTATTGAGAATGTGACGTGAAATTAATTTTTGTTTGGATAAGCCTATTGCATCTTCTATATTCAATATGTGTTCGTTCATAACGTCTATATTATAGTTTATACTGTTTAAATTTTGATAGATTTGAATTATTGTTATAGAATTATGAGTTATATTTTCTAAACTTCTAATATTAAATTCTACGTTTTTAGTTTGATCGCCGACAATGTTTTGAATAGCATTAAATCTATCGATCTATCATCATTACTATTATTCTCGCGTTACCAGTTTGGATTGGTAATACACCTTTGTTGTCGTCGTAGTCAGTTATTGTCAGTCCTTTTGTTGATTTGATCAGCAACCTGTAATAGATGTTTGATTTTATTTTTATGAGTTTTTCCTCTTTTGGTAAAAATTGTGATTTTATTGTTTTTAGTAACTTGTTCTTTTGAAAATTTCTTTGCTAACTTGTTTCTACGGTTATCTTTTATATAAACTGTTTGTCCATCTATATAGTCAGGTGGTTTAGTCCGTTGAGGATTTTCCTTTTCTAATATTTGATCTTTAATTCGTGAATTACGATGTTTAATTAAATTTAGGAGTTTATCATAGTTCTTTTTATGATGTTCTATATATTCTTGTTTTGAGGTAAAGTCTTCTTGATAATTAAATGGGGTATTTTGATTAATATGCCCATGAATTAATTCAAATGGTGTATATTTGGTTGTTGAGTGAATAGCATTATTATAGGTAATAATACTTTCGCTCATTATTTGGTCTGAATCCTTTTTTGAATCCTTAGAATAGATCACCCTGTAAATTTCCGTTAAGGTAGAGTGAAACCGTTCAACGGGTGAATTACCTGTCGAGTTTCTAGCACAAGTGTAATGTACTTTAATATTGTTTAGAACACAATATTCTTTAAAGATTTTTGTTACGAACTCAATTCCATTGTCAGAGACTATTTTGTCAGGAATTCCGTGGTGGGATACGTAAACTTGAAATTGTTTTATTACGTCTTGGTTGTCTCGTTTTAATAGTGGTAAGGCTTGACCAAATTTAGAAAATTTGTCTAAGATAGTTAAATAAGTTTTATTATTTATAGCATATATGTCTATACGTATGTACTATTTGGAAAGGTCGAGAATGGTCTTCGGTTTTTTCAAATTTTATTTTTTGTTGGTTTCTGTTGTATTTCATTGTCTGGCAAACTTCACATTTGTTTGCAATGGCGTTGACAATATTCCTCATGTTAGGAAAATACACAGTCCTTTTTAAATGCGATACTGTTTCCCAGATACCTCTATGATTATTTAAGTGATGATAATTTAAGACTAAATGTTTTTTTTCTATTTCGTCTTCTATGTCCTTTATTAACAAATTACTTTTTACTAACTTTATTTTACCGTCGTTAAATTCTAGTCTGTATAGTCGGTTGATTTGTGTAGTAATCGTGGGGTTACACATCAGTCCGGTTAATGTATTAGGTCGTATGTATTCATTGAATATTTGTCTCAGTATCGTGTCGTTAAAGTCAATGTGGCGTATGGTCCAACGCCTTTTTTTCGTATTTAGTATTCTAAACTGAACATCTATTTGTGTTCTTTTTGAATCGAACTCTAAAATAATTTGACGATTAAATTCGTTAATACTACATTCAGCTGTAGGTATTGATTCTCGTTGTTGATTTTGGATTTCACTTCGGATGTCATCTTGCGAATCTGTAGAAGAACATGTTTTGTCTACAGAGTTTGTATTAATTTCATTTTCTGGAATAATTCTAGATAATGCGTCAGCATTCGTATTTTTACTTCCTTTTTTATAATTGATTTCGTAGTCAAACTCTTCTAGTTTGAGACGCCAACGAATCAATTTACTATTAGGTTCTTTTAAACTAAAGAGCCAAGTGAGAGGTTTGTGATCGGTGATGATCTGAAATTTACGTCCGAATAAATAAGGACGGAAGTATTTACATGCCCATACTATGGCAAGTAATTCTTTTTCGATCGTTGAATAGTTTTGTTCAGTTACCGTTAAGGTTCGAGAAGCGTAACATATAGGTTTGTCTTGTCCTATTATGCCCTGGCTTAATACTGCTCCTAATGCTACATTTGAAGCATCGGTTGTGAGTATGAATTGTTTTGTAAAATCGGGATATTGTAGTATAGGATCTTCTATTAATAATTGTTTACAATATTCGAAACAGTTGGTATATTCCTCATTTAAGATTATCTTTTTGTCTTTTCGGAGGCATGCTGTTAAAGGTTTTGTAATGTCAGCGAAGTCTTTAATGAATTTTCTGTAATATCCCAATAATCCTAGAAAACTTTTTATTTGTTTCGCGGTCTTGGGTATAGGGAAATTTTGAATTGCTCTGATTTTATCCGGATTGGGCTTTACTCCATCAGTTGTTATTGTGTGTCCCAAAAAGGCGATTTCTTTATGGAAAAATTCACTTTTATCCATTTGTATTTTTAAATTGGCTTGAGTTAATCTGTTGAATACTTGTTTGAGACTTTCGATTTGTTCCTGTAAACTTGTACTGAAGATAATGATATCATCCATATAACAAAGGCAAACTTTTCCTTGAAGTTCCTTTAACACGTTGTCCATCACTCGTTGAAAGGTGGACGGTGCGTTTTTTAAACCGAAAGGCATCCTTACGTATTCATAGTGACCGTAGTCAACAGTAAATGCCGTTTTAGGAATATCTTTCTGTTCAACTTCAATTTGATGGAATCCTGATGCAAGGTCAAGTGTCGTAAAATACATACACTTACCAAGTTTATCAAGGATTTCAGTAATATTTGGCAACGGGTATCTATCGTCGATAGTTTGCTCGTTTAACTTGCGGTAATCAACCACAAGCCGCCATTTTACTTTACCACTGGCATCGGCTTTCTTTGGCACGATCCAAATGGGAGAAGACCAGGGAGAGTAGCTTGGTCTGATTATACCTTGATCCAGCAATTTTGTTATTTGTGATTTTACCTCTTCTTTGTGAATTTCTGGATATCGATAACTTTTCACAAATATTGGTTTTTCATTATTTATCTCAATTTTATGTTTTACCTGATTGGTAAAAGTTAATTGTTGGTCTTCTTTTTGGAATAGGTGTTTGTATACATTGCATAATTTTAGAATTTCTTTCCTTTCTTCACCGTTAAGGTGGGATGTTCTAATCAGATTAGAATTGGGATCTTTGGTTTCTTCTGAAGAAAACGAATGATTTAACTCAATGTTGTAGTTATTCAAAGATTCGGTTAGTAAAGGTTGTTCTATTACGAATTCCCTTGATTGATTGGAGAAATTAATTACTTCGATAGGTGACAGTCCATTGTATGCGTTATAGATTCCTTCGGCAATAACTAAACCTTCTTGAATGTTGATAGGTTTAATGTATATTTCGCCATTTTCTCTATCTACGGGAATATTGAAAACTTGTTTAGATCTAGGTTCTATTGAAAATATCTGGATAGTGATATTAGAGAAATTTAGAGGAATACAAGCATTAGGCGTTTCTAGAATTGAATTTTGAAAATTAATCTTTGCATTAAATTTTTGAAGAGTTTCCAAGCCTATTAACCCGTCGAAATACTCATGAAATTTAAACAAGAGGAACTCTATAGGTTCTCTAGTCTTGAATTCCATTAATCCTTTAAAGGTTATGGCATCATTAATTTGGTGTTCCTTAAAGAGTGTTTTCACTTTGATAGGGGGAATATTTTCTATTCGTTTAGGATGAATATGGATTGGATTGATAAAGTTCTTATTTGCACCAGTGTCGATAAGAAATTTCAAGATTTTTGAAGGACTAAATTTGATAAAAATGAATGGTAGGGCGGAATTTTGGAGTTTGTTCAGTTGGATGAATCCAACTGATCCGAGGCTTCTTGACGAAAATCCTCTTCCTCGGTTTCTGGTTCTTGTGAATAATCGTACTCACTATAATTATTCTCATCATGATGATCGAGATTGGGGTAATAATTTACGTTATTCTGCTCCTGGTTATTTGGGTTATCGGAGTCTTGATTTTCTATATTATATAATTCTTGTGACTGGAATCTAGGTGGTCCAGTAGGTTGGAAGAAATTTTTGTTTTGATTGAATTGTGGTTGTTGTTGGTACCGTGTAGGTGGAGAGTATTTGTTTGGATGGGATGTGGTATCCATCGGTTCGAATTTCCTAGTTTCTTGTGGAATTTTATTGTATTGTATTGGAGGTTTATTGAAAGGTTGAGAAAAATTGTTTCTGTTGGGTACAGTAAAATTCGGATTTGGATTCCCGAATGGGCTATTATTGAATGGCTTATGATTATAATATTGGGGTTTAAAATTTTGGAATCGGGGTTGATAAGGTGGTTGAGACTGGAAAGGTCTTGGAGGTAATAATGGTTGAAAATGGGAAGGTCTTGGAGGTAATAATGGTTGAAAATAGGAAGGTCTTGGAGGTAATAATGGTTGAAAATTTCGGATAGGTAAAGGTGGTTGCAAAGGTTTTCTAGAGAGTATTGTTTGATAGCTAGATCTTTTTCCATATTGAATATTCTGTTCCTTTAAACAATATTGGAATGCTTCTTGAATATCGCTAGGTTGCATGGCTCTAACCATAGAACCTAAAGGTTCTCTTAGACCAGCAAGAAATGTAGACAGACACATTTCTTTAAATAAACTATTTTTTGTTTCAATTACAATTACGTTAGACTCATTTATTTTAGTAAAATTGATCATTGTAGATTGTAGGTCTATTATTTTCGAATAATAGTCCTCAATCGTATTACCCTGTTGGTTGATTGGATGTAAATCTCTAATTAGATTTATTTCAGATCTTTTGTCAGCATAGTGACTCACTAGATTTTCCCGTATAGTATCCCAATTTAGGGGCGTCCATACATATTTAATACTTCGTTGGCTTCCCCAACGATCTTGTTTCTAATAACTCTTAATAAAATTCGTGTACATGGTACACCACTAATTTCGTCGCAAATATCTAAAATTTCGTTTACATTTTCTATGAATTCGAAAAGTGTATGACGATTTCCGTCATATTTCGGCAGATCCTTTACGGCATCTGGTATTCTTAAACTATTATATAATTTGCTTATATTTTGTTCTGGGCATCTTGCACCTTCATTTTCATGTAACGACATGTTACTAATTTATATACTTTTAAACTTATTGATTAAATTTTCTAACTTTGTTTCATCAACCATGAAACAGATATTATATATGTTACTAAACTATTCTCAGAAACCGTGAGATTAAAATTTTTGAGATTATTAAATTTTGATGATATAGGGAATGTTAATAATTTAATGGGTTTGAACACAATATATTATTTAACTTGACTCACCAGATTACTATGATGTGATGAATCATCCCTCGACTTTGAAATACACGAACTTGTTGAAATATCGATTTGTTTGCTGCAAATTTTCTTATTTTCACCAAACTTATATATATATATTTTTTTTTTATTTTATTTTGTATATATATTTTTCACTAAATCACTTTTTATTATGTGATTGGTATTTTTATTAAATACCCGATATTCACTTTTTATTAAGCGATTGGTACATTCACACAAGAGCACACTAATTATCACTTAATGTTATTTTTTCACTTTTAAATTTTTTCGTAAATTGTTAATATACCGTTAACAATTTCCGCGTAATTACTTGCGAATTCACTTCGTGTATTATATGGATCTATTAAAATAAATCCTACTACCGACTGCACCAGTTACGTTCTGCAGTTGTGGACTTATAAAAAACACTTTATAATTTTATGTTGAACGTTTTAATTTATTTTTAGTAGTTAGATGTTGGTTGTTCAAAGTCTTATAATAATCTAACTTCTTTTATATTCTTAAGAATATTTACAGTTAACAATCATGCAAAATAATATGATGCGATATAATAAAAATAAAGATAACAAATAATAATGAACAAGTGTTCATTGTGATTTTAAATATAAAGATAATAAAGACTACAAAGTGAAATGAACAAGTGTTCATTTCGATAACTGCTAAAATGCAATTTTATCATTTAATAAAAGTAAGAAATTTGGATTATAAATATTATGGTAAGTAAGATAACAAATCTGATTCCTCTTCGAAATGTTTGTTATGTTAAAGATAAATGGTTTGCATTGTGCTACAATGTATTTATGATACAATGTATGATTATTATGTTGTTGTTATAGTGGGTGAAGTCGTCGGACGTAACTCAAGCGACATGTGATTTATAAACGTAAGTAATCATTAATAAATATATGAACTTAAATAATAATGCTTAAATAATAATTCTAAATAAATAAAATAAATAATTTGGTAATGCATTGGTTAAAAAATATAAAATTAAAAAAATTGAAAATAAAAAAAAGGAGGGGGAGGTCACAACAAGTAAAAAAAAACTACAATTTTATGGATTTTTTTGAAAAGTCATATTTCCGTCAGATATGGATCATATAAACATCATTAAAAAATATGTTATACGCCTGCCGTTTATCCAGCATTAATTAGTCACACTAAAAGTAATAAAAGAGTCATACGGTGATTGCTTTATAGTTTCTGGTCATAAAGAAAGTCATATGGATGTAAATATGATAGTTTTAGGACCGTTATATGACTTCATTTTGATCACACAACATTTATAATTGGTGAATAATGACGTTTTTATGATTTTATTACATGACTATGTCATATAAACAAATCATACAAAATTGTATATGATCAAGTTAAATACTTCTTATATGATTTGTGGGTTGCTGGGTGCATGGCATCACTACAATGTCAGCATTTCGAAAACAATTTATTGTTTATGAAGATTTTAAATCAAAACATCATAGTTCATATAGTGCAAGTACAACTAATAATCACAATAATGCTTCAACATCCTAGAGATCCATTAAAAACTCGCACTGCTTTAATTGTGTAAAACTAGGACATATTTCGAAAAAATGCTACAAAAAAATGAAGGACCGGGCTCACCAGATTGCGACAAAAAGACTACCACGGAAGAACGATGAAATGAAACACAACAAAAAACCAATGAAATCATGTTGGCAAGTGAAGCATCGCAGACTATCAAGGATAACCATACAATCAATCTATAGGGGCAATCATAGATACTGGAAGTGATTTAACACTATTAAGAGATACAGATTATGGAATAAAGCGGGTAACTTTGAAATTAAGGGAAACCGTGCTATGAAGAATTGTGCATGGAGTGATATAAACAATTGGTTATTTCAAAGCTAAATTCGAGATAGATGATGCACAATATACAGGAGATGTATACGTGATGCCTACTGATACTCTGAGCACCAGATGTTTTTAGGGAACGATATACAGGCTAACACAGATATCACAGTCAAAGCTGAAGGATTTTCGGTATTAAAATGAACTACCGAAATCCTGTTTTTTAAAGAAAGACAGAGAAAATGAAATAGGATAAAAGCAAATCTTACGAACCCAAAATAAAATCAGATACAACGATTTGGTAACATCACAGACGACTTTCGCAAGCAAGAAAGAGGAATTTGAAAGGAAAATTGAAGAGTGGCTCGATAGTAAAATCATCCAAACCAGTACGTCGAATTACGCAAGTTCAATTGTAATTCTTAACAAAAAAGACGGCGGAAAGCGTATTTGGGTGGACTTTGGAAAGTTGAATAGACCCATTGTAATGTATAGATTTCCTCTTCAACTAATAGAGGTACAAATTGATCAACTGCTTGAGGGAAAGGTATTTATGACACTTTATTTATATAGACAACATTATCATTCCTGCTAAAAACGAAGAAGAAAATATTTCAAAATTAAAAGATATTCTAAGAGTTTTCAGCTCAATTTTTAGTGGAAAAAGCGAAAATTTCTGTTTGAAAAAATTGAAATTCTAGGATATGTAATAGCAGACGGAAAAATTAACCCCTCGGAAATAAAATTAAAGCTATGCTGAATTTCCGCGAACCGCGCAAATTTCAAGAAAGTGCAAAGTTTCCTTGGACTTTCCGGGTATTTTCGGAAGTTTATTCTGCAATATTAAATTATCGCTCGATCTCTAACATACTTTGGTACTATGCAGAAACAAGCATTGATCGAGCATTCATATCTTCAGTATATTCCAACCAAACAGGTACACAGAGCTACACATAGATGCATCAAGACTAGGATATAGCACCATATTACTTCAAAAGAGTCAATAAGATCGATGTTTTCACCCAGTGTACTTTTACAGGAGGAAGACATCACCGGAAGAGGAAACATACTCTAGTTATGAGCTCGAAGTACTGGCCATTGTCTCGGAATTCCTTTTAAAATAATAATTGATTGTGCAGCATTCCAAATGACGATGAATAAGAAAGACATAGCTCCGCGGATTGCGGGATGGGCCCTAACCTTGGAGGAATTTAGATATTCTAGAATATGGTTCATATCAAAACTACATCATACAACGAGGTATTTTGTTTAAGATTGATGATTCTGGCCACCAGCTGTTATGTATACCTAAACGAATGCAATGCATCCGGTGTATATTAGGAGACATAAAATGTGGAAAACGAGAGGGTTTCTTATAGGCTCTGCCAAAAGGGGAGTATTCCTTATTTATATATAATATGAACCGTTTGGATCGACTAACTAGTACAGCCATTTTTTCAGTTGTAGGTTCCCCCTCTAAATTTGTCTGGCTGTATCCTGTTAAGGCAACATCAGCAGAGGTGAAATCAACAACTAGAGGTATAAAGTGCAATTTTCGGCAATCATGTGTAGTTTGTAACAGATCGGGGCACCGAATCCTGAAGAATCAGCCATAACTGACGTGATAGCAGAAAAAATTATCAATCAATTTGTAGATGAGAGGGAACAGATGAGAGCAGAAGAATGCTATAATAAAAGAAAGAAAGAAGTGACTTTTTACAAATAGACGGAATATTAAATAGCAATCAAGAGAAATCAATTGCCTAAGAAGCTTTGAGTTGCAGGTACTTGCTGATTTAGACATATAAATCTAAACCGTGATTCCAAAATTTCAAATTTCTTTGATTTCCTAGGTTATTCGAAATTATACAATAATGTCGAGATTACTTAGATTTAAGGATAATTTGATATTTCCGAGCTTTCTACAATAGAATTTCCAAGAGACTTCAAAAATTCGATTTTTTTGAAATTATTTCTACGATTTGTTTGGTCTCAGGTTTGAGTATCGCATTTCCTCGCCAAATTCCTGATTGTGTGAAATCGGTAACCGAAAATTCGAAAGTTAGGTATAACAAAATAGTTTTAGTAGTTCGACTTTCGACTGTGGTGAAATCGGACTGATCGAGGTCGGACTATGCAAAGTATTGCTGTATTGGTTGTGTATTTGCTGTACAATTTGTGTAATTCTCTATTCAATAACAAATTATAGCAAAATGTTGATTAATGTTAAATTAACGCTAAAAACTTAATTGTTTTACCTGTAGGAACCGAAAATTTTCCGCAACAAATACAGCCAGCAATTTAAAAAAAAAATAATTTTAAAGCAGCATCAGAAGCGTAGTTGGAACTTTGCCGATGCAACGGAGTAACAAATAAAAAATAAATTCGCAAAGTTCTTTACGAAGTGAGTGCGTCATAACCTTTTCTCAGTGACCGTGGCTCATCATAATTCAACCGATTTCTAAAACGACAAACACAAATCAAGCTAACCGATAAGTTCGTTTCTAGTTACTACGAGTATATAACAGTGTCCTTATTCTATGTACTTGTTTTTGCTCCGGGAAATAAAAGAATTTTAATACTTCTGACAAGATAAGGTCTTATTTATCAAAAAGTTCAAAACAATTCATCCCCTGATCAGCACTATACTCGAAATATTCATCAAATCCGTTTTGCTAAATCACAGTGTTTTAAGAGTATAACGGCATATTTCACCAAAGCCTCTTTAGTTTATTGAGGTAGAATTCTAAAATGTAATTTATAAATTCAGAATTTATTTATTTAGTAAAATTGACTTGAACCAACAAAGGTTTCGGTTTGGTCTTTTCGGTTTAAAGCAAGGTAGGGATGTCCATTAATAGATTTAAAATAAAATACTACAGACCGTAGATGAATACTGTCGTTATCCTCCTCCAGGCTCCAAGCAGTTCTCATATGTAGCATCTTGAATCTTCCACCGTAAACAATGAGAACCCTAGGCATTAAACTATATTTTTGGTGTTATATTTGTTAAATATTTCTAAACTTCCCATAATTTGTAATTTCGTTAATTGTTTTTGGCTTTAAAAAAATAAAACTTTCGTAAGCTAATCGAATTGAAGTCGAAGTTTAACACCTCGTGACTAGTCGGGTATTCAAACGGAGTTAACAATCAATGTTAAACCATGTCAATCATGAGTAATTCCTGGCCAAGGCTGTTAAATCTCTCATCTGAATTGCAAATTTATTACATGTTTAGGCTTCCATACTCATTAAAAATCTATTAACATAATTGTCATCAAAATTTGTGCAATCCGAAGTTCCGTTAGCAGTTATGCGATTTTTCGATAATTTTCTCGGTGACATACGAAATGGTCTTACAAACAGAAGTTTTATCTACTCATTAGCAACACCACTTCTCTTTATATCCCTAGCAAGACCGATTTAATACCCAGGAACACTTGACTAGTGTTATTATTATTATTATTGGGGGGCCATGCGGGCGATCAGCCACTTCGCACTGCGACCTAAAAGATCTATTGTGCTGGCCCCTGCTTAATTATCCGTCCAGTCAATATTCAGGTTCTTAATGAACCTGACAATACTGCCTCCCGGTACGTGATACATTCTATCCGGGCTTATTGCTCTCCCTCCTAGATGTTTACTACAGCATGTAGTTCCGCTAGAAAGACGGTAGCATTGGAGCTCAAGGACCTCGAGAGGGTTGTCCCACTCCCGTATATTCCTACTCCTGCCCCGTATTCCGTTTGATTTTACTCTTATGAGTTGCTGGGAATTGCAAATCACCTGTAGGTCACCCAGCATTACTACAGGAAGGCTAAATAAAACTGGAGGGTGCCTGGTATCCAGAGTCCGCATATTTTGGGCTGATTAACCTATCAGCCATTCATCTTTCGGCATATGCTGTTCCACCTTAGATTAGGGTTTTTTGTCAAGGTTTTCTCCTTTAGCGCCGTACTTTAGCCTGTGCCAAATGGCCAAAAATGTGCCAAGTGGCCTTAGTTACCAGTGGTTGCCACGAGGAGGCAGTACGTACACTTGCGAATTGTGAACAGATTACCCCTTACACAATTGTACCCATCACGCAGCTGCCTAATGACAAGACCAGAACAGCTCACGTGATGCGCACCCTACTGGAAGGTTACGGAGCTGGTAGATTAATCTACTCAACTTTGATCCCCCCTCCAATAGACGCCAAGCCACCCTTGACTAGTGTTAAAAATTAGGATTTTTTTTTTTCAATCAGCGCTCCACCTCTACTCTGGACATTTCCAACAAAAAAAAAAAAAAAAAAAAAAAAAAAAAAATCCGCCAACTAATTTTCAATGTCATATATCAAAAGTTCTTTACTTTTAGTTGCATCATTCTGATCAAAATATATTTCGAAACTAAACTCAAGTCTTGCTGTACACAACCTTGTAATTCATCAAGTATATATTTGTTTGCAATATGTATGCTGAATTCATATGTGATAAACTGTTTTATCTTTATCATAACTTGATTCTTACAAGAACCTAACGTAATAAGCATAACTTGATTTTTACAAAGAAGATTGAGGAAATACTACAGCCTTTGATCAGTTTAGAAACGGTCAAGTTTGTCAATTTCTACAGTACACATGAGATATGATTGTTAAGAATTTGTCTACGTCACATATCCATACTGACAGGTATCCATACCCCAATGCACTTCAATCAAAATGCAGGAGAACAAGAAACGTGTAAAATGAATGACCGCTCCTGGGGTAGGAGCAAAATGATCTCCATATCAAGAAGTGTAATTGTGGACATAGCTCCTGTAACAGCTTGTAGTGGTTCCTCTACAATACCGCTAAACTGCGCGGTTCTAATTTGATGTCTCGGAAACCACTAACATCTACTTGTTTTTTTACTGACTCCAATTAATCAAACACAATCACCATTTATAATAATAAATAATAATAATTTTATTTTATTTTAATTATAAGTTTTTATTTTATATTTTCACAATTTATAAAATATACAAAATTTAGCGTGTATATAATTTCCATAAGATGGTCACCGCAATAATGAACTTTTTTCGTTTTTTTTTAATTCATACCTTTATTGTTTATCCATTATCATTATTGCGATGATGATAGAGATACATACATGAGTTATACAATATTTATTTCTTATTCTAAATAAATGAATCAAATATACATAATACAATTAGAGAGAAATTCTGAACAAGCAAGAATTTAATTTCCGTCATTCTATCCATTGTAGCAAGCGATATGGCATACTGGAACACATTGTATGTTATGTCCATAACAATCTCTCATTCGTTTTTGTCATTCCTTTTAAAGATTTGAATTTTTATATTTTTGTTTGATCGATTAACTTATTCAACAATAGGGTGCAACTGGGCATGAATAATGCACTTGTTGATTGCACCATAAGCTCTAACAACCATTAAGTTTGACTGTTGAAAACTTCAAAGTAAGCCAAAGGCACCAAACAACACAAGCGTAACAATGCATAGGTAGGACCATATTTTGTAAACAAGTATAAACATCTTGAGGGTCAATCCCCATGGTTTCTTAAATGTACTATGCCTGGTAAAAATAACAAATTTCGTTTTAGACGAGTAGCAAACCTCTCTGAAGGCATCACCACTCTGCCATAAAGAGCTTGAGTTAAATCAGATAAGATACTTAGGTGATTACCTGCAAGGCTGGGCAAATTACATTACACTGAGTAATTAAAATACTTTTCCGAGTTACAGCAAACTCAGTAATTAAAATACAAATTACAATTACTTTCGAGTGGAGTAATTAAAATACAAGTTACAAATACTTTGAATTGTCATTTGTAATTAAAATACAAATTACAATTACTTTACATTTGTAAATTGATAAATTTGATTTGACAAAATTCATTTAGTGAAAAAACGTATCATTAGAAAAAGATTATTAAGATTAGGTTTTATGCTGATGGCTCTGGAACCAAATTTTAATAAGCCTTGTAAAAATTTAAATAAGAAATTTCAAAAACTGGGGTAATTAAAATACAAATTACAATTACATAGAATTTAAGTAATTAAAATACAAGATACTGTTACTTGGAGAATGAGTAATTAAAATACAAATTACAAATTGTAATTTGTATTTTAATTACGTAATTCAAATACATGTAATTCGTTACTGCCCAGCCTTGATTACCTGAAATAGTTACAACCAAGTAATCAGCATAGGTTTGAGCAATAAAACCAGAATTCGTCATCAATAACACGATACTTAAGCAAAAGTTTCCTAAGTCCCAAATCTTACAACGACCAATGCGGACTACATGAAATAGTGGCAAAATACGAAGCAATATTATCCAGCGATGGATCAGACGAAGAAGTCTAAATTACGCATTTAAGTCAACCAACCAATACATATAAAGACGAATTCTACAGTGCAAACAAAAATAAAATTCAGACGAAGTAACAATTAAGACGAATGCAATAGCACGAGATTACAGACGAAAATAAAAGTCGTAAATAATTCGAGCAATATATAAGGTTCAAATAAGACAACAATCAAAGTAACAGGTAGAAATATGTGTTTATGTGCTTATTTTTCTTGGGCCTCGAAAATAGCTTCTTGTAGCTATGAGCAAGTAAAGTTTTAGTTAAAAACTTATTTTTTCTTAATGTCCAACCACGCATTAAATAAAAGTGTCTAATTTCGAAAGTACGAAACAGCTCGCGATTTAGTTCAATGCCCTCGCTGCAAAGCATCACAAATTTCGATTGTGATTTGAAAACTATCAAGAATTTCGGAAAAATCGCAAAAATACAAAATCAAATTAGTAGTAGTCTCTAAAGTATGTAAAACCAAAGGAAATCATATTCGCGCTAATAAAATGTAAATAATCACTATATTCTTGAATAATATCGAAATCACGAAAAATCTAATAAATATCGCGACTCAGATTTATATGTGTAAAGTTATATGTACAAAATTCGAATAAATTTGAAAGTCTTTAAAAATCTCGAATACCCTAGAAATGTCGAAATACTTAAGAAATCTAGAATAAATCTCGATTAATCTCTATATTATCTCGATCAATTTCAATAATACCGAAAAATCTAGATATTGTGACGTTGACACCTAGGGTGTAATAGAAAAAGTTAAATTAATAGCTCAATGTTTTACTGTACTAAAATGGAATTTTCCATGATAAAACTGTAGTAAATGTTGCTAGACTATTCTTATTGGAAAAGTCATGACATTTCTAGAAGTTTGGTTTGTGTATTTAAAACAACGAACGAAGTCGAATTGGATTATTAGTATTTGGTAAGCGATAGTGTGAAGATTAAAAAGAAATTAAAAAGTGATTTAAAAAGTGTTTTAGTGCAAAATAAAAATTATAAGTGATCAGTAAAATTGTGCGAATAATTTATATAAAGTGATTATGTGAATTATCATTAATAAATTGGGTTGTAATAATTTTTGTGTGTGTTTTATTCACAACCCAGTGATACGAACTTTAATTATCAAGGCAAAAACATAACAATATTAAGGAATAATTTCGGAAAGCTTGAAAAAATGTAGAAAACCCACGAAAATTTCGAAAAATTCCAAAAATTCGTGTAAATATTGAATTATTTGTGAAGTATAATTTAATGTTACTAATGAATAACTTTTAGCGTATTTCCTTGACAAATTTACAACAACAATTGCATAGGATAAATCCCCGCAAGAATAACATTAACCCAAAACAAATTGGGTTTATTTAAACATAATTCTAATTCTTGGTTATGATACCTGCCACCAGAATCATAATACATATTAAATTTATATTTTATTTGGAAAGGTTGGCTTTTGTCAATTAAATCAAATTGGCTGTTTTCTTGGAAAACAAATAAACCCAAAACAATTCGAATTCAATTTTGGTCAACAAAATACGCTTATTATTAACATTAAATTATACTTCACAAATAATGCTACACTACTAAGCAAAATGCAATACTAAGCAAGTTAAGGCTAAGTTGAAAAAACCAACCAACTTTTTGAATAATAATGGAACCTGATCTTTACCAAACCTCAGGTACCACGAACAATATAAGCCCGATAAAGATTTGAAGGTACAATAAATATTGGAAGGTGTCCGGTTCGACGGGCAATATTTTATATCAAGCAGTGGGTGCCACCAAATAATAATCTGCCTGGCAGGTGATCGGCGATTTCAATGAACTCACAAGTAATTAATATTTGATAGTATAATGTTTTTATTACAATATAAATTTTTGGCTAACAAACTTTTTTTATTTTATTTTTGATGTTTACAGCTTACAAAACGTACATACAAAAAATATAAATAGTATATCCTCTTCAGTGTTTACGATATACCGGTCGCCTTGAATCGGATGATTCAACTCACTGGAAGTAGACACAGCTTATGTATAGGTCGCTTAATTAATCCGTTGATAGTTTTAATTTTAACGACTCTGATGTTACTATCTCCTCCGGGATGCAGCTCGACTATTTTACCCATCAGCCACTTGCATGGGGGTAAATTACTATCTTTAATTAACACTATATTGCCGAGATTTACATTTTATTGATTTTTATGCCATTTACTTGCGTGCTGTAGGCTGGTTAAGTATTCAAGATGCCATCTTCGCCAAATATGTTGATTGTGTTGCCATCTGGATAATCTGGACACTTTAACATCTACCTATTTATAATCTGAAAGCTGACTTGAAGATCGACCAATTAGAAAATGTGATGGTATTAAGTAATTCGAATCGTCACCCAGCACGCAAAGAGGTTTTGAGTTTAACATTGCTTCGATTTCGACAATTAAAGTTGACATCTCCTCTATTGTTAGGATATGACCATCTGTAGCCCGTTTCAGCGGTGCGCTTGGCGGAATGAATTTAAAGGTAATTTGATCTGCCAATAAAAATTTAAAAATTTGACTAAAATTTTGTTTTAAATTTGTGAAAAATTGATAGAGATGACTGCGCGCTCCAATAAAATTGGTGTCATTATCGCTGTTGATTTCCTTGCAAATCCCTCTACGAGCTATGAATCTTCTGATTGCGGCTAAATATGCATCTGATGTGAGGTTGGTTATCAATTCGTTATGTACAGCCTTTGCGGCTAGGCAAACGAAGATGCTTAAAAAACTTTTAAGGGGTTTCTGCCCTCTGCCTCTTGTAAAATATGTTTGAAATGGCCCTGCGTTATCGACTCCGACTTTATTAAAAGGTCTGGCTAACTCGACTCTAGGCTTAGGCAATTGACTCATTACTTGGTTGAGACTCTTTCCATTGTATTTTACAGTTGTGGACTACTTTTCGAATTAGGTTTCTTCCACCTAGTATCCAGTATTTCTGTCGTAGTGTGGCCATCATTGGCGTTGGTCCAGCTTGAAGGTGTTGCAAGTGATGTTCTCGAACTATGGTTTCTGCTAATTTATCTTGTGCCGTAAGTAGTATTGGATGCTTTATGTGATTTGTTATCGATGCATTCACGATTCTTCCACCAACCCGAAGTAATCCTAATTCATCGATGAATGGTTTGAAATATTTAATTCTGCTTGATGCAGAAATCTCCTTACTGGATTTAATTAACGTTATTTCTAGTTCAAAGTGTTTTAATTGTATATGACGGAAAATGACAATCTGAGAGTTCTGTATTTCTGCTATGCTAATATTCGGTGACGCAGCATTGTTTTGAATTCGTTTTAATTTAAGTTTATAAATCGATGTACATAAGCTAAGACTCGAGCCATGGTACCAAAGCTGGATATATTCGCAATTAATTCATCGATTATGTTTGATTGGGAAATCTGAACCTTTAGCGACTGGCTACGCAATTCTTCTACGGGATTTGATTGGGATTTTATGTTTTCTGGCCAATATTCTTCATTCATTAGCCAAATTGGGCCATTCCACCATAATTCAAACTGCTGTGATTGTTCCGGTACCAGTCCCCTGGAAACACAATCCGCTGGGTTGTCTGACGAGTTTACGTGCCGCCATTGTGATTTATTAAAATGCGTAAGTATATGGCTGGTTCTGTTGCCCACAAATATATTCTATTTATTGGGAGGTGACTTTAACCAATCAAATACTATGGTAAAATCGGCCCATGCTACTAGTTCTGTAATTTCAAATTGCAATGCTTGCTTGACGCCTAATAATAATTCACTCAGAACTCTTGCCACCTTGGTTTTTGCTGATAGTAACTTAATACAAGAGTCTCCATTTGGATTTATTATCTTGCCGTAAACAATAGCTGCGTATGCTTCTTTTGAAGCGTCTGAAAACCCATGCAACGAGATTTGACTTTGTGAGGTTATGTTTAGGTATCTTGCCAACTTGATATTTTCGATTTTTAATAAATTGCTTCTCAATTTTAACCATTTGCTTAATATATCAGATGGCAGTTGGTCGACCCAGCTTAAATTTTCGGCCCATAATATTTGAAAAAAAAAAAAAAAAAAAAAAAAATTATGCAGATCGTTATGGGAGGCAGCCATCCTATTGGATCGAATAAACGACTGGCTTCTGATAATATGCCTCTGCTGATTCATGCGAGTGGCTAGATAGCTCGCGCTTGATGTGCCATAGGTGACGGTTTGCAGTTCAAAGGTAGAAAATGGTTTGATGGGTTCGTCTCGCCATATTATCGTTTGAAACTTGGTGTGCTCTTCTGATATGCGAACTTAACGGTACATTTTCTCAATGTCTGCTGTAATTGCCACTTTATATTTTCTAAAGCGAGATAATATTTCGTAAAGATTAGATTATACTGTCGATCCGACCGCCAGCCGGTGGTTTAGTGATTTTCCTGTGGTTGATTTCGCAGAGCCATCAAACACAACCCTTAATGTTGTGGTACTACTTGTGTTTTTCATAACACCGTGATGTGGTAAATAATAAGCGCACTCCTTTTTTATTACTAAATCGGGATTTACTTCTTTCATATGTCCCAACCGTAAATATTCCAACATGAAATCTTTATATAGTGTAGCAAACTCCTTATCTCTTATAAATTTTCTTTCGATGGAATGCATTTGTAGTATCGCTTTGGGATAAGATTCGCCTAGGACAGATGGTGAGATTTTGAATGGTAAGCTCACTATAATTCGACCAGATTCATCTACAGTTTTTGTATCCGTGAAAGCGAGGTCGGCTCACTTCTACGCTTTCAACCTCCCAGAATCTTCTTAAAAGGTGTTCAATTTCATTTTCTGGGTTATCGATCGTGATGGTAGTGGATAGGTTCGTTCATGATTTGTTTGACTTCCCGGCTATTATTCATCCTAACAGCGTGTTTTGCAAAACTAATTGATTTTTGGTGATAATTTTTCCATCGATCAGCATCTCAAAAAACTATTTGCGCCAATTATGATGTTGATCTCTGCCCCTTTATAAAACTCTGGATCTGCTAATTCATACTGCTTGAGTTCCTCTAGGTTAATTAAATCTGTAATCGACGGTTGTTTGGTGGTTAGTTTGGGGAATACGAAAGCTTCTACTTGGAACTTCGGTTTTAGTTTATTCCACGGTGTTGTCACTAATGATACTGCTCCTCTCTTATACCCGTTGGTAGTTGCTCCAATGCCCGATATAGCCAGTTTAGCGCTGCTTCTCTTTAGCCTTAATTTCTGAGCACATCTTTCCGTGATGAACGATCCTTGTGATAGTGAATCCAACGGTTGTTTTCGTCTGCCACCTTTACTAATGCCGTAGGTAGTAAGGCACTTTCAAAATTACTGATTGTGGTGGTAACGACACGGTGACTGGACGTTGACAGATTCTCTTGGCTCGATTGACTATTGGACACAGCTATATTTAACTCGACTTGCTTTGTTAATTGCTCATGCAACAAGGTGTGGTGTTTTTTGTTGCATTGTCTACATCGAAACCTTGATTTGCACGCATATACATTGTGATTACTATTTAAGCAGTTAAAACATCGATTCTGTTTCTGCATTAAATTTCTTCGTTCCTCAATAGGCATAGATTAAACTTAAGACATTCGAATAATCTATGCATTTCTTCAGGACATAACGAACACACTTGGGATTCTTGAGAGTTTGATACGACGTGGCTTCTAACGATTGATTTTGAATGAGCATTAGCGACTGAGAACGTTTGTTCGAATATTTAAGTGAATCAAGAGCATCGATTCTTTTGGCTGTAATATTTAAGTGAATCAAGAGCATCGCTTCTTTTACACTATTTGCTATTGTAACAGATGAGTACAGCTTACAAAAGGTACATACAAAAAACATAAATAGTACAGACACTTTCTGACAGATGGCTATTCATAAACTCACAATTTAACTTGAGAAAGGCTTTTTATGCAGCTGTCAAAATAACAAAGTTGTTTAACCGATGTGAAGTTTTTGGACACTTTTTTTTTGGGACAAAAATTTAAGCGAGTGTACTGTGAAGTTTTTGGACAAAATTAAGATTTTAGAAAAATTAAGTTTTTGGACATATATTTATGCGGGTGTACATCCTTTAAGAGTGTATTTAACAAAAATAACGTTATTCAAATAAAATAGGCCTCAAATAATTTCTAACAATCATTTTTAATTTTCTTTTCAACAATTCAACGAATTAAGCCCCATAGGGCCTTTGCAAAAAAATTTTGAAAGTTGTTAATAAATCGACGAATTTCGTTTGGAACAAGGACGTTGTTCTCTATTATACCAAATAGCAAAAATTTTAGAGATTGGCTCATATAGTGACTATATAGGTTGTAAAGGGCATACATTGCGGAATTTAAATCACTCAGTGCTATTTTGATATGAGCCGTAGGGCTCTTTCAAAAAAATTTTGAATATTAATAAATCGACGGATTTCGTTTGGAACAAGGACGTTGTTCTCTATTATACCAAATAGCACGAATCTCAGAGATTGGCTCATATAGTGACTATATAGGTTGTAAAGGGCATACATTGCGGAATTTAAATCACTCAGTACCATTTTGATATGAGCCGTAGGGCTCTTACAAAAAAATTTTGAATGTTAATAAATCGCCGAGTTTCGTTTGGAACAAGGACGTTGTTCTCTATTATACCAAATAGCATAAATCTCAGAGATTGGCTCATATAGTGACTATATAGGTTATAAAGGGCATACATTGCGGAATTGAAATCACTCAGTGCCATTTTGATATGAGCCGTAGGGCTCTTGCAAAAAAATTTTGAAAGTTAATAAATCGCCGAATTTCGTTTGGAACAAGGACGTTGTTCTATATTATACCAAATATCACGAATGTCAGAGATTTGCTCATATAGTGACTATATAGGTTTTAAAGGGCATACATTGCGGAATTGAAATCACTCAGTGACATTTTGATATGAGCCGTAGGGCTCTTGCAAAAAAATTTTGAATGTTGTTAATAAATGGACGAATTTCGTTTGGAACAAGGACGTTGTTCTCTATTATACCAAATAGCAAAAATCTCAGAGATTGGCTCATATAGTGACTATATAGGTTGTGAAGGGCATACATTGCGGAATTGAAATCACTCAGTGCCATTCTGATATGAGGCGTATGGCTCTTGCAAAAAAATTTTGAATGTTGTTAATAAATCGACGAATTTCGTTTGGAATAAGGACGTTGTTCTCTATTATACCAAATAGAGAACAACGTCCTTGTTCCAAACGAAATTCTGCGATTTATTAACAACATTCAAAATTTTTTTGCAAGAGCCCTACGGCTCATATCAGAATGGCACTGAGTGATTTAAATTCCGCAATGTATGCCCTTTAAAACCTATATAGTCACTATATGAGCCAATCTCTGAGATTTTTGCTATTTGGTATAATAGAGAGCAACGTCCTTATTCCAAGCGACATTCGTCGATTAATTAATATTCAAAATTTTTTTGCAAGAGCCTTACGGCTCATATCAAAATGTCACTGAGTGATTTCAATTCCGCAATGTATGCCCTTTACAACCTATATAGTCACTATATGAGCCAATCTCTAAAATTTTTGCTATTTGGTATAATAGAGAACAACGTCCTTGTTCCAAACGAAATTCGGCGATTTATTAACTTTCAAAATTTTTTTGCAAGAGTCCTACGGCTCATATCAAAATAGCACTGAGTGATTTCAATTCCGCAATGTATGCCCTTTACTACTTATATAGTCACTATATGAGCCAATCTTTGAGATTTTTGCTATTTGGTATAATAGAGAACAACGTCCTTGTTCCAAACGAAATTCGGCGATTTATTAACTTTCAAAATTTTTTTGCAAGAGCCCTACGGCTCATATCAAAATGGCACTGAGTGATTTCAATTCCGCAATGTATGCCCTTTACAACCTATATAGTCACTATATGAGCCAATCTCTGAGATTTTTGCTATTTGGTATAATAGAGAACAACGTCCTTATTCCAAACGAAATTCGTTAATTTTCTAAATTTTTTTGCAAGAGCCCTACAACTGATATGAAAATATGAAAATGGTGCTGGACTGATTTGTTGAAAAGCATTTTGGAAATGAGTGTTAGAAATTATTTGAGGCTTGTTTGATTTGAATACTTTTATTTTTGGTTAATAATTGTTAAAAGAAGTATGTACACTCGCATAAACATTTGTCCAAAAATTAATTTTTTATTTTGTCCAAAAAATTCACAATGTATACACGCATAAATTTTTGTCCAAAAAAGGGTCCAAAAACTTCACACCGGTAGTTGTTTATATTTTATAAGAAAATATTTGATTTAAATTAAATTGTATAGTGCATCAAATTATACCGTTATCAAATTGCGATTGCTAATAAACTTAATTAAAGATAAGTATAAATTATTACTAAAATAAGTACAATAAATATATAAATCAAATTTTCTTTAGAACCATCAAATAGATCGGATAGTTTCGTAAATATCGAACAATCATATTCTTTTAATAGGCTCTCAGATTCTCGAGTAGCATCGAACTATCAAATAGACCCGACAATTTTAGACATACTCAAATAATCTTGAAAATCTCGAATAACCTGAAGGTTTCGAAACACCGAATCACCAATTAATACCCCTATTATGGTTCTCCCCTCACCGAGAAATACTATACAAATGTGACTAGATTTGTATGAAATATTTCGGTGAGGTGAGAACCATAATAGGGCTGTAGCTGTTAGTCTCGCATCAATGAAGCATCCCATTTCCATGCTACACTCCAATAATCTCGAGAAATTTTAAAAAGTGGTATTTCAAAATAAAACCGGTAAATTAATAAAAAAGATTCGGTAAACGAGAAACTATATCAATCACATTGAATCTTTTGCAAATCAAATTCAACCTTTAATCAAAACTTTATTTTTAAAAGGCTGAATTTGAAGTGCAAAACGTATTTCTTCTAAATCTAAATATCTGTCAGAACTTAAAGTCATTTTCATTTCTATCGAGTCAGCTTACATGTAGTTACTCTGACATTAACCTCCAGCAACCGAGAAGAAATTGTTGGGGCTCTCTTAAGAAAATATTTAATTGCAACAGGAATGATCTTTTCTTTCTCTAAAAACTAGACCACCGGGTTTTGTTCAACATTTCCTAGAAATGTCCAGTTTTGCAACATTGAAAGGGTAATCTACTTTAAGCTTAATGTGAGCTACCATCTCTCTGATCTTGATTTTGGACTATTATTCGAATGCCTGATAATTCTCATGGATCCCTTTAACCGCGAGCGCCCCCACGGCTACGGGAGCTCCGGGTACCTAGTTACGGCACTGTATAATGCATATTACATTAGTACAAAGCAAATGATGAGACTTTTTAACTTTTTACGAAACTTTAGAATTTAAAAAAAAAAAGCAAATCAAAGTCAACGTCCACCGCGCCCGTTTACCATACGCGATTATACACTTTTTGTGTTTCACAAAAATTTAAATTTGTAAACTGTCAAACCCTAATCTTTTCATACACATTAATTTCACACAACCATGTCGTACGGGTACATCCTATACATATATTACGATTATTCATTCAATGACTGTTCACTAAGAATTCAATCTCCATATTATGCTAACGGTACAGCAACACCCATATACAAAATAAACATTTTGATACGTATGCGAAGGTGAAAAATGAAACTCGTAAAATCATTGTATAGGATTTGGTTCGTCTTCTTCTACAGAAAATTGTCTTATCAATAATACTGTATATAATACTGAGAGTACAGTAAAGTATACGAAATAAAAGAAAAGTTCAAATAATTGATCTTCCTCTGCTCTTGCACACGACTATAATACCAAACGAAGTAAGAAAATCTCTTTTTTTAAATCCATCGTTTTCACAACAGACCAAGTATAAGAAAAGTGGTATTCGAATAAGAAAACGAAGAAGAAGAAGAAGAAGAAGAAAAAAATTAATCTTTTTCCATGAAACATGAATCATTTTCAATTTTTCTGTTTCCGAAGAAAAGTTTTTTTTTTTTTTTTGTTTCGTGTGCCAAGAGGTACAACGGGATGAGACGTATAATACATACTCGTACGTGTATTTAGAGACGATATTTGTATAGCTACACTTGGAGCAAAAAAGGAATGAGGTAAAGACATTTTTATGTTTTGTAAGTACTTACAGAGATACCTCCTGTAAATCTTTGCATTGCAATGTAAGTAAACCCAAAATAATCTTTCACCACAGATACTCGAGAATGTGTATGATACTTACAATATCCGGCAGATTACAGATAAAGTCCAATCAGGCGGATGGCAGAATTTCTTCATCGGCTTCAAACAGAAATAATTACGAAATGAGTTGGAAATCTTACTAACTATAACTCAATTATAAAACAGGAAATTGGAGTTTGAAGTTAGGATTGACATTTCAAAGAAATTCGTTAGTTTTTGCTAAATCCAATACTGGTCAATATATTTAATAATTATTATAATTTTGTATCGTCTCAAAGAAAAAATCGAGCAGGAATTAGATCGTCTGGTTAAAGAGAATTGTTTAATTCCCCTTCGTCATAGTTCGTTGGGCGTTGAAATGTTCGAATTTGTATAGACTGCAAAGCTACCATAAACCAATTTGTTACAACGGAGCATTATCCTCTTCCAAAAATAGAGGATATCTTTGCAAGCTTAACAAAATGTAAAGTCTTCTATGTTTGGATCTAACGGGAGCGTATCAGCGTTTACCGTCTCAGCAGCGCCTTCGATTTTTCAATGTACGATGGATCAAATTTTAGTTTATTTAACCAAAGTCCGGTGTTATCTTGATGATATTCTAATAGGTGGCATTGAGCCAATTGAGTGTCTTAAGCATTTATATGACGTTTTACGTCGTCTTAGTTAGCAAAATGTTAAAATTAATTTAAAAAAATGTCGGTTTTTAGTTAGTTCTGTAAAATATTTAGGTCACATAATTTCGGATGGGCAAATATACCAAGATACATCACCTAAAAATTTGAAACATTTTCAATCATATTTAGGATTACTTAATTATTATGGGAGTGCGAGCACAGTTTTCAAAAGTCGAAAAAAATATATTAACAAGTCATAATGTGCTAGAACTTTTTGACCCAGAAAATCCGATAGTAACAACCTCCGATGCTAGTCCATATGACATTGGATGTGTCCTCGCTCATACAATGAATGGTGTTGAAAAACCAATAGCGTTTGCGTCTAGTACACTCAGTTCCGCAGAGTGAAATTATTCACAACTACATAGGGAGGCATTAGCTTTTGTATATGCGGTGAAAAAATTTCAAAATTATTTCTGACCATCAGAGAGCTTGCAATAGTTTTTTAACCCTCGTAAAGATACTTCAAACGTAGCCGGCGCTCGCTTACAAAGATGGGCAATTTATTTGTCCATGTTTCACTAAGAAATTAAATACAAGCCTGGTCATAAAGTAGCGCGCATGCTGATGCACCAAGTAGACTTCCGTTAAAGCAAAACCTGTATAAGTTACATAAAAAATTTTGAAGATTTCCCAGTCGATTTGAATAAAATTAGAGAGGGAACAATTAAAGATTCAATTTTGTCATTGGTATACGACGCTTGTATGCATGGTTGGTCTTCAAGTGTATCACACCACTTACAGTATTATAAAAATAAATCTAGTTATTTCAGAACTAAAAATAAATACTTATATTTTTGTGGTAGACTTGTGGTGCCGTCTATTTTGCATCGTAAAGTATTAGATCTTATTCATGGTGAAAGTCATCATAGAATTGTGAAAATGAAAATGATTGCTCGTTCCTGTATATGGTGAAAAAAAATTGACGAAGACATTGAAAACTATGTACAAACATGATACATTTGCCAGGTATCTCAAAATATTCCTCGAGAGATAGTGAAAACCAAGTACAACCAGGCACAACAGTTACAAGCCCCGACACTAATCTTTAGAGGTATCGAGAACCGCAATCGGAGTACAATTGCTGATTTTGGATTTTTTTGCTCAGAATTTGCTGATTATAGTAATGTGATTTATAAACAAAAATCGTTTCTATGAAATGTGTGGAAATAATGAAGCAATCTAAATACGCGTTTCCACAACAATTACAGGGGCCAAAACGTTTATTTAGAGACATCAAGGACCGCAATAGAAGCACAATTGCAGTTCTTGGATTTTTTTTTTGGCTTAGAGAATTTGCTTAAAGCTTTATTTATTTGCAGAAATCGAATTTTCTACTAAATATATGGAAATAATCAACCAATCAAGATGCGAGTTTCTTTGGAAAACCCAAAAACGGCTCTGCTAATTTTGTTTACCGGCTCTGCTAGTTTTGTTTGACTGCTGAATAAAATTTACGAGAAACCTAATAACTGTTATCACTAGTTACTGTTTTTTTCTCTCAACTTACTGAGGTAGTTCTGACATTCTGAACACTCCGAAAAGCTGGAAACATCCATGTGCATCGATAAATGGAAAAAAGAATGTTAATTAGAAGATACGTTTAAAGGTAATGATTTTTTCAAAGACATAATTTCACTTGCGTATGTCGCTTTTAAGCAATTAAAAATTCGTTCATGAGGTTCCAATCTTAGGTTTCTAATAAATTTTAATAACAAAGCCATTATTCTTGATAATTTTCGGTAATTTGATAAATGCTCAGCCGGTATCTTCTGGACCACAGATAGACGAAATTCGGTAACCGTTTCATGGTCGTCGAAAGTCGATTCAGATTCCGGAATATAACTCGGAAGCTTATGTATGTGTTTTAGAAGGGAATCGGGACCATCAAACCAAAGCCCATTTTCTAGTAAATCTTGTGGCGAGATACCCTGCATCGCAGGATTCTGGTTTGATGAGACATGATACCACTGATTTCAAGATGTGCAAGTTAGGATTGGTTTTCCAAACCTTGGGTGGTTTAGATAGCCAATCTAAAGTGATTAATGAATACAAAAATACCTTCAGATCAGATGATAAACATAAAGACCTTTGATAATAAACATAAAGACTCATTCTAATAAACTTATGAGCACTATAGCCGAGTTTAGCTATAATCGTAGAACATATACGGTTGTTACCGGGGCTACTTTGGCTTTCGCCGCTATAAGGTTGGTTCTGACTATGGTGCCTTTCACTACACGTGCATATATTACTGCCGCATACGCATCCTTCGACTCATCGGGAAATCCATGGAGTTCTAAATTATTTGACGCGTAAATCCATCGGCTTCATCATCCCAACATGTACCCGTTAGCCAAAGTGATTGGAATAGTATTTTCAGGCGAAGTGTTACTGATGCAAGTAGATCTAGCGGATACCAAATTCTGGATGTCTCGGAAAGAAACGATCTCTTAGTGAATTTATTTGTCTTGGGTAGGGATATTTGAAAAAAGAAATTGTCTTTAACAGCTTTTATTGTCGCTGACCAGTTTCCTAAGTTAAACCCACCTAACTCGGGCAAGCATATGAGTTCCCTTTGCAGCTGCAATGCTGCTTCTAGTGTTTCCGCTCCTGAAATCAGGTCACCCATGTAAAAGTCGCGTTTTAGAATTTCGGGACCAACTGAGAACTTGCCAGAAAACTTATCAGCATGATAATGGAGCGATTGTGTGTCTAAAAAGGGTGCTGGTGCGGTACCGAATGTCATAGTGCGTAATCGAAAATGTTGGATATTTGATGTTGGACTTTCACGCCAGATAATCCTTTTGTAATCTCTATCCTTTGGATGGATGAGAATTTGCCTAAACCTTTTCTCGATGTCGGCGGATATTACAAATCGATCCTGTCGGAATCGGATAAGAATATTTATTAAATTCTGTTGAATGGTAGGACCTACAAGGAGATTATTATTTAATGATTCTCCGGATGACGTCTTCGCAGAAGCATCAAACACAAAATGAACCTTAGTTGTCGTGCTGGAGGTTTTAACAACTGGATAGTAAGTTTTATTTGGAAGTGCAAGAATCTCGTGTTCGGGTACAGCTTCCATATGTCAACACTTACGTAGGCTTCCTTAAGCGGAAAATCCGAATCAAGCTTTTTTTCTAGAGACAAATATCGTCGTAAAGCTTGATGGTAGCTATCACCAAGATTTGATGGATACGTTTAAAATGGCAACGGTAGCGATATGCGATTATCTTGATACAAAACATTATCATGGAAATATTTGAAGCAGGAACATTCGTGAGACATCGGTGAGACTGTTAGAGCATCTATTCATTTTCCCAAAATCGCTGCAGGGAATTTTCAATAGTTGATAATCCTGGATTGGAAGTATTGATATTGTTGGTGGATGCGGACTATTATAATTGGATCGCAGGAATTAAGTAGAATTTCGCTAGTATCATAGACATCTTATTCTGGTTCTGTTGGAGATTGGCGGATTATTGACTTTTTCAAGGTGTAGCAAGGTGTTGTGTATTTTGTTGCATTTAAAACAGCTTTTCGAGTTCTTACATTGGCGTGCAACATGCTCATCCGATAAACAATTGTAGCATCGATTTAGGGTTTTCATTAATTCTCGACGGCTATCGACCGGCATATTACGAAATTTGTTACACGTAAACGATTTGTGATGTTCATCGGTGCACATCTGATAAGCAGGTTGCTGTGTTATGTGAAACAACTTACTCGACAGAGATAATTTGGATGCATTATGAACTCGTTTAGATCCGGAATTTCCTAAAGTAACCATTCTTTTAGATGTAAATGCCAAAAACTGATCTATGGTAGGAAATTCCTTTTCTGAGGTTTCGTATCTCCATAGTTGTTTGGACTTCTCATCCAATTTCTCCGTGGCTAAATAAACAATCCAAGGACCTCGCTCGGAAGCCATCAATGCTATCATAAATCTTTATCAATTCAGTGGCGGAAGGGGTTGAAATAAGTTTGGGCTGAGATAAAAAGTCGCGAATGTATGAAGACGTTTTAGAGCTTCAACATAATTTGCGTTATCGACGCGAAAATGGCATATGGTAGTATACGTTGGACCACGCAATTGGCCTAATAATTAATTAAATTTCTGGGCGGCTGACAATGTGATATTCTCATGAACTGTTGAAGTAAACACGTCATAGAAAACCGGCCATTGCCTGTAGTTTCCATCGAAAACAGGCAACGTCAGTCTCGGTAGCTTAAAATTCGATCTGAAATTATTTATTCCAAAATTATTCGTAAAGGATTGCTCGGCATAATCCTCATTTTTGGAACCTGATTGATAGGTATTGGGAACTAATTGGAGGTTAATTGCACGTATCAACACTTGAATTTACGCGATTAGAGGAAAACACTGATCATCGACTTCCAACATATCAGGGTCGGCATTAGGATTCAACTGGAATACATTATTCTCAGTCGCAATGAACTGATTGTACAACTAATTTATTTTAGCTAATCAGGAATTAATAGCTCATCGTAATTACAATCCTTCCCCTTTGTCTTAATATAATTCGGTATTCGCGTAAACTGACCCTTAATGATTGCCTTGTGTTTAACGAGAGCTCCGAGGTGATCTACTGCGCCTTCGGTAGCCATATTACACAAAATAGCCTTTCGTTTATATATAGACGGAATAAAACGATATAGAATCACTTAAATAAATATGGAAAAAGGTTACCTGAGGATTTTATATCACAACCGAAATCGGCTATTCGGCTTCCAATCGTTGGTTACTGGAATTGAGCAGCGTCCAAAACACTATAATTTTACTTGGTTGTACAATCCGGATCGCACGTGCTGGATTCTGGAACTGGGTGGGGTTCAAAATACTATAATTGCACAATGGTTTATGAAATCCGGCTCGAAGGACCATAAAACTATGGACCAGATGGTGATTGGCTTTGTACAGAAGTTTATTATATTTGTCCAACACAGCAACAACTATGTACAATTGGTTTTTAAATAACAATTTTAATCAAATTTTTAAGTACAGGTAACCCCCGCATAACACGGTAGTGTGGTTCCATATAAATGCCGTGTCATGTGAAATCGTGTTAAGCGATACTCAGAATCCATACAATTAATGTGGATGGTTCTCAAATATAGCTAAATTCTTCATAAAATATTAAAACATTGATTTTATACTGTAAATTTTTTATTTTTTAGAAAGTACATGTACCGCTTAATTCATAAAAATTAAATTAAATAAAATAAAATCTTTAAAGAATTTTTTGCTGTCCAGTTCTTTCTGAATTTCCTTGAATGGTGCAAAATAATTTTCCAATTCCCGTTCAAACTTTAAACTCCGCTCCATGGATGGGTCATTCTCTAAAATTTGATTTTTAATTTTTCAACAAGCTCGAATATTGTTTTAATTACTGTCAATGTAAAATTTGGAGTTGTCGGTTCGCTTGAGTCGCTTTCGGAATCAGTTGATTCATCAAGTGTCTTTTCATCAACTATACCCAATAGATCTTGTTCAGTCAAATCATTTTCTTGAGTTACCAACTCGTGAATATCGTCAATTGTTAAGTCCTCAAATCCTTCTCAAAATGATTTCCACACAATTCAAAATGCTAAATTGCTTCCATACCTGAGAAACTGTAAGGTCAATATCACTATCCATTAAACCCAAAGTATGCTGAAATGGTCTTCTGATGTAGTAGGCCTTGAAGGTTGAAATTGCCCCCTGATCCAACGGCTGAATGAGCGACGTAGTGTTTGGTGCTAGATAAACTACCTGAATATTTGGGTGCTTTAAATCCTGAGGGTGTCCAGGAGCGTTGTCTAAAAGAAGTAACATCTTAAAAGTAAGGTCTTTTTTTTATAAATATCGTTCCACCTCTGGAGCGAAGCAATCAAAAAACCAATCTCTAAACAGATTAGCTGTCATCCAAGCTTATCTGTTGCCTTGTTGTCAATTTTTTTCAAGGCTCTAGGGCTCAATGATCTATAAATAAGCAATAGCTTTGTCATTAAATCACCCGACGCATTACTACAAAACAGCAGTGTGAGCTTGTCTTTAGCTGCTTTCAATCCATGAGCCACTTTTTCGTTTTTCGCAATATACGTACGGTTTGGCATTTTTTTCCAGCAAAGACCTGTCTCGTCCGCGTTAAAAACTTGGTCTGCAGTATAGCCATTTTCTTGGATAATTTGTGCTAGCTCTGCGGGAAATTTGTCAGCGGCAATATTATCTGCCGAAGCAACTTCTCCTTGAAGTTTAACATTATGCAAAGAGAAACGCTTTTTAAATCGTTAAAACGCCTGCTGTAGAGGTAGACGGTTGACTTGAAGCTTGATTCTTTAACTCATTGTATATTTTCACCGCTTTCTGTCGTATAACATTACCATCTAATGGCATCCTCTTTTGTGTGTTGTCCTCGATCCAAATCATTAACGCTTTTCCATGATTTTCATATTTGCTTCTCGCGTACGATTTTTTTGAACTGATTGATGATGTAGTTTTAACGATTTTTCGGATGATTTTTTAATTTTTTTTAATTGTCCTTATAGTGGCTTCATTGTAACCTAACGCTTTAGCAACAGCGGTTGTACCCTCTCCTTTTTGTAGCCGATCTAAAATAACCACTTTCTCCCCCAAATAAATTGTCTTTCTCTTACACACGTTGCATTTAGTTCGAGTTTGTATGGTTTGTATCTTTTGCCACAATTTAAAAAAAAAAATCGACAATTTAAATGTCTAAACAACAAAATGTTCATTAAAAATTATTAAATTTTATTTACGGACAAATTATAAATTAAATTCTCACGAGTTTAAATTTTATATTCCAACTAAAGGCTTTGCCACAGCTATTTTCGTGCGATGCGATTCGCGTCAAATTTCGCACTGGATGCCACACTTAACAGCGATGCGATTTTTTTCGTAACAACTGTTATAGTCATTGGTTGAAATTATTTTGTAGTTTTTTCCCGAAATTTTAATTATTTTTATTTATTTTATTTATTTAATAATTGTGTATTGCACATACATCAAAATATTTAATTATTGCGAATTTTTCGATCATTTTCTATTGTACAGTTCCATGTCTTCTCGAAAAAGTGAGGTTAAAACATGCGATAAAAAAATTCGTATGTATGTGGAAAGTCTCCAAACGCGAAAAAAGTTTTTTCTCCAATTGCGAAATTTCATACTTCGCACGATAAAATATAAAATGAATTATATATGAATAAAAATTATTATATTTCAAAAGACAAATGTATAGGATTTAAAGATTATAATGATATTTGATAGTTTTTTCATATATTTAGTATCAAATCTATTCTAATTGCAATAGAATTTGAAAAGAAAAAACAAATCGCATCGCACGAAAAATAGCTGTGGCAAAGCCTTAAAATAGAAATGCAGTTTGTATAAGTTTAATGTGAAACTATATACATAGTTGTATTTGTACACATTGGTTTTGGTATTGTGCGTTCAAATTATTTTTTTTATTTTTTATCACCAACACATTCATTTTACATTACATTTGTAAAATAGACAGCAGAATTAAATAAAACTCGGTTATTCACCGAAATTTGTATGTTAACGGTAATTGATTGAAGATTTTATTTAAAATTGAAATCGTGACTCGTTTATCACTTTCACGACCGTGTTAAAGCGAAAACCGTATTAAACGAATCGTGTTATCCGAGAGTTTGCGCATTTGCATAACTGTGCTATAGCGAAACCGTGTAATGCGAGTACCGTGTAAAGCGGGGGCTAGCCGTATATTTATTTTGGATTAATTTTAATTAAAATTTATTATTTTTGTTGTTCACTCGTTGATGGCTGGGAAATAAGCAATTTGATTTTGACACACTGGATTTAGTTTTTACTGCTTACAGTACAGATGGCCAAAACTCTACACAACAACATTTCCAAATTTAAATTTAAATATGTATGTTACAATGGGCTTAGATTTGTGGTTAAATGGCAGATGGCCCAAGTTCTACACAGAAAATATTAATTGTGTGCTTAATATCTTTACAAATGAGTATTTGTAAAGATATTAGGCACACAATTAATATTATTAAGGTGAGTAGACAATTAATGTTATTAATTATGAATTAATAAAAATTAAATAAAAACTAATGAATTATTGAAATTGATGCTTGCTGTTAGTATCAGTTGAACAATATGTTTGACATGTTTTTGCAGTTCTGCTATCTGTTTCGTACGGTTTCGTTTAAGTTGGTCCAAAAACATTTTTCTCTACGTTTTGAAAGTCCCTGAATCTGAAAAAAAAAAATTATCGTTTTGGATGTCTAGATGTCTGTTTGTAGTTTTTAAGGCAAGTTGATTTAAGGGCTGGGTTGCACGTCGAGTTAAGTTGGGTTTGGGTTGAGTAAGAGTCATCGGTTAAAATGGAATTTTCGGGCTGTGTTGATGGTTGAGGTGGAAGATAGCTTGTGTTGAAGATAGTGTTGATTTGAAGATTGAGTTGGTTCTTGAGTTTGGGGTTAAGTTATGGGGTTGAGTTGGAAGTTAAGTTTAAATTTAGTTGGGGTTTTGTTGGGAATTGAGTTGGAAAATAGTTAGGGTTGAGTTCGTATATGCATGTATATTATGGGGACTAAGTAGGGTGTTGGGTTTGGAGTTGAGTTTGGGGTTGAGTTGAGGGCTGATTTTGTGGTCTAGTTGCGGTTTATTAGAGTTGGGATTGAGTTTGAGTCCATTCAGTCGGTTCATGCACGCAAGTAGCTTTCGGATCTCGTTGATTTGGGTATTGAGTTGGGCGTGTAATTGAGAGTTGCGTTAAAGGTTGAGTTATTGTCGGGATTAGATTAAGTCGTGTTCTTGTAAACATGTGGTTTTCGAGCCATGTTGATTTAGGAGTTAAATTGAACGTTGAACGGTTGAGTTAAGGGTTGAGTTGGGGTTGAGCTGATTTCGAGTTAGGGTTGAATAATGTTTGAGTTGGATTTGAGTGATGGTTCGGTTAAGGATTAATTTGTCTTCGAGTTAAGGGGAGATTAGATTACCGGTATGAATTATTTGTAGCTACACAAATTAACGAAAATTGTAAGTGTACTGAAAAAGTGTAGGCCTATATAAAAAGTGGTAATAACTAGTAGAATGCGTCGGGCTTGTTCGAAAAATTTTTGAAAATTTTAAAAATGACTTAGAATGTCCAAAACTTGTACTACACTAGAATCATTTCCCAATATCTCGGAGATGTTACTAGGGCCCTATTGCACCAACTTCTTATCACTTATTACTTATCAACTTATCATAAGTTAGTTTTTTTGATAATGAAAAGTGATAAGTGTTTCACCAAAAATAACAAAATCTCACTCACTTATCAATTTGAAAACTTATCAAATTTTGATAATGATAAGTGATAAGCGTTGCACATCGGATTGTCTATAACTTATCAATTGACGAAATATCAAATTTTTGTAATAAGTTGTAATGATCTATACAAAAATACTATAAATGTGATAGTGTTTGCAAAATAATATGCTTTCCGCACATTTTATATGCTAAACAATGGTTTTGTACCTATATAGCAAAACAATTAAAAAATTGTTAGTCTGTAATTTAATAACAACATATAATAATACATGAAGAGAAACCTTTCTCAATTGAGAGTTCTTATTTCAGTGTTTAGAATCAATTGTTAAACTTTTCTTTTGTTGCTTTTAAAATAAATTCTCTTTTCTAACTGTAAATAATTTTTCAGCAGTACTTAAACGTAAACAATTTATTTTCATAACAAATGAATTAAGAGAATTCCTAATAACAAATAAATTGAATTTGATATACAAACCAAAATGATTTTCCACTATTCGTCTCGTCCGCTTACGAGCACGATTAAATCTTTACTCTATTGCATCATCCGGATTTCTTCGCATTGGTGGGATAATCCAATCTTTAAGGGGAAGCACTGTCACTCAAAATCACAGCACCGGGGAACAGGCAAAAACAAGACTCAAAATTACTAAATAGCATTGTATATGGCAATACTCTGGAGTCATGGACACTACCTGGCCAATTTGAATTTAATTCATAAAAGCTGCGGTCTGGGCCACACACCATCATTGCATTTAGTGAATATTTTCCATGCCGATTCGCAAAGTGTTCTTCATTGACCGTAAGTGCATCTATATTAATCATTGTTCCATCGAAGCAACCAGCTACCTGAGGGTAACCACCCAACTCAAGAAACTTCTATCCTGGATATTCCTAACCAATGCAGTGTTGTTAGTAGCTGCTATAGAGGACTTAATGCGCAGTTTCGGTCGCTTCCATGTTGCAAATTTGCTCCGATTTTTAATAATACGTGCTCAATTTGCTCATGTGATAAACGAAAATATTTTATCACTCGGGAGAGAAGAGAATATTTGGTTCTGGCTTTCAGTACACGATTTCTTCTTTCGTTTTCATCCTCGAATAATCTTTCGAACCGACGCATTTACATATTTATAAAAATTATTTTTTCGTTTAATAAATTTCAGTTTGTGTTCACTAAAGTTGATATAATGCCTATATTTGATAGTTTTATATTAATTTTAAAATATCGAAAAACAACTATCTTACCTCTTACTTTGACTTAATATTATAACTTATTAGAATACAATAAAATAGCGGTATAAATTTTGAAATTAAAGTTATTATACACTTGAAAACACATTGTTACATGTATTGTCATTATCATTTATAATCATTTGAATAATAAATAATTTTAATGAAAAATGTGTTTGTACTCTTTAAAAATTGAACAAAAGTTCTCATATTACCAATAACAGCAAAAAAAAAAAACGTTTTTAACAGACTTCCGTCAAACCACTACAATTTGTAGCTCTTATCAATTTTTTTGAGTAGCGAAATTTTTCTTATTGATATTTTTGATAAGTTATCATTAAAGTAGTCGATTATTGATAAGTTAAAACTTTTGGTGCAACAGAACTACGAAAAAATTATCAAAAACCTCAAACTTATCGCTTATCAAAATATTACTTATCATTTATCATTTCGCAAATTGGTGCAACTTAATTTTGATAAGTGAGTGCTTATCACTTATTATAACTCAATTAAATACTTCTCAAATTTTAATTTGGTACAACAGAAAATTATCAAAAATTATAATAAGTTGATAAGTAATAAGTGATAAGTAGTTGGTGCAATAGGGCCCTGGTTACAACTTTTTAAGTTAGGGGTTGACTCTTGATGTTTAAGCCCTTTATATTTTTGATTATTATTATCGATATCTAGTGTTTTTTTTGATTTTGACATTTTTAATTCGCCATTTCTGGTTGAAATTTTAAAAATGTTGATACCTTAATACTTGTTCTGAACTGCTGGACAAAAACCTTAACGCCTATATAACCATTAAGAATCGAGACAATAAGTATCCTAAACGATAAAATTGTACCCCTACACACATAAAATGAATATATCAAAACGAAGTATCATCCAAATTTTTGTCTTAATTGTTGTTATTTCATTTCTTTATGATACCCACTCGACTTAACTAACGCGTACAAATTTTCCACCCTACACCCATATCCAAAAGTCAAACAATTAGTAATTTTCCCAACTGTCGTTAAATCAGTTTCATCACAAAATATGTATACATGAATATACATACACATAATAAATGACACTCAGTGTTGTATGTATATGTAAGTAGGTATGTATACGTATAAAACCATCGTCAAACTTTCCATCAAGATGAAGAAAACACCAAACGAGACAAAAAAAAGAAAAACTCGGGAAATTTTTTGTCTTTTGCTAATTTTTATACGTTTCGTCAGACTCAATTTTCTCGAATTTCTTATTTATCGTAGCGACAGTAATAATACCGGCAGCCAACAACAATTTGTGTTCTATAATAATGTATGTATGTACGTTTGTACTCGTATATAAAACAGAAAAACAGAAACCTTACGTACAATTATTTCCATCCATCTCTCCAACCATATCTTAATTGTATATGTATGTATGTATGTATGTATAAGATGTGTGCCAGGCAGGATCTGGTATTTTTTGTATCATCGGCTTTCATCTCTCGGTGTTGTGTACATATTTAGATTTAGATTTTATACATAGCAGCTATACATATAGCGATACATACACAGCATTCCAAAAGGAAACTTTTTTTGGTTTTCTTTTTTTTTTATTCTGTCCTTCACTTAACAATTTTACATCTTGTGAAGAGGCAAAAACGTAAGATTATCTTCTATTTTTCGTTTTGATTTTTTTTTTTTGTTTTCCTTTTTCCAAACAAATTGTTGTTGTAGACATTTTTCCTACTATAACTTAACAAAAATGTTAAAAAAAAAAACAAAAGGAAAAATGCGAAGAAGAAATAGAAAATCTGTCAACTTTATACTTCATTTCTCTACATAGTTATACGAGATGATGATTTCCCTCACAGTCGGTGTTGTTGTTGGTGCTGTATGCCAAGATACGACGACAGAATACTATACATGGTACATTAATATGTACATAGGCACATATGTATGTTACATACCATATATACAGTAAACGATTTGTGTGCTGCTTTCTCTACTCGTCTAAATGAGGAAAATCATGAGAAAAATAAACGAAAAATTTTCTTAACATGAGTTGTGTGTGTGTGTGTGTGTTTGTGTGCAAGAGTGTATAATGTCTATGGTATACATATAGTACAGTGGTTGGATGTAGGATGAAAAAACATTTCTTTTCTAATTCTTTTTGAGTTTTCTTCTATGGGGGTGAAAGAGTGGTGGGCTCTTAATTCTTCTTCGAGTCTTACATTTAATGTTATTGTTATTTTTGTTGTTGTCGATGAAGAAATTTACTCGTATCATATATGTATATATAGTATACATAAAAAATAACAGTTTTGTTGTTTTATTTTGTTCTTCACAAAAAATTTTTCATTCTTATTTCATGTAAGTTTTTTGCTAGCAGAGAAAATCGTATATGGATGTGTTATTTACAACACAATAAATAATCGTACATCAAGTGGAGGGTGAGTGGTCGATTTTGTTTGTGAATACAAACATATTCGATGAATACAAAAACGCAACATTATAAGTGTGACTCACAAACTGTAAGCGCACAAACGTGGTCGTCTACCACATCAATACAAAATCACGACGGTGGTTTGATGACGAGACATAAGAACGCGCGCTTAAATGAAAAACCTAATCGTTCTCTAACTGTTTTCAGTCGAATGAATTTTTATAATTTAATTTAATCTCTACGCAAAAAATCATTTTACCTCCCCCAATTTAACGCAAATTTTTTAAAAAGTTGTTTCCACGAAATTTCCCACTTTTATACAATGCTGTGTACGTATTATAATATAACGAATAGAAAGTTTATTACAAAACAACTCGTTAATTATTTCGGCGAACTCAATCATTGCGTGATGTTGTTTGATGTTTTGCTTTATGATTTATTTTTATTTTTTACTTAAATGTTTCTTTTTATGGTTCACCCTCCCAAACCTTGATTGAAGCTTAAAATTGCGGAAAGTGATTTAGTGAGTTTGGTTCGATTTACGGGATGCGTTTATTTCACATAATATGTGCTACTGAAATTGTAAATCAGGAGCACGAATCGACATTGAAACATTAACAATCAACAAAATAACAATAACAAGCAGTTTTGATGATACGCAGCAAAGGAAGCAAGGATTTCTTTCTCTTCGAAATGTAAGTTCTTCTATAAATTGTGATTAAAATGGAGGAGTTAATAAAGAAGCGGGTTTCACTCAAGACAGTAAAGGTTACCACCAAATTGGTCGACAAACTAATTCAACAAATAAACTTTGAAGAAATTCAAACGGTCCACCACGGACAAATCGAAACACAAAGGGAAAAGCTCGGTCAACATTGGTAATTGAACTTAAGCAGAAGGATTCTTCGATCGGAACAGCGATTGTGCATGGTGTAGTTCGTTTGTTCAACTATTTATGAATCAAGAAAGTTATAGCGGAGTTTTTTTTTTTTTTTGTTAGGCTTGGCTCCTACAGAAAAAAAGAGCCATATTGCCGAAACTATACATTTATAATTTTCTGTTTACATTTTTTTAAATTCAAAATTCAATTTAACTAATATTTTCCTTACTCTTAAAAAGTACCGGATAATCCCCACACATATTCTGTCGGCTAGTAGTTATTTCGTATTAAATTGTTACCCCACTCATCCTAGTAAATTCATACATTTCCTTATAAGCCAAAAAACCACCCTCATTCATTAAATCACTTAGATTTCTTGCATTCCGAGGGATATTGAACTAAGATCTACATTGGCTATATCTCGGGCAAGCCAATATGAGATGTTCAACATCCTCCACACTTCCACACAACTCACAATCTTTGTCCTCACTCAAATGACGTTTCCACAAGCATTCGTTTCAGTTTCCATGGTTCAGCCTGATTCTCTCAACTGTTCGCAACATTCGCGTATCTCCTTTGAGCTCCTTAAAAAACGGAATTCTCAAAGGAGTACCACGGAGCGCACTGCACTTAATTCCTTTCGTTAGACTTTCCTTATTAAACTCATTCTCCCATTTTTTCCACAGATTCATCTGAAGCATTTGAAGTACGTCTCTTGCATCCTTCCTTTCGTACTCCTGAACCATGTCATTCAATGTACTCTTTTTTGCTAATATATCGGCCCTTTCATTCCCTTCGATCTGTCTATGTGATGGGATCCATTGTATGGTCACATCACGTTGACAGTCTCGAACGCATTCAAAAATTAAATCGACATACACATTGCCTTCCCTTCCACCTCCACATTTCAGCAAACATAAACCACTCTGGGAATCGGAAAATATTACTATTTTCCTTTCCCCTTCATAAACAGTCAGTTTAATTCCTTCAAACTTTCCAATCAGTTCAGCGTTCATTATACAGATGCTTTTGTCCACTTTAAAATACTTTTCGATATTCTTACTAGGCATAAAAATACCAACACCCACTCCATTCTCATTCACACTAGCATCTGTATAAACGATATCATTTTGAACATATCGCTGACTGATTTTCCCGAACATAATCTTGGCGATAACGTCTTTCATTCCCTTATTATATTCCTCCTGTAAGATTATTAGGAACGGGTTGCGGACCAGCATTGCCTATACTCAGAAACATGTTCAAATTTTCAAGTGCAATGCTAGTTCTATATGTCGGTTTGTACACTGCCCTACTTTGTAATCTAACTATCATTTCATGCCAAAACTCATTTTTCTTAGTTATCATTCTCACCGACTCTCTCACTGTAATCCATTCTCTCTTGTAATCAAGAGGTGAATCACCCATTTCAGACCACAGAGTGCGTATATTGGGGTTGAGTTTAAACACATTTAAACGTTCCTTGCAGTTATCATCCAAAATTTTCATATGTTTCACAAAATTCATACGTCTATCAATCCAAATACCCAAATATCTGTACGCATTTACTTGTTCAATTGTGTGACTATCAACACTAATGTTAACATTTGCAACCTTTGATCTGAAACTCATATAAGCACACTTATTTGGATTTACTCTCAGATTCAACATTTTAAGTTTTGTAATAAATCATCTACCCCCTTTTGTACTCTTTGAGCCGCCACATCAATACTTCTCCCTTTTCCAATTACTACAAAATCGTCTGCAAATTTCAGAACGATTTGACTGTCTGCATTGATGTGGTGTATCTCGCTGGTATATAGGTTGAAAAGAGCAGGAGATATTTTAGTTCTTAGCGGAAGTCCAACATTTGCAACTCCCTCCAACCTAAAGCCACTTCCATTCAAAATTATTTTTCTCTCAGTCATAAAGCCTTTTATCCATATACATACCTTCCGAGAAAATCCAAAATTCGATAGAATTTGTTGTAATTTCCACGGAACCACATAACCATAATCTCTTTCAATGTCCAAAAATACCGCAACAGCTTTCATATTATCCTTTCTTACTTCCCAAACAAACTTTTCCACACACTCGATTGCACAGTGGTTCTTTCGAAATCCAAATGTTGTCGATGGCAACAAATTATTTTCATTCACAAAATCTTCCATTCGTTCTTTCATCATTCTATTTAAAATTTTTATAAAAACATTTAACATACATAACCAACAACCGAATCATTTTGTAACTTACGCGGTTCGTCCATGGAGTGGTAGATTTTGATCTATCTAACATTCTCAGGAACTCTCCCCATTCTTTCATCTCATCTCATTCTATCAACTTCATTTATTACATTCAAATCGTTGCTTACATTCAATATCATTCTTATTAATTCTTGGCCTTTTTCTCTGTTCTTACATACCACATTGCTCACATTAAAATGTTTTCCATTCACTCTATTAAATAAACTCCATACATCCTTAGTTGTGGTCCTATGTGTCATTTGGGACACATATTCCCGCCAACTTTTCCTTTTTGCTCTGCGAATAGCCTTTTTCAATTTTCCATTCATTTTACCATACATAATCTTATTCTCATTACTCTTATTTCTATTAAATTCACACAAGGCTATTCGCTTCCTTTCATACCAGAATTGAACTTCATTGTTCCACCAACCATTCACATTAATCTCTTTCATATCCAAAATTTTTGTACACAATTTATTTATCCGTTCAATTTCACTATCTAACTGGCTTTGATTTATTTCATTTTCTCCGAGAATCTCATTCATTTGATTCACCCATTTCCTGTTATTCATTAATTCACGTTTTTTCCTAAACACTCGATTATCATTCATGATCATTTTGATCATGAAATGATCCCCACCCAAATTCTCTTCTACAACATTCCAAGTGACCCGACAGGCCAGTTCAATAGTTGTCATAGACAAATCTATTGCGCTGGCCGTGCCTCCCACATTCGCCATTCAAGTTGGCCTTCCATCATTCAAGAGCACCATATCGGAGTCTTGAATCAGGTCCTCTCGCGCAATTGTCTAAACAACCCCACATTCTCGCATGCGCCTTCATATCTCCACAAATCATCAAACATTTTTTTAAAATCACTCAAGACTTTTTTCCTGTCATCTACATCACGCACCTGGGTTACATACACGCTCAATAGTAACAGATTACTTTCCAAATTCGTCGTTGAGGCGGCTATTGCTTCAATCACCTCAAAAGCGGGTAACTGAACCTCTTCAAGAATCATATTTTTGGCGTACATTATTGCCACTCCACCATAAGCATCGCTTCTTGGTTTGGAAAGAAATCAGTACCCTCTCACATTCAACGTCTTGTTCATTCTTTCCCACGTTTCGCTTATAAGCATCACATTCACTTTATTCTTGGCCAGATAATTTTCCAACATACTTTTTTTTTGCGTAAAAACTTTGTATGTTTATTTGACCAACAATAATTCTTTCTCTCATGTTTCACATTCACACAAATAACAATTTATACATACCAATTAAAATATGTGCAGGGAGAATCCATTACCAATATTTAACAAAAAATAAATAAATTTTGTTGCATAAAATGTTGTTGTTGCATCCTTCAGTAATAAATGTTGCATTTTGTTGCTCTATGCTGCGCGTTGTCCAATTATGTGTGAATAATATTGAGTTTTGATTTTTTTTTTTATTGTGTTTTGTAGTCGTAAAACTTCTTCCATATGGCACAGTATACGGTTTTCGTAGACGATAAATGCGCCGTAAGATTGTATATATTAAGCTTTGAATAGTAGTATATCTCGTCGATATTGCTTTTTGGACATGTTATAACTTTTTGCATGTCAAAACACAGAATAGGTACCTTACTTTGTTTTTCGGTTTCTTTTAACTGGTGCATTGCGACTTTGAAGTTGTTGTGCTCTTTATATTCATCACCTTTTACTCGCATTGGATCGATTTTATTTAATTCACAGAGCCCACATTTATCTGCTTTTGGCTTAAAAAAATCCAAATTGAACCGTGTGCTGAAAATGTATCGATAGTAGCTGCCTTTTACGGCTTTTACGTTTGACTCTACACACTTTTTAGTATACAAATCGTCTAACTTGCAAATATTCAAATTCGCATCCAAATATTTTTTTGGGGTTTTAGCCCTGCAGTAGTGCGATTCAACGCATGGAAAGCTATTGATATGGTTTATTATGAAGTCCTGATTTTTTTTTCCAATTTCTTTTGAGCTTTTAGTACCCTTCTCGCTATTTGCAACTGTCCCTGTCATGCTCATTTTCTGATGAACAGGATAAACTGGTTTTTGAGATATGGCCAAGGTGAATAAATAAAATTTTTTGCATACTGATATTCTATTACCATGCAAATTAAAATAATAATAAAAGGAAAATTTTCGCCGTGAAACCTTGTCTGATTTTCGTTTCCTACGTGTCTCATACGCTCCGTTGTCTTTAAAATAAAATTATGTTTTCCTATTTGGTCTAAGGAATAATAATCCTCGAAAATATTTTTGCGTTCGGGTTCCGATATTTGAGCAGAACAACGCCATTTGCAGTTCGACATACAATTTTTCAAAGTGTTAATTTGTTTTTTAGGCCTCATTTGGCCTCGGTTGTTCACAAATTCTAAATCTGCTTGATATAATTTATTCCGAACGGTTACTTTTCACTTATCAGGCTTACGTTGCCGTTTTCTAGTTAGGCCCTGCTGTAATAAATATAAACAATTAAAAATTGATTGAAAATTGATGTTATTTAAGAGTTTGTGACTTACCACTTCGTTTTCGGTTAAATCGGAGAATTCATCATCGGAATTCAATAATTGTTGCCCTCCCTGATTTGGAATCACTTTTTGCGTCATGTAATTCCAAAATAATGCCGTCGCTTGTTGACAACTGCCGATTGATATCGTATGTACTTGACGAATTAATTGGATCGGTGCTACTGTTATCGGTGTACTGTTCAGTGACAAAGCTTTGTATATATGACTCGGTATATGGCGTCCCCACAAAACGAATAATTTCTTTCCAAAATTTGCTCGCCCTCTTCAGCCACAGTAAACTAAAATTAAAATTTGCAGACATATCGTAACTGCGGAAATAAATATAATTTATTATGATATGCACGCATTAATACAGTTATTAATAAAACTAAGAAAATACTTACATTCACTGAATTTGTATGAAACACAGAATTTATTTAAAACCTTAGTTTAAATCAGTGCATAACACAGGCGAATCTGTTAAACTAAATTATTATTCCCGCGTAAATTTGACAACTCATAAAACTTTTGCAGGGGTGTTACGAATAGAATAGTTGTAACTGAGCAAATAGAATAAAAAAGTTGTAAACAAATTTTGAAGAAAAAAGTTGTAGGTATGTGATTTTTTAAGGCAGATAGAACCTTTTTCACAAATTATTAATAAATATTGGAGAAGATACAACCTTTTCACATCGTTATTTCGAAAATGGGCAACTTTTTCGTAAATTTCGACAACACCAATCGAAAGAATGAGCTAAAATTAGTGGGAATACATGTGAAACTCATTTTTTCAAAAATGTCACATATAACCTTTTTATTCTAAGGTCGCGAACATATAAAAGCCGTTACGAATGTATAAAACGAATTTGTGAATAACTTTTTTTTATATTTTTTTTGATTTTGTACCGTTATTAAGCGTACAGCCGGCGGAGCACATGGCACTCAGGTAAAATTATTTCATTCTCTTCTTCTTATTATTTGGTTATTTTGCAGCTAAAGAAGAATTGTATAAAGCAGAGTTCTAAAACTCGCTCCAAATTTATTATTCGATCTCTAATTCGCGAATAAAAATTGTGCTACCTAAAAAGATAGCTAGCGAAAAAGTTATGTTATGTAATTTATCCCTTATCAATACAAAAGAAAAATGAAATAATTTGTTCAGTCTTGATTTTGTAAATACACAGATTGGTAATGTAAGTTTGTTTTCTAATTTCGATCCGTTATATTGTTCAGACATTATAAAATTGTATTATAAAGATTTTGTGCCCTTATAAAGTAAAACTTTACTGGATATTCACTAAAAGCGTTTGTATTTGCCGTCTCTGCTCCACCTCAAATGATAATCAAAAATCAGAATTTGAAGCCAATCGATATTTTTAATATTATGGTTACGGAGGACGTGTATGGGCTGATAGTATATTCTCGTATGAAAAGCTGGGTCGAAAGAAATATTCCGGAAATAAAAAAAATTCTTGGAATAGTCTTATATATGGGAATAGTAAACTATCTGTCAATGTATCTGTATTGGAGACGAAGCTGCTACACAAAATAAGCGCATAGGAAAAGTTTCCAACTTACTACAAACGCTTGAGAAAAAATTTGTTGCAGCAAGAATACCCGATGAAAAGTTGGTGGTATATAACCCTGGGAAATCCCATAAGTACGGTGTAATACTATATAATCTTTGTAACCCATTTGGATACACATATACCAGCTCCATATATTGTGGATGCACAAGACAGTACCACTTGGTGAGCAATAAACTCGCAGGAAATTTTGATGTAATATATGCTCCTCGTTCCTGATGTGGCTGCTCACAATATTTTCTTTTCTCGGGTGAGTTCTCCAGTTTCAAATACAAATTTAATTTATTTAATTTACGATTTTATTTGGTTATGTTATTTCACAAAGGTCAAGAACGTACTACTTGCTTCCAGAAAAATAATTTATACAAAACAATTATTTATGGAAAATTCCTAATTATATAAAGAGTCATCTGTTAATAGATATTATAAACTTAATTGAGCAACATACAATTTTAGTACAAATTTGCTTGGAAATGTAACATCATACCTAATATAATATTTTACGGCTTGTATTAAAATTGTAAATGTCAAAACAAAGTAAACAAATTAATTTGCAATTTCAGTCTCGTTTTGTACGCGTTACGGAGCGGACCAAAAAAAAAAGTGAATAAATTAAGTCGCATTAAGTGGTTCCGGGTACTGCGTAATTCCGTATAAGGCCCATAATTTCGTACACAGAGCGAAGGAATCACCTTTTTTGCGACTTATAAAAACACGTTTGTGAAAAAGACTCAGGATCTGCTCAATATTAATTGATGCGATCCATAATTCATCGTGCACTAACGATATGAGCCTACGCCATTTTACAACGTGATCACGCTATAACCCACACTTATAACAAATATAAAAATTACTACATATTAAATATAACAAAAACTAAAAATATAACAATTAATACTTTTTGTGAAAAATATAACCTATCCAGTGCCCCAGGATTACCCTTGAGAAATTTCTGTGGGTTTTTTCTGGAAAAACATAACTCACTGGTCCTATGGATTGAAAGATCTGACCTGAGCAAATTTAAAAACAAACAAACAAACAAACAATTTGCAATTTGGTGGTGGTAAGTTTAAACGACTAGATACAATACAAATTTAAACTAAATACAATTTTTCATTTCCAGCTAACAAATGATAAGAAAAAACAAAGGAGCATCTGATTGACAAATTATTTCAGATAAGTATAAATAATAATTAAATTGTGATCAAACGATTCTTTGTGTTCTCTTCTCTTTTTAAGGTTATGATCCTGGATGTCAAAGTTACATTGAAAAAATATAATTACAGTGAACAGCTTATATGGAAAAAACTTATGGAATACAATATGAGTAGTAATATTAGTTAGTATAAATGATTTTAACTATTTCCTATAAGTTAATAATTAGAATACTAAATTATGTTTCAGCGGCTGTTACTGGATGAGGCGTTGATCAAATCCGCTGAGAAAACTATATGTATGCATGTTATTTATTTCCAGGTTTGCTTATTTTTCAGGTTGGATTGAACAATGTGAATTAATGTTGGTGTTTGCTGCTTGCCCAATTTTGCGTTCAAGGTTTGTAGAGCCCAAACAGTGGAAGAACTAACGATCCGGAGAGTAGAGAATGATCAAAACCTGGAGTGTTCCACAGTACTCAAATTGTATTGAATTTTGTTGAGCAGTATCAAATCCATTGATGAATCACCATACCCACCTAGTAAGCCTAGATAAAGCCTAATATGGAGATAGCAAGCTTTCGAAAGCTTATTTGCGAGGGCCTTCGTGAGTGGTTCGATTTTATTGTTTAATTTAAGGTTGAGTTTACGGTTTAGTGGAAGGTTATATTGAGTTGATTTTAGTTGAGTTCATATACGCATACAGTTGTAAATATTATCCGGTTCTCTCTGTTTTATTTTTTAAAGGTGGTGTTGGTGCAATAAAATTATTATTTTTTGTATTTGCACTCGTCATTGCCATATTATATTGTTCGGTGAACGCAATTCTATTTTTGGTATTTGTATATCTCGTTTTTTTTGCTGGTCGACCGCGCTTCCCAATATTTTCATCCACATCTTCGCTTTCCGTGTCCATACACGATGAGTCGGTTTGTTCTTTTCTTGTGTTAAAATGATCTTTAATGTTAACCATTCTTTTAATAGAGTCAATTTTGTTTTGTGCCCCTTCATGTAACTGTGATATTTTAGCTATATCGCTATATTTCACTTGTTCTTGAGTGTTAGTAATTTGTGTAGCGTTTGAGTCTTTTGTAGCTATTTGTGTTATAGTTGTGTGCGCTGATGGTGTTTGCTGTGAATTATTTGGGTTTTGTGATTCTTGCGGTGTTTTTGGTTGTTGTTGTGCTTGTGGTTGAAATGACAAATCGTCGATTTTATTGCACACTAGCGGACAATCTTGTTTTTTATGATTATCTTCGCCGCATTTAAAACACCTCTATCTCATTCCATCATAAAATATCCTTGCTTTTATATTTTGTACATATATAAATTGCGGAATTTCCCGTTCGACTTCAATATAAATACCTCTCACACCCGAAAATACTGGTAACAGCGAGTTGGCAGCAAATTTTTCTCGTCTAGTTGACAATATATTGCCAAACCGTTGCATGGCCTCACACAACGTTTTTTTCGTAATCTCTGGTGGTCGATTGAATACCCGCACATATCGCATTACACCACTTGTACCCTTCACAGTAACTTCTGTTGTTGTTCCATTTGTATAAGTGAAGATCAGTGAGCTTCTTTCCAATATAAGTTGTTGGTAATTTTATTCGTTTTTAAATTTGATATAGATACACCGATCGTACAAATCTTGATACAGTGTATGCATCTCTTTACTGGTTAATCCCACGTTCACCACAAATTGCATCATTTCTAACTCAGTAGGCTTTGGATCCGTCTTCTGGAACTGTACCCTCGCCGTATTTTGCCGTCTAAGAGAGCTGATCTATTGATTGACCGATATTGATTTGCACAACAACTCTGCCATTGAAACAAGTTCGTCCGCCAAGTGTTTTCGTCCCTTCATGAGGAATTGGCGCATCCACCTAGTAACCTGATATTCCGATATGTAAAATTTGGTCCTTCTGAAATTCGTGATTGTAATTCTGTACTTCAAAATAGATAAAAATTACGATAAAAATTAGCAAGAATTAATTTAAAAAAAAATCTTTGTATTTCTTGTTTTTATTGGATGGATTGTATAAAATTTCAGACGATTTTCAAAATTGAACTTTGACTGATCAGCGTTCAAAAAAGTTCAAAAAGTTCGAGAAGTACTATGCAAGTGGGATTAAATTTCTATGGAATTTTTCGGTGTGGACGAACCATAATTATGTTACTGTGAACGGCACGAGCAAGAATGCTGCGTTTCAAATATTTTCTATGTCGATAACGACTTTAAGATTGCAAACTAAATACAATGAACATATATAAGCCTTCCAACGAGTGTCTTCATTTCAAAATACCATATAGTTCATAAATCACCTAAAATTTACGACAATAATTACAAAAATCACCAGCTTCTCACATTTAATTTATCATAACATCATTAATTAACCTCCATCACCCATCAAACCAGCAACACGAGCGCATTATCTCACATCTCTATAGAAAATTTGAGTTTACACAACTTTTTGTTTCATATCTTAACTTTCATCAAGTTCACTTCGTATATTTGTTGTATTACAAAAAAAAAACGAAAAAAAAGTTTTATCGCAAATTCCAAAGTATTTTTTCTGAGCTTTTCGGTTTTTTTGTTTTTTTTTTGTTTTTATAAAATAAGAACGACGACGAAGAATAAAAATCCTAATTTTAATTGTGATAAAAATTTTCATCGTGCTGTATTTAATTTTCAGGGTTTATATAATGTGTATGTACGTGTGGGTGTGTGTGTGTGTGCTTTTTGATTATTAAAATTTTCACACTTTTCATTTTATGTTGTTTATTCACCCCGCTTCTTTATTCAAATAAATGAGGTACAACCGTACAACATTCTAGAGTTAAGTTTTTGTTTTTATTTCTCTGGCTTTTGTTGGTGTGGATATTTAAAAGCTTTGATTAATTTGTTAAATTTCCACATTTTCCTTTTTTGTTGTTTTTTTTGTTTTGGTTTATTTGTTCGGGTTAATTTGGAACGACATGTGATGATGAGGATGAGGTTTTATCTCGGCTATTAGGTGTACTAATGAAATGTTTGTATATGCACGTGTACAAAGCAGTAATTCAACTAAGCATTTTCAATAAATTTTTTTTTAAATACTAGTAAATGAAAATTTTAATAATTGCTCCCATCTTGGTTGTACTGTTGTGCGTATATGGATAATTCAATCTACAGCCTTGAGGTCACTTAAAGGGTATTTCACGTATAGGATTATAAAAATCATGCATATATAGAAAAAAAAATCTTTTTTAGGAAATATCTGATTAGAAAGAAAATCAACCCTTGATTTTTTTTTAACACAATCTCTAAACGAAATTGTATAGAACCAACAACAGCAAACCAGTGGCCTCCGTTATCAAGGATTCTGAAGAAAAAAGGAAAACGATTCAATGTTTTCTTTATATCCTTGTTTAGAAATCAACTTTTCTATTGTCGATTTCGATACCCAAAAAAAAAAAAAAAAGGTTTTTGAACATTTTTGTGTAGACACACTGCTCTCAAGAATCTATAAGGGAAATTAAAGTGGAAAAATAGGAAATACGGTTGATTTTAGTTAGGTATGTATACTTAAAAAAGATTTTTTATGTCGATTTTCTGGTTACTACGGATGTTTTCATTTTTGCAAGGAAAATCAAGGTTTTGTAAGTGGATTGGTTTGTGCGGTCTCTCATCTATCGGACGCTAGAAAAAGAGGTTGAACTTACTTTTACAGTCATAATATCTAAAAATTTTAGTAATAGTCAAAAAAATTTCCGAAGCTCCAAACCGATTCCGGAGGTTATCTGCTAATTTCCAAATCGCTGTAAAAAGTGAGATTTATGCCCGTATTCTGTGATATTTAGATATCGAAATCCGTATAATGTGAAATGTAAAATGTAAAATGTAAAATGTAAAATGTAAAATGTAAAATGTAAAATGTAAAATGTAAAATGTAAAATGTAAAATGTAAAATGTAAAATGTAAAATGTAAAATGTAAAATGTAAAATGTAAAATGTAAAATGTAAAATGTAAAATGTAAAATGTAAAATGTAAAATGTAAAATGTAAAATGTAAAATGTAAAATGTAAAATGTAAAATGTAAAATGTAAAATGTAAAATGTAAAATGTAAAATGTAAAATGTAAAATGTAAAATGTAAAATGTGAAATGTAAAATGTAAAATGTAAAATGTAAAATGTAAAATGTAAAATGTAAAATGTAAAATGTAAAATGTAAAATGTAAAATGTAAAATGTAAAATGTAAAATGTAAAATGTAAAATGTAAAATGTAAAATGTAAAATGTAAAATGTAAAATGTAAAATGTAAAATGTAAAATGTAAAATGTAAAATGTAAAATGTAAAATGTAAAATGTAAAATGTAAAATGTAAAATGTAAAATGTAAAATGTAAAATGTAAAATGTAAAATGTAAAATGTAAAATGTAAAATGTAAAATGTAAAATGTAAAATGTAAAATGTAAAATGTAAAATGTAAAATGTAAAATGTAAAATGTAAAATGTAAAATGTAAAATGTAAAATGTAAAATGTAAAATGTAAAATGTAAAATGTAAAATGTAAAATGTAAAATGTAAAATGTAAAATGTAAAATGTAAAATGTAAAATGTAAAATGTAAAATGTAAAATGTAAAATGTAAAATGTAAAATGTAAAATGTAAAATGTAAAATGTAAAATGTAAAATGTAAAATGTAAAATGTAAAATGTAAAATGTAAAATGTAAAATGTAAAATGTAAAATGTAAAATGTAAAATGTAAAATGTAAAATGTAAAATGTAAAATGTAAAATGTAAAATGTAAAATGTAAAATGTAAAATGTAAAATGTAAAATGTAAAATGTAAAATGTAAAATGTAAAATGTAAAATGTAAAATGTAAAATGTAAAATGTAAAATGTAAAATGTAAAATGTAAAATGTAAAATGTAAAATGTAAAATGTAAAATGTAAAATGTAAAATGTAAAATGTAAAATGTAAAATGTAAAATGTAAAATGTAAAATGTAAAATGTAAAATGTAAAATGTAAAATGTAAAATGTAAAATGTAAAATGTAAAATGTAAAATGTAAAATGTAAAATGTAAAATGTAAAATGTAAAATGTAAAATGTAAAATGTAAAATGTAAAATGTAAAATGTAAAATGTAAAATGTAAAATGTAAAATGTAAAATGTAAAATGTAAAATGTAAAATGTAAAATGTAAAATGTAAAATGTAAAATGTAAAATGTAAAATGTAAAATGTAAAATGTAAAATGTAAAATGTAAAATGTAAAATGTAAAATGTAAAATGTAAAATGTAAAATGTAAAATGTAAAATGTAAAATGTAAAATGTAAAATGTAAAATGTAAAATGTAAAATGTAAAATGTAAAATGTAAAATGTAAAATGTAAAATGTAAAATGTAAAATGTAAAATGTAAAATGTAAAATGTAAAATGTAAAATGTAAAATGTAAAATGTAAAATGTAAAATGTAAAATGTAAAATGTAAAATGTAAAATGTAAAATGTAAAATGTAAAATGTAAAATGTAAAATGTAAAATGTAAAATGTAAAATGTAAAATGTAAAATGTAAAATGTAAAATGTAAAATGTAAAATGTAAAATGTAAAATGTAAAATGTAAAATGTAAAATGTAAAATGTAAAATGTAAAATGTAAAATGTAAAATGTAAAATGTAAAATGTAAAATGTAAAATGTAAAATGTAAAATGTAAAATGTAAAATGTAAAATGTAAAATGTAAAATGTAAAATGTAAAATGTAAAATGTAAAATGTAAAATGTAAAATGTAAAATGTAAAATGTAAAATGTAAAATGTAAAATGTAAAATGTAAAATGTAAAATGTAAAATGTAAAATGTAAAATGTAAAATGTAAAATGTAAAATGTAAAATGTAAAATGTAAAATGTAAAATGTAAAATGTAAAATGTAAAATGTAAAATGTAAAATGTAAAATGTAAAATGTAAAATGTAAAATGTAAAATGTAAAATGTAAAATGTAAAATGTAAAATGTAAAATGTAAAATGTAAAATGTAAAATGTAAAATGTAAAATGTAAAATGTAAAATGTAAAATGTAAAATGTAAAATGTAAAATGTAAAATGTAAAATGTAAAATGTAAAATGTAAAATGTAAAATGTAAAATGTAAAATGTAAAATGTAAAATGTAAAATGTAAAATGTAAAATGTAAAATGTAAAATGTAAAATGTAAAATGTAAAATGTAAAATGTAAAATGTAAAATGTAAAATGTAAAATGTAAAATGTAAAATGTAAAATGAAAAAATGTAAAATGTAAAATGTAAAATGATAAATGTTCTGGATTGATTCGGAAGTTGAGTTTGGAGTTGACTTGGGAAACTAAGTTGAAGTTGAGTTAGAATTAAGTTACCTTACCTTGAGGTCGAATAAAGGGTTCGGGAATTAGTTGGGGTTGATTTTGAGTAGGTTAAGGGTTGATTTGAAATTTTATTTGGTGTTGAATTGGCGATTGAGTCAATGTTGGGTTGTCGGTTGAGTTGTAAATTGAGGGCCCTTTATATTTTATATTTACATCCAATTTTTAATATCCCTTATGATCGAAAAAAGGAATATTTTCTATAAATTTTGTTATACAGATCTGGAATGACATATAGAATTTTAATTAGAGAAAGAAGTTTGGCCGAAATTTATGTTTTGATTTTCTAGCCGATCATTAAAATTATATTATTATATAAGAACTGGTTTCTGCATGTGGTTTAAGGCGTCTCGTTTTTATCGCCCCAGGATGCCTCGTATCTTTTGGATCCACTTTAGAGTGAACCTCTTCTTCCTCCATTGTAATATAAATTATACATCGTTTATATTATAAGCTTATATAAACGTACTAAAAATTTAGATTCCCGACATAGACATTTTCAAAATGTGCCTCACTTTTTGCGACACTCATTTAGCTACTAGACTCGAAATAAAATAAATCTCTAGCTTCGTGCTCGACAAAGACTCATAAAATTCAAACATCTGTAAAGTATCACCGCAATCAGTTGGAAAAAGAATTTAATCATCGCACATTAAAATCTTTTCAATATAAATACGACACCAACACTCTGTTTGTAATAAAATCAAAAAATTAAAAACATTTTACAGCAATCCCGTTTATCTCTCAATCAAAAAATTTACAGCAATCCCGTTTATCTCTCAATCAAAAAATAAAAAAGCAACCAAAAAACATAAAATATCCACACATACACAACCAGACAAGAGGATGTCAACAGATAACCTAACATATTTTATTGTGTATGTCCAAATATAATGACACATTTTTATGGTTCATAAAATACGAAAATTGCCATGAAAATGCGACAGCAGCACATACATACTATAAAAATAGCAGCAATCGTTCAACCCATCAATTTGACCATCCCACAATCTACATGCACATACATCGTGGACTGTAATTTTAATTTTTCTATAAAAATTCAATTCGAAAGTATGCAGTATACGTTTGTACTGTAAATTTATTAACTTTTAAATTCCAACAATTTTTTCCCACCGCATCCCATCATCATCTCGTGTTGGCGCACGCTTTTTCACCCTCTTATTCATTTGGGGATTTTAATTGGAATTATTTTGACCTGTGCCGTATAGGAAAGTGGCAAAATATTTACATTTGATATGATTTTTGTAATACCCCAATATGCCTTGCGGGTTATAATTGAGTGAGTCGGTGTATTGAGATGATGAGGGTGATGTATGTATGTATGTATATACGCAGGTGAATAAGTTGCGCGTATAGTTTTTATAGGTAGATGGACCATTTAAAATCATTCTCCCATATTTTAAATCTAATTATAATAAATCAGAATTGCGCAGTCTACTTTTAGTACTCTGCTATTTCCCGTTTTTTATTTTTTGTTTGTTTATTTATTTCCCAGTTTTCCCATTTAATTGGTGTGACAAATTCAACCGTTAAAAATTATTATTGTTGACATAGTACATAGACAAGAACATACCAACAAAAATAGCACACAAAGCTTTTATTCGAGTATATCGTTCGTTCGTTCGTTCGTTTCGCCTGCAAGGTGGTTGTGTTGTGGTGGCAGTGGTGGTGTTAAATAATTTTTTTTTTTTTTGTTGATGAATGATGTAATGCTCGAATCAACAGTCAGTTTCTATTTTTAATTTCACTGTTGGCGTAATATTCGTGTATACGATGAATGAAAAAAAAAATTCTTTCGGATTTTTGGGTTCCCTCGAATTTTGCCACGTGACTGAAAATATCTTAACTAACGCGCACATATTTACATTAATTAAGGTTTTGTTCTTCGAACTCTAATGGATATAAAATATACTAGAGGTGGAAAATAATTAAGTTTGTATCAGCTTTTTGGGGCCAGTTCGAATATATACCACTAAACTCATGTCATTTCGAAACAAAAATTATTCAGCAAAAAGCCAATAATTGCAAGAACCAGTTTGTATGTAGTACATAAACCAAAAAGACATACAAACAAAAAGTTTTCTTCTTCTATTCCGTTTTATATGTGCACTTGTAATAAGCATACATTTCCTGGTATGAGACGTTTTTTCATGGAAAGAAAATAACAAAAAAAAAAAAACTTTTACAGTTTGGATGTTTGGATCAAGAAAAATCTGAAACAAAAAATAATTTTTTTTTTCGTTTTTCTACATAAAACTTTGAACTAAAAGTTCAAGTTGGGAAAAAAAACACAAAAAAAAACACAATTCAGCAGCATCACGACAAAGAATTTTTCGTTATACTTCTTCATCAGCGTCGTCTTCTTACTTATCCCCTACATTTTCTTAATGTCTTTCATTTCTCTTCTGTTGTGATGTTAAGTAAATAGAAAAGAGTATTGTTCAGTGAATTATAGCATCATCATTGAAAATAAGAAAGAAAACTAAACTACAACAATAACAAAACCGACTAACAGATGAAGAAGAAAATTAAAAAAAAAAAAAATTGATGTCGACGACGAAGAAATGGAAAAACGATGAAAATTAATTTAGATTGAGCTTTTTTCAGATGGTATGTCGATGTAGATTAGCACTGGGTATGTATGCAGTTGTGCTTATGTGCGTTTATTTCATCTTGACTTTTGATTTAATTTTAATGACATTAAACTTGATATATTAAGTAGAAAGTTTCGTATTATGTGTATTTGTGTTTGTATTTCTATTGTAAAGAAAAACGAAAACAAACAAAGAGTCGAAAGATGTTTGATAATGATAAGCAACCAATACGAGGAAAATTCTTTGATTTGAATATTTTATTTTTTGCTAAATTCTAATCGATCTTGTAATAATTTATGAGTGTAAATCAGAAATTTTTTAGACCCATGAGGCTATAAAACTGTGTAGATTATAAGGTTCTGGTACTTGTAATTGTGCTTAAAAAGCAGCAACATACACAACTCGCTTAAACTGGCCTGTATGTAAAAAATATATTTTTTTGATCATCTCAATAGCTTTTACACAGTCGCAGTGGATGCACCGATATATATATATATATATATATATATATATGTACTCCAACTACCAATGCTTCTTAACAGTTTTACTCCTAAGATTGTCATTACGCTTAAACAGCCTTCTAAAAATATATTTCGTCATCGAAATAAACAAAAAGACCATCACCATCACCATCACCATCACCATCACCATCACCATCACCATCACCATCACCATCACCATCACCATCACCATCACCATCACCATCACCATCACCATCACCATCACCATCACCATCACCATCACCATCACCATCACCATCACCATCACCATCACCATCACCATCACCATCACCATCACCATCACCATCACCATCACCATCACCATCACCATCACCATCACCATCACCATCACCATCACCATCACCATCACCATCACCATCACCATCACCATCACCATCACCATCACCATCACCATCACCATCACCATCACCATCACCATCACCATCACCATCACCATCACCATCACCATCACCATCACCATCACCATCACCATCACCATCACCATCACCATCACCATCACCATCACCATCACCATCACCATCACCATCACCATCACCATCACCATCACCATCACCATCACCATCACCATCACCATCACCATCACCATCACCATCACCATCACCATCACCATCACCATCACCATCACCATCACCATCACCATCACCATCACCATCACCATCACCATCACCATCACCATCACCATCACCATCACCATCACCATCACCATCACCATCACCATCACCATCACCATCACCATCACCATCACCATCACCATCACCATCACCATCACCATCACCATCACCATCACCATCACCATCACCATCACCATCACCATCACCATCACCATCACCATCACCATCACCATCACCATCACCATCACCATCACCATCACCATCACCATCACCATCACCATCACCATCACCATCACCATCACCATCACCATCACCATCACCATCACCATCACCATCACCATCACCATCACCATCACCATCACCATCACCATCACCATCACCATCACCATCACCATCACCATCACCATCACCATCACCATCACCATCACCATCACCATCACCATCACCATCACCATCACCATCACCATCACCATCACCATCACCATCACCATCACCATCACCATCACCATCACCATCACCATCACCATCACCATCACCATCACCATCACCATCACCATCACCATCACCATCACCATCACCATCACCATCACCATCACCATCACCATCACCATCACCATCACCATCACCATCACCATCACCATCACCATCACCATCACCATCACCATCACCATCACCATCACCATCACCATCACCATCACCATCACCATCACCATCACCATCACCATCACCATCACCATCACCATCACCATCACCATCACCATCACCATCACCATCACCATCACCATCACCATCACCATCACCATCACCATCACCATCACCATCACCATCACCATCACCATCACCATCACCATCACCATCACCATCACCATCACCATCACCATCACCATCACCATCACCATCACCATCACCATCACCATCACCATCACCATCACCATCACCATCACCATCACCATCACCATCACCATCACCATCACCATCACCATCACCATCACCATCACCATCACCATCACCATCACCATCACCATCACCATCACCATCACCATCACCATCACCATCACCATCACCATCACCATCACCATCACCATCACCATCACCATCACCATCACCATCACCATCACCATCACCATCACCATCACCATCACCATCACCATCACCATCACCATCACCATCACCATCACCATCACCATCACCATCACCATCACCATCACCATCACCATCACCATCACCATCACCATCACCATCACCATCACCATCACCATCACCATCACCATCACCATCACCATCACCATCACCATCACCATCACCATCACCATCACCATCACCATCACCATCACCATCACCATCACCATCACCATCACCATCACCATCACCATCACCATCACCATCACCATCACCATCACCATCACCATCACCATCACCATCACCATCACCATCACCATCACCATCACCATCACCATCACCATCACCATCACCATCACCATCACCATCACCATCACCATCACCATCACCATCACCATCACCATCACCATCACCATCACCATCACCATCACCATCACCATCACCATCACCATCACCATCACCATCACCATCACCATCACCATCACCATCACCATCACCATCACCATCACCATCACCATCACCATCACCATCACCATCACCATCACCATCACCATCACCATCACCATCACCATCACCATCACCATCACCATCACCATCACCATCACCATCACCATCACCATCACCATCACCATCACCATCACCATCACCATCACCATCACCATCACCATCACCATCACCATCACCATCACCATCACCATCACCATCACCATCACCATCACCATCACCATCACCATCACCATCACCATCACCATCACCATCACCATCACCATCACCATCACCATCACCATCACCATCACCATCACCATCACCATCACCATCACCATCACCATCACCATCACCATCACCATCACCATCACCATCACCATCACCATCACCATCACCATCACCATCACCATCACCATCACCATCACCATCACCATCACCATCACCATCACCATCACCATCACCATCACCATCACCATCACCATCACCATCACCATCACCATCACCATCACCATCACCATCACCATCACCATCACCATCACCATCACCATCACCATCACCATCACCATCACCATCACCATCACCATCACCATCACCATCACCATCACCATCACCATCACCATCACCATCACCATCACCATCACCATCACCATCACCATCACCATCACCATCACCATCACCATCACCATCACCATCACCATCACCATCACCATCACCATCACCATCACCATCACCATCACCATCACCATCACCATCACCATCACCATCACCATCACCATCACCATCACCATCACCATCACCATCACCATCACCATCACCATCACCATCACCATCACCATCACCATCACCATCACCATCACCATCACCATCACCATCACCATCACCATCACCATCACCATCACCATCACCATCACCATCACCATCACCATCACCATCACCATCACCATCACCATCACCATCACCATCACCATCACCATCACCATCACCATCACCATCACCATCACCATCACCATCACCATTACCATCACCATCACCATTACCATCACCATCACCATCACCATCACCATCACCATCACCATCACCATCACCATCACCATCACCATCATTCATTGGTATGAATATTAATTTTTCAAACTTATGACCTGGATCAACCCATGCTTTTCTCCATTTAGGATTGTCGTACAAAATCCACTTTCCATCAGTCGTAATGATTTTGTGCAAAAAGTTCTTTCTTTTGTATCGAGAAAGCAAATTCATTGAAATGTCAACTGTTCGGTATTTTTTTCTTTGGTCGGTTTATGAGAAACTCATTTTTCTTCCTTCTGTATCTTTCCCATTTTTTATTTTTTTATTTTTTTTTATTTTTATGTAGTGGAGGAAAATGCATTATGCACGGTGTGTGGGACTCTCACCCACTAAAAATCTCCTCTATTTCAGACACAAACCCATCATGGAACTACTTTTCGTATTACATCGGGATGGTGTCTCGTATTTTGCCCTCATAGGCCTCCCATATTTATAATTTTTATAATTTCACTTCTATCTTCGCTGGTGGTTATCCATTGCTGTTTTCTTTCGCCGTCGGATCAGTTCCACATACTGGGCCACTAGATTCCAATTCGACTCCGTCCTGAGCATCATATTAACGATATTATCTTGCGTTGCGTTGCCAATTTTCCTTTCAAGTTCTTCTCTCTCACGTTTCCACTTCTCGCATGTGAAAGAATGTGTGTTGCGCGTCATCAAGGCCTGCATCCCCATAAATGCATGACGGGTTTTCCACCTTTTCCATCGTGAACCAATATTTGCAGAAATACCCATGGCCTGTGAGGAATTGGGTGAGGAAATAATTTGTTTCACCATGTTTCCTCTCTATCCACTCGGCCAGGTTTCTTATCAGCTTTGCAGTATATCTTCCACGGTCCTCTGTTTGCCACCTCTCTTGCCAGAACAGCATTGTATATTCTCTGGCCACACTTGTTGCTTCTTCACAGTCAAGGTCGTCCTTGATATCGTAGATCTTTTTCCTTTCTTCAGCCATTAGGTCGATAGGGATAACACCCGGAATGACCATAACAGTCGGTTCCGATACCGTTCTGTAGGAACTATAGATTCTGAGTGCCCTACGACGCTGTACAGTGGCCATTACTTGCCTATATTTATCCGTCTTTAGTGTGTCCGCCCATATTTCACACCCGTATAAAAGTATAGAATTTAGGACCGACATCAGTAGTTTCCGTTTCGCTTCTGTTGGACCTCCGACATTCGTCTTATCCGTCTTTAGTGTGTCCGCCCATATTTCACACCCGTATAAAAGTATAGAATTTAGGACCGACATCAGTAGTTTCCGTTTCGCTTCTGTTGGACCTCCGACATTCGTCATCAGCCTACTCAGAGCAAAAGAGACTTTGTTTGCTTTCTCTGCAGAATGTCTGATTTGTTGTCCAAAATTTACTTTTGTGTCCAGGTAGACCCCCAGGTACTTAATTGCTGTGTTAGACCGTAACTGCTGGTTTTCCACCTCGAACAGTACATCGGTCGCCATGTGTCGTCTCGTAAGCCGCACAAGCTCTGTTTTTTCCGTTGTTAGGGCTAAAACACGGCGGCTTGACCACGAGTTTGCTCTGCGCATAACCTGGTTAAGCTTACGCTGTACATCCTCTATGTTTCGAGCGATCATTACTGCCGCTATATTATCTGCATACCCCATCATGAAGGTGTCATCTGGCATTTCCGTACGCAATATGCCGTCGTAAGATACGTTCCACAAATCGGGACCTAGAATGGACCCTTGAGCATCACCTCCCGTGATCTCTTTGCTACATTTCCCCTCCATGGTTTCAAACATAAGCCTTCTATCTTGAAGGTAGCTATGCATTATTCGCAGAAGATAGTCTGGCATATGAAAGTCGCTTGTTAACGCCGACAACATGTCCGCCCATCTCGCGGAGTTAAACGCATTTTTCAAGCTCTCACCACTTCCTTTACAGCGCCAATAGTTGACCGACTCTTTCTAAAGCCATACTGTTTATCAGAGAGATCTCCTGCAGCTTGAATTGCTGCTAAGATCCGCGACTTTAATAAGCGTTCCAATAATTTTCCTGCTGTATCAAGCATGCACAAGGGTCTATATGCTGATGGGGGGTTCGGGTTGCCTTTACTTTTGCTAATGAGCACCAATCGCTGGCTTTTCCATGCCTTAGGGTAAACCCCTTCCTCAAAACAGTGGTTATACATGTTTAAAAGTATCTCAGGTTCTGATCGAGCGATTACCTTCAGTACTTCCATGGGGATCCCGTCTGGGCCCGGCGCTTTCTTATTGCAGAGAGAGGCGGCGGCTTGCTGAATCTCTTCCACCGTGAACGCTGGTATTTCCTCTGGTTTATCGGGGCAATGTGGCCGATCGTCGTTTGTGTAACTCGGGAAAAGGGAGTTTACAATATGCCACATTTGTGGTGTCTCCATTACAAGGCTGGGCGCCTGAGATCCAAGTTTGCGCATCACAATTTTGTAACCCAAGCCCCAGGGGTCCTAGTCCACGTCCCGTTTTAGGCTCTCCCATTTCAGGCGCTTACTTCTATTTATTTCGAATTTAAGCGCTCTTCTCGCCAGTCAATAATCCTCATGTTCCTGTTCTGCCGCGAATCGGTCTCTTCTTCTTGTTCTAGTGACTAGGCGTTTAAGACGTAGGCAGTGCTTTCTGAGATTTGCTATCTCGTCAGACCACCAATAAACCGCGGTCTTTTTCCCCCTTGTGCCTCGTCTTTTTGGCATAGACGCATCACACGCTTGATTTATTAGCTTCATGGTGGTCCTCGCAATTTTTTCGGGAGATCCGTTTTTTCGTAATATTGCTAGTTTTGACATATTCCATCCTATCGCTCGGTCATTGCGACTAGCGGGTTGTCGCAATCCGCCCCGTACATTATAGACGATATATTGGTGGTCGCTACCAGTGTAATCCTCTATTACCCTCCATCCCGTGACGTTTTGTGCCATCATGTCAGATACCAGAGTGATATCCGGAATCGTTTCAGCATAGCCCGGCCTTCTGAACGTCGATACGCCACCTTCGTTCATCACTGAGTGTCCTACCATAGCCGCCATATCCAGAATATACCGTGCTCTTGGGTTCGTAGTGTTCATGCTTCAATCCAATGCTCTTGCATTGAAGTCTCCGGCTATAACGAGCGCACCATTTAGTTCACGTGCTTTATCCTCTAATACATCAATTTTAGCTCGGAAATTGTCCATCGGCTCGTTTGGGGTAAAATAGCAACTCACGTATATAATAGATTGGATTTTAACCCACACGAAACCATCCTCGGCTCCATGATCGTCGACTGTAATCGGGTACGGGGTCCAGATGGCAGCTGTACCAAGGTTATCAGAGTACCATTCGGGTTCCGCTCTATTACGATATTGCTCACTAACAATCAGCAGGTCTGCGCCTATGTCTAGCCTCAGTTTATCCAGCAAGGCATCCGCTGTCTTACTTCTATGAAGGTTACCCTGAAGAAGTTTCACTTCAAGCTTCTGTTTCTTGCTTTATCAAGGGCCTGCCTGAAGATTTTGCAAGCCCCTGACCCGGGAACTTGTTTTAGTTGTTCGGGCCGAATTGGATGCTCGGCGCAGAGAAACCACTTTGGGCCTGACTGATAGTCCTTCTTGATATGGCCTTTCCCCCCCACATTGGATACATATGCCCTGCTCCTTCCTGTTGGGTCTTTGCAGGTCGCTTGGTGATGACCAAAGCCAAAGCAAGCACCTATTTTTATACGGCCTATCTTAAGAAGCTCATGTGCTTCTCGTACATTGATCTCCACGAAGGCCATCCGTTGTTCCCTCGAGTTTGTCTTTGTAACTGACACCTTCAGCTCCCCAGAGAAACCTTTAAGATCTCTCTGGATGGCTGCCTTCACTTCATCTTTAGTGGACAAACAGTAAAGTACCCTGATTTCGAGGGTGATTTTGGGTTCCAGGCTACGCACTGTTGCCGTCTCTCCCAAGGCACCTCTCAGGTACTCGCAGAAGCTCCCTTATTACCCGTATTTGCGCCAAATTCCAAGAGGACATCGCCCATCCTGGTACGGCGTACAGATTTGATTTCTGTATCCGAAGCCTCCGGGTTAACCTTATCCCTTATCGTACCCAGCACTTGTGCATAAGTTTGATCCTTTCCGGTTTTAATCAGTAGGGCCTCCGGTTTTATTTTGGGTTTCCGCGGTCTATTTCTTCGTCTTTTCATTTTGGCTGGTGTTTTCCTTGACCGAACTACAGTCCACGATTCTGACCCCTCCCCTTCCTCTTTTTTTTTCGCTATCCGGACCAATCCCTTCTGGGTTTCCTTTATTCTCTTGCTTATTTTTCTTCTCTTCCCGTTTGTTTTTCGGGCTAGAGGATGCTCGCCTTTTGTTAATGTTCCCGGTAGAAGGGGCTACATCGGTATCCACCGACTCCGTCTGGCTGTCCCTTCGATAGTCCCTCCAACGTTTCCTTTTAAGCATAGCAATTATGTCCATGGCTTCTTCTAGCTTACATAAACCGTTTTTGACCTCCATGCTAATATTCCTCTGTTTATGCGTTGCCCGTTTCATTGCTGAAATAGCGTCTTTACAAACCTGCAGCTGTTGATCTTCATCTTTCAGCAGCATAAAAATAGGGTCAATGACTGTGGCATTGTCCTCCGTCTGAAGTGCTGCGTTTTTTCTTCCTCTGTTGGTACTTTTAAGTGTCCAGCATCCCTTGGTACAGCACTCTGCTGTGATAGAGGAGGCGGTGACTTGCATGGTACTGCTTCTTCGAAAGATGCTTGGTCCATCAAACAATGTCCGATTACCGTCAAAACTGGACATGTGTTTGCTTCCTTCTACTGGTACGTTAGTGCCGCTTCCATCCGCCTAGGGTTTGGGAGCCGCAATGGCTTTTCCGCTATTTTGTGACGCTTGAGGAGCGCCACCATCCTTATTTGTTGGTATATTTTGTTTTGTATCCATTTTTATTCCCACGAGTTGCACGAGAAATAACGGTCACCTATGACAGAGCTCTGCATTATCATAGGAAGGCTACGGGTTTAAAACCAAATGGCGCCTAATTTGGAGTTCACATATTAGCGACTAAGCTTCCCCTTAGCCATGCAGCTTTCGGCATATGCAGTGCCACCTTAGCTTGGGTGAGCAAGTTTTTGGTCCACCCCAGGTATTTGATTTCCCCGGCACCTGCCATATCTGGCGGGCTTCCCCTATCCGCCACCCGGGGAGGCGCCCAATGGGGAACTAGTATAACCTAGCATAAAAGTATCTTTCCCATTGCATACAATGGAGGTGATATTAATAGGCGAGTAATTCCTAAATGTTCTGCAAGCTCTTTTTGAGTTTTACACGGATTTTCATCCAATAAAAGCCAACGTCAACGTCGTAGCATTTTTTTTTTAATTTGAAAACAGTATAGAATACAATGGCGTAAATGTTGCTTATTGACATTCGTCTCTTAAAATTAAAATAATCAGCAATGACTAAGCTACAAATACCCAAAATGGTCAGATCTGAATTTCTACTTCCACACCTAATACGAAAAGGTTTAAGGCAGCGATTGCCTTGAAGGGAAGTGCGAAGCCTGTATTTTGCAAGTCTTATTCAGTCCCATATGCAATTAACCCGTTGGTGAAAGCGGAATTAATTGAGCGAGTCCAACTGTGGTGCTCCCTAAAAAAGGACAATAGTCTCAGAATTTGCGTCGACTTTAAGGTTTCGATCAATAAGTGTGTGCATTTTCATTACTACTCACTTCTCAATATAGATTAAATTTTGGCAAGTCTCTCTGGATGTAGCTGTTTCACCGTGTCGAATTTGGCTGGCGCTTATCAGAAAGTTAAAATAGCTGAAGACTAGATTGAGCTATTCACAATAAACACTCACCTTGGCGTGTTTGCTCTGACAAATTTTCCATAGTTGAAGGATGAAATACTCCGGCGATTGCCGAAGACGGTTTCTTAAGGAAAGTCGAACTAACGTGACAGCTGTTTTTGAATGAATCGCCAGTTAGTTCGTACATGTTAATAAATGTTTATTTTGTAGACGAAAGCTTGAATACTTTGGTCACGTCATTGGTGGTAATGGAATTATACCTAGTCCTGTAAAAAGTGTTGTCATTCAAAATGCCCCTAACTTTTATTGGAAGTTTATGCTAATGATGTCCTCTGAGTTAGCACCACTGTACAATTTGAATCAGAACTAGTTGCAAAGATGCATTTTTCAAATGGAAAACCAAGAAGAAGCTGTACTTGTCATCCGATGCAAGCACATTTGGCGTTGGTACTGTTTTGAGTCAGTTAGTCGATGGGCTAGGCCATCCACTAATGTTTGCTTCAGCGAGTTTGCCATCAGCTGAAAAGAATTACTCGAAAAGGAGGTGGGCGACCTTTTTGTTTTAGTGACGGAACATTGGTGTCATTGTTTGATGTTAAAATGCTGATGCTGATGTTAACGCTGTTCTTATAGACTCCAGCGATGGGCCATAATTCATATAGGTACAATTATTTGAACAAATATCGGAAGGGTAAAAACATGGTAGCCCTGGAAGCCTTATCGGATCTGCCACAAGTCGACGAGAAAAGTGGAGACCCTCTCATTTTGGTAGTGAATACCTTCTCGGAGGTGGGCGAGATACCAATGTCTTACAAAGATGTGGCACGGGAAGCAAAAGCAGATGAAATTCTAACTAAAGTGATGACGAATGTTAAAAAGGGATTTATTAGTATCACCTTTGTTTATGAATAAACATCAATTGACACATGAAGCCGGTTATGTCGTTTGGAGAAGCCGAGTCATCTCTAAGGGTAAGTCGAGTACATCTAAGAGCACGTCGAGTACATCTAAGAATACGTCGTAATTTTCTATGAAATGTGTGGAAATAATCAACCAATTTAAATGCGGTTTGGCATAGCAATTACAGGCCCCGAGACCTATAATTCGAGGTATCAAGATCCTCAATCGGAGCACAATTGCAGATTTTGGATTTTTAGGGCTCTGAATCGGCTGATCTATAGCAAGATGATTTTATCAAATCGAAGTTTCTATGAAGGATGTGGCTATTCGGACTAGAAGTACTTGTAAGAGTACATCGAGTACGTGTAAGAGTACGTTGAGTACGTCTAAGAGTATTTAACGTGGAGTTGGTGTTGAAGGAGATTAATTTTGATTTAGTTGGCAGTTCATTATATTTATGGTGACAAAGATCGTAATTTGTTGGTGCAAACCGCACCCATCGTCAGGCTGTTGAGTTATGGCGAAAACACCACATCATGACAGCTTATGGGAACCCACCGGCAAATCGATTAAACATCATCTAAAAACACTAGGTGGAGTGCAATTAGCTACATTATTAGCAAAAATTGCCGCTTGTCTGCAGAACAGGAAACCAATTGTTACACGGTGCGGGACGTTGTTAGCTATTAAACCATCAATCCGATTGTGAGAAATTACAAAAATTACAACAAAAATTTTGGGTGAGATGGTCAAAGAAATGTATCAGGCAGCAGCAACGTCATAATAAATGAAATAACAGCGCCTTAATGGGGTGAGATGAGAGGGTGAGAACGATAATACGGCCAATTACCCAATTGTGTTTACACCAATGGATGAGGAACAAATTTCGAAATAAACCTGATCGTGATCTAACTTTCAAAAATGTAAATGGCTCAAAATCTTATGAAGTGATCAGAGCTACGGTCCGGAAAATTATGCGCATACATGAACACATCTCAAATCAACTCAATCTGACTTCCCAAATCAATCGTTAAATGCACCCCTAAATCTTTACCAATTTTAACCTCCAACTCAATCGCAATGCAATCTCCAACTAAAGCACCAAATCAACTTGCAAATCAACCCTTAACTCAATCCCCAAACTCAATGCCTAACACAATTTCCAAATCAACCACCAAATAATCTTTCAACTGAACAGCTCAATCAACTCCAACGCAAGCTAAATCACCCCCAACGTAACTTCAATTCAACCACAGATCGAACCAAATTTCAACCCTCTACTCAACTCGAAATTTTACGGCAAATTAAATCTCGAAATCAACTCGATTTGGAAACTACATGTTTACATGCCTGCCTACCACCCCAACTGTACACCTCCGCTTGACTCCAATACAACAATTTACTCGACGTAACTGTAGCCTCAATGAAACTCACTTGGTAACTTGGTGAGATAACACGAGTTAATAAACATGTGGTTTTGGGTCAATTCGTATGGCATGCACTCAATCCTCTTGACGTACAGATTCTAAAAGCTTTTTAACTTCCGCGCGTTGACAAGTTCCGCATTCCCAAGATACTATGGTTGTAGATATTCAGACGTACATATTGTTTTTTTATTGCTTTTCGCACTCTTGGACTTTCAAAACATCGAGAAAAGTGGTTTTGGACAAACTAAATTTTTGGTCATTTTGACAGGATTTCTGTATATTTGGTACTTGCGAACCGAGGCTAATTAAATTTGTTTTGTCTGTCTGATCGGCGATGTGGTTTCGTCAGTCATATGTTTTATTGGTCCAGCTGTCACTAACGGCTTTGTTTACCAACTGCCTGATATCTTATGACAGATATGATATAAATTCCGAGCAGCTACGTTTTCCAATCATAAACTTTCATAGAAGTAAATAACTTACAAAACTACTCGAATATGTAGTTACAAGCAAGCAAAGCAACCAAACCATATGTACCCAATTGAAATGTTGTCTGAATAAAGTGGGAGCAAGCGTACCCAATGAGTTTAATTTCGTAAATGTACGGCAATTTTTTTCTCATATACTCGTGATTACGCCTAAATGTTGATCATAGAATTTTTGCACTTATCGATTGTTGTTGTTGTCAAATTATTTGTTGTTGTCAATGAATGATGAAACAGCATGGTTAAAGTACATATTTTCTTTCTTCTCGTTTATATTTTCTGCGTGTGTCTCCTATTTCACTGTCTTCTAAACATGTACCCATACCACATCGAAAACCTTCTTAAATTTAAAACTTACCTTGAAACAAATATTTTCACTCAAACAAAAACGTTTACCTTTTTCATTAGAACCAAAAAAAAATCCAACAAAATAAAAAAGTTCGCGTTTAACAACGGGCGCAGAAAATCCGATGAATCCCATGACAGTATAAAGCACTAAAAACACAATGAAACAGCAAACAAGATCTTTATGTTACGTATATGCTGTGAGAATCCTAAAAGTACATGATTTTCCGATATGATTGTGTTTTTCCTTTTTCCTATAATCCATGCCCATCCTTATATTAACCACCCCCACTATATAAATTCCATTCTCTTTCTATGTGTGTATATAGTGGTTAATAAAATACGGTCGGTGTTTACCGAGAGACGGGAGAGGGATTGGGAGGGGGGGGGACATAGCACAGTATTATACAAACAAATCAAATGGTCGTATGATTGTTGTGTTGAAAAGTTTTTTTTTGTTGTTGTGTGCTGCTTTGGGTGAGAAATAAAAACGATTTGAGGTTATAAAAAGTGTGAGTGTTGTGATGTGTATTATGATGAGAATGAAATGGGTTTTTACAGAATGGTGCGGTGTTGTTTTTAGGCTAGAGTGAAATATGATATAGTATAGAAATATATGGATGATGATGGCGTTGGGTATAGAGATATATATTTGGATATGGTAGGTTGTGGCAGCTATATAATATATGGGAAAAAACTTAACTGGTGATTGAACATTGAAATAAAAGCATGATTTTGTTGTTGGTTTCGAGTTTTTCCAACATTTTTTTTTGCCTGTATATGAATATGAATGTCGTGATGTGATTATATACGATACATAGAATGAGGGATTTTGGATTAGATGTGATGTGTGGAAAAAGTTATTATTTTTGTATGCTACTTTGTATATAGTATGCTGTTGCAGGGTTGGGAGAGATTGCTGTTCAGTGGGGTTAGAGTGCAGTGTGATGTATTTATTTTAGTTTTTGGTTTTGTGTCGTTCTACAGAAAAATAGTTTTATGATTACATTATTTATTATAGACCAAAAAATATTTTTGTTGCATAATTCCTATATCACTTGTGTCATATGTATATATGTAATAGTTCCCGCATACATACATACAGATTATAAATATTCTATTGGTAAAATGCAGGCGAAAAATGTTTTAATTTTTTATGGACATTCTGCATACATAAATTTATCAATGCCAATTAAATATTTGAATTGAGCACGCTTAACGTATTATACTCTACCTATCGTTATAGTTGATAAAAAAATATAAAATATGGAGAAAATGCCACCCAAATTTTCTCGTCGTATAATTTAACATCACACTATTGCATGGAGCAAACGAGTATTTCAAACGCATATACACACACACACCCAAAATATAAAACGAAAATCATCAAAAAAAAAAAATCCTCGCTTCGTTCTAGCGGAAAATATATTTTCTGGTTTTCAAGAGATTTTCGTTTTCTTCTTCTTCCTCATTTTTTTTTTTGTGTACAGTATTATTGAAACCGGAAAATCATGTTGTTAACATATTGTTGTTGTTTTATATTTTCCATTTTTCTTTCATTCGTTTGTTCATTGTGTGTTGATAAATTCGGTGAAGAGTATTAAGGTTGATTTGTTATAATTTATGATATTCGAACAATTTTTTTGCGTTATGCTATGTGATGTCGGATATCCCAATTTTTTTTGTTTTTTTTTAATGCGGGTGGATAAAGTATGTATATGTATATGAAATGAGAATTGAAAGGAGTTAGACACGCTGATGATTATTTACGATATGGTATAATGTATTTTTTTGCTTATTGTAGTCTAGTGTATGCTGCTCCAGCGATGATTATGGGTTCGTTAAAATCTTAACTCAAATCGGTTGTAGCAAACTAATATCCACATCAAGCACTAAATAAATTTCTAGTTGAACCTCGCGCTAAAACCAAATTCAACACTTACTCCACCAAAATTTAAAAGCTCAACCAAACCCCGAACGGAAAACCCAAGTCTTTCCTCAAATGAAAACGATTTGAAAAGTACTTGCTTATATATCTATGCTAAATACAATTTAACTCAATTTAATTTTTGAAGCAACCCCCAAATAGTTCAACTTCCACTTAACTCCAGCGCAAACTAAATCTCAAATCAACTCATCTTCAAATTCAAAAGCCAACTGAAACTTCATCTGGACCCTCCATTAGTCCTCAATCAACCTCATTTCGGTTAGCTTAAATATGATTATTTGGGAATTGAATTGGGCGATAAACTTGAGGTAAATCTAAGGGCTGAATTTGAGGATGAGTAGGAGGTTCAATTGGAGCGGGGTTGGGTTGAGTTGGGGTTGAATCCGTCCTTCAGTTGGAAACTTATTTGTGGTCCGAGTTGAAACTTAATTTGGATTAGCTTGTGTTGTTCTGAGTTGAGTTCCGCTTGAGTATGTCCTAATTAGGGTCCTCACTAATAACGTGTGAATAATGAGTAAATAGTGAGCGAATTATGATTGAATACGAATATTTAATGAATAATGAACGATAAATTAGACATTGTTGTTTGAATAATGAGTGAAATCACATTTCATTAGTAATTAATGTTTGTATGAATAATGAGCGAGCATTGTCTGAATAATGTGTGAATCATGAGTACATAATGAGCGAATTAGGAGTTAAAAATTAGGCAACAGTAAGTGAATAATTAAAGAATTCCGAGTGAATGTAATTAAAATTAACATTCTTCAGTGAATAATGGGTGAAAACTTCAATACTCTGTAAATAATTAGTGAATAATGCCTGTAGTGGATAATTATATAGTTCTGAGTGAAAAATGAGTGAAATCATGACTCCTCAGTGAATAAATTGTAAATAATGAGTGAAGAGCGAGCCAATTGTGAGTGAATAATTAGTGAAATCATCATGTATTAAGTGAAAGTGGACGACAGGGTATGAGTAACGAGTTAATAATTAGTGAATAATGAGTGAAACCATCATTCGTCAGTAATTAATTTGTCAATAATGAGGGAATAATGTGTGAATAATGAACGCAAAGTGAGTGAATTAGAGAGTTCTGAATGAGTTAAAGCATCACTCATTAGTAAATAATTTGTAAATATTGAGTAAAGAGTGAGCGAGTGATGAATTTATTGAATAATGAGTGAAATCATCATGTATAAGTCAATAATGAGGAAAATATGATTAATCAGCGAATGAAGTGTAAATAAAGTGAATATTGTGTGAGTAACCTGTGAATAACGAATTCCTTATATCTGAATAACGTGTTAATAGTGATCGAATTAAGAATGAATAATGAATCGATAATAATTAGAAAGTTCTGAGTGAATAATGAGTAAAAGCATCATTCATCAGTGCATAATGAATGAAAATTCCATTAACCCAACAATAATTGACTAATAACGCTTGAATAATGTGTGAATAATGAGTGGATAATTAAAGAGTAATTGGTGAATAATTAAGGAATTATGAGTGAATAATGAGTGAAACTATCATGTATTAAGTGAAAGTGGATGAGAGAGTATGAGTAACGATTTAATAACTAGTGAATAATGAGCGACTAATTAGACAGTGCTGAGTTAATAATGGATGAAGTTATCATTAATCAGTAATTAATGTGTGAATAATGTTTGAATAATGAATGCATGGTGAGCGAATTATGAGTGACATATTAGTCAATAGTAAGTGAACAATTAGAGAATTCTGATTAAATACAAATAAAAGTAATATTCATCAGTGAACAATGAGTGAAAACTTCATAGACCTGTGAATAATTGGTGAGTAATGCTTAAATATTGTGTGAAAGATAAGGGAATAATAATTGGATAGTTAATGAATAATGGCGAAGAATTAGAGAGTTTTGAATGAGTGAAAGCATCACTCATTAGTAAATAATTTGTAAATAATGAGTAAATAGTAAGCGAGTTATGAGATTATTGAATTATGAGTGAAATCATCATGTATAAGTCAATAATGATAAAAATATGATTAATCAGTGAATGAAGTGTAAATAAGGAGAATATTGAAATGAGTGAAAACTTCATTAAACCAAGATAATTTACTAATAATGCATGAATAATGTGTGAATATTGGGTGAATAATGAGTTGATAACTAATGAATAATGGTGAAGAATTAGAGAGTTGTAAATGAGTGAAAGCATCACTCAATTGTAAATAATTTGTAAATAATGAGTCATTAGTGAGCGAGTCATTAGTTTTAGTTCAATAATGAAGAAAATATGATTAATCAGTGAATGAAGTGTAAATAATGTGAATATTGTGTGAGTAACCTGTGGATAACGAATTACTTATGTGTGAATAACGAGTGAATACTTATCGAATTAAGAATGAATAGTGAATGAATAATTAATGAATAATGAGTGAATATTTAGAAAGTTCTGAGTGAATAATGAGTAAAAGCATCATTCATCAGTGAATAATCAGTGAGTTAGACAGTGCTGTGTGAATAAAGATTGTAAGCATCATTTTTCAGTTATGAGTATCTGAATAAGGAGGGGATAATGTGTGAATAATGATTGCATAGTGAGCAAATTATGATTGCCAAATTAGTCAATAATAAGTGAATAATTAGAGAATTCTGAGTGAATATAACCAAAATTAACATTCATCAGTGAATAATGAGTAAGCACTTTATTAATCTATGAATAATGCTTGAATAATGAGTGAATAATTGAAGAGTTCTGAGTAACGAATGAGTGAAATCATCTGATTGATCACTGAGTGAATAGTTTGTAATCAATGATTGAAATTTGAGCGAATTATGAGTGAATAATTATTGAATATTGATTGAATACATAGAATTCTAAGTGAATTATGAGTGAAGTCATCATTTGAAGGGTATTCTAGGTATCAAAAATGGGGACATATACGATTGAGCAACGCGTATTTATTGTAAAAAATGAATGGGACAATTTTCAATAAATTGTGGCCATTCGTAAAAATATAAAAACTGGTTTAGTGAAGGATGGAAGATGCGAAATACACCATAGTGGTCGTTCGAAAGAAAATATTACTGATGTAAATGCTAGTGTTAATGGCAGTCCAAAAACATCAATTCGTCATCGTTTTATTCAGAATCTTGCACAAAGTTCTTAATTGGAAGGCACACAAGTTTCAGGTAACTCAAAAAATAAAGTCATCAGACTGAGGATTACGTTATCAGTTTGCTAATTGGGCCATACAAATAAAACTGGAAAATGTGAAATTTTTCAACAAAGTTATCTTTAGCGTCGAAGCAAATTTTGACCTGGGTGGATTTGTAAATCTACAAAATTGCCGAATCTAGGGTGAATAAAATCTACGAGAAATAATGGAAAATCGATGGATCCACAGAAAGTGACTGGGGAATATCAAATTGCCGCCTAGATCTTGCCATCTACCAACCATAAAATTTTGTCCTATGGGGCTTTTAGAAGGGAAAAATCTATGCCAACGGTCGATCCACAAATAAATGATGACCTAAAGGAGAATATTTTTAATTGTATTCAAGAAATTGAGCCGCAGTTACGCCAGAATGTCATCGAACATTTTAGTAAAAGGATGGTATCTTGTCGTACAGTTGCACTGATTACTTACAAGATAATATTTTCCATTACCAAACCGGAACCTTGTACAATCATTTGAAAGAACAATTGAGATATTACCAAATAATTATGTCTTTTATTAAAATTAACCTTAAATTGGAACACGCGTTAAAAATCAATAATAAGTGAAAACATCATTCATCCGGGAATAATGTGTAAATAAAGTGAATACTGTTCTCGCATTAAGAATGAATGAAGAATGGATAACACATAGCTTTCGTTAACCTAAAAAATTATTCGAAAATAGCGATACATTCTCTAATTTTGACAATAGATTACCGCAGAAATATGACGTGCTGGAGCATTTCAGGCTTGGAATTCGTATTCAGCGACCTAGAAAACAATTAGTACATGTGGTGGCGTTCCCGTATATTTTGCTTGTTTTTGTGGTGCATTGTATTTACTGAATAATGAGTGGATAATTAAGGAGTTCTGAGAGTGAGCGTATTGTGAGTGAATACTTAATGAAAATGAAAGAATATTTAATGAATAATGAGTAATAAATTAGACAGTGTGAATTATGAGTGACAAATTTGCCAATAATGAGTGAATAATTAGAAAATTCTTACTGAATATAAGTAGAATTATTGTTAAATAATGAGTGAAATAATATGTAAATAATAAGTGAAACTTAGTGAATTATTAGTGAAAAACGAAAGAATAATTAATGATTAATTAGCGATTAATTAGAGAATGCTGAGTGAATAATGAGTGAAATAATCATTTACCAGTAATTTATGTGTGAATAATGAGGGAATAATGTGTGAATAATGATTGCATATCGAGTGAATTATGAGGGACAAATAGTCAATGATGAGTGAATAATTAGAGAATGCTGAGTGAATATATGTAAAATTAACCTTCATCAGTGGATAATGAGTGGAAACTTCTGATTATTGAATGATGCTTGAGTAATGTGTGAATAATAAGTGGATAATTAATGAATTATGAGCGAATTATTTGAGAGTTCTGAGTGAATAATGAGTGAAATCCCCCGTCATCTGTGAATAATCGAATTATTAAAGTGAGCGAATTATGAATGAATGCTATTTAAGTCAATAATATGGTAACATTATACCATAATGAGTAATATCAGTCATCATTGAATAATGTGTGGATAATGAGTGAAATTAATGAATAAAGAGTGATTAATTGACAGCGCTGAGTAAATAATGAGTGGAATCATCATTTATTGGTAGTTAATGTGTCATTAGTGAGGAAATAATTTGTGAATAATGAGTGCATAGTGAGTGAATTTTGAGTGAAAAATGAGCCTATAATTAGTGAATAATTAGAGGTTTCATCACCAATAAAATCGTCATAAACCTGTGCACTATTAGCGAATAATGTTTGAATAATGTGTGAAAAATGATTGAATAATGAGTTTATAATTAATGAATGAAGTAAGAGATTTCTGAGTGAATAATGAGTAAAATCATCACTCATCAGAAGTAAGCGAATTATAAGTGTTATTATTTACTCTTGAATGTTGAGTGAATAATTATAGAATTTTGTTTGAATAATGAGTGAAAACATACTTCATCATTGAATAAAGTATAAATAAACCAAATTCTGTGCGAATAACCTGTGAATAGATGAATGATAACGTATGAATAATGAACCAATAAAGAACGAATAGTGAGTGAGTGGATAAATAGTGAAAAACGAGTGAATAATTAGAAAGTACTATGTGAATTATATGTGGGTAATGAGTAAAAAGTGATTTATTAGTGAATAATAGTACGACGAAAGAACAAGTAATGAATAATGAGTGATTAATTAGACATTCATCAGTAATTAATGGGTGATTAATGCGGGGATAATGTGTAAATAAAGAGTGCTTAGTGAGTAAATTAGGAGTATCAAATGAGTCAATAATGAATGAGTAATTAGAGAATGCACAGTGCATATTAGTAAAATTAACATTCATCAGTGAATAATGAGAGAAAACTAGATTAACATCCTAATAATTATTGTATAATACTTGAATACGTATGAATAATGAGTTAATAATTAAGGAATAATAAAATAAAAAATAATAATAACAAACAGTTTAATATAATTATATAGTTCAATATCAAGTTGCACATTTTTCAGTATCAAGTTGCAGTAAAAGCCATTCCTTTAACAAAATACAGAATTTTTTTATTGATTGTTCGTTTTGGATTATTGTTGAAATAAGTTCAAAAAACGTCGGTACTCTTGTTATATAACTATGTCTTAACCTTAGTAAGCCCTTCACGCAAAAAGAAAAGCTTTAATAGTTTATAAATATATAAGTGTCTCAGCGGTAGGATCTGACTCTTTCCGTACTCAAGTTTTGAAAATTTGAATTTGGTTGAAGTGGCTTATTGTCAATGGTTAATCACAGATATTTAAATTCATGGATAAACTGTAGTTTTAAACTTTAAACACCATCTAACTTCCCCTGGTTTATTTGTTGACAAAAGCGCACCCTCAATACTCCGACCACTTCTAAAACCATATTGGCAATCACTCAGGCAATTGAGATTATACAAATTATAGAACATTCGGATTTTAATAAGTTTCTCAAATAACATAGACGGCACCGATAACTTTGAAATAGGGTGGTAATTTGTCATGAGTAATCTATTATCTTTCTTAAACAAAGGAATCACTTTTGCTTATTTTAAAAGATTTGGAAACACACCAGTCATCACACTTTGATTAGAAATCAAAGAAAGTGAAATAGGCTGTATTGGAAGCAGTCCGTTTTAGAATTGATGAATTAATTCTAACTAAACCTTTTGATTTTTTATTATTTAAACACGAGATTGCAAGAATCAATTCCTCCGGGACAATTTCATTAAATCGGAATGATTCATTTTGCCACTTATTCAATTCACTACATGAAATGATTATATGACGATTGAATAAATTGTAGATATCTGTGGTATTTATATTTAAATGGCCATGTTCATTAAATAGTGAACAGGTATCATTTTGTTTTTAGAATCATCACGAACGATCGAGTTGATAATTTGCCATTGGTTTTTGCTGTCTTTAGAACAGTTTTTAAAAATTTGATCGTATAATTAATTGAGAGTTCATTGGATGTTTAGTGAGCTTCCTTGATAAACTTTTATTTGTTAGATTTACTATCCTTTAAAGATCAACAGAAATCCACGGAGCCAATTTATTTTTAGTTGTGCTGTTTTCCTTTTTGAAATTTATAACTCTCAATGCTACTATGAAGAAACTATCCAAGTAATCTTTAACAGAAGTTGTTAAGAAAATCTCTTCCCAAATGGGTTGCTGCAACTAAATATTCAAGGCATCATCACGTATGAAATCGTCTTTGGTTCGATTTTCGCCATACGGTACTTTTAATAGTGATTTTTAAAACTATTGTTTGATGATCGGTGACTTGAAGGCTCGCCAGTAACAGTTACAGTTTGGCTTGGCCACCTCTGGTTTAATACTTAAGATAGGTCACTGTTAATATCCCAAATCTCCATCTAATCAGGTCCAAAGTTTCTACGGATGAATTTCTAAACTTCACCAATCGAGTCGATTTGGCCGACATTTTTGGCCGAAACGAAATGCAATAGCTCGGGTAGTCAAATAGGCCGAAATCAGGTTTTTAATTTATCGGTAATTTAATTAGTTAAATTTGATGAAAAGAAATGTTTTCGGTTGACCTTACCTCACTAATTTTAGTATTTTGGTTTGTTTAAAGCTTTGGACAAAACGAAAATTTTAAAAGTTGACTTAGGTATGTTGGCACTTTCTTCTGGTGGCACATGATAACTTGCCATTATCAAAGTACTATACCAAAAAATAATCCTGAAATAAATTTACAGAATGGCTAAACCATTTAGTTTTACTATCGGATGGCTTAGAAACTGCTGGCCAAAAGGTTAGGTATTGGCAATATATTTAATGATTTAGAAATATGTATATTGAATGCCTATTGGTAAAGAAACCGAATTGAAACTGTTACTCCAAAACAAATTGGAACAATCCGTCCAATAAGCTTGTAAGGTTCAAAATTTTTATATTAACAGTAGCAGCAGAAAACCTTGTTGATATTAAAATAAATTGTAGACTTGACCGGATGTCTGTCTGTGTATTAAGGAAAATGGTAGAAGAGTTCAATTACCAACTCAACCGGTTTGAGAATCTTCACCGCTAAAGGATAATTTAAACATAAAGTGAATAAATAAAATTTTATCGAGAAATTACTGATAATTAAATTTGAGCTAATTTTGCAATCGGTAGTCCAAACGTCTCAAGTTCTGAAAAACATTAAATTAATTAATTTTACCAAAAAACTTACCTTATCATCTGTCCCATATTACATTGGACGTAAATATCAATTATACACGAACACACAAAACAAACCATCGAATTCGATAGAGTTTATATCTCTTGTTTCAAGAACAAAGTTGTACCCTAATACGCTTTTTGATACGCTTTTTCCATTGCGATCTCTTTTTGATGCGTATTTTCCTTTCATTCATATCGATAAATTATCACTAAACAAATAGAATGTTGTTGTTTTATTCGAGCAAGCTGAGATAGCAAGAAACAAATTCTTGAAACAAGAGACACAAACCCTATCGAATTCGATTGAAAGGAATGTTACAACATCCCAGCCCAGGGTTGCTAATAACCGATTAAAATATTGTAACAGTGACACCTAGTGTGTAATAGAATAAGTTGGATTAATAGCTCAATGTTTTACTGTACTAAAATTGAATTTTCCATGATAGAATTGTTCTAAAAGTTTCTACACTATTCTAACCAGTTAGAGTTAAAGTCATGAGCTTTCTAGAAATGAAGTCGAATTGGATTATTAGTATTTGGTAAGCGATAGTGTAAAGATTAAAAAGGAATTAAAAATAAAAGTGATCTGAAAAATTGTGCGAATAATTTATATAAAGTAATTTTGTGAATTATCATTAATAAATATTGTTGTAATAATTTTTGGGTGACATAAATAAATTCGTTGGTGATAAATTGAATTGTTTTTGTTTTATTCACAATCCAGTGATACGAACCTTGATTTACAAGGTAGAAACGTAACAATATATTTTTACGGAGACACCTAGGGTAAAGTAGAATAAGTTGATTAAAATCACAAAGTTGTCTACTACTAGTGACTACCAGTGACACCTAGGTTAAGATATATCATAATTTGTTTGTTGTACTATAATGGAAATTTTCAATGCTAAAACTTTTTACATTGTACGATTTATTCTTACTGGAAGAGCATGGAATTTCTGGAAGTTTAGTTTAAGTATATAGAAAGGCCAATGAGATCGAGTTGGATCATTAGTATTTCTAAAGCGATAAGTGAGATATAAAAATTATAAGTCAACAGTAAAATTGTTCATAATTTATAATAAGCGATTTGTATTGTAAATAAAACAGATCACTTCAATTAATCATAAACGATATTATTTATTGAACAACAAAAATTAATTTAACCCAATTTATAAACAATAATTCACAAAATCACCTTTTATAATTTTCGCATAATTTTACTGATCACTTATAATTTATTTATCGCACAAAAACACATTTTATTCTTTACACCATAGCTTACCAAATACTAATAATCTAATTCCATTTCGGTCGGTTTTTAAATACTCAAAACAAAACTTTTAGAAATGTCATGGCTTTTCCAGTAAGAATAGTCTACAAACATTTAGAACAGTTTCATCATGGAAAATTCAATTTTAGTACAGTACAAATTTGCACTATTAATTTAACTCATTCTATTATACCCTAGGTGTCACCGTAACACTACCGCTTACCTAAGCCTGTTCGTCCTGAACATGACTTTAATCACTTCTTCTGTAAAGGGCGAGCCGCCTCTAATGTACTACCATGAAATCTTTGGTTATTTGCACTTATGTTATATCGTCTATCTCGCTTTACTGTGGCTTCCTTATCGTTGAATGGTAGTAGCAGCTTGATGTTGTCGCTATTCAATACTGCTCGCCCAAAATTCAATACGAAGCCATTCGCCCTCATGAAGTTCATCCCCAAATATTACTTCGTCTAGAATATGCGCGACCGGAACTTCGTGTGGAAAAAGTGTTTCACCGATCCTTATGTTCACGATCTTTTTCCGTTTTATATTTGCACTATCCCCATTTCTCATTATTAATTTTAACCCCTTAATTTTATGAGTTGCTCCAGTATCAGAGCTCTACTCTGTAGATTTCATCCAACATAGGAATACTGTTTAGCCTATGGACCATATGTGGCGGTATGCTGCTACTTTATTTTGATACCGGTGATGCGACTTTTGATGAAGCGTTTGGTATGTTTGTGTAGGCTTTCTGAAAATTTGGAAATTGGGTTTTGGATTTAAATTCTGTTAGGTCTAAAAAATTAATAAATCTATAATTTTCAATTTCTAATGTAAATTTTAATTTTGTGTGGATTCCATTCAAGTAATTATGAAGCTGGTTCAGTTGTCTGCTTGTCCCAGTAAACAATATTAATATGTCGTCAACATATCTATGCCAATGTTAAAAATATACGTGTTTTCAATGTGATTCAAAAATATTTTGGCCAAAGTTCCTGATAACGGACTTCTCATTGAATATAGAATTTCTCTTCGGTGCTTAAAATAATTTTGATGTGTGATTTTTTTCAATAACGTGGTTACCTCCTTTGTGATATAAGCCCTCGTGTAATCAATATCGTTTCTTTAACGGGAATGTTCGTATTCATATTTGTAACGTTCGTATTCATAGTTGTATGTTGATTTCCTCAATTTTATTCACCAGTTCCAAATTATTCTTGACTGAATTCACGATCGGTTTCCTGCCTCTGATTAAAGGGATTCTTGGCTTAATCACCTTATTTTGTCGGATTTCTCTACTACTCATAAAATGCCTAGACTTACTGATAAAGGCCTTGATATTAACACGATACCTAGCCGTCGGATCTTCGTTAATCTCCTGAATACCATTGTTTATAATGAACTCGTTAATTTTCGTATTGTAGTCCCGTTTGCTCATTATTACGACTGTATTCCCTTTGTCTGCTTTAACAATCACCGCATCATTGCTCCTCATGTCATTTTATTCTCGCTATTATGTGTAGTTGGAACTTAACGAATTTCGACCTTAATTTTGTCAACTACCCTCCATTGATTACTAGAATTATTAAGCGGCACTACAGTGTACTTTGGACTTTTTTCTAACAATGCTACCTCATTTTTGTGAAATAGAATATTCGTCTGGTTCTTAATCAAATGGTGGAATTGATGGGTTTTAGTTGGTACGTTCGGAGAAGAAATAGCAATATTTTTTATAATAGTATCCAACCCGTTTAACTTCCTTCTTATAGTATATCTCTTAGACTGTAATCTCGTTTCTACCAGCTCAGTGATAAATTTTAATATTTTGACGTATTTAATATAATGAAAATCCCTAGCAATCCGTAACTGTAGATTGCACACTTCCGTCGTTAATCTATTGATTTTCGTATATTACATTTTGATCTTATTTTTTAACCAAAACTTTTCAGCTTTAGCTTTTATAAGAATTGCCGTTCTTGTATTACTCCTAATGTTTGTATTCATATATTTTGCTAAAATGAGCTTTCTTACGCACGCTTAACTTATATAAAGTGTTTAAGTATTTATACATAGACGTAATTGGTAAATTATTGTTCAATTATGGATTTAGTTAATGACAATGCCCGCATCTCCTGATATATGGCCAATCTTGTTACATACCCAACACCTGAGATCGCTGCCTCAAGATCTTTGTCCCGACTGTTCGACGTTCACCTGCTCCCTGCCTGATTTCTGTTGCATAAAAGGCGGTGATCTTCCCTGTCCTTGTGTAGTTTTTCCGACAGTCCCTTGAGATGTGGCCCATCTTGTCACATTCGCAACACCTTAACGTTTACGTTGGTTACTAAATCCGTTGAACGTCTAAATGATGGCTCGGTGATTGCCCGTACAGTCTCGTTCATCATCGCAAGCTATGGTTTCCGCGAAGTTCACTTTAGGTGACAACATCACCGTCCTGCGTGTCTCTGGATCTCGAATGTCGTTAATCTTAAACCTTTCATAATTTCGAGATAACTGTTGCGATCATTTTCCCCATTGAGAGCCACTATTAAGGCTGCGACACGATGTTCATAGTTCCAATGATTTTCATTGCCTATTGTTTCAAATTGAAATTTGAAAATGCCGAAAGATGCTGTCCCGTCGAATGTTGGTGGCTTTAACTTGATCGATTGAATAGTCTGAACTACTTGCGTCGTTGCTCCACTTGTCTTCACATCAGTTAATTCTATCTCGAGACGTTGAACCTCCGCTTGTAATTTCTCTTCAACCTGTTGAACTTCCGTTTGAAGTTTATTTCACCGTAGACATTTGTAGACAGTTCAAGAATTTTTTCATCAATTTTCTTTCGGTTCATAGTTTCGCTTGACAAGTTAATTTCGCCCAACTGTTGTTTCATTTCTAGGTTTGAATGATTTATTGTCTCTAATTGTCGGTCGTTTTGTTGTTCCATTTTTTGGGTTGACTGCTCAATTTTCGGTGAAAGCGCCGAAACCCTTTACCATTGGCTAATTTTCCTTTTAGTGCAAAAACTGGATGATAAATCTAAAATTTTGTGGGCAGATACAGTTTGCAATCCGCAGTTCGCCAATTGTTTGAATTTTCTGGCGCGGCGGATTGATACTTTAGAATCCACTAACCTTTCTCTCAAAAAACCAGCTTCTAAATGTAATGTCAAAAGTCATATCGCAACTGGAGAATCGGGCTTCGCATGCGCCATATGTCAAGAGAAAGATCACTCCTTGTTTTCGTGCAAACAATTCAATGAAATGAACGTAGTTCAGCGAAGAAATTGGTCAAAAACTAACCATCGATGCTTCAATTGCTTAAGTAGTAGGCACGCAGTTTTCAAATGCACTTCCAATCATCGTTGCTTACATTGTAGAAAAAAACATCATAGTTTGTTGCATTTGGCAGAAAATAACGAGACAAAGGTAGTTCAGAATAATCCACCAAATAAGACAGAACCTATGACTTTCAATTATCATTCGCAAAGCATTGCCATGCACTCTATACATCCAACCACATTAATTGATGTATCGGATTATTAGGGGAAATTAGTTGCATGCCGTGCTTTATTGGATTCTGGCTCCTAAGCCAGTTTTATTACAGAATTATATGTACAGCTGCTCGGCTTAAAGGAGAGAAATGGTCGATTGTCCGTTGTTGGTTTAGGAGGTTCTAGTGGCGGTTCGACAAAGGGTTTCGTTACAGTCTCCATTCGACCAAAACAGCATCCAGAAATTATGATAGATGAACTAATTTTATCCAAAATAACGTCAGATTTGCCTCATCAAACAATCAAAGATATCAAAAAGAACTATTGGCCCGAATTGCACTTAGCTGACTCATATTTATACAAATATGCCCACATACCTACAAGGCCACAGGCCTACAAAAACAAGGCCAAATTAGAATAGCTGAAGATGGTCCAATCTTACATAAAACCATATTAGGTTGGGTGGTTTCTGGAAAGGTCAAACCGTCTATGGTAGCAACCAATAATAACGTTGATTACGCAAATTTTGGGAATTGGAACCAATTCCAAGGTTAGAAACAAAGATGTCACCCGAAGAAGCATTTTGTGAGAAAAAGTTTTGCGAAAACGTCAAACAATCTCAAGACGGCCGGTTTATTAAATATTTGCCTTTTAAGAAATCACCGCAAATTTTAGGAAATTCTATAAACTCTGCTGTTCAACGATTAAGAGGTATTGAACGTCGATTTGCTCGTGATCCTGATTTCCAAAAACAGTACCAAGATTTTATATTGGAATATCAGAGACTTAATCATATGGAAGAAGTACCTCAATCCGAAGTGCACACAGGATACTATTTGCCGCATCATGGAGTCATCAAGCGTTGATTGTATCAAATAATGTTGTGGAAACCAATAATAACACAAATAAGGGCATCAGAACCAAACAGGAGAACAGCCAAAATGATATAGAATCTGTAAAGGTGCTTGATCTTAATTGGAATCCCACTACAGATTAGTTCACGTTTACTTCTGAATTATCAGCTAAAGATTCTTTTACCAAACGAGTAGTTGTATCCGAGGCTAGTCGGCTCTTTGACCCATTAGGATGGCTAGCGCCAGTCATCTGGATTGGGATCAACCGCTTCCTGAAGAAATATCGAAACGATGGCAAACAATATGAACTCATTTGGAAAAGGTTAGTCAGATTATTATACCTAGGTTCATTCACACAACCATAAACGATCATATCCAATTGCACGGATTCGCAGATGCCAGCCAAGATGCCTTTGCAGCCGTGGTCTACGTAAGGGTAGAAACTCCAAAAGGAGAAGTAATAGTAGATGGCTCCTATTAAGCAGGTATCTCTACCGCGTCTTGAACTCTATGCTGCAGTGCTACTAACAAGCTTGCTAAATTTAATTTAAAACGAATCACCATAAAATTCTCAGAAACGCATATTTGGACGGACTCCCAAATAGTTTTGGATTGGCTGGCCAGTCATCCTAGGCGGTGGAACACTTTTGTGGGCAACAGGACGGCTGAAATTCTAACCTCATTACGACGCAAGCATTGGCGGTACGTAGCTTCAGCAGATAATCCGGCCGATTGTGCCTCCAGAGGTTTATTTCCTGGCGAGTTGCAAGAACATCATTTGTGGTGGAATGGCCGTGGCTGGCTCAAACAATCAGCTGCATTCTGGCCTCAATAACAAATTAATTATGGAACGATCGAAAAACCAACACTAAGTTATTCACATTTACAATTGCAGCCACTACTACATGGTTCGATGAATTAGCATCGAAATATTCATCCATCACAAAATTGCAACGAACATTAGCCTATATATTACGGTTCATATCAAATACAAAGGCCAAAAGGGAAACAAGAATCAAAGGGATCTATCTAACGAGAGATGAATTAATCCACGCCATGTACAAATTATGCCAAGAACATCAACAGAAGTTGTATCCAGACGAGCTAACGCAAATTAAAACAAAAGGGGAAATAAGTAAAACAAGCAAGCTCAAGCCTTTGAGTCCGTTTTTGGATGAATTTTGTCTCATTTGCGTAGGCGGGCGCCTAGAAAACTAAAAAGCGCCATTTTCAACAAAGCATCCAATAATTTTGCATCCGAAGTCGCAACTTACCAAATTGGTATTGCAAAATATTCATAAAAGAAATAAGCACGCCGGTCCATCATTAACATTAGTAATTACGAAACAGCATTATTGCATTCCGAATGGCCTGAATACAGTTCGACAAATTATCCACCAATGCGTGATCTGTGCAAGGTTTAAGGTACAGATAAACAACCAATTAATGGGTAACCTACCAAGCTGCTGTGTTGAATACATTCGCCCCTTCTTTAAGGTTGGGATTGACTACGCAGGTCCGATGCCAATACATATGCGAAAGGGACGAGGCCAACAAACATTTTAAGCTTATATATGCCTGTTTATTTGCCTAAGTAGTAGAGACGTGGGGTTTGTCAAGAGATACATAGCGACAACGGCAATTATTTTATCGGCGCCAACAATCAATTAAGGCTAACCATGAATAAATTAACGACAAATTCGCAAATGATTTCTGATTTTTCTTCCAATTATTACATTTCGTGGCATTTCAATCCACCCAGCGTACCTAATTTTTTGGCGGCATTTGGGAAGCGGGAGTCAAATCAGCCAAATTTTATTTGAAACGAGTTATTGACAAGGCTATACTTACCTTTGAGGAAATGGTCACCTTACTAGATGAAATCGAGAGCACACTGAATTCCCGACCAATTTGTGCAGTACACGCTGAATCGATGTTCTAACCCCATCTCATTTCCTGATCGGGCATCCAGCGACCAAAATACCCGAAATCGACGTAGCTCACTTGAAACCCTCATACTTAACCCGATGGCAGATGGTGCAGCAATTGGCTCAACATTTTTGGAAACGCTGGAATGTTGAATATCTCGCTTCGTTGCAATTGAAATCCAAATGGAGAGATTCACAAAATCCAATTAAAGTTTTATTGTTTTTTTTGCAATTGGTAATTGTTCCAACAACTATCAGTGAGCAAACCCCGTTACTTTTCCAGTTAGCCAACCAATAGTTTAGAAACATTTAGAACAGTTTTATCATGAAAAATTCTATGTTAGTACAGTAAAACTTTGCGCTATTAATTTAACTTATTCTATTATACCCTAGGTGTCACCGTAACAATATTATCACTACAGGTATTGCTATTCAGGTAGTTACTTCGGTCTAAAAAGACCAAAGTATTGAAATCCTGTCAAAAATGATCAAAAATTTGTTTGGTCCAAAACCACTTTTCTCGACGTTTTGAAAGTCCCTGAATCTAAAAAAGTAGAAAAAAAAATGTCCGTTCGTCTCTCTGGATGTCTGGTTGTCTGGATGTCTGAATGTCTGTACCCATGGTTTGAGATACCCATGGTATCAAGACCGAGATTTGAAAAACTATTGGAAGTGCGTTAAGAGGGTCGAATACCTTCCATACGAATTGACCCAAAATACCTAGTTATAGAAATATTTACCAATTTTTTATGAATGCTGGTTTGAATATTGAGTTTGGGGTTGAGTTAAAGGTTAAGCGAAGGGACAATTTGCAGGGTAAGTTGAAGTTGAGTTGGAGTTGAGTTGGGGTTGGGTTAAGATATAGTGAGCAGTTGATCAATTTTTTATATATAGTATGCTGGTTTTAGGATTGAGTTAAATTAGAGTTAGCTGTTGGATAGAGGGTTGAGTTGGGGGCCGCTTGCGGGTTGAATTGGGGTTGAGATGATGTTGGATGAGTGTTTAGCGAGCAGTTGAGCAATCTATGAAATAAAGTGAGTGTTTGTATGTATGTGCAGCATTCGTGTATGACATTTAAACAAATCCACACGACTTGACCACTTGAACCAAACCTTACACAAATATTGTTTGAGACTTAAGAAAGGTCAATGTTAATATCTCAAATTGAACTTTTTACATTTCAAATTAAACTTTTAGTAAATTATATGAATGGCCAATTAGAATGTACCTTATCTACTTCTTAACTGATTTTAGTGAAATTTGACTTCCCCAATGGAAATGAGATTCTGCACTTCCATTCTATGGAACTTGCCTATTTTTTAATTAATTATGATGAAATTCAGCTTGCACATTTGAAATGGGATTCTAAAATGATTTTTGGATGAAGTTATGGAATATAGATAAGTATGATGGAACTTGCTTATTTCTCAACCAATTACGATGAAATTTCACATTTGCGTTGGAAATTGGATTTTAAAACGATTTTTTGTTTAAGTTCTGAAATATGGCCAAGTACGAGGAATTTTGCCTATTTCTCCCATTATGATGAATTTCGGCTTATGCATTTGGAAATGGGACTATAAATGGATTAAGGGTTTCAGTTGGAGATTGAGTTTAGATTGAGTAAGGGATTAAGAGGTTCAGTTAGGGATTGATTGATTCCGGTGTTGGTTTGAGTTGGCTTGATATAATCTCACGAACGCACTTAATACAGACCGAAGTTCTGATCACCTCGTGAGGTTTCAGCCCATAATATTTTCCTATTGTAATATAGAGGACAGCTCTGATTACATTCTATTAACTGTAATATTAAAATATATATGTCACTATGTTCGGTATGTTCTTTTTGGAAAATGAATTTTCAATTTTGAAGAGAAGTTTGAATTTTAATTTGTGAGAAAATTAAAATCATTCTTTCTCAAGTGCCTGAACATAATCGCTAAGGATAAAGTTTAAATTAAATGAAAAAAATTGTAGTCAATAATTAACGTTAACAAAGATAGTTTGGCGTCAATTGGAGGGGGGGGGGGAATAAAGATGAGTAGATTAATCTACCAGCTCCGCAAGCTTCCAGTAGGGTGCGTATCACGTGAGCTGTTCTGGTCTTGTCATTAAGCAGGTGCGTGATGGGTACAGTTGTGTAAGGGGTAACCTGTTCACAATTCGCAAGTGTACGTGCTGCCTCCTCGTGGCAACCACAGGTAACTAAGGCCATTTGGCACATTTTAGGCCATTTGGCACATTTTAGGCCATTTGGCACAGGGTAATAAAGTACGGCGCTAATGGAGAAAACCTTGACAAAAAACCCTAGTCTAAGGTGGAACAGCATATGCCGATGGATGAATGGCTGATAGGTTAATCAGTCCAAAATATGCGGATTCTGGATACCAGGCACCCTCCATTTTTATTTAGCCTTCCTGTAGTAAAGCTGGGTGACCTACAGGCGATTTGCAATTCCCAGCAACTCGTAAGAGTAAATTCAAACGGAATACGGGGCATGAGTAGGAATATACGGGAGTGGGACAACCCTCTCGAAGTCCTTGGGCTCCAATGCTACCGTCTTTCTAGCGGAACTACATGCTGTAGTAAACATCTAGGAGGAAGAGCAATAATCCCAGAAAATATGTATCACGTACCGGAAGGTACACGAACCTGAATATTTACTGGCAAATAATTAAGCAGGGTCCAGCACAATAGATCTTTTAGGTCGCAGTGCGAGGTGGCTGATCGCCCGCGTGGCCCTCTAATAATAATAACGTTAACAACGTCCTTTGTCACTGGCAAGAGTGACCAAAATTGTTCACCTGCAGAGATGGTCTATGGAAACGATACCTTAATTAATTATTGTGAAATATAATTAACAGTTACCACCTATAATAGTCTGGAGCTTGTTTATAATAAAACCAAAGAGGTAATCAACCAGATTGATTCTGGCCACCGGTTTATTCAGAAAAACCGATTACTAATTTGTGAAGGAAATTTAATTTATTATGGCGACTTTTCCTTATTTAATGTTATCTACAACCCATCATAATAATTGTACACCTAAACCTACACAAGTGTTGTGTATCATCGTTATATAATTCCAAAACACATCAGAGAAACCGAAAAACAATTTAGTAATTTTAATGCGAATCATTAATCACGAAGGACTTTCCTATATACCATATACAGAAGTTGAGAAAAATGTATATCAACTAACATCAACTGTGTGTCGTGAATTTTAAATGGTTGATGGTATTTCTCGGAAAATTCGGTCGTGTAGCTAAACCAAATAAGACGAAAAGTAAAAAAGGGATACTTAAAATCCTTGCTGAAAAAAAAAAAAAAACAAAAAAATTCAGATTAAGAGTATACCACAAAAAAAAAAAAAAAAAATGGGTTGGAAAATGGAAAATAACCTAACCAGAAATAACTTTCAATATACATACATAACTATACATACTCGTACATTTACAAAATAAATAATTTCGAATAAATTTTTCCGTTCATTTCTCTCCGTACTCTAGGTTTTGATCTTTGTGTGTTGAAATATGTGTGTGCATACTCGTATATATAAGAAGCAGCATATTATAATGGTTTTGGATTAAACAAAAATAAAACAGCAGGCAGCAGCACCACACAGCATACAACCTAAAAAAAATAAAAAATAAAAATTGGTAAAGCGGGCCTGATATTCACAAGAATTAGTACATTTCTTAAATATTTGGCCTTTTTCGTTTAATATTCAAACATACATCCCTTTACATGTATAGACAAAAACAACCCATACAAGAGATATAATATCTCTGGTAAAGTCCCGAGTGAATAATCGATGACAACCATAAAATCACAAAAAATGTACCATCATTGGAAAATTGGAAAAGAAAACCCAAAACTTACGTACATATGGTATATACCGAAAGATACATGTATACACAAAAAATAGTGTGATATTTATATGTACATACATAGATAGCCTACTCATTTGGAAAAACCAAAGTCTGATCCTAAAAAAAAAAAAAAAAAAAAAAAAAAAACGATATATAATCATAAAACCTATCCTTTTTCCCAACAATATTTATTTCTACTTATCTTTCCAATTTTCCTTTTTTTATTTCCATCCTTCCCCGTCTTCCACTTCTTATTCTACTCATTCGTCGTACAGACATTTCATTTTCATTTTCGTTTTTTTTATTTCCTTTTATTTTTTGTTGGTTTTGTTGTTCCACTGTGTGTATTCGGTTCTGTGTGAGCTGCTTGCTCCTCAAACCTATTAACTCGCTGGTGTACATTTTTATTTTTTTATTTTTGTACTGCCGTCAACCTTAAGAGAATAAAATATCAAAAAACCTCCCACATATTTTAGACGATTTTACACGAGTATAAAAATTTGCGGGTATTAGAGCGCTATAAAGAATTGGAATGAGGCGCGCGCGGGTAGCATATACCAAAACACTCGACAATCTATACATACACCGCATACACAAATTACGACGAAGAAAAATGAAAATATAACCAACTATAACGTTAACACAGCACGAGGCAAAGTAACTTGTATAATATACACTCGTGTACAGCAGCAGTGCTGTATAGCTACATATATAGCGGTGTACATACATACGTACATATACAAAACACAATCACTTTTGTACACATACGAATGTTTAACAAACTGAAAGACAGAGGAAAATTTATATTCGTCGAGTGGTGGCGGTTGGGAATATAGTGGGGTGAAAACATATTTTTTTGGTATTTATCAATGGTGAGAAGATGTGCGCAAATTTGATGTGAACCATTTGTAACAAACCATCCTCTTTATGATATCTATAGAGAACGTTAAACTAATTAGATTTTAAATGATTCACGTTCGGCCAGTATATTGTTCCACTGTATACTATAATATGTACATATATATACAGTAAACCATTATCAGATAACATACATCTTGAAACCCGCAAAAATTCCCAAAAGTAAAAAAAAAAACATAAATAAAATCAACAATGGGTGTGTGATTGAATCGCATGTAGAGGAAATTACAAAATGTATGTATTCATGTTATAGGTTTTATAATGTATAGACTGAGAAAAATGCGACAACAGCAGAGAACGACTCGAAATCCGTAACCAGAATAAACAAATTTATAAAACTGTTGTGTATGCATAGGGAATAAAAACCACAAGATGGTTTATGGTGTATAATGTTCGGATAGTGTCTGGTTGTAAAGCCCAAGGTATATTCAACCTGATTACAAAAACTGTCAGGCCTGATTAAACAAATTTTTACGTTGAAAAAATATTAGAAATTGAATCTCTTCACAAATATCTTTATACAAATTGGTTATTCATGGAACTGCGACAGCCTTGTGCCCGGCAAGTGGAGAGAAGTCATAAGTTATAAGGCATACGATTGCAAGAGTTTCTTTATCGGTTCGAGTTTTGGTTTTTTACCATTACCCGACGATTTCGGGTCGAAATACAATACAAAATTTATTATATTTCATTAATTAATATTAATCATTAATTGAAATATCATAATTAACCCTTTGCCATTCAATGGCGCCATAGAAGCGACATTTCACATTTGTCTATTAGATGGAAGTGGTGGCAAGAAAAAATATTTTTAAAGAGGCTTAGAAGTAAGTGCAACCAATTTCAAGATTATATATAAAGCGGTGAAAACAGAAAAAACGAGAAAGGAATTCCAAATTTCGTTTGAGTCACGACAAAACGCATTAACCTCGTATATCCCTCATTGAGTAAATTTTATAGAAGTGATTTAAGGCAAACATATTGGGGACTGGTTTGTAATTTATCACACTTTAAAGGAATATAAAACATAAATCAACATTAAAATAATACTTTTTCTGTTAGTACTTAATAACTATATTTAATTGACCAAAAAATCTTCGTCCGCAAGGGGTTAATAGTTTAAAAAAAAAACATTACTTTAATTATTCAATCTCTGGTGGGCGTGCGATCAAAAGTTAATTAGTTGCTGCAAAAAATATACAGAAATAGACACATTTTTATTCTTGAAACATAAACTATATCGAATTCGATTCAAAGTGATGTTACAACATCTCAGCCCAGGGTTCCTAATATGTAATAACCGATTAAAATATATTGTTACGGTGACAACTAGATTAAGTTTATTAAAATCACAAAGTTTTCTACTAGTAATGACTACTAGTGACACCTATAAGAAAGTTTAGTTTTAGTATATAAAAAGGTCGAGTTGGATCATTATTATTTGGAAAGCGATAATGTAAAGATTAAAAAGTGATTAAAAAAGTGATTTAAAAAATGAATAAGTTGCTGACTGTCAGGCCTGATTAAAACAGTTTTTAGGTTGAAAACATATTAGAAATTGAATCTCAGCCTCTGAACCTTTATACAAATTAATTTTTCATAGGACTGCAATAGCCTTGTGACCGGCAAGTGGGAAGAAGTCATAAGTGATAAGGCATAAGATTGCAAAAGTTTTTTATGGTGATAAAACATTTAATCAGAACCGAAGTGAGATATAAAAAGTAAAAGTGATCATTAAAATTTGTGAAAATATTGTGACAGTGACACCTATTGTGTAATAGAATAAGTTAAATTAATAGCTCAATGTTTTACTGTTCTAAAATGGATTTTTCAATGATAAAACAGTTCGGAATGTTTCTACACTATTAGTGCTGGAAAAGTCATGTGCTTTCTAGAAGTTTGGTTTGTGTATATTGTTACGTTTTTGCCATGTCACTCAAGGTTCGTATCACTGGATTGTGAATAATACAAAATGAACTTAATTTATCTACAACGAATTTATTTATTTTACAAAATTTATTACAACACAGTTTATCAATAAAAATTCACAAAATCACTTTATTTAAATTATTCTCAAATGTTACTGTTCACTTATAATTTTTATTACCACAACTGATTGCCCCATAACCTCCATCCGCGTTTCGAAAGTAGCAAGAGGCGGTGACAGCTTAACTATCGAAGGCGACATTGATGGCACAGACTGCATCATCACCCGGGATACGGGAGCAAATCGCACGATTGTCCGTAAAGATCTGATCGATCTGACAACCAGCTAATGGATTGAAGTTACAAACAGCAACTGGAGGTAGTTCAATAATAAAAGGCAAAAAGATCGTGAAAATAAAAATCGTAAGAACTCTTTTCCAACACGAAGTGCTGATTGCAGATATTGTGGTTGATGTCATAATGGGGATGGACTTCATGAGGGCAAATGGCTTCGTGGTGGATGTTGGACGAGGAGTTTTAAGTTACGATAACATGGAGTTGCCACTTCAATCTAGCAGTACCGGAGCAACTATCAGGCGAATTATTATTGATCATCGGGAGAAGCTGCCACCGAATTCAGAGACGATCCTCTGGGGAAAATTGAAGGGATGTTCTGGGTCACCCAGGTTATGGGTTGTGGAAGCTAACGAAGAGGAGAACGGAGCCAAGGAAATTATAATCGGAAAAGCCCTAGTTAAACCAGACAACGACTATAGAGTACCAATTAGGACTCTAAATCTCTCGGATAAGACGAAAACCATCAAGAAAGAGACAGTCATCGGCAAATGTAACGAGGTTTCAACTGTAGTAAAGTGTGAACAGAAAAGTCCGATTGAAAAAGCCGACATGCAAGACCGGAAAGAAATGGTAGAACAACTTATGCAGAAATGTACCGAAGACCTTACTGAGGCACAGACAAATTCTGCACATCAACTACTCAAACGGTACACGTCCATATTCTGCAGTACATGTCGACGATGTATTGATGGAACAATTGTCGACATTTCAGAATGTGGTTCTCAGCGTCTTGATGTATCATCAACCGATACGAATAATAATTCATGGCACTGACTTTCTTATTCGTTTCCTCGTCTGTTTGTGGATTTCTCATTTTGATGTTGAAATGATATCCATCTTCTCCTCGCCAAAACAGAATCGGATACTGCAATCCGTCGTATGAGCGATGAGTATCGGAGACTCGCTGAACGTCACCACTTCTGCGATGAAGAATTATGTTGCGCAATTAGAATTCTTTGCCAACTATCACGATCGCCACTTCATCGATTGTTGGTGCATTGAACTGTCTTTCGTGTTGGCCAACGGGTCTTTTGTCTGCTCGAATTACAACTGCGCAGTCATCGGCTGGCATTCGTTGAATGACGGTTTTAAACAACTGAACTAATTCATTGTGTTGATCGAAAAGGGCTTGTAACGCAGCCACGATTTCTCGTCTAGTGCCCGCATTATAATGACATCGTTGTTCAATTTGTTCATCACTATTTGCCAAGAAATAAATTTAAAGAATCTTGTGATCTGCGTCCGGCAATGGTAGAAGCGATCCGGCACGATGATAAATTTGCCCTTGAACTCTAAATGTTGGCATGTAATTTTCGCGCACGATGTTCGTTTCACCGAACGATGTCATTTGAAAACATGAATTGTATTTGCGGATGTTTTCCAATAAATGCTTCGACTCACCTGATAGCAACGTTGATAGTGGTTCGGGTGTTGGATGTAATTCTGGCAGTTAAACTTTTCCATTGGCGCAGCACATTCCTGGCGTTTCGTTCCTAAATTTGAGGGCGCTACAATACATACAAATTTTATCCATTTTTCCAAAGACGACACTTGGATGAAGACTGTAATCATTATTACTGTCATAATGGAATGCACCAAGATTTAAATCAGCGTACAGTGTTCGTCTTGATCGAGCGGTTCTTATTCGAACATTTTGCAGCCTTCTTTTCCGTTGTTCAGTTGTCTCAGGCGAACAGGCCTGAGTAGTACGAAGCTGTTCATACACGGATGGAAATGTTAATATTGACGGTGATCACCACAGTTGGGCGTGTAAATTACACAATGTAATTTACATAGTTTTTTACATGTAAAAAACGTGTATTTTACATGAGCCATTTTATACATTATTTACATGTATAAAATGTAAAAAACAAATTACTAACGCCATCTCTTATTAAATTTATTTACTTATTTACTATACGAGTTTTTATTTTATATTAACTGTGTACAGTTAAATATTGTATTTGTGACAAATCAAGACGTCAAAAAATTCGTCGCTTTTCTCAATTGGAATATACAATTAAATTTGTACATTGGTATTGCGTAAAGAGCTTGAAAATATATTGCATCAAGAGACTATTATTTATTGGAATTTAGTGTGGATTACCAATCGTTATGCACACTTACACCGGTGATGGTCCATTGTGATAATGATTTGACCTAGGTATAATAAAAAATATGTTGGTTTATAATTTTTTTTTTTGTTTTCTAGGAAAAAGGTAAAAGCGATCCTTTAAGTGGGCACCGCATAATAAAGATAGATTGTTTGTGGGATAATGTATTATAAAATGCAAAATATTTGCTCAGAAGAAGAGTGGGAATGTTTTTTAAAAGCTATTCGAGGTAATTTGCCGGTAATATTCCGGGTGACCGGTTCGAGAGGGGAATCCCAAGCTCTTCTAGATATTACCAAGCACGAATTCTTTGATGATTATATTAACGGGGCTAAAGAATTACAAAATGATGATCAAGAATTCGAAAACCCTTTATGTGCCTTCCTTGGTACCCAAATGGATTGGCTTGGCAGCTGGAGCTGACACGAAAGGATATCTGACGTTCCGAATCATTATTTAGATTACATAACTTTTAAATTTCCGAAACTAGTGATGGTAGTATTAGTCGTCAAGAAGTCGTTTCTATGATTCCTCCAATTTTGCTTGATGTGAAACCACACCACAAGGTATTGGATATGTGTGCCGCTCCAGGATCAAAAACCGCCGATATGGAAAAAATGGAATGCGCTCAAGCATTGAATTTACATGGAATTCAATATCGAATAGCTGCACGTGGCGCTGAATTACTTGCGGTGAGTGGTAGATTGGTGTATTCAACATGTTTTTTTTTTGCAGTACAATCCAACACATAATATCAGCAATCAAATTAAACGATTTAATTACACCGGTTAGGCGTTTAGCTACCGAACGACATAAACTATTAAAACATCGTGATGCCAATCGTACCAATTCAATTTATCGTGATATATTATTTTTAGCATTAACAACAATTGGACGCGATAATATCGATATGTCATTTTTCCGTCGGGAATACTCAACAGTTTTTGACAAATTAACAGAACAAGTGTAGTCTTACTTTGGGAATTTTACAACAACAATGCCGTGTATTTTCATTCCGGAATGAATAGTTTCAAGCCAAGTTTTTGTTGGTATAGAATTATTCTAGTAATAATTTTGAAATTTTATTTTTGTTTTTTATTTAATTTTTAATGTCAATTGATAAAAGTAAAAAGAAAATTATTTTCGGTTTTTATTTTGAGTATAATTTGCATTTTCATTTTTATACCAATAAATATTCTTGTGACCAAAGTAAGACGGCAATAGTTTCTTGCGCCTCGGTTTTGAATCGTAAAGCCGGTATTCCATTACGAAAAATTTACTGACTGCTGGAAAAAATGAAAGAAGACAAAAAAAAAATGTTACATTAGAGTGAAAAAGAAAAAACAATTTTTTTATTTTTAATTTTATAGCAAAATTGTATGGATATATTTTGACAGCAAACAAAAACATAACCAACAAATATGAACAAAACTATGCGTTATTCTTAATTCGTATATTTTCACCTCTCAAAATTATCTAAAAAGTTAAATATTATTTTCACCCATATCAGAATTATTTTTTTTCATTTATTTTCCGTCACAGAATAAAAAATAAAAAATATCTTTACCATAAAAATGACGTACTATGAAAATTAATATTGTGTGCGAGAAATATGTTATCATCCGTACACAAAATTTATGTGGTTGTGTTAGACCATTTGATACTTTTTGTCAATAATTATGGCATCACACTAACACAGCCACAACTTTTTTGTAATAAAAATGTTTACTGACGAAGTCGGGTGTCTCATTCACACAACCACCGATTTTATATTTTTATCTCAATATATTTTTGCTGATAAACATTTTTTCACAATGGAATACCGGCTTAAAACGATTGTTCTGTTAATTTTAATTGTTGAATAAAGCATTCGACTAATGCGTGATTTACACGTTCCAACAATGTGTTCCCAACTTTTTTTGTTGAGACTTAGAGCTTACACGCACACGCATTAGAAAATATTTACATGCGATGAAAAGAGAAAAGTATAAAACGAAAATGTCGGTCATGCTATAACTTTGTGGCGGTATAAAATCTACGATGTCGAATAGGGCGATAATTCAACTTTATGTTTCAAAATTACAACTTTTCTGGCTAAAATAAAGCTTTTCGAAAGTAAACTTCCATTTTTAAACAAAAATTTATAAAAAAATAAAACAAAAATGTCGAGCATTCTATAATTTTTTGGCGGTATAAAATCGACAATGTAATTTTTGACGAATGCCGCAGCGATACCACTTTATTTATCAAAATTACGACTTTTCTTGGCTAAAATAAAAATTGTTCGAACGTAATTTTTAATTTTTAAATAAAAATTTAAAAAAATAAAAATAAAGCGCTATAAAAATTTTACAAATCGCCATTTTTAATGTGTTTGTTGTTGTTTGTTTCCATAAAATATACTCGGGTCGATTGAAGTGAAATTTAGTATGCAAGTTTATATTGGCCCACAAATAGCGTGTACCAAATTTCAATATTATAACGTATCCCGTTCCGATTATACGGCTGTCTATATATTCCCGTAGTGTTTAGTATGAGCAAATAAACGTTTCTTATACAACTTCCGTGTTTCTTAACCGATTGAAGTGAAATTTAGTATGGAAGTTTATATTGGCCCACAAATAGCGTGTACTAAATTTCAATATTATAACGTTTCTCGTTCTGATTATACGGCTGTCTATATATTCCCATAGTGTTTAGTATGAGCAAATAAACGTTTCTTATACAACTTCCCGTGTTTCTAAACCGATTGAAGTGAAATTTAGTATGCAACTTTATATTGACCCACAAAAAGCGTGTACCAAATTTCAATATTATAACGTATCCCGTTCCGATTATACGGCTATCTATATATTCCCGTAGTGTTTAGTATGAGCAAATAAACGTTTCTTATACAACTTCCCGTGTTTCTAAACCGATTGAAGTGAAATTTAGTATGCAACTTTATATTGGCCCACAAAAAGCGTGTACCAAATTTCACTATTAGAACGTATCCCGTTCCGATTATACGGCTATCTATATATTCCCGTAGTGTTTAGTATGAGCAAATAAACGTTTCTTATACAACTTCCCGTGTTTCTAAACCGATTGAAGTGAAATTTAGTATGCAAGTTTATATTGGCCCACAAATAGCGTGTACCAAATTTCAATATTATAACGTATCCCGTTCCGATTATACGGCTATCTATATATTCCCGTAGTGTTTAGTATAAGCAAATAAACGTTTCTTATACAACTTCCCGTGTTTCTAAACCGATTGAAGTGAAATTTAGTATGCAAGTTTATATTGGCCCACAAATAGTGTGTACCCAATTTCAATATTATAACTTATCCCGTTCCGATTATACGGCCCAACTGGAACGGACATTTTCGAATTGGGGTTGGATACATTCATCAATTAGAAATCGGCTCACATTTGAAAGGTCAAAAAAACTCATACATGTATATGTCTCATTAAACCTCTGTAACAATAATAATAACTAAAGAAAAAATAAAGGAATTAATTAAATAAATAATTAAAGATGTTTGTTATGTTTCATTTTTGTTTATTTTTTAAATATTCTAGTTGTGTTTCTCGAACTTATTTTAAGCGCGTAAGCGGTACCCTGTTTTGTCTCGAGAGCTCCTGTTTGTTTTTTTTCGAATTTTCCAGTAGCGAGCAATGAATATTTTATGGCGTCTTCGAAAAAAGAGCATGGGTCGTATGTCCTGTATCCGTTTCGGAAAAATTATTTTCTTTACTAGCTAAATTTAATGCCCTTTCAAGTAACAGTGCAAAATCCGCTCGATTAATTTTAGCCTCACAATTTAGGGGATGGAAAAATGCTACATCAATTGGCTGCAAAATGGCTAGATAAGAACAGAAGTGATCCAAGCAACATTATTATAAAAACTGAGTTATGCCCCTTTTTGGACTTCAATCCTAAATTATTCTCTAAAGTAAGATCACAAATGGAACACTCTTCGAACATTTATTATTAAAAGGAGAATAATTTCTTGTGCCATTCTTGCTCTATTGAATTTCAATCTAAAAACTCAGTTCCAGGCGCTTTGAATCATAAATGGTTTTGTAAGGCCAGGAATTAAATAATTTATTTTTTACTAGTTTTTCATGCATTTTTTAGTTTGGAATTTTTTCAGTGGGTTTCCTAAACACGTACGACTCAAATAGCAGCATGAGTTATGGAAAATAATGAATCGATATTTTTTATTTTCCTTATTAAAAATTAACGCATTTGTTGAGATATTTGTAGTCTTATACCCCCCAAACACATTGACGGAGCGAACAGCGGCGCTAAATTAGAATACATGTATTTCCATAAGAGCGAACACATAGAGCGGCGTCAAACTAGCAAAGTTTGTATTTTTGGAGTCGATGAATGCCATATATATTTATTGATTTTAAGGTAAATGTTTGGAAACCCCTACCTGAATTTTACATCCAACTGGGATATATATGAGAAAGACAATTTTTAAAAAATCTAAATTTGAACTTAAAATTTGTTTGTAATAAGTCATTAAACAAAATAGTTTTTTATGAAAATATTTTGTTGTAATAACCCAAACAACATTTTAAATAAATGTCAAATTAGCGGCGTCTATGTGGTTGCAAAAAATCATAAAGACGAAGAGAAGCGAAGTCAGGCGTAGAGCGCAACTTACTTTGGTCACAAGAATAGTTATTGGTATAAAAATGAAAATGCAAATTATGCTCAAAATAAAAACCTAAAATAATTTTCTTTTTACTTTTATCAATTGACATTAAAGATTAAATCAAAAAACCAAACAAAAATTTCAAAATTATTACTAGAATAATTCAATACAAACAAAAACTTGGTTTGAAACTATTCATTCCAGAATGAAAATACACGGCATTGTTGTTGTAAAATTCCCAAAGTAAGACTACATATGTGTTTGGGGTATTACTTTGAGAATTTTACAGCAACAATGCCGTGTATTTTCATTCCGGAATGAATTTCTGGCTATAATTGCCGTCTTACTTTGGTAACAGGAATAGTAATTGGTATAAAAATAAAAATGCAAATTATGCTCAAAATAAAAACCAAATTATTTTTTTTATCAGCTGGCCTTAAAAATTAAATAAAATAACAGTAAAATGTTTCAAAATTATTGCTAGAATAATTCTATACATACTAACAAAAACTTGGTTTGAAAATATACACTTCGCAATGACGAAATACACGGCATTGTTGTTGTAAAATTCCCAAAGTTAATAAGACTACATTGTAGTCTTATGCCCTTTCCGAAAGTTATACTTATTTATTTAGACATGCTTATTTGCCGCCATCTTAAATAAGTATGTAAAATCATCCGAATTGATTTCACATATGTACTTATTTTATATTTTGACTATTTTGTAACTATAAAATAATTTTTTTAATTAAATTTTTTATAAAATTTAATTACTACATAATATCACAATATGTATGTATGTAATGAAATTAACAGAAGTTTGGTTTTCGTTTAAGATTTTTTTTTCTAAGAACATACTTATTTTAAGTTACCTCGCCAACATACTTATTTAAATAAGTAGGTCTAAATAAATAAGTATAACTTTCGGAAAGGGCCCTACTTTGGGAATTTTACAACAACAATGCCGTGTATTTTGATTCCGGAATGACTATAGTTTCAAACAAAGTTCTCGTTGGTATAGAATTATTCTAGCAATAATTTTGAAAAATTTTATTGTTTTTTTATTTAATTTTCAATGTCAATTGATAAAAGTAAAAAGAAAATTATTTTCCTTTTTTGTTTGTCTATAATTTGTATTTTTATTTTTATACCAATAACTATTCCAGTGATCAAAGTAATAGCCGATTTAGACGTACCAACATTTTTTTCCCAAGAAAAAATGAAGATATTAGTATATTACGATTTTCGTTTGTAAGACAAGAACAAAAATATAATCAAACAAAATTTTGTTGGATTTTTTGTTTTCTTTTTTTTCCAACAATGTTACTATAAAAACAAATTTGACTATAAAATATACTCGACCCGAGTATATTTTATAGTAACAAACAACAACAAACACAATAAAAATGACGATTTGAGAAATTTTTATAGCGCTTTATTTTATTTTTAAAAAATTTTAGTAATAAAATAAAATTTACGTTCGAAAAATTTCCATTTCACGCGGAAAACCCATAATTTTGCCAAATAAACTAGTATCACCGCCGTATTTATCAAAAATTATATCGTCGATTTTATACCGCCAAAAAATTATGGTATGACGAGAGTTTTGTTGTATACTTTTCTCTTTTTATCGCTTGTACATTTTTTTGTATTGTGTGTAGCTCTAAGTGTCAACAAAAAAAATGTTGGTACGTCTAAATCGGCTATTAGACAACACATATGTATGTACATATGTATAACTATGCTCATGAATTGCGTATTTAATAATTAAAAATCAATGTAAAGGGATTTTGGTTATACTAATAAGTTAATTGGTATTCGATGGCATAATTGGTATAATAAACTATTATACAAAACAACTTCGGATTTATATGCCTAATTGGCTAGTCGAGTTGAGTTTAATCTAGGTTGAACAGTTCAATGTTTGACTACATTTATGTTGTTTTCGATTGACCAAAAAATACTAAACTCATACTGGCTTTACAGCGTAGCAAATACCACCGTAGATACCATAATAGCAAAATAGTATAATACTATTTTACTATCTACCATAGTCGGTTTCTCACCGCCAAAAATATTCATAAAAAACAGAAAATTAATGTCGAATTTTTTTGTGATGTGAAAAGTACATGAAACCAAAATTTATACAGTTTTGTGTTTGTATTTGTATTGGTAATATAAAATATTTGACGTTTAAAAAATTTCGAATCGATTTTTGTAGTGTTTAAGCGTGATTTACACGTTCCAACAATGTTCCCAACAAAAAATGAAGAGATTAGTATATCGCGAATTCCATTTGAAAGACAAGAACAAATATATAAACAAACAAAATTTTGTTGGACTTTTTTTTTCGACTTTGTTTCCATAAAAAATTTTTTTGACTATAAAATATACTCGACCCGAGTATATTTTATGGAAACAAACAACAACAAACACATTAAAAATGGCGATTTGTAAAATTTTTATAGCGCTTTATTTTTATTTTTTTAAATTTTTATTTAAAAATTAAAAATTACGTTCGAACAATTTTTATTTTAGCCAAGAAAAGTCGTAATTTTGATAAATAAAGTGGTATCGCTGCGGCATTCGTCAAAAATTACATTGTCGATTTTATACCGCCAAAAAATTATAGAATGCTCGACATTTTTGTTTTATTTTTTTATAAATTTTTGTTTAAAAATGGAAGTTTACTTTCGAAAAGCTTTATTTTAGCCAGAAAAGTTGTAATTTTGAAACATAAAGTTGAATTATCGCCCTATTCGACATCGTAGATTTTATACCGCCACAAAGTTATAGCATGACCGACATTTTCGTTTTATACTTTTCTCTTTTCATCGCATGTAAATATTTTCTAATGCGTGTGCGTGTAAGCTCTAAGTCTCAACAAAAAAAGTTGGGAACACATTGTTGGAACGTGTAAATCACGCATTAGTCGAATGCTTTATTCAACAATTAAAATTAACAGAACAATCGTTTTAAGCCGGTATTCCATTGTGAAAAAATGTTTATCAGCAAAAATATATTGAGATAAAAATATAAAATCGGTGGTTGTGTGAATGAGACACCCGACTTCGTCAGTAAACATTTTTATTACAAAAAAGTTGTGGCTGTGTTAGTGTGATGCCATAATTATTGACAAAAAGTATCAAATGGTCTAACACAACCACATAAATTTTGTGTACGGATGATAACATATTTCTCGCACACAATATTAATTTTCATAGTACGTCATTTTTATGGTAAAGATATTTTTTATTTTTTATTCTGTGACGGAAAATAAATGAAAAAAAATAATTCTGATATGGGTGAAAATAATATTTAACTTTTTAGATAATTTTGAGAGGTGAAAATATACGAATTAAGAATAACGCATAGTTTTGTTCATATTTGTTGGTTATGTTTTTGTTTGCTGTCAAAATATATCCATACAATTTTGCTATAAAATAAAAAATAAAAAAATTGTTTTTTCTTTTTCACTCTAATGTAACATTTTTTTTTGTCTTCTTTCATTTTTTACAGCAGTCAGTAAATTTTTCGTAATGGAATACCGGCTTTACGATTCAAAACCGAGGCGCAAGAAACTATTGCCGTCTTACTTTGGTCACAAGAATATTTATTGGTATAAAAATGAAAATGCAAATTATACTCAAAATAAAAACCGAAAATAATTTTCTTTTTACTTTTATCAATTGACATTAAAAATTAAATAAAAAACAAAAATAAAATTTCAAAATTATTACTAGAATAATTCTATACCAACAAAAACTTGGCTTGAAACTATTCATTCCGGAATGAAAATACACGGCATTGTTGTTGTAAAATTCCCAAAGTAAGACTACACTTGTTCTGTTAATTTGTCAAAAACTGTTGAGTATTCCCGATGGAAAAATGACATATCGATATTATCGCGTCCAATTGTTGTTAATGCTAAAAATAATATAAATTTCTTGATTGGCCAATTTTTTGACGTCTTGAATTGGCACATAAAATAAAAACACGTATAGTTAATAAATTTGATAAGAGATGGCGTTGTTAAATTTTACAATTTGTTTTTTACATAACAATTCTCGAAAATCGAAAAATATGGCAATAAATATATATTTACATTTACATAGCCAAATTAAATGGAAAAATTTAGGCATAAATTGTTGGTATTAAATAAATGTAATTATGTAATAAACTGATACGAATTTCCGCACATACAATATTTTAAATATAGACGAAAAACGTACTACAACAGCGTCTATAATATTATGTAGGCGAAATAATAATAATAATTAATTTGTTTTTATCAATAAAAATCTATCTATGTTCACACTCTTAAATAGTTTTAATATTTATCAAAAATGTCGCTAGATGACATTACCTAGTTTTATCGAATAGTCGAATTTGTTAATATTATCAAACAGGTGGCACTGCAATATTGTCATGTAAAAAACAAATTTAAATGTAAAAAACTAGAGTCTAACTAAAATCTAAAAAGAGTAACTTATATTTCATTCTATATTTGAATAAAGGTTTTAATTGTTACAGTTATGATTTTTATTAACTTTATACTTTAAATTTTCAGTTAATAACTTATTATTGTTTGATATTTTTAAAAAGTATTAGTTTTTTACATATAATTTACATTTTTATGTAATTTACACAGTTTTTTACATTTTTTACATGTAAAATGTAAAAAATGGTTTTTTACACGAATTTGCCCAACTGTGGTGATCACCAATTCGCTGAGGGAAATTTGAAGTGAAAAAAATCAGCATTCGAGAATTGTTGAAATCGATTGTAATTCCACTCACGATGATATCCCAAAAAAAAACTGCACAGCAAATGCGTTCGGAACGTCAATCAGCAGTCAAATCCTTCACATACACATTCGATGATCTTCGTGAATTCACTGAACAGAATGAATAAAATCAGCTCACGGAAACTACGAAAATTCAATTCGATTGAAATATTTATCTAAATTATTAATTTAACTCACAATGAAATGCACAAAACTATTAGAAAAACGCTCCCAAATATAAAAATACGCACAATATTGTCTGTTCAATGTGAGCCAGACATGAATTTCACAATTTACATAAATTCTTATGTCACCCACAACTCGAAACGTCAACATTCGTTCGCTATTTTCGTTTCAATTCAAATCAGCATGAACTGTCACGGCAATATATGAAATTCATTGGAATGACAGTGGCGCCATCTGCCAAAAATTGGTCGTACCAACTCAGAAACCGTCGTGGGCTCAAAGGACATACAGACAAACATTCATTTTTATATACAGGGTGTCCCACAGGTACGAGTCCAAACGAGTAGGGCGTGTAGCTGGATCAATATCATGAAAAAAAGTCCACTACGCATATGCCCGGAAATGAACCGTTACCCATTTCAATTGCATTTCAAAATTTTTAGCATGGTACACTGCCTTGAATTTTATTGTATGAATTTCCAAGTTTTCAACTTCACAAACAATTTTCAAAATGATTTCCATTTCGTAACAAGCATAGTTGCAGTCGTCTTTTAATGGCAGCAGCCATGTTGAAATTTACTAAAATTTTTTTTATTTTGTTGCCGGCATTATTGATTCGATCAACCAACCGTTTCCTAGTCTGAATGTTTGTTTTGTAGACTTCTCCTTTCAAGTATCTCCATACATAAAAGTCTAACGATGTTAAATCTGGAGATCTAGCCGGCTAAGCTATAGGTCCGCCGCCGGATTTATATCAAACCAATTTCGAACTTGTCTTCCATGGTGTGCAGGAGCTCTATCTTGTTGATACAAGAAAGTATTTCTCATCATGAGTGGAATTGAATCTAGCATAGTGGGAACTGTTTCATTCAAATATTCATGATAGTTTTGTGAGTTCAATCTTTCAGGTGGTAAAATTGGCCCAATAAAATTATTTCCAATTATACCATACCACATATTAACACTAAAACGTCTTTGAAATAATGATTCTCGCTTAACGTGTGGGTTTTCTGGTTGCCACTCATGAAGATTGTGGACATTTGTTATTCCATCCCTCGTAAATATCGATTCGTCTGTTCATAAAATAGATGACAAATATGAAGGATTATGTTCCTCGTTGTTTAACAATAAACGACAGAAATTTGTTCTGTTTGATAAATCAACTGGTAATAATTCTTGCACTGGAGTGTAGTGGAATGGGTGTAGATGGTTTCTTCGAAGTACTCTCCAGACTTTATTTTTGCTAATACAATACCAAGTTGTATCGAAAGACGTCTCGTGCTAATGGTGGGATTTCTTTGTACTGAATTCAAAACTTGTTCGTCGGTAATGACTTCATATTGAATTCGGCTAACATTTTCGTATTCATAGGGGACCAATATTCCTCGTTCTCGTAATCGTATGTAATTTCAAATATTAAATGATCTGGCACCTGCCTACCTCTGGATAACGATTTTCACGTTATGCAGCTCGTCCATTTCCGTTACATAAACTATAAATAAAATGGATGTCGGCGATTTCTTCGAATGTGTAGCGTGGCATTTTAATATTTCTGATTACAAACGCGCAAAAAAATTATTTTCAACAGATTAACAACGATTTTAGCTATACGTTTACTAACAAGTACTACACTGAAATGTTAATATCTCAAAAACTAGACATGATTAGATGAAAAACGAGGAAGCAATTTTGTATTAAATAGTCTATTAAATTTAAATTTGAAATAAACAACAATAATTATTAAGTGAGTTTTTCGAGAAAAAATGAGTTTAATGAATTTTTTGTTATTTCTCGCACAATTTTTTTAATTCCACCAATATTTTCTTTATGGAAAATACCATGCATGATATTCCTACTTCCAGGCAAGAAAGAAGCACTCTGTGCCTTTAAAATTATAAAAAAACAATTAAGTTATCTTAATTTTTAGAAGAGTTATTGTCATCTACATCATTCAAGGCAGTGTACCATGCTAACAATTTTGAAATGCAATTGAAATGGGTAACGGTTCATTTCCGGGCATATGCGTAGTGGGCTTTTTTCATGGTATTGATCCAGCTATACGCCCTACTCATTTGGACTCTCAGCAGTGGGACACCCTGTATTTTGATTCACCTTTTATATACAATTAAATGCTACTATCAGCAACTTAGAGAAAAGGATCACTTGTCAGCGGCGTTAGGGGGCGAGAATTGAGACATGCTTCTACTTGGGTAGTCACGGTACATAGCTCCTCGAAAGTTAGTCTTGTTTCGCCTATGATCCGTTTGAGATGGAATTTCATTGATTTAATCCCTGCCTCCCATAATCCACCGAAATGGTGGTGTAAGGTGTAAGAGGTGGTATGAAGTGGCAATTGGTTCCATTGTCAGCTATCATGATGGCAGTGTCGCTTGGTAATGTCGTCATTGCGCGACGGTAATCTCTCTGCATTTCGTTGTTTGCTCCTTCGAAGTATGTTCCATTATCAGAGTTAATGTCGGTGCATAATCCTCTCATGGATATACATTTTTTGTAAGCGGCAATGAAGGATTCAGTTGTTAAATCGCTTATTATTTCAATATAGATGGCCTTCGTTACCATGCATATAAACAGAGCAATGTATGCCTTATATGTCTTGTGACCCCTGCCTTTGGCTGATCTTAATTGGATGGGCCCCGCATAGTCGATTCCCGTTTTGATAAACGGTCTTCCCGGCCTCACTCTTGCTGATGGTAGGTTTCCCATTAGTTGTTCGGATGAATGTTGTTTGTGACGAAAGTAAATAATACATTTTTGAATTATCTGTCTTACAGCTCGTTTTCCATCAATGATCCAGAATTTGTTTCTTAATGTTCCTAATGTCAATTGTGTGCCTGCTTGTAATGTACCAATATGAGCATATTCTATTATTCTTTTTGTAACTATGTTGTGCCTGCTCAGGATTACTGGGTTTTTGCTTGAATTTGGGAGTCTTGAATTTTGTAGCCGTCCGTTTACCCGTAGCAAACCGTGTTCGAAAGCTTGTCCTTGTACGAGCTTGAGAATTATTATTTCTGTTTTTTTGGAGTTCTGCACCAGTTAGTTCATTTCTATTGTTGTTTCTACGCGAGCAGTTGTTGATGAACCTTTTGCAATATGCGACTATACGCTTCAATTTGTTGTAGTTGGAGCATCGTTCGAATAATGGAAAAGTGTGATCTTCCGTAGTTATTGTCATAATGTTTATCGCTTTTCCCTCTAACTCAACTGGTTTATGCGTACTACTTCGCATAATATGATTGATTGCCTTCCATCTAGTGAGGTTTTCTCGAAGAAAATCTGGACCTTCCTTTGGTATGCGGATTGTTATGTTTTTGATTTCACTCAATTCTTTCTTATATTTTACCCCGTTTGTATTTATGTTTTCTGGCAAGGGCTGATCCTAATCTATTCCTTCCCAATCTATTATTGGGGAAAGCCAACCAACGGGATCAAAGAGCTTGGATGAATCGGATAACAGTGTGCGTTTGGTGGGCTGTTTGTGTGATAGTTGTAATGTTTCTATGTTGAATTTGAAAAGGTCCTTTTGTGGATCGTGTAAAATTCCCAATGTTTTAATGCCGTCATTTAACTTGATTTGAACTTCCCTTGAGTTAGAGAACTATTTCCTTAAATTCAGTCCACCTCGCTCTGTGAGCATTTTTAATTCTTGTACAGCTCGAGTTGCTTCCTCTATGTTGTTAGAACCTGTTAACAGATCATCTACGTAAAAATCTGTCAATATGATGCTTGCTCCTATTGGATAATCATTATTTCCGTCGGTAGCTAGTTGTTTTAAGGCTCTTATGGCTAAAAAAATGGCGGCTGTTGTTCCGTATGTTACCGTTTTTAACTTGTATGCCTCCATTGGCTTGGAGGGGTTGCTTCGCCATAGAATTCGTTGATAGTTCTGGTCTTGTTTGTTAATCCAGATTTGTCGATACATTGTTTCTATATCTGCTGTCATTAGGATCTTGTGTTTTCGCCATCGTAGTAAAATATTTGCTAAATCTTGTTGTAATTTTGGACCATTCATCATGCAATCGTTTAGAGATACTCCCGTTGTTGTTTTAGATGAGGCATCAAACACTACTCTTAGCCTGGTGGTCATGCTGTCTTGCTTGATTATGCCATGATGCAATATATAATACATATTGGTTGATTTACCATCTTCTGGTTTTTCTTGTACTGGTTCCATGTGCTTCAAATTTATATATTCTTGCATGAATTGATGATATAATTGTTTGAACGGCGCATCTCTTTGAATCGTTTTTCTAATTGTATCAGTCTGGCAGCGGCCCTCTTCCTGGATTCCCCTAGTTCAGTTTGGTTATCCTTAAAAGGAATTCTTACTGTGTATCTGCCATCTGGGCCTTGTTCTACATTCGACTCAAAATGTTTCTCTATCATGATTTATTCTTCAGTGGTATCTCTCTCTCCAGGTATTGAGTCGTTTTCTACCAGTAATCTCAGTTGATCCTCTGTACTTTTAGTTGCAATCATCGTTGTTTTATGCTGGCTACCTGTGTTGTTCGTGCTGCCCAATATAATCCAACCGAATTCCGTTTGTTGTACCATTGGCTCTAGTTGACCATTCTTGATGATGTTGTTGATCAATATTGACTACACGTGCCTGCTTTTTTCCACCTACTCCTGAGATGGTGACGTGTGCTTTCTCTTTTTTAAAGTTGAATAAGTTTGCGGCTTTGGAGGATATTAATGTGGCCTGTGATCCTGGATCAATTAGAGCTCTTAACATGAAAAAGTCGCCTGTTCTAGTTACAGCTCTGACTAATGCAATTGGTAGTAAAACTTGTCCTTGCTGGCTGATCATGAATGTTTTGGCGGTTTTGACACTACTTCCAGTAGTTGATGCTGCATTATTGCAGTGTAGAAGTGTGTGGTGTCCTCCTTTACACACAACACATGTTTCTGCCTGGCAGTTTCTTCCTTGATGCTGGCTTAGACATCGTATGCACAAGTTGGCTGAGTTGACGAGCCTTGCTCGTTCTAATGTTGACATATTTTTGTATTGCTGCCATTGATTTAAACCATGATGCTCCTTACACCTTTCCATACAACATTGTTTGGTTGACATGGCTGTATTCACTCGTTTCAATGGTGATATATACTGCATGTGTGGTCGTGGTGCTGTTGCTCTATGATTGCCCATGGCTTCCAAAGGTTGAAATCTTCTCTATAGTGCTTTTAGACGCGCTATTCTCTTTTCTAAGTAAGACTTCGTTTATCTGTCTTCACCGTCTTTTCGATAGTTTCTCTCTAGCTGAACTATCTTTCCACCTGTTACCTCTTGGATTTGAAGTAACTCATCCATCTTGTTGTTGTTTGGTTTATTTGTGATGGTATTGCTGCTTGTTGTTGCTTAGCTCCTCCTTTGACGTTAATTTTGTGAAGCTATGTGCCTGTTGTTGCTTGGCTGCTGGTGTCGTCACCCCCGACGACGTTACAGACTGTCCGTCTGTACTTCTATTTACCAGTTGTTTTAGTGGCTCGAAGGAACATTTAAAATCTTAGAATCTTGTACTTAAATTGTAAATTTAATATAGTCTTGATTTACAATTGAAAATTTACGGGCGACTTTCTCGATTGAATTTAAGAATATGGTCCCACTAAAGGAGCACGAAAATTACGGGCTCCCAAAATACTTTTCACCGTGTCCAGGACGTTTGGTGATAAACTGATAAATCAGCCACTCACTGGGGCAGAAGTCAATGCGTGAGACTAAATACAACAATACGCTATACAACAATTAATAGGGTATGAACTCGAGTATTGAAGAAAACGTTTTATTTATTCTCTGCAACTAGAATTTGGATCATAAGCTTTCTCAAAATATTCAGTCGTCAGATAGAAATTCCAATCTGTTTGGCTTAAGTTTATCCTTATAAATGCTAAACGCAACACTTATAGCAATAAATAACACAGAAAATATCTTGGCGTTAATTACCGGCACACACAATCGATTCAAATTATTCACTAACAAGAAGAGCAGAAGAAAATCTTAATCACCCCCGCAAATTAATTACGAAAGCAGAAATTTAAGCAGAGAAGAAAAAAAACCAAATTAAGACATAATTTTTTTATTCCATTCATTTGTCTTCTGCTACTTGGTGCTACCGCCACATCCTTCCACTCTTTGCACATAAACACACCCACACACATACACATACAATCAACATAACAATCATTATGTATAACACCCATACACTTCGTTGGTTCATTGTATACCTACACGTTGCCCAAATGATTATGAGTTTTAATATAAAATTTTTGTTCATTTTGTTAATTTAATCGCCTGAATCAAAAGAACGGTAACAATACGACCGACCGGGAAATAATATTCTCAAAAACCAAAAATTGTGTGCATATAACAACTTTTCCTGTATTATAGAATAAAATCTATTTTCACCCCCGGTAGCATTAAAACACGATACCCTTTAACTTTGCTTTATATTGTATATGTACATAATGGTGCACGGTGGTGATGATTATAATAAAAAAGCTTTTTGTTGCAAAGTGTGGAAAAATGAAATGGTGGGGGGGAGGTAAAAAGGTGTTTTTGGAATTCTTGATGCATTTTTCACAAAAGATTCTTTGTGCGGCTTTTATATAAATCATGCATCACAAAGTTTTTTAACAAGAAGTAAAGAAGTAAAGTGGAAAATGATTTTTCCATCTTCATAGATCTGTGAGTATATGTACATGGGAGCAAGAACAGAAAAAAAAAAAAAATCCATCAACAAATTTTTATGGGAAATAAAAACCAAACGAATAAATGATTTTGGTCTGATGGAGAGATTAGATACGAGAATTTTATTTTTGTACATCGCTCTGTGTGTGTTTGTGTGTGTGTGTGTATACAGTAGGTGTGTGTCTGTTGATGCTTTTTATTCCTATTCGATTCTATATGTGTAGCTTTATGAAGGGGTAGAGACATCCACCCATCACCTCCTTCGTATACACATACAGATTATGTATATGACTCGAACGGAACACAATTTTTTAGGGGTACACTGAGACAATGTTGTGTACATATTTTATGTTACTGATTGTTGTGAGGTTTTTGTTTTTGGTTTAAAGCAAATCAAGACGACGAGAAGAAAATTTATTTCATTTTATGTTGCTTTTGGGTGTTGTGGGAATTCTATGACTTTTGTTGGTTATGGTTTGATAGGAGTCGTGGGATTTTTTAATTATTATTTCATACGAACTAAAGAGTTTTGTAATATTTTGTTGTTTATGTGGGAGTCTTTATAAAATGATTGTAATGGGATTTTTTTTTGTTTTTTTGTAGTGATTTCTTAAGTACTTAGTAATGTATATGTTATTTACTTAGTTTGGAGTAATAACGGGTATTTTAAAACAGGTGGAAGGTTGATAGTCAAATATCCTGTACAAGTCTGGCCTAAACGATTAAGAGCGTAAATAAAGGTTAATGTTACTTCAGACGTTACCTCTTCCTCCCACAAAGTCCTAAAGACCAAATAATTACCGTAACCCAATACTATTTCTGGTTGCTTTGCTAACGTCGTTTTCTCTGTGAAAAAAGCAGATGATACTCACCCCCACAAATTCTAAATATAACAAATTTGGCTAATGGCTAATGGAATTTTATAAGATATTACCGTAAAGAAAACCCTACACGATTGCTTCTTATTAACTCATTTGTATTTATGCCTCTTGAAGCGATATCGGCAGAATTGTGTTTGGATAATTGCTCTATCTCACTGGCGCTGTTTGCTACGAATGTGGTACAATGCCTCGGATGTGCCGATAATCAGTCCAATATAATTTGCGAATATGTGAAGAATGATATTGTGACGTTGACACCTAGCGTGTGATAGAATAAGTTAAACTAATAGCTCAATGTTCTGTACTAAATGGAATTTTCCATGATAAAATTGTTCTAAATGTTTCCATACTATTCTAACTACAAAAATCATGAACTTTCGAGAAGTTTGGTTTGTGTATATAAAAAGGCGAACAAGATCGAATTGAATTATTCGAATTTGGAACGCGATAGTGTAAATTTGTAAGATTATTAGTAGTATTTTGGTAAGCGATAGTGTGAAGATTAAAAAGGAATTAAAAAGTGATTTAAAAAGTGTTTTAGTGGAAATAAAAATAATAAGTGTATAGTAAAATTTCAGAATAATTCATATAAAGTGATTTTTGTAAATTTTTATTAATAAACTGTGTTGTAATAATTCTAGTGCTAAGTAAATAAATTCGTTGGTGATAAATTGAATTGATTTTTGTAATATTCACAATCCAGTGATACGAAGCTTGAGTGACAAGGCAAAAACGTAACAATTGCCTTTATTGTTTTGAGACTCCTCAACTGTTCTCAATAAGTTTGTCAGTAACAGAGTACCCATCTACTCTAATCGAGGTAGACTAGTTTTGATTTACAGGTGCCACTCTGGCTTTAATTAGATTTGCTATACGCATATACTAGGGAGTATACTGCCACATCATGCGCGTGTCCGTCGGTGTCACTACAGCCGACTAAGCTTACTTTATGTTTCGACTGTACCCATCTTGGAATTTAGACACCTTTAACTTCGTAAATATCCCTTCTGATATCCAGCCAGGCCTTCAATATATTTTATGGCAGATCATCGTCCCAGCCTACTCTGAAACAGAATCTTAACGCAGTTGATTATCTGTGGCGCTTTCTTTCTGGTAAATCTACTGTAAATTTGCAAGAGTCTTCTTAGGGATCCCACTGCAGGCCTAGTACCTTTCGGGTATTTGAGTATTCATTAGGATATTGTTAAATGAATTGCCTGTAGATGACTTAGTAGGGGCGTCGAAGACGAAAGCAGAGATCCGGAATTAGAAATATTATATTAAATCCTCATTCACAATTTCCAGAACTTCATCAAAAACTAGCTTTAGAATCCTATTTACAATGCACCTATCAAATTTCATAATAATCGGTTGAGAAATAGGCCAGTGCCACCAAACTTGGCCATATTCCAGAACTTCATTCATAGATAACTTTAGAATATTATTTTCAACGCTGATGTGAAATTTGAATAAAATCCGTTAAGAATTAGATAAGTTACATCCATATAATTACTTCGGTCCAAAAAGACCAAAACCACTTTTCTCGACGTTTTGACAGTCCCTGAGTCTAAAAGAGCAAAAAAAAAATGTCCGTGCGTCTGTTTGGATATCTGGATACCCATGATATCTCGAGAACGGCTTGTTCGATTTAGAATTTTTTTTGTTAATCTGTTCCTATGGTCAAGGCCCGAGATTTGGGAAGCTTTTGGAATCTGTGTGTCAAGAGGGTCCGTTACCTGCCATTCGAATTGACCCAAAATACCTGGTTATAGAAATATCTACTAATTTTTTATATATGCTGGTTTGAATATTGAGTTGGGTATTGAGTTTAGGGTTGAGTTGGAGGTTAAGTTAATGTTGAGGTTGAAGAGAGTTGGAGCTGAGTTGGGGTTGGACTATCATATAGTGAGCAATTATCTACTGCTTTATATACTGCATATATGCTGGTTTTAGGATTGAAAGAGAATTTGCGTTTGGGTTGAGAGTTGAACTGAGGGCCGTTTGCGGCTTGATTTGGGGTTGATTTGGGGTTAGATTAGTGTTTAGTGAACAGTTGAGCAATCTATATATATATAGGAAAACCTCACTACAACGGAAATCGACGGGACCAAAAACGCTGTTCATTGAACTGAGGATTTGCGATTTTTTTTTATAAAAATTTTATTGGGATTCTACATCTTATCCGATTTTGATGAAATCCAGCATTTCCAATGAAAATGGGATAATCAAATAAGTTTTAGACGAAGTTATGGATTATGACCAAGTAGGATGGAACTAGGCTATTCCTTAATTGATTATGATGAAATTTGATGTGGGTGATGGAAATGGGATTCTAAAATGATTTTTGGATAAAGTTCTGGAATAGGGCCAATGATGACCGAACTTGACTATTTCTTAACCGAAGAAGATGAAATTTGGCGTGGGTGATAGAAGTGGGATTCTAAAATGATTTTTGGATAAAGCTCTGGAATATGGCTAGGCAAAATGGAACTTGGCTGTTCCTTAACCGATTATGAGTCGGGTTCTAAACTAAGTTTTAGATTTAAAAATCAATTTAAAATTCTATGCGCATGTCAAATTTCATTTATTTTTTTTTTTTCAAAAATCATTTCAGAATCGTATTTCAATTATGGATATCAACTTTTTCTAAAACCGGCTAAGGCATGGCCAAGTTCCAGCAAAATTGGCCTTCATATAATTTACTAAAGGTTCATTTTGAAATGGTAAAGGTTCAATTTGTAGTGTAAAAGGAACAAAGTAAAGTGGTAAAGTTTCAATTGGAGTTGTACTCGTAAAACGTGTATCATCGCAGAAATATCTGTCCGTGTCCGCTCTAATAAACTTCCAGCTTATGTAAGGGAGGTTTTCATTGGAAAACTTCAGTTGCATGGGACTTAAAAGTTTGTCCGTTGAAGTGGAGATTCCGCTAAATTGAGTGTCTGTTGAAATGAGGTTTCACTGTATTTAAAAGTGAGTGTTTATATATATGTACAGTATATATGTGTGATATTTAAACAAATGCACACGCATTGAACGATTTGAACCAAACTTTATACAAATATTGTTTAAGATTTAAGAAAGGTCACTGTTAATATCTCTAACCTCAAATTGAATCATTTACATTTCAAATTAAACCTTTAGCAAATTAAATGAATGGCCAATTAGGATGTAACTTATCTATGTCTTAACTGATTTTAGTGAAATTTGACTTCCGCGATGGAAATGGGATTCTATAAGGAGTTTTGTGCGTTTGAAATGGGATTCAACTCTTCCATTATATGGAACTTGCCTATTTTTTAGTCAAATATGATGAAATTTCGCTTGCACATTAGAAATGGAATTCTAAAATGATTTCTAGATGCAGTTCTGGAATATGGCCAAGTATAAGGAAACTTGCCTATTTGTCAACCGATTATTATGAAATAAGGCCAAGTATAATAGAACTTGCCTATTTCTCAACCAACTACATATTATGAAATTCGGCTTGTTTGAATTGAACCCTAACTTACCCTCTAACTCAACCCCATGATGATGGTGATGGTGATGGTGATGGTGATGGTGATGGTGATGGTGATGGTGATGGTGATGGTGATGGTGATGGTGATGGTGATGGTGATGGTGATGGTGATGGTGATGGTGATGGTGATGGTGATGGTGATGGTGATGGTGATGGTGATGGTGATGGTGATGATGATGGTGATGGTGATGGTGATGGTGATGGTGATGGTGATGGTGATGGTGATGGTGATGGTGATGGTGATGGTGATGGTGATGGTGATGGTGATGGTGATTGTGATGGTGATGGTGATGGTGATGGTGACGGTGATGGTGATGGTGATGGTGATGGTGATGGTGATGGTGATGGTGATGGTGATGGTGATGGTGATGGTGATGGTGATGGTGATGGTGATGGTGATGGTGATGGTGATGGTGATGGTGATGGTGATGGTGATGGTGATGGTGATGGTGATGGTGATGGTGATGGTGATGGTGATGGTGATGGTGATGGTGATGGTGATGGTGATGGTGATGGTGATGGTGATGGTGATGGTGATGGTGATGGTGATGGTGATGGTGATGGTGATGGTGATGGTGATGGTGATGGTGATGGTGATGGTGATGGTGATGGTGATGGTGATGGTGATGGTGATGGTGATGGTGATGGTGATGGTGATGGTGATGGTGATGGTGATGGTGATGGTGATGGTGATGGTGATGGTGATGGTGATGGTGATGGTGATGGTGATGGTGATGGTGATGGTGATGGTGATGGTGATGGTGATGGTGATGGTGATGGTGATGGTGATGGTGATGGTGATGGTGATGGTGATGGTGATGGTGATGGTGATGGTGATGGTGATGGTGATGGTGATGGTGATGGTGATGGTGATGGTGATGGTGATGGTGATGGTGATGGTGATGGTGATGGTGATGGTGATGGTGATGGTGATGGTGATGGTGATGGTGATGGTGATGGTGATGGTGATGGTGATGGTGATGGTGATGGTGATGGTGATGGTGATGGTGATGGTGATGGTGATGGTGATGGTGATGGTGATGGTGATGGTGATGGTGATGGTGATGGTGATGGTGATGGTGATGGTGATGGTGATGGTGATGGTGATGGTGATGGTGATGGTGATGGTGATGGTGATGGTGATGGTGATGGTGATGGTGATGGTGATGGTGATGGTGATGGTGATGGTGATGGTGATGGTGATGGTGATGGTGATGGTGATGGTGATGGTGATGGTGATGGTGATGGTGATGGTGATGGTGATGGTGATGGTGATGGTGATGGTGATGGTGATGGTGATGGTGATGGTGATGGTGATTGTGATGGTGATGGTGATGGTGATGGTGATGGTGATGGTGATGGTGATGGTGATGGTGATGGTGATGGTGATGGTGATGGTGATGGTGATGGTGATGGTGATGGTGATGGTGATGGTGATGGTGATGGTGATGGTGATGGTGATGGTGATGGTGATGGTGATGGTGATGGTGATGGTGATGGTGATGGTGATGGTGATGGTGATGGTGATGGTGATGGTGATGGTGATGGTGATGGTGATGGTGATGGTGATGGTGACGGTGATGAAACGTGTCACTCATAATATCCACCTCTGGAGGCATGTCAATCAAATTTCAATGATAACACGTGACTACATATGAAAGGCCACGCCCCATCGAGAGAGCTAACGCCAACTTCTTATAGTATGTAAAAGAAGAAGGAAAATAAAATGTTGAATTTGAAGGATACATTTTCCAAACATAGATTTCAATTCACTGTATCATGAGGGTAACTTAAAAGAGTAAATACATTTTCAGAAGTTATATAATGATATAATTTCTAAAAACTGATTTACTCTCTCTTGATATTTCCCCGGGTAGCAACGGGTATATCGGCATGATAAATATAAATTATTTTTAGGACGTAGCGACCATTTGGTCAGTCGATCAACAGTTCCAGGGCTGCTAGAATCCGAAGCTTCATAGAGTTTGACAGAAAGCCATTTTCCATGATGAAAGTGTGGTGTCCTTTAGTTTACCAATTAATGCGTCAAATTTAAATTTAGAGAAAAACCTCGGCTCTAGATGTTGTGGAATGTACTCATCCACTGTGTTATGAAATATACTCATCCACTGTAACTTATCGATAATCACAAATAAATTCTTTTAAATATCTCTCTCATTTGTTATGATAAGTCAAATATTCAATGTTACATAAAAATCAAAATAATCAGTCATCGTCACTCTTCCATAACCTAAAGATTTGCATAATGGATCGTCAATAATATAAAATTGTATTTTATAAATTAATTATTTAATTATTTAATAAAAATAAAAGTTCAATTAAACTAAAATAAATTAATTGAAATTGTTTGGAAATATTGTTTCAATTAAAAGTGTGTCGACTAAAACCTCTCAATTAAGAAGTTTTTCCCCATAACATGGATAGCAGCTACCGGGAGCGAATAAAAAACACAGCTACTAAACCGACTTTAAAGGGAATTATTGTACGTACATGTGATTTGCAACTCAGACACACTGGTTAAATCAATTTAGCAAAAGAGAGGAAAAAAAATTCCTTTCAACTGAAATATGAATTGCATAACACACCGAGGAATTTAACAGTCTAACAAGTTTCAACACACTACTCGTACATAATCAATTTTGAACTCACAAGAATAAGCAACATCAAACTTTGTGAGTTTATTTTAATATTAAGTTTAATTGATCCTTTATCAACTCACCAATACGAAAAATGATAAAAATGTCATTTATAGAAGTGTTCACTAGAAGAAAGCTCTACCGACGCTGATTGTAAAATTCAGGGCTCGTTAACATGTTAATATGTTAACGAATTTTTTTTCAATCTGTTAGTTTGACGTTACTTTCATAAATTCTTTAATTATCACATACAAATTAGTTTTTAAACATTTATAAAGAAACCATTCATCACCTAAGTGGTAGTAACTTTGAAATTTTTATGTGACTGAATACAACTTTCTATATGTCACCTTTTTAACGATTTTTCTCGGTTGGTTTTGTTATGTTGTGCTTTCACGAAATTTCTCACACAATTTAACACTTTTTATGGGGAACACTTGACCCAGAGGTCTGACCACTTCGAAATTTTAATAGAAAATGTTGTCACCGAAGGTACACATTTTTAGGCTCCAGGCTTTAGTCTACGTTGGCAAAAAATTCTCCGAATCATACTGAAGAAAATTCAGTGGGCCAGTCGCAAGTGATCCCAAATTAGTTGGTAAAGTCACCTGGAATCTTATCATGTCTTAACTAGCGCAACTACGATCTTCCTCTATTATTTAAACCTCCGCAACTTTAAATCATCTGCATGATTCACAGAAATCTAAATAGACCACATTATAGAAGCCACATTGACAAATTTCTCACCACCTCGTCTAAAAATAATTTTTGGCTCACATTGCCTTCTATTCCCTGGGAATGTCAAAATTCAACAAAATCGGTTAACCGCTAAGTTATATTCTTATAGACCTATTACAGAGTTTATGGTTTAGTAAGAGGTTAGATTGAGTTGAGTTCATACACACATGTAGCTTTCGAATGGAGTTAATTTTGGAATTGGGTTGGAAAATAAGTGTTGAGTTAACCTATGCTCAACTCAACACTTTGAGATTTGGGTCGAACTAAGTTGAGTTAATGTAGAAGTAGGATTTAGTTAGCTTGCATTGTGGTGTGAGTTGTTTTGTTGGGAATTATTTAAGGGTTGATTTGGAGTTAGGTTAACGGTTGATTTCCAAGTTGAGTAAGGGTTGATTTGGTGATTTAATTGATTGCTGGGTTGGCCGTTAATTTGGTGATTGCGCATAGGATATTGTTGCGATTGAGATGGAGTTTGAGTTGTAAATTGAGTGGGAGGTTGATCTGAAGATTGACTAAATAGTTGTTGAAGTTGAATTAATCAAGACCGAAGTTCTGATCACCTTATGAGGTTTCAGCCCTTTTCACTCAGGGACTTTCAAAATGTTGAGAAAAGTGGTTTTTCACCCACCAAATTTTTGATCATTTTTGACAGTACTTCACCAAGATCACACACTTAGTACCCGATTATTGAATTCCTTTTTTTTATTTTAAATGCATTTGGCTAGATGAAGACAAACATAAACAATGTAAATGAATATTCTAAAATTGTTCTGTAATAAGCACTGAAGATTACTTTGAACGTTGGCTTGACTTTAGGGAGACAAAATATTTTTGCTTCAGGCCGTGTCATTTGCGTAATTAACATACTTGTTGTGGTACCGATTATATTTCCAGAAAATTAGTCAATGCTGTAAATGCCGTAGTTCAAAACTGTTCTCACTTTGTATCCTTGTTTAATATCCCGAGAGCTTCAGTGTACATCCGGACTATTTAACTCGTCACACTCTCTGCTTTCGCCTCTTGGAATCCCGAACTTAATTTTAAATGTGAAATAATCTCTTAACCTATAAGTGTTCCCCTAGGTTGTATTAAACGGGTAACTTCAACATGATTGGCTTGGTTTCTAAAGGTTTAAGCCAATATCTTCTCCGTTTAATTTTACGCATTCTGTACTAGAACGCCGCAAAGTCATAATTTTTTAGTCCAAAACGCCTATTTAGGGTTAAACAAGCATTTTCGTGCACCCACATTTTCATCCATCCATTTTCTTCCTCTCACGTACGTACGTATAAAAGCAACAACGAAGCAATTTACACCTTATTCAATTACAGTATTTCCGCAAATCCGAAAACCTTACATCGATACAATTCTACAAATATGGGAGCAATTGATGAGCTTGTCCCCATCTCCAAATATTTTCAACGTTTGCCCTGCTTGATATTGTTTAATGGCTAATTCAAAGTTTGTTTTAAATGTCGGTTGCTTTTAAGTTCTGGGGCAATTGGGACTTCTTATGGATGTAATTCAATTAAAGACATTTTAAAGAAATTTCACGAAGCTTTTGTGCCACTACGTGTCCAAAAAAACTTAGCTGACACATTTTTTTTTAGAAAATTTGACAATCCACCGATTATTTATTGGTTAATTTTATATTTTCCCAACATTGTGTACTTGAAAATTTACATCACCAATTAGCATAGTGACGGCAGACCAAAACACCCATCTACTTTGCACAAAATACTTTATTCACTAACTAATTTACATACATACCCACACAGACGACAACGATGAGCGACCAAAATGACGAAAACAAAAAAAATAAAACAAAATCATTAAAAGCTCATTTAAAGTGCAAACGAACAAAAAAGCAAGCAGCAGCAAACCCATTTGACTTAAATTGCCATAAATCATTACAATAACATACCCTAACATTACAACCCCTAATCATTTGACATATTTTTTCTATCTTCGTTTTTTTGTTTTTGTTTTTTTTTTGAACATTCGACAATCGGAAAATATATACACATACATTTTCCCTTTTTCCTTTATTACAACAACAGACAAACACATATCCGCAGAGATATTACGAGAGAGAGAGCGAGAGTAATACGATCATCATTCCAAACACCAAAACTAAAACAAAAATCGGAAAAATCGGAAAAAATGGAAAAACCAAACATAAGAGTACAATAAAAACAACAACAACAAAAGTGGAGAAATTAATGATAACATTTCACTTTACTCAACTCTTGTGTGTGTGTATATCCATACGTATTGTTATTGTGTATCTGTGTGTGAAAGGTAGAATTTTCACATGGAATGAAAACATTTTTTTTTGTTTGTTTTTGTTTTTCCATTTTCCAAATTAATGTTGACTGAAATACTGCTGTTACTGCTGCTACTGCTGAACGACTACGTACTATAGGTATATATACTCGTATACAGTTATACATACACAAGTCACTAGCACCATAACACCCATATCTACAACAATAACCACAACAACAACAACAACACCAAGAAAATATGAAACGGAAAATTCGTTTTCCTATTACAAATTTTCATTCAGTCTTATTGTAGACACAGGATTTAATGGATCGTTGGCAAAAAAAAATTTTTTTGTCCGTTCGTGTTTGTGAAAAATTATTTCGAAAAAAGAAAATTTTTGTGGAAAATTAATCAAAAATTTTAAAATATTTATTTATAATGATGTGTTTGTGTTAAGTGGAAAAATTTAAATAATTTTCGTGCATTTAGTGGATGATTAACTAATCGTGTGTGTGTTTGTGTTTGAGTGTGTGTGTGTGCGTGCTTCTGGATAAACCACGGCGCGCATAAATACAATAATTAGTGCGTTCGGAGTGTAAAAATAAAATGACCGCCAAAAGGGATAAGGATTACGCAACAAAAAATAATAAAACGGGAACAGGTGTGTGAACAACATGTATTGTATAGGTTTCTAGAAAAAAAAAATTTCCCGCCGGTTAAATTTCCCGACGTCAAGTGGATTTACATACGACACCAAAAAAAAAACCAATAATTATCGTAAACACACAAATTATGACACCGTTGGCGTGTGCACGCTCCCAACTTATAGCATGTATTTGTGTGTATATATTTTAAAAAGAAAAAAAACAAAACAGGTTTGGAATATTTAACCCCTCGTCCTACTTCCACCTTCCCACCGAAACATACAAACGCGCGCTCATAAATTATCACATCAAATATAATAACACAACCGACAAAATACAACGCGCAAAAAAAACTTTCAATCAAAAAAATAAAAATTTACCCTTCCCCTTTCCGGGTGGGGATTCACTACATCAAAAACAACAACAACAACACCAATGAACATACGAAACATATTCAATTCATCTTTTTTTTTTTTTGTGTACTCTTTACAAAAGCCGCGACATTGCGCCACAAGTACAACAAAAAAAACAACGTTCCGTCGTCGTTATATACCGTGCAGCGGCAGGAGTGAGTGGAATAAAAAGCAAAAAAAAAAAAAAATCCGCCGCATTTGGGGTGAGAAATAAAAAAAACACAAAAAAACGAGTTAAATTACAACAACAACAACAACACCATTATAATGTACGCGGCACACAATAGCTAGAGGTATATACGGTAGCTATGTATATTTACTGGGTTTAAAGTAATGAGCACGTCGTGTTAACTCGTTATACGCTTTCAACTTATATTTGGTTGTTGTTGGTGTTGCTGGTTTTTGTGTTTTATGTCCCTTCCTCATCTCCTTTGCCTCTTCTTTCTCTATGTACGAACAAACGAATCGTATATATGACTATTTTTCTGTGCTGCTATTTTATGGTGTGCGGCGACGACGGATGGTAGTCGTCAAAAAAAAAAAAAAAAAGCAAAAAGCGAGCAGAGTAAAATAAACTTTTATCCGAAAAACAAATTATGGGGTGAGAAAAATGAAAAACAGCAAGCAATTGCTCTTTGACTTGATGAAGGAGGAGATATACAATATAAAAATTTGGGGAGTGGGTAGTTTGGGGGTAAACAATTTATGGTGACGATGGTTTTGTTGTTCTGCTATGGTATTATATTATTCTTCGATATGGTGCGGTATGATGATGGTTTTTTGTGATTTTCGTGTGCTTTCTATTTTTTTGTGTGTTCGTCGTCGGGTGTAGCGGTGGCGGGAAGGTGGGGGTTGAGACGAAGCTTTTATTGGATGAATTGTGTATTTATATACACTTTTAACTTTCTTTGGTTTCATATAAATGTATATATTCCGTTTCCGATGATTGAGTATGTTTTTATGATGAATCACGAGGAAAATTTTATATGTGTGTATGTATGTATGATGGGCACAAGTGGGTTTATAGTATATAGATCTATAAATACCGTCGATGATTGATTTTCTGTGATTGGAATGAATTTTTTTTAATCAATCAAATCGTGCGGTGGCTGAAATGATATACACTAATGGATATATCATAACGACGACGAGGTAACACATGAAATTACTTCTCTTGATTCCTTTTAATCTTCTTCCATCCTATTTGTGGTAGTGCGCGATGGGTTGGTGGATTATTTTCATGATCGTGGTATTATGCTACAGGGATATAAAAGGATGGACATAAAATTGTCTCTCTAGTGAGATCTTATATTTTATTACGCTATATTTATGTATATCTACGTATGTGGGTTGTTTAGGAACAAGAAAATTGCTTTCGGAGTGGGAGGAAAATTATATACATGTACGATTGAAAATTGATGGTGGCACATCATCATCATCAACATTGAAAATATTCTATCGACGACATTATAATAAATGTGAATTGGATTTTTGGTTTCTTTTTGTGTGTTTTTGAAAAGGTGATTGGTATTGAAATGTTGAGTTTTAGGTTTTATGTCCTTACCATACGTACCTATGTACACACAAAACATACATATATAAACTTGTGATTTTTTGCGTGTTTGGTTATTTTATTGGAATCTCTTTTCAGATCTCATTTCAACTAAAACTCTGACCAACATATTACATCAACCAATTTCGGTAACATCACCACCATCCACCTCAATTAGCAGTACAACACAAAGCACTGCATCTCTAAATTTAGCTACAACAAATAATTCAACAAGTTTAATAAATTCGGCGACTACATCAACACCAGACACCTTGAAACGTACAAACAAACCTTTAATGGAGAAACGTCGACGAGCACGTATCAATCAAAGTTTGGCCATATTAAAAGCTCTAATTTTAGAGTCGACAACTAAAAATAATAAGACTGAATCGGGTGGTGGGCAGCCAAAACATACGAAATTGGAGAAGGCTGACATTTTAGAATTAACTGTACGCCATTTTCAACGACATCGGAATTTAGATTCACCGGCGGTGGATAAATATCGTTCGGGATATACGGATTGTGCACGAGAGGTGGCCCGATATTTGGCGACACCAGAACCGCCGCCGCTACCAAGTGTACCAACGTTAACCGATGCTGGATCAAAGGCACGTTTATTGCGGCACTTGGATCAATGTATCGCCGAAATTGATACGGAAATATGCCCGCGGGCGCCATTACCGATTGTCGAAAATAAGATTGATGATTATTTTGAAACGGCAATTAACAAAAGGTGAGACATTATTATTTAATATTTCTATTTTCAAAATTTTTTTAATTCACATGTCTGTAACCTAAATAAAATTAAAATCCCAAATTACTAATTCTAAGCTTGTAAAATCAATTAACAAATACATAATTCCAATTGCTTAATGACAACAACAATAAAATATTATTAACAACAACAACTATCATAAATGTAATCAATTATTTGTGACTCCACATTTAGGGGCAATCGATTAAATTGTTTTCATATTGAAATTCTATTTACGTATCGGCATAAATTTCTATTGTTAACAATTTTAAAGTAAACTTTAGAAAACAACACTATTTTGTTAACAATTGAAGCGCATTTAAGCTCAAACATAGACGTAGAGTGATATAAACCAAAAAAGTTGATTTTTCAGGATAGCAGTTCGAAAATTGTTTATTTCATGGAATGGAATTTTTATCATGTCGTTCTTTTCCATAAAAATATCCACATTCCATTAAAATATCCAATAAATCCCTTTCAAACCTTTCACTTTTGGAGATTGGGCGAATTATTTTTCTTGGAGTTAGTACTAACATTATGTTCCGATCCTTTGGCACGTCGCACGTCTAATTGCTATCTGGACGAAAGTTTTCGGCCGAAAGTAAAAAGTCGATAATGCAGATTATGCTATTAACATTCCACGGGAAACTTGAATTGAATTTTTTTCCTGTAATAGCTGTTGGCAAGGCACATCAATCAAATATATCTCCCGACATAACACCCTAGAGGCTGATTTTAGACAAATTTTCTAATGATTTTTGGAAAATCGAATTTTCCGTGATTTACCACGGAAAATTTTAACTCAATTTTTTCCCTGCGATAGCTATTGACAAGTTACTTAGAGGCTGATTTTATAAATCCATTTCTTAGTTTCGACAGGAAACTTTTTTAAATTTTCCGAGATTGCCCACGGGAAACTTGAACTGAATTATTTTCCTACCATAGCTATTGGCAAGTCACAACACCAAAATACTTCTCCAGACATAACACTCTGGAGACTGATTTAATACAAATTTCTGAATATTTTTGGAAAATCAAATTTTCCGAGTTTTCCCACGGGAAAATTCAACTGAATTTTTTTACTGTGATAGCTAGTGACAAGACACAACACAAAAATACATCTCCAGATATGACACTCTAGAGGCTGATTTTATACAAATTTTCTAATGATTTTTGGAAAATCGAATTTTCCGAGGTTTCCCAAGGGAAACTTGAGGCCTGCGATAGCTATTGACAAGTCACATCAATTTTATCCATCACCAGACATAACACTCTACAGTACAGATCTTTGAAAAATAGAATTTTGATTAATGAATTTTCCGAGATTTCCCAGAAGAAGATTGAACTGAATTTTTTTCCTGCAAAATACATCTCCAGACATAACACTATAGAAGCTGATTTAATATAAATTTTCTAATGATCTTTAGAAAATCGAATTTTCCGAAATTTTCTAGCGAAAATTTGAACTGAATTTTTTTCCTGCGATAGCTGTTGACAAGTCACATTAATGTAATTCATTTAAAGACTATTCTAGAGGCTGATTTAATACAAATTTTCTAATGATTGTTGGAAAAATTCAACTGAATTATTTTCCTACCATAAATATTGACAAGTCACAACACCTAAATACATCTCCAGACATAACACTCTTGAGGCTGATTTAATACAAATTCCTAATGATTTTTTGGAAAATCGAATTTTCCGAGATTTCCCACGGGAAACTTGAACAGAATTTTTTTCTGCGATAGTTATTGACAAGTTACAATAGCAAAATACATCTCCAGACATAACATTCTAGAGGCTGATTTTATACAAATTTTCAGATGATTTTTGGAAAATCGAATTTTCCGAGATTTCCTAGGGGAAAATTGGACTGAATTTTTTTCCTGCGATAGCCGTTGACAAGTCACATCAATGTAATCCATCTCCAGACATAACACTCTACAGTCTGATTTTATACAATTTTTCTAATGGTCTTTGGAAAACCGAATTTTTATGGATGGATTTTCCGAGATTTTCCAGGGGAAAATTGAACTGGTTTTTTTCCTGCGATAGCGGTTGACAAATCACAACAGCAAAATAAATCTCCAGACATCATAATCTGGAGGCTGATTTAATACAAATTCCTAATAAATTTTTGGAAAATCGAATTTTCCGAGATTTCCCAGGGGAAACTTGATCTGAATTATTTTCCTACCATATCTATTGGAAAGGCACTCAATAAAATACATCTCCAGACATAACACTCTAGAGGCTGAAATCAACTTCAACTGAATTTTCTTCCTTCGATATCTATTGACAAGTCACATCAATGCAATCCATCTCCAGACATAACACTCTACAGTCTGGTTTTATCCAAATTTTCTAATGATCTTTGGAAAATCGAATTTTGCTTAATGAGCTTTCGAGATTTTTCACGGGAAAATTGAACTGAAGTTTTTTCCTGCGATAGCTGTTGACAAGTTACAACAGCAAAATACATCTCCAGACATAACACTCTAGAGGCTGATTTAATAAAAAAATTTTAATTATTTTTGGAAAATCGAATTTTCCGAGATTTCCCAGGGGAAAATTGTAAATTGAAAATTTTATATGATGTTGGCACACTACATTTTGAGCTGTAGCTCATTCACAACACGGCTTGCCAAAACACATAATTTATTTAATCACAACAACAAATTTATGTCAGCTTGTCCTTAATTTTGTTAGCATAGCTTTGTTCCATTTGAGGCACAACTTTGTAGCTTAAAATTGCACAAAAAAAAAAAAAAATAAAAAAAATCAGAAATAATTTTACAGAAAAAGAAAAAAACGTCCAATTGACGTAAAAGTCAAAGCCAGTCCCTTCATTGGGGGTAAGTTGTCATCTTGAAGAAGAACTAATGATCCAATCTGAAATTTATGTCGGCGCCTTTGCCATTTATGACGACGTTGCAATTCAGCCAGGTACTCGACAAGCCATCGCGACCAGAAGTTTTGTATTTTTTGTTGAGGTGCCTGAAATCGAGATAATCTATTAGTTCGTAAATCCAGAATGGATGGCTCCATTAATGAAGTTAACGGCGATCCAATTATGAAATGACCGGGCGGTAAGGTAATTAAATCCGAGGGATCACTAGACATGGCTGTCAAATGACGGGAGTTTAAACATGCCTCCACTTTCGCGATTAACGTGTAATATTCTTCTATTGCAAGGGACGATTTTCCGATTATCCATCGCATGTGATATTTTACGCTTTTAATGGCCGACTCCCATAAGCCACCAAAATGGGGTGACCGAGGGGGAATGGTACACCAGTCGGTGTTGTGTTCTGTACAATACCGATTAGTTTCATTCTGAAATTGTTAAGACAAAAATAGTTTTTTTCAGATCACGAAGTTCAGACCGTGCCCCTATAAAATTAGTAGCGTTGTCAGACACTATTTTGGCACGATTTTTTGGAATGACTATGAAGTTAAGTTCATCACCAGTTCAAGATGCACAGCCTTTGTGGTGAAGCATATGAATACGCAAACATAGCAATTGATCATTAATTTTGACCGAACGGTTTGTTTAGCAACGAATGGAGCACAAAAATCAATACCAACGGTGACAAAGGGTCGAAATGACTTGGTCACTCGGTCTGTCGGCGGGTCACCCATAATTTGACCTCTAGTTCGAGGACGTGCATGAAAACATCTTAAACACTGATGTACTACATTTTTGCAAAGGTTTCGACCTCCAATAATCCAATAAGTTAGTCGAAGATTATATAATAATGCTTGTGGACCTGCATGGAGTAATCGATGGTGCTCATGTCGTACAATTAATTTAGTCAACATATGAGTGCTGGTGAGAATTATTTGATGTTTATTATCGTAGGAGATTGATGCATTTTCGAATCGGCCACCGACTCTTAAAATACCGTCTACATCCAAGAAAAGATTTAATGATCGCAAGGAGCTCTTAGCATTAACTGAGTTGTTCGAAGTAAGACATTTTATCTCATCTGCAAAGTCTTTGTATTGGGGTAATTTTATTAACAATTTTAACGATGCATCGGTTTCATTTACACTAAGATTTATTGATGGATATAATTTTTGCTTAGCTTTGATATTATGATAAAAACGAAGAGTGTAAGCTATCACTCGAAGTAACTCAGTAAGCAACTGACCCTATTGAATATGTTTTGTTCACAACTTGCTATCTGAGCAAGCACTGATGTCGGTGATTTTCGAATATCCAGGTTCGAACGTTTCGCACCAAGCTGGTGACTAGTAGATCTTGGCCTTTCGGAAGTAGATTGATGTAAAAATTCAGGACCAGACCACCATAACAAAGTACTTAAAAATTCCGACGGCATAAGACCTCTGGACACGTGGTCTGCAGGATTTAATGATGATTTAACGTAACTCCAATTAGACGGAGAAGTGTGTTCCTGAATTTTCGCGACTCGGTTTGCCACGAATGTTGTATATTTGTGTGGTTCCGATTTAATTCGAAATAAGGTGATTTCCGAATCTGACCATAAAAAAATGGAATCGAATTGCATCTCGAAAATCTCCAGCAGTTTGGTTAAGGTTTCAGCGACCAACAGCGCTGCACAAAGCTCAAGGCGAGGAATGATTTGTTTTTTAAGTGGTGCTACTCGTGATTTTGCACAGACTAAATTTACATGGTGACGATCTGATGAATCAGTCACTTGCACATAAAATACAAATCCGAATGCCCTTTCTGATGCGTCACTGAATCCATGCAACTCCACTCGTTTAAAATCTGGAGTCAAAATACATCTGGGTACTACGATTCTTTTCAGCTCTATTAACTCAGTCTTAAATTGGATCCAATCATTTGCAATCTTAGTTGGTAGAGGATCATCCCAACCGATATTTTGAATAGATCATAATGTCTGCATAAATAGTTTTGCAATAATGATAATGGGAGCACAAAAATCCAATGGATCGAAAAGCTGACAGATTTCAGAAAACACATTTCTCTTAGAGCTGTACGTAGACAATGACAATTTATCACACGATGATTCGAAACTATCGGTTGTAGTATTCCAAGATAAACCTAATATGAGGGCAATTTTTTTTTTTTAGCACTATTTAGTGTTGAAGATCCAGTTAAAACATCTTCGACGTAGAAGTCTTTGGCTAATATTTTGGAAGCAAACGGATATGTGTCCTGTTCATCGATAGATAGTTGTTTTAGAGTGCGCGTCGCTAAAAAAGGTGCACTCGCCATACCGTACGTCACAGTACAGAGCTAGAATGATTCCATGTCGTTGGAAGGATGATCACGCCACAAAATTCTTTGAAGGTCTTGTTGATTTTGATGTACGCGAATCTGGCGATACATTTTAGTAATGTCACCACAAAAAGCATAGATGTGATTACGAAATCAAAGGATAATAGGAAAAAGGGTCCGCTGAATGGTCGGACCAATCATCAGATAGTCATTCAGCGACAATTGCGACGAAGTTTTTGCTGAGGCATTGAAGACCACCCGAAGCTTGGTGGTGGTGCTACTATCTTTTAGCACGTAATGGTGAGGTAAATAGCAGGTTTTCAACTCGCTATTATTTGACACTGGACTCATATGACCTAAGGCAACATATTCCCACATGAATTCTTTGTATTGGTCATACACATTGTCTTTACATCTAAGTCGTTTTTCTAGTGAAATAAACTGACAATGGGCAGATTGCTTAGAGGTTCCTAATTCCTCGATGTTCGATTTAACGGGAAGTGAAACAGAATATCTTCCACAAGCTAATCTTCTAAAGTTTCGACTAAAATGCTCTTCACATAATTTTTCCTCCGACGAATATGTATTTGGTTATATTCTTATGTTCTTTGTTTTCGTTGTGTTATTCTGCAGCACTCTGATGTACACATGGTGTTGCTTGACGAGGTCTGAGCGCTGACCGAAAACTTAATTTTGAATAAAAAATTATCTGGCGATTTATACCCGATCTTTTACCATTGCGGAAATAATTAGGGGTACACTGTAAAGTAAGTGTTTTGAAGTATTCTGGATTATTAAAATAATACTTCAACAAAATTACACAAATAAGAGCTTAATGTTCACGATTCAACCCGGTACATATTCCTAATTAAAAAAAAAAAAAAAAAATTACAACAATTTTTGTCGTATATTTTCCAAACAAGGGCAATTTTGCTCGAATCATGTTTAGAATCATGCACTCGAATCGTATTTAATTCTTTCTAAATCTTAAATAACCTAACAACACATGTAACAATCACTTTTAGATTAAATTTTTATTTTTCCATTGGTCACTTATTTACTTACCTAATTAAATTACACTGGAAATAAACACTTGCTTTTTCGCTCACATAATTAATTAGTTTATGTGGATGCCCACAACCTAATTTTCCTTTTTTTAATAGGCACAGGCTTATTACAAAATAATAATTGAATACCTAATTTAAATTTTTGTTTCACACACTTTTCTAAATTACTAACTTTATGCAAGGACAGTTAAAACGATAATGATTTTTTCTACTGCCATCAATCATCGGCTACTTTTTCAGTACTTTATTTACGAAGTAATATTAAAAATACTTCCGATTCAAAATATTGGTTCCTTTTCGGAGGCAACATTATTGCTTAACTCCTTTATTGCATTATGGTTTACTCCATTTAGCAGGTAGCATTTTATTAATTCCAAACAACAGATATTATTAGCACTAAAAAATAATTGGGTGAAGTAGATCAAAAATATTTCGATATGACGCTTTGTATATCAATTAAACTGCATTTCTTATATTTTCTAACACGTTTATAATTTATAAAAGTAAAAATGGGAGCAGAATTTTTTTGGTTCGCAGCCATACCCAGAGTTATTTTTACTTGTCTAAAAATTATTTTTAACATGGTTGCCAAATTTTGCAGTTCGAGTACGTTACGCTGGCTATAATTTCATATTGCCTCGTTCGCATTTTAATAATTATGGTTCTTCATTTGATCAACTTTTGTTGATCAAAATGCAAGTTTCTACCATACTTCATAACCAAGTTCAGGAATTAATTCATTTTGTTTTGGATCAACAATTTTAAGTCGGTGGAAATATTACGCCCACGCGCCATATTTTGGATTTAATTGGATTACATTAGTTGGATTTTCATTGTTTGAGATGATTAAAAAGCGTGTGATTGTCCATAATACAAATGTATGGTAGTAGTTTAGTGAAATAAAACAATTGTTACTAAAACCACACTCGTATCTTTGGCAGGAAACAATCGTTACAAGTTTAGTTAGAGTTGATTAATTTAATTGTTTCTTAAATCTCTTCATAAGAAAACTCGTTTATAAAAGGTTCATTTTGAATTATACTTATTTCCTATTTGTTACATTTAGCTAAATGATTTATTGAGTAGTTTATGCCCTTATATAGCTCATTACCGTAAGGTGGGGGTATTACATTATTACATTTATAGTATATAATTATTTTTACAAAGAAAACACTATTATATTTAGCTTCTTGAAGCTAACTATAACAATATTTTCTTTGTAAAAAAATATAATTAATATATAAATGTGTTGTAGGTAAATGTTAATGCGAATTATTCTTATATTTACTTCTAAAATTTCGATCAAAGCACAGCTATTTAATGTATACCTGCTCGTTAGAAATGGAGACATTCAAAACTTATTAAATAATTAAATGGAGTTAAAACTACCATTAAATTGAAAATAATATGTTGTACAACAATCTTTAAAAAAAATTGGAACAATATTACGGAAGTAGATTGTTTCTAATAACAAACCAGTGTTAAATTTTAACTCCTGATCGATTTAACTGCACCTAACAATTTTTCGGGGTTAGATCAATGGATTTTTTGGAGATATATTTAAACTACTACCAACAATAATACATTTAATTTTAAAACAGAGTTAATTTAAAATTAACTCCCAATTATTTTAACTCACGGTTCGGGAAGAACGTCCCATTTCTTACTGTGTAACTTCGCAGTAAACGGAACAAATTTCAAACATAAAATTCTGGTGAATTATTTTTGAGTCAATAAGAGTATAGAGTGTAACAGAAATTCACAACCTCTTCTAAATATAAAACCTAGAATTTGAAACGAGTTTCTACATAAAGTATCAACATGAATATCAAATTTCAATTTGCCATCAAAAACTAAGCCTACTGTCTTTCACCGTAAATAACGCCTAGGCGTTTTAAACGAATAGTACGCTTACTGGGCGTTTTATTCAAATGCAGTGCCCTAGGCGTTACATTTGTTAAACATTTGTATACTTCACATAAATTATAATTATGGAAAACGACCAATTTTTTTGCACAAATAGCCAATGATTTTTTGAAAACGGTGAAGGGTGCAGTTTTTTTTTTTTAATGGCTTTCAAATTATAAAATCGATTTCTAAATTCAAAAATTAATAACACTAGCAAAAATTAAAAATTAGCAACGTTTGAAAGGATTGTTGATTGTTTGGTAGGATTGTTTACAAAGTTAACAACAAAGGTGTTTAAATCAAAACCTCGTTTCCAAATCTTACTATCATGAGTATTTTCTGACCAATGAACGTTGAAGCTGGTAAATGTCTCATCTGAACAATCTGAATAGTTGTCAGTAAAATCTTCTCTTTATATAATTAGCAACACCATTTTCATGCCTCAGGGTCACTTAATTATGGTTAAAAATTAAGCATTTTTTTGATAGGTACTCAAAGCTCTACTCTCGACATTTTCAATAAAAATGCGATTCGCTATAAACTTTGGATTTTTAACACGAAATCTTAAAACCTGAAATAGATCCCATTTTGCATTTTAGGACATTTCGTGGATGCGATTCGCTTCCTATAAGGAATTTAAATACACAAACTATTTATCGAAATAATCAATTCGCAAATGCGATATCCGACTGCTATTGAGTAGACGCCTTTGTCAATTTTAATTTCGCAAAAATCCGCTATCGCATTTTCTAAGAAGGCGAATCATTCGACCAAGAACGCATTTTTGCGAAAATGTCGTTGTATAATAAGAAATACGATATTGCATGTAAATTGCGAAATTGCATTTGTTTCATAATAGGTCCTCTGAATACGGTATGAATTTGAATGGAAGATTCGTATTTGATTTAAATAAGAAACAGACGACTCTGATTCAATTCAAATAAGAATCCAATGCTTACGTATACGTTCGAATCGAATTCACAAATAGCCCTGCAGGAATAGAACTCCGACTTTTAAACACCCCATCTAAGAATTTTTATAAAAATGACGAATGTAACCGTTTGCTCATGATTACGTCAAAAGTGGTCACCAGGCTTTGTCCATTGGTTACCTATAGTTGTGAAAAAAAAATTACGATTTAAAATTTGTCGGGAGACTTTTTTACTATATTTTGAGAGGAAATTTTACGTCATATTACGACTGGTTTGAACCTGTTTTTAATGTTTGGCCGTTATAGGTAAGTCAACCTGTTACAAACGAATATTCTCGGAGTTCCAATTGAGTTATGATCTAATTTAAAATTTCTAATTTCTAATATGTCATTTGTTTGAAATGTGTTCATCGGTTCTTAAAAAAGGTGGACCTACAGCAATTTATCGAGAGCGCACGCTTTTACTGACTAATTTTATTTAACAAGAGAGTTAACTGTAATGTCGGAACCGGAATCCGCTTATATCCTTACACATTATGTATGTGAGAGGATCATTAGGAGCGGTTCTGACGAAATATGGAGAACGTATTTTTTATCAATACCAAGTGGGTTTCACTATTATTTTACTTACCCAGAAGCAAACGTCTGTCGTGAAAGTGAATGGAATGGATGTTCGAATGGAAATTGCAACAATGGGTCTCTAATGTAAGTTGGATGGGGACGGATGATACCTATTGACGATCAAACGATAAAAAATGGTAATTAGTCTTGATCTAACGATTTCCTATCAAAATATAGTGCAAACAGTTGTTCGACTTATTTTAATGGTGCGCTAACATGAAAAATTTCTTGCAAAGTTAATAAAAAATTGGTTGATGAGTCTAAACGACCAAAACTGATTAGTGATAACCAATCCTGACCTAACGATAAACGAACTATTCTTTCGTCGTTTTTATCAAGGTTGGGTTAGGTAAGAGTGGCTGTCAAAACGCACACTTAGACCGATGACGGTCCATTGTGATACCGATGAATCCTACTCCCCTTACACCTTCATTGGAACCATTTTGAGCTACTTATGTAGCGTACGATATCTCGCACATTGCAGTTCTCGAGATCCATAAGGCCGTCCAAACTATACCTGCCCAGATGTTTATGCCTCCTGTAAGCTAGCGCCGGGCATGAGCAGAGGAAGTGGCTCAGAGGAAGAAGGGTCAATAGCAAATGACTTCTACAGAAGTCATTTCCTATTGACGCAATCAATGGGTCCTGACTTAAGTCATGTGTACGTAGGGATAGTAGTGTTTCGGAGCGCTTCAAGTCCAATTTCGGCCAGACTTACCGCGCTACATAACATGTTATGGTGTTAGTCCACCTCTTCTGTGCCGAGGCTATCGCCTCATTTCTAAGCGCCCTATACAACGCTGCTATGGGCCTCCCCAGATTTGACCTTTCCGGTTTCAATTGGAGAGTTGTACCTTGCCTTGCCAGTTCGTCTGCCCTGCAGTTCCCAGTACGTCCGAGTGACCGGGGACCCAGACTATCTGGATATTGAAATGATCACTCATCAAAATCGAGATGAGCGGCATTTCAATGCCACCACGGACGTCAGAGAAACTGATTCCAGCGACCTGATTGCCGCCTGACTGTCCACATATATTGTTATATCCCTTGTGGTTGTATCAAACACAATTCCAAAACCATTAAAGTGCTTCGCCCGGACCATATAGGTCAAGACGTAAAAAAATTAGTTGACAAAAAAAAAGGTAAGTAAATTTTTCAAATTACCTTTGTCTCACAACTTCACTTCCATTAGAACTAATCCCATTATATTTCATCATCTCTTTACACTGTTTGGAGTAACTCCTTTCAATGGAAACCATAGGATTATTTAAATCAACCTAGTTTAACCGCTTTGACCCAATTTAAAGTAAAATCGTTTGCCTAGCTAGGCCCAGAGCTTTTTAATCCAGAGCCAGAGACGGGAGGTTAAGTGTCACGCCTAAAATGGCTCATTTGACAACCCTACAAATTATTTATATATTGATTGCCTTCAATAAAATAATCAAATAAAAAATATTCCTACTGGAATAATTTAATTAAAATTTGCGTATATGAATGTATGTATATGCGGCGAACCCCAATTGGGATATGCTTATTTCCTAAAAACATTTTAACGGATCTTTTCTCAAAATTTTTGGTTATGAAATAAAATTACCTTTAGATTACCAAACGACAGAAAGAGGATTGATTTCCTACCAATGATTTCCTACCAAAATAAGGACAAAATTGTTTAATTTTTTTTTTAATGGGGTGCGAACCTCGACAAAAAATACTTTTGGATTTAAAATAATATTTTTTTTTTTTACTACAAGCGACCAAACGATAAAACCTGGTGACCAATCCTGACCTAACGACGGACAAACCATTCCATTCGTCCTTTTTATCAAAATCCCTAGATTGGGTGCTAAAAACTCGGAGGTCAGGTTGAACCTTCCTCAAGAATATTAGACGAATTCTAATGTCTAAGATTCGTATTTCATTCAATCCATTACATTTGAATTTGTATCGTAGTTAGGAATGGCCTTCTGTTTACTTTGATTGTATCTATTTTTCGGCGTTCACGGCAGTTTTAAGTTTATCGAATATATTAACAATTCCGACAATTCTGATCAAAATATACTCAAAGCTAAACTTAATTCTCCCTACAAACAACCTTTGTGTTTGAAGTAGGTATATTGGTTTGTGTTAAACTATTTGAAAATTTCAGTTACAACGCCTAGGCGTTTCATTCATTTCAAAACGCTCAGGCGTTATTTACGGGGGAAGATTGTAGGTCTTTTACCTCACAGTTCCTGTTGGGTAAAATACCATCAATGTTATAATCAAAATAGATCTTAGTAACCTTTCTGGTGTAAATGTAGGTCATTGATCAAACACTATTGTAAAACCCGATAAAGGTCGTTTAGCAAAATTAACGCGTCAGACAAATTACGTAACTCACTGTAGATCTTTAAGTAATCTGCATAAAGTAAGCAACTGGATTCAATTACATCAATCAAATCATAAATAAAAATTAGGAACAACAAAGAACGTAATGTTGAGCCATGTGGAACTGCAGAGGCGCTACATCCCATAGAGAGGTTTGGCCGCTTCATGATAAAGTTTCACAATAATTTTTTTTTTTTACGGATAATGAGTGATTAATTCATTGATCCTCCGTTAAAACCCTTGTGTCTATACCCAGCTACCCGGGTAGCCATTATGATTTAAAACGTCTGTAAATATTGTAATTTTGAAGTTAGACCATCCTAGTTTACATGCCATTCTAGATTTGTAGATTTTGTAATAAGTTTTGAACAAAAGTTAGATATCTATCTTATACAAACTGAATTATTACTTATTTTAAAGTTTTACCCTTTCAGACTATACCCGGCTACCCGGGTAGCCAAAACAAAATGTAATTGAAAATCGAACTGTCACTACATAAATAAAATAATATAGTAAAATAAATGCGTTTATAGATAAAAATAATATATTTCATCACAGATTATCAATTCAATTGGTTGTGCCGAATTGTGCTCTGATTGTCGATATATATAGTATTGGTGGACTCATGCATAGCCAGTTGTTGACTTTCGCGTGTCAACATCGTGTACATATTCAGCATCGGAATATCTTCTCAATGTTGTCGACGATCCAGAATACTCGATTCCTCTTCCGGCCGTTTTATTCAAATATCGAAGAATGCGCTTGACGGCAGAAACAGAAATGTTTGCTTACTTCTCCCACTGCATTATGAAATGTCTGGACTGATCACGATAGCGGCAAATATAAGCGATCCAATCGCTTGCCGATACGGGAAGTCGACGCTGCCCTCTTCGCACAATTTGGTCAATATGACATTGCTGTCGGCTGGATTCGAAATGTGCTTCGAATCCTGCATGTTGAACGTCTCGGCGATTTTCTTGATGTATGCGTTCTGATTGATGAAAATCGTCTTCTTCTTTCTGTTTCAATGTATCTCCATGTCGACGTAATGACCAACGCTGCCTCGTGTCATCTCAAAATTATCTGACAGATCACTGTCTCAATTGAGTTTCTGCATTTCGACAATATCAATCCGTCATCTATGTACAATAATATCATGACTCTCACACCGTTGATAAAGCCGCTGAACACAAATTGATCTGCCTTCGAATGCACTATGTTGAAATCAAGAAGGACCTACGTGAATTTCTTGTTCCACACTCTGGATGCTTGCTTCAACCCATACAAACTTTTCTTGAGCCGGCAGACCATATTCTTTTCTTCTATGTCCAGTTCCTTCGGTACCTCCACGAAAATCTCTTCGTCCAGGTCACTGTTCAAAAACGCAGTTTTCACGTCGAACTGAAACATCACCAGATCTTCTGCTGCCCACTGCTGAACCACTGGTGAACGCTTAACCATAATCAACATTTTTCGTTGCAATTTATAAACCCATGGACATCCGACAACGTTGCGTTTCTTCGAACGTTTCACCAGCTCCCATGTCGAATTCTTCTTCAGTGATTGCAGCTCATCTTTCTTCGCATCTCGCCATTTAGCAGTTTCCTCGGAATTTAACGCTTCTTCATACGTGTTTGACTCCAACATGACACTCGTTCACTTTCCCACGCAAATTATAACGCACATTTTTGGGTACGTTCTCGATCTGATATACTCACCAACTCGGCGTCTGCTGTCAACGTGATATCATTTGTATCGAGTAACTCATTATAAGACATGGACGATGTATTATGTCAATTGTCATTCATGCCGATACACTGCGAATACTGTTCCATGACTGGCAGCTTCTCTTTCGTTCGTATAGCTCGGTCGACGATTTCTGGATCGACACTTCCTTCTTGACATCATGATCCACAAGTTTCTCATTCACTTTTACGTTGCAGCTCACGATGATCTTCTGTGTGTCTGGATCAAACAGCCGAAAGTTCTTCGACGTGGACTCGTATCCAACTAGAAACACCTTTATTGCCTCGGCGTCCCATTATTGCGTCCACATTGCTTTGGTATTTGCCATTTCTGGTTTCACACCAAACCAGTTCTCGTACGGAGTTGCGGTTGGACATTTCTTATTCGACGATCTGTTCTAGATGTACACTGCTTTTCGTACTGCTTCTGGCCATAAACAATTCCGCAAACTGCTGGAAAGCAACATCGTGCGGGCGCATTCAACTCCACTGTCACTCCAGCATTCGATAGCACTCGCATACAATCTTTATTGACAAATACAGTACCGTTGTCGAAACGAATATGCTTCACTGAATTGCTTGTCGAATTGCGAAAAATGGTTGCACATAGGCTTTATCGTGTCCACATTTAGATGTCACAATCGATGATGCAATTGTTCAAGCGTGACAGTCGCAGAATTTGCACGCTCATCGATTCTCTGTCGAAACATCATCCACAATTGCTTGCGATTCATTTTTCACACCAACAGTATACACGATTCCAACAGCATCCATAATTTTGTAGCCATCATGGGTTAACATTATCTCAAAACCCTTAGATGTGGAAGACGCCGTCGAGAATAAATTCTGCTTCAGGAACATGCTGTACGTTCTTCAGCTGTATCTTCTCCCACACACCGTTGACCTTGGGTTCGATTAGAATTGTGCCCGTACTACGAATCGATAGGCGAAGGCCGTTTGCGATTTGGACAAACCGCTCGACATTGCACCTCTTATAATCAATGAACCATTCGACTCGAGAAGACATGTGTTATGTGGCACCTGAATCAGCAATAGAAACATTCCTGGTAGTCTATTGCTATTCCACTCTGTGATCCACACAAAATGCAGCAGCTTTTCATTTCAGGTTTTAAAAGCAGAATGTGTACGTGGCTACCTGTGTAGCCGGGTATAGAGCAAAGAATATTTTCTTGGGTATAGACACAAGGGTTAATGGGGAATTAAACCCAACACCTCCGGAGCTTAACGCAAGCATGCTAAACAGTGTACCACCGCCCGACAATACATATTTCCTTCTACCTAACAAATATGGTTGGAAAAATACTACATCTGAGAGTGATAATTCAAAAGGCACTCTAGTTTTGAACATAACATGGTATATGATTTATTTTATCAAAAGCTATGCTAAAATCCATATAAATACAATCAACTTGCCTGTTATTATCAACGGAACTAATGACATAATTTGGAAATTCTTTCTTCAAAACCATGCTGTTTATGAGAAATACAATTTCTAACCAGGCTGATATAACACATCATAGAAAGCGTCAACTATTTCATTGATACCCTTACCATTAATTTTCAATCAAATTATATCTTAGAGTGCGAAAATGAATCGAAGGAAGGAAATGAACAGATTGAAACTTTTACTTATCTTAGGAACATATGCGCTCGAGATAATTTCAATATACTTGGATTTTATATTACTCAAAACTAAGTCCAGTAATTTCTAAAATATTAATTAGATATTCAGCCGTTTTACCTTCGTAACCAGTTGAGTCAACGCCAGAAGTATCTAAATATTTAACTCAATACATGATAAATTAAAGTCACCCAATATTAAAAATTTGAAGTTGAGAGGAGCTAAAACAACTAAATTCGTAAACAAATTGCAAAATCGTTTATATTCGTTAACAACACAAAACACTATATATTCACTCTTGTTATTTATTTTTATTTATTTATTTACAAAAAATCTATTCTACAGTTTAAAAAAACAACTTAATGAATAGTAACTACATAGTATATTATAATAATTAAAATTTGTACAATACGGAATATATATCAAAAATCAACCGAAACCATTTTCTCGATTTTTGAAAATGAAACAAATGATAATAATCATTAAAAATTCTGGCCATAGAGGCCGTCGGTTCGTTATAGCCATAATTAGTTCTATGAAATTCGATAAATAGAAATTCCCTTTGCCGCAAACTTCTACCCGGCACATAAATGTTCCAAGCAGAAATAAGATTAGGGCATCTTATACGACCGTTCAAAGAATCCCCGACAAACATTGCTGACGCAATTTTTCGACGCTTCACTAAAGTATCAATTCGAAGGCTTTGACACCGATTTTCATACCCTAGAAGATTACGCACTTGCTGCCACATAGGCTGATTACGATCTGAAAGATAACCAAGCTTTCTATAAATGTAAATGGTAAAACGTTTCTGAATTGATTCCAATCTTTTAATCTGTACTTCATGGTAAGGATACCAAACAACCGCCGCATATTCCAGGTGAGATCTAACTAGAGAAGTATATAAACTAACACATGAAAAAATATCAACAAACTCTTTTGCCATTCTAAAAATAAAACCCAACATAGAATTGGCTTTTAATATTATTTTGTCTAGATGTAAAGCAAAAGTTAATTTTTGATCAAAGACTACACCTAATCCAAAGTACCTAATCATAAATAACAAAGAATATCGAAAGACCGAATGTGTCGAAATGCCGAATCAAAGTGAAATGGATTAAGTGAAGGAAAAATATCTAAACTAAAGGAAAATTCTGTTAAGTGAATAAATTTCAGTATAACCGGTTAAGAAATAGCCAAGTCTTAAAATTTACCGTTCTGTACCGTATGCAGTATTGAAATAAACCGAGGTGTACCATATGCCGCATTGAGATATGCCGTAGTGTCCTATATGTCATATTGATGTAAGACGGATTTCACTTCTGCAACATGGAAGTGGAATCAGCGGAACATATTCTATATCAATGCCCAGCAATTTTTCCCCAAATACTGCAACATCTAGGTGGGAGAACAATGAACCAAGCTAATATGTTTCACGTAACGACCAGTATAGGATTATCAGGTTAATCGATTAATTAAGCAGGGTCCAAGTACAAAAGATATTTTAGGTCGCAGTACGAGGTGGCTTGAACGTCCACATGGCCCTGCATCAATAATAATCTGTTTATATTCCTGGGTTTTCATGTAAAAATAACACGATAGTTAGTCGGTCTCAACTTAAATATGAAATTAGTATTCTAACACGTTTTTAAACCAGCTATTTCATCTGTGGTGATTTTAATAGTAAATCCGTTCTTGGAATTGTGCAAGGGGATATTTATCAGGGAGCTTACTTTTTGAATACAAACAAAGGTGTGAATTTTTAATTTACTTCCCTCTGATTATATGCACATTCCTGCTTCATCTCTGGTAATCACTAATAATCTTACTTCTTTTATTCTGCCATATACTGATTCCAGATTAACATCCGATTATATTGCAGTCAGGTTTGAAATCCATTTTGAATATATTCAAACGCTTTCACGATATGAAAGGGATTATCTACTACTAAAATTGATTTTGTAATGAGTCCCATGTTATTCATAATGGCCTTGTTAAGACTTGTCCTAAGTCCTTAAGGGGACGTGACCTGTGAGGACTCCGGTTAGTAGCCTCAACTCAAATTTCCTAAGATCAAGACACTCCTCCATCCTGCGGCTGATACAGCTGATATAAATCATTTCGCCTCAGTCGGAAGAAATTCCTTTGGTACGGTCTATTTGAAATTCTTTTATTTTAAACTTTCAATAAATGTTGTTTTCAACGTTCAGTAGTACCAGTTAACGAGTGAGATATAAGCGACAGCTTTTCCTCCTCGTGAAAGGAGCAATGTCAGTTTTGTTTGGATTAACACTAAGTCCTACCTGGTCGTAGTGGATCGAGTGGTCGAGTGCATTTTGCATGAGATCAGAAATGACCCCATCAAATTTTCCTCTGATTATGATAGCCACGTCATTCGCATAGCCCTGGACATTATACCCATGCTACCCAGAAGGATCAGTATGCTGTCACTAACCAATAGAGTAACAGAGGAAACAGTATGCCTTCTTGAGGACAACTCTTTACAGTCCTGATAGTTACTGACTCGCCACCTAATTTGGCTGTAATCTTGCGATATTTCAGCGTGGAGCGAATTTACCTAACTGTAGAAGGTGGGAGCCCATTTTCCATTGGTGCCCTCTCTATCGATTCATTGGAGGTATTATCAAACGCCCTTGAATGTCCACGAAGGTGCAAGAGCAATTTCTTTATTAGACACAGATCTTTCAATCCTCGTAAATAGTCCGCTAAGAGGCATCACAGTAGATTCACCAGTTTGATAAGCAAACTAGTCCCGATGCAGCGGGTTTTTAACGAGGATCTCACTTCTTGTTTGATAATCCAAGACCTTTTTTTCCATTGTTTGCAATACAAACGATGTAAGGCCAATTGGCCAATTTCCTTTGAGCTGGGTGTCCGGATGACCCCTCCCTTTGGTATAAAGACCCCATTTACTTTCTTCCAGAGTTCCGGAACATACATAGTTAACAGCATAGCTTGCCCGAAACATCTGGATCAAGGCAGGGAGTATTTCATAAATACCTTACAGCGGATTAAAGCGGATTTAAATGTATAAAAGAGCTAGTCCTTCCTATTCTCAGTGAACCTGCCGTTTGCCTTCTTAAGAAGTCTTAAACCCTTTTAATCATCCTTAGGTAGAACTTTCTGGAGACGATCTATAGAGGGTAGCGCGCCGTTCCGCCAATTGAAAATTTTAGTGCACTCTCTTTGCTTGTCTGGGCAGTTGTTGGCTCGCAAGGTTTGCAAGCCAAGTCTAAGAGTTAGCAGCTGATTGTAACAGACTCTAACCCCTCTGGGACTCTATTTTCCCCATAATCGAGGGAATTTCTGATCCGAGTAATATTTTATCAGAGCACCAATCGATCAGTTTCGGAATTATAATTTCGCCACCAAATCGAATCTGATGCGCAAATGATCCGATAAGGAGGACTCTTCAGACACATACCAGTTATTTACTGAATTCCTCAAATGCGGACTAACAAGTGTCAAATAGCATTTATAAACAAGGTTTCTTTCCCCTATTGAAAATGACTACATTATGTCTGTACTATCTATCAGGTAGTTTAGCCCCAGAGCTATGAGCCCCTTAACTTTAAGAGAAGGGGTCGTCTCTGAGTTTCTAGGAAAGTAGGCGGGGACCATTATAGCCTCTTGTTTGCCTCTTTCCGCCAGAACCTCCAAAATTACTGCCACCAAGTTCCTGAATGCAAACTCTGACTCTCTCTGAGACTCTCAGTTCCGTTATTATAAATCAACTCACCCACATGATTGGGTATATCTTGTATTTGGTTACCTATCTATCAAGGTTCCTGAATTACGGGATGTCAATATTTTTATAGATAAACCTGCGGAAAGACGTCTGAAGGCTTGAGGGACATCACCCGTGCATCCATTGATACCTTTCTCTCCCTATCTCCCACTCCTCTTCTCCTGCTTCTTGGACAAGACCACCACTCCAAGGGTCTTGTCTACAGGTGCTGCCATCATAACCACACAGGCTTAACTCTGGCTGGCCTTGGGTTTCAGCCGGACAATCCCAATCTTGAAGTTGACCCTATAGTCTACCCGCTTAAGCTTGTCGATTGATAACGTGTTCCACAGAGAAGGTGTCGAATGATGAAGGCCTTTCGACTTTCTTCTGACCCCTTTCAAATCTATTGCGTGAATACCTTTGTTTTGGCTTCTGATAAAAATAGGAAGCAGACCAGCAGCTCCCTGGCCTCCTGCTTCAATACTTTCTCTAGGATGCCCTCATGGACAGGCTTAAGCTGATCCACCATCAGGACAACCTCTGAAAAGCGCCAGCCGGTTTGTCTACAAAGGTTGAAATCACAGAAACATTTATCAGAACGGTTAAGACGTTGGAGTCTCAAGCTTCAGTCCTTTGATTTCTAAACGGCCTGACAAAGAGGTCCACATAACGAGGTACTGAATGCATTGTCCCGTGCTTTTTGTGAACAAATAGCCCAGCTGGTGGTTTCGATATACGCCAGAATTTATAATCTCACAAATTTGGGTACCAAAATACGATATGTTCGCTCGATTTAATAATAAATTCCGAAACCCTTCATGTTGATCTGAGCAACCCGGCATGTTTAGGTATTGTTTACTAAATGTTGACGACAACTTTGAATTGACTATGAGTCGGCGGTCAAGTCGGGAAATTATTTCAGGTAGTATTGAGAAAAGAGCTGAAAGTTAGCTTAAGTTGTTTTCTGTTGAGTCAAGTAAAGGGTTGAATTAGGATTGGGTTGAGTTTATAGACATATGTCATTTAGAGTTCGGGATATTCGGTTGCTGGTTTATTTGGGGAGACTTCTGGGTTAAGGTTTATTTATTTTTTTGCACCATGGTATTTAGGGTATTGAGTAGGCCGTTGATATTGGGGTTGAATCGAGGGTTAAATTTAGTTTGCTTGGGTTGAGATTGAGTTGGGGCTCAACTAGCTTCATTTAGGGATTTATTTGGTGGTTAAATTGAAATACGAGTTTGGTTACGGAATTATTTGGGGGTTGATTCGTGGATTGAGTTAGGCGTTGAGTTTGCGATTTGATTAAGGGTTGATTTGAAAGTTGAATTGGGGTTGTTAGTGATTGAGTTTAGAGTTGGGTAGGTGGTTGATTTTAGTTTCAGTCGTAAATTGAGTTGAATGTTGAGGTAAAGGTTGAGTTTAGAGCTTCAGGTAGAGATTGATTTGGGAGTTGAGTTAATTTTCAGCATCGAATTTTTGATCACCTTGTGACGTTTCCATGCTTTATATTTTTAGATTGAGTTGCGAATCTTATCTTAAGCGATCCTATCCTACACATAACTTTTACGTTTTGATCGAAAACTGAAATATAAATTATAAACTCAATGTTTAGGTATTGGCACATGATAATTGCTTAATAAAAGAAACCGTTTAAGCTTTATAATTCTAATTCGGTTTAGTTAAATTATTAAAATATAAATAATTGGAAATTATTTTGCCCGAGTCTCAAAATATTTTGTTCCTCATAACACACAAGAGCTTGATTGTTGGATTTCAGAACCCTTAAATGGTTGCTTTGGTCAGAAATGTGCTTGACTTAGGCTTGCAGCTTTAGTGAGTTTATAAAAGTATTACTTTAGTGAACAATTCAGCTAATGTCAAATTTGTTATGATATTTAAAGTCTCTTAATTTACCTAAGTTCTATCTAAACCGACTTAAATCGTAATTAGACAATTTCGCTCGCTTATTTAAGGTTAAAGTGAAATAATTTGTTTTATTTATTTTTAAGTTAGTTTAAGTTAATCACTTCCAGCGTAATTCAATTTATCCTCATTCCAACTGCTAAATTTTTTTATCATTTCAGTCACGATACATCTATGATCGATTACAGCAGCCAGGATTCAAACCCAATTGATTTTAGCAAAAATAGCAATCGTGATATAGCGTATGATAATCAGCGTGAAACATCAACATCACAATTTCATGACGTAAGCATATTTTAACCATGTTTCACATATAAAGATTTCCAACTAATTTTCTGTCATCTCAGATTCAAGATGAGAACAATAATCGCGGCAATACAAACCAAAATCTTCTGCATAATATCGCAATTAGTGGTAATATCGAGGATCTAATTGAAACCAACGAAATTGCAACCACATCACAATATTTCAATAGCAATAGTAGTAATAATAGTAATCATAGTAATAGTAGTAATAAACAATCAATTAATGGTGGCAATATTAGTAAATCGATATTGAATACGAAATTATTAAGTAATTCAACGATGGCGACAACAACAGTAACCGGCAATAGTAATAACAGCAGCAGCAATGGTTTGAAATCAGTTAAATTTAAATTTAATAATAACACGTTGACGGACGTGATTAAAAAGCGTGGCGAATTATTTTCGTCGATTGTGGAGCAGGCAAAAATGAATTTGTTACACCAGAGCGTTGAGGAACGAGACACGGTGGTCAACGAGCTGGAAAATAGTAATGAGGATTATAATCGAAAATCGGAAACATCATCTCCGAATACGGCCTACCCTCAGATGCGGATGCCCGACGGACAAATGGTATTGCTACTTCCACCGCATTACGTACAATTGGCGGCCGCGCTTGGCCTAAACTCACAACCAATGGTCGATCAAATTTCAACACCAACTGATTTTGAAAATTTGATTGAATTAAACCGCCGCGCACAACAATTACAACAATTGGCACAAAATCATTGCAATAATAATGCGAATCGATCGGATGCCGTTGAAAATTCAGCTTATTGGGAGCACTACAAAAAATCGCTCGAAACTTTAACATCAATGACGGAAAAATTAGAAAATCATATAAAACTTAATAATCAACAACCGCCGCCACAACAAATAGCTCCAGGTCCGCAAAGTAGTCCAAGCACTAGTAACACTTATCCAAATAATAGTAGCATCGGTCCAGATCAGCATCCCAATCAAATGGATATCGATGAAATTGAAAATATCGAAGATAAAATACCAATAAGTTTAACAACAAATCATAATAATATTTTAAACAGTATTAGTAGTAATGGCGGCGGTGGTGGCGGTGGTGGTGGTGGTGGTGGTAATGTAGGTAATTGTGATTTAATTAATAACGGTGGTGATGTTGTTGGTATTACGAGTTGTAGTAGTCTTAAGAAAATCGAAAAAATGGATGAAGATTTGTGCTCGGCATACAAAACTCAAACCAATTTTTTCGAACAAAATAATCAAAACAATCAAAATATTTTAAATGAAAATGTTGAGTCGCGCGGCTCAAACTGCAGTGAGGATAGTATGTGGCGGCCCTGGTAAATTTTTGTCTCTCAATTTAGTTAGTTCAAAAATATCAATTATACATACACAACAAAAAAAAATCAAAACCAATGTGTTTATGCTTCGAATTTTATTTTAAAAGCCTGCGAAATCCTATACAAACCAATATTATATAGAATAAAATATCATGTGCCAAATGATAGATGTCACTGCAATTAATTAATTAATTTAATTAATACAACAAAAAAAACGCTTATTACAATTTAATTTTAAAAATTATATAAAATATATACAAATAATTATTATAACGCGACTTTGAGAGGATTACTGTATAGAAAATTATTTTTTATTTGTTTTCTGTCCTTCTTTTGTTTTGTTAAATTAAGAAATTAAATTAAATTGAAAAAAAAAAAAATTAATTTATTGTTGTTTAATTATATAATTTAGAATAAAATATATGTCTATGATAAAAACCAATTTTTTTATTTTCCTAATAGATGGTGATAGCATGCGTTTAAAAGAAAATTGATAAAACTGGTTGTTATTTTCGCCCATCTAATGAAAATATATGGCAATAAAACAAAAATTATAGTATCACTATTTACCCCTAGATGTAGCATCAAAATTATTTTTTGCTTCAATCCTTTTCAAATTTATTTCAAAACAAAATGTTGTGGAACCCAATATTGAATGTGTCTGGAATATTAAATCATGGACTCAAAATAATACAAAAATGATTCAAGTGGTACCATCAATCGTAAATAAAGGCTCAAATTATTAGTCGTTACTGCAACTATAGACCTTCATAATGTATTGTTACGTTTTTGCCTTGTCAATCAAGGTTTGTATCAGTGGATTGTGAATAATACAAAATCAATTTAATCACCAACGAATTTATTTATAGAAACGCCAGGATTTCTTCACAGTCGATAACATCGAGCTGTGAAAGCAACAATAAAATATGGTACAGTATTGTGACGTGTACATGGAAGTTGAAGCGAAGTTCAATTTTAATGTGTTGTAAATAAATATTAACGTGAATTTGTGGTGGATTTGTCGCCTGAATATTCTGCCCGCCGTTAAGGTTTCACTTAACAAACAACTGACTCTTCAGTGGGAAGACGACATAGTTTTACTACTTGCCGCCTTAGCTCGTCTCCTTGAGCGGTCATGATTGTGGCGAGTCGAACTAAACCATCTGCTGCTGAATGCAACGATACTATGCGCCCAAGACGCCATTTGGACGGAGGAAGATTTTCATCTTTACGAGAACCACATCGTTAAGTTGGAGATTTGCCGAATTCTGACGCCACTTTGGTCGCTGTTGTAAGGTGTGTAAATATTCCAATGACCACCTCTTCCAAAAGCCCTGCATTTGGTGTCCGCACGGCTAGATCACTAGGGTCAGATTGTATAAATTGATGTAGTTTATTTCCCAATTTAGGCGTGGTTGTTTTTCTCAATTAAATATGTCTTCACTGGTTTGACTTTTCTCTTGGAATGACAAAATATATTTATTTGTTGTGATCAAATGATTCAAACCACTCTTACGTGATCACCAGCTCCGGGGTGAATTTGTATGACTCTCCCAAGAGGCCATTCACTCACTGGCATGCTGTCATCTTTGATGCGAACTATGTCGTTGATTTAGATGTTTTCTTCTGTCTTCTGCCATTTATGACGTTGCTGAAGCGTGTTGAGATAATCGACGTAATATTTTCTCCAAAACTTTTGGAGTCTGGTTTGGATTCTTTGCCACCTTGACAAAGACGAATCAGTTTTATCTAATATTTCAGGTTCTGGAATAGACCCGGCTGATGTTCCTATTAAAAAATGTGCCGGAGTGAGCACCTAGTAGTCATCGCCGTTAGACGTCGTGCAGAGTGGTCGTGAATTTAATATATTCTCTATTTGGCATAAGAGCGTCGCCATCTCTTCGAAATTTAAGTTTATGTTGCTTGTTGACTACAGCAAATGTGTTTTCACTGATTTCACTTCAGTTTCCCATAATCCGCCGAAATGGGGAGACGAAGGTGGAATTAAATGCCACTCGATTCTGTTACTACTCAAAAATTCTCAAAGTACATAATTCTGATTAATATTTTTTATGATTTTATGTGCTTGACTTAAAATTCTCCTGGCGCCTATGAAGTTTGAACCGTTATCGGTATAAATTTTCTGGGGTATGCCTCTCCGCGCTTTAAACCGTTTTAGAGCGGCTAAAAAGGCTTCATTGGTTAGATCGCTTAACGGTTCGATGTAAACCGCTTTTACATCAACCCTGACATGCAAACAAAAATACACAAGTATCCTTTGATAGGATTGGTTGCACCTCTACCTTTCCTCGTCGCAAAATAGAGAGGCCCGGCGAAGTCAATCCCGCAGTTTGTAAATGGGCGTGCCGGCGTTACCCGCTCCGTAGGCAAGTTTCCCATTAATTGTCGGCTCGTTCGGTGTGCATGTTTGACGCAAATTACACAAGTTTTGAGTAATGAACGATTTTCGTACGTCCGTTCATTATCCAATATTTCTGCCTCATAATGTTACTGGTTAATGTTGGGCCGGCGTGTAGGTTTTCGGTGTGTGTCTCCCATATCAGTCGTTTTGTGAATATGTGATCAGCAGACAATATCACTGGATGCTTGCTGTCGTAATCACAATCGGCGTTGAAAAGACGACCGCCAACTCTTAGTACGCCCGCTGCGTCAAGAAAAGGAGCTAGAGATAGTATTTTTGAGCTGGTTTGGACCATCTTGTTTTTAAGTAAATTTGTAATTTCTTCTCGGAATGTATCATTTTGTACCCGTAGAATACATTGTATTCTTGCTTGTTTCATTTCTCTGGAATTCAACTAACACCTTTCCCTGTCTCTCATCTTCTTGGATTTTAAATTCGTGATATAACGTCTTACGTACCCGATGATACGGAGTATCTGTTTAAGATTTTATTTCTTGGTGAGTAAAGTATCTAACCAATCATGTTTGGTTGCTGTAACTTGAAGAGTACAATGCGTAAATAGGGTCTTGCTGAATTCCTTTTCTATTGCTATTTGGTTTGACTTCGAATTCGAGTCAGTCAGAGTGGGCCATAAGTTTTGGGGCAGTCTGAGCCATTCAGGACTTTCCCACCATTGTTTTAAGTGAATTAATTTTTGTAGCGATACTAGTTTGGAACCATGATCAGCAGGATTTTCATGAGATCTCACGTGGTCCCAATGTTGGCTTGGAAATTTTTCGAGTATTTCACTCGTACGATTAGCCACGAAAGTTTTCCATCTTGCAGGGTACGTCGAAAGCCAGGGTAAAACGATGACTGAATCTGTCCAGGCGTAATATTTCGCTGTAGGTGGCATAGTCGCCTTTACTGCATACGTTAACTTCGCCAATAGCGAACCCGGCACACAGCCCCAATCTAGGAAGAGAATTTTGTTTTTGCAGGTGTAACTTTCGCTTTGGCTATCAACAGGTGAATGTTTGTTTCTCCTCGGTCATTAGTAGTTAGACTGAAAATGACCGCACTATAAGCTTTTTCACTAGCGTCTGCAAAACTGTCTATTCGGATGTCTCCCTTATGATCTGTGAAACGAGGGATCTTGACTTGTTCGAAGTATTTAAATTCTTCTCTCACTTGTTTGTATTCAGTTTTGTAACGGTCAGGTAAAGAATCATCCCAGTCTATTTTCAGGAACTACATCTTTTGGAATAAGATTTTAAGTAGCACTACGTATGGAGATAAAAAGCCCAATGGATCAAAGACCCTAGAAGCTTCTGATAACAGCTTTCGTTTTGTAAGTGGACCTTCCTTTTCTGGACTGACCTTGAAGGTGAATGTATCATCGCCAGGGCGCCAATGTAAGCCAAGTATATTTACTGTGGCATTTACATCACCATACAATATCGTAGTTTCCTCATTGCTAAAATCGTCGCTTAGACTGCTTATGTTTGAGTTCCATTTTCTTAACAAAAAAAACCCATTTTGTAAAATATCGGATATCCTTTTCTTCTGTTTAGTCGCCTCTTGTTCATTATCGAAGACCGACAAAAATCATCAACGTAAAAACCATGCAAAACCAGTTGCAAAATATTATCATCACCGCAATCGCGAGCTACTGGATGGAGAGTACAAATTGCTAAATAGGCAGAGCATGCTAGACCAAACGTCACTCGGGTTAAGCGATAATGTCGTATTTGTTCGTTCGGATTTCTCGCCATAAAACTCGCTGATAGTTAGTATCATCAGGAGAAACGAGCACTTGCCGGTACATTTTCTCGATATCCGCTGTTAGCGCTATCTTATTGCGTCGGAATTTTAATAAAGTGACCCAGAGTGTGGGTTGTATCGTTGGTCCGGTCATCAGAGCGTCGTTGAGAGAAGGGCCGTTAGTGGTTTTAGCTGAACCGTCAAATACTACCCGCACCTTTGTTGTATCACTGGATTCTTTTATGACGACATGATGCTGTAAATAGAAAGTTTATCCATCACTTAGATCTTATTGGCTTTGCAGTATTTCCTCCATGTGTCCCTTTTTCACATATTCTCGCATTGGTTGGATATATTGGTTCCGTTGTTCTCCATCGTTTAACAGTTTCCGCTCGATTGCTAAACATCGTGTGGATGCCATCAGTAAAGAGTTTCCCAATACGACCGATGTTCTCCGGAAAGGAAGTCGAACCATATATCACCGCTCATCCTCCGGTGAAATTTGTTTTATTTGAGGCAAATCTTGAATTTCACAAAATTGTCGCAGTGTTTGATCTATGTTTACATCTAATTGTATATTTAATGTCGCCGCCATGAAAGTTGAGGTCTCCAAATGGGGTAGGGATTTGGATTGACCAGATACATACTACCCAACCGAATACAGTTTTTTGTAAAATGTTAGTCCCAAATTGTTTCTGCTCGTTATTTAGAAGGGTAAACAATTTATCTGCTCCGATCAAAACATCTATAGGGACTGGTTTCGCGAAGCTTGGATCAGCTAATTGTATATTTTCTATTCGTTGAAAATCTTCAGTGGTTATGCGGCATCCTGGTATTCTCTGCGGTAGCTTATTTATGATGAACACGTCGACTTCTATTTGTACATTAGGATTATACAAAGATCCCATCACTAGTTTACTTCTTCCTCTTGATTGGATTGAACCCGCTGTTATCCCTGTTATGTTCACATTGGCTCTCTCTCTCTCTTCAAGTGTAGTCTTTGGACACAGTCTTCTGATACGAATGAGGATTCTGACCCACAATCGAGTAGCGCTCTACATCGACAGGTTTTTCCATATTTATTGGTAATAAGAACGTTTGCTGTTGGTAGGATAGCCTTCATTTGCTTTGATGATGATTGCTGTATGACGTCGTTGAAGTTGGTGGATTCAGCTTGTGTCTCTGTCATCTCTGGATTGGTGTCAGTATGTAACGTAACGTGATGTCTGCGTTTACATATCTTACAGTTGAATCTTGATCGGCAAACGAAAGCCTGATGAGTTGAAGATAAACAATTGGAGCATAGCTTCTTAACTGTCATTTGAAGTTTTAGATACTTCTCGCACTTCCCAAGATAATAGTCATCAGCACATAACGGACAGGAAATTTTTGTTTGAGATACCATTGCTGCAACTCGTTTTGTAGAACTCGGTTTGACCTTCTGCATTGAATCAAGACTTTCAAGTGCGTCACTTCTTTTGCTTTGAATCTTGAAAAATGTTTCTAGAGACGGAAAAGCAACTTCTGCTGTTGCGTGAGCCCATGCTTCCTTTGATTCATCATCTAACTTGTTCACCAGTATATGGATCAACCACGGATCCCGAGCTTCAGCTGATGTACCAAGTACCCTTAGACCACGAATGACCTCATCAGATGCATCCACAAGATGGCGAAGTGATTACAGATACTGCAATTTGTGTACCTTTGGGATGGCATTGTTACTGTGTATCGAGGCTTCAAATAAATCTCGAAAGAGGGAAACTTTGAATACTTCCCACTAAATCCTGGAATATTTACACGTGGTGAACGCACCTCACTTAGACTCACACTTGACTTAGATTTGAAACTTCGTGCAAAAAGTTGGTTTGATTCAAAATGAGGTCTTCCATTGTATTGGCACCTTGACCTGCATTATCTTGCTCGAGCGATTTTTCGAGCCTAACTAATTTTTGTTTTAGTTCATAATGACCAGTTTCAATCTTCTCAACTATCTGGGCATTCGCGTCATCGAATTAACCTGTAAGGTTTCTTTCTAAAATTTGGAAATCATTCCATTCGTCGTTTAGAAGAGACAAAAATGCTTTAATTTCGCTAAGGCGAGTATTGTTATTGATATTCACGGCCTGAGCTTTAGTTTGCTCTAATGTTTTCAAGATTCGTTTGAGTGCTCTTGCCTCCGCCATTTCGATTTCTCGTTATTTTCGCGTGTACGATAAAATCTTCACTTCACTTAAAAAAAATGCACTAAACCGATTTGCCAGCGAGTATTGCTCTAAGATTGCTGTTTTCGCAATTTTTAAATAATTCAAAAAGAGACTGTAATTCACCTTTAGCGCAGATAAAATTGGTACCATTGTCGCTCACTATTTCAGCTGGAATTCCTCTACGGCTGACGAATCGCCGTTGACTGGCTGTATATGCTTCAGCGAACATATCGGATACCAGCTCAATATGAACCGCCCTTGTCATAAAGCAAATGAAAAGAGCGATGTATCCCTTGGAGATAGAGTATTTCGTTCGTCCGTGTTTTGTATTCAGTTGGATGGGACCAGCATAATCCACTCCGGTAGTAATAAATGGACGGCTGGCGGTCAAACGTTGTTTCGGCAAGTTTCCCATTAGTTGAGTGGTGATGGACTGTTTTTGACGGATACACACTACACATTTGTTGGAGACATGGCGAATTACACTGCGGCCATTGATAATCCAGAATTTCTGTCTTAGCAAACTGGATAATAAGAAAGGGCCTAGATGTAGGTTAGCCAGATGAGCCCCTTCTACAATAAGAAAGGTCAGACGATGATTTTTTGGTAGTAAAATCGGATGCTTGACATCATAAGATGATTCGAAATGTTCTACCGCCCACCCACTCTCAGGATTCCATCCAAACTGCTCTTTTTGTCAATAAATTTGTTCCTTTGAAGAGATATGATTTCTAATCCAAACATGCTCTTTTGCACTTCTTTCAACATAAATATCTCAGCTTTACGTAATAAGTCAACGAAGCACAGACAACGATGAGATGGACTAACCTTGAACACATATGCTAAAGCTCTTTTGACACTATCAACCGATGAGAACCTTTCTAAAAGATGAGATACTAGATCCCTTTTGACAATTTCCGTGTGATTGACGACGGGCGAATGCTTCCCTTCGGGTGGCACCTCAGTGAGCGCCGTGTAGTCTGATGGCCAATTAACTTCGGAAAGGCTTAACCATCCAGGTCCGTGCCACCACAGTTTGAAGTCAGGCAGCGAATTTGGGTTAATACCCCACGTTGCGCAATCCGCTGGATTATCTCTTGAAATGATATGTCCCCAATGAGCTCGGGGCAGGATAGTGCGGTTTCCAACAAATGTTTTCCATCTCCGTGGTAAATTAGATAACCAAGCCAGAACTAATTTTGAATCGGTCCAAGCGTATATGTGGTGTTTACGGTCCTGAAAAATGGTCGAAATATATCTGATTAGTTTGGCTCAAAGTTCAGCACCGCACAGCTTTAGCCTAGGCAGCGACACTTGCTTCATCGGGGCGACTTTTGTTTTCGCAATCACAACTGTTGTATTGACTTGTCCTTCTCGATCTGTTGAACGCAGGTAGACAACAGCAGCGTACGCCATTTCCAAAGCATCACAAAAACCATGTAACTGAAGATTGGTTGTTTGTGATGAAAGTCCAAGATGACGCGGAATTTAAACCCGTTCCAAATTTACGAGGTTATCTTTGATGTACTTCCATTGTTGATGAATGTCAAAAAGGAGTTTGTCACCCCAATCAAGCTTGAGGGTCCATAATTTCTGAAATAACAATTTCATTGAAATTGTAACAGGCGACATCCAACCAAGCGGATCAAAAATTTTAGAAATTTCTGATAGTAGTTTGCGTTTTGTCGAACTTTCACTTGATGGTTGAGTAGTAATATGGAAACAAAAGATGTCTTTAGTTGGACTCCAACGCAATCCAAGAGTTTTAACGGTCATAGTCTCATCCTAAAAATCTATTTTGGAAGGATCCTTTATTGCACCTGGAATTTTGTGCAGAAATGGCTGCGAATTTGATTTCCATGAAGGCCGGCTTCACCAAGGACACCCGTCATCTCTTCAAAACATCGCGTTGCCGCCGGGACTGTCTCGCTGCCAGAAAGCCAATCATCCTCGTAAAAATCTCGCTTGATAATTTTAGCGGCTTCAGGTGACTCTGCTTCATTTTCTTCTGCGATGCGATGTAGTGTACGAATTGCCAGGAATGGAGCGCTGGATGTACCATAAGTCACTGTTCTTAAGCGATATGTCTGAATTTGTTTTAATAGATCGGCCCTCCATACTATTAGCTGGAAGTTGTCATCTGGCGGACCAATTAATATCTGCCGATACATTTTTTTCACACGACACTCCTGAAGATGATTTACATGAGCCATCAAACACGACTCGCAACTTTGTCGTGGTACTATCGGCCTTTATGACCCCATGATGAGGTAAGTAGAATTGGTCTGAATCCTTCATTTTGACGTCATCTTCACGCATCAATTCCATGTGCCCGAACGATATGTAATCTGCCATGAATTGTTTGCACTCAACTGCCAGACCTTCATTTCTCTCGAATCTGCGTTCCATGTTAAGGAGCCTTTTCACAGCAGAAGTACGAGAATGGCCCAACACTGGTTAGGGAGATTTATCGCTGGACCCAATTGAGGAACAAAGATTCACACTTTTGTTGATCAGGTGAAAGAATTTCAGCTGATGGAGGCTCCTCCAATTCCCAAAATCGCTGAAGAATATGAGCAACGTCGTCATTCGTCGCGACTGCTGAAAAACATCTTGCAGGTGGATCATCTCGTTGTGGAGCCAGAGATATCCATCCAAACCGTGTAGACTGGACGTGCGTATGACTATTAATTACAACTTTGTCCGAATTGAGTAAATCAAAAATATATCATCACCCAATAAGAGGGATCCGCAATATTTAAGGCAGATATTTGGCTGATACCTGCAATAGAATCCGACGGGTAAGTTGACAGCAGTTTAGGCAATATAAATGTTTTTATTTCGATGTAATCAGAGTTGAACCTTGAAGATATTTCGATATTAACTAGACCCTTTGTAGTAGCAGAGACAGAGCCAGTTTAGCCACAGTGATCGAAGAATGGATTTGAACAAATTCCAGGCGTTGAACTAACTTGTTGCTAATAAATGAGCACTGTGATCCAGAATCGAGCAATGCGTAAGCGAAGTGTGGTTTACCAGCACAGTCGTGGATTTTAACAAGCGCTGTTGGTAACAGTGAGATACTCGGGCTAGTTATTTTGTGATTCAGAATCTTGTTGATTGATGTAGTGGCTAAAGCATTAACTTGCGGTGGAACTTTGAATGGTGAAGTTTTTTGCATCGAATTCAATTGTTTTTCAGGCGAGGCATGATGTTGATCAATGATAGCTGAGGATGTCGATGAAGTCGGTCGTACTGATGAATGTGGTTGGGTCGGATCTAGTGTGTCAATATGTAACATGGTGTGATGAAGCTGGTTACACTTTCTACATCTATTAGGAGAATGACATGCGTTGGCAGCATGTCCCTGGTTGAGACAGTTTTGGCACGCAAATAATTGTGTTACAACCGATTGCCAACCTTGAATGTCCAAAGCATGAAACTTAAAACATCTATGAATTGCATGCTTCCGGTTGCAGTAGAGACAGCCATCTGACCTTCAAGTTAGATACTTTAACTGCTGCTGAGTTTTCTGTTACGCCATAGTCTAAACCGTCGCATCTGATGTTTAAGAAAGTAAAGAAGCGATTGATATCGGAAAAGTCTTCATCCACTACCTCCTTCTACCATTCTTGCCTTGTTTCATTGTCCAGTTTTCGAAGCAATATTTGTATTAGCCACACATCTCGATATTCTGCCTGCGTACCCATGTTTCGAAAACCGATTAGTAATTCAACTGCCTTGTACGAATTCAAAATGAACTTAGGCTTCTTGTATCTCGCAATTAACTTATTCCATGATTCTATGTAATTTGCATCTGTTTCTAATAAGTTCCTGATTAAGGAGGCCGGCCCATCTTTTAACAATCGTTTGAGCAGCTTAGTGACATTCGAAAGAGCTTCGTTATTGTGAATTGATGAGGTGTACGAATCCACAAACTTTTCTATTTGTACCTCTGGCAATTTGACTCGATCTTGATTCACGAAGGTCCTCTCGGTAAGTTGATTTGTTGTCGCGTTCGATCCTTCGAAGAAAGCCCTTTGTTGATCAAACATCTCGGTCAACGTTGATGTAATAACGGGGGAATCTTCGATAGTATTCTGCCCTCCTTGCGTTATGCGTGTACTTTTTAGCAATATCTCTTTCAACTCAAAGTATTTCTCTTCAAATTCTTCCAATTTTGACACCTGACCCGGAAACACAAACAGGTTGCTTTCAAGAGTTCGAAAGTCTTTATATAATACGTCGAGTCTTCCAATGCGGATTTGAATTGCCTCCGGGGAGGTAGTTTCTGATATTTTTGCGGCCCAATTTTGCAATCGTGATACCGATGCGATTATAACGCCTCGAGCTTGAATAATTGCATCTGCCATTTAAACACTCACTTTTAGAATAACCGCGCACAAAATCGAATGATAAAATTACGTGATTATTATACGAAAAAATTATTATACGGTTTTTTTATATAATTACCCCGTATTTTATTTCGGAATTCACAAAATCACTTTATATAAAATATTCTCACATATTTTTCTGATCACTTTTACTTTTTATTTCGCACAAAACACTTTCTAAATTACTTTTTAATTACTTTTTAATCTTCACACTGTCGCTTACCAAATATTACTAAAATCCAATTCGACTTCGTCCGCCTTTTTACATAAAACACAAACCAAACTTCTAGGAAGCTCATGATTTTTCTAGTTAGAATAGTGTAGAACAATTTTATCATGGAAAATTCCATTTAGAACAGTTTAACATTGAGCTATTAATTTTAACTTATTCTATTACACACTAGGTGTCACCGTCACACTACCCCCACCTAAGCCTGTTCATCCCGAACAGGATCCAAATCACCTTCTCTGTATAGGGTCAGCCTTTCCAAATGCACCACCTTTGGTTTACCTCGATGCCCCTTCGGTATCCGATAAACCACGTCGTTCATCCTTATGTTGACAGTGTAAGGTCCTTCCCATGCTGGTTGCAGCTTCGGTGATAATCCCTTTTTCCGTTGCGGGTTGTGAAGCCGTACAATTTGCCCTTCCTGGAAGCCCTGGTTATTTGCTCGTATGTCATATCGAGCTTTCATCCGTCACTTGACATCCGTATTTTCCCCCGTACAAATTGATGAATCTCATTAAGTTCCTCTTTCATTCGGTTTACGTAATCCTGTCCACATAAAGCCGCCGATGGTACAGTCCCAAACTTTAGATCTCCAGGTAACCGTAGATTATCTCCAAATAACGTTTTAGCTGGTGTCATTCCAGTTGTGTCATGTATTGCTGATCGATAGGCCATCAGAATCATCGGTATATGTCTATCCCAGTTACGTTGGTTTTTCTCAAAGACCTTTGCTAGATATTCCTCCAATGTACCATTGAATCTTTCCACCATACCGTCAGACTGTGGATGCAAAGGCGTTGTTCTCGTTTTATTTATACCGAGCATCTGGCATATTTCTTGAAACACCACCGATTCAAAATTCCGTCTTTGATCGGTATGAATCTCCATCGGCACTCCAAATCTGCTAATCTAGTTGTTTACCACGGCATCAGCTATTGTTGTCGTCTCCTGATTGGGAATGGGGTACTCCTCCGGCCATTTGCTGAAATAATCCATTATTACTAGCATATATTTGTTGCCACTCTCGGTGGTGGGAAATGGCCCCGCTAGGAAATACTCCAACGTTATATTGTTTCATGATTCCACGACTTTTGCGTGCGGGTCCCTTCACCACCGCACATTGGTCACATGTTTGGCACCATTCTATTACTGACTGCCTACATCCTGACCAGTAGAATCGTTGACGTATCTTTACTAGTGTTTTATTAATTCCTAGGTGGCCCCCACTTGGTCCATCATGATACTCGTTTAGGATTTCTGCAATCCGGCACTTTGGTATCACCAGGAACAATTGCTTCACTTTGCCATCCGTGCTTTCCCACAATCGTTTTAAACAGCCGTTCTCAAGACGGAGGCTGTCCCATTGACCCCAATAAGCTTTGACAATGGGAGTTTTGTCCGCGATCTTGCTCCAAGTTGGCCGGTGTTCCTTTTCCTTCCATTACATTATAACTGATAAATCCGTATCATCCAATTGCTCTTTCCTGATAATTTCGTCGGTCCACTCCTCATCAGGCAGCACTTGTGTAAACCTAATGTCGATGATGCCTTCCTCTGCTTCAACATGGCCACAATGTTTACATTCTACTGGACACGGCCGTCTTGATAATGCGTCTGCATTTCCGTGTGCACTTCCCTTCCGATGTTCGATTTGGAAATCATAGCTTTGAAGGCGTTCGAATCAGCGTGCTTCCTGTCCCTCTGGATTCTTGAATTGTAACAGCCACCGTAAAACGCCGTGATCTGTCCGTAAATGGAATTTTTGGCCATAAAGATACTTATGGAAATGCTTGACACATTCCACTATAGCCAAAAATTCTTTCCGTGTCACGCAGTAATTACGCTCCGGTTTTGGTAATGTTTTGGAGAAGTACGCAATAACTCGTTCTGGGCCATTGGTTTCTTGTGATAACACACCTCCTATACCGTCATTACTTGCATCGGTGTCCAAAATATATTTCACGTTGGGTATAGGGTACGCGAGGATTGGCGCAACACATATCCGTCTACTTAGTTCCACGAATGCTTCCTTCTGGTCATTGTTCCATTTGAATGCCTTGTTTTTCCTGGTCAACTCGTGTAAACTCTTGACAATGTTGGCGAATACTGGCACGAAGTGTCTATAAAAGGTGCAGAATGCCAGAAAGCTTCTTGGCTAGTTCTTTACCGCTGCGATCTTTTCTTCATCGGTGTGAAATCCATTAATCGTTACTAGATGACCCAAATATTTGACTTCAGTTCTGAACAGTTCACACTTCTTTGGGCTTAACTTTAATCCAGCGGCCTGTAACCGATCCAAAACTTCCGCCAAGTTCCTTAGATGCTCGTTAAAATCCTTACTCATGACGATGGTGCCGTCCAGATATACATATTAGTTACGTCTTCCAATGTAATCCCTTTAACACGCGCTCCATTAATCGTTCAAAAGTCGCAGGGGCATTACATAATCCGAACGGCATAACATTAAATTACCAAAGCCCGTTGCCCACACTGAACGCTGTTTTCTCCCGATCTTTCTCATGGACTTCCACCTGCCAATAGCCGCTTTGTAGATCTAATGTCGAAAATATTCGAGCACCCGACAACTTGTCTAACGTGTCATCGATCCTTGGCAGTGGGTAGCTATCTTTTTTCATCACAGCATTGAGTTTTCGGTAATCAACGTAGAATCTTATGTCACCGTCCATCTTCTTGAGCAATACTACCGGTGAGCTCCATGGGCTGTTTGATGGTTCGATTACTCCTGCGGTCTGCATTTCTATTACCATCCGGTCGACTTCTTGTTGTTTTGCCAATGGTAATCTCCTGGGTGGTTGACGAATTGGCATCTCTGTTCCCGTATCAATTCGGTGCTTTACCATTGAGGTCCTTCCGTTATTATCCGACGTACTACATAATATGGACATGTATACCGTTTGAGTATTTGATGTGCAGAATTTTTCTGTGTCTCGGTAAGATCTTCGGTCCATTTCTGCATAATTTGTTCTACCATTTCTATCTGGCCTTGTATGTCGGCTTTTTCAATAGGACTTTTCTGTTCACACTTTACTATAGTTGATGGTTTTCGTTTTATCTGAGAAATTTAGAGTTCTAATTGGTACTCTATGGTCGTTATCTGGTTTAACTATAGCTTTTCCGATTATAATTTCCTTGGCACCGTTCTCCTCTTCGTTAGCTTCCACAACCCACAACCTGGGTGACCCAGAACCTCTCTTCAATTTTCTTCACACGATCGTCTCCGAGTTCGGTGGCAGCTTCTCCCGATGATCAATAATAATTCGCTTGGTAGTTGTTCCTGCACAGCTAGATTGAAGTGGCATCTCGATGTTATCGTAAATTCAAACTCCTTGTCCAACATCCACCACGAAGCCATTTGCCCTCATGAAATCCATTCCCATGATGACTTCATACACAATATTTGCAATCAGTACTTCGTGTTGGAAAAGAGTTTTTCCGATCTTTATTTTCACAATCTTTTTGCCTTTTATTATTGAACTATCTCCAGCTCTCGTATCCAGGGTGATGATGCAAACCGTGCTATTAATGTCGCCTTTGATATTTAAGCTGTCACCGCCTCTTGCTACTTTCGAAACGCGGATGGAGGTTATGGGGCAATCGGTTGTGGGAGTCAGCTTCTGCCCCTTTAAGCTGACTCGTTTAAGTTTAACGACTCCGTCGTTATTTGGACTACTTGTTTGGCCACTGTCTGTGCTCCGCTTGGTCGTCGCTGCATAGGAGATGGTGATCTTCCCCGTTTTCTTCTTATTACCTAGCAATCGCGAGAGATGTGCCTGACCTTAACACGCATGCCCAAAATTTGATTTTGCCGCTTCCGTCTGGGTATCTTGGTGTTGACCGCTCTGTGTTTATGCTGGTGTCGATTTCCACTCGGCGTATTTTCATTGACGGTTTGATCAACGCACAAGCGATGGTTTCGGCGAAGGTTGCTTTAGGTGACAACATCACCGCCCTGCGTGTCTCTGGATCTCGAATGCCGTCAATGAATGAGTCAATTATTAGCCTTTCCATATAATCGGCCGACGTACTGGTATGTGCTAGAGGTACTAATCGCTCGATTGCCGATGAAAATTCGTGTAGCGATTCTCCTTCCTTTGATAGAGGCTTTTCAGTTCCATGCGATAAATTTCCCGCTTATGGTCACTGCCGTACTTCCGATCTAGTGCCTTTATAATTTCGAGATAACTTTTGCAATCTTTTTGTAAGGCCTCCGCTGCTTCACCTTTAATGGCCACTATTAACGCTGCGACAAGATGTTCATCGCTCCAACGGTTTTGATTGGCTACAGTTTCATCCGGTTGATGACATGTTAACAATTAATGAGTTGATAATGAAAAATCTAAAAATATGGAAAGTGTTGGTGGTTTCCATAATTAATGTACTAACGTTATTTGGCTTATTGGGACTTACCTTGTATTGAATGCAACTTCACGCTGAAATGTCAAATTTATATAAGAGGTTTTGCGGTGCTAAGTAAAGAAACGACAAAAAGGTGTAAATTGAATTAATAAAACAAATAGGAAGGAGCTCATATTTACATCGAAGATTGCACTGTAATATGCGGTGGAAATTTTAATGAAAATATGTTCAAAATCAAACTGGCTTATAATAAAATGTACAGTACAACATCATTCCAAGAAGCTTGTTTTAAGGCCGTTGAACTTTCTTACGAACCTTGGCACAAAAGGTTACGTCATATAAATGACAGTTTTTTAAAAGAATTAGAAGTAAAGAATATAGTCAGCGGCTTACCCACGTTAAAGGGTGAAGGGAAAGGTGAGTGCAACAATTTATGCCCAGATTTATGAAGAGAGAGTTTCTCAACCTTTAGATAGATTATTTATCGACCTATGTGGACCTATGTCAACAGCCACATTAGGAAACAAAAGGAAAGAAGGGCAGTAAGCATGAAAACCGATGAAATATGACGATGATGAATATCATCCCGCAGTAACGGTGTAGCCGAAAGAGCTAATAGAACATTATTGTGGCAAACAAGATGCTTCCTGATAGATGGAAATCTACTGATGGAATTTTGGGGAGAAGCAGTATCAACAGCCGGTTACGTCCATAACATAACACCAATCAAGAAAGAAATTTAGGATGTTAAGTTCGACGAGTCAAGTCAAGGAACATTAGCTACGAGCAATGATACGACTACAAAACAAACCAACCATAATGTATTACAATATATTTTATCAAATACAGGTAAACCTGAGTCATCCGAAAGAGAAACATTCAATGAAGAACCAAATAACAATAGTTCGAATGATGATATTTGTTTAGATAACCTGGCAATGGAACCGGTTATAACACAGGATCTCGAAACAAAAAAAAAGAATCATAATTCATGACCACAAAGAATAAGACAACCTCCTAGGATGTTTAATGATTATGTAGCAAATTTCATTGGTGAATCAAAACCGATAACATATGAAGATGTAATGAAATCAACGGACAAGGAAAAATGGTTAAGCGTCATAGAGGCTGAACTGAAAAACATGAGAGATTTACGAGTATGGGAAGAAGAAGAACGTCCAACGAACAGTACAATTTTAAAAAGTAGATGGATTTTTAAGATAAAGCAAAGACATGAACCAGCGGAAACTTATAAAGCAAGATTATGCGGTCCAAAAATAGGATATGATTATGAGGAGTCATTCAGCCCAGTAATCATCAAGGACTTTATTATCAATTTCTATAGTGAAGAATGTGATTAGAAAATTTGATTATGTTAATTCAGCTGATTTGAATGCTGACCTGGCAGAAACTGTTTACATGAAACAATCAGGACGATGTTGGTATTTAAAACTGAACCAAATAATGGTGAAAGATGGATTTAGACGACTTAAAACTGATTCATGCGTATATATTCGAAAGGATGGTGAACAATTTATTATAGTAGGGGTTTACGTAGATGATGTTTTAGTGATTGGTGATTCCAATACTACTGTCGATCATTTTATAAATAAAATTAAAATTAAAATCAATATAAAGGAGATAAACACCGATATGTTTCTAGGAATAGAAATAAAGCAAGGTGTTGAAGAAATACTATTTACACCCAAGGCTGGGCAAATTACATTACACTGAGTAATTAAAATACTTTTACGAATTACAGCAAACTCAGTAATTAAAATACAAGTTACAATTATTTTACATTTGTAAATTGATAAATTTGATTTGACAAAATTCTTTTAGTCAAAAAACTTATCATTAGAACAACGATTATTAAGATTAGGTTTTATACTGATGGCTCTGGAACCAGATTTGATTAAGCCTTGTAAAAATTTAAATAAGAAATTTTAAAAACTGAGGTAATTATCCTGTTACTTGGAAAATGAGTAATTAAAATACAAATTACAAATTGTAATTTGTATTTTAATTACGTAATTTAAATAGATGTAATTCGTTACTGCCCAGCCTTGCTTACACAGTCCAGTTACATTGAACAAATCTTAAACAAATATGGAATGAAGGATGCCAATTCTGTAAAAACACCGGGATTAAGTTGAGTTAATCTAGACGATTACCACGATTCCGTTAAAATCTCAAGAGATCAGTATTTAGAAGCTGTAGGGTCCATACTATATTTATCGAGAGGAACACGCCCGGATATTGCGTATACAATTAGCAAATTATCGCGATATAACAATTTAAAAGGAAAATTCATTGGGCTTCAATCAAAAGAGTTTTACGTTACCTAAAGGGAACTAAAGACATGTGTTTAAGACTAACTGACATAAATGGACAATGAAGCGCAACGGCAGATGCTGGATGTTGTACTACTGCTGTTGGTAAATCATGGATAAACCATAAAGCTGGGCGAATCTCTAGTTAATTGGAAAAGTGGAAACCAAAGGATGGTCACTTTATCAACAATATGGAAGCAGAATTGATGGCGGTGTGCGTAAAATACATTTTATGAAAAATTTATTTGAAGAACTAGACGAACTAGATTTCATCAAGAAACCAACAATAATTTATACAGATTCAACAGCAGTTTTGGATTGGATGGTGAATAATAAGCAAATGAGAGAAAGGAAACCCGGCATTAATATACAACCAATCTGAAGATATAGAAGCAGATACTTTTAAAAAGGATGTACTGCGCAGCACCATGTGCAAACACCTACAGGAAATATGCCTGTAAATAAGGTAAGTAACTACGCCGAATGAGCAAACGCCATCATGCTTTATTGAAGTTGACTGGAATGGTAAATTAATGGTTAGACAGAAAGAAAGATATTTTGATCGAGACTTTGCGAATAGAATCTTCAACAATCCGAATGAACCAAGTAAATGAAACGACGAAAAACTAAAGGGGCACGCATAATTTTGAGCAACAGCAATCCATGCCTCATTGTCATCTGTTTTATTTATGTTAAAGGTTAGATGGAACCTTAATAAAAATAAATTAAATTGGTTTGAGTTTCACGTTTGCGTTCCAGAATGAATTGCCAAAAATTTGTTGGCTGTGATTATACAATGTAGAATGGTGGTGTGGTGGTCAATTGTAAAGATAAATATTTAAAAGAAATGTTTTTGACTGCTTACGAGTTATGTTAGCCTGTTACAACAAAAAAATATTCTATATGAAATTTCCTCATGAAAAATCTCTTTTCTTTTAAATTCTGATCGCCTGTTAAATTGGAATTAAATTTTCTTTTTTAACAGGCAAACTTAACTCTAAAGCAATCGTCCAATAAAACATTAGTAAATGCTAAGTACAAAAATACGATTTTTTGATTAGTGACAAGGATTGAACTAAAGACCAGCAGCTTGTTAATCTACTCTCTCACCACCACTTCACTATCTAAATATTGACGATTGGAGGATTTTTATGTAGCGACCTTATTTTTGACTATTTTCCGCAGATTACGACGCAATTTGTGCATAGCCGCTATATGTATTCTATTTCTCGCTAGATGCGCTTTACCTAACTCAAACATAGAAATGTATTTTGTTTTTATTCGAATAGATAGAGGTAAAACAGTACAGAATATTTCCATTTTAGTACAATTAATTTGAAATACCTTAACCTAGGTGTCACTAATAGTAAACTTGAAGTAGCCACGATGAACACTTCAGTATAACTTCAGTCAGAAAATTATCATGATTTGCGGCTTGCATAGCTAAAGCTAGTATTTCATCGAAAATTGCTAAGCATTTCTTGTGAAATTGCCAAGAATTTCCTTTAAAATCACGAAGTATTTTATGTAAAATTGCTAAGCGTTTCATCAAAAATTGCTAAGCTCTTCCTGCAAAACCACTCACTGAGTACTTCTTCTAAAACCACTAAGTACTTGGTCAAAAATTGCTTATGTATTTTGTTCAAAATCAATAAGCTTTTCATGTAAAATATCTAAGTATTTCATCGAAAATCGTTCAGCACTTTGTGTTACATTGGTGAGCAATTCTTGTTTCCTAAGTTTCCTAAGTTTTACTATGACCGAGTTATCGGTAGATTCTATATGGTTACCATTAAAAATAACAAATTGGTTTAAATTTTTGGAAGTATTTTGCGTTGATTTATGGCTTACTGCATTGAATGATCTGATTGATTGGTCACATTGATTGTCCTCTGGTTCTTCCTGCGGTCGATGCAGAGTTTAGGCCGAATATATATATGGAAAATAGGCTTTTTTTAAGGCCAAGAATTAAGAGGTCTAGAATTCTTACAATCCAATTTTTTTTACCGCTTATTATTAAAATCACCCCAAATGACTGCCAACTTTTATAAACAACCAGCTGATAGATTGGGAAATTTTTCATCGACATAAGAAAAAATTCTCTCTGCCATTTTTGAAGAAATCTGTCATGCAGTTGTCTTTAATTGCAATCCGTTTTATTTTAGGGTCAAATGGACCCAAAAGTTAACACCACGTGTATATTTCTAAGATCTATAAATTAAGGTCTAAAGCCAAGGTTTAAGGTCCTGGTAATATTCAGAAGTTGCTGCTGAAACTAATCTATTAGTCGGATTTATTGAATGGTCCAACATTCGGAGATCCGTGCTCCGTTTCATCTTTCAGCGCAAAAGTTTTCTGATACGGAAGTTGAACTATTGCACAACATTTATAAAAATCTTAAATATAATTATAAGCATACAGTAGGACTGTGCTCCGATTTAATCTAAAAGAGCTTGGATTAAGCTTGAAAAGGCTAATTTATGATTTACATTTAATTTTGTTACTCAACACTTGGTAACTGCTTTTAGCCAAAATCAAAGATTTGAGAATATCGATTCTTCGTAATGCACTGGGTGAGATTTAGACTTCCATACATGTTTTTTATCTGGCAAAGTTAATTGATTTAACTTTTTAAGGATTCCGAATGTAAAGTTATAGGCAGCAAAATGCTTTGAAAAAATGACGTAAGACATTGCTCCAATTTCATTTCTGACAATTGCTGGTTTATTTGATGTTTACTTTGATACACACTGTTACCGCTAGAAACCAATTGTATTGCCATTTTCTTAAGTTTCACCAAAATATCTTCCACAATTCTCAAAAAATATCTTTGGGAAGACGACGTAGATTTTCGCATATTTTACATGTTTCAGAATGTCAGCAAATAGAAAGAAGAACATTTTATTTATTTTTAGCTTAATAAAAAGGAAAAATTATAAATGAACACTGAGAAAATTACGAAGCAAAATGTCAGCTATCCCCTAGGCTATTTGTACTCATATAATGCAGAATAAACGGAAATTTAAGTTTAGATTCAAAACCAGCTGATTCAAATTACCTAATATTGTTAAAGAATCGTGAAGACAAATATGAAGGACGCGGTTACAACCGTGCTCCTTTGTAACATAACAATAGGGCATACTGACACCTGAGATAAAAAATTGTTTACATTTTCAAACTTCCAGCTTTTTTCTAAGTTTAAGTAATTTCCACTTTAAAGTTTTCAATTTTTACTTACCTTTTCTATTTATCATAATTTCATGAATCTAAACAATCTAAAGTTTCCCCTTTTTTTGAAAAGCAATTAATAAGTAAAACAACGTTAGCTCAATTTCTAAGCCATTAAATCAATATTTTCTCCCGCACTGTATTACTTTTGTGTAAAATGTACTAAAATTTTGCGCCATCTGTTCAAAAGTAAAAAAAAAACAAAAATATTGTTTTGATGTCCTTCCTTGAAAAATAATGCCATCTAACTTTTAATAGCATACATTTTTTGCCAGTAGTTTGTTTGTCATTTAATACCAAATAGGTAGATGTCCTTCGGTGGTAATTCTATCATTTTCTATGTTTCAAATCTCGGAAACAAACCTAACATAACAACCAGAAAAAAAAAAATTGGAACCTATATTTATAATGCATTAATGAAAATGTAGAATTTCCTTATTTTATTAAATTTTAAACAATTTAAATTTTAGCGAATAAAAATTCGTTGCTTCGTTATACTTAAAATTTCACAAATCTAGGGGTCGTTATAAATAGATTTGAGTGCATATACATGAAGTCATCTATCTTATGCACTAACTGAGAGAAGACGGGAACGCTGCACGTCCAAATGAGAAAATTCGATTCTCGTAGATCATTTTATTACATTAAGTAGCATTTCTCATCTTGTTGCCATCGAGATAGTTTCCATGTTCCCAGCAGTGACCTGTCTGACGAATCTGACATCCGTGCAAGTACCTTCCAAAGTCCTCGGGATTAGTGTGTCGGGAACGCAGTCTAGGTTAAATGTGTCCTTGATGAAGCGCACAAGTTCGGGTGTAACATCGATGTTGAACTCATCGCATTATTGTTGAAGTTTTGAACAATTAAAATAAAATTATTTTTAAATCTAAGCTTTCACAATAAATTGAATAAGTTTAGTGCTTTCTGTTCTAAAATAGAAAATTAAATCGTCTTAATCCTTTTGTCAATTAATTCTTTAAAACAGATAATTGTTACATTTTGTAGTAGTAACTGATTGATTTAATAGAACTTTTAAAATTTTTTAGTTTAAAGTCAGAGTTTTTAAATCAGAAACTGGAAATTCTTAAAACGTCGAGAATATATTTCACCTGCAAAAGATTTTTGAATAATATTAAAAATTATAATCACCAGGCTTTCAATAAACAAAAACAGCTTTGTAATCAACAGGTAAATACCAAAATTAAATATTTAAACGTTTAAACAAATTGTTGTTGAAACTTTTGAATTAATAAACAGTTATATTAACAGAGAAAAGCTTTGAAATTTTACTTAAATTTTTTTCTTAATTTCTATAGCTTCTCTCTAAAAAGACCAAATTATTGAAATTATGTCAAAAATGAGCAAAAATTTGGTGGGTCCAAAACCACAATGCTTGACGTTTTGAAAGTCCCTGAGTCTAAAAACGCAAAAAAACAAACGTCTCCCCGTCTGTCTGGACGTCTGAATGTCTGGGTGTCTGTATCAGTGGTATTTTGAGAACAGCTTGTCCGATTTATAATTCTGTGTCTTTGGTCAAGGCGGAGATTTGAAAATCTTCTGGAACCTGTGCGTCAAGAGGGTCGAGTACCTTCCATAAGAATTGACTCAAAACACCTGCTTATTGAAATATTTACGAATTTGTAATGTATGCTGGTTTGAATATTAAGTTGGGCATTGAGTTTTAACCTTCAACTCAACCGAATGTTAAGTTAGGGGTCAATTTGCGGGTTTAGTTGAAGTTGAGTTGATGTTGGATTATGATATAGTAAGCATTTAGCCATGTTCTCTTTCAATTTAACCCTAAAACCCGCATATATAATTTTTAGGATTAAATTGAAAGAGAGTTTGCGTTTGGGTTGAGGGTTGAGTTTGGGGGTGGATTAGATTTAAGGCCGGTACAAATTGAGAACGAGTAAATTACCTTTTACATTTCAAATTGAACTCATAACAAATTATATGAATGGCCAATTAGGATGGGGCTTGGATACTTCTTCACCGATTATGATGAAATTTGACATGTGTGTTAGAAATGCGATTCTAAAATGATTTTGGATGAAGTTCTCGAATATGGCCAAGTATGATGGAGCTTGGCTATTTCTCATCCAATTATGATTAATTTCGGCTTGTGCATTGGAAATGGGATTTTAAAATTATTTTTAGAAGGAGTTCTGGAACATGGCCAAATGTGATGGAACTTGTCTATTTCTCAACCGATTATTATTAAATTTGACATGTGCGTTGGAAATAGGATTCAAAAAAGGAGAATGAGGATTTAAAATAATATTTCTGATTCCGAAACTCTGCACTACCGTTATTAGTTTCAATACTGAGGTGCGCGTGCGCTATACACTATCTTGTTCTAAACAAGGCCAAACTTACCGCTCTGACAGCAAATACTCAGAAAACATAACCCAAATTTTAAAGCAAATGATTGGCAGGAAAAGTTTCTAATGTAACTTGAATATTATTACGGCGCTGATCTTGATCGTTTAGCAATTTAAATAGTATGTTTAGGCTGTCTTAATGAAACATCAACAGCTTCATGATTCACAGAAACCTAAATAGACAACATTATAGAAGCCATATTGACAAATTTCTCACAATCTCGTCTAAAAATAATTTTTGGGTTACATTTCTTTCTATTCGTTGGAAACGCCAAAATTCATCATAATCGGCTAATAGCTAAGTTATATTCTTATTGACCATATTACAGAACTTTATCCCGAAACTCATGGGATTCTACATTTTAAACGCACATGTCAATTTTCATCATAATCGGTTAAGGAATAGCAAACTCTATCCTAATTGACAATTCATATAATTTGTTTAGTGTTCAGTTTGAAGTGTAAAAGGATCAATTTGAAGTGTAAAACCTGTATGATGGTATAATGGTATGATGGATGGTATGATCGTATGATGGTAAGATGGTATGATGGTATGTTAGTACGATGTTATAATAGTATGGTGGTATGACGGTACGATGGTTTAATGGTATCGTGTTACGATGGTATATATAATCGTATGATTGTGTGATATTATTATGATATAGTGGTATGATGGATTGATATTATTTATGATGGTGTGATAGTATGACTGTATATATGATACAATGTACGATGGTATGACGGTATTTATTTTAGAATGGTTTGATTGCGTATGAGGGTATGATGGTATGACGGTATAATGGTTTGACTGTTGGATGGTAAGATAACATCTTGGCCTGACAGTATGATGGTATGATGGTATAGTGGTATGATGGTATATTGGTATGATTATATGATTGTATGTACGATGGTACGATTGTATGATGATATGATGCTATGGTGGTACGAAGGTTTGGTGGATTGATGATAAGATTTACATTGTGGCGTGATGGTTCGACATCACTGTGGGACAAGGGTACGATTGTATGATGGTTGAATGAAATAGTGTCATGATGGTATGATGGTATAATGGAATAATGCTATGATGGAATAAGTGTTTAATGTTATGATGGTACGACGGTACGTATGCTGGTATGATGGTGAGTGGGGTTTGAGTTGAAATTGAATTGGATTTGAAAGAGAAGTTCGGTTTAGAATTAATTTGAGGTCGAGTTTAGGGTTTAGTGGGAGGTTAGATTGAGTTGAATTGGAAATTTGGTTGGCAAATAAGTATAGAGTTGAGTAGAGGGTTCAGATTTGGGTCGAGTCAAGTTAGCTTGCATTGTGGTGTGAGTTGTTCGGCTGAGGAATTGTTTAAGGGTTGATTTATAGTTTGACTTAAACCTCTTAAGGTTGACTTAAGAGGTTTATTTCGGGATTGATTTTTGAGTTAAATTAATCAAGACCGAATGAGCTTTTAGCTTTTCATATTTTTATAATAATTGTGATATTCTTTGTTATTCTGCATTCACATTATTATTAAAATTTAGATGCTTTTACCTACAGCTTCTTATAATTAAAAACTTTCATAGTAATAAATATTCTCCAAATCTCATTAAAATTCTCATTTCTTTTTTATATTGTTGAAAGCTTTTACAGTTTAAGCTGTAACATAAAATTCTCATATATTTTAATCTTATAGTCTACGCTTTTAAGCTCTCAATATTAATATATATTTAATTTTAGCAACATTATTAAATTAGCGAATTTGAAACGAAAATTTTGTATTTAATCAAAGTTGAAACATCGGAGATATTAAGATTAAAGCTCAAAATATGAATCAGTAAACCTAATAATGGATCGTATTATAGCTTAATCGTTGATGGTTAATCAGGTCTGTGGAGTCGCAGCCGGAGCCAGAGTCGGAGTCACGGAGTTTATCTATATTTTCGTATTTTTAACGGAGCCGGAACCTTGTGGAATACACAGACGACGGCTCCGAATTTTTTTTGCTTACGTAGCCCAATTATTTATATATGCATTAGCGCAGTTCAAATTGGAATTCAAAATCGGACTAGCAGAAGTTAGGGTTTCGTCTCGAAAAATCGTCGTCTTTTTTAGAGCCTAGTACGCTGTTCAAGTGAAATGCAATTTTCACTGGTCTCCAAAAATATAGGAAGATAAATCTGATGTGAAAATTTAGTTTGACGAGTTTCGTAACTATTTTAGTGCGTACAACTTCATGTTGGCTCTGACAACGTATTTTAGGAGGGCCCTATTCTCGAATTCCCCAACCATTTTTCACACATGGACATCTGTTAAAATCTATGTAATTATTGACATTTTCGTATATGTGGAATTTTTTTCATCTGCTTATACACATTCGGAAATATTCCCTTAGTACCGAAAAAATTCCATAGCAAATTCAAGAATACAGGAATTTCAATTTTCGAACGTTTTTATGAATTTTGACAGATGTCCGCATGTGGAAAATTGATGTGGAATCCGAGAATAGGGGGCCCCAGTAAGATAAAAATGAAGTGAAAAAAGTATATAGGGGGAAAAATAGAAACATCTGTATTCTGATGTGAAAACACCCATTACGCTAGCTAAACTGCGCACCACAAAATGAAGTTCAGCGGTGAAATTTTCATTTTCGTTTTCGCTTGTGTCATTTTTATATGAGAAATTTCATTTCACTTCAGCAGCGTACCAGGCTTAACTCTCGAAATCTCGCGAAATTTAAGTCGAGATACGCGTAGAAAGTCGAGATGTCGAGAGATTTGGGTTAAGCGCGCAAATCTAATTAAGTATTTTGTCATCACATTTCACGGAAAATTACTGATGTTAAACCAAACAAAAAATTGAAAAGAAAAACATCAAGAAGAATTAACACGGACTTACTGAATCTGAAAAATTTCGAACGTATGACCTTGCAATCGGTAATAAATCAATAGAAACCCTTCCAGTTAAAGCGCCGCAGTAAATAAGAAAAAAGGAATATCGGCTCTTGGGATTGAGCTGACGGCCTTTGTAAATTAACACCGAGACACACCGAGATGGAGCTGGAGCCGGAGTCAGAGCTGGAGCCGGAGTCGTTAATAAGTTTATACATTTCCGGAGTCGGAGCCGGAGCTGGAGCCGAAAATTTTCGCTCGGACTTCGGGGCCTTGGTTTTAATCTGGAATTTAGACTCTACATAATAATACATAATTTAAACTTTACATATTGAAGTAAAAATTATTTCTAACTGAATTAAATCGAAAAGCTTTATTATAAAATAAAGTTACCAAAAATAATATAAAACTTTTAAATATTGCTCAAATGGGTAGCTACTGTAACTTAAGAAGTTTTGATAAAAAAAATTAAAGTTTAGAGCTTATTCGTGGTTATTGTCTTTTGAGAAGTTACTAATTGCCTCAAGGCTTCTACCTGTCTACTAATTGCCTAAATTAGAATAAAAAAAAATAAAAAAATAGGATTAATTCAGCACAAATTCAGACGCTTTAATACTCTTATGAAGATCATCGTAAACTAGAATTAAACCAAAAATAAAAACACAAAGGTATACAACAACCAAAATTAATGACCTTTAGGGGAAAATTTCTCAATGGAAAATGTTTAAAACTTTTTAATGAATATTACCTAATTAAATATTTTATGCGCATCAATTTATATTAAATATAAATAGACAAAATTTAAAAGATACATGAGTATCATGAAGCTCACACTTCTTGGTTTGTTCCTATTCGCCTTACAATTTCCGACTATATCAAAACGGTGTAAAACGGTAAACTAAGAATCCAATAAGGCTATGTCAACTGAACTTTTACAGTCCGCGAAATTAAATAAATCCACTATTTTCTGATCAAACCATGCATTTTATCAGTTAGTAATTTTCTTTCGAGCTTTCCGTATTCGTCGAAAATATTTAATATTCATTCGAAGGGTATCAAATTAATTTCAAAGGTCGATTTTGAAAACTCAAAATTTTTTCGTGTGCCGGACAAATGTTTAAAAGTTAGTTTTGCACGGGTGCCACTTATTTGCGATCACTGATATAAATGGTCAAAATAGTGGTCGACGTTGTCAACTTATCATATGTTTGACTGTTGCATTTCCATAAGCTGTTGCCCATAATTCTGCTTTCGTGCAAATCCGAGTAAATGAATATTTCCTCGTGGTATCTTTTTACATAAAATTTAACTGATGTAGAAGGTGTGATGCATTTTATTCCACCTAGAGTTATAAATAAATGTGTCTGATCCATCCATTGTTTATACATATAGGTATCTGCATTATCAAATATATGAATCAATTTTTTTCCACTTCCATTTCGGTAAATTCTGTTGCCGTCCAATGAAATTATTAACCTCTCTGCGTACGATGATCATATACCCAAAGAATTCAATAAATCAGTGACATGCCCAGATTCTATACTTTAAGATGCAGATAAACTGATAATCAAAGTTGGACTGATGATAGTGATGTAAATGGTAATATTCTCGTTGGTAATTGTACATAAGTCAAAAACAACTATATTATACTTCCTTGTGTACTATTAATCTACTACACCATACTTTGCGGTAAAATATAATAATCTACACCTTTTTCCTGTTCCATTTAGATATTTGTAATATTCCGTAAACAATATTAATAAAATACATCACTTTTTAATTTATAAATTAATAAATAATATTTTAATTTATTATAATTTATTTTGTTATTAATTATTTATTATACTTTATATAAATTAATGTTGTTAATATAAATTAATTTATTTATTTAATTTATTTTAGTTTTATTTAAATTATTTTATTTTTAATTTATTAACCATTTTTTATTGTTACCACCATTTTTGTTACACACCAAATTATTGGTTGGCGGCTAACACCAAGAGCGACGTGTTGTCGCGTTGATATCCGAGACGAAACTGATATAAAAAAATAATTTTATGTAGAATTTTGTTTTGTGTTTTGTTTTATCGTGCAGTTGGTATAATTGCGAATGAATAAGGTGCGTTTCTTTGTTTCTGTTGTGTTCTCGTGCGAACTAATTTGTGTGGTGGAGAGTAAATGAAAAATGAATGAATGTAAGAGCCGCCACATATTCATTTGACAAACATGTGTGGAAAAAACACCAATCACTATTTTAACTAGAAAAGTGGCTGCAACTTCTTCGTCGATGGAAAACTCTAGTATGCTGGAATTGACAACATGGCGCCAAAGGAGCAGCAGATGGTCGATGAGCTATTAGTTTGAGCAATTTTCGTTTCTGGTGTTCCAATAAACTTAATAACAAAACCTTAACCGAAAAATGGTTAACAAAAGCTTTCCCTACATTGGCGAGTAGAGTGAATGGTGCATCTGCCATGAACTTAAGTTGCTCATTGTCGATATCTTCAAGATTCAGTCTATATTAACAGATTGAATTATTCAGTCATACGGATGGTTCCGGAAATAAAAAATACTCGCTCATTTTTTACATTAATTTTGCATGCGATTGCAAATCCCAATGCATAAGTAATTTTGGATAAAAGTTGAAACTATTACTCTGCCATCTTTTTTCGAGAACGGCAATAAAGAGTTTTGGCAAAAGTGGTGGACTGTTTTGCTAATCTAAAACAAACTTTTGAAGAAAATAAATGCGCCAATTACAAAGAACTTATGAGTACCTAATGATAATACTTTCAACCGCTAGCAGTTATTCGTGGAAAGAGCCTCTGGAATCACAGAAACTTGAAGCGACTGAGTTTATGTTTATTGTCGCAGAACTTGACCTAAAATATAAGGACGGCAACAAAATAATTGAGTCATTAGCGCATTACAATGTTGCCTTGCAAGTCAGTAGCCCTCTGGTGAGATTTGGTGGGCGGGAGTGTGTTCTACTTCTTCTTTAAGTGCGTTGGTGGTTGTATTTTGAGTAGGGCTGCATAGAAAGCTGTAACGGAAAGCACATTCAGTACCTATGGTTTTATACACAGCTCAAATCCTAACCCATACAGGAAAACTAACATAGATTTTGTACAACTTCACCCTATCGAGATCGAACGTAGGAAGTGTGGATAGCGAAGATGAATTTATTCCTGCAGAATCAAATATACATCAATAATTAATTAGTGAAGCTGCATATTCCGATTCGCTTGAAGAAGAAGTTTACTTGGAGGAAACTAAGAATGTATGATAAACACCATGTCAATTGTCAATGAAGTCAAGGATCTGGTGCTCAAATATCGTCGATTGACAATTACAGATCTGGTTGACATCACGACAACTCTTGATTTTTGCATCTCGATAATGCGCCACCTCACACCATATTGGTCGTACGTGACAATTTGGCCAAAAATTCGACCCTTATCATTCCGCAACCGCCAATTTCGCCTGATTTATCTCTGCCTGAATTCTGGATATCGCTTTCTGATACGATGTAAGAGATTCAAGCCGAATTGAAGTAGGTTTTGAATGCCATTCATGAAATCGACTTTAGCAACTGTTTCGCAAACTGGAAAAACGTTGTCATAAGTGTATTTTATCCGAAGGGATTGCTTTGAAGGGGATCAAATTAATTTAAAAGAACAATAAGTGTTTTACTTAAAAAGTTTTACTACTTTTTGATCACAATGTTATGCTTAAATGCAGATCAAGTAGCCGTCCCTCTATTTTATAAACTTCAAAATTATAATAGTGCTCTTTGGTACAAATTGGAATCAAAATATTGAATAAAAAGTGTGTTACCCCTGTTTTACCCTTGTTATCGGTAATATTACCAAATTTAAAAATATCGGAAATTTTACAACTGTAACTGATGATATAAACGGTTTCGGTCTGCAACTGTAAGCCGTGCAGTGATTAATAAAGATTTTCATTTCACTCTGTTTGGTGATGAGATCGCATTTTGTTGCATATCTAGATCATCTATTTCTCTAATGATTGCGGCTACTGCTTTAACAATTCTTATGCGTTATTCTTTCATTGAATTGTATTTGTTTAATGTGCAGTTTTGAATTTAAAATTCAGTTGGTAGCATGTCAGCAAAAAATAAACTCATGGTTTTACCAAATACATTAGTAGCTGTCACATTTGTTTTAAAATGATTTAGAAGCAGATATCTGAACAAGTAATGTATATTGGCACTCATTGAGAGTTTTCTAGTGTTAAGGGTGATATCTTGCATTTTGTACCAGTAAATTGATTGAGCCATCGATTCGTACTGCCCCATGCATAATTACGTTTACAACTACGTTAACAACACTTACTTGCTTTTGTCTATTGATATTCTTCCTGCGTGGCAATCTGCTTGATCCTTTAGTAGAAGAACGAATCATCTTTCGTTGGCCAACTCTTCGAATTTCGACTAAATTCAAATCTAATCGCCGAAACGACCGAAAAGCGACGGCAAACTAACATAATAACGCTCTTACGTTTTAATTTTGGTGGGCAAGCGTCTGCTTTCTAGAGTTGGTAATTTTATTAACGCGAGACGATTTATATAGGGTCCACGAACAAAACCGTGGTTCAAGTTAGGTAAACGACGTAATGCATAAATCAAAACTTATTTTTGAATACTTTCGATTCTCTCGAAATGTCGATAGTCCATATGATACTATAGTCCATATGATTATTAAATGTAAGGTTGCACGAAAAAATAACGCCAAGATCAAGAATATTAGAAACACCGCTAATTTGCGCATCCATTAAAAAATAAGGGGCCTATATGCTAGAAAAGCGTGATCGACCAAAAGGTATTACTTTGCATTTGCACGTGTTCAAGGGCAACTTAATCTAAGCGGGCCAACCACAAAAGACAACAAGTTCGTCTTGCAATCGCGCAGTGTAAATTAAAGAATTAATTGTAGCACACATTTTTAAGACGTCAGCATACAATGGACACTTACAAAACCTGAAGCACTGAACAATATCGTCAATAAATGTAAAGTAAAGGTCCCATACATGGCATGGGCTGCTTTGAAAAACACCTGAAGCCAAAACACTGCGAAATACTCACACATTGATGTCTTGATGTCAGATAAGATGCGATCCATTTTATTGGAAAGAAATCGGATCCGAACTCAATCAAAGCTTTCGAAAAATCTGTGTAGACAACATCAACCTGGGCATGGTTTCTAACAGTCTCGAAAACATTGCCCCAAAAAACCATCAAATTAGTAATTGTTGATTTACCCCGAACGAAGCCGAGTTGACGCGCACTTATACGTTTAATAATATGAATCTCAATTATAGATTTTATTAACGATTCAAAAAGTTTAGGTGTAACCGAGAGAATTGAGATACCTCTGCAGCATGCAATATCACTCCTTCTAAAAGATTTAAATATAGAAACTATAAATGTTTTTCTCAAATGTCAGGAAACATTCCCCTTGAAAAACGCTTATTAAACAAATAAAGTAATTGTACAGACAAAGAAAGCGCACACTTAGCGATCATCAATGATACCTGAAAAGTTAGATATATCAGAGTTATCAAAAGAGGCTTGAAAAAATTTGGCAAACGCGTCATATATTTCATGAGGACCTGAGAATGAAACATTATTACATTTCTGCACGTGAATTTCTGTTTTGATTTATAAATGCAAAAAAACCGTTAAGGGATCTGGAAAACATACATTTTGTAAAGAAAACCGGTGAGGTACTTAAACACTTTGTATAAATCACGATATTTAGATTTATCGTTAATATCCCCAGAACGCTTATAATTCCTAAATGCTCTAGACTTACGATTTGTGAGGTTTTTTAAGCGGTGATTGAACCATGATTCTGTATACATCGAACCCAAAAAGACCTTTGGAACGAATAATTCAAAACCATTCGTCATAATACTATAAAACTTTGAAACATCAACCGAAATGGCCAATAAGTGAAATAAAGCTGTCCAATCAACATTATCAAAAAAGTTATTTAGCGACATCAGACCAACATTCCTAAAATCAAATTTAAAATCGCTCTCAGTAGAATTACAAAAATCATAATCTAAAAATTAAAATTTAATTAAAAGTGGCTTGTGTGATGTTCTGCTACATCCGGACAAAATTCTTCAAACTTCAAAAGTCCAAAATACGTTCAAACTCGTTAAAAATAGTATTGAATTGACGCATTCCAAAATCGCAAAACTTTCTAACACAGCTAGAAATGATATCAACGGATGATCCCATAAACGATCGATCCACCACCAAGATATTTTTGGCAGATTAAAGTCGCCCACAATCAACAACCTGATCAGTTTTATTAAATAGTGGTTGAACATTATTGTCAATAAATTCAATAAATTCTTGGTAAAAGTCTGAAGTACTACCAAACGGTATATAGACTCCCAAATTGACTCACCATAGTCACAATTGACGACGACGATCACACCACTACCAGTGATCTCTCTAATATTTTAATCGCGATCAATACGAAAAACGGTGTAGCATAAAGGAAAATATTCCTCCGATTTGAAATCAACCAGGTCTCCGTAAAAATAACGATGTCCTAGTTATAAGACAAAATAGATGAGTAAATTGAATGAGATTTGGTAGGTATGCCGTATTGCTGGAATTATTTGATGAAATGGTGGGCATAATATTATAGAGTTTAGGTGGATAGAAAACGTTACTATTAACATTGGTAGATCACGGTATTATTCCACAAGCGTCAGTCTGAATTTTTTTGAGCGAGGTACAAACTCTCGGACCAATGCTCCGGCAGGCCATATGTGTAGTTGAAGGAGTTTGCTGAAATGGACTAAATCAACGGCGATTTTAAAGAAAATGAAATTGTGCCGACTAACGTCATGGCCAACTGACACAAGCACCCAACACTCAATCTCATCGTCAGAAATTACCAGCTTACCATACTTAGAAATTTCCGTAAAGCAGCCGGTTCAGTGGTGATACCGAATTTTAAGGCATAAATAATCTACCTATCCAGAACAGCTTTTGTTGTTCAAGGTCCTACGAGCCGGATATTAACGATGAAATAAATTCGTGAGTTCGAGAAACCACATTGCGACAAATTGGAAAACCATATAGGACATTTTCAACAATTTGGATATATCAAAGGGCGTTGCTAGCCAAATCCAGCCTCATTGACGATCTGCAAGTAAAGGAAAAATCCGTGAGTTGTTTTCTTTATTTACCTACATAATTCTCAAAAGATTGGGTACGCGATTATAACGTTCATTTTGCGATAGAACAGTTTCTTTTTAAATTTATCCCAATTCTTTTGTGAGAGTGGAAAATAAAGAATAACGATAAAGAATAAAAATTAGTGTAGTATGACTGAAGCAGACCAAAGGGCAATTGAAGCGCTATGCCGGAAACGCGGAAATATCAAAGGAACTATAACGCGACTCGATATTTATGGTGCAAACATAAATAATGGCATTAGTGCTGAGGATATTTGCATCCGTTTAGAACTACTCGAGAAAGCGTTTAACGAATTCAAGGACGTTGAGGATCGTCTTACTGCTTATCCGGCGCAACCTTCAGAACTTCGAGAGATCGAAGAAAGACACATAATGCTAACGGCGAAATTGCGAACGGAATCGAAAAAGCGCAACAACATGTTTAACGATTTACATCAGCAGTTTAGTTCCACCATGCAAACATTTTTTCAGCAGCAACAAGAATATTTCAACACCTTGCAGGATAGAAGTTTTGTGTTAAATTCCGGACGGGACGAGATTAAACTACCGAAAATTTCAATTCCGCCATTTTATGGGAACTAAGCGGACTTTCCTTCATTTAAGGATCTTTTTGAAGCGACGATCCATAATAACGAGTCATTATCAGACGTGCATAACTTTAAATATTTAAAGGGACTCTTAGGTGGAGAAGCAACGAATATAGTAAAACCCGTGTCAATATCGGATGCTAACTATGAAAGCACATGGAAGAAAATCGTGAAGAGATTTGAGCACAAGGATCATATCATGGCAAATCTGATTCAACAATTTTTGAGTCAACCGCGTATTCATTGTTCTTCAAAGGAAATCAGGCGCATGGTGGATACTACTGATGAAGTTTTGAGAGGTTTAGCGGCATTGGGCCATGGAGCAGAAACTCGCGACGGTTGGCTAATTTATTTAATATTAGATAAGTGCGATGAAGAGGCGAGAGACAGTTTCCAACCATCAATGAATTTACGAAATTTCTCAACGGGTATACAGCAACGCATTGGGACGTGCAGCACCAGTATCAAAGAAGATCATAAAACCCAGTAATGCAATCATAAGTGCGAACGTGTTGGCAGCAACCACCTAGCCACTGTTTGATCAACCGCATTTGCTGCATAGATGCGAAAGGTTTTTGTCACTAGACGTCTGATCTCGTCGAGGTATAATTGCAGAGAAAAAGCTGTGTTTTATTTGCATGGGAGGTACTCATCGCTCTGATTTTTGCAAATTAAAAATGAGATGTTTCAAGTGCAATCGAAAACACAACGCTTTGCTACATTCAGATGACATTGGTAAGCACAATCAAACTGTGTCAAAACCAATAGTCGCTAACGTTAACACCGAAGTACCAGTTAACTCGCAAACCTCATCAAACAGTGAAAATAGATTGAATAATTACCTGGCGAATTTAAAAACACAAGCGATCCTACCCACAGCAATTGTAAAGGTTAGAGACGGGTTAGGACAAATGCGACTTGTCAGGGTACTTTTAGACAGTGGGTCTCAAGCGTCCTATATTGATGAAATGTTTTTTAATCAGTTACGTTTACCGAAGAAAGGAGCACAAATACCTACAGCGGGATTGGCCTCATCAGGCATTATAACGAGAGGAGTTGCTAATTTAAAGATCATGTCGCGATTCTCAAATTCATCCATTAATGCCGAGACATTTATTTTGGAGAAATTACCGGTAGTGTTACCTTCATCAAAATTTGACACCGCACAGCTTCAGTTCATTAGTGAAATAAACCTAGCAGACCCTGACTTTTATAAAACTGGGAAAATTGATATGTTGTTAGGTTCTGATGTATATTTATTAATGTATCACGACCCGGGAAGCAAACTAATCCAGACTCTTCTGTTATTGCGCAAAACACCATGTTCGGGTATATCGTGTCTGGAAAGTCGAGTTTGTCAACATCAGTACAACATATCTCATTGAATTTAGAAATTAAATTAGACGAAATTCTTAAAAGGTTTTGGGAAATTGAAGAACCACCAACCACAAAAAAAAAATGAGTCCAGAAGAAATTGAAGCAGAAAATCACTTCTCATTAAGTGTGTAGAGAGATTCCACAGGCCGTTTTATTGTAAACATTCCATTCAAGGAAAATTTATCAAAGCTAGGAAATTCATTACACCTGGCGGAAAAAAGGTTTCACAATCTTGAGCGAAAACTTTAAATGAACAAAGAACTGAGAATAGTGTAAGTGAAACTTTAAAGTCAGCTGGATTCGAATTGAGAAAATGGAGTGCGAAATATTATACGAGTTAGTCTCATGACGGCGAAAACTAATAGTATTAGTATTATGCTCCGCAGTCTTAGGAACGACACTGTTAATGGCTGTATCAAACTCAATAAAACATAATTATAAAACATAGTGTTTTTGCATGGACGGATTCATCTATCGTGTTATCTCGGCTTAGTGATCACCCAAGCAAATGGATATGTTTTGTTGGTTATAGGACATCACAAATTTTAACGTCATGTCCGCGAGAGAAATGGTCCCACATAAAATCAAGCGATAACCCTGCCGACATAGCAACGCCAGTATTATTTCCATCCCAGTTAGGCGGATACAAGTTGTGGTGGCAAGGGCCGGAATGGCTATCACAGCCAAGAAAAATGTGGCCAAAGGAAAAAGAACCAGAGAGACCAATGACGCAATCCGCTTAGAAATGCGAAAGAAATGCACAACTACACTGCATACAGAGTTGAAGCAAACATTGATACTGAAATTAATCACAAGTTTTCATTATATCCCAAATCGATTTGTAAAGAATTTCATTGCGAGATATTCAAAAAATAAACACGACATTGCGATTACTCTCCCATATTTAACTTCGTCTGCCCTTTCACGAGCGGAAGAAATCATAATACAATATGTTCAGCAAGACGATTTCAAAGATGACATTAAGCGATTGAACAAAAATTTGTCATTGGAAAAAAAGTTTCTTGATGAAAATGGAATTTTACGAGTAGGCAGCAGATTGGAGAGATCCAGTTGCAGTTTCGCAACAAAGCATCTAATTATTTTGCATAAAAATTCCATCCTCAGCAAAATGATTGCTACATTCATTCATTTAAAGTTCCTCCATCCTGGCCTTCCCTAACTTTTCAATTTTAAGGCAAAGGTTCTGGATTATCAATGGCAGAAGTATGGTCAACCAGATAGTCAAGCAGTGTGTTACATGCGCGAGATACAGAGGAAAGTCACCGACACAATTAATGGGTCAACTACCTAAGATGCGAGTCAGTCCGGCAAGACCTTTTGAAAACACTGGCATTGATTTCACTGAAGCGATTTCATTAGCAAATAGAAGAGGTCACGGCGCTAAAATTTACAAGGGTTATATTGCCATTTTCATTTGCCTTGTGACAAAGGCGATTTATATGGTATAGAAGTGATCACCGATTGCCCGACCGATGGGAGGTGTTCCTTCCAACATACACAGCGATAATAGGTCCAATTTTGTTGGAGCAGACAGAAAACTGTAACAAATGTAACAAACAGCAAATCGAAATCAAAATGAGGTTCAACAATTAATATCATCAGATGAATTCATTAAGAACATTGGTACATATCTGTCGGAAAATAAAATAACTTGGCATTACACCCCACCACTGGCACCTCATTTTGCTGGAATTTGGGAATCGGCAGTAAAGTCCGTAAAAACTCACTTGGTGAAGGCAACGGGAAACAAAAATTTTACTTATGAAGAGCTGACCACGTTACTATGCAATATAGAAGCAATTTTGAACTCTCGACCCATTACAACATTATCAACAAGCAACGAATCGTATGAGGCTTTAACCCCAGCTCACCTGTTAAATGGAGCACCCATAACCAGTTTACCGGAGCCGTTCGGAGAGAATTCACCAGTTAAATTATCTAAGATGTGGGGTACAATTCAACAGCGAACATTTACATTTAGGAAGCGTTTCAGTACGGAATATTTACACAACCTACATCAATGAAATAAATGGCAAATAACACAAAGCAATTTAAAAATGGTACGATGTGGTTCTTCTAAAGGAACCATTTTTACCTCCGTGCGAGTGGGTCATCGGTCACATAAAAGAAGTTCATCCTGGCGTAGATGGTCACATCAGAGTTGTGACAATTAAGACGGCAAACAGCGAATATAAACGACCACTAAATAAGGTGATTTTACTTCCAGTTGAAGATGTTTAAAGGTAGTACATTTATGGCCGGGAGAATGTTCATGAATTCTGAAATTAAATAAACAAAATTAAGAAATGCTATTTTATGTAAACTTAGCTTGTTCACAAATCACCATTGTTATTATTGTGACGGTGACACCTAGCGTGTGATAGAATAAGTTAAATTAATAGCTCAATGTTAAACTGTACTAAAATGGAATTTTCCATGATAAAATTGTTCTGCACTATTCTAACTGGAAAAGTCATGAACTTTCGAGAAGTTTGGTTTGCGTATATAAAAAGGCGAAGGAGATCGAATTGGATTATTAGTAATTGGAACGCGATAGAGTAAACTTGTAAGATTATTAGTAATATTTGGAAAGCGACAGTGTGAAGATTAAAAAGTGTTGTAGTGCGAAATAAAAATTATAAGTGAACAGTAAAATTTGAGAATAATTTATATAAAGTGATTTTATGAATTTTTATTGATAAACTGTGTTGTAATAAATTTTGTGAAATACATAAATTCGTTGGAGATAAATTAAATTGATTTTGTATTATTCACAATCCAGTGATACGAACCTTATTTGACAAGGCAAAAACGTAACATTATTATTATTTTGTTTTTCACATATTATTAGTTTGACACAAATATCAAAGATTCTAAAACTTTTTATTATAACTCAATTATATTGTGACGGTGACACCTAGTGTGTAATAGAATAAGTTAAAATGTTCTAAATGGAATTTTCCATGATAAAATTGTTCTACACTATTCTAACTAGAAAAATCATGAGCTTTCTAGAAGTTTGGTTTGTGTATATAAAAAGGCGAACGAAGTCGAATTCGATTTAGTAATATTTGGTAAGCGATAGTATAAAGATTAAAAGGAATTAAAAAGTGTTGTAGTGCGAAATACAAATTATAAGTCAACAGTAAAATTGTGAGAATAATTTATACAAAGTGATTTTGTGAATTTTTATTGATAAACTGTGTTGTAATAAATTTTGTGAAATAAATAAATTCGTTGGTGATAAATTGAATTGAGTTTGTATTATTCACAATCCAGTTATACGAACCTTGATTGGCAAGGCAAAAACGTAACAATATGTAGATTAAATTAGTTGCTCATTTATTAGATATGTGTACTAGATAAATTTAAGATAACTAATCACTGTAAGATGTCGCTATATTGTAAATATCAAAGGTTCAAATCATTATTAGAGATGGCATCGGAAATAGTTAAACTGGTGTTCAGTGGCTTACAACCAAAACGAGTTTCTAAAGTGGATTGCCCGGGAAAAAAACTAGCTGACGATAAACATAAAAAAAAAATTGGTCATTCTGGAAAAAGCGATAGTACAAGCAAATACAAGTGATTAAACAAAGCGATTAAAAAGAGTTTTTTGAATTGTAAAAACAAAGTTTAAATTATTATTGGTATTCAAATTTTGAATTTAATTAAAATAAATTAAGTGGTATCATCGGTATCGTCGCAAGAGCTAACAATAAACTCCGCTTGCGGCGGTTGAATTGGAGCACGTGCAGCATTATTTGAATGGCCCGGGATGATTGACGTATAACAACGCTGAACTTTTCCAATAGATCATCTACATTGAATGGAATAATGCCGAGAGATTGATTAACAGCAACAAATTAGAGAAAATTGCGTTCAACCCGTAATTCTAAACAAATTATCTGTGCCGACTTCTAAGGCCTGGTTAATTTAGCAACATAATACCTGTCTCTAATTCTTCACAAAATCAGCATTTAACGTTTTAACTGAATACTCATAAGAAAAAGAAAAAACTTTAAATACCCTTTTGTCACTTTTAGTTACACCTATGGCTGAAATATGTTAACACATCAAAAAAATTTAACAGTACTTTAAAGCATAATTTAGTACTTTGGGATTTATGTAAATTTCATCCCTGAATCTGCTCAGTTCGTTTCGAACAACACAAGCAATCATTTTTAAAATTAAAAGATGGCGTACTCGAACTTAATATTTTCTGCTGTTGGAAACTTTCGACGCATTATCTACATTGTTGACATTAATTGATTTTTTTGGCTTTTTTATAGACAAATATATTAATTGATCATGGCAATCCCAATTTTTTCGATTTGGTAAATCAGAAAAATTAAAAGGCCATTCCCTTATAATATATCTACTGCAAAAAAGTAGAAATATCTTTACATAAATTTACAGACTTCCTAATTTTTTTCGCCAGCAATAGCGTAGTGAGGGAAGTTGAGAACTGCTAGAGTTTCTGTATCTAAAATTCAGGATAAAACCATTTAATGAGAAGCGGAAGGTAGTTCGATCAAGCATTTCGCTTTTGTAAGAATCATCATTTACTATTGGAATGCATCTCTTGAAGTAATCTTGAATTTTTGGTTGTCAATATTGCATAAGACAATGCTGTCGAAACAATAAAAGTTACCAAACAGGAAACTATGCTCCAACAACTACGTGCCATAAAATAATCTTATAATTCCATTGCGCCGACATCACAATTAGTGATTTAGTAGACCAATATACAAATAAGTGTCTCCTAGTCGCCAAATATACTTATAAAACCAGATTTACATTTACGATACCATAAAACAATGAAAACCATAAAAGTAATCTTAAAAAATTCATTTTACTGCCTCCCTCCGAGATCCATGACATGTGTATATCCATCCCTAACGACATAAAATTATAAAAAAAAACTATCTATCCACATTCGTATAATAAAATGCCGACTGGTCCCCTTCATTTCTAAAAAAACAAATAAATATTTATATTTTTAATCAAAACTAACAAAAATCTTAAGTACAGAGCCAATATTATCTGGATTATTCGTCGTCGTGTACATACATACATACCCGAAACACAAAAGTTATGGTCAATCTAATAAAGAAAATAAATTGTTGACTTACATATTTCTGGAGAGAATTTATTAAGACGATTATTTTAAGATAATCATGTATTTGTTTATACGAGTACAAAGGGACAATAAATCATGAAGGAGGGAAACAAATTCCAAGTGACCACCGAATAAATTATGGTCATTAAGAGAGAGAGAATTTTTTTTTTAATACCGCATATATGTATTTGCCCATTAATCTTAGCCAAGTCGAAATATGCATAAAGCTATCTCCTGAATTATTTTATTTTAAAACCACTTCACGTCTTTGATATATATATATTCAATATTATTCGAGAGAAAGCAAAATCAATTCGTAGATTTTATTTTTATTTAAAATGAAAAATGATTAATTTATCTCAATTTCACTTTTTTTTATTTTTTATTTTGCAATACGTATTCTATGTGTGTGTGTATCGGTATGTGCAAAAAATAATTTTCCTTTCAATATATCAATTTCCATAAGACGTGGCAAAAAAAAAAAAAAAACGTTTCCATTTCTCATTTATTCCGATCCCCCCGCGCGCGCTTATATATAACTACACAAAAAGCTATAAACAAAATGGAAATTGAAGGACCCAGGTGTAAACCCTTAAGTATATTTTTTTGTTTTTTTTTTTTCCTATTTTCCGTTGACAAATTATAATCACAAAACATAAAAATTCTATTATTTATCTATAAATTTGGTTTTGTTTTTTTTTCTGTTTACCATATTCGATGAATAAAATATTACAGTTTTCCCATTTTCATATTTTCTGGCAAAAAAAAAACACGATAACAAACACGATTACGATAGAATAAAAAATTTCACTTGTTTTTTTGAAACTGTACGTACCACATAAGTCGAAGAATGAAAAATTATCATTTTCAAGATGAGATTTGGAATTCATAACGATTTGCGTTAGACATCAAAGTAAATTAATACTTAGGTAGTTTTGAAAATTGATTGGGTGAAATACAACTTACGAGAATATTTTCTAACAATGTAAATGGAAAATTACATGCGGAAGGGATTGTTGACCGAGGCATGTGGAAATTGGGCATATCAGTTAAAACCAAAACCATATTTATATACATAGATAAGTAGATTAAAGGTAAAAAAAAATCGGATGAATGGGATGTTTCAATTACCTTGAAGCAAAGGTAGCTTGTGTATTGGCCGTTTAATCTCCCCATTTGTTGTTTTGATGGTAACGATTCGAATATTGTTGTCCGTTCCTGGATGCAATTCTGCTATTCTGCCCATCAACCACTTTGGAGGAAGTAGATTATTTTTTACAATCGGTACAAGCAATTACGGCTAACTACAATTATTAAAAATCTTAAAGAAAACATTCTTGAACAAATCTCTCGACAAGTGAAAATCGAAAACTTGAGAAACTGAATTGAACACCCGTGATATTCTCAGGATCGGTTCCGAAAGACCATAGTTTGTTGGCACCAGGTCAATGAATAAAAGCCCATTACGTTGACGCATTTGGCGTTCGGGAGCATAGATTTTTAGATGTGCCAGTAGCTCGGTACAATCGAGACGGGAATTAATGATATCGCGCACGTACAGCGCGGAAGCCACGTTCCGGCGATAGTCTAGACGTTGCAGCTTCAAAAGATTTCATCGATCTTGATAAGGTGGGAGGACATATTCTACAGCACGCGTGGACGGCAAACATCGGAGCGCGAACAGAACAAATTGCTTCTGAACACTCTAAAGTGGCGTATTAAAATAAATTAGATATTCTCGCAGAGTGGTGAACATCAACCAATTTGCTGATTTGAAAAATGTCGCATTGCGTAGAAAATGAGAAGACAATGTGTTTGACTGTGTTGGTCAAGAATACTAAATGTAATAATTTTATTCGACGAGAATTACGATATTTTATATGTCTTTCAACTAAACAGTTACAATTAACAATACAATATGAAATAGATAACTTATAATTAACCCTATGTGCAGATCGATTGGAAAACAAAGTTTTAGACTTACGTTATGACTTAACTTACATAAGTTACAAAATAATTTTTAGTGGTTTTACGTTAGGTAAGTAATTTAATCAAACAATTTAATTAATAAATGTTTTCTTATCAGATTCACCGGAATTTATCATATTTAGGAATTAATTAGAAATATCTGAAAATCAACGAAGATCGGCCGCTGCGGGGACAAATCAGCGTTGTTTTAAATGTAACCAAAGTTACAGTGACTAAGTTACAGTGTTTAGTTTGCAGAAAAACGGGTCATTTTGCTCGTTCGTGTTGAAAAAGGAACGCTTTTAGATTTCGCTTTGAGGGAACAATGGGAGACAATAAACATATTAATCAACTAGAGCTAGAGAAATAGGAATCAAAAGGTTGTAGCAGTGATGATAATCGACTACAGCACTTGTCGCCAGGAGAGTTAAACTTTATAACCGAACATGGAAGTGCCGTGACTATTGGTTTATTAATTAATAATTGCAAGCTCAGCATGGAAATAGACACGGGCGCCACATGTTCAGTTATTAGGTAATTGATTATTTACACTATTTTTCCAATCTTAAGCTAAAAACTAAGAGTTATCCAAATTTGCAGGTTGTGACGGGACAACAAGTGGAAGTTTTCGGGCAAATTTCAGTAGTTGTTGAGAGTAAATTCAAGCTCAGTACCTGATAGGGATTGGATTGACATTTTGTTTCCAGGATGGCGAAACTATTTCCAAAATAATGGGCTAATAGATTTTAATAGCAACAGTAACACGTTAAAGTTTAATGCGGAGCATAATTTAACACGGAGTTGCAGCAAAAATATCATGAACTATTTAAGCAGTCGAATGAACCGATTAGACATTTTCAATGGAAAAATCAGTTGGAGGGATGGTCAGTGGAAAAATCAGTAGGAGATGAATTGGATCGAATGGTGCAAGAGTAAGTAAGTATAATTAAATCGGTTAGGCACAGTGAGTGGGCATCCCCAATGGTTGTGGTGAAGAAAAATGACTCGATACGATTATGTGGAAGTTTTAAGGTGCCCGTAAATCCGGTGAGTAAATTCGACATATATCCAATGCCCTTAATGGATAATTTAATTATAAGGTTGGTAGGACGCACTTATTTCTGTGTGTTGGATTTAAGAGGAGCTTATTTGCAATTAGCTGTTTCACAAAATACTCAGAAAGTTTTGGTTGTGAATACATGCAAAGAACTGTATAAATTTTTGCGGATGCCATATGGTATAAGCTCAGCTCCTATCATTTTTCAAAAGGTAATGGACAAAATAGTTCAAGGCATTGAAGGTGTAGGCGTTTATTTGGATGATATTTGTGTTGCAGGGAAGACAATAGAGGAGTGTCGTAAAAGGTTGGAATCAATGTTTGATCGCCTCATTATTTATCGTTACGTTTTTGCCTTGTCACATTTCACAAAATTTATCACAACACAGTTTATCAATAAAAATTCACAAAATCACTTTATATAAATTATTCTCAAATTTTACTGATCACTTTTACTTTGTATTTCGCACTACAACACTTTTTAAATCACTTTTTAATTCCGTTTAATCTTAACACTATCGCTTACCAAATATTACTAATAATCTCACAAGTTTACTCTATCGCGTTTCAAATACTAATAATCCAATTCGATCTTGTTCACCTTTTTATATACACAAACCAAGCTTCTCGAAAGTTTATGACTTTTCCAGTACTAACAGTGTAGAAACATTTAGAACTGTTTTATCATTGAAAATTCCACTTAGTACAGTAAAATATTGAGCTATTAGATTAACTTAATCTATCACACGCTAGGTATCACCGGCACAGTATAATATTGTGACGGTGACACCTAGTGTGTAATAGAATAAGTAAAACTAATAGCTCAATGTTTTACTGTACTAAATGGAATTTTCCATGATAAAAATTGTTACGTAATGTTTCTACGCTATTCCAACTGGAAAAGTCGTGAACTTTCGAGAAGCTTGGTTTGTGTATATAAAAAGGCGAACAAGATCGAATTGGATTATTAGTATTTGGAACGCGATAGAGTAAACTTGTAAGAATATCAGTAATAATTGGTAAGCGATAGTATAAAGATTAAAAAGGAATTAAAAAGTGATTTAAAAAGTGTTTTTGTGCGAAATAAAAAGTAAAAGTGATCAGTAAAATTTAAGAATAATTTATATAAAGTGATTTTGTGAATTTTTATTAATAAACTGTGTTGTAATAAATTTTGTGAAATAAATAAATTCGTTGGTGATAAATTGAATTGAGTTTGTATTATTCACAATCCAGTGATACGAACCTTGATTGACAAGGCAAAAACGTAACAAATTGGTGACAGCGGTGGGATTGTGAATAAAAAGATAAAGAAAATGATTCTCAACGAATTAAAGGTTCCAGAATTAAAAAGAGAACTAGAGAAACGGGGTTTGGCTACTGATAGTGCTAAAGCAGCTTTACAAGCGCGACTACGTGATGCCATGCAGAAGGAAGGGCTGGACGCGGAACATCATGATTTTGTAGAGAAAGTAACGGATGCGGCAACCGTAGAGCAGAAAGCAGAAGATAAACAAACAACCGTTGGTCGAAAAGACACAAGAACATTCTGGAAGTTTCGATTTGTCGCAGTTAATAGCAGCTATGAACCGGATGACAGGGGAAATTAAAAATCAAATGGCGCAACAAGGAGAACAGTCGAAACAAGAAATAAAACACGAAATGAAACAACAAATAGAGAAAATTGAACAACCAATCCAGGAAATTGCAGATGGGCAAAAGAGAATGGACGAGAAATTGATCGAGTTATCCACTTCGCTACGTGAAGAAGTAGAAAAATTGCAAACGGAATTGCAAACTGAAATTCAACACGCTAAAACGGAATTTAAAATGGAGATTCAAGATGTGGAACATAAATTACAAGCTGAATTTCAAACGGAAGTTAAACGTCTCGAGAAAGAGCTGATTGACGTCAAAGCAAGTGGAACAACGACATGCCTAATATATCTCGATGACATCATCGTCATGGGTAAGGATTTCGACGAGCATCTAAGGAACTTGGCAGAAGTTTTAGATCGGATACAAGCCGCCGGATTGAAGTTAAGTCCAAAGAAGTGTAAACTGTTCAGAACTGAAGTCAAATATTTGGGTCATCTTGTAACAACTAATGGAATTCACACCGACGAAGAAAAGATCGCAGCGGTAAAGAACTGGCCAAGACCTAAAAACTTACACTAATTACGAAGCTTTCTCGGATTGTGCACCTACTATAGACGCTTCGTGCCAGGATTCACCAACATTGCCAAGAGTTTACACGAGTTGACCAGGAAGAACAAGCCATTTGAATGGAACGATGACCAGGAGGAAGCATTCGTGGAACTAAGGAGACGGTTGTGTGTCGCGCCAATCCTCGCATACCCTATACCCAACGTGAAATTTATTTTGGACACCGATGCAAGTAATGACGGTATAGGAGGTGTGTTATCACAGGAAACCAATAGCCAAGAACGAGTTATTGCGTACTTCTCCAAAACATTATCAAAACCGGAGCGTAATTACTGCGTGACACGGAAAGAATTGTTGGCTATAGTGGAATGTGTCAAGCATTTCCATAAGTATCTTTATGACCAAAAATTCCATTTACGGACAGATCACGGCGCTTTACGGTGGCTGTTACAATTCAAGAATCCAGAGGGACAAGTAGCACGCTGGATCGAACGTCTTCAAAGCTACGATTTTCAAATCGAACATCGGAAGGGAAGTGCACACAGAAATGACGAATTGTACCATCATCGGCTTTATGTGGACAAGATTACGTAGACAGAATGAAAGAGGAACTTAATGAGATTCATCAATATGTACGGGAGAAAATACGGATGTCAAGTGACCGGATGAAGGCTCGATATGACATACGAGCAAATAATCAGGGCTTCTAGGAAGGGCAATTAGTATGACTTCACAACCCGCAACGGAAAAAGGGATTATCACCGAAGCTACAACCAGCATAGGAAGGACCTTACACTGTCATCACAAGGATGAACGACGTGGTTTATCGGATACGGAAGGGACATCGAGGTAAACCAAAGGTGGTGCATTTGGTGAGGCTGGCCCTCTACAGGGTAGGTGATTTGGGTCCTATTCGGGACGAATAGGTTTAGGTGGGGGGTCGTGTGACGGTGACACCTAGTGTGTAATAGAATAAGTTAAAATTAATAGCTCAATGTTAAACTGTTCTAAATGGAATTTTCCATGATAAAATTGTTCTACACTATTCTAACTAGAAAAATCATGAGCTTTCTAGAAGTTTGGTTTGTGTATATAAAAAGGCGAACGAAGTCGAATTGGATCAGTAATATTTGGTAAGCGATAGAATAAAGATTAAAAAAAATTAAAAAGTGATTTAAAAAGTGTTGTAGTGGGATAAATAACGTAAAAGTGATCAGTAAAATTTAAGAATAATTTATATAAAGTGATTTTGTGAATTTTTATTGATAAACTATGTTGTAATAAATTTTGTGAAATAATTAAATTCGTTGGTGATAAATTGAATTGAGTTTGTATTATTCACAATCCAGTGATACGAACCTTGATTGACAAGGCAAAAACGTAACAGTAACAATATTGTGACGGTGACACCTAGCGTGTGATAGAATAAATTAAACTAATAGCTCAATGTTTTACTGTACTAAAATGGAATTTTCCATGATAAAACAGTTCTAAATATTTCTACACTATTAGTACTGGAAAAGTCATGAGCTTTCTAAAAGTTTGGTTTGTGTATATAAAAAGGCGAACGAAGTCGAATTTAATGGGTTGTATTTGGAAACAGGTTGGCCAAAAGAAATACGAACCAATTTCCAATATAGGTCATACTATAATAATCGGAAATATCACTATGAAGATAACTGTTCTATGTTGTTCTTAAACAGAATATTGGTTCCTACAGGTATGCGGAGTAAACTGTTATAAATTCTTCATGAAGAACATATTGGAATAGTTCGCATGAAATTATTGGGCCGACAATTTTTTTGGTGTAATGGTATTAATCAAGTCATAGAGTGGTACGGTACGTAAATAATTGTATGATACATATGTAGACAAATCCGTAATGAAACGAAGGAAAGCCCACACTTTACTTGGCGTGCCACAACGTTTCCATTTGAACGAATCCATATTGGTTTATTTCATTTTGAAGTGAGTTTTTGATATCGGCAGAAGATTTTTCAAAGTGGATTGTATTTATTTACTGTCCTCAACAACATCTAAAGTTGTGATAGAGAGGTTAAAATTTCAGTTTTAAAATTTTGGGCTACCTAAATCAATAGTATCAGATAGTGGCCCTCAATTTTCAAGTGATGAATTCTCTAAATTCTGTGAGTTAAATAATATTAAATATATGCCTACCCCTGTTTACAGTCCGCAATCAAACGGATTAGCGGAGCGAGGTGTCGGTACCGTGAAAAGTAACTTATATGCGTTGTTGCTGGAAAAAAAAGAAATCCGACCGAATGTCAATGCCACCAAGATCGTGTGATTTAACCCCATTGGATTATTTTCTTTGGGGTTATGTAAAGTCACTTGTTTACGTCGATAAACTAGAGACAATTGAACACCTGGAAATCAACATTCGAAGAGTTATTGGCGAAATACGGCCGCAAATGCTGCGAAAAGTTTGTGAAAATTGGTGTTAAAGATTGCGCCTTGTACGCGCCAGCCGTGGCGACTACATGGCCGAAATCATATTTAAACATTAATGTCATAAAATTTCCTATCCAATAAAGCCCGATTCATTGATTTTAAAAATATTTTTCTTTGTTTTATTCTGATTTAAACTTGTAACTCTATAAAAAACACCCTTTACATCCAATAGCCTTTTCAAAGTTTTCAAAAGGAAGGATGATAGAGTTTATGGTCTTAGGTCCTTAGGATAGACATGTGAGCTTTTCCCCGCTTTCGAGAAAAAGACCACATTAAACTGCCTCCAATACCTAGATGTATAAACCTGCTTTAAACACCCTTTCAATAGAGCTTCCAAATAAGGATGAATAATTCTTGAGTTGTTTTGGAATTTCGCTGGTATAATGTGATCCGCGCCAGCCGATTTATTTGGTTTAAAACATATTAGTGTCCATAGGATCCGTTTCTACGTTTCGACAACATTTGTACACGCACAAATTGTTTCCTGATGATTACTGTGCTGATGATTACTGAGAAACTTCAAAGGTTATCCGAAGGAACCTCCTTTTTCCGGTCCATTTAGGCTGACACCACCAAAAATCTACAGGTGCCAAACTCTAGGGTGGCCGCAGTTGTATCACCATTGCTGGGTGGTTTGGCGTCTATTGGAGGGGGGGGGATCAAAGTTGAGTAGATTAATCTACCAGCTCCGTAACCTTCCAGTTGGGTGGGCATCACGTGAGCTGTTCTGGTCTTGCCATTAGGCAGCTGCGTGAAGGGTACAATTGTGTAAGGGGTAACCTGTTCACAATTTGCAAGTGTACGTACTGCCTCCTCGTGGCAACCACTGGTAACTAAGGCCACTTGGCACATTTTTGGTCATTTGGTACAGGCTAAAGTACGGCGCTAAAGGAGAAAACCTTGACAAAAAACCCTAATCTAAGGTGGAACAGCAAATGCCGAAAGATGAATGGCTGATAGGTTAATCAGCCCAAAATATGCTGACTCTGGATACCAGGCACCCTCCAGTTTTATTTAGCCTTCCTGTAGTAATGCTGGGTGACCTACAGGTGATTTGCAATTCCAAGCAACTCATAAGAGTAAAATCAAACGGAATACGGGGCAGGAGTAGGAATATACGGGAGTGGGACAACCCTCTCGAGGAGCTTGAGCTCCAATGCTACCGTTTTTCTAGCGGAACTACATGCTGAAGTACACATCTAGGAGGAAGAGCAATAAGCCCAGATAGTATGTATCACGTGCCGGCTGGCAGTATTATCAGGTTCATTAAGAACCTGAAGATTGACTGGACGGATAACTAAGCACGGTCCAGCACAATATATCTTTTAGGTCGCAGTGCGAGGTTAACTTCAATAATAATAATAATAATAAGTCCCACCATAGGAGTCGTTTGAGAGTAGGGAAATCATTTGTAGCAGGTTACATAGTCTAGAATCTTAGAATCTCGGTCGGCGGACTAGTAAAATTAACAATATGTAAATCAAAAAGCCCATGTCGAGAAACGATTGTCAATAAATGTATGAGCTGATTAAGACGATTTAAAAATTAAGGCAATTTAATGTTTCATAATTTTCATGGGGTGATCTGAGTGTGAGGTAAGCTGTGTAGAAGAGAAGATTCTGTTTTTTGATTTTCTTGCAGTTTTTACGATCCAGGTGGATTAACAGTATTGACCCACCAAAAACTAAGCAAAGCTGGTAAATGTAGGTTGGTTCGAGCTCAGTATTTTTATAAATGTCGAGAATATGAAAATTATCTTTCATCTAGCAAAGTCTAAGAGTAGTTTAAAGAACTTTTTAGAATTTACTTTTTGTTATTCTTTTAACAAATTGAATTTCTACCATGCCTAACACGTCGAGAGATTTTTTTGCGAGATTCTGTCCCATTCGAGAATTTTTCTTTTATATTTATTATAACCGATTTTCAAGTTTTTGTCCGTTTCAAGATTTTTCTTTTTGAAGAACATGATTGTGTGGCAGATCTTTCAAAGTGCTTTAAGATTTGATTGAAAGAATGTTTCAATTTTCATGGTGAATTCTTTGTCCCGCCCACCGGGTTTCATTCTATAAAAAGAGAATGCCAGACAAGCTAAGATCTGTATGACGGAACTTTTAGAGACCAACAATTCTTTAATTAAATCCTTTGGTGACATATTATATTCTTTAAGATATATATGCTCTGTTGAGAATGAACAAAAAGCTTAAAATAGAGTGTTAAATAAATACATAAATAAGAAAAAAATAAAGAAATTATCTAATCGATTCAACAGCAGCAGTCAAATGGCAAATAAAATATAGGTACAGTGCAGATTCCTTTATGCATCTTAATGGCGATGTTCAGGTATCATCCTGCAATATTTCATTTCAAAACACTTTATTCAAAGACAAACTACCATTCTCATACAATCGTACGAAAGTTTGAATGCATTACCAATTACAACCATTACCAATTCAAGCCTACCAAGTAGGCTTCAACCGTCCCTATTAAATATTGAAGGTTTTTATTTACAGTTTGGTTATTCTAGACCTACAACAGTTAAACAGTGTTATACGGGGTATTTCTGTTCACAAAAACGAATAAAAATGTTGCTTTTTGTTACAATAAGTACATATTCGCTTAATATGGGCTTATTGTTAAGCTTTTTGTTCTTGTTCGAATTTTTTTATGTGCTTGTTGAAAATGAAATATAAATGTTTATATAAAGCTTAAAGCATCTTTTTGTTTTTGCTTTTAATATGAATTGTCTAAAATATTTTATAAACATACGCGTGTATGTATAAGTATGTACTTTGAAATGTTAAAAGCTTATATGGTTGATTTTGTTATAGTAAGGTTGAGGTTTGAGGTTTAATCGAAAAAATTGAAAATTTATTGTCGTGACTTTCTTCATGTCAGGCTTAACAAATTAGAGTTTTTTTTGCAAACTGCAAATGTTTCGTGAGGAATGCTCAAAATCGTTCGCCCTAAGGTAATCCGACATCACTAAAAGTTCTTTTTTGGAATATTTCTTTAATCTAGTTTATAAGAGAAAGTATATTTAACCGATTTTGAAAACAATATTGAAATTGTAAGCTTAGGTTTAGCGACACCTAGGTCCGGCGACCATTATGTAAATTTCTATACATATCGGAGTCCTTGCCGGTGGTAGTTTGCTAAATAGAAATTTCTCATACTTCAGTTCATGTCATCAAACAGTAGGACATTTAACATCGACCAGTTAAGAAATATTGATACTGTAAAAAGCTCTATTTATTATGTGAAACTAGTTGGCTATCAAGAAGATAATCCCAAATCTTATGTTAATTGTGGTACACATAGAACAGTTTAAGGAATGTCGTCAATATCATTCGTCAACTATATAGTTTCTAAATTCACACCTCAACAAATTTAAGATTTTGTTTCCGTTAAGCCACTTTGCTCACAAACAAAACCATGGACAAGACCAAGTGAACTTGAATTTTAATGACGACAAAACATTTTCGAAGAAAAAAAATTTACCGTACCTAAAAACCTCGAATTATTCGTGGATTTTCCTCACCCCAAGTATGACAATTTTTTTTGTTAACATATCCACCAATTTTCAAAATGTGCTGCATCTAAAAAGATATTTTTTCTAGAAAAATCGGCTGGTTGAACTTTGATCAAAATTGCGAAATGTGTAAGTAGTAGTCGGGTCACTTGAGTCCAAAACTCCAAAGTTGGGTCACTTGAGTCGGCCTACTTTTTTTGTTGTTGTAATTATCTAGGTCAAGGTCAAAGGTCAAAGATCAAAGGTCAAGGTCAAAGGTCAAGGTCAAAGGTCAAAGGTCAAAAGTCAAAGGTCAAGGTCAAAGGTCAAGGTCAAAGGTCAAAGGTCAAAAGGTCAAAGGTTAAAGGTTAAAGGCCAAAGGTCAAAAAATGCCAAAAAGTCAGGGTCGAAGATAAGCTATGTGAAATAACAAATATTCCACCATTTTGAAACTTTTTTTAATGCGGATATAAATTCCTTGATAAACAATTAAAAATTATTCTTGGTTGGCGTTATCAGTAAATATTATGCAATTTTTTTTTTTTCGATTCGCATGAATAAATCTAAAAATAATTTTAATTTCATTTTGATAACGTTATCAGTAATTAAGAAAATATATTTTAAATAATAATAATTTTTTTTTTTGCATTGATAAACAATTAAAAATTATTCTTAGCACAATGTCAAGGTCGAAGATAAGCTATGGGAAATAACAAATATTCCACCATTTTTTTTGAAACTTGTTTGGATGCGGATATAAATTCCTCTTAAAACATTATCTACAAAAATAATTTTTTACAGAAAAAATTCGCTTGAATAAATCTAAAAATAATTTTCACCTGATAACGTTACCAGCAATTAAAAAAATATATATTTAAATAATAATTTTTTTTTTTGCGTTGATAAGCAATTAAAAATTATTCTTGATTGACGTTTCTTGTTGCAGTTTTTTTTTCGATTCACTTGAATAATTCTAAAAATATTCTGTTCTGTTTTTTTGTTATCAGTAAAATTAAGAAAAAAATATTCCTGCGTAATTGTAAAAAATAATTAGGTTTTTCGGTTAATTCTCAGTAATTAAGAAAATATAACGTCATTTTTTTTTTTGAATATCAATCAAAAAATAAATCCTGTTCAATCATGCTCTAGATAACAATAATAATAATATGAAACATTTTTTGTCAAATTTTTTGTTCATGATCTTAATTTTAACCTTTTTCTCGAATCGTGTTCGAACATGTTAATCAAAAAACCAGTTTTTTTTCAAGGGGAGGGAGCCACGTCCATGTCCGATTTTTTAAAAGTTCATGAACATTTAAAAGTTCATGAACCATCTAAAAAATCGGACGTGTGTTGTCAAAAAAGACATAATCGCTTAAGGTTGATTCACCAGATTTTTTGTCCATTGAGCTCGTCAAGAAAATGACAACTTGACGTAGTTAAAAATTGATGGTGACACCTAGTGTGTAATAGAATAAGTTAAATTAATAGCTCAATGTTTAACTGTACTAAAATAGAATTTTCCATGATAAAAACTGTTCTAAAGGTTTCTAGACTATTCTTACTGGTAAAGTCATGAAATTTTTCTAGTAGTTTTGGTTTGTGTATATTAATAATGACCGACTTTTTTTTTGTACCACCTATAGCCGGTCATGTTTTTTTTAATTGCGCACAATTATTTTAATGAGATACCCGTTTTATGTAAAAAAGAATAATAAACGATTATTACTCAAATATTTTTGTAAACAAAATTAAAATTCGCGTGAATAAATCTAAAAATAATTTCACCTGATAACGTTACCAGTAATTAAGAAAAATATATTTTTTACAGAAAAATTATTCTTGAATGACCTTTCTTGTGGCAATTTTTTTTCCATTCACTTAAATAATTCTAAAAATATTCTGTTCTGTATTTTGTTATCAGTAAAATTAAGAAAATATTCCTGCGTAATTGTAAAAATAATTAGGTTTCGGTTAATTCTCAGTAATTAAGAAAATATAACATCATTTTGAATATCAATCAAAAAACAAATCCTGTTCAATCATGCTCTAGATAACAATAATAATAATGTGAATCATTTTGTCAAAATCTTGTTCATGATCTTAATTTTTTTAACCTTTCTCGAATCGTGTTCAAACATGTTAATCAAAAAAACAGTTTTTTTTCAAGGGGAGGGGGCCACGTCCATGTCCGATTAGAAAGTTCATGAACTTTAAAAAGTTTTATGAACTTTCTAATGTGGGGGCGTCTCACGTCCGATTTTAGATGGTTCATGAACTTTTAAATGTTCATGAACTTTTTAAAACTCGGCAATGTTCCGGATATAAAAAGGAAGTGGTTTAATTTTTATTACTATATCATTCCCCCGTTTTGATGTGTATTCCATGCAAAAATGAATATTATTCAACCCCCCCTTTACAATGATGGCTAGACCTACAGAATAAAAAAGATTAATCACAAAATATGATACTGTTTTTTTTTAAATAGTAGAGTACTCCAAACACTCAAATCTGTCTAATTTTATACTTTTTCGAAAACATTTTTTTTTACCCCCTCCAACTTACTTTTCTAAAAAAACACATGTTTATCCCCACCATTAACTTTTAACAAATGGTGCTTCGCCAATGAACAAAATGGGACGGCGCATGGTTCATGAACAAAAACATGTTCATGAACTTTACAAAATGGGACGTCCCATACCGCCGCGCCGGGAATTAAGATTACTTGGGGGAAATTTTGGTGGTAATCGATACCTTTTCCAAGTTTGCATGGGTGCTACCTGTAAAAAATAAATCAGCCAATATTATTGCTAATGCTATGAAAATGATTTTAGTTCAGAGTAAAAAGGATACCGAGAAAATCTTCAAACTGATAAGGGGAAATGAATTTTTTAATAAGGACTTCCAAAAGAACTAATGAAAAAAGGAATATTAATCATTATTCAACATTTAGCTCATTAAAAGCGATTATAGTAGAAAAGGTTTAATAGGACACTTAAAAAGAAAAAAAATGTGGAAAACACTTCACTCTTCAAGGGGGGTCTTATAAAATGGATACATATTCTGGAAGAAACTTGTAGAGGAATACAACAACAATAGTAAAAAAAACATCGAACATTAAAAAAGTTAGCACCTGTTGAGGTTACCAAAAGTAATGAAGCCAACCTTTGGAAACGAGTATATGTGATTCCTAAGTTGGAACAGAATAAGAACAAAAATTTCACGTAGATTTTGTTCGAATTAGTAAATATAAAAAATGTTTTCGCGAAAGGTTATACTCCTAATTGGACTACTGAAACATTTAAAGTAATCAAGGTCAATAACAGCTTCCCAGCTACATATTTACTTGAAGAATATAAAAGGGGGAACAAATAGCAGGACAGTTTTTACGAGAAAAGAGCTTCAAAAAAAAGACTAGACATCCTGATGCCTACCTTGTGGAACAAAAATCTTAAAGAGAAAAAAGGTAACCCGTGGTTTACGTGAAAATGGCTCGGTTTTTTGATTCATCACATAATTCATGGATACATACAAAAGACATTGTTTAATCATCAAAAAAAAAAATAATATTTTATTATTATTAAATTTACAATTAGAAAAAAATATAAAAGTTTTTAAATAACAACGTAAATAGATCACAAATTATTTTTAGAATAAAAATTTGAAAAAAAAAAAGTTGGATTTTGGATTTATACATCTTCACTGAATACATTACCAAAAATAGAATATGTTTTTATGTCGGTTAATATTATGGTTTTTGGTTGAGTAAAATATGTTTTTTATTCTTACATTTTTAATTTATTAACAAAAAATTATATAGAATTATAAAAAATTATAAAAAAAATCTATATATAAAAAATATTATTTCCATTCCGGACAACCCCAGCTAAATTCAATATTGACCGGTGTTATGACAGCACAAATTTTGTTAATTTAAATATTTTATTGTTACCTTTCCTATCCCAAAGGATTAACCTCGAGCAAGGCCCGAGTAATTGGCCTATACCCACCTTAACATATAGTATAAAAATTATCCATTCAAGTGTGTCATACACTGATTATTATTATCTACAAAACATAATTTTTATGAATATGTACACAATTTTTGTTTGTTTATATTTTCATTTTGACATTTCAATAATGAGTAAAAATATTGTAGTAGAAACTAAGTTCCATTTAAATAATGTAGTGTCATCTAAAGTAAATTAATTAAAACAAAAAAAAAGTAAAATGTAATCCACCATCGCCCACTGGTTTGAAACTTAAATATTTTATTTACCATTTTAATAAAGTACCCGAACTAATATTTAAGTTTAACCGCAAATAGAGCTTTCAATAACATATTAAATAGCCAATCAGATACTGCCAACAAATATAATAATGCAACAATTAATTTTATGAACTTTTTATGATTATATAATCTAGAATAAGTTGAAAAAGAAAAAAAAAATATTTTTTTGAGTCAGTCCGCAATTGTCACGCGATAAGAAATAAACCAATAAAAAATTATTTAAAAAACAGAGTATCAAATAAATAAAATTCTGAGTTTCATTAAAATTAAAATAAGTGACTGGAGAATAATCAGCCCGGCATCCACTCACAGCAACAACCGGTTTCTGGTCAGGATTATTTTTATAAAATTTTTCTGTTTTTAAAATTTGCTCCAGTACTTCTTGCTAAAAATAAAATTTGATAAAAATTAATAAAAAAGTTAAAAAAAAAAATTAATAAAAAACTTTTTATTTTCAAAATAAATATACTTACAACCGTAATATTCTTCTTTAAGTACATACTATTCTTCGCCATTTTTTATAGTACTTACTACTTGCTGGCTGATATACTTTATAATTAAAATTTTTTAAAAAAATATTCTTCCTTATATACGTCATGTAAAAAAATTAATTTACTTTAATTTGTTTTTGATATTAAAAAAAAAATCAGCCTATATACTATTTAAAAAAAAAACAGTATCATTTTTTGTGATTAATCTTTTTTATTCTGTAGGTCCAGCCATCATTGTAAAGGGGGGGTTGAATAATATTCATTGTTGCATGGAATACACATCAAAACGGGGGAATGATATAGTAATAAAAATTAAACCACTTCCTTTTTATATCCGGAACATTGCCGAGTTTTAAAAAGTTCATGAACATTTAAAAGTTCATGAACCATCTAAAATCGGACGTGAGACGCCCCCATATTAGAAAGTTCATAAAACATTTTAAAGTTCATGAACTTTCTAATCGGACATGGACGTGGCCCCCTCCCCTTGAAAAAAAAACTGGTTTTTTGATTAACATGTTTGAACACGATTCGAGAAAGGTTAAAAAAATTAAGATCATGAACAAGATTTTGACAAAATGATTCACATTATTATTATTGTTATCTAGAGCATGATTGAACAGAATTTGTTTTTTGATTGATATTCAAAATGATGTTATATTTTCTTAATTACTGAGAATTAACCGAAACCTAATTATTTTTACAATTACGCAGGAATATTTTTCTTAATTTTACTGATAACAAAATACAGAACAGAATATTTTTAGAATTATTTAAGTGAATCGAAAAAAAATTGCCACAAGAAAGGTCATTCAAGAATAATTTTTCTGTAAAAAATATATTTTTCTTAATTACTGGTAACGTTATCAGGTGAAATTATTTTTAGATTTATTCACGCGAATTTTAATTTTGTTTACAAAAATATTTGAGTAATAATCGTTTATTATTCTTTTTTACATAAAACGGGTATCTCATTAAAATAATTGTGCGCAATTAAAAAAGGTAGGTGGTACAAAAAAAAAGTCGGTCATTATTAATATACACAAACCAAAACTACTAGAAAAATTTCATGACTTTTCCAGTAAGAATAGTCTAGAAACCTTTAGAACAGTTTTTATCATGGAAAATTCTATTTTAGTACAGTTAAACATTGAGCTATTAATTTATCTTATTCTATTACACACTAGGTGTCACCATCAATTTTTAACTACGTGAAGTTGTCATTTTCTTGACGAGCTCAATGGACAAAAAATCTGGTGAATCAACCTTAAGCGGTTATGTCTTTTTTGACAACACACGTCCGATTTTTTAGATGGTTCATGAACTTTTAAATGTTCATGAACTTTTAAAAAATCGGACATGGACGTGGCTCCCTCCCCTTGAAAAAAAACTGGTTTTTTGATTAACATGTTTGAACACGATTCGAGAAAAAGGTTAAAATTAAGATCATGAACAAAAAATTTGACAAAAAATGATTCATATTATTATTATTGTTATCTAGAGCATGATTGAACAGGATTTATTTTTTGATTGATATTCAAAAAAAAAAATGACGTTATATTTTCTTAATTACTGAGAATTAACCGAAAAACCTAATTATTTTTTACAATTACGCAGGAATATTTTTTTCTTAATTTTACTGATAACAAAAAAAACAGAACAGAATATTTTTAGAATTATTCAAGTGAATCGAAAAAAAAACTGCAACAAGAAACGTCAATCAAGAATAATTTTTAATTGCTTATCAACGCAAAAAAAAAAATTATTATTTAAATATATATTTTTTAATTACTGGTAACGTTATCAGGTGAAAATTATTTTTAGATTTATTCAAGCGAATTTTTTCTGTAAAAAATTATTTTTGTAGATAATGTTTTTAAGAGGAATTTATATCCGCATCCAAACAAGTTTCAAAAAAAATGGTGGAATATTTGTTATTTCCCATAGCTTATCTTCGACCTTGACATTGTGCTAAGAATAATTTTTAATTGTTTATCAATGCAAAAAAAAAAATTATTATTATTTAAAATATATTTTCTTAATTACTGATAACGTTATCAAAATGAAATTAAAATTATTTTTAGATTTATTCATGCGAATCGAAAAAAAAAAATTGCATAATATTTACTGATAACGCCAATCAAGAATAATTTTTAATTGTTTATCAAGGAATTTATATCCGCATTAAAAAAAGTTTCAAAATGGTGGAATATTTGTTATTTCACATAGCTTATCTTCGACCCTGACTTTTTGGAATTTTTTGACCTTTGGCCTTTAACCTTTAACCTTTGACCTTTTGACCTTTGACCTTGACCTTTGACCTTGACCTTTGACTTTTGACCTTTGACCTTTGACCTTTGACCTTGACCTTTGACCTTGACCTTTGATCTTTGACCTTTGACCTTGACCTAGATAATTACAACAACAAAAAAAGTAGGCCGACTCAAGTGACCCAACTTTGGAGTTTTGGACTCAAGTGACCCGACTACTACTTGTGTACAATGATATTTTTATAAATGTCGAGAATATGAAAATTATCTTTCATCTAGCAAAGTTGCTAATTTGCTTGTAATGTATTGTCGAACATGTAGCGCCATAATTAGCAAAAATTGTGAAATGTTAAAATTCGCATTTAGCTAGCAAAATTGCTAATCAACTTTCTCTGTGATATCGAGTATGTAGTAGCAGCTGCTCGTTAAATAACATCTATCTACTTCACTAAACCAACAGTTTCCCTTACTACCATTTGAAGTATAGGGAATGACATCGGTTATTCCACTTTGCTCAGTTTAACTATAATTCGATAATCTAAGTCTAAGGATTCGTTTTAAGAATGATATTTCTAAACGTTTATGGCTTAATAGCACTAGAAGATACTCGAGAATGTTTAGATTTAACCACTTCTATTTTATATCTGGTTGAAAAATTTGGAATCAATTTACCATCAAAAATTTCTCTTCTGGAGATCATCAAACAAACCAAACAGAAACAAAAAAATTATATCGTTAATCAACTACGACTTAACGAGCGGGAATTTTCAATGTATCTGATTAAGATTTGTTGTTTGTGTAACTGCAAGACTAGTAGGAGGCCAACTAGTATCCTACTAAATCTTTCTCTCAGAATCTTATTTTGAGTCTCAGTGAATTAGAGTCCTATTTTATCAAATAGAATTTAAACAAACCATGACATTATCAAAGAAGATTTGGTGGATTGTTCTTTCAAATTCTTATTTTTGTTTTGTGATCTAATTTAAAAAATGTATTGTATTTCATTTGAAGTGCTTTACATTGAATTTGAACAATTCGTCTAAAAACATGATTCGGCAACACTCAATGTCAAATTAACCATCAATACCCTTCTGTAGTATCTGTAGTATACCTTTATAAAAAAACAAAAATTGACGTTAATTTTCCATTTAAACATTTTCGTAACACTCTAACTGGTAAAATACAAATTTTTGATATATCAAATGACATGTATCGAATGTCAAAAGAAAAATTATATAAATTTTCTAATTGATCACACCCTTACCACCCCCTGCATTTTTCATTTTTTTTTTCCGAGTATAGGTTTGTATGTATTTTATATTCGTTCATTCGTTTCAGTCCCAACCATCCCAACGATATACCAATAGAAAAAATTCTTTGATGTCAATCACTGAAACATGACTAAATAAGTAATTTTTCTAATTGAAAATATTGATTCGATTTATGTCGGTGTGTCTCGTGTGTGCTTTTATTTAGGACGACGACGACGTTAAAAATACGGTTGGGAATATAATATTTTGCAATGACTTTATCAATTGGTGTGTACCTACATACATACACTCAGAGGAGATAAAATTATTTTACATTTCGATTTCCTATATGAATAAAAACGTACCTGTGTACCACCCAGGTATTCACCAGTGCTCTGACACATTATTAATTTTTATTTTCTGTGATTTAATATTATTTTGATTTATATTATAGCAACATACAACACATAAATAATTGCCAACAGCATTAATATACAGGAAATCGAAAAAGCAAACCTAACAAAGTATGTTTGCATGTATATGTGTATATGTTAATATGGATGGCACAACGTAAAATATCACAGCGGAAATCGACATTGGAAAAATCGAATTAAAAAAATATAAAAAAATTATTTAATTATTATAAAATGAACGAAATTAATAATTGAAAAAAATAATAAATTAAAAGCTCAATTCGAATTCAGTTCGCTTGTTACGGATAATCGGAATAATTTCCCTAAAATTATATAACCAAAATTTGCGTTTGATACGAGCCGAGCCACACAACAAACTACTCATTAAACTCTAATCTAGCGGAAACGAAAGATACAAAATGAAATATCATCGCTTTTATTATCTCATTAAGACACACAAAAATTTTATTTTTCCGCAAAGAAAACACAAAACAGAAAGTTTCACATTTGCTTGCAGCAATTAAAATACGATTTCTCATTTGTTTTCGGATTTTTCTTTGTTTTTGGTCGGAAAGTATACCTCTCTGTTATGGGTACCGTTCTTATTTAATGGTAATGTACTGATTTTCATTTTATCATTAAGCTGTGTACCATTCATAAAATGTAAATACTAAAAAAGTTTTATTTTTGCTTTACAATTTGAGTTAAGTTTAAATATTAGTAATTATAATATTTTGTTTAAAGAATGAGAGCTTTCAAAAATAATTCCAAACAATTAAGCAATCCTCTGGAATATATCTTAATTTGATTTAATGTGAATCCGCACAAAGTATTACCCCTTTTAAAGGTTGCCCGTTGCAATTACCAAAGAACTTGTATTCCAAAATCATAAATTCAAACCAAATCTTAACCTTATATTTCACTACACAGTCAACGTGCCAATAAACTTTTAACTCGGCCTCAAAGTAATCGCCAACCAAACTCCTAACTCAAACACTACTCAAATTCAACTCAACCGTCAACCCAAGCTAAACTAAACAGTAACTCAACCCCAACTCAATCTTCAACTCAATCTTCAACACAACCCCAACTCAGTCCTCAATTCAACCCCAAATTCAACGTTCAAAACAAATCCTAAATCAAGACGGTTCAAAAAATACAAAAGTAAAACGACGGTTCAGAAACCCAACTCAAACCTCAACTAAACCATAAAATCAATGCCCAACTCAGCCCTCAAACCAACATATTGGTCAACGTTATCACCACGAGGTTTTGAGATAATTCGTGTGTCAGGCACCTGATCTACTTAACGTACATTGGCGAAAAAAATTCCTAATCGCACAGACAGACATCCGGGCCGACCGACGAACATTTTTTTAAGAATAGTGGTTTTGAACATTTTCAATTTTTTTTTTTTGGTCATTTTTGTCAGAATTCAATACTTCGGTCCTTTTAAGTCGAAATAATTGAATATCTATATGTAGCAATAAAAACGTTCAAAAAAAATCTCTTTCTTTACCACAAATATGAAAACACTTGTTTTATTAAATTTATAATTTTATTAGCACAAACAACTTTTCCTTTTAATATTTTTTTCCTTTATTCGATCTCTTGGTGCACACAGCTCAATGATCAAAATCAAAGTGCACGAGAAAATAAAATTAAGCGTTATAAAAAACTGAAACATTCGGAGTCGAATCCGAGTTGAAAAATGACAGTTTTTTGACGTTTTAACTGGAACAGCCAAAAATCCGGATTCTGCGATTTTTTGTTTTTTTATATGGTTGTGTGAATATACGTATTACTTGTCAAATTCTATTTTTATAATTAGATTGTTAATACTGATGAATTTTTCCGTAAATTAATAAATAATTTATTGTAATCATGTTATTTGTTTTATTATTTGTTAATTATTTTACTGTTTTTTAAATATATTTTACCACATATTTATTTTGATGTTTAAATGACATTTCGATGACATTTAAATGTAATTGTGTTAGTAATCGCTCCGAAAAATTTTACCGAGCGACGAATGACAGCTGCTGTCACTTGGGTTTCGCTCCGAATCTGTTTTTTGTTGCAACAGGAAAACGACATAACACTTTCTTAAAAAACATAAAATAAATTTCTAACAATTGAACAAATGTCAAAAGCTAATTGGTAAACAAATTATTTATGTGAAAATCAGCTGAAATGATAATACCGAGTAAGTTTTCGCTTTTAAATTATAAAATAAATAAGTTATAATATATATATGCAATACAATAAATTAACAGCAATAATTTAAATTGATTTCAGAATTATACAACATAAATATATTGAAAGAAATATAATTGCTGTGCAACACCAAGATAAGTTACATATTTTATGAAATTGTCAATCAAAATATTTACAAATTTTTCTTTTTAGGTGAAGATCCTGAACATCCCGCGCCCGATGGCTCGACCGAGCCAGAAGGTAAGATGCAAATTTTCGATATGGGCCGCTTCATTTCTCCAAATTTGGTTTTTATATTTACAACACGGACCAATCCATCTTGCCGTGGAATTGTTGCAGTAATTCGGCCCATGAGCCATTTGGTAGGTGGTACATCCTTGTCTATTACAACGACAAGATCACCAGTTCTTGGATTCTCACTAGGAGTTTTCCACTTGCTTCGTTGCTGCAAATTAACCAGATAATCGGTATGCTATCGTTGCCAGAAGTGTTGTACCATCCGCTGAATGTGTTGCCATCGCGATAACCGATTCTCCTTTATATCCAATAGATTTTGTTCAGGCAATAAAGTAATTGGATGACCAATTAGGAAGTGTCCCGGTGTTAGAGGATCCATGTCCTCCGAAGAAATCTCGCAGAGCGGTCGGGAGTTGAGAATGGATTCTACTTGGGTAAGTAACGTTGTCATCTCTTCGAACGTAAGCAATGTCTCTCCTATAACTCGTTTTAGAAAGTATTTGGATGATTTAATGCCTGCTTCCCATAAACCACCAAAATTGGGAGCACCAGGTGGAATGAAATGCCAATTGATGTTATTGGTTGTTATGTACCTCATGAGGATCTCATCTTTTTCCACCATCATCAAGCATCGTTGTAAATCCCTTTGTGCACCGACAAAATTGGAGCCATTGTCGCTATAAATATGACCACATATTCCTCGCCGTGCGTGAAACCGTCGTAGAGCCGACAAAAATGCCTCGGTCGTCATGTCACTCACCAACTCCAAATGTATTGCCCTTGTGGCCATACACACGAACAGTGCCAGGTATGCTTTTATAGTTTTAGCACCTCGTAATTTTGATGCTTTGATGAATATCGGCCCGGCATAATCCAACCCCGTCTTGAAAAAAGGTCGATGGTAAGCCACTCTGGATTGTGGCAGCTGACCCATTAGTTGTTTTTGTTGTTGTGCCTTCAAACGGACGCACTTGACACAATGCCCAATTACTCGACGAACAGCATCTTTGCATCTTAAAATATGATAATTTTGTTTTAAGATTGACGTCAACAGTGCGGGTCCCGCATGTAGCTGTTTGAGATGTTCATCTCTAATAATCATGTTGGTTACCCGATGATTTGCTGGGATTATAACTGGATGCTTTGTTTCATATGGAACATCTGCGTTATCGAGCCTTCCACTAACTCGTAATAAACCAACTTGATCTATGAATGGAAAGAGAGATAATAGTTTAGAATTGGTATTTATTGACTTATTATTCGCGAGCGCATTCATTTCAAATGCAAAATTGCCTAGCTGCACTCTTCGGATGACCAAATTGAACGCATCACGTTTAGCCTCATTGAACTGCTGCGAGAATTCTAAGCTCTCGGTTGATCTGCTTGCTGATTTTTTCCGAAACAATATAAAAATTCGAGGAATTACAACTATAATTTTCGAAAATTTTGAACAGCGCTCAATGAGTTCAGAGAGCCACTCGTTCGTATCTTCAATATTCATTAAAATAACGGAATTTTTCTTCTCTTCTTTTAGTGCTGCATCTGCGGATTCCGAATTAATTCGAGATTGATTTGGCCAATTTTCGTCTGTTTTTGTTAGCCAATATGGGCCATTCCACCATAAACTGTAATTGATTAATTCATCTGGGAATAAACCACGCGAAGCGCAGTCAGCTGGGTTGTCAGAGGACGGCACATGACTCCAATGACTGCGGCTGGTATGTTGCAAAACGAAGGAAACCCTATTGGCTACATAAGTCGGCCATCTTCTTGGACATAAGGATATCCAGTTCAGCACAATTGTTGAGTCTGTCCATAACCGATATTTGAGTGTTACCTTGCTCTTGAATATTTCCAACACAGATAACATCAGCCTTGTCAGCAACACTGCAGCACAAAATTCCAACCGTGGGATGCTGATTGTTTTGATTGGTGCCACTTTTGTCTTTGCCGTGACTAGATTTACCTTATAGCTGTTTTCGGTCTTCACTCTACTATATATGACAGCAGCATATGCCAATTCGGATGCATTTGCAAAACCGTGCAATTTCAACTCCTGCCCTTCGGTGTACAACCATCTAGGTATCCGGATGTTTTCCAGTCTGCTCAAGTTGCCTCTAATCGCTGAGTAGTTTTCAAAAATTGGATTTGGTAATGATTCATCCCAATCAATTCCTAACAGCCACAGACTCTGGAACAATATTTTAATTTTAATTATTGTTGGTGACAACCATCCAATTGGGTCAAATATTTTTGACGCTTCCGACAACCATGCTGCGTTTTGTTAGTTTGTGATGTACCAAATTCACCTTGAATTGAAAAGTGTCATTTACTGGAGAATACCTAATTCCCAGTACTGATACAGCCTGAGAATCACTTTCAAAATCAATCAGCGGAATGTCTTTGTTGGCTTCTGGGATAGTGCACATCAGCTCGGAACTATTGGATGCCCACTTACGAAGATTAAATCCTCCTTTTCCCAACAGACAAATTAAATCCTGAACAATCTTCTCGGCTTCTTTTAGATTACTTGTTCCCGACATAAGATCATCAACATAGAAATCTCGTTTCAGTACTTCTGAAGCCTCTGGAAACTCGCCTTGGTAATCTGACGCTAATTGGTTCAATGTCTGCGTCGCTAAAAATGGAGCTGATGTCGTATCATACGTGACTGTTAGCAGCTTGTACATGCGCAGTTTTTCATATGACTCTTTCCTCCATATGATCTTTTGGTATTCGCTATCCTTTGCATTGACCCAGATTTGCCGGAACATCTTCTCAATGTCGGTCATGAATACAATTTTGTATCAACGAAATCGAAGTATTATCTCTACTAACCTGGATTGTACAACTGGCCCAACAGCTAACTGATCATTCAGCGAATTTCCATGCGTTGTCTTGGCTGAGCCATCAAAAACAACCCGGAGTTTGGTCGTTGTACTGCTTTCCTTTATTACCCCGTGATGTGGCAAGTAGTACTGCTCTTCACCGGTATCATCCGTAAATGTCATATGCCCTAGTGCTAAATATTCTTCCATGAATTGGGAATATTGTTTCTTAAATGAAGCATCACGAGAGAATCGCTTTTCCAAATTAGCAAATCGTTTTACAGCCATAATCTTTGAATTACCCAATTTTTGTAAGTCGTTTTTGAATAGTAGACTAACTATGTATTTCCCATCTTCGGATCTACCAACATTATTTTGGAAATGCTCAAGACAAAATTTTTCTTCCTCGCTGTAGTGAATGACGTCTTTGATTTCTTCAATTTCCCAAAATTTTCTAAGAGTCAGATCAACATCCAGATGAAGATTAAATTGAGCTTCTTTATTGCCAACTTCACAATGAATTGGCGTTCCTGCAATCACCCATCCTAGGTGTGTGTTGTGAGCCACTAGTTTCGTCTTCGGAAAATATCTCTTGCCATTGCAAATTATATCGAAGAAAATGTCGCTCCCAAGCAGGACGTCAATTTTGCCTTCCATATTAAAGTTTTGATCTGCTAACCTTACGTTGTTCAAATCTGATGAACGATTCAGTCCCTTAATTGAAGGTTGATAAGATGTTATCCTTGGAACTATCAGAACCTTGGCAGTTGTCTCATAGGAATCCTCGTTGAATCTGGATTTGATTCGTATAGTAGATAAACCTTTAGACACTCCTGAGGTAACATCATTAAGACCGTGTATTAATATTCGTCCATTTACCTTCTTAAGTCCGAGTCGCTGGAAACACTCTTCCATGACAAAAGATGTTTGCGATCCGGTGTCAAGCAAGGCTCTACAATACTGCCAGTCACCACTTTGACGTTCTACAGCTATCTGGGCTGTTGGCAAAATAGCATTAGCCACCGAATTGGCATGACCACAATTTGTTGCTTCAGCTTTAGCAGGTACTTCCAAATGTAGTATCACATTATGCTTCCTGTGACACAAATCGCATTTACGCTTTGATTTACACTGGTAGACCATGTGTGTATCACTCAAGCAGTTAAAGCATCTAGCATGTTTCTTTACATAATCTCTGCGCTGCTGAATTTCTAATCCTAGAAAATCGGAACATTCAACTATTTTGTGGCCTTTCCCACAGAATCCACAAGTTACTGCTGATACAGTGTGCAAAGTCTTTGACTGTTGAACATTTTGCTTAGGAGGTTGGCGTTTTACCATCTCCGGTTTACAACCTTGCAACGCATCCATTCGCTTATTTAAAACTGCTAACAATTTCTCGAAAGTTGGGAATTCTATATTCGTGGTTTCCAATTTCCACATTTGCCTTGTCTCGGCATCCATCTTTTGAGTTGCAATGTAAATGAGCCAAGGATCTCGACTCTCTGCTTGTGTGCCTAACGCTTTGAGACCGCGAACTACTTCATCACACGTATCATGTAAACGCGCGACGGCATGTGATGATGGCTGTGTAATTGATGGTTGCTCGAAATACGTCTGCAAAAATGAATCCACTATGTATCGCTTTTTATCATACCTCTTACAGAGCTTTTGATATGCTTCTATATAGTTCGCATCATTGATTTGGAAATGCCGAACAAGAGCCAATGCTTCACCTTTTAAAAGTCCTTTTAGGTACTGAAATTTTTGAGCTGGCGAGAGCGTTGCGTTTTCGTGCACTGTGGATCCAAAAAGATCGTAAAATGATTGCCATTCCTTATAGTTCCCATCAAATGGGGGAATGGAAATGCGCGGTAACCGAAAATCACTAGAAGCCGTTTGAGTAGAATTCAGCGTCTGGTCTAAATGTATGGTAGGTTGAGTCGTGCTAGATCTTTCCCGTATAGCGGCTTGAAGCTTGGGAACAATTGAGTAATACTGCGTATCGACAGCTTCTATGTCACTTTGTGCATCATTAGATATCCCGATCATCTGATACTCAACTTCCACAAAATCTTTATATAACTGATGAACTCTATCCAACCGTAACACTAAATCATCGATGCCTGTATCATCTTTAATAGCTCGAACAAAATTTTCGATTCTTGTGATCTGACCTTTAAGATATGTTCTTTTTCCTTTTAGGCCATCCATTTCAACCACAGATGTCAAATTTTCAAAAATTTAGAAAAAATGGGAAAAATGTGCTAATACTCGTACGTTACGTGAGAACCACAAAAAAAAACACTTGCAAACGTATAGATAGTCTAAATCAACCGAATTCAACACTGCACTAATGTTTCTAATATAAACAATTCACTTTATTGAATTCAAAGAAAAAACGGATATAAAATTTGCGCCTCGAGTCAATACAAATTATACACAAAAAAATATATATACTATATAGTTTATAATAAGTTAAATGTTTTTAAATGAAATTTATTTTATTTTGATACAGTTGATTAATTGTTTATATATGAATGTAATAAATAAATAAAATTTATACTCAATGCGTTTTTCCTTTGTTTCGTAAAATGGTTTCCGCCTCACGTTATTTTCTACAAGCTGCTTTCCAGAAATTTCCGAATCTATTCAATCTAGATCCGACTCGAAGGACCAATTTATGTAGCAATAAAAACGTTCAAAAAAAAATCTCTTTCTTTACCACAAATATGAAAACACTTCTTTTATTAAATTTATAATTTTATTAGCACAAACAACTTTTCCTTTTAATATTTTTTTCCTTTATTCGATCTCTTGGTGCACACAGCTCAATGTTCAAAATCAAAGTGCACGAGAAAATAAAATTAAGCGTTATAAAAAACTGAAAAAGCGCGAATTTACTAAAAAGGGCGGCAATATCATTTCAAACTAGTACGTACAAAAATAGTATATTCTACACCAGCACTATCTATTAGACGTTAGATAATTAAATGTTTAATGATAGATGGCAGTGATCGATCTTTATAACACTTTCTTAAAAAACATAAAATAAATTTCTTACAATTGAACAAATGTCAAAAGCTAATTTGTAAACAAATTATTTATGTGAAAATCCGCTGAAATCATAATACCGAGTAAGTTTTCGCTTTTAAATTATAAAATAAATAAGTTATAATATATATATGCAATACAATAAATTAACAGCAGTAATTTAAATTGATTTCAGAATTATACAACATAAATATATTGAAAGAAATATAATTGCTGTGCAACACCAAGATAAGTTACATATTTTATGAAATTATCAATCAAAATATTTACAAATTTTTCTTTTTAGGTGAAGATCCTGAACACTATAAGAATATTAATGCACTAAACGGAAACGATCGTATAAACCGAACTTTAAACATTTCTTCCTATTCTGTGTTTCACAACATTTTTTTTTTCGGTGGAAAAGGACCAGTAAAGCATTTTATTCCTGTCAAAAATGACGAAAAATTTGGTTGGTCCAAAACCATTTTCTTGACGTTTTGAAAAAAGTAACAAAAAAAAAAATGTCCGTCCGTCTGTCTGGACGTCTGGATGTTTGGGTATCTGGATGTCTGTACCCAAGATATTTCGAGAACGGCTTGTCCGATTTGGAATTTGTTTCACCAATTTGTTTCTCTAAGGTCAAGGCGGAGATTTGAAAAGCTTTTGGAAACTGTATACGTCAAGAGGGTGAGGTACCTGCTATTCTATATGCCGCAGCCAGCTGGTATAGAGGCTTAAATAAAACTCAACAATTTCAACTGGTCGAATTCAGCTTCCAAAGTACAATGTTTATTTTTATCATTTTGAACCAGTACTTTATAACATTAACTAAATACTAAGACGAAGACATGTGGACCAATGACGATGATGTAAGTCTATCCATAATGAAATGTCAAAACAAACTAAACAAAAAGCAACTATCATCTGTTTAATGGGTTGTCAAATAAAGCAGTGTTACCAAATCAAAGTTGTGAACCTATTAAAAAAGCACCCGTTATATATTGGGTGTACAAATAAGTTTTGAGGGATGTACAAAAGATGGTGTAACTAAGCGGTTAAGCTTCATTATTTAACTCTAAAAATCAGTATGTGTCATATGACGAGTAGTGCAACCTATGACTGTGCGAACAACTGCTCCAAAGACAAAATCAAACGGGTTTTTTGCATCGAATCGTGACAGGGGACCAAAAAATGGATCCACTACTACAACCTAAAGCGCTGAAAATCGTGGTTTAAGCCCGGTCATACATCAACTTCAACGGCCAAACCGAATATTCATGGCAAGAAGCGTCTGGTAGGATCAGTTCGGAGTGGTCTACTATGAGCTACTCCAGCCTAACGAAACCACTACAGGGGAAGTTATCAACAACAAGCGATGTAATTAAGTCGATTATTGTAGCTCAAACAACCACATTTTGACAAAAGAAATGACAAAATGATTTTTCGACTACAACCTGTTCCGGTCGATGACTCATGGCCTGGCCGACCAGCACTTCACTGCCTACGAAGAAGCCAAAAATTTTGTTGTCTGAAAGATAGAAAAAAACCATAGCTAACGATCAACAATACTTGAAATAAAATATATTGTACCAATTTCTCTGAATAAAGCTTCGAAGTTATAAAAAAACCCAAAACTTATTTGTACCCCCAAATATTAGAGGGGAAATCTGCGGATACAGTTCTGCACGCTTTGATGCGTACGAATAAGAAATCGATTCACTTGAAAGGATTTTGTTTGGTAGCATTTCTAAATATAGAGGGCGCCTGTAACAATGTGGAAGCAGGGGCATTCAGAAAGAATTGCCATTTTTGGAGGTTGTTTCCTGTAAGTAGGTTAATTAATCATATGCTTTGTAATTTGTCTATCTTCCTCAATCTAATGCAATATGGGCAATACATTTAGCGGCATCGACGCAAATGGGTTACTCAATGTGTATAATTTCTGACTTCCTAATTTGCATTACACTATTTATCGATTCAATCCGAGCAAAAGCATATTCGTGTGAAAAATATAACTTTTCGATTAGTCAGTTTTCTATCTTAATACATGTTCTCTTCCTGACCTGCTCACATACTATACTAATGCCCGAAATAATAAAATTTGAATCTTCGAGAATATAAAATTATTGATGCGAATAAGCTGATTCCCTGTTGCGGGGAGTAACATCATAAAGCCGACTATGGACTGAACGCTAATGGTTCCACCATCTTGCATGCTGAAAAATTGCGTAATTCGTAACAAACGCCTGAACCTTTGTTAACATAATGAGCAAAATTCGTTTTTTGACGGGTAGCTTTATGTGAAGCCGCCCTGTAAAAGATTTTTATGTAAAAATTGTTCAATGACAATAAATTGCTTTTTATAGCTACACACTTGCTAGTATTACGGTTATGATTAAAGGTGAAATTAATCTCGAAGCATATTTATCATGGTGATTGAAGGTGGGAAATTATGTTTCTCCCTTACTAAACTACCGGTTGTAATATGTGCACCCATTTTTGATACATTAAATGTAAAATTATAATCCAAATTTATATTTTGTGTATATACAGTCAACAATATTTTTTGATGTTTGAGATTAGTATTAAGCTTTATGAATAAAAATACAAATTTTTTCCGATGAAAGCTTTTAGGCGAATCACAAATATGTACACGTTTACATATTAAACACAATATTTTTATTCAAACGAAGTTCAAAACGAGCTTTAATCTTTATGATTGTAAATATTGCCATATAGGAATTAGTAGGAAATACTGTATTTGGAAAGTTACAACAAATGAGGTACCGAAACGTATCATCAAAATAATCACCAGCATAATAAAAAAAAAACTTTACCACATTCATCTTGCTTCATTCGTGATTACGTATATCAAAACGTAAACCAAAAAAAAAAAGTAAAATAATTGCACCCATCAGAATTCAAGATGATTCAAATTTATTTTCTAAGGCGAATACTTATAGGAGCAAATAAATGTACCAAACTTCTTTATCATCCGCATCCAATTTACAAAAAAATAAAAAAAATTTAATTAAAACAAACAGCTTGAAAAATATTTAAATTAACTTTAATCTTATAATTTAAATAATTATTATGATCCATAAAACTTCAAGACATTCTCAATATTTGTGTGCGATAATTAAAGAATATGGAACTAGATATGCACCCCGCAAATATGTACAACAAAATTCCTTCACTTAATCATAATGACGCGAAGGGGAACTACATATACCTACGTACATACGAAAACCAATTGTAGAAAAATGTGTATAAGAGGAATAATATTATTTTAAGTGGTTCATCTCATCTTGAAATTATCATCCCCTTTCATATAATATTACAAGATGCATGGTAAAATTTGTAATATATAACTTAAATATCATCGTTTTCTTTCCCCCACACCTCCATTTAGTTTTTGTTGTATCCAATTTGATGTCAAAAGTTTTCTACTATCTACTGTGTTTTATAAGTTCTCTACCCCTATAACCAAAAAAAATAAAAATTTTGTTGTTTTATCTGTTTTCCTTCAAAGACGAACGTTAAGAAGAAAACAAGAAGTTTGGAAAAATCTTAACCAAACTACCATTATACTCGTATATTGTAATGCCATAATATAACTTTCAATAATAATCATAAAAATGGGAAAAGCATATTTTCATTTCCATCACTGGCATGGATTATCATCATCATCATCGTCTCCGTGGTGTTTTTTTTTTCACCCCGGATGAGATAAATTTGATTTTTTTTTTTTGGGGAGTTTATTTTTATACGAAACAAGATGTTGAATATTGGAAAATCTACTTAACTTTGCATTTTTATTAGTCTACCTACACTATATACTAGCGTATATTTTCCCTCCTCCTAAGCGATATCAAGATGATTGCAAAGTATTAAAGGTGCCAAAGTTCAAAAGTATAGTTAGCCTATTAATTTACGTTAGAAGGTTAGTTGTAGATAAAAAACAGCAACAACAAAAAGTTCGATATTATAAACAAACCTTGTAAATCCTTTAATTACAAAATCAATGTGTTAAATTTGATTTTTGTTTAGACTGATTGCCTGATAAGAATGACCGTGATAAAAAGTTTTTTACTTAGTGAGGCATAATGAAACAATTCAAACTTCTCACCAAAAACGAGTGGTAGACGTCGCTCGGAAATTACAGAATGAGTAGTAAATCTCCGGGTGGCCCCTGGCATGAGTCTGATGACTTTATGAAAATAGCCCTAATGAGATTTGCAACCGTTATTACCTCTTGAGGAATTTAAATCACGCCTTTATGGATTATTCCTTGAGTATTGTGATCGTTATCACCTTGCATTATTTCACCATGGAGTGGTTCGATGCTGGAGGGCATCTTGTGGAAATATCATCCGTTCAGTTTAGACGCATTGATGAAATGGAAGTATCAGGCTGAACTATCCTGTTCTCTGTCCGTCTTCTTCCAATAACGTAGTTGTAACTTTAAAATCGAATAATAGTCAAATAAAGGAAAATATTGCTTGGTTCTTGAGGACAGTCGAGATACTTTAGACAGCTTCCTTCCAAATAAACCGATACGTCGCTGTGAAACTTGTTCCACAAATCAAAAATATGCGTTAGCTATGAGTGAGACAAAATGTCAACGCTAATATTCCTTCAATTTCAGACAGTTGTTTTAGCGTCCGATATTTTGAAACATCACTTAAACAGCTTACCCATTTCGTAAGCATGTGAAATAATACAATTAAAATATTCATCAGGCAACACTATCCCATCCCAGTTTTTTACGTTTTTCTTTTATCATTACATACATGTAATACAAAAATTGTATTTTTCTCTAAAGTATATCACAATCGGCCAACTTCCAAATTGTGCCTTATAAAAATATCATTTTTTAACATTATGGCGTCTATCTCCATAGGACCTAGATGGAAACCATAATGTTCAAAAAATGATAATTTGATATGGAGCAATTTGGAATTTGGCCGATTTTGAGAATTGCCCCATATAGCTGGAAATGCGGTATTTATCAGAGATGGTCCCTACTACTGTTTACTCAAATAATGACAAAAGAGAAACGAAAAAAACTGGGATGTGTTGCCTGATGAACATTTTAATATTTTTCTGGGATGAAAACTGGGATAACTTCACATTCTTCATTTCTTGTGAATCGAGTATCTTACTGATGCTGCTGCTTAAAATGAATAATACTGTCGACTGTTTACACAAACTGACGGAGTGTAAATCATCTTGCATTTTATTTTCAAGCAGGTACCATATAGCTTAAGAAGCACCGACGTACCGAGAATTGACATAGTACAACTCATGTTGTTCATCTACACTGTTCGGACTGTAATTTGAATTCCACAGCAGCAACAGTAAAGTTTAAAAATTTTTCTTGCATTTTCCATTTTCTCCGCAAGCAGCACAGACGACTAAATGGGAATTTGGCGCAAGCACAAATTAATCGATTCTCACTTTTAGTGTGAATTGATTTTTTGATTTGCGAGTGTTACAAGTATAGGAGGTCGCCGCACCCACACAGTAGCGTGCCCCAAATCTAGACCAATTGGAATTGGTGTGGGGTTCAATGTAGTTAGTAAGGACATATTTTCCAACTTTTTTGTCTCTATTTGCTGCTGGCCTACATACCCTATAAGTTGTCTCGTTGAATTGCATTAATATTTTGTTTCTTCCGTTCAAGAAAATGCTCTCTAAAAATAGTTGGTTGAATTTGTAAGTTTCCTGGTTTTGCTGTCGAATTTGAATTCAGCTAGCCAGCTATTAAGGAGGCGGAGTCTACAGGCAATGATATACCGATTTGTGAAAGAATTTGTTCGATTTTGAAAACGTGTGTTTATGTCTATACACCACAAAAATCCATTTTAAAAATTAGTGTTATTGAGGCTCACCATCACCCGCCCTTTCATCAAACCACCAGGCATTGTTGGTTTGTCCTAGTTTTGCGGCTCTCCAAATAAACTGTGTTACAGTACTACAATCATTAGATACAGTCATTAGGATGTCACACGGAATATTATTAGATGGGTTCCTTTATCTGTTTGTGTTGGTTTATTTAGAAGCCTCATTATTGAAACGTAATTAATTATTTATTTAAAAAATCGAACCTTAGACATTTTCGCAAAAGTAAAACACACGCCCTCTTTTAAACCAAACCAAATATTTCAGCACTTAGCAGAAACACTATGTAGTAAATGTAGTACATATGCCCTAACGGGGATGTCACTATATCGACATATTATAGACACATTTGTTTTGATTGCATTACACAAACAAATGTATATTAACATGTATATGATGTGATAGCCGAGTTAGTAAGGTGATATAGTGGAGTGAAGAAGGGCTGGAGTTCGAATCTAAGCAAAGCCAACGAAAAAATTTTTTTTAGATGAAAAATTTTGAATTAGGGATAATCCGGGAAGATTAATCGGGATCGAGATCGCTACAAAAAAAAATTTAGTAAAATTCGTGGAAATAAAAAAAAATCAAGTTTTTGCTTAAAAAAAAAACATAGTCGGAAATTTGAAGAATCGAACTCCAAACCTTTCGCACACCACTCCTTCATCTCACCACCCAACCACTCATCTCTATTTTTCTACTCAGTTTTTCGTTTAAACACTGATAAATTCGGACTTGGCGAAAAATCGCTTACAAATTTTTGTTATTTTACCAGGCGAACAGAATTTAAAAAACAACGTAATTGTCAGCAACGTGACATTATTTTGTATCAAAGCGTGTCACTTGAAGTTATGTAACACTTGAACATACAAAAAAACATTCATATTCCTGACAATTCTACCTTCTTGTAATTTCTGTTCGCCTGTTAAAATGACAAAATTTTTTTGCGATTTTTGATGAAAAAAAAAAATTTTAATTTCTGCTCACCTGGTAAATAAAAATAAACTTTTTTTAATTAAAAAGGCAATCATAGATAGCTGTAGCACCCAAATAGAAAATTTGGAGCTTTTTATTACAAAAAAGGAATCCTTCAGCGCGAGGATCAAACTCTTACCAAAAGAGAGCAAAATAAAACCATAGAGGTCTCGAGTTCGATCCCCGCACCTGAAGAAATTTTTTTTTGTAATAAAAATCTCCAAATTTTCTATTTGGGTGGTTGCCAGAGCTATCTATGATTGCCTTTTTAGTTAAAAAAACTTTATTTTTATTTACCAGGTAAGCAGAAATTTAAATTTTTTTTTTTTTTTTTTTCATCAAAAATAGCAAAAAAATTTTGTCATTTTAACAGGCGAACAGAAATTACCAGAAGGTAGAATTGTCAGCAATATGACTTTATTTTGTATGTTCAAGTGTCACATAACTTGAAGTGGCACGCTTTGATACAAAATAATGTCACGTTGCTGACAATTACGTTGTTTTTTAAATTCTGTTCGCCTGGTAAAATAACAAAAATTTTTATGCGGTTTTCCACCAAGTATCAGTATTTAAACGAAAAATTGAGTAGAAATTATATAGAGATGGTAAGATGAAGGAGTGATGTGTGTTTGAAGTTCGATTCTTCAAACTTCCGACTTTTATTTATTTTTTTTTTAAGCAAAAATTTGATTTTTGTTTTATTTAAACGAATCTATTTGCACGAATACTTAGTATAACTAATCGGTAAGAAATGGCTGATCAGTTTTCAAATTAATAATTAATTTTTCAACTTTCCACGTTGCACGTAAATTTTTTTAAATTAAATTTTATTTTCGCAACTAATTTTCTGCGTTCCATTTACCATCTACTCCCAAGTACTTATTTGTACTTTGCCACGTCAAATGGAACGCAGCAAATATTCACAATTCAGAATATTAACGCGTCTACGGTTTAGTTAATTATCTTGTTGATAGATCACAATGCACGTTGTGTAAAAGTGTCGTGGATATTACGTGCAAGCGACCATAAGCGATTCTTTCTATTTTCCATGAAAATTCTCATTTATACCCGCAATATTTGCTGCGTTCCATTTAATGTGGCAAAGTACACACAAGTACTTCTGACTGCATGCAGCTACTCTTGCTAAATTTTATGAATAGTTTGCTTTTTGAATTTATGGCGACTTCGTTACAAGAATATTTAGTACAACTAATCGGTAAGAAATGGCTAATCAGTTTTCAACTTAATAATTAATTTTCCAACTTTCCATGTTGTACGTAAATTTTTTTAAATTAATTTTAATTTCAAATGGAACGCAGCAATTGTGTCACACTGCTATCGCGACGAAATATGTATCTGCTAACTAAATTCACCAAACTACCAAGTTGTTGTTATTAATGTCGGTGTCGACAGCTAGATGGCACGCCGCTCGGGAAAAAGATGAAAATAATAAATACGGGAGCTAAATGTTATGTCGTACTTCATTAATTAAAACGTCAACGATGTTTGACATATTTACTGCCTGCGGTAATGGCATGTTGACATTTGTTACATTATTGAAATATGAGAACTAAAATATACCCGTTACCTGATGAGTGGTACGCGACATTCATAGCTCTAGAATTTAATTCCTGAAATCCACGTTATTTTTAATTTCAACTTTAGAAATAAGCCAGGGACCGTGGCTACCGAGCATTTTACACCAAAAACAAATTTTCAAGTCAGTCGCAGCAAAACTTGATAAGGACTGATGGAGGCAGTTACACCATGACACGATATCAGAAATGAACATTATTCACTTCGAGACGAGATGAATCTGAACTTGAACCTAAACGTCAAGCGTAGAAAAGTCTTGTTGAACCAAAATTTGTAAGCTCAGCTTTAATTTAAATGAAATTGATGCTAATTCTTAGGATATTCCAAACAAATACCATGAATGTAAATAAGGGATTTCTGGTACTCATCACAGAACAAATGTACGTTGGAGAGGATCCAGTGTTAATTTCAGTAATGGTCATTTTATCAAGCAGTCCATGAATTAACAAACATAATATATCCACTCTTCCGCCAAGTCGGTTTTTGCCTCTTATACAGCAATTCAAAAGGGGAAAAAAGCGATGGATATCACTACGTTACCGAATCAGTGTAAATCGTCTAGTGTGTGTCAAAGATAAATGAAACACACACCTAGCTTTAAAAAACTTTATTAAAAATATTTTTTGTTGACCGATGAATTGTTCTAGCGTTGTATTTAAATCACGTATCGTATTTATCCCATGTTGGCCATGCCTACTACTAGCTTTCATTAATAAATTAAATTTCGTCCACAACTTCAGTTATAGGCTTATTGGTTGGGTTTTCGAATAACTGTAGCTCCAGTGCGTTGAACGTGTGGTATCGATCTTTTAAGACTTGTTGTCGACTAGTTATACCTTCGACACTGGTATTTTCTGTTATTGCTTCAGCAAACCGCAAAATGAGGCGCATTTGATTGTGAGCCCGATCACGCAACCGTTCTAATCTATCGGTCATAGTAATAAATTTAGATGCACTTCAATTTATTTTGCACTATGATTTGGACACGTGGTGTTTTAATTGTATATTGTTCGATAATTGGATAAAACTGTTTATTTTCACTTACATTTTCAATAGAAAATATTTTTTACGATTTTAAATTCATTTAACTGATATCAGTGGGAGGGATCCCGGGTTTCGACACCAAAAAATGTACTACAGTTCGCTACAACATTTATTATAAGTCGCGTGCTTTATTAATGAAAGCTAGTAGTACGCACGGCCAACATGGGATCAATACGACACATGATTTAAATACTACACTAGAACAATTCATGGGTTACCAAAAATCTATGAAGGTGTGAATATGTCTCAACACGTGCGACTCCCTAAAATTAATATTGAGCAGTTTTCGGGTAACTACAAAAACTGGGCATCTTTTCTTGATTTATTCAGGACGACACTCACAGAAAACAACTATGGAGATGCATGGGAAAAACTATGTAACAGGTACAAAAAAATGAAACCAATTGTCACTTGGCTGATTCAGGCATTTTTGGAGCAAAAGCCATGCGTACAAGCCAACGGAAATGATTTGCGTCACCTCACTGAGACGACAGACGAAATAATGCATGGACTCCGCGCACTAGGACCAAACGCTGAGATACGCACGCGATCCGTGGATTATTCAAGTTCTATTAAATAAACTTGACGACGTAACAAAACAAATGTGGGCAATCGAATCCGTTGGCAAAGATTTTCCAACTTTCGAAGCTATGCTACAATTCTTAAATAAAAGATGTGACGCGCTTGATATTTGTGGTGTAACAGGTTTACGTCGAAACATACATCAAAATCATTCGTCACTTCTTGTTCTAATGACACATTTCAGTGCATAGTCTGTAAGCAATCGCACCTGTTATTTCGATGCCCGGTATTTAAAAATCAAAATCTAGATGCTAGGTTAAAAATTGCTAACGAACAGAATTTATGTCGCAACTGTTTAAAACAGGGTCATTTAAGCGAAAAGTGTGTGTCTAAATCGTCGTGTCTTATTTGTAGTCAGCGCCTCCATACATTGCTCCATCCAGCGCAATCTGAAATACAGCCAGTTTCCAGCCATCATTATGTTTCACTGAATGAAAACTCAATTTCCAAACAAGATTCAAAATCCATGTTTGAACCAAATGTTACCGTTACCAATACCCAAGTTTTGCACACACTCTACAGCTCACCTACCACAGTACTTCCAACTACCATTGTATACCCAAAATAACGTACCGGTGAACTCCAGCCAATTCGAACACTGCTGGACTTAGGCTCTCAATCCACATTTGTGAGCGAATCCACTGCACAACGCCTAGGCCTACAGCGAAATCAAGCTTCTATATCTATTTACGGAATAGCATCTATCATATGACACATATGTCATGGAATGAGGTTCCGAAGAAGAGTGAGGCGAAGTATTTTCTACCACATCACGCTGTTATCAAGGCCAGCAGCAGTACCACAAAGTTAAGAGTCGTTTTCGATACCTCGTGCAAAACCAGTAAGCAGGTGTCTTTGAATGATATTTTCCAAATCGGTCCAAACATTCAAACAGACCTTTCTATTGTACAATTCTGCTAAAATTTCGGAAACATCCAATTGCACTAGTTGCCGACATCGAAAAAATGTATCGGAAAATCGATGTAACGATATTGTGGCGTAACAATCCCAATGAACAGCTAAACCGTACAAATTAAATACTGTAACATATGGCACTGCGTGTGCGCCTTTTCTAGTAGTAAAATCACTAAAAAAATCTACAGAGAATTACCAGTCATTATACCCCAAGGCGGCACACGTCATAATCAACAACGAATTCTACATTGATGACATGCTGACAGGATGTGAAGCTACTTAATGAACAGCTTGGGAAGATATTAAGTTCCAGCGGAATTAATCTACGGAAATGGAAATCTAACGCATACGAATTTTTGAACTCATTTCCAGTCCGCGATGTCCAAAACATTCTAAAATTAATTGAAGACGACACATCAATTAAAACGTTGTTTATAATATGGAATGTAGAAACAGATACATTTTCTTTCAAGGAGCACCAGAGCGACCGCAACATAAACTGGACAAAGCGAAGAATGATGTCAAATGCGTCGAAAGTATATGATCCCTTAGGGTGGCTTGCACCAACAATAACACTATTCAAAATGTTGAAGCAGAAAATTTGGCTTCATAAAATCGATTGGGATTCAAGTTAACCCAACAGCATCACAAATTCATGGTATTGAAGTCAATTAAAATTTCGCGGCGGCTGATAACATTATGTTACCCAAAACAACTTTAGCTACATGCTTTTTGTGATGCCTCGGAAGCGACAATCAACGAAAATGGCGAAGTTACCGAAACAAACAGATATCATTACCTCTATTGGAACTTTGCTGGCAGTTCTGCTTTTACAAGTCAGTCAAATTCTGTAAAGAGGCTCTATCATATGATGGAATGTGCGCATGGACAGATTCGATGGTCGTCCTTCATTGGTTATCGGACGTTCCTCGACGATGGAAAAGCTTCATTGGCAATAGAACTGCAACAATTCTAGAAACAGTTATGAAGCGGAATACGTAATCCTTCGCAACGTCCAGCAAAGAGTATGCAAAGATGAAATGTCAATACTTACGAAATCATCACTGCCTACAAAACATCATTTATCATCGCTTGACCAATTTGTGGATACAAATGGACTGCTACGAGTAGGAGGGCGACTTAGCAAATCATCGCTACCTTAAGCGACTAAGAACCCAATAATTTTGCTCACAAACAATATGGTTTGCGACAAAATAATCCATGATATTCATGTGAAATACATGCATGCTGCTAGTTCATTAACGTTGAGCATAATTCGGAGCAAGTACTGGATGATAGGAGCACGATATATCCTGCATCATAAATAGGGTGAATAGTGAGCGGTTCATAGCAGAACTAAAAAATGGGAGACAAGGCATTGAAGACACAGCGAAAGGGAGCGGTAGAGCCGCAACGGTGGAACAGGTTTCGGCCACTATGTGTCTAGTAGATACAGCCTGCAAGGTCGCTATGCCGCAGACGAAACCCAGACACGGTAAGCCATCTAAGTACTGGTGAACGTCGGATATAGCGGAATTAAGAAGGAAATGCTTTGCACTACGGCGAAAGGCCCAACGCACGGCCAACCAAGCCGAAGTCTATCAAGGTTCTGCAGCGCATAGGTGTGCAAGGAAGCAGCTACGATACGCTATTAATAAGAGCAAGATCAGCTGCTGGAGAAACCTTGTGGATGATATCGATAGGGATCCTTGGGGACTAGGCTATAAAATAGTCCCACGGAAGTTTGGAGCGCAGAAGCCTACCCAAGTAATGGATTGTCTTACTATGGAGAAGATTGTCCGTACCCTCTTCCCTAACCAGCCGCAACGGGATGAAATCGTTTTGCTCAGAATATAGAGGCCCCGCTTTTCTCGGAGCAAGAACTGGAAAGAACTGTTCTGTCAATGAAGAACAAAATGGCCCCTGGACCAGATGGAATACCCAGCGAGATCCTAAAGATAGTATGACGGGAAGACCCAAACTTGCTGCTACGTATGTACAACTCGTGCCTTCGTAAAGGAGTGTTCAGAACGCGGTGGAAGAGAGCGAGGTTAGCACTTATTAGTAAAGGTAAAGGGGATCCAGAGCTGCCCTCATCATATCGACCATTATGTATGCTCGACACAACGGGGAAAGTAATGGAGAAACAAATAAGAGCAAGACTGATTGACGCGGTCCGAGCCGCTGGTGACCTTTCACCATGACAATATGGCTTCAGTAACGGAGGCAGTACGTAGAGCTGAAAACCAAAACCATTTTACAAGGCGCATTGTGCTATTAGTGACGCTCGACGTAAAAAATGCCTTCAACTCAGCAAGATGGAGCGATATGCTTGACGCGCTAGACCACAGCTTCCACATCCCGATGTACCTGCTGAGAACCCTAAATGATTACCTAAAGGACCGTATACTTCTTTATGAAACCGAGGACGGTCAAAGGAGTTTGACGATTACAAGAGGAGTTGCGCAGGGATCAATTCTAGGACCCGACCTTTGGAACGCATACTATGACAGCCTCCTGCGAGAGGAAATGCCGGACGAAACAAGCTTAGTAGGATACACGGACGACATTGCAGTACTAGTCGCTGCTCGTGATTCCAAGCAGGGACAGTGGAAATTAAACCAGGTAATGCGCACTGTAAATCGCTGGATGAAAGCTCATGTACTATTCCTGACTTATAGCAAAACGGAGATAGCTGTGCTGACAAAAGAACGGATACAAACTGCTTTCCCAATGTGCGTCGGCGAGCAAGTCATAGAGACAGCCCCGACAGTTAAATCTCTGGGAATCATTATTGACGCAAAGTTGAGCTTTTTAGAGCAGATCAAGCAGACAGCGAATAAGGCGGCAAGAGAACTATCAGCCCTAAGCAGGCTCATGGCTAACACCAGCGGCCCAAGGGCAAGCAAACGGCGCCTTTTAATGTCAGTGGCCCAGTCAGTTCTACTATGGGGGCGAGTAGAAGAGACAGCAGAGACGCAACGATTTCAACAACAACGTCAAGCAACACTACCTACAGTTAGTACAAATTTGGGTGACCGCATGGGAACATGATGATGGAACGAAATATCGGCCCCCCCCCCCTTCACAACCGCCGATGGAACAAATGGTGGAGAGAATAATAATAGTTGTTTACAGCTTTTCAGAAAAAAGAGCTTGCGGCACCAGGAAAATTTGTGTTGTCATTGTGTCTTCTTACAGGTTGGAGCAGAATATGAACTTTAAATTGTATTGTCATGTGTTAATTTACTAAAAAATATATTACTAACAAATTTTACTAAATATCAACTACTTAGGTGTCTGGAACCGGGTTTTTGGTCTTTGTTGCTAACATTCCTTTCCCATCCCTCGATCTTGTTATATGTAAAAAGGTGTACGACGGCAGCCTGGCCAGGGGCGGCGGATATCATCATACTATTAAGCCTTTCTTTACGGGGTTTGGCTTCATGAAATGGTGTGGTGACATGGGTAGTATAGTGGTGTATTTGCTTAATGCTTGATCGTACATCGCAAGAAACTAGCGTATTTGGAGGAAAGAGCTCGAACTATGGAGCGCTGGCAGGCAAAATGGGAGCGCGAAACCACGGGAAGATGAACTGCAAGGCTGATCCCAAGAGTAAGTGAGTGGACCGAACGCCAGCACGGCGAGGTCGACTACTACATAAGTCAGTTCCTGAGTGGGCATGGCTATTTTAGGAAATACCTACACACAATTGGGATGGCAGATTCCCAGGAGTGTATCTACTGCCCAGGTTTAGTGGACGATGTGGAACATACCTTCTTCCAATGTGGAAACTGGGCCGAGCAAAGAAGAGGGGTGCAGGAGGCAGCAGGCTTGTGGTCCTCAGATACCGCAGCTGAATATTTGCTTCGCGAGGAAGAATCGTGGAGGAGGATGAAAGTTTTTGCGGAGGAAACTTGAAATCCAAAAAATTCGACCTATATAGAAGTGTCTAGTTGATAGGAGTGCTCTAGCAGAGCTGCAAAATATAATGTGGCAAACAGTTCCAGACCAGATCGGAAGAAGGGAAGGGGTTTTTAGTCGGTAGTCCGGCAACGGGAGTCCGACACTCCGTGCGTAAATGCATTTTTACCTACTCCACCACAAAAAAAAATAAAAAAAAAATATCCTGCATCATATGCACCCGCTACAGATATACCAGTACGGTGTATCTAAAGCCGCCCCATTCTCAAAAACCGGTTTAGCTTAGAAAGCGGAAAAATTCTCCTGCAAAGAAGGCGTGTGTGGACTGTGGGGGTCTTTGTACGCCTAGTGGTCAAAGCATTACATTTAGAAGTTGTAAGCAGTCTTGATACTGATTCATTCCTGGCTGCACTAAACAAATTTGGTACGACAATGGATCCAAATTTATTGGTGCTAATAGAGAACTGCAACAACCGAAATACTAAATCGTAACTCAAATAAACAAAAGTTTGAAATCGGCGACCTTCTCCTTAAAAGGGAGGACAATTATAGTATACCGCAGTCAATGGATACGTGACAGAATTTTGGCCGTTCATCCTGGAAACGATGGCGTTACACGGGTAGTAACTTTAAAAACACAAAGCAGTGAAATTCGAGTTAATTATTGAGAAATAAAATTCCTAAAGGTGTGGGAGTATGTTTGGCAAAGATAAATGAAACACACACTTAGCTTTAAAAAACTTTACTAACAATAATTTTTTGTTGATACTCCCTGTACATCTGAAATAAACAAAACTATTTTATTGTATACTATAATATAATTTAATATTACATAAATTCACTAGTAACCTAAAAATATGTAAATATTAATTATTAAGTTTATTTTTATCTATTATTATACTTAACTTTCTGAATTTAAATTACTGTAACTTTGAAAATTGTACAGATTAGCCGTAAACATCTTGCTCTCTATTTGTAATAGATTATAGTCAATTACAAATGCCATAATTGCGAAAATTTTGAATATTACTATAAATTAACTTTTTTTAAATTTAAGCAAAAAAGCTAACATAAGTTGGACGAAAGCTAACATCTCTTGAAAAGGTCATTCATCTCGAAAAGGTTGACGTCTAAAATTAAATATATATATATATAATATATATATATATACTCGTATATATATATATTTGATAGAAATCATTTTTTAACTCTTGCCTTAATTTTTTTAACTCTAGTGGCTAAATTATAAATTATCTTGTTGGCAACACAAAAAGAAATTTAGGATTTTGCCAATGTGTCATTCACTTATGTATATGTCTTCATTATCAAAACTTACATTTTACCATAGTGTCAGGTGTTCTACGAATTAAAACTCTAAGTTTACTTATTAATTTAAAATTAATGATGTGAATTATAATATCGACGACAACGGTTTATATCCTTTAATTTATTAGTGTATGGGCAATGTTAAAACTTTCCTGGTCTTCAAACAAGATTTTGCTAGATCATCACACCGATCCCTTTGCAATCCAATGCCCTTAAGGTGAGTTTCTAAACAAACTCAAAACCTTAATTAAAATAAAAATAAAACAATTCATAACATAACTCAATTTAAATTTTTGTAATAAAAATTTGCCATATTTGCAATTATGTATGTTCATATTTCTCAAAAGTTGGTAAATGAATTTTTTTTTTCTTAAACACACTCATCTTATACAAACCGAGTAAAGAAAAACAAAAAAAGAAAATTTGAAAATTAAAATAATAATTTAATATCAAACCAAATTTATACTCAATTAAACAATTTATTTTGGAAAATAAATAAAAGAAAAAAGAAAATTTGAAACAAAAACGTTATTGTAGATAGAATGAATCGGGTTTCCTCTTCTTTTCCGCTTTGCTCCGTCTGTGTTTGTTTTATTTTCCGTTTTCCTTAAGAGAAAATTAAAACATTCAAATGTATTTTATCATGTAATAGGAATGAACAGAAACATTTTTACATTTTTATTATACTTTTCATTCTTATGGAGTATTTTAAATAGATAAAACAGATGGCATCATAATGTCGTTTGCACTAAAAATATTGGTCGAATTTTTCTAAACAGTTTCTGGTTTGAAAGTATCAGAAACTAGATTAAACATCACTTTCCTAATGGTCTTGTTTCACTCAATGCATATTTTATATTTTACTAGCTGACTCGGCAAACGTTGTTCTGCTATATAAATTATTTCTAGTAAATATTTTGGTTGTTAAATAAATAATAACGAATGTATTGTAAGTGTGTGGGGAAGGGATCTATGACAGAAATAGGAATGGAGCGCCGAAGACGATGACTGCCGATAAAAACAAAAAACACCAACCATTTATTTTCTCAATTCAATGTATTTCATTAACGTAACGAACATATCATTGTTTGATCTCTTAAAAGTTAAATGTAAAATAAAAGTATGATATAAAATTATTATTTCAAATTTTTTTTATATGTAGTTTTGGATCCGCAATTGATTCGCTGCCGCGGATTCTATAATCGACCTGATGAATACTAATTTCGAAGAGCAATTGAGTGTACGATATTTTTTTGTCAGTCCGTCTTTAGCCAACACAAGGCCAATGCCACGTACAATTGTCCGTGTGAAAAACATGATGTGCCCAAATCTAAGTCGCAAACAGACATCGTTTGGCCTTGTGACTTATTGATTGTCATTGCGAATGCCAATCTAATAAGAAATTGAACGCGTTTGAATTCAATTGACATGTCTGTGGGAATCATTGGAATTTGTGGAAGCAAAACATTTTCGGCTCGGAATTTGCTATTTAAAATGGTGGTTGCATTGCTTCGATAATGTTTTTCATCAGTTTTTTAATTATCAATCGCGTGCCATTGCAAAGCCGTGATGGGTTCAAGTTCTGAAGTAAAATAACCGGAGATCCAACTTTCAGTCGTAGAAGGTGTGGTCGCATGCCTGGCAAACCCATTGAGTTCAAACACTCTGTTGAAGTTTAAATCGTCGACGACCACATTTGTTACTGCTAAAATGGCTCTTTTTGTCAGCCACGCATGATTTATGTATTGTATGCGTACATCGGGAAATATGCGGTCAATGAGAGCATTTTGCGAATCAACGATTGTGCAGAAATTAGTGAGTAATTTTATGAATTCAGTATTTTCATAAACAGCCATTTTTCCATCACCGATATCTAACAATTGGTTCGAGAATATGTCAATGGATGGATCTTGTAGCAATTGGACGCGAATGTTTTTTTTTAGCTGGGCTTTTTCAACATTACGCCACAGTGGCAACGATTTCAAGGAAGCGTTGATCTCATCAGCGTTCCATTGAACGTGGAATGACAGGAAGTGTTTGTCTGAAATCACCTGAAAAGAGTAACAGAGTGCCGCCGAATAGTTTGTCGTTGTTTTTTTATATTTTTGAGTGTTCTGTTCAAAGCCTCAGGGGAATGTTTGTGTGTCATAGTGCATTCATCCCAGATGATAATTTTGCATTGTTTCAGCACTGTGGCCATGGACGATTCTTTGATAATGAGCTGTTCTCCCTTCATCCAAAAAAGTTGCTGCAATGCTAGATGATGCAACGGCCAATGCGATACCATTATTTGATGGTATTTCGGCGAGAATTAGCCAAATGAGAAATGTTTTGCCAGTTCCACCTGGTGCATCCAAAAAAAAGAATCCACCTTTCAGCATAATGAGGTCGTAAATAATTTTTTGTTCGTGAGTCAGTAGTGGGACATTGCTAGTATTGTAACAATCACTGCCATTTCTGTAGTATCGTACTGCAGTTCACGATTCATTTTAGTGTACATTAAATCAGATGCACTTCGATTTTGGCGAACCTATACCGAAATGACTGAGTGATAAATTAGCAATAGAATAGTAGACGAATTTGTGTTGCTGTACAGCCTAATGCTGCTTCAGCAAGCATATCGTCCCAGTGATTGTCGTCTTCAAGCAATCCAAATGCAAGACATGCATCTTAATATGTTGGATACTGTTGTCCATTCACTTTGCGAATATATTGAAATGACAATGGGCCGGTGACATTAACCAACAACAGTCGCCGATGGAAGCACTCAATCTACCTTGGAGTGACTGTATATACTCGGCCCAAAATGTTTGATTTGAATAGGCCGGGGGACACATCAGCTGGTGTGCCTTGCTTGCGGGGCGTCCATTTTTTTTAATTCCATGTTAAATAGCGTGTTACTTCGGAATAGAGTACTGTTCGTGCAAAGGCACCGAAAGTATCCGCACGATTACACAATTCGAAAAATTCCGTGAGTGTAGTTTTTGGTGGATTTATGGCACGCTCAATAGCTGTCTCGTTGGTGAAAAATACGCGCTGCCCGTTTTCAAGATGGATGGCTAAATGTATAACTGCTGGGCCCCGTTCATGAATTTTGGAAACCAAAGATACGCCAGACAGCTTCATTGGAGCTGATGTTTTGGCCAATTTGGTAGCGCATTATTTCGTCGTTGTCATTCAATCGAGGAGCATTAAGATCGGTATTTTGAATTTGAAGCACAGCCATATCACTGCCTTTATTCACATACTTACAGATGTATTTGATCCTCTTCTCCGAACTGCAGCATTGAATGTTTTTCCCAGCAGAGGCAAATATGGTACCACCCAACGATTGTTAATGTCAATGTCTGCGTTGTTGTTATTTAGCGTAAATGATTGTCCACCCTTATCAGAATTTCTTCGACGATATATTGGATATCCGTCGACATTTGTGATCGTGTCGTTGGTGAAATCTTTAGGAAAATGCTTTGGACATTTTCCAATTGCCATGCAAGGTGATAAACGATTCAGATCACCGCATGGGCTCGATTTCCTCAGGGCCTATTTTGTCGACTAACCAAATCAAAATGTGTGCATAAGGTAAACCTTGCTTTTGCAATTCAACCGAATACATCCAGCAACGTGTGGGACCGATTACTTGTAATTTTGTAATGAAACTCATTCAAGACTTCAATTTTTGTTTGAACACACGTGCTGTAATGTCATGACGATGTATTTCATTTTGGCCTGGCAATAGCAAAGATGTAATCTCCTGCCACTTTGGATTACATGTAAACGTGATAAATAAACACGGTCGTCCGTGCTCGCACACGAAAGTCATAGTATCCTATATGTATTCTTGCATATGACGTGGACTGCCTACGTACGATGATGGTAGAATGATAGAGCTACCAATTTCCAGTGTGTTGGAGTTGGCCATGATAGCGTCTCGCAAGTGAATGTATTCTTCCGTACGCGGCTTCTGTTGATTGTATCATAGGAATCGCAGTCGTTCACTCTCTACCTTCGCGTATATGTTCACCATGAATTGTTGGCACAGCTCATGACATCGCAGAATGACGTTGTCGTGAACGCGTCGAATCATCATAAAATACGCATAAAAATCCATCGAGCTCACTTTCTTGTTTGTTTCGGCTCCTGATGTAACAACATATTCATAAATATTAATTCAAAATGAGTAATGATGTTCATAATGAATGAATTACCTGTGGTGGGATCTCATTGTTTAATGTTTATGCAATATCCGGCTTGTACTTTCCAGAAAATTAGCGGATATTGGAGAGCGTCGTATGAACGGTGTGTGTCGGCGATGAACTCCAGTGCGGTTGCAAACCATAATTCCAGCAACGTCGTCAACAACAGGCGCATTGAATCTACGCACGTGCTCTCCAGCTGGTGTTTTAGCAGGATTGATCACAATAGCGTGATTGTCCCTTTGCAATTTGTCCATGTGTGATTTGAACATTTTCAATAATTCATTGTGCTCATTCAATAGGGCGTCCAGTTCGCCGACGATGCACCTGGCATTAGGCGAATTGAGGTTATTGTAGCCGCAACGTGCATCCACACGATTGATGTCCTCACCGCCCATGAAGTAGATTTGTAATAATTTATATGGTTCGTTTGGCATTGGCAGCAATGAGCTTACTTTGTGGTAGACTTGGCCTTTGATTTTGAATGTTGAATTGAATTGCTGGCCATTTGCCGCCGTATTGTGAACTATTTCTGTTACTCCGAACGAAGTCATTTGGAATCATGAAATGAATGTGCGAATCGACTTTAGGAACAGGTTTGAATCTCGATCCGTGCCGATAAGCAAGCCGTTCAAAGGCTCTGGTGGTGTCTCAATTTCTGGTAGTTGCACTTTTCCTGATGCGCGATACATTCCGGCTGACTCATGTTTTAGTTTGAGCGCATAACAATGGGGGCATCCTTTGTCCATAGCACTAATCACCACTTTCGGATGAGCGAAAAATTCAATAACTGGCTCGTACTCGAATGTGACACGAAGGAACAAAGCGGATGTAAATGTTGGCGTTGTCGGTCATTTGCTCTGCGTGTGTTAACTACGAACCGGCGTGCTTGCCTCTGTTCCAATTGTCGTTGTTGATTTTGTTCAGCTCGTGCCTCTTGTGATTGAGACGCACGCAATTGCAAAATGCTCATACGCACATTTTCGTTATCTTGTTGCATTTGTTCGTCAGTTCTTCTGCTCTACTATTTCGCATGTTTGTTGCTTTGTTCGTTCAACGGCCCAAATGGGCTCTTTTGCGTCTTGCTGGCATTGTTCACTGTAAAACACACACACAAATAGACAAAATTGTTGTACTTACTGATGAAAAACGGTATACCGATAATGTATTTATTCTTTTAATATTTTACCAACCTTTTTATAATCATGAAACGTATATATTTCTTATAAATTAAAATAAATCGTACTAAATTTTGCACGCACTGCGTTGTGATACATAACAAATATAGAATGAAATGTCAAAACGATGCGACACATTTTGAAATTTTGAAATTTTGAAATAATTTCGTTATGTTTGAAATACGAACGACGGTTAAATTATTTGGATATTGTTCACACAAAAATACCAAATTCGCGAGTAAAAAATGGGAGGGTGGGGGTAGGAGGGTAAAATTTTGGGCCTTTAGGTATTTTTTTAAGCCAAATCAAAAAAAAAAAATAGGAAAACAAATTTTTGTCAAAAAAATACTAATAGCAAACAAAATTTCTGGATAAGGACACCCTAATAACCTAGCGGTATGAAATATACTTTATGACCTATTCTCATACCTACCAAATATACATAAAAAATTTCATGAAATTTGGTCGAGTCATTTCGGAGGATTGCGACCACAAATACCGTGACGCGAGATATTTTTATATTTTAAAACATTTTTAAATGGCTAACAACTGAAAAGTAACACTAATTTCTTATTGGAAGGATTAAAACAAGAGTCGTACAGAACTAAGCTCTAACGGAAGATATTTAAATATGTATTGTTTATTTAAATATGTCTGGCTTTAGGATCGGGTCCCCATAGCCGACCCAAGTGTTTCTAAATTGTTTATGTAATTGTAATTGTGATTGTAATTGAAATTGTAATGGTAATGGTAATGGTAATGGTAATGGTAATGGTAATGGTAATGGTAATGGTAATGGTAATGGTAATGGTAATGGTAATGGTAATGGTAATGGTAATGGTAATGGTAATGGTAATGGTAATGGTAATGGTAATGGTAATGGTAATGGTAATGGTAATGGTAATGGTAATGGTAATGGTAATGGTAATGGTAATGGTAATGGTAATGGTAATGGTAATGGTAATGGTAATGGTAATGGTAATGGTAATGGTAATGGTAATGGTAATGGTAATGGTAATGGTAATGGTAATGGTAATGGTAATGGTAATGGTAATGGTAATGGTAATGGTAATGGTAATGGTAATGGTAATGGTAATGGTAATGGTAATGGTAATGGTAATGGTAATGGTAATGGTAATGGTAATGGTAATGGTAATGGTAATGGTAATGGTAATGGTAATGGTAATGGTAATGGTAATGGTAATGGTAATGGTAATGGTAATGGTAATGGTAATGGTAATGGTAATGGTAATGGTAATGGTAATGTTAATGGTAATGATAATGGTAATGGTAATTGTGATTGTGATTCTAATTTTTCGTGACACCAGCTACATACCCCTATATAAATTCATAATATTGTTAGGCTTGTTTAACATGGCAACTATCTATTTTTATTCTTTCGTGTAATTGATGTCTGTTTGTATTAAGTTTCTGAAGGCGCAGTTCCATCTACCAACAATTATTTTAGAAGCTTCAGTTTGGTGTTGTTATATAATTCATCATAATATTTGCTTTGGTTAGGTTAGGTTAAGTTAAGGTGGCTTAACATTTTGAGCTGTTAACAAAGCGCTGGATACTCCTGACGTCCATCCTACAGAGGTTCGTCAGGTCCTTTAAGAAGGGTGTCCCTAGAACCTTTTGTCTGTTTCGGTCCAGACGAGGGCAGGTGCAAATGAGATGAAGTAATGTCTGTTTCTTCTCTTCGTCCTCGCAACTACGACAGTAGTCATGTCTATTTGCGTGCCTTCCTATGAGACAGTGCCCCGTAATAACTCCAACAACCACACTGATCAGACTTCGCTGAAGTAAGATCAGCTGTTTGGGTCTCACCAAGTACAACTTTGGCCAGACCTGCAGAGTTTGTGATTTTTGACCATCTGTCATTCGTCAGCTTGCTAGCTTCTTCCTGCAGCAGCAATTTGCATACCGCAAGAGGCATTTTAATATCCTTTGTGCTATCTGAAAAGTGGTCGTTGTACTACGTCGAGCCAGTTCATCGGCGTTTATATTCCCTGTACTTATGAAATGTCCTGGCCCCCCTAAAATTTTGATGTTGAACTGATCTGTCATCTCGTTAAGAGGTGAGAAACAGTTCTGGACTACTTTCGACGTGAGGAGGTGTGAATAACGTGCTTTAATGGCAGCCTGACTCAACCAGTCTACGACTTCCTTTATGGCAGTTACCTCAACTTAAAAAATGCTACAGTAGTCGAGGGGACGGAAGGAGAGATTTAACAGAAGTTCCTTGCAAAACACTCCAGCCCCGAATTTTCCGTCCTGTTTTGAACCATCAGTAAAGAAGTTTATAATTCCGGGTTCCAAAACTGCACCCATCATCCAGTCCTCCTTGGATGGGATCCTAGTCCGGATATTTATGTCAAATGATAGTGACGGGACAGTATAGTGGTGGTCTTGGAAATTTGTTTGTTGCACAAAATAGACGAGTGCGTTGTATTATTGCAAGTCCATATTGAGATGGATTTCAGTTGTAAGGCAGTATAAGCTGACAACTGTTTGCCCAAGGCATGGGTGGATGTGCTCCTCAGTGTACCACTATACCGCAGAGAGATTGTTCTCTAAACTTTTGTCAACAGTTTTTAGTTGACAGTTTTGTCCAGAGCAGCCCACCAAACTATTACCCCATACAAGAATATGGGTCTGACTACTGCGGTTTAAGCCAATGTTCGATGTGGGGCTCCCGCCCCATCCTGCCTCAATGGCATTTTTGCAAGAGTATAGCGCTACCGTAGCTTTAGTTAACCCCCCCTCCCCCCCCTCCAAAATATTTGGTTTCCAATTTAATTTGCTAAACAAACCGAGACCCAGAAACTTTGCTTCAACAGTAAAAGTCAAGCTGAACCTATTTTAAGTGTGATGATTGATATTAGGAAGTTTATATTTCCTAGAGAAGAGAACCAATTCGGTTTTGTGTGGATTGACATTCAATGCACAGCCATTGGCCCATAATGAAAGAATGTCCAGGGCATTTTGAATACGCTCCACAGAAAAGTCCTCTAAAGACGAGCTACTAAACACCGCGGTAGTGTTTGAAGCTGAGTTCGAAGCCTTCAGCTTGTCCGCGTCCTTCTTGTACACCTTGAGTCTGACTGCACTGAAACCATAGTTGATTAAACCGTTCGTTTCCTCTAGTGAAGTCTATGACTCCCTGTTTAAGATGATAACAGCTTACCTACAGTCAGCCTTTGTCTCCTCGAGCTTGGCAATTTTTCAGTAAGGGTTCCAACCTGGATTTGGATTACAAGGCTCCGAAGGGATGTACACGCTAGTTTTTGGTCTGCAGATAATCTCCCTATCAATAACAGGAAGGCTAACTCCGGACCATACCTCGCCAAGTCCTCCCTCTGCCTTCTTATAAAGCAGCAGGGACCTTTGATTTGCACAAGCAGTCAGTTTCACCTGATTCCTGTGCAAGCCCCCATTCCGACAAATCGGAGCAGATCCTGGATTTTGCGACAGAACTTTCGGTAGGTGGTGGCTAAGGCCCCTTCCACCTTCCTCCAATTGGCAAGCGTGATACTGCCATCCTCTTGGGATTGATCAATAACTGCCATAACTAGCTGATCCTTGATGACCTCTTTAAAAGACCTCATAGCGGTGGCATAGAGCTGCGTTCTCTTTGCGATCGTAGGACTTTCCTCCTGACATTTGATTCTTTTAAGCTGTGAGCCATCTGAACGACCTCCCAACTTTTTCTCGGTGACTTTTATTGGTGTTTATTGATCTAACCCAGGGCCCTCCAGGCCTTCCTCCTAGTATTATAGGTTCGTTTTGAGGAACCAGCTTCATTCGTGTTATGGTTCCGCTATGTATTTGTATACTCAGATTTGGTGACCCGAGTGGAGGGACCAGCCTCCAGCTTATGTCCCGTCGTTTATTAGTGGACTTAGAGGCAGGCCTAAGGACCCGAGTCTCGTTGTCCACATTTTCCGGATTTTTTTAGCGAGCTGGACTCTTTTTGTTGTTTTTTTTTGTTATTGGGATTTATGATTGGTCCCACGAGTAGCGAAGAAAGAACTCTCCATCTGTGTAGAGATCCGCAGTACACAGATAAGGCTACTTGATCCGAAGGGCGCCAAATATCCGGATCCACCGTTAGCGACTGAGCTAGTTTTAAAGCTGGGGCCCCAGTCTGATCGATTATTGGCACGGTACGAATAACACCTTAATCCAGCCCAGCGATTTGTTTAAGGTTGACTTCTATAGCGCCTTGTTTTAGCCTAGGAGCCAAACAATCAGCAATTTAGTTAGCAGTGGTCACCACGTACAGGTAACACGACCACTTGTGGAAGCTGTAAGTTAGGGAGCTGACAACAAGTGCCAACTTGAATCCCCCGAGCAACTTCACACCTGACTACCATATTTACCTAAATGTTATCTATATATAATTTGCTGTCACGACACGCCCTACTGTTCTTCTTCAGTATAATTTTAAATTTGGATAAATTCTCGGTCATTTTATTGGTATGGTCCTGTAAGTTGTCAAGAATTTCATGATGCTCGTTCCAGCACTTATATATGTGAGTTCAAATAGAACCCAGAGGACAAACCACATTTTAGAATACTTAAGGAATCCCGATAATTTAGCCTCTGCCGCAGCAATGTGAACTACATATGACCGAAGTGACCTCAACTAATTTTCAAATCATTTGATCAAAAGAAGATTGGACCGACTTAAGTTGAATTTGCTGGAGTAAATCAAGCCTTAATCCTATCCAAATGTCTTTTCCAATTGAATGGAAAGAATTGCCACTTGGCGATGATAATGATTATTGCGACTCCATTACGTGATGTTATAAAATTTGATTACTCGAAATGTACAAAATTTTTCAATCATTGGAAAATATACATAAGCACAATATCTTTCAGACCCAATTCAAATAACAACGAAAATTCTTAACTTTGCCATAAATAAAGGAGGGGGGGGGAAGGTTAAAAGGAGCGGCGCCACTAACCCTTTCGTGAAGCGGGCACTCTTGTATTAGTTTGACTTTATGTATTTATTTATTTAATACATTACGTACAGTGGTATACAATCGGCAATAAAATGCCTATAAGGTGTTGAGCTCACGTCTAAACGAATCTTTAGTCAAATTAAAATCAAAAACATCGTATGAGTAATTGAAAAGTCGAAACGTGGTCAAGGCTGGCTCCGAAAGTTGATATTTTGTTGAGCCAGAATCGATTAGTAAAAAACCATCACGACGACGCAGACAACGTTCAGGAGCATAAATATTGAGGCGTGCGAGTAATTCAGCACAATCAATACAATACAAAAAAATGTCGCGAACAAATAAAACGCAAGCCGCCACCCGACGCTGTTCTAATCGCTGTAATCAGCGGAATAGCATAATTATTCATGGATGGTGTACTGCGAAGTGCGTATAAAACAAATTGCTTCTGAACGCTTTCAATTCTATCAGAATGGCACTTATAAAAAGGAGACCAAACCTGCGAGGCGTACTCTAGCGGAGAACGGACAAAGGCAACATACAACGACTTTAGGGTAAGCGGGTCACAAAAGTCCCTGTAGTTGCGCTTAATGAAACCCAACATCATATAAGCCTTTGCTATAACAGAATCAATGTTCCTCACAAACGTCAGATCTGTAGAAAATATTACCCCAAGATGGGACATATACTCTACCCTTTCCACGACTCAATTAAACAGCGAATACCCATGCAATACAGGAGAGCGAATGCGATAGAAAAAATAGTTTTACATTTAGCTATATTCAGGGATAATTTGTTGTTAGCCGACCAGAAACAAAATGCGTCTAACCCCTTTGCAACCTAAGACAGTCAGATACACTACAAATTGGTGCAAATATTTTCAAGTCGTCGGCATACAGCAGGGACTGCACGAACTCAAAGCACTGAACAACATCATTAATAAATAGTGAAAAAAGAAGAGGTCCAATATGACTTCTCTGTGGGACACCTGAGGTAACTCGAAATAAAACTGAGGACGAGTCATAGATCTTTACATACTGCCATCGATTCGAAAGATAAGATTTAAGCCACTTTAAAAGCTTATTGATAAGTATCGAACGATCAATCTTATCAAAAGCCTTTGAGAAGTCCGTGTACACAACATCCAGCTGTTGCCTGATTGCAATACTGCTATGTAAGTGACCACAAAAAGAAATCAGAGAAGAACAGCTAAACCATCTGCACAGTTTTTCATAAGGATGGTTGGAATGCCGTCATGTCCTGAGCCCTTATTCACATCAAGTCGCGCCAAACTATCGGAGATCTCATCTATAGAAAGCCTCGTGTAGTGCAATGAAACCGATTTTTCGTTACATTAGATCAATTAAAGAAACAATTTGATACTTGATTACATTGATTAGTTAACTTAACGTTAAAATCTGGTTTAAACTGAAGCACAATAATATCTCTGTTTAATCCATTACACAAAACCTAGAGCCGGCGGCACAACCTTTGAATAAATAATTTAATGCAGTAAAAGTCAAAATTTGCTATTATCCTTTTTTAAATAATTAGGGTTTCTCTCACCACTCAACTAACTGATTACAACAAAAAAAAATTCTTTTGACTCCTTTTAGTCCTTTATAGAAGGAGTTACCAAATTTATTAGATTTATATTGAGAATTGGTCGGCCTAAACCGTAAAATAGATGCAGATTGTTTTATGATGAAATCACTAAAATCTATGACGCATAAGTCATTTTGTTATTTTTGTTAAAAATGCTACAAACTAGGGGCGTCAGAAAATTTTTCCAGCCTCTAAAATAAATATTTGACGCTAAATAATTTTTTTGTTCTAACTCTACCTACGGTAATCTTGACCAGTTTAAACCTTTAAAACAATAAATTTTCACAATTTTTCTCTGTATAGGGACGATATATAAGAACCTCAACATTAAATGGATTTTTAAACGTATTTGAACAGTGATAAAGTAATTATGGAGCAAGAGAGAGTATTAATTGAATGCAAGCCAGCAACTCTCCGGCTGATGAAAGATGGTAATTTAATTTAATAATTTTAATTAATAAAATTTATGATAATACTTCCATAATTATTAATTTATTTTCAGATCCAGACTTTCTTGTTCGATACGTTGAAGATTACATGGAAAATAATTTGGGAATTGCACCACCAGTTGCACCAGTGTTGGTGCCATTGAATGCAGAATCCGTTAATACGCAAAAAGATTCAGATCGAATCGAGGATATGTTAAACGAAATTAAAAAAATTAAACGAAAGCTTAAAAAGCTAAACGTGAAACAAGTACGATTTATGGATGAGGATGAACAGTATGAGCTTCTACTTAACAAACGTATTCTAAAAATAATGAAAAAAATTGAAAATCTTATCAATAAAATGAATTCAGGTTCAAATCATAACCAGAAAGAACTTGTTGTGGTTATGTATGAGGAAACCGAATTTATCAGGAAATTGAGAGAGTGGCAAAATGGTTCTGGGGCGGAGAAAAAGGAGTGAAAAGTATAATACATAATATAAATTGTTTAAGTTACACAGCATAATTTTTTGTCGTTTTGTTAATAAACCAGATTTAAAAATAATTGTTATATTTGGATCTTTGAGTCCGAATCAACAATTGTAACGTATTACATTAGTAATAAGAAAACAGTTTCATTGTTAATGAAAATCTTTAAAACTTGAAATAAAAGCTATGATGCGTAGCAACATTGCAGAATTAGTAAAAGAGAAACCTTAAACCTTTCCCTTTGTAATTCGACGCCCTTTAAGTGATTTTCCAAATAAAATCCTTAATTAACATAAAATGAGAACAATTCAACAACCACTCAACTTAATTTTTATAATAAAACTTTGCCATGTTTGCAAAATATGAAGGTGAATTCCCAAGTTCGTTAAAGTATTTGAGTCCTAGGAAAACAAATTTTTGAATTTTTTTTTCTTAAAGGAGGAAAAAAGAAAATTTGAAAATTAAAATAATAATTTAATATCAAACCAAATTTATACTTAATTAAACAATTTATTTTGGAAAATAAATAAAAGAAAAAAGAAAATTGAAACGAAAACGTTATTCTAGATACAATGAATCGGGTTTCCTCTTCTTTTCCGCTTTGCCCCGTCTGTGTTTGTTTTATTTTCCGTTTTCCTTGTGAGAAAATTAAAACATTCAAATGTATTTTATCATGTAATAGGGATGAATAGGAACATTTTTACATTTTTATTGTATTTTTTCGTTTTGTTAAGGGGCATTTAAAATAGACAGTTTACAGAATGCGTCGTAATGTCGTGATCATTAAAATTTTTTAACCAATTTTCTGGTTTCAAATTATTATGATGGTATGAGATTAAATATCATTCACATCATGGTCTTATTGCTCTTAATGCATCCTGTATGCTTCATCAAAAAAAAAAACGCTTCTCGATTTAATGATCTAAATACCTGTTCCCGTTGCTACAGAGCTCAATGATACCAATACCAGGTTCATCTGGAACGGATGCTGCTGCTTCACATATGTTTTAATTTAAATTTAGAGAGGACCAGGATGAAAAGGCTAAAATTGTATCTCGCAATATGTCGCGGAACAATGTCTTGATGCCGTAGTATGTTATTGCCATTTGTGAGGCTTAGATTATTTTATATCATTGTTATACTTTATCGATTCAGCTGTGATACCAAGCCCACAAATAATTTATGGTTACAAGTTTTAATGTTTTGTTAAATGTTAATTCTTACAGTTTACACAGAAATAGAGCTGTGTGAATATCGTGAAGAAGAAAAATTGTAAGAGAATTCATCTGTATTAGTATGATTCGCTAGTACTTAACGCACAGTACATTCTGTATATATAGAATGTAAATTGTGGTATAATCAGTCCAGTTGCCGCGACCTGATAAGAAGATTGATTTTTTCAGCATCATAAGTTCATCAGTTCGAAACTGGATTGAATTCTCCTACGATCTTTGGAACATAAAAAACTTATGGTTATTTTAGACTTTAATCTTTCGGGCCTTTTCCATTGTCTTAACCAGCATTTCATCAATTCAACTATAGGATTTTCAACTTCTAGGTTTACTATATTCTGACGAAGTCACATATTCCGAGGGTCCACGTCTCTTACGTTTAAACATTTAAATTTTTATCTGTACCAACTTTATATTGCATATTGAGGAGGAGCTATACCATCAAACAAAAGGCTATTTTCGATTTTTATGAATAGCAAAAGGAAAGCTTGACCCGAACAATTACTTTCACTTTCAATGAAATCAGCAGGTAAAAGAGAAGAGGTAAGTAATTATCATCGATTTGCTTTTCTTTATGCCCTACTAAAATGTTTGCCCCGTTACTTTCTTTTTGCCATGGTTCACTCTTACCTATCTGGCTTACAATATCTATTATTGAATATGCCTCACCGGATTGGTCACCATTCAAAAAGAGTTGAACGAAATCGAATGTTTATACCCCTCCTTCGTCATTCCGAAATCAAAGATATCTTCGAAATGATTAAAGTTTACAATCATAAAATTAATTGACTCGTTAAATGAATAGTTAGAACGTCGGAAATCAGAAAACAATAAAGATCTAGTTGTAAGTTGTCTTACAGGGGCATACAGATTTAAACGCGAAAGTATAAAAGTATTCTATTAATATTAAAAATATTAAATTTAAAAAAGATTAGCCGTGTGAACTTTTTTTGAATTTTTTCTATTCGTTCAATGTGCGTAGAATAGTAAGGAGCCCATACAACTATGGCATATTCTAAGTTAGATCAAACTAATGATGAATATAAAGTCTGAAGAGTCTTCTGATCCTTAAACTCTTTAGAAAGACGTTGTAGTAACCCCAACAAAGAAGACGACTTTAAGATTATATTATCAATGTGTGTTGTAAAACTCAATTTAGAGTCAAATGTCACTCCCAAGTCTTTAATTTGGGTAACCCGATTCAATATTTCATTATTAATATAATAATCATAACATATTTGCGAATTTTTCTTGGAGAAAGACATAACCGCACATTTTTTAACATTCAAATCTAAATGATTCAGACAGACAACACCAATTAAATAATGAATCAAGGTCGGATTGTAATTTAGCAGCATCAGAAGCATCAGAAATTTGACTGAATAGTTTAAGATCGTCGGCATACATAAGTCTTTTTGAGTAAAGTAACATGTCCAGCACGTCGTTTACAAAAATCAAAAATAATTGAGGACCCAGGTGTGAGCCCTGAGGCACTCCCGAAAGAACGTTTATTAAATTCGACTTGATACCCTTCAAATTAACATATTGGGTACGGCCAGTTAAATACGATTTCACCCAAGCAACGAATTTTCGAGAAAAACCAAAATTATCTGTTTTTTTTAAGATAATTTGATGCTGAACTGAGTCAAACGCTTTTGCGATGTCAGTATAGACAACATCCAGTTGACTATAGGAATCAAATGCATCAATAGTTTCCCGTTGAACTCAACGAGATAAGTTGTAGTTGATCTGCCTTTGAAAAAACCATGCTGACTAATTGATAATCTATTCTTGATGTTAAAAAAAATGTATTTGGACAAAATCGCCTCAAAGATCACCTCACCGGAAAAACTGAAGAATTTAAAAATTTCTCAAATAATAATTTCAAAGGATAACAAAGTTCAAACTTAAATATTTTCAAAATTGAGGAAGATATACCATCCGGACCACAGCCATTCTTAAAGGCATCCAGTTGATTCATAATATCAGTCTCGGAAACCTTAAAAACGTCAAATTGAACCTTAGGATTTACTAATTCTTCATTTAAACCTGAGCTAACGTTGCAACAATTTACGAAACTATATGTGTACTCTGAGAAAATTTCCTAAAATACTCAACAATTTCGTTGGGATCAGAACTGTTGTCTTGCTCAAAATACATAGTCATCGGCAACTCGGACGAATTCCGTTTCGAATTAACAAATTTCCAAAATAATTTTGGATCCTTACTTATTTTAAATTCAATAACCCTCATATACTCATTATAAGCGTTACTATTTTTATTTAAAAAAAGTTTCTGCGGTTCCAACTTTTTAGCTTTATTATACAAAGAAGGATTTCTCATAAATTTTACTCGACATTTATTTTTACGATTGCGTAACTTAATCAATTCTTTGGTGAAATGAGGTGGATAATTCGACACTGACTTCATATTTTTTTTAGGAATAAATTCATTAAAACCTGCGAACAAAATTTCATAAAATTTATCTACATTAATATTAACATCTACATCATTGAAAATCAAAGACCAATCCAGGTTTGCTAAGAATTCACTCAAACCGGAAACATTGCCATTTCTAAAATCATAAAAGGAAATTTCTTCAGATATACGAGTATCAGAAACAGAACTTTTAAATGAAATCTCTATAGCTTTATGATAAACACTATTATCCACAAATGGTATACAACACTCCGTTACAAAAATATTACATATCTTGAAAATTTGAAAAAAATAAATCCAGATACCTATTTCTATTATTTGTTACACCATTAATTTGATTCAACGTACAAATAGATACAGAGTCCACAAAATATTGATCAACCACTGAAGTTACGTTAGTTGGTAATAAAAACCCATACTCATCATCAGAACCCAGTGAATATTTGGTAGGTTAAAATCACCATTAATACTAAAGCTTGTTCTATCATTATCAAATTCACTCATTAAATTAGAAATAAACTCAATAAAAAACGTATAAACCTCTAGAGTAGCATACGGTGGAATATAAATTGTTACGATCACAATAGTTTAAACGATCATATCCAACTGTACCGCAACACATTCTAATGATGGTGGAGTTCGTAACTTTTGGCTAGTAATCCTTTTATTAGCACAATAAAATTTGAAGAAAAAAATTCAGTAGCAATAATTGATTTATGAAAATTGGTTTCCATAATTGTGTATATATCATATTCAGTACTAATAACGTAATTTAGATGACATGCCACCAACATTATGATAATAAATAGTTAGCGTTTTATCTCCTCGAGGTGTTGAAATCGAGGTGGTGCAAGTATAGTTAATCCCGAAATCGGGCTAGGTTTCGTTGACGAAAATTTCCACGCCGAAACTCACATTCCTTAACAAGATTATTTAGTGGCCACGATGACGGTAAAAGCAAACTATCCAATATAGAGGCGTCCACGGCTATTTTATACGAAACATAATCTCTATCTTTATGTCTCGCTTCAATCCTTTGACAGTTGGAACCGGAGATTTGAAATCTCCGTTGCACAAAGTTTTTAAATTGTTCCTCAGTAGTCGAAGATGAAATTCTGGATACAAACAACCATTTCTTTGGAATCACAGCAGATATAGTTTCTAAAGAATCAGGGTCGGCAGCAGCAGCTCCAATTACAACTTCAGACTCAACGGATGCAGATAGCGGGCCATAGGAAGGTTCGGGTGGCGGATCTTGGCCATTATTAATTGTAACCGTTGAATCATTATAATTATAATTTGTTAATGTTGAATCCAAAGGTTGAGTTGGAAGAGGTGCCACACATACACGTTGACCAATATCATGGAGAAAATCCTGAATAATTTTACGATTAGAAGCGTTCTAATCGTAAAAAATGTTGAGCGATACAATTTTGTACAACCGCCTCTCCTTTTTTTGTAATACTCGCCAACACCACCATACAATTATTACACAACCACAGAACATTTGGATTCTTCGCTATCACATTAACAGTTGAAGGATCAACGGGAACACATTCATTATGAAAAAAAGAGTCACAAAATCCATTAAAAGATATAGTGTTGGTGCTGTTATTGCAGCTGCTTTATTACACTTTCCACACGATTTAGAGGTCATTATGATAATGAATGACGTTGCAAAATGAATTTAAGTTTTTACTTTATTAATTTTTTGTTGAATGTTAATTAATTCATGTAATTTCTAATATGCTACCGGTGATTAGACCATTATAAGTGTGTTTCGATTAACCCGTCGCCCCGAGTCCAGTCGCCGCGGCTTGATGAGAAGATTGATTTTTTCATAATCATAAGCTCATCAGTTCGATACTGGATTGAATTCTCTTACAATCTTCGAAACATATTAAAATCATAGAATTTAAGTTGTTGTTGTTATCTTGTTATTAATTGTATTTGTTATAAAATTAATGACACTACACGTAGCCTTAAAATCTCGGTTAAATAAGCAGCAAATTATGAATATATATATTTTTTTTTACATACTCCGTTAGAACTTAGAACAAGTTTGAGGTCTACGCCCATGCGTGGTTTTGAATAAGTGCTGCCACCATATTATGACTGCTGTAATTTAGTGGAACTTCAAAATTAGATTTTATCTCCTTAGCATCGTTTGCATCAACGAGACGGCTTTTTAGATAACGATTTAAGATCCACCAACCACCGTCTGTCAGAACTATTTCTAATCTATATTTACAAATTAAATTACTGGCCAAGGATAGTCAAACTACATAGTTCTAAGCAGTTCCATCCTCTAGCATCGCCTCAACATTGCTAAAAGCGAGCTAAATAAATCGAAACATAGTGTAATTGTACAATTTCAAAGATCGAGATTTATGGCTGACATAAGCAAACTTATCGAAATTTACGGTAGCTAACAACAATTAAAAATAAGTATCTCCTCTCCAGAAGCAATTTTGAGTTAAGAAAAGGAGATTTGCGGTAGCCTCTTCCGAGTAGAATTCATCACATCACCAATAGTAGTGGTAATATTTTATTTTGGATTAAAAACTTCAAGTTGAAATGTATACGAGTACTCCACCAATATCAATGTCTAGAAGCACGTAGTGTCAATATAATCGGTTGGTTTTATGTTTTCATTCGCTGGCCCACGAAAAACCAACCGTCGTTTTACCTGGTCGTGAAAATGAAATAATTTTGTTGCAGGTATGCAACAGCAGGCCACTAAAATGTCTGATACATTTCACAAAATTCATTTTATCAACTTTCCCCGGAGAGTGAAGAGAAAAAAATATAATGGGCTGAAACCTCACGAGGAGGTGAACAGAACTTCGGTCTGTATTACGTGCGTTCGTGTGATTATATGAAGTCAACTCAAACTAACTCCCGAATCAATCAATCCCTAACTGAACCCCATAATCCCTTTACAATCCAACCTCAATATCCAACGCAATTTTCACTCAATCTCCTTTTCTCCTAGCATAATCGGTTGATAAATAGAGAAGTTCCTTCATACTTTTCCAAATTCCAGAACTTCATCCAAAACTCATTTTAGAATCCCATTTCCATCGCGGGAGTCAAATTTCGCAAATATCAGTTAATAAATAGATAAGTTCCATTCATTTGACCTTCCTTAAGTCTTAAACAATATTTGTGTAAGGTTTGGTTCAAATCGGTCAAGTCTTGTGGATTTATTTAAATGTTATACACATATGCCGTACATACACACAAGCACTTACTTTATTTTATAGAGTGCTCAACTGCTCTCTTTACACTGACCCAACACCATCTCCACCACAATTCAACCCGCAAACGGTCCCCAACTCAACCCTCAACTCAACCGCAAACTCTCTTTCAACTCACTCCTCAAACCAGAATATATAAAAAATTGGTCAACTGCTCACTATATCTTAACCCAACCCCAATTCAACTCCAACTCAACTTGAACTCAACCAGCAAATTGAGCCCTAACTTTACCTTCAACTCAACCCTAAATTCAATACCCAATCAATATTCAAACCAGCATACATGAAAAATTGGTACATATTTCTATAACTTGGTATTTTGGGTCAATTCGTATGGCAGGTACCTGACCCTCTTCATGCGCAGGTTCCAAAAGCTTATAAAATCTCGGCCTTGACCAAAGAAGCCAAATTTTTGATCATTTTTGACTGGATTTCAATATTTTGGCCTTTTTAGAAAGAAATAATATAAAGGGCTGTAAACTTGCCATATGATTAGTATTAGTACGAAACCAATCGCCATATTAACCGAAAACCCAACCCTCAACTCAATCGCCAATTCAACCGCAAACCAACCCTTAAATAAATCCCAATTAAACAACTCACTCTACTCCAACTCAAATAAACTAAACCCTAACTCAATTTCAACTCAACCTCTTCTCGAGCTAAATTTCAATCCTCTACTTAAATCTAACCCCAATGGGCAATTAAATCCCGAAATTAAGTAGGTTAACTCAACTAAAATCAACTCAATCTAATCTCCCGCTAAACCCTCAATCTAACACCAAAATATTCCCCAACCGAACCGCCCACTCAAATCCAACTCAACTTCAACTTAAACCCTATTCAAACCTAACTCGACTCTAACTAAACCCTCAATCCAATCTTAGACGCAACTGCAACTCAACCTCCAACTAAACCACCAACTCAACCTTCAACTGAACCCCAAACACCACTTTCAACCCAATCTTTAAATCAACATAATTCGAAAACTGAACCTCGAATCAACCTCCAAATAAATCAGCAACGTCCAAAAACTACATGCTTACTAGAACTTAACCGACAACTCTACTCAAATAAATTCCCAAACAAACCTCTCAATTCTATCTCAACCTAACTCAAACTCAACTTTTAACTCAACGATCAAATTAAACCCAAAGTAAAACCCTAACTCAAGATCTAACTTGACCCATAACTCAATCCTCAAATCAATGTGATTCGAAAAATTATATGCGTACAGAACACAACTCAAGCGTATTCCAATTCAATGATTAATTCAACAACAAAAAATAATTCTTCAGCTAAACCGCTCACTAAACCGTAACCCAACCCTATCTCAACTCCAAAACAATTGGCAAATTGAACCCAACTCATCCCTCAACTCCATCGCAAACTCAAACACAATCCTCAAACCAGCGAATAGACAAAACTGATCAGCTGTTCATTAAACTCTAATCGAACGCCAAACCAACTCCATCCCAACTCCAAATCAACCCGCAAATGGAACCCAACTCTGCTCTCTATTCAACTGTCAACTAAACGCCTAGGTCAGTTTTTAAACCAGCAAAAATTTAGTCAATGCATAGTTAATGTAATATCACGACGTGGTTTTAGGTCAATCCGTATGGCAGGTATCCGATTTTCCTCACAAGATTTCAAAATATTTGCAATTATCCGCCTTGACCATAGGAACAGATCAGCGAAACAAAATTGCAAATCGGACAAGCCGTTCTCGAAATACCATGGCGTATACAGATTTTCTGTTTCACGTTCTCGGACTCACGGACATTCAAAACGTCGAGAATACTGGTTTCGGTGAAAATATGGAATTAAAATGGACGAAATTAAATCCGAAGAAGCAAGCTACCCATTGTAGAAATCCACTAATCTGGCTCGATGCTTATTATTATTATTATTATTGAAGGGCCATGTGGGCGACAAGCCATCTCGCACTGCGACTTAAAATATCTATTGTGCTGAACCCTGCTTAATTATCCGTCCAGTCAATATTCAGGTTCTTAATGAGCTTGATAATACTGCCGCCCGGCACGTGACACATACTATATGGGCTTATTGCTCTCCCTTCTAGATGTTTTCTATAGCAAGTAGTTTCGCTAGAAATACGGTAGCATTGGAACCCAAGGACTTCGCGAGGGCTGTCCCATTCCCATCTTTCGTTTGGGTTTACTCTTACGAGTTGCTGGGAATTGCAAATCGCCTGTAGGACACCCAGCTTTACTACAGGAAGGCTAAATAAAACTGTAAGGTGCCTGGTATCCAGAGTCCGCATACTTTGAACTGATTAACCTATCAGCCATTCATCCATCGGCATATGCTGTTCCACCTTAGATTAGGGTGTGTTGTCAAGATTTTCTCCTTTAGCGCTGTACTTTAGCTTGTGCCAAATGACCAAAAATGTGCCAAATGGCCTTAGTTACCAGTGGTTGCTACGAGGAGGCAGCACGCACACTTGCGAATTGTTAACAGGTTACCCTTTACACAATTGTACGCATAACGCACCTGCCTAATACATGACCAGAACAGCTCACGTGATGCGCACCATACTGGAAGGTTACGGAGCTGGTAGATAATTCTACTCAACTTTGGTCCCCCTATAGACGCTAAACCACCTGGCTCGATGCTTTATACTTTATGTCTAATTTGGAATGAGCGAGCGCCACGTTAAATGATGGAAGAAAATGAATATGAACAAAGAACATAAAACTGGAAGGCTAAAACACTATTGCGCATGTGATGTTTATGGGCCTGAAAGTCGGGTTTAACTTAAAATCTTAAAAATAGTTGATATAAGGCAAAGAAAAAGAAACAACAAAAACAACAAAATCAAAATTCTGAAAGCTTTTTGGAACAAAAACCAAGTTGTGGTTCCAGATTAAAAATGAACATTGTTTGTTTTTAGGGACAGTGAATCTGTTCGCACTGTTCACATCTATTGTTCTACGTAGAATAAAAGTATAATATGCAAAGCTGACTTAGTAAACTCATTCTAAATCATCGGGCAGACAGATTCTCTGTTGGGCCAAAGTTACCGTCTCTTCTTTGATAAAGGCTTTCTTTGATAAACTGCTGGTTCATAGGTAATTTACTGAATGAGTTGAACCGGAGTATTAGACAATATTAAAGAAGGTAAATTATCCATACAAGTTGAATAAAAGCGGAACTCTTTTATTGGGAAAGCAGATTTACTAGCTTCGGAGATATAATTTTCTGCCTTCGAACATGACAGGTTCAACAGTTGCTCCCTAGGTCAACCAAATTTAATTATCACTAGAGAAGATTAATTAAATATATCAGATGAAGAGCCTGGAAAACACCGAAAGAAAGTGGTAGTCTCCAATAAACGCTGAAAAAATCCGCGAAATTAAATGAAAGTATGAGATGCAATAAACTTTCGAATGAAATGATTTGCGAAGGAAAATGGAATAAAGTTAGATCGAAAAAGTTTCAAGAATGTAAATTGAATGGGCTTTTCATCAATATTGACTCGTTTTAATTCGAGGAGATTTCTCCCTAAATAAATCCTTTTTTTGCAGATTTTATGTTTAATTTATTCATTTAACGTCTCCTAGAATTCAGCAATAGCAAAATTGCCGTTTACTGATGTATCCAAAAACAGTGAAAACGATCTTTTTATGTTTTTTTACAAAACCACCATTTCCTAGCATGTTCAACAAGCGCTTGCAGAAAAAAAAAATTTCAAATTTCACCTTAGTGAAAAAAAACTTCAAATTTTTCAAATTTGAACGACTATTCGAAAATTTAAAAACTCCCTATCTTAGCTCAGAGTATATTTAACAATATGGCAGAAAAATCGCCATTTGACATAAACATCAAATTCGCTTAAATAACGTGCAGAACACTGCTATAAATACGGAGGACCTAAACGCAGAACCGTTGAAGTGTCACAAAACCGTTAACAGAACAAGGAACCGACGACACTGTAACCGCTGTATGAATACAATTTGTATTATTTTTGGCCGGAAAAATTTGTTGGCAACAAGTTTCCGAGATGCAGGAACACCGGCATTTGAAATATTGTGAACTCTATCAAAAATTGTTTGTCTTTACTTTTTCGGTACACAAAGAATTTTGGATCCTGATGATATTTCACACCAAACATCAACACCGCAAAATTTTATAAGGTAAAATTTGACTTTCGATTTATTCTTATTAGAATTATATAAGAAATTGTGCAGTTCTTCTTTAGGAACAATGTCTCATAATATGCCGAATATCAGTTGTAAATTGTGCTATGAAACTTAAATGTCGCCCTTGCCTAGGGCTTCGTTCAGCTTTCGTAAAGATTGTTTTTGTTAGTGTGTTGTGGTCTGTGAATATTGTAAATTGTCGACCCTCTTTAAAATACTTGAAGTGCTTAATACCGCGTTTGAGCAAGAGATACTTTTTTAGAATAGGAACTGATTGGTTTCAGGAACCATTTCAAAATTATTGTAGAACAGCTTCTACTGCAACATTTGGAATATTGACGCAGTACTTATCATCGTTTTACAACAGACTGGCCAACTTAGCGATGTTTTGGTAACTATACTAACTTTACTAACTCTACATACTTTCAATAATTCATGGCAACACCGTCTAATAAACCTGTAATAATAATTCAGCACACCCAGAAATCTTTGGTCACTTTCAATCGAAAATACAAAGTTGCTTTTACTCGATCTTCTAAAGGTTTAATCCATTTTTAGACACGTTATGACTCAGAAAATCCTAACAAAGTATACGCCAAAGAAATATTTGGAAGCCGAATATTCAGAAAGTCTGTAAGCCCTTGAAAAATAGTCTTAGGTGGTGTTTATACTCAATTTCATTATGATTAGCTAAGCAAAAGGCATACGCGTGAATCCAAATAAGTCGAACGGGATGGTAATATCAGTTTTGGAAATGTCTTCCTAAGCAATCGGAATCTTCTGGTGATATGCCCTTATGAGATTTGTTTTAGAAAAAATAGAGCAATCCTCTAACTGCCATACTGAAATTTTGAATATGTTCAACTGGGTATCTGCCTGGTATGATAACAGCATTAATTTTCTAAAGTCACCACATGTTCTGTGGACCCCAGAGGGGGGGTATCTTCTTTCAGTACCATATGTAACGGAGAGAAAGTCGATGACGAAGACAGCAAACAAATACTCAGCTGAATCATATGATCAAAGGGTGACTGACCATCGATTACTAATATCAATTGAAGAGGGGTTGGGGTTTCGGCTTCAGCAACTGTAGTGTCAGTTAAAATATTTGTAAGAGAATGGATCAGTGTTCATCGTTTGAAATCTGCGCCTGTACTAGATCTGTTGATCGCGGCTGAAATAAAATTACGTGAAAAACGATGCCTCAATCCGAAAACAACATTTGATTACTGAAACTTTCAATGGTGATACCGTTAGTGGCCGATAATTTAAACTCTGGATTTTTATATGTTTAAAGAATGAGGCAATACAGACACTTCAGAACCTGTATAAAAGGTGACTAGGTCGGTCTATCCAATTGTTTATCGCGGCAACGAAAGATTTGGTTTAATTGAAGGGAGGCTGAATTTGTTGAAATATTGTTTGGGCTTGAATCATTTTTTCAGCTAACCTATAATGATACGAACAAGTGTCATTAAAATTATCACTTCTTTGCGTCTGAAATTTTTCAAACCTCGATACCAACTGTTTCAATTCCGAAATTTATCTAGATAATTCAGATCATGGTAGTAGACTTGAGTCTTTCATTTCACAGTGATTTGTTTGAAAGCTTTTTGAACGATGGTAGTACAAATACCTGCAATAGGATTAGTCGATCTTAGTGATCCGAAAATATTATCTATCAAATTGCACAAATGTATATTGCCTAAGATAGGTTCTTCTGGAAATTAAACTACATTAACCATTTGAGGCTAGCGCATCAACCATGTTTTTTTTTATTAAACCATCACAAACGAGTGAAGAAATTTGAATTCGAATAATTCCAAATAAGAATTCTCCAACGGAAAAGTTCAGCAGAAAGAAGGAAAATTTGTTGGATTCCTGGAACAAGCCCTACGTTGGCAAGTTTATTTCGTCATGTGGCTGTTTATATTTCAAGTTCAAGCTGGTAAGGAAAAATGCTAATTATACCCCTAATCCGATAATGTATTTGTTGTTATTATCGACAGTTATATTATGTATTCATTAATGAAAGCAGTCAAGCATGCTCTAATGGAACTATACAATCAATGCAATTAGGGAAATTTTATTTTGTAACGAGAACCGTTGAACTACTAGAAGCCTTGATCCATACATATATCGAGCAATTGGAAAAGTTGAACGATTTAATGGGACAACCAACTAGATATTATCAACAGTATAAATCGGTTTCTATTGGCTTAGAGAAACAGCCACTTCCAGAAAATGCGATGGTTATTGAATAGTACAGAGAGCGCCACAATGAAAGAAATAACCAAAACTAACGTTGTGCTTCCAGTCGATGACTACTCAATTCCAAACTGTTAAGTGAAGGTCTACACCAAGAATTAGCAAGCCAGGTTTTAAAGTGAGTCGAGTGTTAACCAGAACCGCAATTGGAGCACAATATCTAGATTTATAGTAAGGTGATTTTCAAAAAAACCGAATTTGCTTTGAAAAGTATAAGAAAATAATCCAGCAATCTAATTGCGCGTTGGCTTAGCAACTTACAGGTCCTGAAATCAATCTTTAGCGATCCCAAGAACCGTAATCGGGACACAATTGCAGATTTTGTATTTTTTTCGCTGATAATTTGCTGATCCAGGTTATTTTCAAAAACCGAATTTTCTATGAAATTTACGAAAATAAGCTAGCAATGTGAATGCGCGTAAACACAACAGTTACAGGTCCCGAAAGCTATCTTTAGACGTATCAAGAACCGCAATCGAAGCACAATGACAGATTTTGTATTTTTTTCGCTGATAATTTGCTGATTTATGGCAACCCGAGTAACAAATTTAAACGGCAGTTAAAATTTAACTTTATTTTTTTTAACTATTTGGTTTTGAAAGGGTTAAAAAAGAACTTTTAAAATTTTTAACCTATAATCAACGGTTTTTATTTATCTTGATTTAAACTTGCTTAAAAATAAGTTCAGTTAAACTAGAATCTGATGGTAGGTAATTTTAATTTAATTTTAAACATCATAATTACGTTAATTTTTAACTAATAGTAAATTACAGACTATTTACGTTTAAAACTTAACCCTATTCAAATTCGGATCGACGTTGGTATGTTTTAAGTAATTTTTGAACTATTATCTAACTTTCAGGGTTAGATTCTGACTATTTTCCAACTTTTGTTAAACCATGGTTTATTTTAAGTAATGTTCTAACTACTTTTTATGATTAGGTAAATGTTTAACCCATTATCAACTTTTATGTCAAATAATGGTTTATTTTGAGTAATGTTCAAACCATTTTAACTATAAAATTATAACCGTTTATCCACTTTCATTAAGCCATGGTTTGTTTTAAATATAATTTTAATCCTTTATCTAATGATTTCGTTAATTTTAATTAAATTAGTTTAACTCTAAGTAACTTTTAAACTATTTTTAAATATTGAAACTAAGCCTTGGTTTATTTTAAGTAATTTTCAAATTATTTTTTAACCATCTGGTTATATTAGAACCGTTTATCTACTTTGAGATAGCTATTGTTTATTTTACGAAATTTCTTAACGATGATTTAACTATTTAGTTGAATTTTATCCTTTTATCAACTCGTATTAAACTCTTTTGTATTTTATGGAATTTTCAAACTATTTTGTAACCGTTGGGTTAAATTATTTCCGTATATAAACTTTAATATAACTGTCGCTTAGTTCACGTAACTTGTACACGATTTTTTCACTGTAAAGTTGAATTTTAACCTTTTACCAACATACTATAATAAATCTCGGTTTAGTTTAAGCAATTTTTAAACCATTTATCAACTTCTCTAAAACAATTGTTTATTTTAGGTAAGTTTTGAACCATTTTTTAACCATTTAGTTGAATATTACCCGTTTTTCAACTGTTAAACAACTATTGTTTATTTTAAGTAAATTTTAAACCATACTTAAACCATTTGGTTAAATTTTTACCGATTATCAACTTTTCTAAAACCATCCCGTTTTTTCTTTGTTCGATTTTAAGCACGCATTCATAGTAAAGTTGTGAAAAAGGTAACAAATATTCATTGTGTAAAATTTAATTTTAAAATATAATTCATAAATTTTAATTATTATTTAAATTAAAATGAAATATTGCAAAAATATAAAAAAATTTATCAGTTTAAGAACATATAAAAGGCGTGTGAAAAAGTACCTTAGTTTGAAAAACCAAAAAAACATAATTGTGGAAAATAATATAGATTGTGAACTATCTGAAAGTGAAAGTGAAAACGATTCAATTAAAACAGAAACGACATTTCTTGATAATTTATTCCAAAGTAATTCCAGTGTTCATAATTTTATCACAAAAAAAAGTGATGATAATAGTGATAGTTTACTTGACGTTAATGGTGATAAACAATTAATTCCTGGGGAAAGTGGCGTTAAATTTTGGGCCCGCACGTTGAACAACAATTATCGAATTTAGAAACTAAAATGGACAATTTTCAGGCTGAGGTAAAAACCACTTTAGATCTTATTTTAAGTAAATCGTCAAACCTACAGTCCTAAAGCCCGGAAGATTTCGAAAAATCGGACGATTCTTTAATGTTACCAATCGAGACTCTGGTAGATTTAAAACAGCTGGAACACGATCTGCACATTAACAATTCTCTTCAGATTAATTTGGTAAGGTTTTTATTTCGGTATGTTTCAAGCAAAATTTAGATTACAAAATAGGTAAACAATTTACTAGATTATTTACTTTTCAACTTTCACTTCATCGGTATATACCCTGGAGTGGGATTTTGCACAAAAGGCGAGAAGAGAGTTTATCTCTTTTTTTAAAAGAATAAGTTTTTACTCCATTTCATTCGGTCCATGTCGCTTTTTCTACTGCGATCTCAGTCAGTTATATTATGTATAAGAGCTATCTCCTTTTCTTCGCTTCGACCACGTACTTTCGTTGGTGAGAGACACAGACGAATGATAGTTGAAATAGAATATCATTTTAATTTGGCTAGTTGAGATCGCATTAATAAAATATATTTCTACTGAGCCAAATGGTGTTCATATTCAGTTTAAGTAAAAGAGACACAAAACTCGCTTCTCACCTTTTGTGCAAAATCCCACTCCTGGGGCCCTATTTGGGAATCCGTTTCGTTTCGTCATTCGAAACGAATGGTGTATTCGTTTCGAGTAAGAATTGGTATTTTGGAATTCGATCGAAAATAAAAATATACACTGTTAAATAATCAAAAGGGAAATTCTTCTTTTTGGGTAAACCTATACGAAAAATATAAACCTTGATGAATTTTTGACGTATGCATATTGTTTTGCCGATTGTCTCGCAGTTTGAAGATTTTTGATTTGTGTTGTGGATATGTTTTAACTAAATAATTATTAGAAAGGATATTATTATTTGTGTCTTCTGTACGGAATTAAAGTTGCTGATGATAAATTGCTTCATACAGTCGTGCTTTTAGGTGTACATCGTAAAAATGGGTGTTCAAAATGTGTTATTGAGCTAAATCATAAATATTGTATTTGGGAAAATAAATTTTTTATTTTATTAAACAGACAATAGTTTTATTTCAATTATGTATATTATATTTCATTGGTGCATAATATTTCAAAATACATAATATTTTTGTACGTATAAATATGTATCTCTATTTACTATTTGCTGAAATTTTCATGTTTCGCCTGTGTTTACATTGTCTAACCGGCTTGGTCCATTAACCAATTTTCAATTTATTGCTTTTCTTGTAGAATTATTTATTTAATGGTTACATATATAAGTAAAAATTATCCCCTCCTCAAATAGCATCTTACTTATTAAACTACATTCTTCCTTTTTATATGAATTCGTCAACAATTTATTCAACGTACATAAATCCGTCCATGAACGTACAAATAATGGTCGAAAACGGATTGGTAGATAAGGGAAATTTTTATTCGTTTCGTAGCAATTCGTATTTCTTTCAAAGTTATTCGTGTTCGAATTCAAAAATACCGATGGCTCGAAAACGTCGTTCGTTTATTCGAATTCGTATTCACAAATAGGGGCCCAGGGCTGGGATTTTGAATCAAAGGCGTATAGCGAGTTTAAGTCTTTCTTCAAAAGAATAAATTTTTACTTTATTTCATTCATTCAGTGTCGCTTTTTGTATTGGGACTCAGCCTTTTGTATTATACATGAATCTACTATTTTTTCTTCATTTCGTTGACGTAAAAAGCTGGCGAGTGGCACAGACAAATGCAATTTGAAATCGAATGTCATTTTGTTCTAGCTAGCTGGGATTGCATTAGAAAATACGATTTCTATTTAATGAAACAGTGTTAAAATTCATTGTTAGTAAAAGAGAGATAAACTCGCTTCTCGCCTTTTGTGCAAAATCCCAACACAGGTTTAGATCGTAAATTTTACTTTTGAATTTGAACCCGATTTTAAATGATGTTAGTAAATTTCACTGTTTTTGAGAATATTAGTACTCGAATGCGGTTTCGGTTATGATGGAAATTGGACTAAAATCCAAGGAGAGTAAGTAAAAACAAAGTAAATTCACAGATAAACCAGTTCAACCAACAGGAACATATTTTAAAAAAAAAAAAAAAAAAAAAAAATAAACGGCGCTAGTTTTTATAGAAATATTTCTACTGGCACCCCACAATCTAAAACATTACGTGCATTGCGGGGTGGCAGTTTGTATTTCATTAACAAGCCACGTTTTCAATAAATTAGTACTATTGGTTCGTCTGATTATATTTGTTTGTGGTAAAAGTAAAATTCACGCTTTTTACCTAGGTAAATACTGAAAAAAGTGAAGATTAAAAATTATCCAAATTTGTTTACTTTTTAAAAATTATTAAACTTTAGAGAAAAAAAGGAAAAGCCAAAGCCACAACCATCCTCATTTTATCAAGGGCATGCAACGGCAGCAATACCAGCGGCAGAAGGTTCCACTTCTCGCAATTTACCAAATTAAAACAAAAATTAATTTAAGTTAGGAATTTTTAAAACCATTTTTTTATTTTAATAAATCTATATTAACTTTTTAGTAAAAAAACCCAACGTTTCGCCAATACATTCCATCATTATCAAATGGTAAAATTTGTGCTCTATAAATTGTATCGTTAATGACGGAACACACCATCGAAACGTTCAGCTTTTTATTAAATATTATAGAAATAAGCTACAAATCAATTTCGCCAAAGAATTGGAATATTTTTCCTGGAGAATATTGAAACAATTTGAAATAATCGAGCCAAAATATGTAAATGTGATAGTTTTTCATTATTTAAATTTTTTAACAATGAAATTTTTTGTGTAATTATTATTTTTTTCTTTTTACATAAATAAAATATTTATTAATTAAACATTCTGTTTTTATATTTAATTAGTAATTCTATTACTAAAAAAACAATCTCCCCTCCATGGTTAAAATGTGGTTAAAAAATAGCTATTTAGCTAGTTTAATTTTTACTGAAAAATCCTGGTCTTATTTTGGTTAAACAAGAGTAAATGTTTAACCGATACGTTAAAGAACGGCTTCTTGACAGTTTTTCAAAAACCATAAAATGGTATATTATGGTTTATAAATGATTTATTTTAAACTTATTCGTTTAAATTAAGTTAAAAATTAACAGTTAATGTACAGTTAGCTATTGACTAAAGTTAAATACAAAACGGACAAATACGGTTAATAGAACGATATATAAGCGTATTCTCAACCTTAAAAAAACATTTTAAAACTTAACCCAGATTATAGCTAAGGTCCAATAACGGTTTATAAGCTAATTTCCAACTAAAAATTGTTTCTCGGGAAGGTTATTTTCAAAATGTCGAATTTTTTATGAAATGTGGGGAAATAATCCAGCAATCTGATTGCGCGTTGGCACAGCAATTACAAGTCCCGAAACCCATCTTTAGAATTATCAAGAACCGCAATCGGAGCACAATTGCAAATTTTGGATTTTTTTTTCGCTGATAGTTTGCTGATTTATAGCAAATTTATGTTCAAAAAATCGAATTTTCTATTAAATGTATGGAAATAATCTAGCTATCTAAATACGCGTTGGCACAACTATTACAAGTCCCGAAACCTATATTCTCCTAAATTGGAGCACAATTGCAGATTTTGAATTTTTGGCTCAGAACTGTCTCACAATCGATATATCAATCAGTAAATTTATAACTGATTTATAACTGTAAAATGGCCCATAAATATAAAATTTGTAATTATGAAATGATTCAGACCAAGTCACCATCTACTGGCGGAGGTCGAAAATTGAAAGCAATGTAAAATTAGACATACGGTATGTACTGCTGAAAGTTAAAAATAAAACTCGAATTTGAAAACAACTATTAACAGCGGGCGACTTTAAGAAGTAGGATCTCTGTACGATTTGGTCGTTACCAATAACAGATTAAATTGTCTAACAATATGTAAATATATTCCATTTTTCTTGTATCTAGTATCTAACAGATATTAATTGTTATTGAAAGTGTCCAATTTCCAATCGTAATCCGCAAATTAGATAAAGGGGATGACTTCGAGTTGCATATCATTTCCCAAATGTGCTTTAGAACAAATCTCATAACGAAATATAATTGCCGACTGCCTTGTAATTTTGTAAATTCTTCCACTCACCCAATTCTGTGTTTAGCCTATACTGTCAAACCAAGCAAATGGGTCATACATAGTAGTAAATATATCGAATTCAAAAATCTGACTAAGCGCAGATTGTTCTGTACGACGAGGTTGGGTTGCACAATTAAAATTCGAAACTTGGTACAGAAAATGATGGTGCGATAAACTGGATGGTAATTTGTTAATGGCTGGTAATATTATTTTTATTTTAGCTTTTAATAAATTCAATGTTATTAAATTTGCTATCAATTATTCAGGGCACAAATATGTAGTGTTGTAATATTAAATCATGTAAGTAACAAAATATTAAGTTGTGATTCTAATTGGAAATTAATTTTATGTATACATTTTCTTATATGATTTTAGGTTAAGATTTACAACAACAACAATACTAATGGATTAAATTTTTAACATAAGTACATAATTCAATTTTAGAAGGTTAATGCTAATTGTTTTTTATTATTTCTTTTTTTTTGCAGTTGTTCCTGGTAGTGGCTTCAACATCCCGGCCGCCTTGAATCGGATGATTCAACAATCAGTTTACTGATAGCAAGCACAGCTTATGTATTGGACGCTTCATGATTGCTGTTGATGTTTTTAGTGTTACAACCCTCACATGAGTATCTGATCCTGGTTGCAGCTCGATTATTTTACCCATCAACCTTTTTGTTGGAGGTAAATTATTGTCTTTTATAAAGACAATGTCGCCGATTTTAATGTTTTTCTCCTTCTTGTGCCATTTTCTTCGTTGCTGGAGATTGGTTAAATACTGCCATTGACCACCGCTTCCATATGTGTTCCATCTATTGAGTGTGGATAATTTAGTGTCGCCGTGGTCTTCAGCAGGAAGATGTGTTGTGGCGCGCCCGATTAGGAAGTGTGAGAGCACACAAATTAGTCGAGAATTTAACATGGATTCAATTTCAACGAGCAATGTGGTCATTTCTTCCAATGTAAGTAAGTGCCCATCGGTTACTCTGCGTAGGTACTGGTATTTGGCACTGCAGCTTCCCATAATCCCCCAAAATGCGATGAGCTTGGCGGGATAAATTTGAATATTATTTCATTTGTTAATAAGAAATTAGAGAAAATGTTAGCGTTATCTTTTAGAAATTTAAATAGCTCATGTAAATGGTTTCGAGCCCCGATAAAGTTTGTTCCATTGTCGCTGATAATCTCTTTACATATTCCTCTGCGTGCTATGAACCGTCGTAATGCAGCGATATATGCATCCGAGGTAAGAACAGAAACCAACTCTATGTGCACAGCTTTAGTTGATAGACATATAAATATGCAGATGTAAACCTTGCGTGTTTTCTAACCTCGTGCTCTGACCAGATGAATTGGGAACGGCCCTGCATAATCTACCCTAACTTTGTGAAATGATCTGATCATCTCTACACGGGTACTGAACAAATGTCCCATGATTTGGGTAAGCGTCTTGGCGTCGTGTTTTACGCATTTTACGCAGCTACGTCCTGTTTTTCTGATTATGATTTCGCCCTCCTAGTTGGTCCGACATGCAGGTAACGTAGATGATGTTCTCGGACAATTAATTAGGTTAATTCGTATCTGGATTGCAATATCAATGGGTGTTTGATGTTGTAGGTTATTGGTGCGTTTTTAATTCTGCCACCAACTCGAAGTAAGCCCGATTCATCGATAAATGATTTAAGGTAGATGAGCTTACTTGAAGACAGAAGTTCTTTATTGAATGCAAGGAGTTTCAATTCTAGATCAAAGTGCTTTGATTGGATATGCTTTAATAGTGAATTCTGGGATTTTTGTAATTCTGAACAGGTAAGGTATGGTAATACTAGGGTTCTCGAACTTGATCTTATATTGATAAATCGAAATACATAGGCTAGGATTCGGATTATTTTATTGTAGCTAGATATTCGTTTTATCAGATTGTCTATCACGTTTGGTTGATGAATTTGAATATTCAGCGTTTGTGAACGCATTTCTGCAGTTGTGCTTGTATACCATTTGTTATTTGGCCATTTACTTGTGTCTCCTAGCCACTCTGGGCCTTTCCACCATAAATTTAAGTTCCATAGTTGATCAGGTTCTATTCCCCTAGATGCGCAGTCAGCAGGATTGTCTTCGGTGTTTACCTGTCTCCATTGAGATCTGTTCGTGGTGGTAAGTATTTCACCGGTTCGATTTCCGACAAAAGTGTTCCATTTTGTTGGATATGCAGAAAGCCATTGTAGGACAATTGTGAAGTCAGTCCATGCAGTTATTTTTGGTATCTCTATTTTCAATCCTTCTTTTACCTTTACTGTGGAATTTAAACCTGTTTCACTGGTGCTACTTTGGTTTTAGACGACAGCAAACAAATTTCGGAACGACCATTCTCCTTTGTAATTTCGCCATATACCACCGCTGAATAGGCGTGCTTTGAGGCATCTGGGAAGCCATGAAGAGCAACCTTTCCCTTTTGAGTTGTGTTAATGTATCTGGCTATCTCGATTTCCCTTATATTATGTAGAGCATTACGTATGTTGAGCCACTCTGCCGATAAATAATCAGGTAGTTGGTCATCCCAATTTAGGTTCTCAATCCACAATCTTTGAAAGAATATTTTTATTCTGATGGTTACTGGGGCAAGCAATCCAAGAAGGTCAAAGAGTTGACTTGCCTCAGAGAGAATTCCTCGCTTTGTTATGGTTGGCACGTTACTGAGATTAATTTGAAACTGGAAGCAGTCCTTTTGTGGATTCCAATGTAACCCTAGAACTTTAACAGCAGTGGATGGTTCTATTTCAAATATGTTGTTTGAATCATTTGGCTTTTGGTTGGTAAGTATCCTTTCATCGTTGGTTAACCATTTTCTAAGGTTGAATCTGAAATTTGATAAGATGGTGATGATTTCGTCTTTGAGTTTTGATGCTTCTTCTACTGTGTCGGCTCCAGTCATTAGATCGTCCACGTACATATTATTCCTGATCTGATCTACTGCGGTGTTGAAAGTTTCTTCAAATTTGGTTGATGCTTCGTTGAGTGCACGGGTTGCTATAAGTAGTACTTGCTGTGCCATAGGTGACGGTTTGCAGCACATTGGTAGTGAATGGTGTATCTGATGAATTCCTCCACAATATTCTTTGATATTGGGTATCTTCTTTGGCAACTAAAACTTGTCGAAACATGTTTTCGACATCTGCTGTGAACGCTACTTTAAATTTTCTGAAGCGTAGTAAAATTTCATACAATGTTGATTGTACTGTTCGCCTGACTGCAAGACAATCATTCAACGATTTTCCTGTGGAACTTTTTGTGGAACCATCAAAGACCACTCTTAGTTTGGTCGTACTGCTCTGTACTGGTTTCATATGGTTGAGTTGTATATATTCTGCCATAAAGTCTTTATACATTTTTTCAAATTCTTTATCCTTGTAGAATCTTCTCTCCAGTGAATGCATCCTTTGAACAGTTGCTTTATATGAATCGCCTAAAAATGATTGCGGAGACAGTTTAAATGGTGAACGTACCTTAAATAAACCAGTGATATCTGCTTCAGTGGTTTCTGTGAAATAATTTTCACAAAACCTTTCTTCTTGTGAGAGTTGGTAGTTTGGGGACTCTATTGATTCAATTTCCCAAAATTGCCGAAATTGGCGGTATAAGTTTTCTTCCGAGTTGCTCGTTGTAACAATCATTGATTGTATTGCTGGGCTGCTCTCAGTTCTTCTAGCCACGATTCATCCAATTTAGTACTTTGCAAAACTAATTGGCTTGTGGTTACAATTTTTCCTTCTGAGAGTAATTCGAAGAATCTGTCGGCACCAATGATGATATAAATTTCTAACCCCTTGTGGAAATGTGGGTCAGCTAGGTCAAAATTATTAAATTCGTCGAGGTTAATAGATTGGATTATGGATGGTTTTGCGGTCAACTTGAGATATATAAATGTTTCGATTTTTATTTTTGGTTCGGGTTTGTTCGATGGTGAAACTATAAGCGATACTAACCCTCTTGTATATCCAGATAATACTCCTCCAATACCGGCTATGGCAACTTTAGCACATCTTCTTTTTAACTGAAGTCTTTGTGCACAGCTATCTGTTATGAATGAGCACTGTGATCCGGAATCCAGTAATACGCGGCACTGTTAGAGTCGGTTTTGTCCATCAAGTATGCATACTAAGGCTGTGGGTAATACCGAACTTCCGATTTTATGGCTTGTGTTATAGCTTGTGCCACTGGACTCAGTCTCTTGTACGTTGTGCACAGTGGCTTCTGATGTTGGTTTTGTCTGCAAATCATTATGGAGTAGGGTGTGGTGTTTGCTGTTGCACTGCTTACACCTAAATCTTGATTTACATAAGTATATATTGTGGTTGTTGTTTAGGCAGTTGAAACAACGATTTTCCTTTATTAATAAAGCCTTTCTATCTTCTACTGACATTTCTTTAAATTTTGGACATTCGAACAATATATGTTGCTCTTTTGGACACAATGAATATAATGGGTTTTGGATATCTGAAACAACGTGACTTTTTATGGAAGGTTTAGTCGAAAACTGGAAACGTCTAACAGTATCACCTTTGAATGACTCAAGCGCATCAATTCTTTTTGTAAGAAAATCAAAGAATTGCTTAATTGTTGGTAACTGGTAATCTGCTGAAGCTTGGGCCCATAGGCTGTTCGTTTCATCGTTTGCTGACCAATATATGAATTAACCAATGATCCCTGGATTCAGCACCTTCTCCTAATGCTTTAAGTTCCCGTATGATTTCATCGAAGGTGTCGTGTAATCGTCGGACATTTGCACTAGTTGGCGTTGTTACAGAGGGCTGGATCATACAATTTTTAATAAATGCTTGGATTGTGTGTTTCTTGTGGTCATGTCGGCTTCGTAATTTTTGTAGTGCTTCAATATAGTTGGCATCGGTTATACTAAAGTGCTTGAGTAACCCAGCAACTTCACCTCGTAGGGTTCCTTCCAGGTACTGTAACTTTTGCTACGGCGTTAATCGGATGTTATTGTGAATTGTTGAACAGAATATGTCAAAAGAATAAGTAAATAAGACTGCCATTCTGTGTATTCTCCAGAAAATAGTGGTACGGTGATTTTGGGCAATTTTACTTTAGTGTGGGTTCCATTCATAAAAGCATTTGCTATGGTTTCGTTTAGTGCAATTGCTGGTTCCATCCTCATTCGTAGTGCTGAATTTAAGCCTGATACTGCCTTGTAGTAGTTTTCTTCGATCTCTTCATCTAGTTCCTCGTTGTTGTCGAGCGCAACAATTTGGTCTTCTATACTCATAAAGTCAGTGCGGTAGCGTTCTACGTTGGACAGTCTAGCCCTAATATCTTCAATATTGGTAGTACCTTTTATTTCGTTGATGTATTTCAGTAGCTTTGGCATGTTTCCTTTTATATACGAGCGGCGTTTTTTTAAAGATACTAAGTCCGCCATTTTGATATATAATTTTCACTATGACACGCTTTATGTTTTCACTAAAATCACTGTTCACTGATCACTTTTCTTTATATTATGATTGTTTTATATTACAAGAATTTGCGTTTGCAAGATTTCAAAGTTTATAATATGAAAGACCCCAGTAAAATTATGGCTTAGCAATTGTGTACCCCAAATAAATTACGATTTATAAATTATTTGCTCAAATTGTATATTTATTTTTATTTATTATTTTAAATAAAGTTATACTTGCGGTTTCTTTTTATATGTACACTTATTGCAGCTGTAAGTTAGATCTCCATGCGATTATTTGATGAAAATTCCGTGTTCTGGTTTTCGTACTCGATTCGCTGTCCAATATTCAATAAATAAATTTTATTATAGGATCCGTAGGTCCGAATCCGGCTCGAATGACCAATGTTCTGTACCAAGAGGTTGGGTTCCACAATTAAAATTCGAAACTTGGTACAGAAAATGATGGTGCGATAAACTGGATGGTAATTTGTTAATGGCTGGTAATATTATTTTTATTTTAGCTTTTAATAAATTCAATGTTATTAAATTTGCTATCAATTATTCAGGGCACAAATATGTAGTGTTGTAATATTAAATCAGGTAAGTAACAAAATATTAAGTTGTGATTCTAATTGGAAATTAATTTTATGTATACATTTTCTTATATGATTTTAGGTTAAGATTTACAACAACAACAATATTAATGGATTAAATTTTTAAGATAAGTACATAATTCAATTTTAGAAGGTTAATGCTAATTGTTTTTTATTATTTTATTGTTCCTGGTAGTGGCTTCAACACAGATTTTCAATTATATCGAATATACCTTCTGAAATTACCTGTTCATAGCTACCTGTTTGTACAGCTGTACTTTGGATTAAAGTATTGCATTTTCAATAAACAAGTCCCACTTTTCCAGAATAAAGTTGATATGTATATTTCGGTTAAAATAGGTTAACGTTGAGCGAACAAATCTAAAAACCAATTCTTGGTATTATTATTTTAAAATACCACACCAACGAAATACCCTGGTTACCATATATAGCAACCGACATATGTTTATGGGGGTAGTGCAGAAAAATTAATTAGCTAACTGTTAGGTTGTTTTAGTTTTACTGCGCTAGTTCCGGAATACAAATAAAAATGCAGTACGTAGATTTCACAATATATAAATTTTAACTACTTGTACAAATCTTCTTGGTTACTTTGGTATAACAACGGAGATACTCGTACTTCTCGCCTGATGGAATTTTTGTGAGAGAATGAAAAATGGATATGCACGTCAAAATACATTGTCATCATATCGAAAAGTATTGCAAATTATCGAATTATAGTTCTCTCTTTAAGCACAGATGGGGTATTGTTCGCAATATATTATACAAAAAAAGATTAGAATACATCTACATCTGTCATTTAAAGAGAATAAAAAAAATGGAACAAGATGAGTATTGACATTAAATTACAATATTCTCTTAAATACTAAATTATTTTCTTATAATTTTAGATAAATAAACGGAAACAATAATCGGGATACATGGATAATATGAATATATGGATACAATGCAATAAATAATTGGATACAATTAAATGATCTTTGGATAAATTATGATTAGGTACATATAGTAAACATTACTACGCTAATACGATTTATTTATTTCAGCGGCTGTTGAATGGTCCAGCATATTTGAATCTATGCAGCTTTTATGTTTTTTAGGTTGATTAAACTTATATGTTTCAGGTGCTTTAATATGTTACAGGTGAATTTGTGTGTAATTTGAACACTAACTATAAAAAAACGACAAATCAAGATTATAAAGCAAAATCAGTATGTGGGGAAATGTTGTGAAGCGTCTACATATGCCCGACGGAGCGGTTTAACCTCATGAAGCATGAAATCGAAGATTTCAAAGTTACAATAATAGAAAATGTCTCACTGTTAAGCCATATAGAGCAAAGATTATACTGTTCAGTCTGTAAATAAAAAAACGTTGGTTTTTGTCTTCTATTTTTATATAATTAACTTTGAAACATTTTAATTTAACTTAAGACAAAAACAAAACATTTTTACTTTTCCTTACTTATTCTTGTAAAAACTCTCGACTTGGAAAAAGAGTTGGTATAAAAAGCTTGAATATTGTTGTTGTTGTTGTTGTACGATGTACACCAACCAAATAATATTCTATAACTTATATCTATGTAGAGAGTAAAGAAGAATTTTCTTATAAATTCCATCCAGTTAAGATTTAATTTTGTTGTTTGTTTGAAAAACATTTTTTTTCGTTATTTTTCTTCATCTTGGATTCTTCTTCCTGCGTATTATTTTTTTATAAGTATTTAAAACTGTTAGCAGAATAAAACAAGCAGAATGGCATTAAAATTGTTATATAATATAGAAACAAAAAAAAAAGGGTTTTATTGTGTCTGTTTGTTCATTTCCAGTTGGAATGATTTAGCAAAATTTTAAGAGCCGAAAGTATTTTTGTGTTGCGAACTTAGGAACAGTATTTAAAATAATGGGGATTGATTTTTAATTATATTGGTTGTTAAATAAATCGGTTTTTATTTTTATGTCAATGATTATGTATGTACACGAGTAACGAACGAACCTGTTATTATGGATGATACAAAAAAAAAAAAATTTTTGTTCACGAGGTAAAACTTAGCCAACAAAAAGCTAAATTAATTAACGTTTTTTTTACGAGGCAACAAAACATTTTTTCCACTAAAAATGGATTGACATCATGATGTTTTGTGTTGTGCAGCTCCTGCATCCACAACTATTATTATCTCGTCGTTATTACATAGTTTTTATGATAACAATACTGAAACGAGTCATCATTGTATTGTGTACAGTATATTATATTACGTACAGCTACATAGCACTATATCACAACGATGATGATAGTGTACAAAAAAAAAAGTAAAATAAAAGTTGATTAAAAATTTAAAAAGCTATTATAGTTAATTGAGAATACATAACACAAAAAAAAAGCTCGGCAAAAAAAATTAATTGAAATATGATCTATGGATGGCAGAGGTACTCTTGTCCAAATATATAAAATTCTATGTATGAAGTGGAGTTACCATAGAGCAGATAAATCGTTTTTTGTTGTAATGCTCGTAAAATAACAACACACTCGGTAGATATATGTATATACATAATATGAGACAGATGAATGGTAATTAATTATAATAAAATTAGATTAAACCAATTTTTAACCATTGTTTTTAATAAACAAAAATAATAGACACAGACGACATTTTCGTTTTAATTAAATATGCGACCGACTGAAAGCAATATATATAGAGAAGGAGTATAAGGATTTTAATTGAATTGCACCCAGATACCAATTATAAAAAAGGATATTAGCTTTTGTATACTATAAAATTTGGAATTTTTAATTAATTTATGTGCATAATAGAATTTAACGTTTATTAACTAATTATTTAAAAAAAAATGCGAATTCTTCCAAAAAAATATTAGGGTGGTAATCATAACTTTAGCCCTAATTGCATTGGGTGAAACGGGTCGAGAGAACTAAACAAAAATCACTAATCTGATTAGAACGAAATTGTAGAATTACGAGTATATGGTATTATCCAAAAAGGACAAGTCTTTCTCAAGTCAAAACTCAAAACAAACGAGTCCAGCTGGGTATGCTGGGTATTTTAGTTTGTTCATCACAGTTGGCAACATTGAAAATAAACGTCAATGTAATAAAGGTTCATTGTGCTGTTAAGAATTTTTATATAATATTTTAGAAGACGCCATTTACAAGTCCAAGCCGATAAGCAATATAATTGTCATATTTCTCATGTTGTTGTTTGTTTCATTTTGTGAAGAATAGAAAAATTTCAATTTTGTGTTTCAATTTCAATATCTTTGGGCGAGTCTACACCAACCTAAGAAACTGTCCATTCTTTGGGTTGGTGAATTTAAATGTGGTTTCACAAGTGTTTTTGATTGATGATGATCCCAAAAAAGGTGACAAAACCAGATATGAATGGAAAAATCCCTGATTTTGTATTGAGTGATCTTAAAGTAAAGTTGAGTGAGGTTGTTGACATTGTAAACATTTCAAATGAACGTAGAGAAAATTTCTTGCATGGAGATTTGCATGTGAAGAAGATTTAAGCAAAATAGATGCCGCGTTCGGTTACTAGTGATAAAACGTGAACGATTACATGCATAACATGGAAATACTATGTGCTCTACCGTTAACACAAAATCGATACCTGTCGTGCACACAAAGCAACAGAGGCAACTGTTGCACCAAAAATTTTGGCTTTATTTATTAGGACTTGATCCTCTAACTACTGATTTATTTATTCATTTTACAAGAGAAAAATCTACAAGTTTGACTTGAGTTCATAAAAACGATAAGGAGGATGATGTTGTGGCTCTTGCTAACAGATGTTTAAGTACCGGTATAATGGGTAAGCTGATTCCGAAAACAAAAGATATTCGTGACATGGAATACCTTAATTTGAAATTAGGATAAGGCTCTAAGTTCGGAAACGTGGCCAACTATCTATTTATTAGACCCTTTCAAAATCGAAATTTTCGGTCAGGAGCTTCAAATGTGAAATTTCGAATACCAGACGTACCAGTCAGCTCTCGCATATAAGCTCCGGTCAAACTGCTTTTGCCTAGATTGCCTTATCCTTTATGTGATTATTATGAAACAGGATTTCTTACTAATAGTTTCAATTCGGAGGAATAATTCCCACCCAACTACGTCGTTTACAGAAAACATCGACATAATTTTTGTACCGGCATGTATCAAGGAGGTCTGTTGATCGCTATTAAGAGTTCGATTTCGAACGAACTCATTCAGTTTTCAGTTATCCAATTTATAATAAATAAATTAATAGTATGAGATGCTGTACGTATTAATGTAACCAGTTCCACTATACTCATGGTTGCTGTATATGTTCCCTGCTGATTTGCTTTGGTATACTTTCTTGGAACTGTTGCTATTACGCCGTTGGTTCGTGTTGGTGAACAACTAATGGTTACTGAGGATTTAAATCTTCCTGATATTATATTATTATTGACTTTCAATAATTTTTTTCATTTCGATTTTAGACATGCTGATAACGTTTCTTTAAATAAGTTTCTTGTCGATTCTGATTCAGTATTTCTCGAACGTGGAGGAAATTTGAACGATTCTGTTTTTTTGTTCAACGAGTTTCTTAAGTCTGGTATTAAAAGGTATACGTTCCATTTGGAATCGGGAGCCATGGTAAAATAAGAAACTACGGGGTTGAGTTTTATTCTAGTTTCAACATTGCTCGTATTGAGTTTAAAAGTTTAAACTGGTACCTTTACAATAACTACGATTTGCAAAAGTTTACGGTAGCTGGCCAATTTTTTTGAATCTGTCTATTAAGTATCTGTGGAATCACGTAATAAGCCTTTAATTAATCGCTCTGATTTTATTTTTTAAAGTTTACGGTAGCATAAGTTTATGATTATCTATGTTATCTCAACTTGAAGTTAATAAGGAGGCAGGACATGATGGCTTTCAATCAATCCTTATTATGAATTGAACAGAGAGTGTACCCCTCCACTTAAAATCATATTTAATAATAGCCAACGTACTGGGATTTTTCCTTTTCGGCCAATTTTTAAATCTGGCAACAGAAGTTAAGTCAGCAACTATCGCGGAATCGCTATTCTTTCTGTCATACCAAAACTTTTCGAATCCATTGTACAGAAATTCTTGTTTCTTCATGCAACAAATTTATGTCTCCTGCGCAACACAGATTTTGTCCGGGTAGATCTAGTCTAGTCTCTTTTTGTCGACATTTATATAGTAGACTAGAACTTAGGCAAGAATTACATACCGATTTTTTCAAAAACTTTTGATAAAATTGACCATTCGATTCAGGATAAGCTAGATTGTCAGTTCATCCCTATTAAGTGGTTGCATTCATACCTTTCTTATCGTTATCAATTTGTTAAGATTGATGATTTTAGTTCTCGTTCGTTGAGTGTTTTAAATTTGCGCATTGCCTGCAAAATATTTGCTCTAGTTAATGATGTTTCTGATTATGTGAAATTTCAATGTGCCTTGGATAACTTTTGCAGTTGGTAGTTTAACAACAAATTGTTCGAATTGAAAGCGTTTAGTAGCGAGTGCATCAATATATTCTCCCACCTTATACTGATTGTTATAATTTATTAAAACTCCAACGTTTGGATCATACTAATATTGCTAATTGTGTCATGAAATGCACTTTAAATCATAGAGATTGTAATGTCAAAATGGCATATTTTAATTCGCGAAGTTTAAATATGGATTCTAAATTTGCGGAACTACTACATTTAATCGATGGATTAAATTTTCATTTCATTGCCGTTACTGAGACTTGACTTAAACCAAGGGTATCATCCAATGCTGTAAATATACTTGGTTACACACTAATAAGGAATGATCGTCTAACACGTGGCGGTGGCGTAGCTGTCTATATAAATAATATTATGAAATGGAAGATCCTTGATCAGTCTAATAATGGTTGAACTGAATTTTTGTTCATAGAAGTTTTTATTAATGATTTGGTCATTGTAGTTGGTGTGGTATATAATATTGGAGGTGGAAATGTGGGTGCCGTAGAAGATATTCTATCATCACTTTCTAATTATGATGATATTTAAATAGCTGGTGACTTCAATATATAACCTACATATTTTTCGGATACTTATCAAAGTGCATCGTTGCTAGATCTAATCATTACTAAGGACAGTTCTAGAATAGAAAGACTTGTGCAACTGAATGTGTCGATTTTTGATCATGTTTTTATCTATTTATCATACTCTTTGCCGGTGGTTAAAGCTCCAATTTCTACATTTCAATATAGATCTTATAAAAATATTAATTATGAAGCGTTGGCTTATGACTGCCTTAATATGAATTGGGAATCCATGATATTTGAAGCCGAAACCATTGACCAGAAATGTTCGTTACTTAATAAATACATTCTTGGCTTATTTGATAAACATGTCCCAATTAAAACTTTTATTGCTCCTAAACGAATAACGCCCTTATGGTTCAGTGCGGAGATTGAAATTGCGGTAATTGATAAGGAAATATTCTTTAAGCTTTAGAAATATAACACAACAAGTGAGAACCGTATAGCCTTTTGTAAAAGTAGAAGCAATGCCAAAAAGCTCATTGGCTCACAATTTGGCGAGCAGAAATTTGTGGAATACTATCCGTAACCTTGGCCTTTGTAGAGATGTAGCTTTAACAACTCCTCATTTTTCAGCTAATAAAATTAACACTTGGTTTGCAAAGATTACATCAAATAGTGATGATATTGATAATATAAGTATTAGTAACGTTGATCATAATGTAAAACATAAATTAAATTTCTATACAGTTGATGAAACTGCAGTAAAACAGGCCGTGTTGCGAATTAAGTCCAACTAAATTGGTTACGACGGAATTCCATTAAAATTTATTAAATTGATTTTAGAATAAATCTCACCAGTTCTTTGCTATTTGATTAATAGTTGTTTAAGTGAATCGCGATTTCCTTCTCAATGGAAAATTTCGAGAAAGACTGATGTGTGATCAAATGGTCCAATAATTGGAGAATAATAAAATGATTAACGAATTTCAATCTGGCTTCAGGGTTAAACACTGTACGGCAACAGCGCTACTTAAAATAACGGACGACATCCTTGCTGCTCTAGCTAAGGGTCATGTTGCACTATTGGTTTTACTTGACTTTTCCAAGGCTTTTGATACATTGAATCATGGTATTTTGCTTCTTAAATTACAAAATCATTTTAAATTTTCGCAGCACCCGATTAAATTAATTAAAAACTATCTAAGCGGTCGTTCCCAGTACGTCAGTTTTGGTGATGAAAAATCATGCTGTGTCAATGTAGTGCGCGGGGTGCCGCAAGGATCGATACTTGGGCCTATATTGTTTATGCTTTTTATCAATGATATCGCATCCGTAATTAAATATTGCAATTATCATCTTTGTGCTGATGATGTACAAATATATACATATAACAAAGTTGATTGTATTGAGCGTATCACCACGTTTATTAATGATGATATCGAGGCTATTTCTGAATGGGCTAACATTAATGAACTGCAGTTAAATTATTCTAAGTCACAAGTTTTGCCTGTAAACACTAGTAATGAAAATATTAAATACCAACCTGTGTTTATTGATAAAGACACTGTACCATCTGTCGAACTCAACCCTTACATGGGATTCACACGTAAGCCATATTTGTTCTAATATTTATGCCGGGTTGAAAAGACTATACAAATTTAAAAAAGCTACCCCTATTAAAACAAAAAAAGCATTAGCCCATTCTTTACTTATTACTCATCTAACATTATGCTGATCTAGTAATGGGAGTTTTAAGTTACGAACATCGTAGAACATTCAATGTTGCCTTTATTTCTTTAATTTTCAAAAAACGTATTAGGATGTACCTTCGAGAATTATATGAAATTTAGACAATGTTTGTGTGTGTGTGTGTGTGTGTGTGTGTGTGTGTGTGTGTGTGTGTGTGTGTGTGTGTGATTGGTTGTGTATTCAGAAACTTGCGGACTAAACTAAACGTGCTCAAAATGACCGCTTTCTGAAGTGTCATGTACGTGTTTTTAGGTAGTTGAAGTGTATTAATGCTACTGTGCAGCGAATGCGGTATGACTCTTGTGGAGGAAAGTACAATGGGCACCGTTATGACACTGTCCATTCTCTATATCTGCCGCACCTCATTCGCCAATGTTGTGTATTTTGTGATTTTTTCGGTGTAACTGTGTTGTAAATTATGTGTGTTTGGTATTGTGATATCTATTATGTATGTGGTTTTGTTTCTTTTATCTATTAGTGTAATATCCAGTATATTGTGTGATCAGTGATGATGCTCCTATCATAATATAATTTATAATAATTATTTTCCAAAATTGTTTCGGGTATATACCATATGTGTAATAAGGTAACGGTGGTCTGTTTGTGTTTGTGAGGTTGTACTTAATTGTTCATTTTTGGTGTATTATGTTTGATACCTGATTGTGTCGGTGCAAATACTCCACCTGCGCAAGAGACTGGCAAGCACTAGTGATGTGTTTTATGGTTTCTGATGCACTGCCACAACGCCTACAGCGGTCTGATTGTGTATTTGTATCGTGTATAATGAATTTCTTATAATTCCGCGTGTTGATTATCTGATCCTGGATAGCCAGCATGAATCCTTCAGTCTCCGGAAAGACACCTCCAATACTTAGCCATTTGTTCAACACTTCATTGTCGACATGAATTTGGCTTAGGTCATGTTGATGCCTTCCGTGGAGCAACTTCTGAGACCATGCTAACATTTTATCCTGATCAGTATTATTACTGGGTTCATTTGAACTATCAGAATGGCATAAGTTTAATGGTGTGTATTTTGTGTCTACTTTAACTATTGCGTTATATATGGTGATGTGTTTTGTTTAAAGTAAAAATGTTCCCGGAGCTTGTGTATGCTTTTGTGATGCAGATTGGAAATGTCTATTAGGCCTCTACCACCTATTTTCCTAGGTAGGGTCAGCCTTTCTATCGCAGATTGTGGGTGATGTTTTCTGTATTTTGTGAGTATGGTACGTGTTAATCTTTCTAACGTTTGAAAATCAGTTTCTGTTTAGTATATAATACCAAACGTGTATGTCAGAATTGGGATTGCGTATATATTTATTGCTCTAAATGAATTCTTTGAGTTTAAGTATGCTTTGAGTATATGTGTAAGTCTGTTTTTGTATTTTTGTATTATTCGTGTTTTGGTACTTGTGTGATTTATATAGCGAGATTGAAGGAAGCCAAGATATTTGTAAGTATCCCCCTCTTGCATTGATTGAATTATCGAACGATCCTCAAGTTCGATACCCCCAAACTCCTGTCGCCCTCCGCTAATTATTGGAAAATGTATGTGCTATTTGTGTTAGTGACTGGATATGTGTTTTTGTTGATGCGTACAGTTTAATATCATCCATATACATCAAGTGTGATATTGTATGTAAAACTTGTGTGTTGTGTTTAATTTTATATCCGTAATTGCTATTGTTTAGAATGTTTGAGAGTGGATTTAGAGAGAGGCAAAACCAGAGAGGGCTCAAAGAGTCTCCCTGAAATATACCTCTTCTAATTTGTATTTGTTTTGTTGTAATTTTGCAATTATTAAAAGACAGTTGTAGGGTCATTCTCCAATGCATCCACCAACCATGAGTGAGGGACAGAGTCAAAGGCTTTTTGGTAACCTATAAATGTTGTAAACAGATTACGCTTCTCAGCATGCGCTTGATTAAGTACCACTGAGTCAATAATTAATTGCTCTTTACACCCTTGTGACTCTGGCCAACATCCTTTTTGTTGCTCCGCTAATATATTATGATCTGTTATATGTTTTTGTATGCGGTTCGAAATGCATGTTGTAATTATCTATTGTCTATAAACATGTGATCGGCCTTCGGTAACATATACGTAATGCCGTCTGTTATAAAATCGAGCATCTCCTGCGGATTTGTTATAAATTTGTTTATATGTTGAGTTAAATACGGATTTACACTTGTGAATTTCTTTTACCAATAATTTTGAATTTTATTTGTACCGGGGACTTCACAATTATGTGTATGATTTATGATGTCTGTAAGTGTGTTTTGTGTGATACTTGGGAAAATCATCTGTGGAATATTGTGTGTTCTGGTCGCCTCATCTGCGATCCAAGATGCCTCACTATTATGTGAGACACCTGTTTCCCAGACTCCAGACCAAAATCTGTGTAAATCTGCAGATGAAGGCGGTTGTGCATCACTGTTCTCTGTATCGTGCTTTGTAAGTTTTCTATAGAACGTTCCCTCGTTTTGTGAGAATATTGTGTTCTCTATTTTTCTGTCTCGACTTCGCCTGTACCGTGCAATACGACCGGACAGAGCCGAGAGTTTTTGTGTTAGTGTATCTATGTACTGAACGATTGTGTTATTTAGAGGTTCGTGTGTTGAATCTATTTGGGCTTTCTGTGTAATATTTGTGACGAGCCTTACCAATCTCCTTGATCGATTTCCTAACTTATATTGCTGGAGACGACCCAGATCCTGACGAATTCTCTCAATCATACCCTGCAATCTGCGCTCCCAACCTGGCATCAAAGGTGACACGTTAGGATAATTGGGATTGTTAACTGTACCACCCATAAATTTATAGATAGATCCAAAATTTTTCTAAACCGGTCATTATCACCAGAGCCTCCAATTCGATTGCTGAATACTTGGACTCTTCTCTTGATATTTTTCAACTATAGTACATTACCGGCCTTAGGCTTCCGTCTTCCTGTTTTTGATATAATACGGCACTTAATCCGACAGCGCTTACTCACTAACATTTTCTTTATTTCCAGGAAAGCTGCTCTCTCGCCATCGCCACAATGAAACTGGTGGTCTTCTTTCATTAGGTTGGTTAGAGGCCTAGCTGTAGTTGCAAAACTCCCGATAAATCTTCGAAAATAACTGCAGGGCCCAATAAAACTGCGTACGGCTTTTACACCGGTTGTTTCAGGAAAACCTTCCACACTCAGCAGTTTCCTTCTACCTGGTCCAATACCGTCTATAGAAATTTCGAACCACATGTATTCTATTTTATTGGCAAAAAATACACGTTTGCTCAAATTTAAGGTTAGACCTGTGTCCTGAATCAGTTGCCTAATTGTATCTAAGTTTTCCATTCCTTCGTCGATTGTAGTAGCTGGAATTGTGATGTCGTCTAAATAGACCATGACTTTCGCATACCGGAACCTTTCTAAAACATTGTTTATTATAACCGTTGAACTACCGCAGGGGCATTACATAGCCCGAAAGGCATCATGCGGAATTGGTAATGTCCATCTAGAGTTATAAAATCCTTTTTTGCCTTCGACCCTTCATCTACTGGTACCTGGTAATATCCACTCGCCAAATCAAGGCTGGTAAAAAAACTTTTTCTAGCAAACGGTCCAACTGTTGAGCTGTTTTGAGCCTCCCACAATCGATACACATTGGAACATCGCCATTTCTCTTCCGAACTAGTATTATAGGGCTCGCATTTGGTGATGTGCTCTCTTCTATAATTTCAGCTTCCTTTAACTTATAATAATTTGATATACGTTATCCTTCAACACTACATCCATCTCTTTTTTATTTGTTTTTTCGATTTGCATCATATCAGATGCAATCGAATGTCGATATTGGTTGAACATATTTAACAGTCAATCCTGATCTTCGCCGCAAATTTGGTGTTGATATTTTCTTTTGGTAAAGCTTTCATTCTATAGTAATTGTTGCATTCCCATAATTTTCTTCTAATTCTAATTGTCCGGTATAATAGTGTTTTGGATTGTCACCAAGGACACTTTCATAGTCGTCACCAGTAGTGACACTGTTTGCGCAAAATGCGGAACAACTGAAATGTTTACCTCCGCTTCGACGCCGTCTATTTCCAGTTTCCCTTTGAAGTGTCCTATTGGCTCCACCATCCCAACATCATAACCAATCAATCTACCGCCACCTGTTGTCTTATTCCAATGTATTTTCAATTCATTTGTACATCTTTCTTTAATCAACGTAGCACTGCTTCCCATATCGACATATCAATTATTCTCAAAAACATTTAGTCGGCCAGACTTGAAATATTTTGGGAACCGCTGAAAATTAAGTCCACATATTTTTTAAGACTATGACACTAAAATTCTCGAACATTTACAACCTTAATGTAAACCACAAACAGAGAACTAACCCCTAATCAAACTTGTTTAGTAATTCATCTGCATAGCACAGATAAGTTAATTGAAAAGTTTGCATTAATTGCGAGCATGTTTGATGATTCACACCACATTCAATTTGCATAAAAATGGGACAAATTGGACAACGTAACATTTAATTACGACATTATTAAGATTGATGCCAAAAAAAATAAAAAATAAAAATAAATAAAAAATGTAAAAAATAATTAAATTAAATTTCGAAATTGTTTTTAATTTTTGTATATTGTATTTGTTGTTGCTTTTTTTTTTTGTTGTAATTTTCGGAGCTTTTCAACAAATTAATTTATGCGTGTTTTTGTTTTTAATAAAATAAAAATAATGTTTGTGTTTTTTTGTTGTATAATATTTCGTATCCATTAAAAATGATAAAAAAATTGAAAAATGTGTATATGTGGATGTGTGTGCTATTTTGAATTTATGGGATACATGATGGCTGGTCTGGGATTATTCGGAAATTAATAAAAATTAAAACGACTTCAGGTAACATTGGTGTATCGAATAATTCACAATATGTATGACTGTTTCTCGTTAACTTCACAGCCGAATCGCAAAATACAGTTTTATACAGTTCAAGGCTTCAGTTTTTCAGGTTGACGATTGGATGGCCTAGGTAGTGCAGGGTTTGACCAAAAAAAAAAAAAAAAGGCTCCCGTTAAATATTGGGGACACAGATCGATGGTCTCAAAATATTGCAAGGTGTTAACTGTGGATTGTGATGTATTTAATTTTCCGCTCGTGCCTACGTAATTTAAAGAAGGAAACCTTGATCAATATTATAATTTGGAGATGTATTTCAACTAATCTGTCAAAGTTCATTCTTGAAAACTTAACGGCTTAATATTATTTTTCTTATTTGATTGGCTTTGTGAATATATCGGTATCTGCTGGTTTCTGAAAATGTTCCACTAACTTTTAGAACCAATCGTACAAATTCAAGGAAGCAGTAACAGTTTACGGCTTTTGGGCAATGCCGTTTGGGTGCATACAAATTACCGTGTGTGTTTATATAAAACCGAAATTTTCCAATAATTGGCGCCACCTACCAATGTACCTCTTTTGACAAATAGCGTCAACGGCGCCATTGTTTCCTTTTCACATCACTGTTAACAACATCTATTTCATAACCATAAAAGTTTCATACAATAACGGCATGTTTCTTACGTGTTAAAAATTGCGAGTTTTGTGTCTACATGTTACAATCTGCGGACATCATTGATTTGTTATTATTGTTTGAAGAAAATTGCTGCAGAATCACATCGAATGCTTGTCGAAGCTTACGATGAGCATGCTCTTGGTAAATCACAATGCTATGAGTGGTTTAATAAGTTCAAAAGTGGTGATTTTGACGTGAGAAACGACGAACGTGGAAGACCACTAAAAAGTTTGAAGACAGTGAATTGCAAACATTGTTGGATGAGGATGACGCTCAAATGCAAAAACAACTCGCGGATCAATTGAATGTGTCACGAGAAGTTTTCTCAACACAACAGGAAAATCGAAAAACCACTTGTAAAATCCAAAACGTCAAAAGTCTGGGGTTGATCCAGGACAACCAACGACATCGACTGCAAGGCCAAGTCGCTGCGGACGGAAGATAATGCTCTGTATTTGGTGGGATTAGAAGATTGTGATTTATTTTGAAATGCTAAAACTTGGTGAATCCGTAAACACTAAACGCTACCAACAATAAATGATCAATTTGAATCGAGCTTTGCGTGATAAACGAGCAGAATATGATAAAAGGCAACACAAAGTAATTTTGCTTTATGATAATGCACCATCAAACAAAGCAAAACCGGGCGAGGATACGTTGGAAGCACTTAATTGGAAAGTACTTTCACATGCGATTAACTCACCACACTTGGCTCCGTCCGATAATCACTTATTTGCATCGACGGGGCACGGGCTTGCTGAGGAGCACTTCACTTCCTATGAAAATGTACGAAAATGGCTCGATAACTATGGTTTGCCTCAAAAGGAAAACAGTTTTTTTTGCCGTGGCATCCACGCATTGCCAGAAAAATAGGAAAAATGTATAACTAATAATGGCCAAATACTTTGAATAAAATACTCTTAACCATTATGAACGTGTACTTTTACTAAAAACTTCCAGTTTCATATTTACACTTTTTGGATAATGCAACATTCAAAATTGTATCTAATCGAACAGTATTGATGAAGCTAGGATAAAACATCAAGCCGTTAACCGGTTTGGGGTAATGCCTGTAAAATACTTCCCAAAAAAAATCACAAATTTTTCGGATTTGCACATATATACTTTATATATGTCGTCGTAACTTATTCGCCTAAATGACATTTTCACTATGCAACTGTATTTAAAGATCCCATTTAGGTAGTTTCTAATAATCCCAAAGTAACAATGACTAAAGAAAACACATAGATATTATGTACAATCAGTTGCAACCAATTTCAATCTATATTGTATAGTTGTTGCATGTAAAATGTCATTTTGACGATCAATTACAAACAAGACCTTTACAATAGAGATACCAGAAACTATAGTCAGCATGCCTTATCGCACGAAAATTCAACCAGGGCTACAAACATAACGTAACCAAAATGGTTCACAGGACAAAAATTTAACCTGCAGTTGTCTGCATTTTTTCACCAGAAGTATACCATGTACAGACCTTCAAGGCCTATAGTCTAAAGTCTATTTTTGGTTTTTGTTGAACAGATTCCACGGTTGAAACCTTGTGCAACATGCTCTATACATATGTAATTGCCTGTAATTTATATCGCCATCCACTAGGATCGACCTTGTGACAGTTAGCGTACTAGTTACACACAGCTGGTAGCGTAACATGCAATATTTGATACTTCTAGTTTCAAGAAAAACTTTTTGGAGATTTATATATATGCAACATTTGATGCACAAAATATTGCCTGAATGAATGCTATTTGTATACTATACACCCATGTTTTTGTTTTTTTCGGAAGAATTTCAATGAGAGTAAGACATGAGACTTACTTTGCAGATGGCTACCAAAACGAATGTAATATGACCAGCGAGAAAAAAAATGAGGAAGGACAGCAGGTAGTATGTAAGTTAATGCAACACACAATCATAACAAACTTCACAGGCACAGTGTGTACTGTAATGTTCTGTGTTTGATAATATTTTACGATGGGGTTATTGATGATGTCGATATAATTATTGTAGCGTGAAAACAATAAATTAAATTGATAATTTGAATAATTTATTGTTGAACGCTACAGGACTCCCCCGCAAGTGACTTTCTCCTCCGGAAAGAGAGTGGTATTCAGGTTAACTGATTTTTGATGAACAATACAGAGTATCCCGTATGCTGGTTTGAGCCGGTCGATTGAAATGGTATGGTTTTTTCATTAACCGACACAGTGAATTGCTTGCGAAGTCAAAGTTTAACTTGCGGGGCATAACTACAGCGAAAGTATTTAAAATTAACTGTGCCCACAGTTTTTGGGCGGCAAAAATCTAAAATGGTCCCATTACGATGGTTGATACCCCTATCAATAGGTTTCGGGACCTGTAATTGCTGTGAAAATTTTAATTTTGATTGCTCGATTATTTCTAAACATTTCTTAGAAAATTCAATTTTATTGAAAATTAACTGTGCTATAGCCCACAATTTTTTGGGCGGCAAAAATCTAAAATGGTAGGATTACGATGTTTGATACCTCTATCAATAGGTTTCGGGACCTGTAATTGCTGTGACAATTTTCATTTTGATTGCTCGATTATTTCTAAACATTTCTTAGAAAATCCAATTTTATTGAAAATTAACTGTGCTATAGCCCACAATTTTTTGGCGGCAAAAATCTAAAATGGTCCGATTACGATGGTTGAAACCTATATCAATCGGTTTCGGGACTCTTGATTGCTCGATTATTTCTAAACATTTCTTAGAAAATTCAATTTTATTGAAAATTAACTGTGCTATAGCCCACAAGTTTTTGGGCGGCAAAAATCTAAAATGCTCCGATTATGATGGTTGATACCTCTATCAATAGGTTTCGGGACCTGTTATTGCTGTGACAATTTTCATTCAATTTTATTGAAAATTAACTGTGCTATAGCCCACAAGTTTTTGGGCGGCAAAAATCTAAAGTGGTCCGATTGCGATGGTTGATCCTTCTATCAATAGGTTTTGGGACCTGTTATTGCTGTGGATATTTTCATTTTGATTGCTCGATTATTTCTAAACATTTCTTAGAAAATTCAATTTTATTGTAAATTAACTGTGCTACAGCCCACAATTTTTGGGCAGCAAAAATCTAAGATGGTCCGATTACGATGGTTGAAACCTCTATCAATAGGTTTCGGGACCTGTTATTGCTGTGAAAATTTTCATTTTGATTGCTCGATTATTTCTAAACATTTCTTAGAAAATTCAATTATATTGAAAATTAACTGTGCTATAGCCCACAAGTTTTTGGGCGGCAAAAATCTAAAATGCTTCGATTATGATGGTTGATACCTCTATCAATAGGTTTCGGGACCTGTTATTGCTGCGAAAATTTTCATTTTGATTGCTCGATTATTTCTAAACATTTCTTAGAAAATTCAATTTTATTGAAAATTAACTGTGCTATAGCCTAAAATAATCCGATTACGATGGTTGATACCTCCATCAATTGGTTTCGGGACTTTTGATTGCTCGATTATTTCTAAACATTTCTTAGAAAATTCAATTTTATTGAAAATTAACTGTGCTATAGCCCACAAGTTTTTGGGCGGCAAAAATCTAAAATGCTCCGATTATGATGGTTGATACCTCTATCAATAGGTTTCGGGACCTGTTATTGCTGTGACAATTTTCATTCAATTTTATTGAAAATTAACTGTGCTATAGCCCACAAGTTTTTGGGCGGCAAAAATCTAAAGTGGTCCGATTGCGATGGTTGATCCTTCTATCAATAGGTTTTGGGACCTGTTATTGCTGTGGATATTTTCATTTTGATTGCTCGATTATTTCTAAACATTTCTTAGAAAATTCAATTTTATTGTAAATTAACTGTGCTACAGCCCACAATTTTTGGGCAGCAAAAATCTAAGATGGTCCGATTACGATGGTTGAAACCTCTATCAATAGGTTTCGGGACCTGTTATTGCTTTGAAAATTTTCATTTTGATTGCTCGATTATTTCTAAACATTTCTTAGAAAATTCAATTATATTGAAAATTAACTGTGCTATAGCCCACAAGTTTTTGGGCGGCAAAAATCTAAAATGCTTCGATTATGATGGTTGATACCTCTATCAATAGGTTTCGGGACCTGTTATTGCTGCGAAAATTTTCATTTTGATTGCTCGATTATTTCTAAACATTTCTTAGAAAATTCAATTTTATTGAAAATTAACTGTGCTATAGCCTAAAATAATCCGATTACGATGGTTGATACCTCCATCAATTGGTTTCGGGACTTTTGATTGCTCGATTATTTCTAAACATTTCTTAGAAAATTCAATTTTATTGAAAATTAACTGTGCTATAGCCCACAAGTTTTTGGGCGGCAAAAATCTAAAATGGTCCGATTACGATGGTTGATACCTCTATCAATAGGTTTCAGAACCTGTAATTGCTTTGATAATTTTCATTTTTGTATTGCTCGATTATTTCTAAACATTTCTTAGAAAATTCAATTTTATTGTAAATTAACTGTGCTATAGCCCACAAGTTTGTGGGCGGCAAAAATCTAAAATGGTCCGATTACGATGGTTGATACCTCTATCAATAGGTTTCGGGACCTGTAATTGCTGTGACAATTTTCATTTTGATTGCTCGATTATTTCTAAACTTTTCTTAGAAAATTCAATTTTATTGTAAATTAACTGTGTTATAGCCCACAAGTGTTTGGGCGGCAAAAATCTAAAATGGTCCGATTACGATGGTTGATACCTCTATCAATAGGTTTCGGGGCCTGTAATTGCTGTGACAATTTTCATTTTGATTGCTCGATTATTTCTAAACATTTCTTAGAAAATTCAATTTTATTGTAAATTAACTGTGCTATAGCCCACAAGTTTTTGGGCGGCAAAAATCTAAAGTGGTCCGATTACGATGGTTGATACCTCTATCAATAGGTTTCGGGGCCTGTAATTGCTGTGCCAATTTTCATTTTGATTGCTCGATTATTTCTAAACATTTCTTAGAAAATTCAATTTCATTGAAAATTAACTGTGATATAGCCCACAAGTTTTTGGGCGGCAAAAATCTAAAATGGTCCGATTACGATGGTTGATACCTCTATCAATAGGTTTCGGGACCTGTAATTGCTGTGCCAATTTTGATTTTGATTGCTCGATTTTTTCTAAACTTTTCTTAGAAAATTCAATTTTATTGTAAATTAACTGTGTTATAGCCCACAAGTGTTTATGCGGCAAAAATCTAAAATGGTCCGGCTACGATGGTTGATACCTCTATCAATAGGTTTCGGGACCTGTAATTGCTGTGGCAAGTTTCATTTTGATTGCTCGATTATTTCTAAACATTTCTTAGAAAATTCAATTTTATTGTAAATTAACTGTGCTATAGCCCACAAGTTTTTGGGCGGCAAAAATCTAAAATTGTCCGATTACGATGGTTGATACCTCTATCAATAGGTTTCGCTACCTGTAATTGCTGTGACAATTTTCATTTTGATTGCTCGATTATTTCTAAAAATTTCTTAGAAAATTCAATTTTATTGAAAATTAACTGTGCTATAGCCCACAAGTTTTGGGCGGCAAAAATCTAAAATGGTCCGATTACGATGGTTGATACCTCTATCAATAGGTTTCGGGACCTGTAATTGCTGTGACAATTTTCATTTTGATTGCTCGATTATTTCTAAACATTTCTTAGAAAATTCAATTTTATTGTAAATTAACTGTGCTATAGCCCACAAGTTTTTGGGCGGCAAAAATCTAAAATGGTCCGTTTTTCATTTTGATTGCTCGATTATTTATAAACATTTCTTAGAAAATTCAATTTTATTGTAAATTAACTGTGCCCCACAAGTTTTTGGGCGGAAAAAATCTAAAATGGTCCGATTACGATGGTTGATACCTCTATCAATAGGTTTCGGGACCTGTAATTGCTGTGACAATTTTCATTTTGATTGCTCGATTATTTCTAAACTTTTCTTAGAAAATTCAATTTTATTGTAAATTAACTGTGTTATAGTCCACAAGTGTTTGGGCGGCAAAAATCTAAAATGGTCCGATTACGATGGTTGATACCTCTATCAATAGGTTTCGGGGCCTGTAATTGCTGTGACAATTTTCATTTTAATTGCTCGATTATTTCTAAACATTTCTTAGAAAATTCAATTTTATTGTAAATTAACTGTGCTATAGCCCACAAGTTTTTGGGCTGCAAAAATCTAAAATGGTCCGATTACGATGGTTGATACCTCTATAAATATGTTTCGCTACATGTAATTGCTCTGACAATTTTCATTTTGATTGCTCGATTAATTCTAAACATTTCTTAGAAAATTCAATTTTATTGAAAATTAACTGTGCTATAGCCCACAAGTTTTTGGGAGGCAAAAATCTAAAATGGTCCGATTTTCATTTTGATTGCTCGATTATTTATAAACATTTCTTAGAAAATTCAATTTTATTGTAAATTAACTGTGCCCCACAAGTTTTTGGGCGGAAAAAATCTAAAATGGTCCGATTACGATGGTTGATACCTCTATCAATAGGTTTCGGGACCTGTAATTGCTGTGACAATTTTCATTTTGATTGCTCGATTATTTCTAAACTTTTCTTAGAAAATTCAATTTTATTGTAAATTAACTGTGTTATAGTCCACAAGTGTTTGGGCGGCAAAAATCTAAAATGGTCCGATTACGATGGTTGATACCTCTATCAATAGGTTTCGGGGCCTGTAATTGCTGTGACAATTTTCATTTTGATTGCTCGATTATTTCTAAACATTTCTTAGAAAATTCAATTTTATTGTAAATTAACTGTGCTATAGCCCACAAGTTTTTGGGCGGCAAAAATCTAAAATGGTCCGATTACGATGGTTGATACCTCTATCAATAGGTTTCGGGACCTGTAATTGCTGTGACAATTTTCATTTTGATTGCTCGATTATTTCTAAACTTTTCTTAGAAAATTCAATTTTATTGTAAATTAACTGTGTTATAGCCCACAAGTGTTTGGGCGGCAAAAATCTAAAATGGTCCGATTACGATGGTTGATACCTCTATCAATAGGTTTCGCTACCTGTAATTGCTGTGACAATTTTCATTTTGATTGCTCGATTATTTCTAAAAATTTCTTAGAAAATTCAATTTTATTGAAAATTAACTGTGCTATAGCCCACAAGTTTTGGGCGGCAAAAATCTAAAATGGTCCGATTACGATGGTTGATACCTCTATCAATAGGTTTCGGGACCTGTAATTGCTGTGACAATTTTCATTTTGATTGCTCGATTATTTCTAAACATTTCTTAGAAAATTCAATTTTATTGAAAATTAACTGTGCTATAGCCCACAAGTTTTTGGGCGGCAAAAATCTAAAATGGTCCGTTTTTCATTTTGATTGCTCGATTATTTATAAACATTTCTTAGAAAATTCAATTTTATTGTAAATTAACTGTGCCCCACAAGTTTTTGGGCGGAAAAAATCTAAAATGGTCCGATTACGATGGTTGATACCTCTATCAATAGGTTTCGGGACCTGTAATTGCTGTGACAATTTTCATTTTGATTGCTCGATTATTTCTAAACTTTTCTTAGAAAATTCAATTTTATTGTAAATTAACTGTGTTATAGTCCACAAGTGTTTGGGCGGCAAAAATCTAAAATGGTCCGATTACGATGGTTGATACCTCTATCAATAGGTTTCGGGGCCTGTAATTGCTGTGACAATTTTCATTTTGATTGCTCGATTATTTCTAAACATTTCTTAGAAAATTCAATTTTATTGTAAATTAACTGTGCTATAGCCCACAAGTTTTTGGGCTGCAAAAATCTAAAATGGTCCGATTACGATGGTTGATACCTCTATAAATATGTTTCGCTACATGTAATTGCTCTGACAATTTTCATTTTGATTGCTCGATTAATTCTAAACATTTCTTAGAAAATTCAATTTTATTGAAAATTAACTGTGCTATAGCCCACAAGTTTTTGGGAGGCAAAAATCTAAAATGGTCCGATTTTCATTTTGATTGCTCGATTATTTATAAACATTTCTTAGAAAATTCAATTTTATTGTAAATTAACTGTGCCCCACAAGTTTTTGGGCGGAAAAAATCTAAAATGGTCCGATTACGATGGTTGATACCTCTATCAATAGGTTTCGGGACCTGTAATTGCTGTGACAATTTTCATTTTGATTGCTCGATTATTTCTAAACTTTTCTTAGAAAATTCAATTTTATTGTAAATTAACTGTGTTATAGTCCACAAGTGTTTGGGCGGCAAAAATCTAAAATGGTCCGATTACGATGGTTGATACCTCTATCAATAGGTTTCGGGGCCTGTAATTGCTGTGACAATTTTCATTTTGATTGCTCGATTATTTCTAAACATTTCTTAGAAAATTCAATTTTATTGTAAATTAACTGTGCTATAGCCCACAAGTTTTTGGGCGGCAAAAATCTAAAATGGTCCGATTACGATGGTTGATACCTCTATCAATAGGTTTCGGGACCTGTAATTGCTGTGACAATTTTCATTTTGATTGCTCGATTATTTCTAAACTTTTCTTAGAAAATTCAATTTTATTGTAAATTAACTGTGTTATAGCCCACAAGTGTTTGGGCGGCAAAAATCTAAAATGGTCCGATTACGATGGTTGATACCTCTATCAATAGTTTTCGGGGCCTGTAATTGCTGTGACAATTTTCATTTTGATTGCTCGATTATTTCTAAACATTTCTTAGAAAATTCAATTTTATTGTAAATTAACTGTGCTATAGCCCACAAGTTTTTGGGCGGCAAAAATCTAAAGTGGTCCGATTACGATGGTTGATACCTCTATCAATAGGTTTCGGGGCCTGTAATTGCTGTGCCAATTTTAATATTGATTGCTCGATTATTTCTAAACATTTCTTAGAAAATTCAATTTCATTGAAAATTAACTGTGATATAGCCCACAAGTTTTTGGGCGGCAAAAATCTAAAATGGTCCGATTACGATGGTTGATACCTCTATCAATAGGTTTCGGGACCTGTAATTGCTGTGCCAATTTTGATTTTGATTGCTCGATTTTTTCTAAACTTTTCTTAGAAAATTCAATTTTATTGTAAATTAACTGTGTTATAGCCCACAAGTGTTTATGCGGCAAAAATCTAAAATGGTCCGGCTACGATGGTTGATACCTCTATCAATAGGTTTCGGGACCTGTAATTGCTGTGGCAAGTTTCATTTTGATTGCTCGATTATTTCTAAACATTTCTTAGAAAATTCAATTTTATTGTAAATTAACTGTGCTATAGCCCACAAGTTTTTGGGCGGCAAAAATCTAAAATTGTCCGATTACGATGGTTGATACCTCTATCAATAGGTTTCGCTACCTGTAATTGCTGTGACAATTTTCATTTTGATTGCTCGATTATTTCTAAAAATTTCTTAGAAAATTCAATTTTATTGAAAATTAACTGTGCTATAGCCCACAAGTTTTGGGCGGCAAAAATCTAAAATGGTCCGATTACGATGGTTGATACCTCTATCAATAGGTTTCGGGACCTGTAATTGCTGTGACAATTTTCATTTTGATTGCTCGATTATTTCTAAACATTTCTTAGAAAATTCAATTTTATTGAAAATTAACTGTGCTATAGCCCACAAGTTTTTGGGCGGCAAAAATCTAAAATGGTCCGTTTTTCATTTTGATTGCTCGATTATTTATAAACATTTCTTAGAAAATTCAATTTTATTGTAAATTAACTGTGCCCCACAAGTTTTTGGGCGGAAAAAATCTAAAATGGTCCGATTACGATGGTTGATACCTCTATCAATAGGTTTCGGGACCTGTAATTGCTGTGACAATTTTCATTTTGATTGCTCGATTATTTCTAAACTTTTCTTAGAAAATTCAATTTTATTGTAAATTAACTGTGTTATAGTCCACAAGTGTTTGGGCGGCAAAAATCTAAAATGGTCCGATTACGATGGTTGATACCTCTATCAATAGGTTTCGGGGCCTGTAATTGCTGTGACAATTTTCATTTTGATTGCTCGATTATTTCTAAACATTTCTTAGAAAATTCAATTTTATTGTAAATTAACTGTGCTATAGCCCACAAGTTTTTGGGCGGCAAAAATCTAAAATGGTCCGATTACGATGGTTGATACCTCTATCAATATGTTTCGGGACCTGTAATTGCTGTGACAATTTTCATTTTGATTGCTCGATTATTTCTAAACTTTTCTTAGAAAATTCAATTTTATTGTAAATTAACTGTGTTATAGCCCACAAGTGTTTGGGCGGCAAAAATCTAAAATGGTCCGATTACGATGGTTGATACCTCTATCAATAGGTTTCGGGGCCTGTAATTGCTGTGACAATTTTCATTTTGATTGCTCGATTATTTCTAAACATTTCTTAGAAAATTCAATTTTATTGTAAATTAACTGTGCTATAGCCCACAAGTTTTTGGGCGGCAAAAATCTAAAGTGGTCCGATTACGATGGTTGATACCTCTATCAATAGGTTTCGGGGCCTGTAATTGCTGTGCCAATTTTCATTTTGATTGCTCGATTATTTCTAAACATTTCTTAGAAAATTCAATTTCATTGAAAATTAACTGTGCTATAGCCCACAAGTTTTTGGGCGGCAAAAATCTAAAATGGTCCGATTACGATGGTTGATACCTCTATCAATAGGTTTCGGGACCTGTAATTGCTGTGCCAATTTTGATTTTGATTGCTCGATTTTTTCTAAACTTTTCTTAGAAAATTCAATTTTATTGTAAATTAACTGTGTTATAGCCCACAAGTGTTTGGGCGGCAAAAATCTAAAATGGTCCGGCTACGATGGTTGATACCTCTATCAATAGTTTTCGGGACCTGTAATTGCTGTGGCAAGTTTCATTTTGATTGCTCGATTATTTCTAAACATTTCTTAGAAAATTCAATTTTATTGAAAATTAACTGTGCTATAGCCCACAAGTTTTTGGCAGCAAAAATCTAAAATTGTCCGATTACGATGGTTGATACCTCTATCAATAGGTTTCGCTACCTGTAATTGCTGTGACAATTTTCATTTTGATTGCTCGATTATTTCTAAAAATTTCTTAGAAAATTCAATTTTATTGAAAATTAACTGTGCTATAGCCCACAAGTTTTGGGCGGCAAAAATCTAAAATGGTCCGATTACGATGGTTGATACCTCTATCAATAGGTTTCGGGACCTGTAATTGCTGTGACAATTTTCATTTTGATTGCTCGATTATTTCTAAACATTTCTTAGAAAATTCAATTTTATTGAAAATTAACTGTGCTATAGCCCACAAGTTTTTGGGCGGCAAAAATCTAAAATAGTCCGATCACGATGGTTGATACCTCTATCAATAGGTTTCGGGACCTGTAATTGCTGTGACAATTTTCATTTTGATTGCTCGATTGTTTCTAAACATTTTTAAGAAAATTCAATGTTATTGTAAATTTACTGTGCTATAGCCCACAATTTTTTGGGCGGCAAAAATCTAAAATGGTCCGATTACGATGGTTGATACCTCTATCAATATGTTTCGGGACCTGTGAATGCTGTGACAATTTTCATTTTGATTGCTCGATTATTTCTAAACATTTCTTAGAAAATTCAATTTTAGACCTGTAATTGCTGTGACAATTTTCATTTTGATTGCTCGATTATTTCTAAACATTTCTTAGAAAATTAAATTTTATTGAAAATTAACTGTGCTATAGCCCACAAGTTTTTGGGCGGCAAAAATCTAAAATGGTCCGATTACGATGGTTGATACCTCTATCAATAGGTTTCGCTACCTGTAATTGCTGTGACAATTTTCATTTTGATTGCTCGATTATTTCTAAACATTTCTTAGAAAATTCAATTTTATTGAAAATTAACTGTGCTATAGCCCACAAGTTTCTGGGCGGCAAAAATCTAAAATGGTCCGATTACGATAGTTGATACCTCTATCAATAGGTTTCGGAACCTGTAATTGCTGTGGCAATTTTTATTTTGATTGCTCGATTATTTCTAAACATTTCTTAGAAAATTCAATTTTATTGTAAATTAACTGTGCTATAGCCCACAAGTTTTTGGGCTGCAAAAATCTAAAGTGGTCCGATTACGATGGTTGATACCTCTATCAATAGGTTTCGGGACCTGTAATTGCTGTGCCAATTTTCATTTTGATTGCTCGATTATTTCTAAACATTTCTTAGAAAATTCAATTTTATTGAAAATTAACTGTGCTATAGCCCACAAGTTTTTGGGCGGCAAAAATCTAAAATGGTCCGATTACGATGGTTGATACCTCTATCAATAGGTTTCGGGACCTGTAATTGCTGTGGCAAGTTTCATTTTGATTGCTCGATTATTTCTAAAAATTTCTTAGAAAATTCAATTTTATTGTAAATTAACTGTGCTATAGCCCACAAGTTTTTGGGCGGCAAAAATCTAAAGTGGTCCGATTACGATGGTTGATACCTCTATCAATAGGTTTCGCTACCTGTAATTGCTGTGACAATTTTCATTTTGATTGCTCGATTATTTCTAAAAATTTCTTAGAAAATTCAATTTTATTGAAAATTAACTGTGCTATAGCCCACAAGTTTTTGGGCGGCAAAAATCTAAATTGGTCCGATTACGATAGTTGATACCTCTATCAATAGGTTTCGGGACCTGTAATTGCTGTGACAATTTTCATTTTGATTGCTCGATTATTTCTAAACTTTCTTAGAAAATTCAATTTTATTGAAAATTAACTGTGCTATAGCCCACAATTTTTTGGGCGGCAAAAATCTAAAATGGTCCGATTACGATGGTTGATACCTCTATCAATATGTTTCGGGACCTGTAATTGCTGTGACAATTTTCATTTTGATTGCTCGATTATTTCTAAACATTTCTTAGAAAAATCAATTTTAGACCTGTAATTGCTGTGACAATTTTCATTTTGATTGCTCGATTATTTCTAAACATTTCTTAGAATATTCAATGTTATTGTAAATTAACTGTGCTATAGCCCACAAGTTTTTGGGCGGCAAAAATCTAAAATTGTCCGATTACGATGGTTGATACCTCTATCAATAGGTTTCGCTACCTGTAATTGCTGTGACAATTTTCATTTTGATTGCTCGATTATTTCTAAACATTTCTTAGAAAATTCAATTTTATTGAAAATTAACTGTGCTATAGCCCACAAGTTTTTGGGCGGCAAAAATCTAAAATGGTCCGATTACGATGGTTGATACCTCTATCAATAGGTTTCGGGACCTGTAATTGATGTGACAATTTTCATTTTGATTGCTCGATTAATTCTAAACATTTCTTAGAAAATTCAATTTTATTGAAAATTAACTGTGCTATAGCCCACAATTTTTTGGGCGGCAAAAATCTAAAATGGTCCGATTACGATGGTTGATACCTCTATCAATAGGTTTCGGGACCTGCAATTGCTGTGACAATTTTCATTTTGATTGCTCGATTATTTCTAAACATTTCTTAGAAAATTCAATTTTATTGAAAATTAACTGTGCTATAGCCCACAAGTTTTTGGGCGGCAAAAATCTAAAATGGTCCGATCACGATAGTTGATACCTCTATCAATAGGTTTCGGGACCTGTAATTGCTGTGACAATTTTCATTTTGATTGCTCGATTGTTTCTAAACATTTTTTAAAAAATTCAATGTTATTGTAAATTTTCTGTGCTATAGCCCACAAGTTTTTGGGCGGCAAAAATCTAAAGTGGTCCGATTACGATGGTTGATACCTCTATCAATAGGTTTCGCTACATGTAATTGCTGTGACAATTTTCATTTTGATTGCTCGATTATTTCTAAACATTTCTTAGAAAATTCAATTTTATTAAAAATTAACTGTGCTATAGCCCACAAGTTTCTGGGCGGCAAAAATCTAAAATGGTCCGATTACGATGGTTGATACCTCTATCAATAGGTTTCGGAACCTGTAATTGCTATGGCAATTTTTATTTTGATTGCTCGATTATTTCTAAACATTTCTTAGAAAATTCAATTTTATTGTAAATTAACTGTGCTATAGCCCACAAGTTTTTGGGCGGCAAAAATCTAAAGTGGTCCGATTACGATGGTTGATACCTCTATCAATAGGTTTCGGGACCTGTAATTGCTGTGCCAATTTTCATTTTGATTGCTCGATTATTTCTAAACATTTCTTAGAAAATTCAATTTTATTGAAAATTAACTGTGCTATAGCCTAAAATAATCCGATTACGATGGTTGATACCTCCATCAATTGGTTTCGGGACTTTTGATTGCTCGATTATTTCTAAACATTTCTTAGAAAATTCAATTTTATTGAAAATTAACTGTGCTATAGCCCACAAGTTTTTGGGCGGCAAAAATCTAAAATTGTCGGATTACAATGGTTGATACCTCTTTCAATAGGTTTCGGGACCTGTAATTGCTGTGACAATTTTCATTTTGATTGCTCGATTATTTCTAAACATTTCTTAGAAAATTCAATTTTATTGTAAATTAACTGTGCTATAGCCCACAAGTTTTTGGGCGGCAAAAATCTAAAATGGTCCGATTACGATGGTTGATACTGTATGAATATTGCAGCAACCAAAACATAACCTAGAATAGAAAAAAAAACTTGTACAGAAATTAAGAATTTAAAATATTTTTGTGTTATACTTATCTACATCCTGTAAGATTTTAGTCCATTGATTCGTTCCAAGTAATTCTACCCTGAAATATTTAAAGTTTATTATCTTAATTATTTATTTATATAATTTAATTGTAAAATTTCTTACCTGATCAGTTTGTTTTTGTTTAATGTTATGACAGCTGATCAACCGTACAAATGTTAATGGGCTAAAAAACCATACAAATGTTAAATCTAAATTTAGACCATATTCGAGAGTTCGTTTAATACTTTGTTTAATGTAGATTTTATTTATAGAATAATGTAGCAATCTACCTCGAATTTTACTCAATTTATCATTATGGTAAAAAATTATTGTTAAATGTCAAATGCCAATAAATAACTCTCTTTGATATCAACCATCAAGCTGTGTAGACGTCTTTTCTTTGGGTTAAATATCCGATTTAATTTATCAACCAAAAGTCCGCCACATCGAAAAAAAGGGGAGCCATTTCATACGGCAAAAACATTTACACAATATTCTCATATTGTGACAGATACCTCTATCAATAGGTTTCGGGACCTGTAATTGCTGTGACAATTTTCATTTTGATTGCTCGATTATTTCTAAACATTTCTTAGAAAATTCAATTTTATTGTAAATTAACTGTGCTATAGCCCACAAGTTTTTGGGCGGCCAAAATCTAAAATGGTCCGATTACGATGGTTAATACCTCTATCAATAGGTTTCGGGACCTGAAATTGCTGTGACAATTTTCATTTTGATTGCTCGATTATTTCTAAACATTTCTTAGAAAATTCAATTTTATTGTAAATTAACTGTGCCCACAAGTTTTTGGGCGGCAAAAACCTAAAATTGTCGGATTACGATGGTTGATACCTCTATCAATAGGTTTCGGGACCTGTAATTGCTGTGACAATTTTCATTTTGATTGCTCGATTATTTCTAAACATTTCTTAGAAAATTCAATTTTATTGTAAATTAATTGTGCTATAGCCCACAAGTTTTTGGGCGGCAAAAATCTAAAATGGTCCGATTACGATGGTTGATACCTCTATCAATAGGTTTCGGGACCTGTAATTGCTGTGACAATTTTCATTTTGATTGCTCGATTATTTCTAAACATTTCTTAGAAAATTCAATTTTATTGTAAATTAACTGTGCTATAGCCCACAAGTTTTTGGGCGGCCAAAATCTAAAATGGTCCGATTACGATGGTTAATACCTCTATCAATAGGTTTCGGGACCTGAAATTGCTGTGACAATTTTCATTTTGATTGCTCGATTATTTCTAAACATTTCTTAGAAAATTCAATTTTATTGTAAATTAACTGTGCCCACAAGTTTTTGGGCGGCAAAAACCTAAAATTGTCGGATTACGATGGTTGATACCTCTATCAATAGGTTTCGGGACCTGTAATTGCTGTGACAATTTCCATTTTGATTGCTCGATTATTTCTAAACATTTCATAGAAAATTCAATTTTATTGTAAATTAACTGTGCTATAGCCCACAATTTTTTGGGCGGCAAAAATCTAAAGTGGTCCGATTACGATGGTTGATACCTCTATCAATAGGTATCGGGACCTGTAATTGATGTGCCAATTTTCATTTTGATTGCTCGATTATTTCTAAACATTTCTTAGAAAATTCAATTTTATTGAAAATTAACTGTGCTATAGCCCACAAGTTTTTGGGTGGCAAAAATCTAAAATGGTCCGATTACGATAGTTGATACCTCTATCAATAGGTTTCGGGGCCTGTAATTGCTGTGACAATTTTCATTTTGATTGCTCGATTATTTCTAAACATTTCTTAGAAAATTCAATTTTATTGAAAATTAACTGTGCTATAGCCCACAAGTTTTTGGGCGGCAAAAATCTAAAATTGTCGGATTACGATTGTTGATACCTCTATCAATAGGTATCGGGACCTGTAATTGCTGTGACAATTTTCATTTTGATTGCTCGATTATTTCTAAACATTTCTTAGAAAATTCAATTTTATTGTAAATTAAGTTTTTGGGCGGCAAAAATATAAAATGGTCCGATTACGATGGTTGATAACTCTATCAATAGGTTTCGGGACCTGTAATTGCTGTGCCAATTTTTATTTTGATTGCTCGATTATTTCTAAACTTTTCTTAGAAAATTCAATTTTATTGTAAATTAACTGTGTTATAGCCCACAAGTGTTTGGGCTGCAAAAATCTAAAATGGTCCGATTACGATGGTTAATACCTCTATCAATAGGTTTAGGGGCCTGTAATTGCTGTGAAATTTTCATTTTGATTGCTCGATTATTTCTAAACATTTCTTAGGAAATTCAATTTTATTGTAAATTAACTGTGTTATAGCCCACAAGTGTTTGGGCGGCAAAAATCTAAAATGGTCCGATTACGATGGTTGATACCTCTATCAATAGGTTTCGGGGCCTGTAATTGCTGTGAAATTTTCATTTTGATTGCTCGATTATTTCTAAACATTTCTTAGAAAATTCAATTTTATTGTAAATTAACTGTGCTATAGCCCACAAGTTTTTGGGCGGCAAAAATCTAAAGTGGTCCGATTACGATGGTTGATACCTCTATCAATAGGTTTCGGGGCCTGTAATTGCTGTGCCAATTTTCATTTTGATTGCTCGATTATTTCTAAACATTTCTTAGAAAATTCAATTTTATTGAAAATTAACTGTGCTATAGCCCACAAGTTTTTGGGCGGCAAAAATCTAAAATGGTCCGATTACGATGGTTGATACCTCTATCAATAGGTTTCGGGACCTGTAATTGCTGTGCCAATTTTCATTTTGATTGCTGGATTATTTCTAAACTTTTCTTAGAAAATTCAATTTTATTGTAAATTAACTGTGTTATATGTCTGCCCACAAGTGTTTGGGCGGCAAAAATCTAAAATGGTCCGATTACGATGGTTGATACCTCCATCAATAGGTTTCGGGGCCTGTAATTGCTGTGACAATTTTCATTTTGATTGCTCGATTATTTCTAAACATTTCTTAGAAAATTCAATTTTATTGTAAATTAACTGTGATATAGCCCACAAGTTTTTGGGCGGCAAAAATCTAAAGTGGTCCGATTACGATGGTTGATACCTCTATCAATAGTTTTCGGGACATGTAATTGCTGTGACAATTTTCATTTTGATTGCTCGATTATTTCTAAACATTTCTTAGAAAATTCAATTTTATTGAAAATTAACTGTGTTATAGCCCACAAGTTTTTGGGCGGCAAAAATCTAAAATAGTCCGATTACGATGGTTGATACCTCTATCAATATGTTTCGGGACCTGTAATTGCTGTGACAATTTTCATTTTGATTGCTCGATTGTTTCTAAACATTTTTTAAAAAATTCAATGTTATTGTAAATTTTCTGTGCTATAGCCCACAAGTTTTTGGGCGGCAAAAATCTAAAGTGGTCCGATTACGATGGTTGATACCTCTATCAATAGGTTTTTGATTGCTCGATTATTTCTAAACATTTCTTAGAAAATTCAATTTTATTAAAAATTAACTGTGCTATAGCCCACAAGTTTCTGGGCGGCAAAAATCTAAAATGGTCCGATTACGATGGTTGATACCTCTATCAATAGGTTTCGGAACCTGTAATTGCTATGGCAATTTTTATTTTGATTGCTCGATTATTTCTAAACATTTCTTAGAAAATTCAATTTTATTGTAAATTAACTGTGCTATAGCCCACAAGTTTTTGGGCGGCAAAAATCTAAAGTGGTCCGATTACGATGGTTGATACCTCTATCAATAGGTTTCGGGACCTGTAATTGCTGTGCCAATTTTCATTTTGATTGCTCGATTATTTCTAAACATTTCTTAGAAAATTCAATTTTATTGAAAATTAACTGTGCTATAGCCCACAAGTTTTTGGGCGGCAAAAATCTAAAATTGTCGGATTACAATGGTTGATACCTCTTTCAATAGGTTTCGGGACCTGTAATTGCTGTGACAATTTTCAGTTTGATTGCTCGATTATTTCTAAACATTTCTTAGAAAATTCAATTTTATTGTAAATTAACTGTGCTATAGCCCACAATTTTTTGGGCGGCAAAAATCTAAAGTGGTCCGATTACGATGGTTGATACCTCTATCAATAGGTATCGGGACCTGTAATTGATGTGCCAATTTTCATTTTGATTGCTCGATTATTTCTAAACATTTCTTAGAAAATTCAATTTTATTGAAAATTAACTGTGCTATAGCCCACAAGTTTTTGGGTGGCAAAAATCTAAAATGGTCCGATTACGATAGTTGATACCTCTATCAATAGGTTTCGGGGCCTGTAATTGATGTGACAATTTTCATTTTGATTGCTCGATTATTTCTAAACATTTCTTAGAAAATTCAATTTTATTGAAAATTAACTGTGCTATAGCCCACAAGTTTTTGGGTGGCAAAAATCTAAAATGGTCCGATTACGATGGTTGATACCTCTATCAATAGGTATCGGACCTGAAATTGCTGTGACAATTTTCATTTTGATTGCTCGATTATTTCTAAACGTTTCTAAAGTAAATTCAATTTTATTGAAAATTAACTGTGCTATAGCCCACAAGTTTTTGGGCGGCAAAAATATAAAATGGTCCGATTACGATGGTTGATACCTCTATCAATAGGTTTCGCTACCTGTAATTGATGTGACAATTTTCATTTTGATTGCTCGATTATTTCTAAACATTTCATAGAAAATTCAATTTTATTGTAAATTAACTGTGCTATAGCCCACAATTTTTTGGGCGGCAAAAATCTAAAGTGGTCCGATTACGATGGTTGATACCTCTATCAATAGGTATCGGGACCTGTAATTGATGTGCCAATTTTCATTTTGATTGCTCGATTATTTCTAAACATTTCTTAGCAAATTCAATTTTATTGAAAATTAACTGTGCTATAGCCCACAAGTTTTTGGGTGGCAAAAATCTAAAATGGTCCGATTACGATAGTTGATACCTCTATCAATAGGTTTCGGGACCTGTAATTGCTGTGACAATTTTCATTTTGATTGCTCGATTATTTCTAAACATTTCTTAGAAAATTCAATTTTATTGAAAATTAACTGTGCTATAGCCCACAAGTTTTTGGGCGGCAAAAATCTAAAATTGTCGGATTACGATTGTTGATACCTCTATCAATAGGTATCGGGACCTGTAATTGCTGTGACAATTTTCATTTTGATTGCTCGATTATTTCTAAACATTTCTTAGAAAATTCAATTTTATTGTAAATTAAGTTTTTGGGCGGCAAAAATATAAAATGGTCCGATTACGATGGTTGATAACTCTATCAATAGGTTTCGGGACCTGTAATTGCTGTGCCAATTTTCATTTTGATTGCTCGATTATTTCTAAACTTTTCTTAGAAAATTCAATTTTATTGTAAATTAACTGTGTTATAGCCCACAAGTGTTTGGGCTGCAAAAATCTAAAATGGTCCGATTACGATGGTTAATACCTCTATCAATCGGTTTAGGGTCCTGTAATTGCTGTGAAATTTTCATTTTGATTGCTCGATTATTTCTAAACATTTCTTAGGAAATTCAATTTTATTGTAAATTAACTGTGTTATAGCCCACAAGTGTTTGGGCGGCAAAAATCTAAAATGGTCCGATTACGATGGTTGATACCTCTATCAATAGGTTTCGGGGCCTGTAATTGCTGTGCCAATTTTCATTTTGATTGCTCGATTATTTCTAAACATTTCTTAGAAAATTCAATTTTATTGAAAATTAACTGTGCTATAGCCCACAAGTTTTTGGGCGGTAAAAATCTAAAATGGTCCGATTACGATGGTTGATACCTCTATCAATAGGTTTCGGGACCTGTAATTGCTGTGCCAATTTTCATTTTGATTGCTGGATTATTTCTAAACTTTTCTTAGAAAATTCAATTTTATTGTAAATTAACTGTGTTATATGTCTGCCCACAAGTGTTTGGGCGGCAAAAATCTAAAATGGTCCGATTACGATGGTTGATACCTCCATCAATAGGTTTCGGGGCCTGTAATTGCTTTGACAATTTTCATTTTGATTGCTCGATTATTTCTAAACATTTCTTAGAAAATTCAATTTTATTGTAAATTAACTGTGATATAGCCCACAAGTTTTTGGGCGGCAAAAATCTAAAGTGGTCCGATTACGATGGTTGATACCTCTATCAATAGTTTTCGGGACATGTAATTGCTGTGACAATTTTCATTTTGATTGCTCGATTATTTCTAAACATTTCTTAGAAAATTCAATTTTATTGAAAATTAACTGTGTTATAGCCCACAAGTTTTTGGGCGGCAAAAATCTAAAATAGTCCGATTACGATGGTTGATACCTCTCTCAATAGGTTTCGGGACCTGTAATTGCTGTGACAATTTTTATTTTGATTGCTCAATTATTTTTGAACATTTCTTAGAAAATTCAATTTTATTGAAAATTAACTGTGCTATAGCCCACAAGTTTTTGGGCGGAAAAATCTGAAATGGTCCGATTACGATGGTTGATACCTCTATCAATAGGTTTCTTGACCTGTAATTGCTGTGACAATTTTCATTTTGATTGCTCGATTATTTCTAAACATTTCTTAGAAAATTCAATTTTATTGTAAATTAACTGTGCTATAGCCCACAATTTTTTGGGCGGCAAAAATCTAAAGTGGTCCGATTACGATGGTTGATACCTCTATCAATAGGTTTCGCTACCTGTAATTGCTGTGCCAATTTTCATTTTGATTGCTCGATTATTTCTAAACATTTCTTAGAAAATTCAATTTTATTGAAAATTAACTGTGCTATAGCCCACAAGTTTTTGGGCGGCAAAAATCTAAAATTGTCCGATTACGATGGTTGATACCTCTATCAATAGTTTTCGGGACCTGTAATTGCTGTGACAATTTTCATTTTGATTGCTTGATTATTTCTAAACATTTCTTAGAAAATTCAATTTTATTGAAAATTAACTGTGCTATAGCCCACAAGTTTTTGGGCGGCCAAAATCTAAAGTGGTCCGATTACGATGGTTGATACCTCTATCAATAAGTTTCGGGACCTGTAATTGCTGTGACAATTTTCATTTTGATTGCTCGATTATTTCTAAACATTTCTTAGAAAATTCAATTTTATTGAAAATTAACTGTGCTATAGCCCACAAGTTTTTGGGCGGCAAAAATCTAAAATGGTCCGATTACGATGGTTGATACTTCTATAAATAGGTTTCGGGACCTGTAATTGCTGTGACAATTTTCATTTTGATTGCTCGATTAATTCTGGACATTTCTTAGAAAATTCAATTTTATTGAAAATTAACTGTGCTATAGCCCACAAGTTTTTGGGCGGCAAAAATCTATAATGGTCCGATTACGATGGTTGATACCTCTATCAATAGTTTTCGGGACCTGTAATTGCTGTGACAATTTTCATTTTGATTGCTCAATTATTTTTGAACATTTCTTAGAAAATTCCATTTTATTGAAAATTAACTGTGCTATAGCCCACAAGTTTTTGGGCGGAAAAATTTATAATGGTCCGATTACGATGGTTGATACCTCTATCAATAGGTTTCGGGACCTGTAATTGCTGTGACAATTTTTATTTTGATTGCTCGATTATTTCTAAACATTTCTTAGAAAATAAAATTTTAGTTCTACTTCTGATTTACCCTTTTTATTTAGGCCTACACTTTTTCAGTACACTTACACTTTTCGTTAATTTGTGTAGCTACACTTTGTGTGAAATACTTCACAGCGGTAAAGGTATCACGGCCGAGTATGGAAGATTGGAATCAACTCAAGCGTGTTGTGAAATATTCATCAAATGAGGCTTAATTTAAGCAACATCAAATCAAACGAAGCCGAATTTATTTCAATGTCGGAGGCATCGAAGGAGATTAAATGGTTGCGGCAATTATTGGATGAAATGCACGAACAATTTGACTCACCAACAGTAATATACGAGGACAACCAAGGCTGCATTGAACTGGTACGTGATCACGAATTCTTATACAAGACTAAGCACATTGGCACGCGATACAAAATGATTTGTGATCTTGTGAGAAAGAGGGTCATTGAATGTGAATACTGCCCCACAGAAGAAGTGGTTGCAGACTTATTGACAAAGTCATTATCTGCAATCAAACATGATTATTTACGAGGAAAATGTAATTTGTGTTAAACGAGGAAGAGTGTTGAATATATGAACGCGACTTAAAAATTTGACGTTTAACATAAATTCGTCTATAGGGTTTTCTTTTTTTTTCTTTTTGCGTTTCATAATTCATTATATCCACATCGTGTTTTATTTTATTTTCATAAAGTTGTTTTCCACATTTGGTGTAACAGTTTTCATCTTAGTCAACTTGATGTCTTTGATCGTCTAATTAGATCTCCGTAATCGTACTATCCGCTATAGTTCCACATCAAGGTGGGATTATTCCACTTTATAAAATAGATTCCTACGCTAAATTAGCTTAGGTGGGTGGTTCCTAGGTGGCAGGATCAAAAAGAAGTCTAACAAAACGACACAGAAGTGTTTCATCCACTCTTAGTTGCTGTAAACTTCACGAAAAATTAAAACTTTCGTAACCCATACAGTAATTTATCATTAAGGTAATGCGTTTCCACATCATAAAAAGCACTTCAAATACAAGAAAATTTCCCAAATATGTGCGGCTTGGATTATAATTTGGTGGAATTGTTTGCATCATCGCGCTTTTTTATTTTTTCTGTTGTTGTTATCAAACAATAACACATATAACTTTTTGTGGGTTTGGTACATGTATATATTTAGCCGAGATATACCAGATAACATAAATCACAATTAATTTGATTAAAAATAAAATAAAATACAAAAAGCTCATACGAAAAAAAAAACTTTTATGTTACATATATACAAAGAGTTTTATGTGTGTTATGTCAAAAAGCTCGCAGCACATAAAAAAACAGCATCACCCATAAAGAATTAACTTTTAACCCTTTCCTCTATAACTATAGTATAACAAATAATAATTCTCCGCCATTCCTTGTACATGTTCAACGTATAATTAGATTGTTTCTTGTGACATGATAACCAGAGTTGTTATATGCCAAACAGCCGAAACAATTAAAATTAATGCTTTTCGAGCATTGTTGTGTTGTATATAGTTACGTGAAAAATAATTTCCATTTTTATTGTCATGTTTTCGTATATGTTATGTATTTTATTAACATATGTAAAAGACATACATAATATGAGCTTCAACATGGGAGCTCATTCATAAACCTATACGTTGTGGAGTATGAGTGATTTAATTTGAAACATGATTTGAATCTAAAATTTAAAGTTTTTTTTTTGGTTGGTATACGATTAAGTTGATGTGAAGATGGGGAAATTAGTTAATTGAAAATTGGAACATATGCTGTATATTGTTTTGTCGCAAATTATCTTAATCAGACATGAGATATGATATGTGGATAACAGATGTCTTTACTCTTCCTACAATTTAATTTAATATAAAATGCAAGCATCTTGAAACGATCCGATTTATTAATATTTCGACAATAATCTTGTTAGGATCCACCTGAAAAAAATGTGCAGCTTAGTATTAGTAGGTATACGCGGCATGTAAATAATTCAAAAATGTTTTTATTTAATTTTCCTAAGTAATCATGATAAATGATTATTTGTCTTTTGCCTCCGCCGCCGCATATATCACAATGTCAATGTAATTTTGTCTCCAACTTTGATATAATAACATTCCATTCAAAGCATCAATGTGTTAAGGGTGCGATATATAGAGTCGAAAAATAGCATTAAAATCAAAGCCAATATTATCTAGAAAAATCCATTTCTATGTCTCCGCACGCACCGTACCATACATACCATCACCACAATCATATAAAAAAAAAAAATTCTGCATAATATACCAATTTTGAAATGAAAAGTTACGTTCCCTTTCGACTAAAAATGTAAATAAAAATTTTCATCATCCTCGTAAAGGATCAAATTTAATTTTTCATCCTGTTTTTCACTCCTTGTGTGTATGTTTATATCCGCTGCATATTATATAGAGAGAGAGACTAAACAATTCACACCCAAGGCACGCAATGCATTATTGTAATTTTTGGGGTAAAACGAATGCGATTTAAATGGCATATGTTATACCATATAATTCATAGAGTGTGAAAATTTATAAAGGAAATTCTCCCCAACCCCTTTTGTGTATACATAATAAAATATAGGAAGAAACGTTAGAATTTCGAGGAAAGTAGGAATTATTACGATATACAGCATCCTTTCTGCATTTTATGTCGCATTGTAATGTAATAATCAAAATGTCACATTAAATTGTGACAAATATAGGTTTTACGAAAGATTTTCAATAATTTTTCAAGTCGCTACTTGTATACACTGATATCGGATTTTTTTTATTTCTATATAGCTACTTAATCTTCCCATTCCTAACCTAGTTAGTTGATGTAGTTGATGCAGCATTTTTGACACAAGAAGCGACTCCTACAAAAAGTGAGATTTTCTCGATTCTTGGATGTTATAAGGTTTGGGCAATCAAATTTGTTTTTGCTGGAAATGGACCCAACCAGTTTCCTAAAATTTCTGTAGTTTTTAATAAAATAATGTGACGGTGACACCTAGTGTGTAATAGAATAAGTTAAAATTAATGCTCAATGTTAAACTGTTCTAAATGGAATTTTCCATGATAAAATTGTTCTACACTATTCTAACTAGAAAAATCATGAGCTTTCTAGAAGTTTGGTTTGTGTATATAAAAAGGCGAACGAAGTCGAATTGGATCAGTAATTTTTGGTAAGCGATAGTATAAAGATTAAAAGGAATTAAAAAGTGATTTAAAAAAGTGTTATAGTGCGATAAATAAAGTAAAAGTGATCAGTAAAATTTAAGAATAATTTATATAAAGTGATTTTGTGAATTTTTATTGATAAACTGTGTTGTAATAAATTTTGTGAAATAAATAAATTCGTTGGTGATAAATTCAATTGAGTTTGTATTATTCACAATTCAGTGATACGAACCTTGATTGACAAGGCAAAAACGTAACAATAACATATTGTGACGGTGACACCCAGGGTGTGATAGAATAAGTTAAACTAATAGCTCAAAGTTTTACTGTACTAAAATGGAATTTTCCATGATAAAACAGTTCTAAATGTTTCTACACTATTCTAACTGGAAGTCATGAAATTTCGAGAACTTTGGTTTGTGTATATAAAATGGCGAACAAGATCGAATTAGATTATTAGAATTTGGAACGCGGTAGTGTAAACTTGTAAGAAGATTAGTAGTATTTGGAAAGCGACAGTGTGGCGATTAAAAAGTAATTAAAAAGTGATTTAAAAAGTGTTTTAGTGGAAATTAAAATAAGTGTATGGTAAAATTTGAGAATAATTTATATAAAGTGATTTTGTGAATTTTTATTAATAAACTGTGTTGTAATAAATTTTGTGAAATAAATAAATTCGTTGGTGATAAATTAAATTGATTTGGTATTATTGGCAATCCAGTGATACGAACCTTAATTGACAAGGCAAAAACGTAACAGTAGCAATATTGTGACGGTGACACCTAGTGTGTAATAGAATAAGTTAAATTAATAGGTCAATGTTTAACTGCAGTAAAATGTATATCATATCGAAATATCTGATGCTGGTTATAGTCGGGCCTGGTCAGAACTTAAGCACCGTTTCAATAACCCCCGTATTATAGTGGAAAAACATGTAGATGCTTTAATCGATTTACAACCAATTAATAATTGTAGTTCAACTGACATGAGGAAATTTACAAATATTTTCTTGTCCCATGTCACCGCGCTCAAAGCTTGTGGGGTGGCATTTGATTAATGTTCCGAAATTGTTGTTATGCGATTGGTTGTGCGAAAATTGGATAAAGAATCGAAAAAAAAATGGGAGGAACCAAATTCCTCAAAGGACATACCAAAGTGGAAAACATTTCGTGAATTTTTAGAAAAAAGATGCAGAGTTTTAGAGTCTCTTTCTATTTCAAGCCAGAGTATAATCATCAAATCTTCAACCAATAATGCCAGACAAAACCACTTCATTCCTTCGTATAATAGGCCGATAGTTCAAACTTCCTCTTTGGTGGCGAACAATTCAAACCCAAATCAATTAAAATTATCAAATTGTAAAATTTGTAAGGGCACACCTCTTGCATTTTTCGGCTGTCCTGCCTTTCTAAAATTTGAACCTGTTGATTGGTTCAACAAATCAAGGAAATTAGGGCATGCATAAACTGTTTAAGCCCTTATCATATTGTGGTTGACTGTCGTTCTGCTGGTTGTAAATTGTGTAACAAACCACACAACACTCTCTTGCATCGTGATCAAGCCATCAATAGCAGCCAATCAGCGCACGTTCCAATTAAGCAATCGAATTGTAGCAACATTCAAATGGATGAAACGATCAAGAACCAAACGTTAACGTCGGTAATAGTTGAACGAAATGCTGAACCTTATAACATCAGTATACAGGAATCACCTATTAACAAAACTGTCATTTTACCAACGGCAATTATTCTATTGAAACGACCCAATGGGAGGTATGTTTAGTGTCGCGCTCTACTGGATTCAGGAAGTCAATCAAACTTTATTTAAAGATCTCTTGGAAAATTCTTGATTGCGAAATAAACAAAGTAAGTTCAATTCGAGTCAGCGGCATTGGCTCTACGTCAACGAGCGTAAGCGAAACGATTTCAACTGAATTGAAGTTACGATATCTTAATGCAACCTTTAACATTGATTTATTGATGATCGATAAGATTTTTAATAATTTGCCACAAAATAGTCTTAACATAAATCGTTGGTCAATTCCTGAGAACATTTATTTGGCAGATCCTGATTTTAATGAATCGCGTTCGATTGATATTTTGCTTAGGGCTGAAATATTCTCAAATGTTTTACTCTCAAAGAAGATTCAACTGAAACCAAATTTGCCTATCCGCCAGGAAAGTTATTTTGGTTGGATAATGTTTGGCAAACATGAAACTAATTTTGAACAGAATTGTCACTTACATACTTCATTTTTTCAGCAGGAAGATAAGATTTCTCCTCTAATTACCAAATTTTGGAAAATAGAAAATATTCCGGCAAAAACGTTTTTGTCACCTGTATATAAATTTTGGTCCCAAATTTCCTCTCTGCCTCATGAGAATTTTGTATACGTACAAGGAGTATAAGATACATTTTGTTATTGTGTTCTGTCATTTTCGTTGTTTGTATTAGTGTATCGTTTTGTGACGGTAAGTATCAAAAATAAGCCAATCGGTTGAAATCGGGAAAAATTTTTGATGCTTATGCTCACGTGTGAGAATATTTCACTTGTTATGAAGCAGGAGAATTAACAATACTGTGTTCGTTGTAAATATTTTTTGAATATTCTTGACGAAAGCTTAAGATTTCATCTTGCGTCTCAAGCAATCTTAAATGACACTTTTGTGGACGATATTGTAACAAGTGCTAATACTTTGCAGGAAGCATTCGAACTTCAATCGCAACTGTGCGAATTAGTAGTGGGTGTTTTGAACTGCATAAGTAGTGCAGAAATGATAAACGTCTTCTGGAAAGAGTTCCAGAACATAATCGCGAAACGCTTAAACCTAATGAATTTAGCAATGGTGAATGCATTAAAGCACTCGGCCTGTTTTGGCAGCCAAAAGAAGATTTGTTCGTATTCCAGATTCCGAATTTGGATGAGAATACAAAAAAATAACGAAACGGAGGGTGCTATCGGAGCAAAATTGTACGATCCGTTGGGTTTGCTATCTCCAGTGATATTAACCTCTAAAATTGTTGATTCAACATTTGTGGCAGAGTGGGCTTGATTGGGACGAGGTTGTCCCTATCGAAATTGAACAATTATGGGCGTCATTTCGCAATAATTTACCTGCAATAACCGAAATCAAAATACCGAGATGTGTCATCTCGAAGGGTTCAGCGTTAAAACGAACAGAATTGCATGGATTTGCGGATGCATCTGAGATGGCATATGTAGCTTGTTTATATGACAGAACATGTCAAGGTAAATTCGCTCTGTGGTAAATCTCGGGTCGCTCGCTTAAAAATAATTACACTGCCACATCTACCTGTCCTTTTTTATCAAGGATGTGGCTGATTGTAGTAGATGCATTTTCCAATTTCCATTTTGTTATAAAGATATCATCGTCAACATCCGAAGCGACCATTCATGCTTTGCAAACCATTTTTGCTACCGAGGATTTGCCCATTGTGTCCGACAACGGAACACCTTTCGTTTCTCAAAAGTTTCAAGATTTTTGTCACCGCAATTCAATCAATCACTTAACTTCAGCACCTTTTCACCCCGCCGCAAGTAGAGAAGCTGAACGAGCCGTGCGTACCTTGAAAACTGCATTAATTAAAAACCTGGAGGGTTGCACGAATAATGAGATGGCCCTTTTGGTTTACTTGTCGACATATCGATCAATCCCGGATTGTTCAGAAAAGTCACCCGCTGAATATTTGCATGGTAGGCCGCACAGAACGCTGCTATCAGCTATGCAACCAAGTGACAGGAGATTCGAAGAAATTGAGACAAAACCGACGAAATTTAAAGTCGGCCAGCCAATATTCGCGCGGCACTATCGGAAGAAGAAAAATTGGATCGAGACACAGGCATTGGTACCTTAAGAAGACATCAAAACCAGTTACGAAAACGAGCTGTTATGTTACCTATCGGGAACCATTTTAGTGATGAAGGTTCAAGAGTCATCGGTCAAAATGAACACCGTCACCAGGGACAGGTAACTAGAACGGATGTACAGTTTAATCGTTTTTCTTGTAGCCCACCTAGCCTGTCCGTATCTACTCGCTCTGCAGGCAGTCCGCTATCACGCTCAGAGCACCTCAATCGTATGTGCCAATATCACAGGAAGATATTCGCCCAGGCATAGCTATGAAGCCCCCGCCAAGGGAACCCTATATGAGTTCAGGAGAAGGAATTCTTGGAGAAACACCGTCAGCTGTGAGACGATCTAAGCGCTCACGTTGCCAACCAGCCAAGTTTAGCCCGTGAGGTATTGACTTAAATTAGTATTCTTGCATGAAATTGGCGTACTGCTCTTGGAGGTCTGGAATTTTTTTTTAAATTTACGCTCCATACACAATTACTTGTGACTGCTGCCGATTTCGAGTGCCCAAAATCTCCGGATTCGCTATTGAATAGTAGTCTGGCAACGTGCCTTCTATCGGAGCTCCGCGTTCATGGCTGTCCGAAAAATGGCTTTCACAAAGCATTTCAGATTCAGATCTATCTGAAAGAGTTGGAACTTCTTCCAACTTCCAGAATTTTTTAAGCGATTTAGATAATTCATCTAGTTGTATCAGTATTGAGAAGGATTTTGACTCAACATTTTCGTCGCTTACCGCTCCAGATATAACCCACCCAAATTTGGTTGATTACGCGATGAGCTGATTTTTAAATTTCAGTTTATTTGGCTCCAAAACTTCGAAGAATATGTCCGCTCCGAACAAAATATCAATTTTGCTAGGGATGTGATACGCTGGATCCACTAACTGGAGTTTGTGTTCGCTAAGCTCTTCTGTACAACAAACCTCTATTTTCGACAGTGGAATTGTAGAAGTTAGTTTTATGAGGATGAGTTGCCTTAGTTTCGAAGCATTCGTGATCGTGATGGTCGAACCTTGACTGTAGCGATAATGTTACCAAAAATCTTGCCAATCCTGCTTTCGAATTGGAAATCCCCGGCACTCTTACATTTACGAAATTCCGTTCGAGATTTAATCTTTTGCATAATCTTTCGCTGATGAACGAAGACTGGGATCCAGAATCTAACAGTGCTTGAGCTATGTGCTTGTTTGATGCCGAATCATGAACGTATACCAATGCTGTCGGTAATAAAGCTAGATTCAATTTACGTGTATCAAATGCGGTTAGGCTTGAACTTGTTTGTAAAGTTAAATCGGCATGCATTGATTGTAGATTTGCTTTCAATGTTGATTTTACTTGCTGTGTCTAAGTGTAGTAACGTATAATGCCTAGCATTATACGTATGGCATGAATCATCTACTGGACAGTTACTGGCAACGTGTACTTCTCTAAGGAAGTTAAAGCACATTACAAAACGATTCACCATAGTTCGTCTCTTCTCAATCGTCATTCTTTTAAACGAAATGCACCTTTTTAAGTTGTGTTGTCGCTTGCAACATTGACATTTTTCAACATCCGGCGAAACATGCATTGTTTTATTACTACCCGAGAACCTTTACCTCCCTTTTTTCTAGCATCACACAAAAAGCTCTCTTTGGCATAACAGCGATCATTGAAGAATTCTAAGAATTTATAAATTGTTGGAAATTCTTGGTCTAAGGTGTCATGTTTAATAAAAAGCGTATCGGATCTCGATGTTCGGCTGCATCACCTAAAGTTTTGATCCCTCTGATTATTTCGTCTGAAGTATCACTTATCTGACGCAGCGAATGGGGTGAATTATTCATGGCGGATGGCTGTTCAATGAGTCGGTCAATCGGTTTCTTCCAAGCTTCGGTCTAGTTGATGTCAGTTACCAGAAAATTCCTAATGATGTTCAACGGTGGGCCCCTTAGCAACCCCTTCAAAATTTGAAATTTATGCACTTTAGAAATATTGTCTAAATTATGCACCGATGACGTGTACAAATCATAAAATGAAGGCCAAGCTTCATATTCTTCGCAAAATTTGTCAATTTGTACATGCGGTAATTTCATGTTTTCAGATGATTGAAATATGGACCGAGCAAGACTCTCGAGAAATACGGATCGAACGAATTTGTTGTGGTTGGCTATGTGGAGACCTTCGTCTGGAGTTTTTTCAACATCTCTAACAACTTTGACTTCGTATCAAAAAGTTTACTCTCAAATTTCTCTTGTTTGAGTTCTAAATTAGAAGTCGGATTATTTGCAACTAACATAGCAACTTGATGTTTGTAATCATGGAATTCACTCCCCAGATTATCAAGTTTATTTAAACGAACCTCAATATCGCTACACGTAAAAATTTACGTATCATGGTATCTGATTCTGGTGTATTTCCAACAAAATGCAGCGTGCTTTTAAGCGCCAAATCGGCGGCGTCCGTAGGCAGCCAAATGATCGGATTGGATGTATGTATGTCCAATAGAATTCCCGCGTGCTATTTCGTGCTAAATAAGCGGTGTCAATAAAGCAGCAACAATGATTTGCTTTCGCGAGTTTGGAGTTGTTTTGCAACGAATTACGTCGTTTGATAATATTTTTGAAAAGACTGGCCTTCAACAACAAAGATTTCGTTCTATAATCTCATATGAACCAATATAATTAGTCTCGAGTTTGCTTCTATTACCTCATTTACGAAAAATGTGATCGCCTGAAATTTTTGAATGATGTAGTAAATTATTGGCCTTTTTAGGTACGTGCTTCTCTCAACTGAATATTATTTCCTCTGCATAATTATCAAAGTTGTAGATTGGTTTTGTCGCTTCAGCTGTTACGGATGAAGGTATGTGGGCTATAATTTCCCAAAAATTAATTCAAATGGGGTATACTGTGTATATTGTATGCGGTGTTATATTATATGTAAATACAAAGTGAGGAAGCCATTCTTACCAATTAAAATTCATTCAGCACGTTGCGGTTTCGTTCTATTGCATCTAATGTCTCATGATGACATGGAATAGAATTAATTTGATTGATTTCATAAATGTTTTTCATTATTTCATTGAGAAATTCAGTTCCGATATCTGATTTCATAACTTTGAAAATACTGTTACGGTGACACCTAGGGTGTAATAGAATAAGTTAAATTAATAGCTCAATGTTTTACTGTACTAAAATGTAATTTTCCATGATAAAACTGTTCTAAATGTTTCTGGACTATTCTTACTGGAAAAATCATGAAATTTCTAGAAATTTGGGTTGTGTATATAAATAGGCAAACGATATCAAATTGGAATAATTAGTTATTGGTAAGCGAAAGTATAAGGATTATAAAGGAATTAAACCGAGTGATTTAAAAAGTGTTTTAGTGCGAAATAAAAAATTGTACGAATATTAAAATAAGTGATTTTGTAAATTAATTTTTGTGTTAATTAAATAAATTCGTTTGTGATAAAATTAAAGTAATTTGTTTTATTCATAATCCAGTGATTCAAACTTTAATTAACAAGGCGAAAACGTAACAATTGGTGGCAGCGGTGGGATTGTGAATAATAAAACAAAGAAAATGATTCTCTACGAAATTAAAGTTCCAGAATTTAAGAGGGAATTTGAGAAACGGAGTTTGGCCACTGATGGTAGTAAAGAGGCTTAATAAGCGCGACTTTGTGACGCCATGGAGAAAGAAGGGTTAAACGCTGACCATCATGATTTTGGCGTAGAAGTAAAGGATGTGGCAACCGTCGAGAAGACAGAAGGTATAAAAAAACATTGGTCAAAACAACACAATTACCTATTCTTTTGGAAGTTTCGATTTGTCTCAGTTAATGGCTACTATGAAACAGATGAAGCGCAACAAGGAGAGCAGTCAAACCAAATGATGGGACAAATGGAGGAAGCAGTCAAACCTCAAAATGAAATGCCAGATGGAACGACAAATAGAGAAAAATGAACCACCAATCAAAATCAGCGTTAACAGTGGCCCTAAAAGGTGAAGAGCGCAACAGTTATCTCGAAATTATGAAGGCGCTGGATCAAAAGTACAGCAGTGAACACAATCGGGAAATCTATCGCATGGAACTTAAAAGGCCGCTACCGAAAGGGAGAGGAATCGCTTCAGGAATTTTCATCAGCAATCGAGCGTCTAGTGCATCTAGCACATATCAGTACGTCGGCCGATTATATGGAAAGGTTAAAAATTGACGCATTCATTGACGGTATTCGAGATCCAGATACACGCAAATCTGTGATTTTATTACCTAAAGCAACCTTCGGGGAAACCTTTGCTTTTGCGTTAACGATCGAGGCCGTGCAGACTATCAGCAGACGTCAATATTTAGGCGCCAGATGAATTCAAATAATAACGGCAGCATCGAGCGCATGGTGCCGACAATCGGAAGAGGCAGGCTTGGGTGTTGAGAATGTGACAACTTGGGTCACATCTCAATGGACCGTCGGAATGTAACACAAGGAGCGAGAAGATCGCCACCTTTTATGCAGGTGAGCGTCGAACGGTCAGGACAAAGATCTAGAGGCAGTGAAGCTAATGATACTGTGACATCTCTTATTGACTAGTTTAGAGTTAATTTTATAAAGTTTAATGTTCACATGCAACATAATTTGAGCTACTTAATTAATTCAAAGTTGACAATGCCAATAAACTATCAAAATAAAATGTATGTGTTTTACATAAATATAGGTAATAATTAATTAATCATAAATAATTCTAATGTTGGTTGTTTCTCGTTTAGGTAATCATCGATTATTTGAATTATGCGGTGCTTGAACATTCCGCCGGCCATGAATCGGCTGATTCATAAGACTGAACTGGCAATCTGCACAATTTGTGTATCGGTCTCTGGATGATTTTACTAGTGTTAGTTAATCGTACATCTACAACGCGCGCCTTGTCATGTGTTTTAACAATTTTACCCTATACCTAACAAGACAAAGGTGGCAGACTTTCTGCAATTAGAACGATGTCATCTATTTTAAGGTTATTGGGTTTGCAGGCCCATTTGCGCCTTTTTTGCAAGGTAATGAGATACTCGCGATGCCATCTTTTCAAAAATATTGCTGTAAATGTTCGGCCGATTAAAAAGTGTGCAGGTGGTATGTAATCGATTTCTTCCGATTGTGTAGTAGCTATCGGTTGTGAATTTAGGATGACTTCTATCTTTGTCATCAAAGTTTAAAATTCTTCTAAGGTCGCCTATAGACTTATCGACCCCTCTTCCTAAGTGGATTTTTGGCTGTTTGACGGCTGCCTCCCATCTCCCATGTGGTGCTCCAGGTGGAATGAACTTCCAATTAATGCTATATTGCAGCAGCGCTGATTCTATGTCAGACGCCTTGATTTAGAGAAACTGAAGCAATTCCTTCAAATTATTATTTGCGCCAACGAAATTTTTTCCCATTATCGCTGAAGATTTTATGACAATTTCCGCGGCGTGATGTGAATCTGCTTAAAGCGCCAATAAAACTCTCGCTCGTAAGATTGCATACTGTTTCAATGTGAACCTCCTTTGTGCTCATGCACACATACAAATTCATCATCACTTGTCCTCTTCGTCTCGCTGGCTGAACCTTAAGTAGGCCACAATAATCGACGCCTACTTTATAAAATGGATGAGTGTATTGTACTCTCGTAGCTGGTAAGTTGCCCATAAGTTGTTCTTCCCTAGTTGGATTTTGTCTAATGCATTTTATGCAATTTTGCACTACCGATCTAGATAGCACTCTGCTGGCATAAGCAAGCTTATACCTGGATGATTGTGTAGTAAGTGGGTATCTCTTACTATACACTTAACTATTTGATGCTTCATTGGTAGAATGACTGGCTGCTTGATGTTGAATGAAGTCAATGACTTTTGGATACATCACCCTAGACGGAGCATGACCCTTTCATCAACGGATTTAAACTCGCTATTCTGATTTGCTTTGGTAATGGGTTTTTGGTTCTCAGTGCCTCTATTTCGCTAGCGAACTCCCTTTGTTGAATGTGTTGTAACAAAATTTCTTCAGCTGCTTGCCTTTCTTTTCTGTTAGCCTCTATCATTCTACTTTTTGTTTTGAGGTTGTCGATAAATCGTCTCACAAGCGATAGTGTCTTACACATCTTTATGAAGCTAGAGTATTTGCTCATAAAATTGTCCAGGAATTGCGTCCGTCTTTGATGGTCGTAATTCTTCGGTTGTTAGTTTTTGTGATGAAATGTCTCTTAATTGTGCTGGTCTGGTTTCGTCGAAGTCACTTAGCCATTGTGGACCATACCACCAAAGCTTGCTTCCAACAAAATCAGTTGTGCTCATTCCTCTCGAGGCGATAAGAGCTGGGTTATCTATCGATGAACATGGAACCATGTTCTCTTTTACAAATTTTAATGATCTCGCTTGCCTTGTTTGCGACAAACGTGGTCCACCGTCTAGGATGTGATTTTCATTAAGTTGGCCAGCAGCAAAGCTCCCATTAATTCTAATCGTAACAAACTTATTTGTTTCACAGGTGCTTACGCGTGATTTGGCTGTGATGATGCTTGCCTTTAAACCATCGTTCGTGTTAACTAGTGCGTATACAACTGCGGCATTAGCTTGTTCATTTGCGTCACTGAACCCTATTAAACTTAATTGGTCGGTTGTTTGCAGCCACCGTAGGATTCGCATGCTCGTCGATCCTAAAAGGTCACCTTTAATTTCTAGCCATATGCTTCCTAGATTGCTGGAGGGAGTGTATTATCGTACGCCAGGTTCTGCATCCATAGACATTGGAACAGGACAAAAGTCAAAAGTACGGCTGGCATCTGATAATAAGGTGCGTTTAGTGTGGAATGCTCGTTCTGGTAAGTTCGCGGTTAATTTGAATGTATCTTCGTAATGATCCCATTGAAGACCTAATACCTTTGTAGCGGTTGATGGTTCTTCTATATCTTCCATTGCTCCTTTATCGGCGGTATTGTTTCGAATAAACGGTCGTAGCTCATCATTATTTGTGAGGGATTCTGAACCTTTTCGCCGCAATATTAGCCCCGGTCATCATATCATCTACATATATATTTTCCAATATAATCTGTGCTGCTTCTGGCTGGCTTGATTATATTTCGCAGCCAATCTCCTTTAAGCTACGTGTTGCTATGTACGTTGCTGATGCCATGCCATATGTGATTATTTTTAATCTGTAAACTCTTGGTACTCTTGATCTTCTCCTGAAACACACACCTGCCGGTACATCTTCTCTATATCTCCACACAATACAAATTTGTGCTGGCTGGACTTTAACAATATTTTGAGTAGTGGTATTTGCACAAAAGAACCAACCATTAAAATGTCGTTTAATGATATCCCGGTATATGACATTACAGAAGCATCAAAAACCACTCTGAGCTTCGTAGTGGTGCTATCTGCCTTCAATACTCCGTGATGCGGGATGTAATATTTAATAGCAACGTTGCAATCTTACACCCCTTCCATATGCCCGAGCTTCTCATATCCCTGCATAAATGCCTTGTGCATTGCTCCAAATTGTTCGTCACGCTCGAATTTTCTTTCCATATCCTTAAATGTGTTTAGAGCAGTGTTATAAGTGGTTCCAATGCTAGGTGTTCGCTTGAATGGCAGCTTCAAAATAAATTTGTTGTCTTCAGGTTTCTTTGTTGTGGTCTGAAATAGATGAAAAAAAATGTGCATCTAATGTTCGTCTATTATTTTTCGGAAGTTCTTCGATTTCCCAGAATCTGGGAAGGGAATTATCTTCAAGTGCTGCCAAGCCACTAGGCAAGCATAATTTCTTTGATGCTAATGACTTGAAGAAGATATCTACTCCCAAAAGCAGGTCGATTTGTCCGCTCTTGTTAAACATTGGGTTAGCAAGCTGCAGCCCCTTCAGCATTTCAGCATCACATTCTGATATGCTGTATGGCTTGGGTATAAGGGATACTTTCGGGATGATGAATACTTGTGCTGCTAAAGTTTCTTTACCATGAATTGACTTAATGGTCATCTCGGTGGAACCTTTCATTGTCACTATTCCCGCTTCACCTAACCCTTTTATCGGAAACCTAACGTTTTTCCGTTCTAGCTTTAAATCCTGCATACATGCTTCAAAAATAAAGGATGCTTGGGATGCAGAATCCAGCAACGCACGATATGTTTGGTATTGGCCATTAAAGTCTTTAATTCTCACTAACACAGTTGGTAAGATAGTGTATGTTGTTTCGGGATACGTGGTATATGTTTTGAAGTCTGCTACATCTACGATCTCACTTGTATTCTCCGCTGTGGCTAGTTCTAGCATGTTTGACTGCCTTCGATGCGCTTGATGAATCATGTGGCGTTGTATGGTGTTTCCTTTGACAGTGATAGCATCTCGCTCTAGATCTGCACTCCTGAACCCGGTGACCGCCATTTAAACAATTGAAGCACCTATTGTTTGTTTGAATTGCTGCCTCTGGCGAGTTCATGTCTTGATAAGTGTCGCATTCATTTATTCGGTGTCCCTCTTGTTTGCATATTGAACATTTGTTAGTAACTCCGGATGATGTAGCCAATGTAAATGCTTGTGATACTGGTACCGCTTAACTTGGGATAATTTTCTTAATATAGCTCTTTAGAGACTCAGTCATATGCTTTTAATATGTTCCGAAGACTGCAAGAGAATTCAATCCAGTTTCGAACTGATGAGCTTATGATTATGAAAAAATCAATCTTCTCATCAGGCCGCGGCGACCGGACTGATTACACCACAATCCACATTCTATACATACAGAATGTGCTGTGCGTTAAGTATTAGCGAATCATAACTAATACAAATAATTTCTCTTACAATTTTTCTTCTTTACAACATTCACACAGCTCTATTTCTGTGTACGATAATTTTTACTTTATTACTTTTTTGTTGAATATTAATTAATTCATGTAATATCTAATATGCTACCGGTGGTTAGACCATTTTAATTGGGTATCCATGCACCGGTAGCATATTAGATATTACATGAATTAATTAATATTCATCTAATATGCTACCGGTGGTTAGACCATTTTAATTGGGTATCCATGCACCGGTAGCATATTAGATATTACATGAATTAATTAATATTCAACAAAAAAGTAATAAAGTAAAGACTCAGTCATATCTACGCGCTTGGTAGAGGTGGGATGTCATCGGAGGTGGGAAAGTCCTGCGCCGTTGTTTCCTACGCCCAAAGAGATCTGGTTTCGTTATCCAATTTATTTAATGTATGCAGGATTAGTGCTAATGGTTCTCCTTTTAATAGACCCCTCAGGTACTGAAACTTTGGCGCCGCTGTTAAATTTTCTCGTTCATGAATGGTGGAACTGTATAGGTCGAAGAACGATTGTCACTGCATGTAATCTCCTTCAAATGATGGAATGTTTGTTTTTAGGATTGGCGCTGTTTATTGTTCATTGTATTGTCTGCTAGCAATGTCTTTTACGTCTCAAGGCTTTGCGTGTAATAGCGTTCAATCCTGCATGAACCACGTAGCACTTGTCGTCAAAATCTGAAATGTCTTCTTTTCAACACTCTGAAACTCGGTTAGTAACCGCTGTACTCTATCCTTCTTAACATATATCTCGTATAGGCTTGCGTTCTTCAAATTACCACGAACGTAGGTTAATAATTTGATCATTGATCCCTTGACTATGGCTCGTTGCTTTTTTAAACTCTCCATTTTATCGCTTCACAAGCACTTTAGATTCTGATTCGCGAACAAGCCAGCGATTGTAAATTTCACTGAGAGCTTGTCTAGTGAATCTTATTTCATTAAGGCCCCTTGGCTTATCGAATAACGTATCGATTATAAATTAAATGAATAACTCACCATAATTTATATACCCACTCCGTTACAGGTGATTTCCGAAATACCGTAATTGCGAATGATGTTTAATTACTCCATGGCGATGATTTTTCACTAAAAAAAGGTTTTATCTTATTATTTTAATTTTCTTTTAATTGAGTTACAAGTGATGTCTTCCGACGTTCTATTACGACTGTGTATAAATTGTATGGGTCTGTGGTTGAGACAGTATAAAACACAAAATGGTACAATCCAAGCAAAAATTACAACAATAGTTGATGATGAAGTTGTTTGGGTGTTACTGTAGTAAGGTGTCCAATATATTTTCTTAGTACAAAGTAGTATTTTGTAGTGTAGGTACTAATATATATGTGGAATGTATTTAGAGTAAGTCAAAATATACTCTGTAGTTGTCACTACTAAGCTGAAAAAGGCTATTCAAATACAATTATATTTAATAGTCGAAATGAGTTGCATTTCGAATAACTGTAGCGATAAACGAGGAATTAATTGATTTCACGAGTGAATCACTACAGTCACTTACTTGTAATACTTTATTATGGTGGTGATGGCATTATAATTGAAATCCCCGCTTATGATGTTCGGTAAAACATGGCCGTGTCGTTTTGGAGGATTCTTGGATTTTTTTCAGAATTTGTAGCAAGGACCCAATGGACGAACTACCGAAAGTCCAAGGGAGTTTGGCACTAACCTCATAACAGGGGTCAATAATTTGCTTATTATGCTTATTGAAAAGCCCGACATAGGGTAGGCAGGTCCTGCAGTTAGGTCTAGCCGATGTGACGTAAAACTCTGGTATTTTAATATTTAAAATAATCCGTCATTGTTACCTCAGGCAAAAATCATCATTATATCCTGTGAGTTGTAAATATATTATTGAAGTTATTTTTATTTTAATGTTATAAAATCTTTATATCAGTACCAGTCTGTGGTACATGAATCACACGCCGCTACCTCAGGAAAATGATTACGCTTAACATTAATTTGTATAATTTATTACTTCCGAATAAATATAAACTGAGTAGGTAAATGATAAAATGTAAAATCGAAAATTTTGAAAATCAAACAACCCTTTATTGCTATCGAAAGCTCAGTACAGACAGAAAATTTTTTCAATCGTCTACGTTAACCGAGAAAATATTTATTTTGCTGGAAGTTAATTTTCCATTAATTTTCATAAAAGATAACAAAAAAATTATTATTCTACTCTAATTGGGTTGTTCCTGCTTCTTGGCAGAGTAAAATTGTTAGTATAGATACCAAAATATGTTTGGAATGACGATTGATGAGTTTATGGTCCAGATACAGTATAAATATTTGATTTCACCTCTACAATTTAATAACGTATTATAAAAAATGAACATTAATCTTTATTCTTTAGAATCACCTATACAAAATATGGTTCGACCTGTAAAACATTAAAATTCCTTTCATGATTTATGAATTAAAGCTTAATTTAATCCACAAACGCTGCTAAACATTTTTTATGGATTAAATTAAGCTTTAATGTATAAATTAGCAAAGTTTTTCGGGTAATATTTTTGGCTGGTTGATTGGAAGGTCCTTTGAATTATGTAACTTAATCGATCATTTCTAAAGGTTTCTTATTTTTCCAACTTTAAGTTCAAAGGGAGTTTTACTATTTTAAATGTAAAACCTTTTCACTTTAATACGTTCTAGTTCTATTTGTCAATGACGAATCGCATTTCTTATGTGAAAATCAAAGTTTAACAATTATCGATTATATAGCTTAATATTAAGGAGAAAAATCCAAAATGTTAAATTGGGAAATTGACAGAAATCAGATATTTTGTAAAACGTGTTTTCTAAATAGCTCAATTTGACAAATTCAATAATTTAATCTGTTCAAAATATTTTATAGGGATTTTCAAATGGAACTTTTTCTGTTTCATTACTAGAATAATGTCTTCTAAAGCCTTATTTCATAAATGTTTTATATACACATATGTGTATGTGCTTCAAATCGAAACAGTGTACTCGTAGTTCAAATTTATTTTTGTGACAACAGTTTTTTTGTTGTTAAATAAACAAAATCGCTATTCTTAAATCGTTGTTCACATTCTCGTTAGCCAACTAAAATTTTTAAAATAATTGTTTTAACATTAACAACGTATTAAATGTAGTTGACTTAACAAATTTATTGTTGTAGAACTCCAGTAGAAAAAAATCGTTTGCATATATTACAGCTAAACGAACAAATCAAATTATACCAGAGGAACTTCAAAACAACTCAGTAATTATTCTTCCCTATATGGAAGCTATATTCAAAGGGTGTTTGAAGCTGGGCTATATTCCTAGGTACTGGACGGAGGTCAATGTGGTGTTCATACCGAAAGCAGGGAAAAGATCACATGTCTATCCTAAGGACCTAAGACCAATAACTCTATCATCCTTTCTTTTGAAAACCTTGGAAAGGCTGCTGGATGTATACATCAGAGATAAAATAGGTGCCAGGAAGTGGGCATCGTCTCAGCACGCGTACACAAAGGGTAGATCTGTGGACACTGCTCTGCACGCCTTGGTGTCTACGATTGAGAAATCGATTAGTTCGAAGGAACTCTCTTTGGTGGCCTTCCTGGATATAGAAGGCGCCTTTAATAATGTGAAAGCGGGGGCAATCAATGAGGGATTGTCATTTTTGGAGGTGGACGTTCCTCTGATAGGGTTAATCAATTATATGCTGGGAAGCAGGATTGTTAGCTCGAAGTTGGGGGACTCCACCATCAAGAGGCGAGTAACTAGGGGAACTCCGCAGGGGGGTTTCTGTCCCCTCTTCTCTGGAACATAGTGGTAAACGCGTTACTACATGAATTGTAGAGAGAGGGTATTGAAGTTATCGCGTACGCAGATGACGTAGCTTAAGCTGTTACCGGGAAATTCCTGGGCACGATTGTAGACGTAATGCAGAATGCGCTTACCATCGTTACGGAATGGGCTGGCAAATGTGGACTTAGTATTAACCCGTCCAAGACAGAGCTGGTACTCTTCACTAAGAAATACAAAATCTCGGTAGTTGTCCCTCCTACCTTAAATGGCACGAGACTTGCTTTTACTGACAGAGCTAGATATCTGGGCATTATCTTCGACAGTAAGCTTAGTTGGAAGCCCAACATGTTGGAGAGAATAAACAAAGCTACTATTGCTTTGTATTCCTGTAGGAACGCCATTGGTCATAGATGGGGTCTGAAGCCGGAGCTGGTACACTGGCTCTACACCGCTGTAGTGAGACCTGTACTCATGTACGGGGTGCGTGTTTGGTGGCCAGCTCTGGACAAGGTAACTTACAAAAGTAAGATTGAGAGAGTGCAAAGAACGGCCTGTATGCTTGTTAGCGGGGCATTGAGGTCGACACCGACAAGTGCCTTAGAGGTTATGTTGCACCTTCTTCTGGTCGATATTTTTGGCAAACATATGGCGGCAAATACGGCTGTACGACTTGCAGCCGTCTCTCAGTGGAGGTGTCTTTGTATAGGACAAAAAATTAATTACTTATAATTCCCTTCAAGGGATTCCTGGAGGGAGAGACCGTTATCGGAAACCGAAGCGTTGCAATTCTTCACAGATGGCTCCAAGCTAGACGGCAAAGTAGGAGCTGGAGTATTCTGTGACAAATTAAATGTAAATATTTCTATTCGTCTCCCTGATTACTGCAGCGTGTACCAAGCTGAAGTCGTAGCGATTGAGGAGGTCATGACGTGGTTGAAGCATAATGTGTTATCCTCAGACGATATCACAATCTATGTGGACCGTCAAGCGGCGATTCGGTCGTTAGAATCGGTGTCTTTGGCGTCACGGGTGACGTTGACTTATCACTCATCTCTAAATGAGATGGGGGAGCATTTCAATATCCAGGTAGTCTGGGTCCCAGGTCACTCCGTCGTCATGGGGAACTGCAGGGCAGATGAAATTGCTAGGCATGGTACGACTCTCCAGCTGCAACCGGAAAGGGCAAGTCTGGGGAGGCCTATCACAGCGCTGAGACAAGCACTTGGGAAGCAGGCGCTATCCTCAGCGGGGGAAAGGTGGTCTAACACCCTCACCTGTAGAGTTGCAAGACAAGTTTGGCCAAAGCTGGACTTGGGGCGCACTAGGGCATTAATATCCTTACGCAGACGTGAATTAAGAACGGTCGTAGGAATTCTCACGGGACACTGCCTTTTTGGAGAACATGCAAGAAGGCTGGGTCTGGAGGGTAATGACTTCTGCAGAAGCTGCTTGGACGAAGAAGAGGAAGAGACGTTGGTCCACTTCCTTTGCTCGTGTCCAGCATTGGCTCTCAGAAGGCACAAACCCTTAGGTAAGTTCAGGATGGACTGCCTCTCGGATCTCGAAAACATTAAAGTGCGGGACGTCTTACGCTACATAAGTAGCTCGAAATGGTTCCAATAGGGGTAAAAGGGGATACATCCTGTGGTATCACAATGGACCGTCACCGGTCCAAGTGTGCGTAAGCAGCCACTCCAACCTAACCTAACCTAACCTACAGCTAAATGAAGAATTGTAGCCACTTTGCAAGCTTTCCGTATGATGTGACACTTTCATACCGAATACGTTGGACTTGGAAAGTTATCCTCCAACCTTTAAGAAATTACTTTAATTTATTTAATGTTACTTTGTTGCGTAATGAAACATCTCAGTTGTACAGCAATGAATAATTTTGCTTATTGGTTAAAATTGGATTTTTTGTAATTATTCTTTAGTCGGTAGCTCAATTAAGGAGATTTGTTTTTATTATTTTTAATTTGTAATCTGATCAGATCGGTTGATTTAATTCAGAAGTTCTCGAGATACAATTATTATAATTCTGGAACTTGGACGTTATAGCACACGTTCAGTGTTACATGTTGGTTGAAAAGTATTGAAAGCAAAAATGAAAGAATGTAAATTTTTTAATGAAATTAGTTTTTTTATTCAATATAATCTCCCTCAACTTCAATACCTCTATTCCATTGATCCTCCAATAATACTATACCATCTCTGTAATGATTTTCCGGAAGCTCTGCAAAATACTGTTCCACGGCTGCAATCGCTTCTTCATTCGACGAAAAACGCTTTCCACGAAGGAATTGTTTCAGGTTTCTGAAGAGATAATAATCGCTGGGAGCCAAATCTGGTGAATACGGTGGATATTCAAGCAATTCGTACTTTAATTCGTTCAATTTAGCCATCGTCAAATGACTCGTGTGAACACGTGCGTTGTCCTGATGCAAAATTATTTTTTTCTTCTGTAAAGCGGGTCTTTTCACGAATTTTTTTATCCAACTGTTCCAAAAGGTTGCAATAATATTCAGAATTAATTGTTGTACTTGTTTTTTGCCGATCGTTCTGACTACACCACGTTCTGACAGTCCACTGTAAACGTTCTTGTTTCAGTTTAGGATCATGGTGGTAGATCCAAGTCTCATCCATAGTTATAAATCGCCGCACAAAATCGGTTTTATTCTGCTTAAAACGCTTCAAATTACGCTGAGAAATTTGTTCTCGATTCAGTTTTTGTTGAATTGTTATCGAATGCGGCACCAGTTTTCCAAACAGTTTTTTCATACGTAATTCTTCCAATAAAATATGGAGTACTCGTTCGTCCGAGATGCCTATGTTATCAGCAATTTTATGCTTTCTCAAACTTTGTTCTTCGCAAACAATATTATACACTTGCTCAATGATTTCTGGTATTGTTGCACTTTTTGGAAGTTCACGATGTGGTTCATCTTCAACGCTTGAACGACCACGTTTAAACCCTAAAACCCATCGATGCACAATTGGAAATGAAGGAGCAGATTCCTTAAACACTTTTATCATTTTTGTATGAATTTCTGTTGCTGATAAACATTCCAAAACAAAGAATTTTATCACTGGAGGATATTCGGTTTTTTCCATTGTAAACGAATACACTGACACGTCAACTTCTAACGACTTGTAAATTAAGAATGAATTACCAGATCAAAATAAAAATTTGTATGTGTTCAAATGAAAGATGAAATATGCAAATAGCGTATATATTTTGATTCCTCTACTGGTTAATGGGTGTCACTTTCAATACTTTTCAACCAACCTGTATTTGCTTCGCCTATGCAATATCTATTAAGTTTTAAAATTAAATATTTGTGAGTAACTTGATTAAGTGTGTCAAAAATATCCGAAGCTTAGAGTAAGAAAAAGCTATAAACGAGTTATAGTTGCGCGAGCCGCATTCCAAGGAGATCAGAAATATAGAGATTTCACAACATTCGCATTAGGAAATCCTGAAACAGGAACAGCACGTCGCTCGCACAATGTGGGAGCTACTTTGAATTTGCCTATATACAGTGTGTGGGGGAGGGAACTGCTACTGCAAAAAATAATGAAGTTTAAAAACTGCGAATTCAGAGGCAAGATCATTTAAAGACTTTGAAATGGCGCAGAGTTTCAGAGAATCTGACAAACAACGACTAAATATTATCAAGTTGTATTCTTCGAAAATTATTTACTCAAATGACGGAACCTCTGATGCTTTTTAGATAATAATATAAATTGGACGAATTTCTGCACACATTGGATAATTTGTTGGCATTTTTTAAGAAGCCCGATCGGAAGAATTTCCAGATATAGAGCAGAATTATTATTATGCCGTTCACTCATTTGGGAGCGTTTCGTTTCTTAATGAGTACGTGGAAAATAACTTTGCTTTTCACAGGACGCTTTCAAATCTTCACACCTACTGCCAGAACCACAAAAATTATCTAGTGGCGATAATCCATCAAGAGTCTCGAAACCCATCTTAGAAACATATCAGCGCTTAGCGGCTTAAGAGTTCGCCAAGTGATGCCGCAAACATTCAAACTCTTGACGAGTTTTTATGCAATGATTTGGGAGGACAATGGAGATGAGAAGATTATCTCACTAAGATTTACAACGGGTGGTGGGGAAGGATCGCAAGAGCAGATTCTAAAGCCGAACCAAAAAGCTGCTCGAAGAACAGAATTACGAAAGCCTTAAGGTGTCTCTTTGCGATGACAGTTCAGCTGCGCACAATACTAGAACAAACACCTTCATGCCAATATGGACTTACAGTTTATGCCAAAAAATAATACTCGTGAGTATGAACATGGTTGATTATATGTGAATAAATCCAACCGAGCAAATAATAACCTTAATGGGAGTTACGGAAGCTGAACCGACTAGCAGTCAACTTGTGAGTTACATTTCTAGCTGCAACACGCCGCAAGACGACATTAAACTCCAACGGGATAAAAATCCACTTACTCGGTACAAAGTAAAAAACGTTAAAGAAGGCCGACAAATTGTGGAATATATGTGATAATAAACCAAATCTACATCATCGGCTTGAATCACAGACTTTGGAAGAAATCACAGATTAACCATTTGGGAATTAATCATATAACCTTCTCAGGATGTTACTGAAAGCCGAAATGATTTGCGAGGCCATATGTGATCTATGGATATTTCGATGGTTTACTCGGACCTCGCTAAGTTGATCAATTCACCTATTTAATCTAGAATTGAAGTTGACCATTACTGATAGGTTCAGAAATATTTCCAACCTTCGAAACGCTTGAATGTGGAACCGGTTGGACGATGGGTCTTTCCTGCCTTCTTATAATCTACAAAAATTCAAAAGTAATATCAAGAATAATAGGATGTTTAAAGACTGAAGCAGAGCTTACTCGCATTTAGACATTTGGATGGACGAAGTTGATGCTTCGCAATATAAAGAATAAGGTTATAAGTGAATGAGTCAAAGAAGACTCTCGTACTCTAAAGTAAAACAGACATTGTTCCCAACAAAAAAACGACAAAAACCGGTACTTCGGTTCACAACGATGAAATTCATTGAAGAACTGCTACAGAAGATGGCAATTTTTTTAGTTTAAAACCACTTTTCTTGACGTTCTGAAGGTCTCTGAGTTCGAAAAAGTAAAAGAGCATTACCATATTCCTATTTGGATGTCTGTATTCACGAAATCTCGAGAACGGTTTGTCCGACTCGGATTTTTTCGCCAATTTGGTCACTTAACGCTAAGAAAACCACACAGGTACCTGTCACATGAATCGACCCAAAATCACTTTGTTAATAACACATGGTATTACCATGTAGCTTTTAATCCGCGTTAATCAATTGTTGGTATATACGGGCTTGAGGATTGAGTTGGGCGTTGAATGTTGAATGTTGGTTAAATTAATGATTGAGTTAGGCTGTATTAAAAGTTAGCTTGAGCTGTTTTGATTTCATGTTTTTATTTCAGGATTGAGTTGGCGTTGAGGTTTCAGTTACCGGTTGAGTTCGGGATGAGTTTAGAGTTGAGTTGTGGGTTGAGTTGAGGTTGAGTTTAATGTTGCGTTTATCGTTGAATTGATCGAGTTGAGTTTGAATAGGGGTTGAGTTGGGGTTGATGGGAGATTTCAGTTGGGGATTAAATTGCGGACAGCAGATTTAAGAATTTGTGTTGAAATTCAAGTAAGGGATTGAGAAGGCAAGGCAATTGAGTTCTGGTTTAGCTAAAGTCAAGTTGGAGCTTGATTTGTGAATATAATCAAGGTTAGCCTGAGGATAAATTGGGGGGTTAAATTGAGGATTGAATTTAATGTTGAGCTGAGAGAGTTGACATGATGATTGTGTTGGTGATTCCATAGTGAATGAGTTGGAGATTCAGTTAAGGTTTGAGTTAAGATTGAGTTGGGTCTAGTTTTGGATAGCAAATTAAATTGGAAACCATATATTTTGGAAAGGGTAAAGAAAGCTATAATCCCGCTAAGCTCCTCCAAAAATTCCATTGGGAAAGGATGGGGGCAGGAGAACTGCATCATACAGTGGCTATACACCACAATAGTCAGACCGATTCTTTGTATGGAATAATAGTCTGGTGGCCTGCTTTGGAAAAAACTGCTAAAAGCTTAGAAAACAGTCTCCCTGTAAATTAGTTGTACACTGAGGAGCACATCCACTCAGGCACTGGATATTCTGCTATATTTCACTCTTCTAGACATAATGCCGGGCACTCATCTATATTGTGTAACAAAGGGATCCCTAAGATCACCGACTATACTGTCCTGTCACTATCTTTTGACCAAAAGTTCCGGACTATGATCCCCTCCAGAGAGAACTGGGTGATGGATGTAGTTCTGCAATCAGGAGTTATACGCTTCGTCGCTGATGGGTCAAAAAGGGATGGGAAAGTCGGGACTGGGGTATTCCGTGAGGAACTTCTGATAAATCCATCCTTCTGTCTTCTCCGTTATCGTAGCAATTTTTAAGGTAAAGTCACTATAAAGGAAGTCGTTAGACTGGCTGAGGTTTAATGTAATATCGGCTGGTGATGAAATTCATCTGAAATAAAGAAAAGTAATACTAGGTGAGGGAATTGGTACATACAAAAAATATACAAAACATAGAAACTTATTGAGAGACACGGCAATCAGATAATATATATAATACAAAGTAATTCAAATAAAAGTGGCACGTTGTCATCCTTCACTAGAACTTTATCATCTATTTTTAAGTTATTGTGTTTCGTTCTCCATTCAGGGCGCTGCTGCAACATTGTGAGGTAATCGGACCTCCGCAGCTTCCAAAACACCTTAGTCATATTTTGAAACGTTGCCAGGGATTAGTGTAAAACTTGGACTCATCGATGGGCACGTCTGGTAACATAACTGGAGAGCAACCCAAGAGAAAAATGTCCTGGGCAATTGGTCGGGAATTTTACAAGGCATTTTATTTGGCACAATACGGTGGAATATTCCTCAAAAGTCAGCATAGACTCTCCTTTTGTACGTGTGAGGTGCCTCTTGATTGACTTAACGTGGGATTCCTAGATGCCGCTAAAGAGGGGTGATGATGGTGGAATAAAATGCCAATCAATCTGCTGGATAGGAAGAAAGTTGTGCAATTCTTTTTCGGAAAATGGGGCGCAGAACTCGTAGAGTTTGCTGATTCTTCTTTTAGCGCCGACGAAGTTCGATCCATTGTCTGAAAATATTTGGGCAGGAAGACCACGTCTACAAATAAAGCGCTTCAAACAGGCCAGAAACGCCTCAGTAGTTAGGTCTGGGGCCCTTATAAATTTTAGCGCCTCGTTCAGTTTTAGATTTTATATCCATCGGTCCTAGATTTCCCATCTTTTGTTTAGACGTACTTAAACGATGGCGGCTGCAGCTGACCCAGGAATGAGCTACTTTTTTGGCAAGGTTTTTAGCACCAACTATGAAGTAATTTTGTCGGATGATGGCGAGTAATTGTTGTTGCGTGGGGTGAAGATATCGCAAGTGAAAGACCTTTACAAGAGCTTGAGTAAACGGATGGCGGGCATCAAGAACTGCAGGATGCTTGGTGTCACATGAGACGCATGTTGTTAAACCAATCCGCCCACCGACTCTCAATGTCCCCGAGACAATGACCGAAGTTTACTTGTACCTCGTAAGCCAGAACCTTTGGTAATTCGTACGAAGTCTTCTTGAAAACTCTCATTTTGAGACCAACGCACAGCAACCATTATAGCCCACTTAATTTGAGATCCTGTCAAATATAAAAAGGTTTTTTAATTTTAAATTTTCATAAAAACGATAGCACTGGGCCAATATTCGAATAATTAAAAAAAAATGATGACGACTTTTCGAATAAATTTGCAACAACAGTGTAATCCGTTGGTACTAAATGAGTCGCAGCGGATAGACAAATGACCTTTTGGCTTCTAAATCCTCATGATTTATGTTAGAAAGCTGGTCGTCAACTAATTTCGGCCAGTGCTTGGAAGATTCTCGTAGAAAATCTGGTCTTTCCCACCACAGCAAGTTGTTGACCAATTGATCCGGAAAATTCCTAATGACGCCAAATCTGCTGGGTTCTCCCTTGAGGAAACGTGATTCCATTTTAGTCGTGGAAGACGTTCCAGGGTAAATCAGGTACGGTTAGCGATGAATGTTTCCAATCATCTCGGAATATTAGACTGCCATGCTAAAACGATAGTAGAGTCTGTCCAACAAACTTTGTTTTGGCTGCTCCTTTTCGCACCGAATAGGAACAGTTTAAGTCAACAATCCTCAAATAGATAACGGCTGCATAAGCGTCTTCCGATGCGTCAGAGAATCCATGTAATTCCACCTTGACGGGTGGTGGAGGGATGTTTAAAAATCGAGGAATATGAATTGTTTCGAATAATGTAATATTTGAACTCAGCTTCTCCCATTCTAGTTCCATTTCCTCGGGCAAATGATCATCCCAGTCGAATTTACGAAGCCAAAGCCTTAGAAGTAGTAGGGCCGCAGTCATCAAATTTCTCGATTTTGAAGGTGAAACAATCCAAACATGTTTTCCAAACTAGACTTAGAGTTTTCACGAAAGTCTCTCCATTTCCAAATTCAACAAGAGTTTCCTGCTCCTCTTTTGGTATAGATCTTAATAATTCCTGGCTGTTGGACACCCATTTCCTTAGTCTAAAACCGCCGTTGCTCAAACCTTCCACTATCCTTTATTGTAAATATTTAGCCTCACCTACCTCCGCGCAACCCGAGAGCAAGTCGTCGACGTAGAAATTCGATTTAATGATAGATTTGATGTCAAAAAAATCTGAGGGCAGATTATCCGCAATTTGATGAAGAGTTCGAGAAGCCAGAAATGTTGCACATACTGTTCCATATGTTATAGTGTTTAAACGGTAATGTAAGATGGGAGAAATTGGGTTTTCACGCCAAACAATACGCTGATAATCATGTTGATCTTCATGTATCTCGACTTGGCGGAACATTTTTTTCACGTCAGCTGCAACGGCAATCCTGTGTTTCCGAAATCGAACCAGAATAGAAAATAGTTTTGGTAATATTGATGGCCCAGAATCTAATTAATCACTCAGCGAAATGCCTGGCGAAGATTTTGAAGAACCGTCAAATACTACGCGTAATTTCGTTGTCGAACTCGACTCTTTCAGCATTGCATGATTTTCATGGTACTACCCTTAATTTCATTGGGAGGAATAAGAGACATATGACCCAGCCTTGCACATTCCATCATAAACTTTGAGTACTCCTTTCTTAGTTCTGGGAATTTTTCGAATCGACGCTCCATAGAGAAAAGTTTTCTAGTTGCCATGGGTCGAGTCTTCGAGAATGGGGGACTTTGGTTTAAATGGCAACCGCACGATATATTTACCTGATTGATGGTTCTTAACCGTATGCTCCATTAAATACATCTCGCGCCAGTGCTCCTGTTGGATATTGGGGGCTCGATATTCTCTATTTCCCAGAATATCTGGATTTCATCGTGAGGGTCCAAATAGCCAGGCATGACAGAGCCGCAAGGTAAAACTGAATCATGATCATATTGAAGCGATGCCCTCCCAGAGATGACGCAACCAAAACAAGTGTTTTGTTCAAAAAGATCGTCATTCAGTTGGAATTTTTCCGGACGCAATAATTTCAATCGCTCTGAGTAGTATATCCACCGGACTCGGACGATTAAGATTTGGATCAGCCAGTTGTAAAGACGGAACGTTTTTGTGTTTTGTTAACTCCACTGTAATCGGAGGAAGATCAGAAGTTTAGCTTTTCATTATAAGAGCTCTCACGGATATACAGCTTTTATCGGAAGTTAAAATATCTAAATGAACTGATCCTTTAGTCCTGCCGGCGCTTATAGAACCCAAACCCTTGATATTTACACAAACATTATAACGCGTCAGGAGTCTAATAACGCGCGGAACTTCTGGTAAGATCCTTTAGAGTTCTGAACAATGATTAAGGCTATCGGCAGCAAGGTGAGAGAAGTATTTGAAACTCTGGAAGCCACAGACTCATTGGGACACGAGTCCGCTACATTGAAAGTAGAATCAAGAAGGGTGGATTTGATGGGCTAAGTGTATTGAAACTGAAGGTGAGGTTGAAGTTGTATTATTGATTATACAAACTGGTTGGGTGATTGATTGTCATTTGATTTCTTCCGAATGGCCTTTTAAAGTTTCCGAGTTGTCTTCTGCTATCTGTGTGTCACCTGTTGAAAGAAAAGTTTTACTACTTGTCGTGGTTGCACTTTCTGATGAATCTTCATGGAGTAGTGAATTGTGTCGTTGACCGCAAGTTTGACATAAGAAGTTAGATAAACATTCAGACGTTGAGTGATTTTGAGTCAAACAATTCAAGCAAAAATTATAATCCTTCGCCATCTTAAAACGGTTTGAAATATTTAATCTCCTTTACTTGAAGCATCTGAAAAGGGGATGATTATTTTTCTTACAACAGGGACATTTGCAAGTTTCGGTGGCTGTGTGCAAGTTAAATTGCATTGGAATATTCGATGTCGATGGATGTTTGGTAACTGAAATCTTTAATGGTAAACAAAACTCAAATGTGTCACATCTTTTGGCAATGAATTTCAAAAATTCCTCGAAAGAGGCGAATTCCTTGTTTACGGAAAAGTTTGCCCACGCCTTCTTCGTTTTTATATCGAGCTTATTCAAAATTAAATAAATTAACCAGGGGTCACGTTTCTCGTTTTGGGAGCCCAGAGACTATTCTATTTTACGAAGCTCTATTCTCATCTTCTATTTTACGAAGCTCAAGAACGTAGAATTGCTGCATTGGTTTTTGCTTTATAAACTTGTCCATCAGTAAATTCATAACGATTTTCCTCTTGTCGTATCTTGCTTGAAATTTACCGCAGGCCTCCTCGTAATTAATATCGGTGATCGGAATATGACGGATTAAGTCGGCAGCTTAACCTCTAAGAAATCCTTCCAATAGTTGAAATTTATGAGATTCAGATAATGCGTCATTATCGTGGACTGATGATTTGTAAAGATCCATAAAGGACGGCCATTGACTATAATTTCCCGAAAAAGCTTCAATAATAACCCATGACAGCTTGATTGGTTTGGGTCAACGCGTTCACCTTAAAATATTTTGTCTCACATTCATCAGACTTTGGAGCTTTGATCCGGTATAAAGAGTAGCTTATTTTCAATCGCAACAAACTCTGTGAAGTATTCTTCCATCTTTGAAGAACGAACTTCAATTTCAGTATCCAGCGCTTTGTTAACAGATCAAAATGGTTTCAATAAGTAGGTGGATAAATAACAAATTGTGGTATGGCTGCGGACCAGCTTGAGTTTATACCAGTCTTCCTTGACCGCCACCTTACCCTAACTTAACCTAACCGAAGATTGAGCTTGGGTTCAGTGAAGAAGTCCATTCTTACCTTGGTCAAAAGCTATTACTTTTGGAATTTTGTAAGGATCCCACATAGTTGATTTTTCTGATTTGAAAACCTAATCTCCTTGGTCCGCCCAGCACAAATCTGCGTTTCTGCTTCCGGCTTTCAACTTACGGAAACCTAGTCAATTTTAAATCGTCTGTATATCGAATGTTTAATTTCAAAATCATTTAAAAAATTTAAATTTAGAAATTCTTTGTTAATACAAATTGCAAATTATGTTCAATTTTCTTTTATCGTTCGTTCTAGTAGATGAAAATTGAAAATTTTCAGAATGTTCAATAATAATTTTCCATTTTTTTCATCTTCCTGTAATAATGGTATCCATATATATTTGAGTATGTAGCTACATATATGTAAGTACTCATATGGTGAGAATGGGAAAGGATTACGATAAAATTTATTAGTTAAAATATTCCTGAAAGGTGCAACAACGAAAATTAGCATTAAAATATCATCTCGAGATATAAGACACCTGGGGCTGTAGATAAATTTGGCTTTTTTTTATGTAATTTTGGGAAAATTTGCTGAAGCATATAAAGTTTCATATATATCGCCGATAAGAAAGTATATGGAACGTGATGTATGCGATGGAAAAGGATTGTATGGTTTTTGTTTATTTCGATGTCATAAAATTGGGATACACATGATGTGTGTTTTGAAAATCCTATATACAGATTAGAAACACGATGTCCTATGATGCTTAATAAAAAAATGTTAAATTTACTCGATTTGCATTTTAATAAGGGAACTGATCTATGATAAGTTTTTTTAATTAAAAATTAAACCCAAATATTATAGTTCGAGATTTAAAACATTCAGTTAACGAGGTATACCGAAATTTATTCGAACACGTTTCAAATATTCTTGGATTTTGTGTTGCGCGACAAGAACCAAAAAACCTTTCCTTTTTCCTTAATTATACACACAAATTTAGTCTAAATCATTATTGGTACGTGCCCTGAATTTATTCTAATTACATGTGTAACACATAAATAACCTGAGTTTTATTTTTATTTTTGTATATTGTTAAAGAAGTTGGAAATTATCGTGCTTTATTGTATATACACAAGCATATAAGGTATATAATTATATGCACGTTTTCTAATTTTGAGCAAAACGGCATAAATTCTAGTCCAGCAACAGGTTTATGTGTATCACGTGTATGTTAATCGTTTTAAATATTTATAATGTTACTTATTAACCGCATACAAGTAATTATAAATCATAAATGTTGTATATGGAATACGTGCATGTTTCATTAGATCTACAGGCATTTCAACATAATATTGTACTATATCCCCAAACCCTAAATTTCTATCCATACTATATATCGTACCACGACCAATTACCATATTAACAAAACGAAAGCAATCTATGTAAATACGAAAAGTTTACACCGAAAAAATGTATTTGCCTCTTGAGATATGTGAAAAATCCTTTTTTGTCGGCGGTAATCAAATTTATGAGCGAGTATCTGTTTGTGTGGATGTATTATTTTATTTAATTCTTATCTATCGTTTCGGAAATTGTCTCAAAGGATCCCGCACCATATTTTCTTTTTTTACGACAGACCTCCAAAAAGGACTATTTGTCCTCATACTCATTTATCATCAGACCCACACACACAAATATACAAACATAAAATTTTATTCCCATCGGTCCATTTATTAACATTTTTTTTTCTTGTTGGTTATACATATTTTCATAATGAATTTTTCCATTTTCCACAAGCAAACAAATTTGTTTTTGCTTTTTTTAAATAATTTTCCACTTTCAATCTACATATATTGACAAGGAAAATATTTTCCTGCTGCTTATAAAAACGAAAAACGAATTTTTCATTTCACAGTCAAGAGACCAATAGATTTGGTGGATGATTTTTATTTTAGAGGTACGCGAAATTGCTTTTAAGCCGTCTAATGGATGGAATTGGTTTTTGAAAAAGCCAATAACAATAATCAGCAAAATTTATGATTATTTGAAAGGTGTAGGCGTGTGTACTCGTTTATTAGGCTGAATTATGTATTAGGCACCACAAGGTATGTACTCGGGACAAATCCAACTTGGTTTTCTCAATTTAAAACACGCAAAACAATTTTTCTTATAAATACACTTTATTTTCTTTTATGTTGTCACTTCGACTCACTGATTGCAATTAAAAATAATAAAAATTGAAAATATTGACACCACTCAATAGAAATATTGTCGTGAAACTTCATGGTTGTGTGTATAGATGGCGCGAATACTTTATAACAATTTGTCGACCTTAATTCGGCCAGTTTTATGGTTCGAACAGTTTGTGTAGTTCATTTTTGTTTTAAATATTTGACAGCACTAACGTAAACAAGAAAAATTGGGTTGTTCTTGCGAATGAACAACAATCAAATAAAAACATTATATTTGTAAGTAAAATTAAATCTATAATAAGATATTTAACCATTTTTGATTATTTTCCTTCCTTTTTAGTGTGCGTATTAACTGGTGTTGCAGATCAATTTATTTAAAGTTAAGGATTGGTGGCATCAGATAATCATTTGTTTTTTTTTTTTTTAAGATCTGTTTCTTTGTGTTGATCTAGTTTTCTTCTCTTTCAGATGGACTAATGAATGCCAGATTTTTGGTCTCTATTTTAGGGAGAGACTGGTCTTAAAGGTAAGTTACACAACTGGATTGGGTCAACGCGATATGATCCAATTAGTTTGAACAAACGGATATTATGAAATCGGGCGTGACATTTTTTCTACGGTTGTGCACCAGATGTGGCCACTTACTTTAGTTATACAAACCATAGTACCATAGAAAAGTTCTGAATATTGGTTTAAATATTTTGAAGTACGCGCAACCGGTTCATCAACTCCATAATTCGTACGATGAAAAGCAATACTCAATCATAACTGTCGTGGACGAAGAATATAAATAATGCAATACCGAGCAATCAATCTTAGCACAAATTACATCCCTATCAAATATTGCATGAATCATCCTCCTTTCTGAATTCAAGACTACGAATGTTCAAAGGTGTACAACGACCGGCATAAGGAGATAAACTAAATCCTGAAGTTAACCTCGGAAGTCATCGGAGGGCAAATATTAAGAATTTTTTTTGAAAGATTTTATAACCAGAACTCCAGATAACTAAAGCGTCCAATCACTAAACCGATTAAGGTCCTATTGCACCAATAAAACGTCTGCACCATTTCGGATATTAGCGTAAATTCTAAGATCATCTGAAGGTGGTCTGGCGTCTTCTGGAAGGGGGGGGGAACAAAACTGTGTAGTAATACCAGCTCCGTAACGTTTCTTTAGCGTAGGCAGTCCTGTACGTGAGCCCACAATCTGCGGGAGGGGTAACCTGACCGTGATTCGCAAGTGTACGTACTACCTTCTAGTGGTGACCTCCGGAAACTGTTAGCTCGTTTAACGAACAACAGGCTAAAATACGACGCTAAACGATGGTATAAACCTTGAAAAAAAGAAACCTAAATCTAAGGTGAGACACGTGCGCCGAGGGATGAATGATCATGGGTTAGTTGGTCGCTAGCATAGAACTCCGGATATTAGACGACCTTCGGTTTCAATCAGCCTTACTACGACAAGAGGCGCTGGCGTGGTGGACCTTTCATTCCTCAAACAAATCAACACTGCAGGGATTTAATTAAAAACGAAAAAAATTAGGACGGTGCTCCTTCAAACGCACCACTCTCAGAAGATGTCAAGGACCATTCAGGCTCTGCTTTTGAGATCAAAAAATTAGTGAGCAACTTTTTGAATTCTGTCTTAGTAACAACTTAGCAGTAAACCGGCGAATGCGGTTACCTCCAGTGTAATTCTCGACTGGCATGTGTCAAAGGAAGCATCCTTCTCAGTTCATATGTACATTAGGTTTGAAATCAATATCCCTTCGAGACAAGAGTTGATGTTAGGGATACCAAAATGCACCAACTGGCCAGTATACCGGGTGATTTTTTTTACGAAAAAATGGTAAAGATCAAAATTTATTTATTCCGTGAAGGAAATACATTAGTGTTAAAATTAGTACCCCCTTCCCCCTTCTCCTTGTAGGTGGGGCACTAAAAACTAAAATATGAAGCCCAATTTTTTATTGCAGATTCGGATTCTACGGTCAAAAATACGTATGATTTGACTGAAACATTTTATTCGATTCATGATAGATGGCGTTGTAATTGAATATATTTATTTTTTTTCGATTTCTCCTACTGAGAACCTACGCAAATGTTTCTGCAATACATCTGCAATAAAAACACCACGGTTTCATTATAAATACTCGAAATTGGTCGTCAAAAAATTCAATAATTTTTCAAATTTCGAATAACTGGGAAAAGTGTGCTTGATTTACATGGGTCCCTTCGCCTCATCATCTTTCAATTAAATTAAGTGCTGAAAATGATGGCCTTCGACTTCAATGCACTCAATAATCTGCATTTCAAATGACTGTACACAACTGAGAAGTGTGTCTGTGAATGTTAGCACAAGCAATTCTGATTCGATCAATCATATTCTCACGTGTTGTTGGTTTTTGTTTGTAAACTTGGTCTTTGAGATAGCCCCACAAAAAGAAATCTGCCGAAGTAAGATCTGGTGATCTGGCAGGCCAAGTTACCGGATCTTTGCTCCCGATCCTGCGGCCATTGAAATCACGATCAAGTACTGCACATGCTACAAACAACCATCATGTTGAAAGCACATGTTCCGTTGCACTTCTAAGCTCAAGTTTTCAAATAATGTTGGCAGTTCATTTTCTAAAATCTCGGTACATTTGACCATTCAAGTTGCCTTCAATAATGTGGGGATCTATGAATTTGTTGCCAATTACTCCACACCACACATTGACATTCCAAGGACGCTGATGTTCAACTTGGCGAAGCCAGTGCGGATTTTGAACACTTCCGTAATGCATGTTGTAGCGATTAACCGTTTCATGGTTTGTAAAAGACGATCGTCGGAAAATAATACGTAACGAGAAAAATTTGGGTTTTGCTGTATTTGTTTGGAAAATTTTAAAATGTCGAGTATTTACAATGAAACTGTGGTATTTTTATTGCCGACGTATTGCAGAATCGTGTGCATAGGTTCGCAGTAGGAGAAATAAAAAAAAATTGAATATCGTCAATTACAGCGCCATCTATCATGAATCGAAAAAAATGTTTCAGTTAAATCCTACCTTAGCCGTGGAATCCGAATCTGCAATAAAAAATTGGGCTTCATATTTTAGTTTCAAAGTTACTCCCCGCCCCACCTACAAGGTGGAGGGGGGGGGGGGGTACTAATTTTAACACTAATGTATTTCCACCACGAAATAATTAAATTTTGATATTAACCATTTTTTTTCGTATCAGGTTAAAAAAATCACCCGGTATCGACGACAGACTTTTGGATAACTTAGCTGCTCTACAGATCACAATAAACTCTGTCTAAGACCTCGACATAGTAGCAAATTACTTTACAGAGGCAACAATTAATGCAAACCACTCAAGCTCACCCCTGGTGCGTATCAGAGGCACAAGGGATATTCCTTGGTGGAACCAAAACTTGGAAAACATCAGACGAAATGTTCGTAGACATTTTAATAGGGCTAGGAGGACGAACGATTGGACTACTTATCAGAATACCCTTACCCAATATAACATAGCTCTTAGACGGAGCAAAAGACTAAGCTGGAGAGGCTTCTGTAAGAAAATAGACAAATTACCTAAGGCTTATCGGCTCCAGAAGGCACTCTCCTTGGAGCACAGGAATCCCTTAGGATCTGCAAGGAATCAAAGTGGAGAGACAACCACAACCATGCAGAAGACGTTGGAATGTCTAGTGAGGGGTAACTTCCCAGAATGTGCAGTAATAAGGGATCAGGAAGAATCCAACGCAAGTAGCTTAAATCCGTATCTGGTTCCAAAGAGAGCTCCCGATTTCTCAAGGCAGTTTTTTACGCCAGAACGGATAAGCTGGGCAGTCAAATCATTTGGCTCTTTAAAATCACCATTAGGGGACTGCGTATATAACGCGTTTTTACAACAAGGCCTGCATACTTTGTTTGCCATACTCTTCAGAGCCAGCTACATCTTGGAATATGTTCCAAAATGCTGGAAGAAGGTTTGGGTGATTTTTGTCCCAAAAGCGGGAAAAAGATCCCCAGAGGAGATTAGGTCTTATAGACCTATTAGCCTCACATCATTTTTACTGAAAACCATAGAGAAAATTCTGGGACTTTTTATTAGATCCAACACTTTCCAAAGATACCCTCTTGACTCTAGGCAGCACGCCTACCAAGTAGGGAAATTAACAGAAACGGCACTACATGAGCTGACATCGGAAATCGAAAATACGCTTCGGAATAAAGAATTATTACTATGCTGCTTCATTGACATCCAGGGAGCTTATGATGATACTTGTTTCGAGGTAATTCAGGAACAATTAATAACAAGGGGTATAGACCCCCCTGGGAGGGAGGGGGAACTCTCCAACTGTCCACGGAGGTTAAATATCAGGGTATCGTACTTGATCAGAAATTAACATAGAATCTCCACTTAAATCATATCACAAACAAGGCGAATATGGCCTACTTCACCTGCCAAAGAATGATTGGCAAAACGTAGGGACTGAGCTCACAAATGTTGGTTTGGCTCTACCGGGCCGTCATAAAACCTATGATCTCTTACGCGGCGTTTGCGTGGTGGCCAAAGACGGAGCAGACTGGTGCACGGAGAATTCTGGCAGAGATCCTGAGGTTAATATGTGTGGGTGCAACTGGAGCAATGAGGACTTGTCCAACAGTTGCCCTTGAGAGAAAGCTGGGGCTCTCACCACTGCACCTACACATTAAAAAAGTAGCCGATTCAAGAGGTCTGAACCTAAAAATTATAGCCAAAATTAAAACTATAAGGCCAGGATACAACAGTATCCTACATATATTAAATTCTTTGGAGGAATTGATCCAACTCGCACTGGTAGCGAATATTATCTCCTCCCTCCTCCGCCATGCTTCTGTATGATATACGGATGGGTCAAAAATAGATGGGGGTACCGGTGCAGAGATTGTCGGGCCCGACCTAGAACTATACATACCACTGGGTAGCACCCCGCACAGTTTTTCAGGCAGAGACCCTTGCTATTGAGGTTCGTGTGCTTCAATGTCTCAAAAAGAAATATAAGAAGACCGAGATCAATATAATCTCGGACAGCCAGGCAGCTCTGCTAGCCTTAGGAGATTCAGTGTTTACTTCGAAATTGATCTGGAGCTGCTACTGTAATTTTTTAGAACCGGCCACTCCACCATTAAATGAAAAATGCAGCAGACCGATGTGCAAAAATGGGAGCAAGCCGAGATTTCCTGGGTCCCAGTCCTAGTATTGCTTTTTCAAAAAACCCACTTGGCTTATGGTACAAGGGACTGGGAGCAGAACTATAGGAAATTACTCTGGGAGTCCTCCATTGGGATGAGACAGGCCAAGAAATTATTCTATTATAATATTATATGTCTGGGAAAAGCACCGAGGATGGACCGCCAATCCCTAAGATCCCTCACGTGATTTTTAACATGGCACGGCCCTTTTAACGGTTAACTACATAAAATAAGAAGGTCTCTTACGGACCAGTGCAGATTCTGTGACTATGGGTGATATACCGTATTTGTTTCAGAACAATTTAACCAAGTTCACACGTGGTCAAGCAGACATTTTGATATTCTGGGAGTGGGCGAGTGAAATTTTGTTGTTGTTTGAGTGTTGTGCTATAACAGTGAAATTGTGAAACCAAATGGAAGCGTTATTAAAAAGGAAGGCTTGCATCAAGGGACAATTTACTAAGTACGCTACTTTCATCAACACAAAAGGGAAAGATGCTACAGTAGAAGAAATGAATGGTCGCTTATCAAAAACTCTCGAAATTTATAAGCAGTTCGTGGCCGTAGAAGACCAAATATTTACGATTGATGACAGTGTAGCATTTGAGATGGATTAAATTGCTGAAATGTATTTCCCGCTTGTATCCAAAATCCAAAGTTTCATTAGGAAACAACCTTTATTGCCAGTAGCGCAAGTAGAAAACGAGGATGCAGCTAATATTACAGCCAACACAAGCCAATATTTCCGATCGGATTTTAAGTTACCCGTTAAAATCTTCCTGTGTTTGATAGAAACGTAAAGCAATGGCAGTCATTTTATGGCATATTCGTATCAACGGTGCACGATAATATCAGTTTATCTCCAGCGCAAAAATTTAAATATTTGCTCGGTCAGTTAAGATGTGCCGCATATACTTCTATCTGCCATTTTCGGGTAGATGATGCCAATTATTATGAAGCAGTGAAACGGCTTGTACAAAAGTATTGATGATGTAGATTTCCTAGCAACACCAAAGTTTAATAAGGCAGCAGCTAGCAACATAATGAAGTTATATGATACCATAGACGAACCAGTACGCGGATTAAAATCGCTTGGTCCAGATGCAACAAATCGGGATCCATCGATACTTCTACTAGCTACCGACAAACTAGATGAGGAAACAAGACGTTTATGGAAGTATGAAAGCGCAAACGTAGATTTTCCCATCATTCAAACGCTACTCGAATTTTTAACAAACGAATTGATGCATTAGTCGATACAGTTACAGACCATGTCCAGACGAAGAGCAATTATAATAATCAAAGGCAAACCACAACCAGATCGTACCACACTGCAGTTCAATTATCTAGCTGTCCATTATGCAACAGTCAACATAAACTATTTGATTGCATGAAATTCCAAAAATTCTCTGTAACGAAACATCGAGATTTTATTTCCAAAGCCAACCGATGCTTGAACTGCCTCAGCCAAGGGCATGTTGTAACAAATTGCCGAACTACCAAATATTGCCAGAAGTGCCCAAGAAGGAATAACACGTTGCTTCATTTTGTACCAGAAATAACTATTCCAGTTGCTAACCATGTATGTTCATCTCCAGTCGAAAGCGTAGGAACTACAGAAAATGTTTCAACCACAGTAAATTTGAATTTTAGCGAAAAACCAAAAGATGTGTAAACTTCCTGTCACCGTCGTCAACTAATCCAACAGTACCTATTCTACCAACAGCTTGTGTTGAGGTAGAAGACAAATATGGCAATTGTGTTAAGGGACGAGCATTGTTAGACTCAGGCTCGACACAATCATTCATTACTGATAGTTTTCTCAATTTATTAAAGATTCCACGCCATAAATCGGACATGAGAATCCGCACACTTATTAGTACTGAAGCTGGATGTTCAAAAGAAGGATGTGTGCTAAAACTTAGATCAAATATTGGCTATAATTATCAGATACCGACAGAAGCATTAATTGTACCATCCATTACATCGTATTTACCAGTTCAACCCATAAATCTTCAACTTGGGGAAGTCGATAAGTATAGATCGTTAGCTAACCCAGATTTCAATACACCAGGCAAAATTGATCTGCTATTGGGATGCGAACCATTTTTCCATTCACTTGAGGTCGGGACAAAACACAGTTAGCTAAAGAGTACCTTTGCTATAAATTCCAAATTTGGCTAGATAAGCGCAGGCAATATACCAGCAAATTCCAGAAGTACCAACTCTATCGTCGATGCAATATAGCCAATAAACTCCATTGAGATGAGTGATACATCTCGTGTTGAAGCAGTAATCGAACGATTCTGGAGAATCGAAGAGATTGTAGCTGTAAGCCTGCTAACGTCCGAAGAAAAGAAGTGCATTGAATTATTCAACAATACAACAAAAACTCAAGCATACACCACCAACCATTGGAGAAAGTTACTCACAAGCAGATTCTACGCATTAGAACGTCGTCTACAGGCGGACTGTCGATTAATCAGCTTATTGAAACTAGGCGGTTTCAACATCCGTAAGTGGTCTGCTAATCACCCTCAATTGCTCGAAAACATACCCATTAAGAGTCGCGAATTATCGTCCTGGGAAATAATAGATAGTCAGATGATATCTATGCTTGGAATAAAGTACAATCCAATACACGATTACTTCTTCTTCAAAATCAATTTATCGTCAGCAAACCAATTTACCAAAAGATCATTTTTATCAGAGATCGCCAGAGTTTATGATCCGTTGGGTTTACTGTCACCAGTCACAGTGGGATTAAAAATATTGTTTCAATCTCTTTGGCTGCATGGCATAACTAAGGATGATGAGTTACCACAACATATATTAGACAAATACCTGCTAATAACCAATTAAATCACTTAACAAGTTGAGCTACACGGATTTGCCGATGCATCCTTGGATGCATATGCCGCAGTCATATATTCGCGTTCAATTCAGAATGGCCAACTTAAGGTCAACCTACTTATTGCAAAAACTCGAGTTACTCCAATTAAAGTCATAAGTATTCCAAAACTCGAGCTAAACGCTGCAACATTATTATTTCGACTATTAAAGATTGTACTACCATCTCTCAATTTGTCGAGAGAACCTAACATTTTTCTATATTCAGATTCTACAATCACGCTGCAGTGGCTATCAAAACCGCCAAAATTGCTGAAAACGTTCGAGGCGTAAACGTTGTAAATAATTCAACGTGAGTCAATGGTCCAAAATTCTTGCACGAACTCCAAATTCAACATATAAAGTTACCGATAACCAAGACGTTAACTAATTTTGCGAAAGTTCAACCAAGTTTTGGCAATATCAGTAACCTTACCAACAAATACTCTAATTTTCGTACAATGTCTCATGTTTTTTTAGCCTATATTCTACGGTATAAAGAGAGGTTAACCAGAAAATCAACCCGAGTACAGCAGAAAAATTTAACATTAGAAGAGATTTCTAATGCCGAATCCACGATATATCGTTTCGTTCAGCAAGAAATATATAATGCAGATATACACTTATTGTTGAGGGGAAACCATTACCAAATAATTCGAAAATTTTAACATTTCATCCGTTTATAGATGACAAAGGTGTTCTGCGAGTGGGAGGACGTTTGAAATATGACAACGTGGACAAGTAACCACGTAATCACTCAGGGAATAGCCATCGAAACACATTACAAAAATTTCCACCAACACACATTGACGGTAAATATTTTCTACCATCTTTCGTGTGCGATGCAGGAGACCTTATAGCACATACAAACATACCTGACGACTATATCAAAACCAACGAAAAAAATTCTTCTTTTTGTTGTTGTTTGTACATTATAATACAAAAATCAACAAAACATATTACATTACCTTCACAGAATCCGTGCGAAGCGCGAACGAGACAGGTACATAAACATATTGTTGGCCCTGTTATATACCATATTTTAAGTATGTATTAGTGTCGATTGTACCCAAAATCAAACATAAGAATACAAATAAGTGTGCGTAAAAATAAAATCTAATATAAAATATACTACGCCGTATTTCTATTTATGTTAAAATCTATTTCAATACCATCCAATTATTAGACTTTATGCTGTGTGCCTCAGAAGACTTTTCAAACTGAACTTTTGTGAGACCCAGTAATTCATGCAATATTTAAATAGATGTCACTAGGATAAAAGTATTCAATTGTGCTTCAACCCCAACTAAACTTTTTAAATGTCATTCAAATTTCATAAACAACTCAAAATATTTAATTTATTTTATTTATAAGGGTTTGTTACAGTAATATTTTTATTTTATTTGTAGGTAACTAGAAACTATAACAACACTGCAATGTACAAGCATATATTTGTTAATGATAATGCTTATATCCGCAAACACTTGAGTGTCGGCTGATTCGCTTAATAAAATTTGCGGTCTATTCGCTCAACATCAAACTTTTAAGGGTTTCAAATTTAAAATAAAATTTCGTGTTTTTGTGTTTCTATATTGGCTGGCCAAAGTTATATAGTATAAGTTTCAATATATCAAGATATTCTGTGAGAACAACTGTTCACAAAATTCTTGATATATCGCAAAGAAACATACCCACTTCATGGATTTTTTCTATTAGGTGACAATGAATACAAATGTTCATTAGACCAGGGCCCTATTGCACCAACTACATATCACTTATTACTTATCAACTTATCATAATTTTTGATAATTTTCTGTTGTACCAAATTGAAATTTGATAAGTATTTAATTGAGTTATAATAAGTGATAAGCACTCACTTATCAAAATTAAGTTGCACAAATTTGATAAATGATAAATGATAAGTAATATTTTGATAAGTGATAAGTTTGAGGTTTTTGATAATTTTTTCGTAGTTCTGTTGCACCAAAAGTTTTAACTTATCAGTAACAGACTACTTTAATGATAACTTATCCAAAATATCAATAAGAAAAATTTCACTACTCAAAAAAATTGATAAGAGCTACAAATTTTAGTGGTATGACGGAAGACTGTTAAAATCGTTCTTTTATTTTCTGCTATTGTAAGATGAGGACTTTTGTTCAATTTTAAAAGAGTACAAGCACATTTTTAAATAAAATTATTTATTATTCAAATGCGATTATAAATGATAATGACAATACATGTAACAATGTGTTTTCAAGTGTATAATAACTTTAATTAAAAAATTTATACCGCTATTTTATTGTATTCTAATAAGTTATAATAATAAGTCAAAGTAAGAACAATTTCATTATGTTCGATTTATCATAGAGGTAAGAAAGTTGTTTTTCGATATTTTAAAATTAATATAAAACTATCAAATTGTAGAATAAAATTGTATTGTTAGAGAGTTGAACTCGTTTCGAAATAGAATGAACCTCTTCTGAACAAAGCAGAAAAGGAAAATGTCAAAAAATGGGAAAAGGAAGAGATTCATTCTATCTTGTGGAAGAAAATTGAAAAAAAAAACACATGTGGTTAAAGTGAAGTGTAAATTTAATAAATTAATAAAATAAAAATCGTTAAAGATTAGTGAAATCTGATTGTTTTATAACATTAGATGTGGGGTAACCAGATCAATTATTAATAATATTAATAATAAAATATAAATTTCTGTGCAATAATCAAAATACACGTGTATCGAAAAAATTAAAATTATGACGCTCCCAACTCGTGGCGAAATGGTATTGGCGTTGGGTGGTGTGGCCATCCAGGTTGAAAAAATAACGAGTCTTGCGAATATAAGAACGCTGTATGATAATAATTGCGGTAAGGAAATTATCGAGTTAGTAGATAACCCAAAAAAATCAAATTCAGAAACCACGTTAAAAGCTACGATAACTTTAGCATCTTCAGATTCAGCACATTCAGATTCAACGACATATGTTCCGGATGCAACTTATGTGCTTCAGTCAATTGTACTTCCAACTTCTTTAAACTAAATTACGCCAACTTCAGCAGTTTTAACCAGTGTAAGTGTCGGTAGTAAAATGCCATCGAGTTCTACAACAATACCAATTACAACTGTGGTTCACCCTCCGATTGAAAATGCCGCTTCTACGTTAGCAACTACCGTTTGTGTTGATCATTAAGTAATGAAAATTTGAATCGAACCTCCGAAGAAACCCTAGAGGAAAAGGCTGACGAAATTATTAAACTGGAAATCCATGAGCGACTATTGAATTTACGAGCAAAAATAGCGAAAATGGAAATCGAAGCCAGTAGTTTCACTATTAGCAACCTCAACAATACGATTAAAAAGTATATATGGTAAGGTTCAGTGTTATTTGCGTATCCGTCAACAGATTAAATTAGTTTTTGTTTTCATTGTTCCAGATCGCGTACTTCCCGCTGATTTGCTAGTGGGCCCGAGATGTACTACATATTTTTAATATTGGATTATGTTTTATGAGAATAAATAAAGTGAATTCGCTATCATTAAATCAAGGTGTTAATAAATTGGCATACGATATAGTAAATGTGTCTCCCTCTGTTTCTGATTGTGATCGTGATGATAATGTCCTGAATACCTATTTGGCTATGGTATTCCGATCTGAGTCGTGAAATGGTGAATTGTCCGATAATCCTAGTGCAGCTTTGCTTAATGTTTCCTCCTGTTCTAATCTTAATTCCTTCTGTTCCGATTTCCGTTTACTCGCCGCTTCTGTGAATAGTGCTACAATAGTGTTCAGTATGATGTAGATCCAAAATTAGGACTTAATATGATTAGATGTGTTGAGGAATGTATTAATACTAAATATTTTGGGTGTTGATTCTTCAGAAATTATGTACCAGATTATGAGGTGTGTATCCGTCTGGAAAATGACGTACCATTTTATACCCATCCGCGACGCCTTTCAGTTAAGGAAAAACAAGACGAAAGAATAATTATCCGTGATTTATTGCATAGTGAAACCATTAGACCGAGTGAGTCTCCTACTCTCCTTATGCATCACCCATTGTATTAGTTAAGAAGAAAAATGGTGAGACACGTATGTGCGTGGATTATCGTACCTTAAATAAGATCACTGTCTGAGACAACTATCCTCTGCCTCTTATGGATGATTGCTTGGAGTATTTGAGTAATAAGAAAGTGTTCAGTCTATTGGATTTGAAGAGTGGATTTCATCAGGTTAGAGTTTCTGAGGAATCAATTAAGTACACTCCATTTGTGACACCTGAGGGATAGTTTGAATATTGGCGTATGCCTTTCGGCCTTAAGAATGCTCCTTCTGTCTTTCAGCGATTTATTAATAAGATACTTAAGGAGTTTATTGACAGTGGGAGAATAGTTGTTTATCTTGATGATATTTTGATAACTAGTGAATCTATTGATGATCATTTGAAATTGTTAGGACAGGTGCTAAGATGTATTGCTGTACATGGATTGGAGTTGCAATTAAGCAAGTGTAAATTTGCTTATAGCACTATTGAGTATTTGGGATGTGTTGTGTCTGCTAGTGGAATCAGTCCGGATACTAATAAACTGAATGCAGTTCGTCAGTGCCCCCCGAGGATTGCTAGATGGGTATGGGAATTTGAAAAATATAATTATAAAATTAAACATCGACATGGTACCCAGATGGGTCATGTGGATGCCCTCAGTCGAAGTCCTATAGTTGCTTTTGTTGACACTTCCGATATTGATTTTCAGTTACGACTTACACACAACCGTGACTCAGTGATTGTGAAACTCAAAGAATTTTTAGAGACTAGTGAATCTTCTGTTTACAAAATGCATGACGGTATGGTTTATAAAAAAAAAATAAAAACGATCGATTGTTACTTTATGTTCCACGAGAAATGGAACAGCAACTTATAAGTCAAGTGCATGAAAAAATTGGACATTATGGAAGTGCAAAATGCTATGAGAAAATAAGAGAGCATTATTGGTTTGCAAATATGAAGGATAAGATTGATAGCTCTGTCAAAAATTGTATTAAGTGTATTATGCATTATGCACCTTCCCGTTCGACCGAGCGAACATTATATAGTATACCTAAGAAACCTATATCGTTTGATACAATTCATCTTGATCATTTTGGTCCTTTACCTTCAGTTGCTTCTAAACGAAAACATTTGTTAGTTATTAATAACTCGTTTACAAAATATGTTCGATTGTATCCAGTTAATTCTACGAGTAGTAAAGAAGTGTGTTGTTCGCTTGATAAATATTTTGATTATTACAGTAGGCCTGTTCGTATAATTACCGACAGAGGTACGTGTTTTACGTCTCCCGAATTGGCCACTTATGTGGAGAAACATAATATTCAACATGTTAAGGTGGCAGTAGCATCTCCTCAGGAAAATGGGCAGGTGGAACGTGTCAATCGTGTCCTTAAGAACATGTTAGGAAAATTAACTAAACCATTGCAACATTCCGATTGGACTAAGAAACTTAAGCATATTGAATACGCATTGAATAATACAGTGCAACGTTCCGCGGGGACTACGCTCAGTCGATTATTGTTTGGTGTGGATCAGAAAGGTTCAGAAATTGATTATCTTAGTGAATATTTATCTGATAAAGAATTGAATATTGTCAATCGTGATCTTAGTGCTATTAGGGATATTGCTTCTACGAGTATAAAGAAAAGTCAGGAGTATAACCAGAAATGGTTTGCCACGGGTGGTTACCTCAGGTATAGCTGGTTGCTTTAATGGAACAATAATTAATATAGATGCACCTACGGTCAATTAAGAACACTTCCGCGAATCGACATGGACCACACACAATCATTGCATTTAGTGAATGTTTTCCATGTCGCGAATCGACATGAAAAACATTCACTAAATGCAATGATGGTGTATGGTCCAGACCGCAGGTTTTATGCAGTAAATTCAGATTGGCCAGGTAGTGTCCATGACTCCAGAGTATTGCCGTATACAAGGCTATTTAGCAATTTTGAGTCTTGTTTTTGCCCGTTCTGCCGTGCAGTGATTTTGAGTGACAGTGCTTCCCCTTAAAGATTGGCTTATCTTACCAATGCGAAGAAATCCGGATGATGCAATAGAGCAAAGATTTAATCGTGCTCATAAGCGGACGAGACGAATAGTGGAAAATAATTTTTGTTTGTATATGACGATTACAATTTTTGTATAATGTAGTTAAATTCAATTTATTTGTTAATAGTAATTCTCTTAAATCATTTGTTATGAAAATAAATTGTTTACGTTTAAGTACTGCTGAAACATTATTTACAGTTAGAAAAGAGAATTTATTTTAAAAGCAACAAAAGAAAAATTTTACAATTGATTCTAAACACTGAAATAAGAACTCTCAATTGTGAAAGGTTTCTCTTCATGTATTATTATCTACATGCAAAATTGTTGTTATTATTAAATTACAGAATTTCAATTTTTTAATTGTTTTGCTATATAGGTAAAAAACCATTGTTTAACATATAAAATGTGCAGAAAGCATATTATTTTGCAAACACTATCACATTTATAGTATTTTTGTATAGATCATTACAACTTATCATTAAAATTTGATAATTCGTCAATTGATAAGTTATAGACAATCAGATGTGTAACGCTTATCACTTAACATTATCAAAATTTGATAAGTTTTCAAATTGATAAGTGAGTGAGATTTTGTTATTTTTGGTGAAACACTGCATAAGAAACAAAAATAAAAATAAAATAAAATTAAATTAAATTAAATTTTTGAAGAGGATAGAAAAAACACGTCTATCCTCTTCGATGAACTCTCGCCAACCATCTTGTGACATAAATAAATTGGTTGGTGATAAATTAAATTGATTTTGTATTATTTACATTCCAGTGATACGAACCTTGATTGACAAGGCAAAAACGTAACAATATGTTTTATTTAAGCGATTTATTAAATCAAAAGTAAAACTGACTTTACAATCAATATTCAGTATTTCTATAGGCTTGATGCTTACCAATACACTTACCATGGCTAAGACAATAGTCATTAAAATGTGATTTTATATAACGTACAGGTAAGAACTTGGTTTTCACAACAGTAATCCACCTGAAAAGACTCCCCGGCACAATATCATATGGCAACGGCAATAATTTTATTGGTGCCAAACGAAAGCTCAATCAGATTTAATAACCAGAAAACATTTTAACAACCTACAGCATGTAGTGCTCGTCAAGGACATACATTTATCTGCAATATCATCGTCAGTTACTCGTATTCTTAAGGTTTATTCTGGAGGCGATAACTTAGCGGTAACATACCTTAGGGGGGGGGGGGGGGGGGGGAAGGGAGGGCGGAATGCTAACGCCAGCAGTGAAATGGAATGTTAACGCTAGCAGAGAATAATGATCTAAAATTATTCTATAATAATTTTTCTAGTTGATGATCTTAATCTTGATCCATGTTTAAATAGTGTGAAGAGGTGGTGACAGCTTAACAACCAAAGACGACATTGATGATTTTTCGTAATGATCTGATCTATGGAGGTGTACAGCCAGCTAACGAGTTGAAACTACAAACGGCAACAGGAGGTAGTGCATAAGGGATTAAATCCAAGTAATATACTGATGATTCTTTTTACCTTTAGAAATTTTGCCACTATTCCTAGCATATATAATCACTGTTCAACGTAGACAATTTTCGTAAATGTTAATAGTTTATTTTATGGGTCTGCCGAAAAATAGCCTTGGATACAATTTATTCCAAATAACAATGCTATAAAAACAATTTTCTCTATCACCTTAAGTTATTCACTATTATTATATTTTAGACACAATTCCTGTTTTTATACCTACTTATAGTTTTGTCCTAAATATTTTAATTTAAAGAACAAATATTTAGGTTCTGCTTCCGACATAGTATAATCATATTTATCTTATCTAAACTTTTAATTCAACTGACATTATTATAACATATTTAGCGTATACAATTTTTATCGGTATAGTTTAGACTAAACAACAAAACTTGTAAACTTCACATCCAGGATAAACTCCCCTCGGGGAAAAAATGTAATGAAAATTTCCAAATAAAATTTAAAATTTAAATATTGTCTTCCTGTTGACGACAATTTACCTACACTTTACATAAATAAATTTAAATTTTCATTCTACTTTGCTAACAGGTAAACAAAAATGGAGTAAAGCATCTCGCGTACACCAACCGTCTATTTATCGTTTTAAGATAGTATTTTTTATCTAAGATATTAACTTTTTAGACACTAAATTAAAATCTATATAGCTAGGTACTTGCCTGTTACTATATGCCCGAAGTGTAGAATAGGGCGTATATTTAAAGCTAAAGGTATTATGTTTCTGCAAGAGTGATACAACTTTTAAATGCACACAAATTTATGAGCTTTTTATATTCTTGCTTGAACACATAAAATAATGAAGCAAACAAAAAAAAAATCCAACAAAATTAAATTTAATGAATTTCATTAAAGTTTTGGAAAACTAACATATGTATACACAAACACACACAGACAAACAAAAAACAAAAATTAAATTATATATTTTATTACTACTATTATTACAACTACTATTTGCTCTTGTGTTAAATTGATATTAAGCTTTTTTGTGTTGTTGTTGTTGCTGCCGCTGTTCATTCGTTTTTCCATTTTTATTACTCAATTATTAAAATATTACCTTTTTATCAGTTAATAAATTTTTAAAGTGCAAAAGGAAAACATAATAAAAGAAAACTTTGTATAAAAGTTTCTAAGTATTATGCAAAAGCTGCTACTTTGTTGAATTGCGATTTGTTTGTTTATGGTGAAAAGTTATACATTCATAATTCGTACATGCCATATACACATATTCGATTAACATACCTTGGTACATTAAAATGAGCTTTTTGTATGAAACAATTTAAAGAACTTAACACCATTCAGCCTATGTTAAAAAATCAAAAATTTTAAACCAAAATTTTGTAGGTAAAACAAAAAATTAAAAATAAATACACAAATGAAAATAAATATAAATTATAAACAATTCATTAAATTATGTAAATTATTTAAAATATTCCGGTGAAAATTGTAAACCATAAACAAACAAATAAAATAATACAAATAAAAAAAAAAAATTCCGTCTAAATTAAATCCCATTTTCCCCGAAAACTTTTCGGTTTTTTCCAAAAAAAAAAAATAGAAATAAAAAATATTTATATTTGTATAAATGAAAAATTATAACAATAATTTTTCCACATTTTCATTTTTTTTTTTTTTTAATATTATATACCATCGTCATATTTATTTTATTTCCATTTTTTATTGTTCCAAATATATACACACAAAAATGGAATATTCTAATAAAATTTAAAATTCAAATTTTCCATTTTTATTACTATTTTCATTTTGCTGTTTTTCTTCTTCTTTTACTTCTTTATCGTGTGCTGGTTGCTATATTCACCCACTTCCGCTGTGCACACAGCACATACATATGTATTTATATACACATAATTTCCAAAAATTTCTGTGCTTTATATATTTTTGTGTAAAGAAGCGAGCACCGGAGAATACACATGATATATACGTATACGTATATATATAAAGTTTATTTCAATATATTTTTTAGATACGAAGAACTTAAAAAAAAGCTTTAAGTTTAAGACTTTACAACAAAAAATTAGCTTAATTAAACTTTCCTAGCAATAAATTTATTATTGACAACAACAACACACAAAACGTAAATTATTTATCATGAAACAACATTTAGGGGCAATTAACTAATTTAAGTGATTTGCTAGAAATATAAAATTATGGAAATTTACGTGGAACAGCTTCAGTACTTAACAAATTTCAACGGAATCAATCTATTTAAAACTGATTACTTTCATTTCAGGCCCTTGTTGATGTTTTTTTTTTTTTTTTTTTTTGAAGGAGACTGTAAATTTTATTAAATAAAAATCATAACAATTACACGGAAAAACAAATGATTTATAATAAACATTTTACGATTTCGAAGTCTTGATTTAATAGGCAACTACGTGTGCTGGATGTAAATATCTACGTATCTATTTTGTTTTTTGTCTGATAATGCAAGTATCGTTGGAAACAATATTTTATTGTATGTAGTATGCTTTCCAGGGTTTCTAACAAAAATCGCGGATCAGAGTTATAGTTGACGCTATATATGGCTGTCATATCCCGATTAAACAGCCACCACATAATCTCATCGACTTCTTCAATAGGAAAGGATTCCATTCCATCATTTTATACAAGGCAAGTTTAATTACCAAACCGATTTTATAATTTAATTAAAAATGTTAATTTGTGTAGGTATCGGCGACGATAAAATGCGTTTAGCCCTCTATACACAAGGCTGGAAGTAGTAAAGCAATGAGAGTTCTAGTGCAAAATCGTCTGGGATTTACTATGAAGGTCTAAATTTGCTTTTTCTGGCATCTTTTCATATAAATATAGAGCAATTGAGAATTTGGTTCTACATAAAAAATTAGTTTGTTGTTGTTTGTAGTAGTAGGGACGTAGTATAGTCATAACCCAGATGTGGGGGGTTTATTTAAAGTGAATAGTGGCTGGTTTACGTCATGAGGTGGGAGGTGGTTAGTGACTTTTAAATAGTGTGACGTGGTATGTGATGACGTGTGTATTTTATTTTAACGTCCGGAAGCAGATAGAAGAATTCGATGAGATAATTTTTTTCCTCGAATTTACAACTTTTAGAACCTACCAAAATTATTATCTTAGTATATGACGTCAAGCAATATAAAAATATTATTTTTTATTATATTTAAATAATATTATTTTTGTTAAATAAAAAAATAGTAAACCCTAAATATCTCAATTACTAGTAGTGTAGACTATAGATATATTAATTAATTTACGGTAATAATTAAAAATTCGCGTAGTTAACCGGAAAAAATTATCTTTCCATATTCATTTCTCTTAATTATAATTTATGTATTGATATATAAAGATCAAAATTCTATCGTGTGTGAATATGATTGACCATGTATGATTCTGATTACCTTTGAGTATAATACACAAATCGATTTTATTTTTTATAGTGATATCCAAGTGCTTGAAAACTATATAAACATCGTGTGTTCAGCAAACAGTTTCTAATATATTAAAAATAATTAGTTGTGATCATAAAATTAGTATAGTGATCATAGATAATACCTATCTAACATCCTAAATATTTAAAGTTATTGATAAAATTGTGAAAATGTTCTAAATAAGTCAATTAGTAAGCAAAACTAAATCAACTATCATTAGTGCTACACAAAATCCTGAGGTTTTACAAGACGCCATAAAGGAATGTAGTAAACATTTGAAATTTCTTTGAAACAAGCTGCAAAACTTCACCACTTTAGGAGGAAAAAATCAAACGCAATGTGTTATTGGCTATATATTTCAATCAATATGTATATAGTATATTGAAATTATTAAAATCAGAGAATTACCTTACACTGCCAACATATTTATCCAAAAATAAAAGAGATAGACATGTGAATTTACTGTTAGTTCAAAATAAGTATGAGCTAGTTGAAAAGAAGAAAATGGATCAGGAGCTGAATTCGTATGCTAAAACCTTTTTAATATTGATGATATAAGAGTTCACGATCATTGCCATTTCACTGGCAAGTTTAGAGGGGCTGAGCATAATAATTGTAATATAAATTATAGAGAAGGTCATACTGTACCAATCGTTTTTCATAATCTAAGCGGTTATGATTCACATTTTATCATAGAAAATATAGCCTCTGATATGCCAGGTAGAGTAGATTTACTTCCAATTAATAAGGAGAAATGTATATCGATTACTAAACATTTAAATTTTCAGTTAACCAAATTTCGATTTATCGATTCCTTTAGATTTATGGATAAAAGTTTAGATGCACTATCATCATACTTGACCACTTTCACCAATTTAAAGAGTTTCCGCTAATTTCAGAAGATACATTTATATTGTTAACTAAAAAGGGGGTTTATCCATATGACTATTTGGGTTGTTCTCATAAATTTTTAGAAGAACAGCTCCCGCCGATTGATCAATTCTACAATAAATTAAATGATAATAATATTACCGAAAAAGAATATGTAAATTCTCAAAATGTTTGGAGTAAATTCAACATATGTGATTTACGGGAATATTCGGATCTTTACAGTAGAAGTAATGGTTTCGTTATTGTTCTCATAAAACTTAGGGATTAGATCCCGCACACTATTTTACAATCCCTGGTTACACTTGGGATGCGATGCTAAAGTAAACGAAAAAATCTTTAGAGTTGCTTACCGATATTGATATGCTAATGTTTGTAGAGCGGGGAATTAGAGGAGTTTTGAGTCAGTGTAGAAAACGTTACTCTAAAGCCAATAATAAATATTGTAAAGACTATGATCCCAATGATGGTTGGGCAATGTCACAATATTTACCTTTTGGGGGATTCAGGTGGGTGGAAGATGAACATTTTTTAACGTAAAACTAATAGCAGATGATTCTGAAAAGGAGTATATTTTAGAAGTAGATATAGAGTATCCTAATAAAATACATGAGAGTCATAACGATATACCGTTTTGTCCTGAACATAATAAGTGTAGTCCAGGAACGAAAGAGGAAAAATTAATGGCTACCCTTCATAATAAAACAAAATATACTATTCACAATAAAAACCTAAAACAAGCAATTGAGTATGGTTTAAAAATAACAAAAATTCATAAGATTCTTGAGTTTGTTTATATAGATTTAAATACATCGTTAAGATCACTTGCAAAGAATGAGTTTGAGAAAAACCTTTTCAAACTAATGAATAATGCTGTCTTTGGTAAAAACTATAGAACATGTTCGAAAGCATAGTAGGTATAGTAAAGTTGGTGACTAAGTGGTTCGGAAGATATGGCGCAGAAGCTTTAATTTCAAAAACTAAATTCAAGTCTTCAGCTATTTTTAACGAAAATTTAGTCGCTCTTGAATTAAATAAATCTGTTATCTTTTGTAACAAACCAATATACATTTATTGGAATGTGTATTTTGGACTTGGCAAAAATATGGTTTACTTTATGACTTTCATTACGGCTACATGACCCCTCAATTTGGTCAAAATAGCAAAATTTGCTATACAGATACAGATAGTCTCATCTATGGGATAACCTGTACTGATGTTTATGAAATAATTAAAAAGGAGTGTTATACGCGTTTTGACACAAGTGACTACCCCGATAATAATATTTGGGGGATTCCCTCCGTAAATTAAAAAGTGCCCGGCATTATGAAATGTGAGAACAATGGTGCAATTATGACTGAGTTTGTTGAGCTGAGATCAAAAATGTATGCATCTAAGGTTCAGGGGCAAGAAAAAGAGCAAGTTATAGAAATTAAGAAAGCTAAAGGGACAAAAAACAGGTTGTGAAATGTAGAATTACATTTGATGATATGCTGACTGTTTAAATAATGAAAAAAATCAAATTATTACGCAAAATTTAATTTAATCCAAAAAATATGATGTTAGTTCATTTACTCAAACCAAAACCGCACTTAGTCCCCACGATGATAAACGATTTCTAATTAAAGGCGATGACAAAACTTTAGCCTGGGGTCATTATAAAATAATGGAGACCGATTAAACTGTATAGGTAGTAACATGATTATGACGAATTGCGGATATTTAAAGCTATAAAATTAGCAACTGTAACTTTTAGTAAACTAAATTATAATTATTACTAAACTAACTATACTACTATAATTATTTTATGATGAATTTTAAATTCGTTAGTATTATCTAGTAATAAAACTTTAATGTACTTTTGATATTTTCCAAATAAATAAAATATATACATATAATGTGATAATATTCGAGTTTTTATTTATCAACAACCAACTAATTTTCCACTTATTATGATTCGTTTCGATTGCTAGGGCTGACATTACTATTAATAGCTTTTGAAATTTGCAAATATTGTGCCAATTTGCGTTTTAATCATCTGGATATTACCACAGATTTCATAGAAAAATTTAAGTTTTATTGAAAATCAGTATTTGTTATTTTTAAAAAATTCTGAAACAAGAATGTTAATTCTTATGATCCTTTTCGATAACTAAGACTGACATTACTATTAATAGCCTTTGACATTACCAAATATTGTGACAAACTGCGTTTTACTCGTCTGGATATTAATACAGATTCCATCGGAAAATTTAAATTTTATTGAAAATCAGTATTTGTTATTTTTCAAAAATTCTGATCCAGGAATGTCAATTTTTATGATTCGTTTCGATTGCCAGGGCTGACATCACTATCAATAGCTTTTGATATGAGCATATATTGTGGAAGTTGGCGTTTTAATCATCTGGATATTAATACAGATTTCATAGCAAAATTTTATTTTTATTGAAAATCAGTATTTGTTATTTTTAAAAAATTCTGAAACAAGAATGTCAATTCTTATGATTCGTTTCGATTGCTAGGACTGACATTAGTATTACTATTAATAGCCTTTGATATTACCAAATATTGTGACATATTGCGTTTTACTCGTCTGGATATTACTACAGATTTCATAGAAAAATTTAAGTTTTATTGAAAATCAGTATTTGTTATATTTCAAAAATTCTGATCCAAGAATTTCAATTCTTATGATTCGTTTCGATTGCTAGGGCTGACATCACTATTAATAGCTTTTGATATTAGCAAATATTGTGCCAATTTCAGTTTTAGTCATCTGGATATTACTACAGATTTCATAGAAAAATTTTATTTTTATTGAAAATCAGTATTTGTTATTTTTCAAAAATTCTAATCCAAAAATGAATTCTAATGACTTGTTTCGATTGCTAGGGCTGACATCACAATTAATAGCTTTTGATATTAGCAAATATTGTGCAAATTTGCGTTATAGTCATCTGGATATTACTACAGATTTCATATAAAAATTTTATTTTTATTGAAAATCAATATTTGTTACTTTTCAAAAATTCTGATCCAAGAATGAATTCTTATGACTTGTTTCGATTGCTAGGGCTGACATCACAATTAATAACTTTTGATATTTGCAATTATTGTGCAAATTTGCGTTATAGTCATCAGGATATTACTACGGATTTCATAGAAAATTTTATTTTTATTGAAAATCAGTATTTGTTATTTTTTAAAAATTCTGATCCAAGAATGTCAATTTTTATGATTCTTTTCGATTGCTAGGGCTGACATCATTATTAATAGCTTTTGATATGTGCAAATATTGTGCAAATTTGCGTTTTAGACATCTGGATATTACTACGGATTTCATAGAAAATTTTATTTTTATTGAAAATCAGTATTTGTTATTTTTTAAAAATTCTGATCCAAGAATGTCAATTTTTATGATTCTTTTCGATTGCTAGGGCTGACATCATTATTAATAGCTTTTGATATGTGCAAATATTGTGCAAATTTGCGTTTTAGACATCTGGATATTACTACGGATTTCATATCGTTTTGGATCACAAATGGTGATCTAAAAATAATTGAACAATATTTTGTAAAGCGACAAGGAATATAATGAATACATTACGAGTATGAAGAGGCAGATTCAAAACGAAACGAGACAAAAAATTTGAATTTTGGTGTTTGTTTGTTTTACGCATTTTTGTGACGTTTCATGAGACATGATCAGATCTGGATCTGATCAAACTTCAAGAAATGCGGCTTTTGTACTTCAGACCTTTTTCTAACAATGCTACCTCATTATTGTCGAATTGAATACTAGTGTGATTCTCAGTCATATGGTGGAACTGATGTGTTGTAGTTGGTATAAAAAGGAAATGAAAAATTCTAAATAATTTTATAAGTAAGTCAACTGACGATGATGCTATTGCAATTTCACAATAAGGAGCACTTATTCTCAGACAAAAAATATAATAATAAAATAAATATTTGACTTGAATAAATATTTGAAAATTATATTGATTGTATTTTATTGATTTAAAGTGAAATATCCACAAACACCGGAATCATGGATTTCGTTAATAATAAACCATCCTCTGTCTAATTCCATAATCATCTGAGCCAGCCAACAAATATTTTCTGACTTCAAGGAACTATATCACTGCCCACCGACTTACAAAAATTCTAAAAAGTTTATAAAAATTGCATTAAACCATTAAACCATGCAATTATCGTATATCTCTGTTTTATTGGATTTTACAACACAGAGTAACAAGAAATTTATTTTTCTTTTATTAGAATTCACATATACCATATGTCACGATAGTAATATTTTTCGGACCTAAGAGCAAAACTCTATCAGCATTAAATAACTATCATGATATGAATATAGTATCATGCCATATTATAGTTTTTGGCGATATAAATTTGGGCTCACTTCATAAAAGGCCTATTTTTTGATTCACACCGAGCAGTGTAGTGTAAAAATTGTCCTTGTTTCTCCAAGAGAAAACGACCAAAGCAGATAAGGAAAAACAATAAGCCGCGCGCACCGGGCACATAAAAAAAACAGAACCAAAAAAATATTAAAAACTTTAGCGACAGCAGGATTTTCGGGGCTGAGAGTAAAAAGTGTCACGATAGAACTATTTAGTGTTACCATCGCATTTTTCGGGGATGAAAATTGGGCTAAATTGACACACACACACACACACATACGAAGAATGTTCGTTATAATAAATAGATTTTTATTTTCATAATTTTTGACAAACGCTTGCCAAATTTGAGTAATTATTAGCGTTACCTGAGATATTTTTATTGGTAGTGGTGATTTGAACTCTACTTTGCGTATCGTTGAGCCGCTACGGTGGATTTTTGTTTCTCGATTATGTAACGACGTTACTGATGATGATCTCATGATGTATATCAAAAACAAATTTGCAGTCGAGAAACCTATAGTATATTGCTTTCGACGTAATGATGATCGCGATTATGTATCATTTAAAATCGGTATTCCTGTAAGCAAATTTGACCAAATGCTTGATTCATCGGCGTGGCCTTCTGGAGTCTTGATTAAAGAATTTTTAAATTCACGTCGGAAATCAACGAACAATAATTTTTTAGTCCCATGCTCAGCTCTAACAGAATGAATTTGGAATTTAATTCAATGCCTAATTTAATCTCAATCTATTATCAAAATGTTGGTGGTATGCGTACTAAATCAACGCATTTTTCATTATTCCTATCGTCGTCATGTTATCCGATACATGTTTTATCTGAAACATGGATGAAACCTACTGTTTTAAGATCTGAATTTTTTGATGATAATTATGTAACGTATAGATGTGACCGTTCCAGCCTAACAAGTGATAAATCTGATGGTGGTGGAGTTCTTGTAGCTGTGCATAATTCAATTATAAACTGTGATGTTGTATGTCCGAATATTACTGTGGAATATGTTGCGGTGAAATTATCTTGGACAGTGAAATCATTATATTTATATGCTGCATACGTCCCACCTCTAAGCTCGGCTGAGGTTTATAGCTTACACTGTGCAAATATTTATTATTTTGTATCACAGTGTAACGCACATGACACCATATGTGTATTGGGTGACTTGACTTCAATCTTCCGGGTTTATGTTGGTGTACTGATGATGATGAAACTGCTTCTGGTTTTCCATCCAATGTTTCGAGTGATATGAAACAGATTTTTATTGATGCCATGTTGTCTTTAAATTTACATCAAATTTGTAAAGTTGCTAACTTGAATGGTAGAATCCTGGATCTTATTTTATTGAATGATCCTAATTGTGGATTGGTTACTAAGTCGTTGAAACCTTTTATTCCTGATAAATTTCACCACAGTGGATTGGAAATTAACTTTGACTGCCAGGAGCTATTTTGTAAATTCATCAACAATGCACAATCAAGGTTAAATTACAATTTTAATAAGGCTGATATTGCCGCTCTGCAGGAGTTTTTTGAATTGGTGGATTGGGAAGTAACTTTCAATTCTAAATGGAGTGATGTTAATGCTCTAGTCGACTCATTTTATTTAGTTTTATTTGATGCTTTCGACAAACATATACCTAAATACTATGAACGTAAGAATAACCATCCTCCATGGTTTGACAACAATTTGGTCAATTTAAGAAACAAGAAGAATAAGGCACACACATTTGCCAAAGAATTTGGTGATAACTTGGATTGTCTAAATGCTTTTCTACAATTACGCCGGGAATTTGATAAGGAACAACGCCGAGCCTATAGGAACTATATTTCACGGCTGGAAAATAATTTAATTTCAAACCCAAAACTATTTTGGCCTTTTGTTGATGTCAAAAGAAAATGTTCTGGTTATCCACAAATGATGTCGTTAAATGATGTAACTGCCTTTAATGCTGAGGATATATGTGAATTATTTGCAGAATTTTTCCAATCAGTCTATCAAAAATACAATGATAATGCTATTGATTAATTGGAATACCTTATATTTCAGTAAAAGATGTCAGCCTTGGTATATCCAAGATGAAATCAGGATGTGGTTTTGATAACATACCTGCAAAAATACTTAAAGAGCTTAACAGCTCGCTATCATTACCACTATCTCTGATATTTAATGCGTCTCTGAAGAGTGGTGTATTTCGGTTGGTATGGAAAAAGTCAATTATAATACCCATTTTTAAATCCGGAAAACGGAGCAACATTAAAAATTATCGTGGCATATCTATATTATCATCAATTCCAAAATTATTTGAGCTTATTATTTCTGATTATTTGTATTTTAATATTAAATCTTTATTATCACTTCAACAACATGGATTCGTCAGGCATCGTTCTACCACTAGAAATCTTTTAAGTTTAACATCTAAAGTATTCTCTCTAAAGTATTTTGCAAAAGAATTTGACACACCTCAGTTTGAGATACTTCTTGCCAAACTGGACAGATTTGAATTGAGTAAATTGTTTTTGGATTGGATTGGATCGTATCTGCGTGATCGGAAGCAGGTAATTCAAATTTTCGGGTTTACATATAAGATGATTGAATCTTTGTTTCTTCTTTGTTTCAGTACTGCGACTGTGAATTATATGCAGATGACTTGAAAATATCAAGAAGTGTATGTAGCCCGTAACAATTTAATGAAATGCAGAGTGATCTTGATTTGCTGTATAAATGGTCAGTTATGAATAAGATGAAGTTAAATTTGGAAAAGTGCAAGATTATGAGCTTCTCCTGGAAAAAAGCAGTTATTCTTCATCAATATCTTATTGGTAATCACCAGCTAGAACGAGTTATGACATTTAAAGATTTGGGTGTTGTCCTGGACCATCAATTGAATTTCCGAGACCATATTAATTTAATAGTAGCTAAGTCTAATTCTTTACTTGGCTTTATTCGTCGTATCACAAAAGATTTTCGTAATCCACAATCAATTAAAACTTTCTATTGTTCCATTGTTCGGTCTAATTTGGAATACGCGTCGATTATTTGGGTTCCTGCTTACAATATTTATATCATTAGAATTGAACGAATACAGAAGCAATTTATTATTTACTATCTTCATAAATTGAATTGGCCATTTGATCCGAACCTTCCAATGTGGCTGAATAAAAAAAATTTGCAATCCTACGGTGACCGCTGTAGAATTGCTGATTTGGATTCATTGCTTGTAAGACGTAGATGTGCTGCTTCAACATTCATCGCTGATCTGCTTAACAGTTCGATTGACTTCCCTAAACTACTTGCAAAGATTGATATTCACAGGGCTGTAAACCTACTCGGATTAGGAATTTTATATATTTGCCGACATTTAAATCTAATTACATACATAATGCTCCGGTCCCGGCGATTTGTCGACAATTTAATTGTAGTTTTGATGTGTTTGATTTTAATATTTCTAAATGTTCTTTTAAAAAATTAATAAAAACTAAATTATAAAATTGTAAAATAAAATTTTAATCAAAAAAGGATTTTTATCCCGTTGGTGATGTAAATAAACAAATAAATATTTGGTTGCAGTCATGTCCGCTTCAGTCATCTTCAGCAATATCAATTTTTATGCATCGCAAAACGACTATAGTCACGTCACCTGAAGTGACACGATTTCGGTAATTGGTATGATTGTATGATTACAAATTTAAATGATTTAATTTTGAAATTAATTTATAACATTTTCAAAATCCTAAAATATTTCAAGGTTTACGATTTAAAATTTTTAGTAAAATTTTAAAAATTTTCAAGAGTTTGTTGCTTTTAAATATCGCCACGGGAGCTATTTCTAGCTCAGCTAGCACAAATCGCTAAACGATCGAAATTACAATTTTATTTATTACAAAGCTTAAATTTGTAGTTTGAATGCTTAAATTTTGTAACGGTGACACCTAGTGTGTAATAGAATAAGTTAAAAATAATAGCTCAATGTTTAACTGTACTAAAATGGAATTTTCCATGATACAATTGTTCTAAATGCTTCTACGCTATTCTAACTGGAAAAGTCATGAGCTTTCTAGAAGTTTGGTTTGTGTATATAAAAAGACGAACGAAGTCGAATTGGATTAGTAGTATTTGGTAAGCGATAGTGTGAAGATTATAAAGGAATTAAAAAGTGATTTAAAAAGTGTTGTAGTGTGAAATAAAATTTATAAGTGTATAGTAAAATTTGAGAATAATTTATATAAAGTGATTTTGTGAATTTTTATTAATTAACTGTACTGTAATAATTCTTGTGTTAACTAAATAAATTCGTTGGGGATAAATTAAATTGATTTTGTATTATTCACAATCCAGTGATACGAACCTTAATTGACAAGGCAAAAACATAACAATAATATTATAATTCTGTTATCACTTTAACGAAGCCACTTGGAATTTGGAGTTTGAGAGAGCTATATTGGCATCAAGAATTTGAACAGTTAATTGCTTCAGCAACTACTTCAAAACATTCAAGGGCATCTTCAAACAATGAAAGTTGTTAGGTTACATTTAAAAGAAGACTGCTTTTCTGTTGACATATTGCATAATCATGCTAAGAGTAAAGAATTTCGAAGGCGAATCACCAGTCAGATCATTCCCAAAATTGATTCAAACTCTTGTAGCGAAACGACTATACAAGATTCCAACTAATTGCACCAGCGCTACTTTTATTGTATCTGGAAAACATGAATATTATGTTAGAAATATATTTTTTTTCGTTAATAGCATTCCTGTGGAATACTATATTGTATTTATTTAAATTAATTATTGATTGGCGGAGTGTGGCGGAAGAAAATTCTGAAACTAAAGAATAAAAATCTTTTTGTGTTTTATTTATAAATAAAAATGTAAATCGAAACGTATAACCCGAACTAAAGCAATCTTTTCTCCCACACTACATCATAATTAAATCCTTTATGATAAATTCACCCCGTACACTGCACAACCAGAAAAAAGGAAGATATTATTTTTCACCAAAATTTCCATCACTACCACCGCATAATTTTCAATTAAATATTGTAAAAAAAAATTATACAGCAATGAAATAATAATAACAAATATTCTTCTTTAACTTTGTATTTTGCCAAATGAAAATAAATAAAATAAGAAAAAAAAAAAGAATCTTTATCTATTATTTAACATTTAACCCTTTTCTTATTTCCAGCAACAACAAAACAACACACCAACAAATGAGAAATACTAATGGCCGTGATTTCGGCACACAAAAAACTCTCGGCATCGAATAGAATAGAATTAATGAATGGAAATTAGTTGAAAGATTTTTTCGCATTCGCATTCGAATTTTGTTTACGCGCGCGGGAGGGGTACAGAAGGCGCAAGTACAGGGAAAAGAAAAATAACCTTTATACAAAAAAAAAAAAAAAATGATTAATAGATTTTTATATTCATTTCCCGCCAAACTAAACGAAAAACTGAAATTCTAAATTAATTTAAAACGAAAATTTTTGTAAATAAATAAATTTTGCGCGTTTCTATGATTTATTGTGGTTTTATTTGATTAAATCGGCAGGGCACTTATACAAACGCAAATTTAAATATGGTAAATTAAAATTACAATTACAATTTATTTTTTTAAAGTATTTTTCGTAACGGAATGGAAACAGTTGTGTCGTTTGCCAAGCGATTAACTTCAAAATATATCCCTAATTAATGTGGTTAATTTTGAATGTCAAAACTGACAGTTTTTATGAGTAAATACAAAGAATTCATAAAACCGTTTCAAATCTAATTAAGTGAGGCCCCACTTTATTTTATATAATGTGTTATACATTTTGGTATGATCACATTACAACTTTTTTTTTAGCTCGCCATTAACACAGAAAAGCAAATATTTAATGGGTTTGTGGCTCCCTAACCCCATTCAAGGAAAATCGAAAATTAAAAGAATTCCAATGGTGTATGTAAGTAATACATACATATATGGTACAAACACACATGATTCTGATTTAATTTGTATTCTTGTGTGTTCAATTTCAATATTGAGAGCAAATTAATTTAATTTGAATTCGAAATTAAACCCACAATTGATTAGATTAACAACAACAAAACTACACCCAACGCACCAAATTGTGTTGATAGTAATTTGGTTAAAACTTTTTTTTGCTTTTTTCATATCATTTGTAATCAAACAACGAATTCGTTAAAGTGTTTTAGTTTTGAACGTAAAAAATTGATGATTCAAGCATTTATTAAGTTCATCAGTAGTTCATCATAAGTTCTTCATTAAATTATTCGTTTGAATATTGGTTATGTGCGCGTTTTTAGCCAACAGTGGTCTAACCAGCAACTTCAGCTTCAGTCTTTAGTTCTTGTGAATTTTAGTGAATTTTCTGGCTGGCCTTTACCTAAATCGCAGCTGTGATACACTTTATAATCTCGTCATTGTTTAATGGAGTGAATACAGTTGGTTCATTCATATTCCTTTGGGGTTTTCATTTGCGGGGTAGTTAGCAAAACTTTACTTTATGAAATTAACCTTGGAGTTTAATCTTTGGTCGTGCTTCCTGGTCAAAAGGAACTTTGCGAATTCATTTCCTTGTTTATTTTTCCAGCTATTGCTTCTGATTTTCGGGAGATCATAGAATCAACATCTGTTTGAACAATGTGATTCTTGCTTTGGAAAGCTTGTAACTAATTGAGGCTTGATTCAGTTTGACCTAAATCAAGTCGTTACAAAAATTACCTTAAGGGGGGAATGCTACCACGACTTAATCCCGGTGCTAGAGTCGGGTAAAGGAATTTGGTCGTGGGGCTTGGTAGCTCCCCTTAACATCTAGTTAAAGTCGTGTTAGGAAAAGAATGTGGTTGAAAACAACCAAAGGAAAGGAAAACTTGGTAAAAAGAATAAAAACAAAAACGGACCAATCACATGGTTAAAATGTAACTCACCATTTGGAAATTATTTTACAGATTGATTTACAGATTCATCTGTAAATCATATCTAAAAATAATAAAAAAACAAAGTTGGCCATAGGCCCCTTACCAATTATTAGTAAGAATAAGGTTGTTGGATGTTGTGAACAGAGGGAGAACAGTGCAAAGCACTTGCCGTCTCCCGTCCCATACGGGACAGTTCACAGACATCCAACAACCGGTGCCCTTGTGTTAGTGTTTCATTGCCTCCTTTTTTTTTACATATACTTACAATAAGAAAAACTTGTTGATTCTTTCCCTCCGATAGAAAAAAAACGATTTAACTTCAAGTTTTACAAAAAAAAAACTTATCGACAATTTATATTTATTTGCAAGTAACTAAAATTATTACCCCACGCGAATTGAAAATACAAAATTTACTCACTCAATCTTAACACAAGAAACTGAATCTGAACCCCATTAAAATATTGGCGAGGTTTTTATACAATTTTTCTGCTTATCGACCAAAAAAAGAAAAATTATTTTTCACATTGACCAATCAACCGAAAAACGCATTCTTATTTCCTCCAATACTTCATTGCTTATTAGTGATTATGCAAAAATTGCAAATATTCGGCACGTTTTCGTTCCATGTATAAACACATGAACTGCCCAAATTGCCCACAAAACAACAAAAAAACTAAATTCAATTTGGTTTCAATTAGCCGCAAGTGAATAAATGCTAAAGAAAACCAAAAAAAATTAAAAGTATTGTACACACGCTTTACAAAAATCGCGTGTGCAATAACAAAAAGAGAAAAATGTATTTACGTTTATTTACTGAAACTTGAGCACACACTTTGATGTGCAGAAATAAATTCATAAATTAAACGTAAATGAAAATATGATTCGTATTGACCCGCACCACTAGAATACATAGAATTTTACGTTAATTTGTTGTACAACTAAATTTGATGCAACTCAACTAACGTAATTCGAATGGTAACTGCATCCGGACATTGTCATGGGGAATTTTATTTGTTTTTTTAGAAGAAAATATCTTCAAAGGTGGGATGCAGTTTTCTTGGTTTATTTTCTTTGGAATTAGGTATACTATATTTTGTATCGGGGATGACAAGCGCCTGTTACAAGCTGTTCAACTGAGTTCCGGTCGTCCACTTATTCTCGATTGTGGACGTAATTTTTACAGTTACAGTTTTATTGGGATATTTTAGTACTCATGATCAGCAGCATGTAGCGGTCCACGCTTCTGATATTCGATTATGTTTACGTTAGCAGCGACCTTTCCAAAGAATGATGTTCACCTACTCAGTATATTTTCGGATGTAAGTATCGCTTGTAGCTACTAAAATTATTATTTCACAAATTTCCACAAAATTCAAAAGTGTAACTTCACAAATTATTGTAATAATTTAAACATATTTTAAAAGTGTAGCTACACAAATTTAGCTACACAAGTTGTTATTCTATAAATTTCCATTAATTTCAAAAGTCTAGCTTAGACCAATAATTATTCTAGAAATCTCCACAAATGTTAAAAGTGTAGCTACATAAATTATTATTTTTCACATTCTAAAAGTGTAGCTACACAAATTTTTATTCCAGAAATTTTCACAAATGTCGAAAGTGTAGCTACACAAATTATTATTTTACAAATTTGAAAAGTGCAGCTACAAAAAGTAATATTCCACAAATTTCAATAGTGTAGCTACATTATTATGTCACATATTACCAGAAATTTTAAAGAGTAGCGACACAAAGTTTATTCTTTGTTCCAAATTTCCAATAACTTCGAAAGGCTAGCTACATAAATAATTATTCTACAAGTTTCAAAAGTGTACTAAACAAATAATTTATCCAGATACTAGCCGCATTTCTTGACGTACAGTGATCCAGTTCTGGTTTTAGTTAATTTACATTGATATTTGTACAAAGCATAATTGATTGATGATTGATTGATATGAATGCACGGCCAAACTTATGAAGCAAGAAATCCCGTGTTATTGATGTGGTCATTAAACTGTCACTCTAACTTTATAACACAGGGGAATGCTTTCCTTACTGAAGATACCTAAGCACCATTACCACAAGGAGAGCACAACCACTTCCGATATCACATAAATGTGACAGCATCATGTCCACCCCTGGCCGGGTCCCACCGTGCACCCTTTCACACAAAACAAAACCAAAGGATAGGATAGGATAGTTAGAAGTGACAGAATCGGCCCGGTTACAGACACCTAGGTATAGCCGATAGTTAGTAAATTGTTAGTAATTATATAGTAAAAATAGTTAGCACAGGACAACACAATTTCTAAACTACAGCTTATTTACTACTTGTTGATCCTGGAGGGTTGATTCAAGCTAAAATTTAATTCTAAAACTCAGGATTAATTGAATCCCTATAATAATAATTAATTCTGGAACTATGTTATATTCTGAAAATTGGATTATTTACTAACATATTAAGGAAGAGACCCCTTTAAATATTCTTTAAACTAAATTTATTAATATACATTAATGAACAAAACACAAAATATTACACATTAAAACTAATAAATTAGTTAAGTTAAAATTAAATTAACTTCTCTGAAACAAATTATAAATTACTATATACTTACAACTAGATTTAAAATAAAAAATAAAACATAAAAATAAAAATAAAAAATAAATATTTAACAATAAAATTAAATTAATTACCAATTTAATATAAATCTGGAAAAATGAAAATTAATATTTTCGACAGCCATGACGTCAGACTAAAAAAGTCAAATCACTAATGTAAAGAGGGGAATACAAATGTTTACCAGGAACCAAATATATCGAACTGCAGCCAGTACACAACCCTAACTAAACCCAATAAAATTTCAACACACAATTTTGCATTTTTGTAAATTGACTTTCTTTCTCAAACATCGCTAGGCTTCGTGCCCCTTCACACATTAGCTTTACTATGAAAATCAAATGTTTAAAGGAACACGAAGAACGACGATGCCTTAAGAAAAAATATTTTTATAAAAATGTAAAATTACTCATTAAATGATTATTAATTTCAATCAAAATTGTTCACAGAATACACTTCGATATATTTAATATCAAACTATTCATATTTGTAAACAACAACGTTCAAACAAACTGAAAACAAATGCTGTGTTTCCCATTTAAATCCGTAGATCAAACAGATTTTGAAATCTGAAATCAGATCGATCTGAAATAAGAAACAGGTTTTAGATTTTTCAGATCAAAGCAATTTTCAATTTTCAAAAATTTTCAATTTAATAAAATTATCGACCTTCGTCCACATAATAATTAAAATTTCCTTCTATTTCCATTTTAATAACGTTTACAAAAATAAAAAATAAAAAATAAATAAAATTAAGTGCTGAGAATGACAGTTGCGGTAATGTACATATTTGAATTACGTGAAGTTAGCTAAACAAAAACTAATCTGAGAAATCGGAATATTTTCACAAATCAAAAAAAAAAAAAAAAAAAAAAAAATCAATCTGAAAAAAAAATGAGAAACACCAAAAAAATTGATCAGATCGATCTGAGCTGAAATAAGAAACAACTTTTTAGTACAATCAGACTGATTAGATCAGAAATAAGAAACACAGCATAAGACGACACAAAAAAAAATGCATTTGAAAATCCCATACGATTCCACCAAGCCCCACAGGAAAACAAAAATCTTTATTCCCTTAAAACTAACACCACCACCACCCATCACATACAAGATATATACAAATCCTTAAATAAATTTGAATTAAAATGTAATTTAAATAATTAAATTAAAAAATAAAATTAACTAAATTAAATAAAATAAATTCATTCAGCAAGAGAAAATACGTCTTTCCTCCACTCGTCGATATATCGTTACACTTTGAATTAAATTAAATTTAACCAAAATTAACATTACAATATATATACACATAGTCACGCGAGCACTACCGCGTCCCATAGAACATTTTTCCCAAAAATTACTTAATTATGGATTCTTATTATAATCGGTCATGCTCTTTCAGATTTTTTAATCCAAATTGTTCTATCTCTTGCAGATTCTGAAATATATAATAATTCTTTTGTTCTTTCGGCCATATTAGGTTTTGTTTATCAATATTTTAATTTTTATTTGTCCAGTTATCCTATTCTATAAGGAAATTTTGAAATAAAATATCTTTGGCATTTTATTTTGATTTTGTATGTTGTATTTTTATTTTAGGTCTGTCCTATATCCAATGCATTCTAGCATTTTTGTAAAACAAAAAAAAACACTTTTATCAATATATATGAAAAGTGTCCTATATCCATTTTTGAGTTTTTGGGGAAAAATGTATTACCCGGGTTTAAGAGAAAGAAAATTTATTTTGTCTTTCTTGAAAAATATTCAGAAATGTTAGAGCTTTAAACCAAAACTAACAAAACATAAAAATTTGATTAGAATGGTGAGCAAATTTTAGTCCTAAGTTTAAAATTCGATTTCTCGAAAATTTTCCAAATGGCATATGGGACACTATAGCACTCGCACGACGATACGTATATAGGTAATTCAATTAAAAATTATTATTTCCGAAATTTATCATTTATATACTCCCACATAATTTCAACTTTGTCTATGGCTACACTGGGCTGCAAAATCGAGCATGAACAAATAATTTGTATGTAATACTTATAGGAAATTTCCAATCAATATTCGGACACATTCAATCACACAAAACACAAGGATCCAATTGATATTTGTACAAAGCATAATAATAATAAAATCCAAAAACTGAAATGAAAAGAAAAATTCTGTGTCAAAAATCGACAATTTCGAATTCTCCTACATAGTGTATGTATAAAATATAAACAAACAAATTAATTTAAAAAAAAGAAACAAATAATACTAAGACAAATAATAATGGCGGTTATCTAACCAATAATTACTTTTATGTTTAATTCAATTGCACAAATAAAGACAAGCCATTGTAAAAGTGTCAGCGATAAACTAAAAAAAAAACAAAACACAAATTCTTCCTTCGTATGTGATCACACGAATCAAATTTGTAACACGTCAGGCGTTTCAAAAGGCCAATCTTTAACTATTGACAAAAAGATGTAAAGCGTAGCTACACAAATAATTATTCAACAGATTTTAAAAGTCCAATGAAACAAATTATTATTTCACTAATTTCCACAAATTTCAAATGTGTAGTTACATTATTCTCATATTTCCAGTTTTCAAAAGTGTAGTTATTATTCCTCAAAATTCCGTAAATTTCAAAAGTGTAGCTATCCAATTTATCCATCCACTAATTTTCACAGATTTCAAAAGTGTAGCTAAATTTAATAACTTTGGATAGCTACACTCGTAAAATCTGTTGAAATTTTAAAAATAGTATTTTGTGTAGCTATCCTTATGAAATCAGTGGATATTTGTAAAATAATTATGTAGCTACATTTAAAAATTTTTTGGAAATTTGTTAACTACACTTTGTAAATCTGTTCAAATTTCTGAAATTATAATTTGAAAATATTTGGAAAACTATGAAATAATAAGTTAGGTAGCTATATTTTTATAATTTATGGAATTAAAATTTGTTTAGCTACACTCTTGAAATCTGTAGAAATTTGTGGAACAATAATTTGTGTAGATGCACCTTTGCATTTGTAAAATAATAAAAATAAATCGAATAATAACAAAACCTATATAAGATTACATAGAGACGTCTCATGTTAAATGAACAAAAATTCAAATTAGTTGGGTGTAAAAAATACATATTTGGGTGTAGAAATTATATTTCGAACAATACAGTGAGATCCTCTGCAATATACATAAAACCACAAAAACATAATTCTCTCTTTGAGTAAATTTAATCTCCAACGAATGGGAGATTGGTTTAGGCGAGGTAAAAAATATTTATTAAGAAAACCGTTCGTTTGGTAAATTAATTAGCAAGCGTTCGAACACCGGTGAGTAAAGGCAATATATGTATGTGTATTTATTAAGATAACCGTTATCCAGCTGGATAGGTGCAATTGTACCTTCATATGTTTTATATGAAACTGACAATGGGTTTTCATTGCATTATGGGTCATTTGTTATAACAAGCCAGGAATATTTTGTCAAGAAATAGTACCTCGATAGAATATATCCTTTCTATCTTTTCACGGGCTTGCAGCTTTGTTGGTAGGACCCACTCGTATTACTGAATATGGAAGTACCTGACCCATTGACCTTTAACTTTGTGTTGCATTGAACACAAATTAGCCAAGCTCAGCTGCCCACGTTTTCCTTAGATTATACCGAATGGCAGAGTTTCTACGATTTGTTCACATCCACCATTCATGAACGTGAAGCAATATCGCCAGCTCAGAAATTCCAATACCTTAAGGGGTTACTGAAAGGAGAGGCATACAACCTACATAGTTAAACATTTTCAGGTAACCGAGGCTAATTATGTGGAGGCGTTACAGACACTGAGACCGCGGTATGACCGTAAAAGACACACGATCAAAGCATTCATTCGCGCACGTTCATGGATCAACCGTGTATAAATTCAATTACCGTGGCTAACTTTAGAAAGCTGTCAGACACATCCGATGAGGTTATTCGTGGCCTAAAGGCGCTCGGAAAGAAAGCTGAAGCCAGAGACGCCTGGTTAATCTATATTTTAGTGCCAAAGTTGGACGATGAAACGCGTGGCCTATGGGCACGAGCAAATACTGAAGACGAGCTTCCAACTGAGGTGTCGTTATTGCTTTCGAAAGCATCATTCATTGTTATATTTAGATGACCAGTCAGCACCTCCGACCGCAACTAATTTGACACAGCCATGTGAGGATGACACAGCCCAGGTCCACCATTCTCAGCTCCAGCACGAGCCATCCAAGAGTCAAACCATTTTGTTAATCGCACATAATATACGTAGTTGATAACCAGGGTACAACTTGATGTCGTGCTTTGTGAGATACTGGTTCACAAGCATCATTTGTGACCGAGGCGTTTGTACAAAAACTAGGCTTAAAACGAAATAATGGAGGAATGCTTATATCTGCTGTACCATCCAGGTTTAATTCCAAGAGAATATCAATAAAGGTACTTATCCTTCCTACGATTGCGTCATTAACACCTAATTAGTATCCAAGTTAACGCCAAAATATTGCAAAATTTGCCTGAAACCGCAACCCATAGATATATTGTTAGGGGCCAACATAGTTTTCAACATTTTTCTGGATGGCATTATAAAGTTGGGTGACAATTTAATTGCGCAAAATACTCAATTCGGTTGGATCGTTAGTGAAAGATAGGAAATTGACACGCAAAGCAGCATTTGTACTTATGCGACATCTTTAGACGTTTGATGAAACACTACAAAAATGTTGGGAGCTCGAAGGCACACAGTTCTATACCCTGCTGAAGAAGATAAATGTGAAGAGTAGTTTAAAGCTACCACGAAACGAGCAGACGATGGAAAATTCATAACGAAGCTTCCGTTCAAAGACGAAAGGGTATCATTGGAAGCGACCTATCACTTGGCACTGTCAAGATTGTTATCAATGGAGAAAAGATTTAAAAGGGACCCCAACTTTCATAACGCTTATAAGCAGTTCTTTGAAGAGTATATAGTATGCAGAATTGGGCCACATGGAGCAAATTCATTTGGACAGTGAGCAGCTTGAAAGGGAGTATATTTTACCTCTTTACGGAGTCATCAAAGAGGGCAGCAGCACATCAACATTTTGGTCCAGTCATACAATCCAGTCTCCTAGAAATAATTTTAAAATTCAGAAAATGCCGATACGTCTTGGTGGATTGGACAAATATGGATGGAAAACGAGGATACTAGACATCAAATATTTCTTTGGAGAGATGGAAAACAGCGAATATGTCTTTATATATTGAAAATTATTACGTATGGGACAGTTTCCGCCTCATTCATGGCAACCAGATGCCTGAAGGAATTGGCTCAAGAATACCTGCACAAAACAACAGATGCGTAGCGAGCTATAGAATATGATTGATGACCGGAGCGGACAATCTAACCGAGCTGAAGTCGTTGAATGATGACATTCTTAAAATATTTCAAAGCGGCGGTTTCAAACTGAGGAAAATGTCGTCCAATAACCGAACAATACGGGATAGTTTAAAGTCAAGCGATGAACATTTCAATAAGTTCACAGAGTTTCCCGAAACCATCATATTTCGTGTTTCATGTACAGATTGCTGAGAGAAAAAACCACATAAAACGAAGCCTTCTCTCTGAAGCCAGCACAATTTTTGACTCCCTGGGATTTTTGTCAACTTACTAACAAACTTAGTCCGGGAAAAATTTTGGATAGTAAGGCAAAATCCTTCAGTGGCGCGACAAAAAATGGGATAGCTAGGTGTTGATTTCTGTGGGCCTATAAGAGTACCTCCTATTCGGCGAAGAGGTTCATTTCGCATGAACGGATTTAAGCACTGAGTCCTTTTCAGGTGCCTTGAGAAGATTTATTAGCTATCGAGGTCTTTGCCATATAATTTCCTGCGATAATGGTACAAACTATGTTGATGCAAAGAATTATTTGAAAGAAGTATCCGAATTTTTAGATAAACATCGCATTGATATCTCCTATAATTTATTAAAGCATAACCATTTCAAGGGGGCTTATGAGAAAGCGCTGTCAAATCTGATTAAACTCACCTTCAAAGAACAGTGGGTGATGCCATACTTACGCTTGAGGAGCTGTTAACGTTAATTGTTCAAATTGAAGGGATTCTCAACTGTCGACCAATATGCTCTACAACAAATAATGATGAGATTGATTATCAGACACCAGCACACTTTTTAACAGGCCGTCCAAGGAGCCAGTTACCGGTGGGGATTATATCACAAACACTGTCCTGAAATACTCGATGGGATATTAGTAATAGAATGTATAAGCAATTTTGGGGATGTTGGAAGTTAGAATATTTGACATTGCTGCAACGCCGATCGAAATGGACCAATGTCATACTGGTCCATGATAATATTTTACCATCCACTCAGTATAATATTGTTAAAAAAAAAGATAATTAATTTATATTTGAATTTCAAAGTTAAAATGTATCAAAGAGTTAGTACATAGTGAAGAAGTAGTGCTGTGAAGAGTAACAATTGCAAAGGAACTACAAGTGGTTAACTTATAACTTGTTAGTAATTCAGCGACGCTAATAACGGATTGATTAGTTACAATTAAATTAAATCGAAACGTGATCTGCAGTCTAACAGCTTTTCCAATCATGGTGCAACACACATGAAAAAACTAAAATAAAATTAGTTGGTGTTGAAGATATTCAGGGAAAAATGCTTGAAAGTAATAGAGTTACATACTTCAGACATTGTTTATAAAGAAATTTTTTAAATGTTTTTATACATACCGCAAACAAAAGCAAAATGTTGTTTGAACCAAAGCTTTATACCACAGTTTTAGTTAATAAAACTAAGTGTTTTTATTCATTAACCAGGAGCCGATCTGTTATTTTGTGGTGGCGACAAAGTCGACGCAACACAAATCAATTAGTTTTCATAATTATAAGATAACGGTAAAATAAAAATCAAGAGGTACTACATGTTTTATTACGGGTCTAGAAGACAAGGCGCCATAAGCACCTAATAACTGGTGACCCCCACGTGATTAGTACACGAAACTAAAAAATTATCCCGGTAATAGCCCCCACCAGAGGTAAGCTTAGGGTAATAAGTTTGATCTAATCACCAAAAATAAAATATTGAGCACCCACAGAAGAGCCATAGAAAATCAAAAAGATTTTTATTAGTGAAAATAAGCACCCCGGAACCATAGGTGCTCACGGAATAAATAAGCTGAAATAACCAGGGATAATCATACACAGGACACAAAGGCACTTGTCGGACAATCAGGCAAGTCCGGATTTAGAGGTAAACAAACGGTAACCAAATAAGCCACAATGACTAACCAACGCATCTGGCCAGCATTTATGTCACAGAGGTATCAGAATTAATGTGTTCTAATACATTACGCAGTTCTGGTATTGTGCAAAGGTTGTCTGTTCCCATTTTTGAAATCCCCAAAAATTATTTTTTTTTCTTTCACACCATTTGGGACGAATCCAATTTCGATATTCCACAACTCAAAAAAAATATTAACCTTATTGTCGGACGAAACGAACAACATTATCAATAAATTAGTGCGAGAAATTCATATTTACAGCAAACGTCGAAGTTATGCAGAAACTCAATGATCTGCTACCTACCATGGAAGACATACAGCGATCCTGGTACGAATCGCACTACTAACGATACAAGATCCACAGCTATGGTTCCACATATCCGTATATCATTAGAAAATACCAATTATCATCACCTACTATGCTCGTTAAACGAAAAGATTTCCAATGAAGTAAGTGATATTAAAACTGGTCCCATCTCCACCACGCCATATTCAACGTTAAAAAACGCGAAAATAAACCGCATCGGTGAATCCAGCCAGTCAAGAATCCATCGACTATTGCAAGGAATCGAACTGGGAGATATAAAACCCCCGGTATTACTTAGGCAACTTATAACCAGCGGCAGCGCAGCCGTAAACAATGAGCTCATCAAAACAATTTGGAGCCTAGGAAGTGTCACCCTCAGCTGAATCATTAACAGCAGAGGAATTATCGGGTTTAGCGGACCTACTACACGAAACGATGATACAACCAAATACATCCGCAATTGCAGAACCAGTACGAATCATGTAGTCAAAACTAGAAACCAACCTGGAGTACCAAATCCACGAACTAGTTAAACGGATAGATCAAATGGAACGATTCCATACAATAGACCTCGCAGTCAGTCGAACAGCAGGTCAAAAACCAATGTTCCTGCCGTAGATAATAATTCACCAAGTAAAATCAACGCTTCACGGTTATGCTATGCCCATTACCAGTTCAAGAAGTTAGCAAGAAATTGTAGGACGACCTGCGAAGAACCACACTGGGCAAAATTCAAAATTAAAAACTAAAGACACTAACGCAAACAGCGACATGCGAAGGTGCGGGAGCAAATTGTCCCTTAAAAATCACGGATAAAGAATTCCACATAGCATATTTAATAGACACTAGCGCCGACGTATCAATGATGCCAGTCCCAAAAGTTAATTTCTATCTTTATGCAGCAAACGGGAGTAAACTAAAAACATTCGGTAAAATAAGAATTCAGCTAGATCGCCTTAGGAGGCAATCCATCTGAACATTTATTATAGCCGAAGGCACGTTGCCCATAATTGTCACGGACTTCGTATTGTATAACAAACCGGACTACTCGTAGATATCCAACATGAACGATTAATCGTTCTATTCACCATGCTGTATTCCGCCGGTACCACAACCACTGAAGCAGCACCAACGGTTCGGGTGGTAGATAGTAACAGAGACGCACAAATCGTCGAGTTACTAAACAAACACAAGGAAATTAAATTGATCTCTCGAAGATTAAATACGGAGAAACTAGACGTAGCGCCAAAATAATTCCAATATATGGTAGATCAAGGGATCTGCCGGAGTTCCGATAGTCCATGGGCTAGCCCACTGCATTTAGCAACATCTATAGAAGGTGGAAAAATTTTCTCGATGATAGACCTGGTGCGAGTATACCACCAGATGCCGATCGAGGAGGAAGATATACTGAAAACGTCGATCACAACATCTTTTGGATTACTTGAATTTACAAAAATGACGTTCGGCTTAAGAAATGCAGGAATCACTTTCCAACGCTTCATGCACAACTTACTACAAGGTTTAAATTTCTGCCTTCGAATTGTCTAAGAAACAACTGAGCGAAGCAACAAGTATGCACTAATGGTCGATGTATCGGACACAGCAATCGGTGCCGTAATACAGGAACGCAGACAGAACGAAAAAGCCGATTGCCAACCATTACAGTTTTATTCATCAAAATTAAATTCCGCCCAAACGAGAAATAGCGCGCGAGTTACGTCCGACGACTTCACCCACTATAACAACAACATAATAATCATACATTGTATCATAAATACATTGTAGCACAATGCAAACCATTTATCTTTAACATAACAAACATTTCGAAGAGGAATCAGATTTGTTATCTTACTTACCATAATATTTATAATCCAAATTTCTTACTTTTATTAAATGATAAAATTGCATTTTAGCAGTTATCGAAATGAACACTTGTTCATTTCTCTTTGTAGTCTTTATTATCTTTATATTTAAAATCTCAATGAACACTTGTTCATTATTATTTGTTATCTTTATTTTTATTATATCGCATCACATTATTTTGCATGATTGTTAACTGTAAATATTCTTAAGAATATAAAAGAAGTCAGATTATTATAAGACTTTGAACAACCAACATCTAACTACTAAAAATAAATTAAAACGTTCAACATAAAATTATAAAGTGTTTTTTATAAGTCCACAACTGCAGAACGTAACTGGCGCAGTCGGTAGTAGGATTTATTTTAATAGATCCATATAATACACGAAGTGAATTCGCAAGTAATTACGCGAAAATTGTTAACGGTATATTAACAATTTACGAAAAAATTTAAAAGTGAAAAATAACATTAAGTGATAATTAGTGTGCTCTTCGAGGAAAAATAAGTTTCCATACTGATGGAATATCAGTATATAGTGAAAGTACCAATCGCTTAATAAAAAGTGAATATCGGGTATTTAATAAAAATACCAATCACATAATAAAAAGTGATTTAGTGAAAAATATATATACAAAAAAAAATAAAAAAAATAAATATATATATATAAGTTTGGTGAAAATAAGAAAAGTTGCAGCAAACCAATCGATATTTCAACAAGTTCGTGTATTTCAAAGTCGAGGGATGATTCATCACATCATAGTAATCTGGTGAGTCAAGTTAAATAATATATTGTGTTCAAACCCATTAAATTATTAACATTCCCTATATCATCAAAATATAATAATCTCAAAAATTTTAATCTCACGGTTTCTGAGAATAGTTTAGTAACATACAATAATATCTGTTTCATGGTTGATGAAACAAAGTTAGGAAATTTAATCAATAAGTTTAAAAGTATAAAAATTAGTAACATGTCGTTACATGAAAATGAAGGTGCAAGATGCCCAGAACAAAATATAAGCAAATTATATAATAGTTTAAGAATACCAGATGCCGTAAAGGATCTGCCGAAATATGACGGAAATCGTCATACACTTTTTGAATTCATAGAAAATGTAAACGAAATTTTAGATATTTGCGACGAAATTAGTGGTGTACCATGTACACGAATTTTACTAAGAGCTATTAGAAACAAGATCGTTGGGGAAGCCAACGAAGTATTAAATATGTATGGGACGCCCCTAAATTGGGATACTATACGGGAAAATCTAGTGAGTCACTATGCTGACAAAAGATCTGAAATAAATCTAATTAGAGATTTACATTCAATCAACCAACAGGGTAATACGATTGAGGACTATTATTCGAAAATAATAGACCTACAATCTACAATGATCAATTTTACTAAAATAAATGAGTCTAACGTAATTGTAATTGAAACAAAAAATAGTTTATTTAAAGAAATGTGTCTGTCTACATTTCTTGCTGGTCTAAGAGAATCTTTAGGTTCTATGGTTAGAGCCATGCAACCTAGCGATATTCAAGAAGCATTCCAATACTGTTTAAAGGAACAGAATATTCAATATGCAAAAAGATCTAGCTATCAAACAATACTCCCTAGAAAACCTTTGCAACCACCTTTACCTATCCGAAATTTTCAACCATTATTACCTCCAAGACCTTCCTATTTTCAACCATTATTACCTCCAAGACCTTCCCATTTTCAACCATTATTACCTCCAAGACCTTTCCAGTCTCAACCACCTTATCAACCCCGATTCCAAAATTGTAAACCCCAATATTATAATCATAAGCCATTCAATAATAGCCCATTCGGGAATCCAAATCCAAATCCGAATTTTACTGTACCCAACAGAAACAATTTTTCCCAACCTTTCAATAAACCTCCAATACAATACAATAAAATTCCACAAGAAACTAGGAAATTCGAACCGATGGATACCACATCCCATCCAAACAAATACTCTCCAACTACACGGTACCAACAACAACCACAATACAATCAAAACAAAAATTTCTTCCAACCTACTGGACCACCTAGATTCCAGTCACAAGAATTATATAATATAGAAAATCAAGACTCCGATAACCCAAATAACCAGAAGCAGAATAACGTAAATTATTACCCCAATCTCGATCATCATGATGAGAATAATTATAGTGAGTACGATTACTCACAAGAACCAGAAATCGAGGAAGAGGATTTTCGTCAAGAAGCCTCGGATCAGTTGGATTCATCCAACTGAACAAACTCCAAAATTCCGCCCTACCATTCATTTTTATCAAATTTAGTCCTTCAAAAATCTTGAAATTTCTTATCGACACTGGTGCAAATAAGAACTTTATCAATCCAATCCATATTCATCCTAAACGAATAGAAAATATTCCCCCTATCAAAGTGAAAACACTCTTTAAGGAACACCAAATTAAGGATGCCATAACCTTTAAAGGATTAATGGAATTCAAGACTAGAGAACCTATAGAGTTCCTCTTGTTTAAATTTCATGAGTATTTCGACGGGTTAATAGGCTTGGAAACTCTTCAAAAATTTAATGCAAGGATTAATTTTCAAAATTCAATTCTAGAAACCCCTAATGCTTGTATTCCTCTAAATTTCTCTAATATCACTACCCAGGTATTTTCAATAGGACCTAGATCTAAACAAGTTTTCAATATTCCCGTAGATAGAGAAAATGGCGAAATATACATTAAACCTATCAACATTCAAGAAGGTTTAGTTATTGCCGAAGGAATCTATAACGCATACAATGGACTATCACCTATCGAAGTAATTAATTTCTCCAATCAATCAAAGGAATTCGTAATAGAACAACCTTTACTAACCGAATCTTTGAATAACTACAACATTGAGTTAAATCATTCGTTTTCTTCAGAAGAAAACAAAGATCCCAATTCTAATCTGATTAGAACATCCCACCTTAACGGTGAAGAAAGGAAAGAAATTCTAAAATTATGCAATGCATACAAACACCTATTCCAAAAAGAAGACCAACAATTAACTTTTACCAATCAGGTAAAACATAAAATTGAGATAAATAATGAAAAACCAATATTTGTGAAAAGTTATCGATATCCAGAAATTCACAAAGAAGAGGTAAAATCACAAATAACAAAATTGCTTGATCAAGGTATAATCAGACCAAGCTACTCTCCCTGGTCTTCTCCCATTTGGATCGTGCCAAAGAAAGCCGATGCCAGTGGTAAAGTAAAATGGCGGCTTGTGGTTGTTTACCGCAAGTTAAACGAGCAAACTATCGACGATAGATACCCGTTGCCAAATATTACTGAAATCCTCGATAAACTTGGTAAGTGTATGTATTTTACGACACTTGACCTTGCATCAGGATTCCATCAAATTGAAGTTGAACAGAAAGATATTCCTAAAACGGCATTTACTGTTGACTATGGTCACTATGAATACGTAAGGATGCCTTTCGGTTTAAAAAACGCACCGTCCACCTTTCAACGAGTGATGGACAACGTGTTAAAGGAACTTCAAGGAAAAGTTTGCCTTTGTTATATGGATGATATCATTATCTTCAGTACAAGTTTACAGGAACACATCGAAAGTCTCAAACAAAAATTCAACAGATTAACTCAAGCCAATTTAAAAATACAAATGGATAAAAGTGAATTTCTCCATAAAGAAATCGCCTTTTTGGGACACACAATAACAACTGATGGAGTACAGCCAAATCCGGATAAAATCAGAGCAATTCAAAATTTCCCTATACCCAAGACCGAGAAACAAATAAAAAGTTTTCTAGGATTATTGGGATATTACAGAAAATTCATTAAAGACTTCGCTGACATTACAAAACCTTTAACGGCATGTCTCCGAAAAGACAAAAAGATAATCTTAAATGAGGAATATACCAACTGTTTCGAATATTGTAAAAAATTATTAATAGAAGATCCTATACTACAATATCCCGATTTTACAAAACAGTTCATACTCACAACCGATTCTTCAAATGTAGCATTAGGAGCAGTATTAAGCCAGGGCATAATAGGCCAAGACAAACCTATATATTACGCTTCTCGAACCTTAACGGTAACTGAACAAAACTATTCAACGATCGAAAAAGAATTACTTGCCATAGTATGTGCATGTAAATACTTCCGTCCTTATTTATTCGGACGTAAATTTCAGATCATCACCGATCACAAACCTCTCACATGGCTCTTTAGTTTAAAAGAACCTAATAGTAAATTGATTCGTTGGCGTCTCAAACTAGAAGAGTTTGACTACGAAATCAATAAAAAAAGGAAGTAAAAATACGAATGCCGACGCATTATCTAGAATTATTCCAGAAAATGAAATTAATACAAACTCTGTAGACAAAACATGTTCTTCTACAGATTCGCAAGATGACATCCGAAGTGAAATCCAAAATCAACAACGAGAATCAATACCTACAGCTGAATGTAGTATTAACGAATTTAATCGTCAAATTATTTTAGAGTTCGATTCAAAAAGAACACAAATAGATGTTCAGTTTAGAATACTAAATACGAAAAAAAGGCGTTGGACCATACGCCACATTGACTTTAACGACACGATACTGAGACAAATATTCAATGAATACATACGACCTAATACATTAACTGGACTGATGTGTAACCCCACGATTACTACACAAATCTACCGACTATACAGACTAGAATTTAACGACAGTAAAATTAAGTTAGTAAAAAGTAATTTGTTAATAAAGGACATAGAAGACGAAATAGAACAAAAACATTTAGTCTTAAATTATCATCACTTAAATAATCATAGAGGTATCTGGGAAACAGTATCGCATTTAAAAAGGACTGTGTATTTTCCTAACATGAGGAATATTGTCAACGCCATTGCAAACAAATGTGAAGTTTGCCAGACAATAAAATACAACAGAAACCAACAAAAAATAAAATTTGAAAAAACCGAAGACCCTTCTCGACCTTTCCAAATAGTACATATAGACATATATGCTATAAATAATAAAACTTATTTAACTATCTTAGACAAATTTTCTAAATTTGGTCAAGCTTTACCACTATTAAAACGAGACAACCAAGACGTAATAAAACAATTTCAAGTTTACGTATCCCACCACGGAATTCCCGACAAAATAGTCTCTGACAATGGAATTGAGTTCGTAACAAAAATCTTTAAAGAATATTGTGTTCCAAACAATATTAAAGTACATTACACTTGTGCTAGAAACTCGACAGGTAATTCACCCGTTGAACGGTTTCACTCTACCTTAACGGAAATTTACAGGGTGATCTATTCTAAGGATTCAAAAAAGGATTCAGACCAAATAATGAGCGAAAGTATTATTACCTATAATAATGCTATTCACTCAACAACCAAATATACACCATTTGAATTAATTCATGGGCATATTAATCAAAATACCCCATTTAATTATCAAGAAGACTTTACCTCAAAACAAGAATATATAGAACATCATAAAAAGAACTATGATAAACTCCTAAATTTAATTAAACATCGTAATTCACGAATTAAAGATCAAATATTAGAAAAATCCTCAACGGACTAAACCACCTGACTATATAGATGGACAAACAGTTTATATAAAAGATAACCGTAGAAACAAGATAGCAAAGAAATTTTCAAAAGAACAAGTTACTAAAAACAATAAAATCACAATTTTTACCAAAAGAGGAAAAACTCATAAAAATAAAATCAAACATTTATTACAGGTTGCTGATCCAATCAACAAAAGGACTGACAATAACTGACTACGACGACAACAAAGGTGTATTACAAATCCAAACTGGTAACGCGAGAATAATAGTTTCATATTCCAGAATTTTACATGTAATAAATCTAGACAGTTATGAGTATAATATAGTAAATATAGGAAAAAGTATAGATTCACTTAAGAAAGGAATTCAAGCCAAAAATGAACATTTTTTTAGAGAACAATTAAAAATCAATAGCAATAAATTTAAAAACCTTCTAGATAATTTCTACCACCTGAAACCTATCAAAACAAGAGCAAAACGCGGATTAATTAATGGCTTAGGAAACATAATTAAAGCAATTACAGGAAACCTAGATCAAGAAGATTATGAAGAAATAGGAAAAAATTTAGAAAATATAAATCGTAACGAAAACTTAATTAAAGAACAAAATGAAAAACAAATAACGCTAAATAAAGGCATGATCAATAGATTTAATGCCATTCAAAAATTTGTCGGCGATCAAACTAAAAACGTAGAATTTAATATTAGAAGTTTAGAAAATATAACTCATAATTCTATAACAATAATTCAAATCTATCAAAATTTAAACAGTATAAACTATAATATAGACGTTATGAACGAACACATATTAAATATAGAAGATGCAATAGGCTTATCCAAACAAAAATTAATTTCACGTCACATTCTCAATAATCACGAAATAGATATTATTAAAACCGAACTAATTAAATATAACGTAAAATTTATATCAGATGAATACATTTTCGAGATTATCAATATTCAAGCATACTTTAATAACACCCAACTAATATTTTCCATAAAAATACCAACCTTTCATCCAGAAATTTATGATCATTATAACCTATATTCATTACCTATAAATTACACCTATGTAATTGAAATTCCCTATCCTAACATAATCCTAAATGAACATAACTATTATTTCTTGATAAACCAATGCACTGAGATAGAAGGAATCAAATATTGCCGAAAAAACGAAATTACGAAAATTAAAAGCTGTATACCGGACATCATACAAAACATCCCAACAAAATGTACCTTAATTCAAAAAGAAACCCAAGATGAAATTAAGGAAATAACACCAGGAAAAATCTACGTACAATCGAAAAATGAGGTAACACTTAAAACAACATGCAGACAACATCTTTATAGAGGAAGATCTATAAAAGGAGTAAAATTATTACAATATCAAAATTGTTCTGTAATACTAAACGGAACAACATTCAACATCACTTCAATACAAATTCAGGAGAATTTGCAAATCCTACAACCATATAATGATGTAAATATCACAAACATTTTCCAAGAAGCCAGCTTACCAGAACTTCGCGAGAAAACGTTACAAAATATAGAGGACATACAATTATTACATACTAAAACATCTCACCAACACTACCATAATTATACCACCTATATAATTATTACCACGATCATCAGCATCATTATATATATATATATATATATACTAGAGGAAAATGTTGCCAGAAAAAACCAACTATCAGCATCGAAAACATCGAAGTAGACAATTTAGCAGTTCCAGTCTACCAAAAACCCAAGCGTTTATGGTCGACTCTTAGAGGGGAGGAGTTACGTCCGACGACTTCACCCACTATAACAACAACATAATAATCATACATTGTATCATAAATACATTGTAGCACAATGCAAACCATTTATCTTTAACATAACAAACATTTCGAAGAGGAATCAGATTTGTTATCTTACTTACCATAATATTTATAATCCAAATTTCTTACTTTTATTAAATGGTAAAATTGCATTTTAGCAGTTATCGAAATGAACACTTGTTCATTTCTCTTTGTAGTCTTTATTATCTTTATATTTAAAATCTCAATGAACACTTGTTCATTATTATTTGTTATCTTTATTTTTATTATATCGCATCACATTATTTTGCATGATTGTTAACTGTAAATATTCTTAAGAATATAAAAGAATTAAACATTTTTTAAAAAATAAAATTTTTTTTTTTTGAAGCGGAGTGACGTAAGTGATCTTTTTATAATTAATATTATTTCGTATAATCACAAAACACCAACAGTTTTCACTTACTTAAAAATAAAAAAACCAAACTTTTTATTTTTGAATTTATTTACTTTTATTTATTTAAAATTACAACTAGTTTCGATCTTGTAAAGATCATCTACAGGTAATTTTTGCAAAAATTACCTGTAGATGATCTTTACAAGATCGAAACTAGTTGTAATTTTAAATAAATAAAAGTAAATAAATTCAAAAATAAAAAGTTTGGTTTTTTTATTTTTAAGTAAGTGAAAACTGTTGGTGTTTTGTGATTATACGAAATAATATTAATTATAATATAAAAGAAGTCAGATTATTATAAGACTTTGAACAACCAACATCTAACTACTAAAAATAAATTAAAACGTTCAACATAAAATTATAAAGTGTTTTTTATGTTGAGTCCACAACTGCAGAACGTAACTCGCGCGATCGAGAACTTTTGGCGATATACGCAGCCGTAAAAAAATTCAAGCATTTGTTACAAGGTCGCACATTCACAATATTTACAGACCACAAGGCAATAACGTTGGCATTCACGCAGAAGCCAGAGAAAGGTTCGCCGGAACAAGACAAATTCCAATTTTCGAAAATTAGATAAGATCCTTCTGTAAGAACATGGGCTTAATTGAAAGCCTACAGAATATATTTGATTGAGCTCTGAACCATACTATATATACAAAGTTATCGTTTAGGAATAACTGAAATTAACAAAAACAAAAATTTATTAAATAAAATTATAAAGTTGAAATTAAATTGTTAACTCATAAATCAAAAAAACCGCCAAAAGGCTTAAACTTAAATGTTTCCTTAAATATACGTACAGTTACATTCCAAATTTTCTTTGTGTGTGTGTGTGTGTGTGGGATTCGTATATGTAAATATTTTGACAAAATAAGGATAATTAAATAATCTAATTAAATTTCTTAAAATAATAACCCCTGAGGACAATTAAAAACGAGTGGTGATTGTGATGTAGAGAATCCTAGCGTAAATATATACAAAACCAGAACCCAAGTTGAAAATTAAAACCAAAAAAAAAAAAAATCATAAAAATCGTCATAGTAATAATAATAATAAAAACAGTAATAATAATTTTGAATAGGAAAACCACAAGGAAATTAAATGTTCGTAAATAAATTAAAACAAGAATTTCTTATTCTTATGTATATAAATTGTTGCTGTGCTGCGCACACAGTCGAATCCTTAAATTCTTAAATAGTTGTATAGTTTACCCTCGTATTACAATGAATTTCCTACAAGACGTTTATTAAAACATACACAAAGAATATATTGTGGTTTTTATTGTTACGTTCTTGGGAATATATCGGGTATAGTTGATGTCTTTTGAAAAGATCCATGTATATTCCTCTTGCAACCCGTGTTAATTTGAACACTACCTCACCCCCAACTTCACATTTAATTACAAGAAATAAAAAATTACACGAAATTAAGTAGAAAGCTGTGCGCTGATAAGAAAATTACATTTTTAATTTCATCCCATCATGAGACATGATGGTGGTGATGGTGCACACACAGAAATGACTGATTGAACATGAATTTCCGTAAAAACAAAAATAAGCTCATTAATCATCGTATCCCACTCCCCTTCACAGCATCACTGATTTTCTATTCTACTTTTGGCAATATTTTTACATCCCTCTTGTACATTTCGATAAATAAAACGAATATATATATACGTACATATACTATTCGCAATTAATCTTTTAAAATATTAAATACCTTCGTTGTGTTCGTCCCACGTAATTCTTAGGCCCGTTCGATGGCGCTCACATTTCCCTAAAAAAAAAAAAAAATAATAAATTTATTTAGATCCCCTATCCACCTAACAAAAAAAATCGTTTCCTTATTACGTGTGAATTTATTAATTAGAAATTATGAAATTAGAATATTAATCGGCCTCATTCCCCCAAACTGACTTGAAAAAAAAAAAAATAAAATCCAGGTATAAATTTGATTTTCCCCACGTTGATCGATTTCGATTTTTTTTTTTTTTGTATTGCATATACCTATAGCTGCTTGTTGTTTAATTAAAAATATGAATAATTCAAGTTCGATTATTTTTTGGGCAAATCTCCTCTTCAGTCAGTTTGGTAATTGATAACCCAATTTAGAAAATGAAAATGTTAATAAATTTAATAAATTTCGTAATTAATTAACAAATTCGATTGACATAAAATAAACGACTCGATTTGTTCACGGGCAGGTCCTATACGCGAGTATTGTAGAAAATATGTTTTGTATTCGCGAGTAACGGGACGCATAATAATTTATTATTGGGACGATTATTGAAAATGTTACGGTATGTGAATTTATAATTTTGCCCATTCCTCGTCCCGTCCATACTCAGAGCATCGAGTATATTGAACTAACGATTTATATTTTGTTTTGTTTGTTTCGTAAATATGTTCCCTGCATTTAATTATTGACCTATAGATTTCCATTAACAATTTGATATTTGACAGACATTTTAACTTATTTCAAAGTTAATAATTTTATTTTATATTTTACATCCGAGAGTTGACTCAACCAAAATTTCCTGTTTAGAAATCTAACCTATATTTAATCTCTGTGCCAGGATTACTCAAAGTAGTGCGGTAATTTTTATTATTAGCATTAATTATCCATCATCACATGGTTTTGTTAGATGTTAGTCTGGTGGTTTGCCTTCTATTGCATCTCAAACTTGAGTAGATTAATCTATCAGCTCCATAACCTTCCAGTGCGCATCACGTGAGCTGTTTTGGTCATGTATTCGTGCCTCCTCGTGGCAACCACTGGTAACTGAGATCATTTGGTATATTTTGGCCATTTGACACAGGCTAAAGTTCGGCGCTAAGGGAGAAATCCTTGACAAAAACCCTAATCTAAGGTGGAACAGCATATGCCGACGGATGAATGGCGGACTCTGGATACCAGACACCCTCCAGTTTTTATATGGGCCTTCTTGTAGTAAAGCTGGGTGACCTACAGGTGACTTTCCATTTCCACCAACTCTTAGGAGTAAAATCAAACGGGAAGACCCTTGTTGAGTACCTTGATGGAATACCGCCTTTCTAGTAGAAGTACATGCTATAGTAATCATCTAGGAGGGAGAGCAATAAGCCCGGATAGTATGTATCGCGTACCGGCCGGCAGAATAATAAGGTTCTTTAAGAGAAATTTCAATTGAAATTTGATTAAGCGCCACAACTTGAGACCTTCCATGATTATTTGGTTTGCTCTAAACGCTTGTGTACCGGATGGCTATTTTCTCATGTTATCATTACAAATACCCATATACCCAAGGCCGGATTAATAATCACAATCAGCTCATTTCCCTTCGTACATATTGCAATATAATTAAATTTCTATTGTTAATTGAAATATGCACATGCCACACAAAGCAAATTCCAAGTACTCGTCTTACAACAGAAAATAATTTGCAAATTTCCGTTTGGTAAGACGATGTAAATACTCGTGCCCTATTCATACACGTTTTCCAACAACTACAAATTATTGTAGTTGGGACATTCGTGTTATATTTTTTTTTTATTGATTGGGCATTCTTGCATATTTATGACAAAAGACTTTTCAAACTAAACTTTTGTAAAACCCAGTAATTCATGCAATATTTAAATAGATGTCACTAGGTTCAAAGTATTCAGTTGTGCCTTACAGCCAACTAAACTTTTCAATGTCTCGTTTAAATAAATGATGTCTAATAAAAAATAAACCGAGTCATATAAGAAGAAGTTCAATAACGTTAAATCGCATGATCTTGGTGGCCAATTCACGTCTGTTCTTCGAGAAAATATTCGATTATTAAACTTCTCTTTCAAAAGATCGATTGATTACTGTGGCATGTTGTACCATCCTGTTGAAACCACATATTTTGCACATCAATATCTTCCAATTGATTCCATAAAAGTTGTTGGTTTGAGACTTAATTGCTGTGAACGATGACGAATTGATGTACTTGGCTCTTCAGCAACACTTGTTCTAACAGCTGGCATATTTTTACTTGAACGACCACTACGATAATAAATTCTGCTTCTCTGATCTTGAACTGAACCAGTTTCTTCAAAACTAGCAATGATAAGATTAATAGCACGGTTTGTGGAAATTTTCTTCCAACTTCTGAATAACTTTCACCATATTTAAAATAAGTTTTAATAATGAAAGCACATTGTTCAATCGTGTAGCGATCGATTTTAACTAACTGAAATGTTTGTACATGTCATCTGCCAAATAACATATGGTACATGTCTAGTACCAAAAATAAAATGGCGAAATATTTAAAAAGATACCTCGAATATGAAAACCCTTTAAAGTTTATATATAATTTGTGAGGTTATGTTACAGTAACATTTTTATGTTACCTGTACATAACATGCAACTATAGGTTAGGTTAGGTTAGGTTAGGTTAGAGTGGCTGCTTAGGCACACTTAAACCGGTGACGGTTCATTGTGATACCACAGAAAATATCCCCTTTTCCCCTATTGGAACCATTTCGAGCTATTTATGTAGTGTAAGACATCCCGCACTTTAATATTTTCGAGATCTGAGAGACAGTCCATCCTGAACTTACCTAAGTGTTTGTGCATTCTGAGTGCCAATGCTGGACACGAGCAGAGGAAGTGGACCAACGTCTCTTCCTCCTCTTCGTCCAAGCAGCTTCTGTAGAAGTCATTTGCCTTCAAACCCAGCCTTCTTGCACGTTCTCCAAAAAGGCAGCGTCCCGTTCTTAATTCACGTCTGCGTAGGGATATTAATGCCCTAGTGCGCCCTAAGTTTAGCTTTGGCCAAACTTGTCTTGCAACTCTACAGGTGAGGGTGTTAGACCACCTTTCCCCTGCTGAGGATAGCGCCTCCTCCCCAAGTGCTTGTCTCAGCGCTGTGATAGGCCTCCCCCGACTTGCCCTTTCCGGTTGCAGCTGGAGAGTCGTACCATGCCCAGCAAGTGCATCTGCCCTGCAGTTCCCGATGACGCCCGAGTGACCTGGGACCCAGATTACCTGGATATTCAAATGCTCACCCATCTCATTTAGAGATGAGTGACAACTCAACGCCACCCGTGACGCCAAAGACATCGATTCTAACGACCGGATTGCCGCTTGACTGTCCACATAGATTGCGATATCATCTGAGGATACCACATTATGCTTCAAACCATATCATGACCTCCCCAATCGCTACGACTTCAGCTTGGTACACGCTGCAGTAATCAGGGAGACGAATAGAAATGTTTACATTTAATTTGTCACAGAATACTCCAGCTCCCACTTTGCCGTCTAGCTTGGAGCCATCTGTGAAGAATTGTAACGCTTCGGTTCCCGATAACGGTCTATCCCTCCAAGATTCCCTGGAAGGGAAGGAGGTCCAAAATCGTTTCTCGAAGCGTAGAGTAGGTTTAATGTAGTCATGATTCGCCAGCTCATCCTTCAACGATCTAACGATAGTAGAGTGTCCTGTACTAAGACACCATCACTGAGAGACGGCTGCAAGTTGAACAGCCGTATTTGCCGCCATCTGTTGGCCAAAAATATCGATTGGAAAAACGTGCAACATAACCTCTAAGGCATTTGTCGGTGTCGACTTCAAGGCCCCGCTAACAAGCATACAAACCGTTCTTTGCAATCTCTCAATCCTACTTTTATAAGTTAACTTGTCCAGAGCTGGCCACCAAACACCCACCCCGTACATAAGTACAGGTCACACTATAGCGGTGTAGAGCCAGTGTACCAGCATCCTGTTCGGATAGCAGCCAGACACGTGCCCTCGGCCTGTTGGGAATTTCCTCCCGGCTAACTGCCGCAAGCTTTGCACCAGGCCACACCTCCCCTATTTTGGCAATAGCCTTTTTATATAGATCCACAGATCTAGAGTCCGAGCATGCAGTCATTTTCACATGCCCTTGATACCATCCCGCATCTCTGCAAGATGGAGGTGGTCCCGGATTTTCTCCCAGGACCTTTAAAAAGACGAGTTCGGGTGCATTATATACCAACCTCCATTTTTCCGCCGTGATGCTCCCATCTTCTTGACTTTCACCAATTGCGGCTAGCATCAACACATGCTCCCTCAGGACATTGCTGAACAGCTTTGTCCCTGAGTTAGAGCTCGGCTTCGTGTTAGTAAGCAACTTGGCCCGCTTGCTGTTGACTACTTCCACCTCGTCCTGGGACTGCTGTCTTTTTGACACATGGTCCCTTTCCGAGCTAACGCAGCCCACAGTGCTCCTTGCCCAAGCTATTGATGTTCTTTGCTCTTCCGTGACCTGCCCCTCGGTGGTCCCAGCTCACTTCTCGAGAATACGGAATGCCGAGCGGCGATATCTGTATCGCCTTTTCGCCGAAGGAATGTCTTTCGTCCGACTCCCCTGTGCTGCGCTGGTACCGCTAATTAGCGGGACTGGTGCCCTAGAGTCAACCACCTTTGCAACCTTAGAGGAACCACCCGTCTGGTTCGGGGTACCTTCCTTCGCTGCTACCTACTTCGTGCCTTTGGTTTTTTCGTTGCTAGATCCTTCCATTTTGATTCCCACGAGTATCGGAGAAATAAAGGTCCGCCTGCGCAGAGATCCATATACGCAGGTAAGGCTAATTACAATTGGAGGTCGCCAGGTATCCAGAGGGCTCCGTTAGCGACTGGGCTTTGTTAAATGGGCCCCCAGCCTTGTTGATGATCAGCACGGGTCGCTTAACAGATTAATCCAGCCCATTTGGCTCGCTAGCACCCCGGCCTCCTGGCACCCCCTTCCCTCCCCTCCACATTCTCTCTCTCATTCACCTATTCACATGGAGAGCCCAATCCAATGGGATCCATTCCATTCCTAGGGTCACCGGTTTATAGGGTACTCCACACATCACCTGCGGAGACTCCGGAGGTGCAGAGGACGTGACGTACCATCCGCCGTGGTAATTGGTCGATGGTTTTCTGGCGCCATCTGTTCACATTTCCATGCTGGGCATCATAGGCACTCAGAATTTAATGGAGGCGGCTTATTTAATTCACCGCTAACCTACCTATCGATCGGCCGTCCACTATCCACCACCAGTGACCACCCCCCCCCCCCTTCCCCCCCCCCCCCCCCGATAGCTGCAGTACGCCACGAAACTATAATAAAACTGAAACTTACAAGCATATATTTGCTAATGATAATGCTTATATCCGCAAATACTTAAGACTGCTCATTCTCTTAATAAAATATGCTGTATATTTTCCCCCAACATAAAACTTTTAAATGTTTTAAATTTCCAATAAAATTCCGTGTTGAAATAAAATTGTATGTCTCTATACTGACCGACCAGTGCAGCGAGCTATAGGGTCACTGGTATAAGTTTAAATTGATATATTGATATACTGTGAGAACAATTGGTCACAAAATTCTTAATTCTTCTTAAAAATAAAGATTTATATAGTCTTGTATTGCCAAACGATTTAATCGACGATCGAACACATCAATATTTTCGAAAGCGTTAGGTGCTATCAATGGATATCACAAAACATTAAATATAAGATTTCAAATGCCCGCCATAAACCGCCCGCCTTGAATGTACGTCGGTATTCAAATTGTTGATTCATCAGGTAAGGGACAAAGTTTCGCTACCGCTCTCTTGAAAACTCCGGATTGAGTTTTTACGTCAGCAATTCGTATGACTCCATCTTTACCGGGATACAGTTGAATGATTCTTCCGAGTAAACATTTTAGAGGAGGTAGGTTTTCATCTTTCAGTAGTAAGTCGCGCTTTTTTGTTGACCATTTGTGTCATTGTTGCAACAGATTTAGGGACTCAGAAATCCATCTATGCCAGGATTGCTGATGTAGCTTTCGAAGATGAGCGAATCTAGCTGATAATGCAACTTTGACATCCTTCACATCTGGCTCGATTATGGTAGATAATGGTCCACCCACAAGGAAATGACCCGGTGCTAGCACCTGTAGATCATTTGGGTCCGACGATATTAGAGTAAGTGGGTGCGAGTTCAGTACAGCTTCGACTTGAATAACAAGCGTATTGAGCTCTTCGAAGGTGAGCGAGGAGTTTCCAGTTACTCGAATTTAATGATGCTTGGCCGCCTTTACAGCAGCCTCCCATAAGCCGCCGAAATGTGGACTTTTGGGTGGTATTGGTATCCATTTTACTCGATCTTCTTGACACCACTGTTGGAGATTATCATGATGTGATTGAGACTGGAAAATGTCGTATAATTCTCGGAGCTCAGATCTTGCAACGACAAAGTTCGTGCGGCGTTGTCGCAGAATATAGTTTTACATAGGCCGCGTCGTCCAACAAACCGCTTTAGTGCGGCGATGGAAACTTGTGAGGTAAGATCTGTCACGGTCTCTAGATGAACGGCTTGTGTCGTAAACCATATAAACATGGCAATATATGCTTTTGTTGGCGTCTTCCCCCTTAATGTATGTGTACCGGGCCACAGAAATCCACTCCTATGGTAAAGAATGGTCGGGTTAGTGTGACTCGTTCTTCAGGAAAGTCTCCCATGAGATGATCGATACTTCTTGGCTTGATCTTAAACACCGAATGCAATTGTTGACTGTACGACGAACTACAATTTTCCCATTAAGTGGCCAGAATCGCTATTCACTAATGGCTAGCAGTGCTTGTGGTGCAACGTGTAAGTTTTTTACATGTAAATAAAACATTAGCATATTAGTAAATAGATTAGACTTGGGTAGGAGGAATTGGTGTTTTGAATCAAAAGGAAGAAAGGAATTGTGGATTCGACCTTCTACGCGTAGTAGACCGTGGACGTCCAGAAATGGACTAAGAGAGCGTAAACGACTAGTTCGGTGAACTGGCTCCATCAAAATAGATGGATTGAATATTCTTCACGAGCGCTAGCAGGGAGCTATCTAATTCATCCGCAGTTAATGGTCCCTTATTTTTGGCAGACTTGGATTTAGCACAATTGGAGATGAACCGAAGACAATATGCAAATATTCGTCGTAACTTCGTAAATGATTGTCTGTGGTTTATTTCATCAACAAAAGACGGACTTGTTTCAGATACCAGAAGAATTATCTTTGTATTACGATGCTCTGGTACATCGGTGTGAATGGTAAGTTGATTTGAGTTAAACGGCCACTCTAGTTCTGGTTTGTGTAAAAATGTAGGGCCGTGAAACCATGCAGTCACCTTGCATAACTGACTGGGATATGTTGTGCTGGCAGTGTGGGCTGAAGAAACAAGGGATGATTTAGAAGTTCCTTATGACGAATATTTTTCTGATTATTGTAAGGCTTGCTAGGTGGAACTGTGGCTGTTTGTTGTGTTAGCTCCTTTAACAAACTAAGACTTTCAAATATGTGGTACCGTCTGTCTAAAAACGTCAAAAGTTCATCTAACCTAGCTAATGTATCATGAGGACACTCATCCTCCCATTTTGTTCTCGTAAATGCATCTAGTCTTTGTAGTACCATATAGATGATTAAGTCATCCCATTGAGCAGTTGGACGGCCGAGACCTTTCAAAGAGTTAAGGTGATTGTTAAGACTGTCAATCAAGTCTCGTAATTTGACTGAAGATTCTTTGTCTATAACTGGCAAATTAAAGAGTTCTTTAATATGATCTTGCGCTACTAACTTTTGATTGTCATATCTATCGGTTTAATAACAGCGGGATAATTTGTAGCAGTGACCTCCAATGACCTAATTCTATTGAACGCTACGCCCGTTAAGCTACTCCTGAAATGGTGAAATTTCTGGATGTCATCTAACCGTTTATTTTTATGGATGTGTGGATTTTAGATCAGCACAATGCTGTTTAAACTGACAATTACACCAGTTCAAAAGGTTTGGTTCTTTTAAGTCTGGGTACTAAATTCGTGATGCTTAGGAGCTGAGTTGTCCCAATGCTCACATGTTGGCGGAGCCTTTATTCATGTCTCCTTGTTTTCATGTTCTCCGTGTATCAACGATGTTCCTTAATACCATATTCTGAAATCTTTGGATGATATTTACGTTGCTCTATTTGGTGCAACCCCAAAGCTAAATACCATAAGTCCAAATCGGATTCAATATTTGCTTATAAAGTAGAAGCTTGTTGCATGTTGATAAAGAAGAGTTCCTTCCCATCAGCCAATACATTTTTCTATATATAAGTCTTAATTCTTCACTTTTCTCCTTGACGTGTGCTTTCCATATGGTAGTTTAGCATCCAGGGTCATACCGATGTACTTAGCTGTGTTCGCATGCGGTATTATTTCCCGATTTATGGTAATCGGAATATGTTCGAATCGTCTGTTTGTAAAGTTGATGTGAACTGATTTAGTTTCATTTAGTTTTATTTTCCATCGTTTTGTCCATTTATATATTTGAGTTATAGCTGATTGTCACTTCTGTTTTAATTCTTCGTATTATCTACAAAAGTTGCCACTGTGTTGTTTTATAATGTAGGAAGATCATAAGTGTACAGTAGGTATAAAATCGGCCCTAATACACTGCCCTGTGGAACTCCTGCATTGATTTCTTTCAATTCAGAAAATGTAGCATCTAACTTAATCCTGAAGAACGTATCTTTCAAGTAAGATTCCAGTATCTTAGCAAATTGCATTGGTAGAAGATTTCTTAACTTGAGATTAAGGCCTTCATGCCACACTCTATCAAACGCTTGTGCAACGTCTGGAAATACTGTTGAACAGACTTTTTTTCCTCTAATGCTTTCTCAAACTGGTTATTCTGTGTACTTGATCAAATGTTGAGTGTTGATGATTTGGGATCAAATGTTTACTCTCGATTATAGGGTTTAATCCTTTTACCAGGAGCTTCTCAAAGAGTTTGGACACGACTGGCAATAGCGAAATAAGACGATGTTATATATGGTGGTTTCCATATCTGTTATATATGGTGATTTCCATTTGATTCTAAATGCTGCATTTATAAGATTGGTGAGTTTCACCAGAGCTTTCCTTGGCAGTTCTTTTAAGATTTCTGCAGTAATAAGATCGTACCCAGGAGCTTTATTTGTATTCAAATTAGCTTTTATCTCACGCATGACTTCTTTTGGTGTTGTGTGTAGGATTTCTGTTCTTTCTTGCACAGCTTGTTCAGTTATTATCTCGGCTTCCAACGTTTGGTCTTCATGTGGCTGGAATATTTTTTCGAGATGTTCAGCAAATTCTCGAGCTTTGTCTTCATTATTTCTAGCCCATTTCTCACCTGCTATTTTTATTGAGGGAATCTGCATTATTGGTCTTTTGATTCTTTTGGTTGCTTTTCAAAGAGAATAATCAATACTTTTATCATTAATTAATTTTCTTCAATAGTAGCTGATTGATTCATCTTTCAATTTTTTGATATCTCTTCTTAATTGTTGAGTGAGATTGTTCAAATGAGTTTTATCTTGGGGGGCCCTTGTTTGTGGCCATACTCTTCTCGCTCTTCTTTTTTCTGCGAGGAGTTTCCTAATTTCCATACGGTAGTTGTTTCCCTTGATTTTCGTTTTAATTTCAGGAGTATTTTCCCAAGCTGATTGCTGTATATCGTTTACAAATTTGTGAACTTCTTTGTCTAATTGTTCTTCAGTCTTAAATGGAACCATTAAGTTCATTTTTTCTTCTAGCGATAGTCTAAACCTAAAGCATGCCCAATTAGTGTGATTAATTACTAAGAATGGGTTTCTTTCTTTCTGAATGATTTTTTCACCAAACGTTAGAAGTATTGGTGAATGATCAGAGTTTAAGTCATGGCTTTCATCTACTTGTACATAATTTACAGATATGTTCTTTATTATGTAGAAATCAATCAGATCTGGTACTTTGTCTGGATCAGTTGGCCAGTAGGTTGGTTTTCCAGTTGAGAGGGCTTCACAACTGCATTTTCTGATAGCTTTTAGGAGTTCTTTACCCTTAGTCGTTGTTAATCTGGATCCCCAGTGGACATTTTTTGCATTAAAGTCTCCTCCAAGTACAAATCGTTTTCCTAATTTACTGAGGAACTCGAGATAATCTTTTTCTTTCATTGAGTGCTTCGGTGGGCAGTAAATACTAGCAATACAAATAGAACTACTTTTGGATTTGACAATAACAGCAGTTGCTTGTATTTCTTCCGTTTCATATTTTAACTCCTCATAGTGATGAATACTATTTCTAATTCTAACAGCACTACCTCCTTTAGCAGTGTTTCTAGGGTGAATAGTGTAATATATTTGATAATTTTTAAATTTACTGGTTGATTGTCTAGTGAAGTGTGTTTCCGTGATGAGACGACATACATCGATTTTTTCTGTGTCCAGGACCAGTTGCAGTTCTTGTTGATGTTGCATCAGTCCATTGGCATTCCAACACAAGATTTCAAGATTATTGGCCATTTTTCTGTTTAGGGATGACTCCCTTAGTGCTGTACTCTAGTTTCTTTAATTGCTCATCAAATGTATTTAGTCTGCTTAAAATTAATTTAAGTGTTTGACTTGAGCATAAGTCATTTTACCAAATTGTCCTTGAGTAGTTCTCGACACTCTTCGATTTACTTCGGGTCGGTTCATCTTAACCGCTTGCTTCCTGAATAAACTTGGATTTTTAGCAAACACGTTCTTATTTTTGATGTTTTGCAGTTCATTAGCAAGGCTGCATCCTCTGTAGTTAGCCGGATGGTTTACTCCACAGTGAACGCATGTTGAACATTTTGGGCTTTTACACAATCTTTGGTATGATGTTTACCTAAATATTTGACAAGGCTTGACATTGTTTACATTGTGGTATAAGCTTAGATCTTCTTAGAGTCTGAATAACCACTTTGCACCCCAAGATGTACTTAATTTGATAAATTTTTTCGATATCTTCATCAGTATCGAAGGTCAATATAAACATGTTGAGAGGTACTTTGCCTCTCCGTTTTAGCTTAATCGATACTTCTATCTAAATCCTTTTGCTTTCAGGTCATCAATTATTCTGTCTGGTTTACACGTAGAGTGTAAGTTTTTAGCCATGACCCTAATTGGTTTGGTTTGTTTATCTTCAAACGTATGCCAAGCACGTTTTTCTTCATTTAACATTTTTGTCATTTATCTGAATGTTACAGCATCTTAAGTTTATTTTGACGGTGTTTCCATTCATCACCTTTGCATTAAACTTATCAGTAGCAGTTATTGTTTTTATTTTCTCATAGAGTAAATCGTGTAGTTATATTTACATAGTAGTTGTATTCTGGTTGGGAGTAGAACCGATGTCCTCCTTTGGCTTAAGAGCTTTAACTTCGTTTTCAAGCGTCTTCATACGCTCCTGCATTTATGCAATTGTAACATTCAGTTGCTTATTTATATTGTTGGCTTCGACTAATGCATTATTAGCTTTACACAATTCATTGTGAAGCTTTTCTTCGTTTGTAGAACGAGTGTTGCGGCTGCTGGCCCCAATGGAGGGACTACCGCCTCTTATCGGAGAATACGCGACTTTGTTACTTCTCTGGAAGGGATGTGAATTATCCTTTTCGGTTTCACTCAAATGAGCTTGTTTATTCACCAACATGTCTTGGGATTAGTTAAAATAATTGTAGTATAGCAATGGCTGGTCTCCTCCAGAATCCATGAGACCGACCTCCGAAGAGAGTAGATTTACCTGAGCAACAGGTGTACCACCTGGAGTATTAGTTTCCTTTTTTGTTCTGCTCATTGCTCATTTATAGTGTACTGCACTCGCCTCTAGTATTTCGCCGATGCTTCACATCGTTGCCCGGGTGTTACCACGTGGAGGTATACTAGACACATTTGGTGGTTTCTATATAGTTGCAGCGTTGAAAAATAGACCACGAGATACATGGCTATAGACGGTCAACCCCTACCCTATTGAGACGCACCCAACACCCACATTTTCTAATGAACCACCAATATATAATTGAACATCGTCCGCGTAGAAATGGAATTTAAAACCAGAAATGCAATCAGCTAAATCAATAATGAAAAGGAAAAATAATATTGGCCCAATAATAGATCCCTGAGGGACAAGTAACCGAAGCTGTTTATGATAATAACCCCAATAAATTTACATTCTAAATCCTATCCGACAGATAGGAAGATAATGAACGAATAGCACAGCCCGAAAAATTATTAAATAGTTTAAGCTTTTGCAGGAGAAGCTGATGATTAAGAGAATCAAACCCCTTAGAAAATCCAAGAGGGCAATTACCGCAAAAGATTTAGGTGCATTAAGGGTACACGAGATATCATCAACAACATTAACCAAGGCGGAAGTTGTACTATGAAACTTACGGAATCCAGATTGATAACGATTTAATAAATGTGACTCACTATAGGATACAATGAAATTTGATCCTTTAAAGCCAATTCAAACACCTAAAATAGAACAGGCTTAATACTTTTTGATATTAGATTATGTAAATTGTGAACTTCTTTACTTTTATTGAAAGGGATTGGCCTTTTTCCATAAAATTGGACAATACGAGTTAGTAATACACTTATTAATTATAAAAGTTAGATAAGGGAAAATTAACAGTAATATTAATTTTAGACACTTAAGGGTCATTCCATCATGTCCAGCCGTTTTTGATTTAATTTTTCCAATTAGATTCACTACATCAAGGTCTGTGTCGTATTTTGGAATGGTGAACTTTGGAATCCAGACATAGAATCATCATTAGTAAAAGGAAATGCTAAAAATGTAAATTGATATCAACAGCCGAAAATGGCATAGTATTACTAGAATTTTTATCAGCAATGCCAACTGATCTACAATTATTTCAAAGCCGCTTCATGGTAACCCTTGGGTTACCGAAATAATATTTTTGTTTACATTCACGGATAAGGCTAGTACTTTGATTTCTATAGGCAAAAAATTACAAATGTTGTCCAAATTAGCCATGCTGTTTAACATTTCAAAATTCAGTTCAACAAAGGTGTTTTCCATTAGCTCCTCGTCAATATTATCGTAGACCGGGATATAGGAGTATGTTGGTTTTGGCCGTTTGAACTTCACTTTATTTGACAAACCATATAAATCAAATATAATGGTCGGAAATCGACGGGAGGGAAATTTTGTCGAAGTGAATTATTCTATTACAGTCAGCTTCATTCACCAGAATTAAATCTAAAAAATTTGATTCTCTTGTAAATTGAAATGGAACAACAAATCAATTGAGTATATTTAAATTGTCAAGAAATCGATTCGGGGTAGTATTTAAATTAATATTAAAATCACCGAGAATTATCACATGGGAATAGCTATTTATGTAATACATAAACAAAGTCACAATATAGTCGATGTCATTTAATATTCTTGATGGTGGATTATAGCCAACAATTACGGTATGCTTAGTATTTTTAACGTTTAGTTCTAAAATAATAAACTCAGCCTTCCCCAAAATAAGACGATCAACACATTTGATATTTAAAGACGATCTAAAATACATTGCCACTCCACCTCCTGATTTTTTCTTACCAGCAACACGATGAAACAAAGAATCACTCAAACATAAAATATCAAAATGTTTAGTCTGCATCAAAATTTTAACTTCATATATGTTTGACTAAACTTCGTACATTTAGATGGACGATAGAAAAAAAACTCATATTCATCATTGCATGGTTTATGTTGAATGGAGTTAGAAGGAGCAGAAGTAGGTGATGCGGAAACTTTAAAATTAGAAGTCAAATTACAAAGTAGATTAGATAATAAAGCAATACAATTAATTAAATTTTCGAAACAGTTAATTAGCGAGAACTCGGCAGAGACACTCCCTGGTTGTTTTTTTGATTATAGCTGATAAATGGTTTTATTGCAACACCTGTCGGCCAAATCTCCGATGAATAAATTCTGTCAAAGTGCAGTAGGTTCACTCCAATTTTATACGAAATGAAATTCAGCTGACTCCTATCTTTTGTCTTTGCAATTAAGGGGTGCCTTTGTTGTTATGTGGCTTATGACATCCACATCTGAGGTAGAGGGATGGAGGTGAGTAGCCACAAACAATTTTTGTTGAGCTACAAATCGCAAATTTGATTCTCTTCATGAACATTTGTAGAATTTTCACTTTGTTTCGTAGCTACATATATTGATTGAGTTCGCAATTGCATGTTTAACTGTTTTGCAATCATGTTCATGTCACCAAAATTATTGAAAAATGCAGAAACTGTGTTAGTGATGTCATCTAACCTGGTAAACACCTGATTTGCTTTACCCTCAATTTTTTTTTTTTTTTTTTTATTATTTTTAGAGATATTACGACTGAGTCTTGTACCCATTTAGTAATTTACATTGCATAATAAAGTTTTTGATTAGTAGGCACAATCAAGTGATTATCCCCCGTTTCGTGTAACTCCTCATCAGATTTTTCGCCACGGTAAGTCTACTGACCTTGTTGCTTTCCATAATGAATAATCAGTATCTTTTTGCCCAGTTAGAGTGCTGAGGTATTTATTAACTGACTGATTTTTAATGTCTTTTATTAGATATTTTAATTTGTTACACAAATGATTAAATACCCTCTTATTTTCCGGGTTTCGATGTTTTTGCTAATTCTTCCGTGCTTTTCTTTTATTTTTAAGAAGTTCTCTCACTTCCTCTGGATAGCTAACATTGCGCTTTATTTCCTGATTGTTGTTAGGAGTGCTTTCCCACGCAGCACTTTGGATAAGATGGATGAGCTTATCTAGTTCGTCTTCTATTTGGACTGGTCCCTATATTGGGTTCTGCAGATTAATTCTTTCTGTTAACCGTGTTTGGAAGAGATCCCAATTGGTTTTGAAGCTTGTTAATTTCGGATTGCTCTCTTTCATAATAATTATTTGGCTAAGTATCATAATTACTGGTGAATGATCTGATGATAGACTTTCACTGTTCTCTATATGGATATAATCATCTGAAATCCCTCTTGTAATAAAGAAGTCTATAAGATCTGGAGTCTTAGTGATATCCGAGGGCCAATAGGTTGGTGTACTGCCCGAGTGAAAATCGCATTTTAGTTGTTTGCCTGCTGCGAACAGTTCTTTTCCTTTAGCGGTCGTTAACCGCGATCCCCAATAGGTATTTTTTGCATTATAGTCACCTCCAATTAAAAAGACACTTCCTAGTGTTTTGAGAAGATTAGTATAATCTACTTATTTGAGATTGTATCTTTCGGGGCAATAGATTGCTGAGATACTGCAGGTTTTAGTATTGTTTAAATGTATTTTGATTGTTGTGACTTGCATGGAAAGCTTCTCAACTTTAAGTTCTTCGTTATGCTTTAAATAATCTTTTATGAGGATAGCTGATAAATTGCATGGTAGCAATTATATCTTTTTATTTTACAGAATAAAGTTTTGGTAAAATGGGTTTCTAATATAAGACATATATTTATATAATGCATGTTTAAAAATATATCTAGTTCTTGAATGTGATGCAATAGCCCATTTGCATTCCAGGTTACAATTCGTAGCGTTTTATTCATTTCTTTGGTTTATAACTCGATTTTATATAATTTATATTTTGATACACTCAATCAAGGTTTTCTTCTACTATTTTATTGAAACTAGTTTGTGATTTCATTCCTTCTAGTGCGTTCTGCAGGCTCATTTCCTGCGAAGTAAGTCTTTTGTTGAGGTTCTCTAGATTTCTCAGTATGACCTGTAAAGCGAGATCCACTTTAATCTGTTTCTGCTCTATTTGCTGAACTATTTGAGCATAAGTAACGTTTTCATTTACTCGCTCTCTTTGTAAGTTAACAGTAGTAGTGAACGATTTTGGCTCCGTGTTTTTTTTTTTTTTGATACGAGTAGTTTGTACATTTCTTGATGTAACTGGGTTACGTATTTTATCTCTCGTTTTTGGCAGTTCTACTGCAACTTCGCATCCTCTGTAATTGGCTGGATGCTGGCCATTACAGTTGATACACTTCGGTGTTGTATTTGGGGAAATTGTGCAGAAATTTCGTGCATGTTTTCCTGTACATTTAACACATCTTGCTTCTCGATGGCAGTATTTTTGTGTATAATTATAATCTTGGCAGTTTTTACATTGCAGAATTTGTCGAGTGACCTTTCTCGGTGTTTATATTTTAACTCTGAGGTTAAGGATAGCCTTAATATTATAAATATTTTTGATTTTTTCTTGGTTGTCGAAGGTTAGCATGAAAAGTGGGAGACCTCTTCTTGTGATTTCAACATTTCCCTCCCTGTTTTCTCGTCTCTCTTTTCTGATGATGTTAACTGCATCAACTATTTTCAGGCCTCTGTTTTTCAGGTCCTCAATGATTTCCTCTTTTGAACAAGTTGGGTGTAGACCTCTTGCCATTACTTTAATTGAACGATCATTTTTAACCTCGTAAGCGTACCACTGGTGACCATCAGCATTAAATTTGTTAGCTAGAGGTTTATAGTCTTCAGGCTCTCTTGTATTTATTTTCCAGATGTTATTACTGAGCGATATTACTTTGTAGTCATTTTGTACTAATTCTTTCATTCATTTCTGAATAAGACCGTAATTTGTTATTCCTAGTATATTGATCGGGGCTGAAACCTGTTTCTTCTTTTCTGGCTCATTCACTTTTGGTGCAGTAATTGCATTTGCATTTTTAAAGTGGGTTTGAATTGGCTCAACTTCTGGTGATGATTCAGCTTTCCTCTTACTTGGGTTGGTTTCTTTTCTATTTTCTTATTTGCTCTCTTGGCTTTCTGTAGTCTCCAATTGGTTTCGCTTTCAAGCTCATCAGATCTTCATCAGTGTGATATTCGTCTTGTTCTCTGAGTACTTGAAATTGGTTGTTCATTAATGCTGAGTTTCCTGCGTTTTTATTTTTATTTACTGTTTCCTTTAGCATATTGTTTTGTTTTTTTAACATGACAACTTCATTGTTCAGCTGCGCGATTAACTTCTCCATTTGCTCAAATTCATTTATTAACTCCGTGTTCAGAAGTTTGCTTGAGAGTTGTATGCTTCATAGATGAGATATTTTCTTTCTCATTGTTAAGTTCACTTAGCATTGTGGTGCTCGCTGACGGTGGAGTTGAAGGTGGTGTTCTACGAAGTGCTGTACTTCTTCCACCAAAGGGCCATACTTTTATATCTTGTTCTGTGCTTCCAGTTATAACAGGAAAAGAATCAGCCAGATATGGCAATGACGTTATTTCACTTGCTGCAGCGAAATTTGCCACTGCAGTAGTAGCAGTGCTTGTAGTTTTATCTGTCCCAGCTGCCAAGTGTACAACTGCTGAGATATTGTGGTCGATGGATTTCGACGACTGGGAGCCCACTCGCTCACTCCCAAATGTCGCCGGTACTGGGTGTCCGGATCCCTACACCATAAATTTTTCTTTTTCGCTACCCATGGTTGGTTTTTCATCAGGGTGTCGTTCCCTTAACATTTTATTCCTACTGCCAGGCAAGAAATCAGCCACCTCTTGCATGAGGAACAGACGCTGTTTGAAGCCGCACCTGTTGGTGAACAGACGCTTCTTGCTAGTTTTGGTCCACAAGTGGTATTTTATTTCCCACTTACCCGCCGGTGAACCGGTGGGGGCATCCCCCTATCCGCCACCTCGGGACGCGCTCGATAGGAGAATTGCAACTCCCACGGGCACAATAACTTGATTACATGTTTTACATATGGTATGAATTGAATGTTAGATTTGTTATTGCACATTTTTGCTAAAGCGACCGATAATGTTGAGCACTTCTCATGATATACCACAGGTAATGAAGAAGTTCTCAGCGCTTGCATCACCACACTGTGCACATTTCAAGGCCACAACGTCAATTTTTAGTTTCGAATGTTTTATTTATTTTATAAGGAACACAACTGGTCTTATAAAACACAATGTAATCAAAATCAAATCGATGGCACACGGTGGTCAATTTTATGAATGAAGAACCGTATAAAATATTTTTGCCCTGTACTTAGACAAATTATTGCAGTCACAATGAAAATAACTTGATTTGTAAAATGTTTATTAAAATTATACAGTTAATTATTTTTCACTAATTAGATCAATAGTACCAACGGATATCACTGACACCGACACTTCTCTAATCCCCAATGAAGAGTGAGTTGGCGCCACACCTGTTGCATCAGTGATTAAATTTCTCCCAACAACATAAATGTCTCATTTTCGCTGCTCATATCTCCATCATTGAATCATTTACTGTTTACAATGTTAGGAGTGGTGCAGCAGGATGCAAAGAATGTTTGACAGTTGGTTTTCAAAGTGACACGTGCCCAATTCTGCATCCCATTTTATTGATTGTTTATTTCGTACGTTATGTTATATTTCTTGCGATGTCTTCGGTGAAAATTAGTTAAAAGCCTGGTTCAATCTTGAGACAGATGTTTTACCGATTTGTTAAATCTGAAAATGCTCAGAGAATGTGTAAGGCAGAGTACATTAATTAAAAGTATATGATTCATCTTAATGGTATGTTTGATTTCATCAAAATGTCCATCAGGTTTTGTATACAATTCGCCCGAAAAGGTGGTATACTGTGATAATCAAGTCAAGTGAGAACCCCAATGGTTTATCGATTGATCTACTGAACCAATTCTGGTTTCGAAACGACAAACCAACGATAAACAAGCAGAAAAAGAAAATTGTTTCAGTCTCATACTAGGCTAAAAATTTAGCAAAACTATTTAGTGAAAATTACCAAACAAAATAAACATGTTCTGCGGGACAATACTAGTGGGGGTTGAATAAAATGACCGTGTAAGTGGTTTTTGGTGTAAATGTACCGATAAAATCTTTCCAACCATAAACCTTTTTAAAAATTCAAACCACGTCAAGAAATTTTCAAATTTTAAAGATAGATTCCATTCGACATACACACAATATATGTACATATGTATACAAAAAGTTAGGCTATAGGTACACAGTCAATTTATATTACCTTTTCGAAATTTAAATAAACGAACATAAAAACTAAATCAAACCCTTTTCAAAGTCATAAAAAATCGAGAAATTGATCATCACCATCATTATGACTATAAAAAGATTTTCACTGTACGATGAATCCTTATTTTTGGGTGTAAGTATATATTGTATGTGTACGTGTGTGTGTAAGAGATATAAAGAATTATCTATGTAAAAATTTATTACAAAGTAAAGTACCTTAAACTATTTATATCCGAGGTAAAAGGGCGGAAGCAATATGAGCACACACAATTCTAATATTTATACAAAAATTATTCAAATTTAAACGGATACCATTTCGAAATCTTGAAGAATGGAAAATTTCCTTTTTTTTTAAGTTTTCCTCTCCCAGCAGGTGTTTTTTTATAGATGCTTCCATATTCATATAAAAGACATTTTGCTTCCCACAATTTATTTATGTGCGATGCTCTATAAATTACCGATGTCTGATGTAACTGAAATGTGAAGTTATATTCGCTGTTTATGGGGAGCCGAAAAGGAAAAACTATATTATAACGGTACTCATCTTATACCCCCCTATTATAAAATAATATTTTTTGATTTTTGAATGGCTATCCCGAATATTATATCCACATATTTAGGATGTAACAACAACACCAACCAAAAAAAAAAAAAAAAAACTGTCACGATGATAGATGAAAGGTAAAAGTTTTTCGTTTCCAGAATAGAATTGAATCTTTAAAAATAAAAATAAAATTTTATGCTAATCTTAAGAAATCTTTTTTGATGTATCCCAAATCGAATCTCCCGCATACAAATTTCGGCTGAAAAAGGTCGATAATAATCATACAAATTGACCAAAAATGCTCGAAAAAAAAAAAAAAGGTTATGAATGAAAATTTTGACCTAAATAGGAACATCATTTATAATATAAGGTATAGGTATACCCCGTATACAAACATTTTATTAGGACGGATCTCTTATCGACATACAAGATTAAATGTAATTAAATTTAATTTATATATTTATTTTTGTTAATCAAAAGGTTGTTTATGTTTAGGTACGGTATCTTACCTAAGTATATATCGATAAATTTGAAAAATCATTAAAAATCTCATTATTTAACAAAATAATGATCCACCCACATGCTTGATATTCTTTGAATTATGAGTACGTAACATTTCATATTCATACAAAACATCAAAATATCTATATGTGCTTAAAGCTTAAGACGTGGGTACTGTGTTGAAGAATTTAATTGAATAATCAAAATGTTGACTTTTCAAGAAATGCGTGAATTTTAATATTTAAAGCTCGCTTATAACTAAAAGCTTTAAAATGCGTAATTTTATTTTGTAACAAGTTAAAATACTCGTAAAATAATATTTAATTTCAAGGGTGGCTTAAGAGACTTAACCTAAAATAAAATAAATTTAAGCTTCCTTAAAAGCTCTTTGTCCTATTATGTTATTTTTTATGCAAGACGCTCCTTTATCCTTTATCCAGGAGGACTTTTGAAAATCCTCGCGGTGTTTAACCGCTGCCTCTGATTAGTGATGCCACAGAAAGGCTCTGGTCCAATGAATGGAGGCCATCAACTGACTTAATTCCCTTAATTCCAGTATGACTTGGTGGGTGCCAAGTAAAAACAATAATCTAAATTCAATAATATAATTTATAAACGCTTAATTTTATTTACCGGGTGTTTCGTTCGTATCAACATTTTCGTGAAGTGAAATTAATTTGTGAAAATCGTGATAAACTACAAACCTCATCACATTGGCTCAAAGTGTATATGAATACATTAATCTAACGACGATCAGTCATTAAAGGCCAAATTACCAGATTAGTTACTTATGCGAAAGCATGCAAGGATACCACTCAGGAGATGAAAATAAGGTTACATAAAATGAAAGAGATTATAAAAGTTTTGTGAGCGTGAAGGACGAAATATTTTCCATCGAAGCAGATTCGCAGTCGGACATTGAGGCGGTAGATGACAACTATTATTTATGCGTACCCACCTTACAAAGATTGATGAGGGCGAAGATTCAAACACCATCTAGCACTATGAATGACACTACTATAAATACATCCTTTTCAAGCCCACCAGCAGCATGGCAGTCATTTTATGATCTGTTTAAAAGTACCGTCCATGAAATTCCAGTATTTGGTGGGACAATTGCGAGGTCGGGCTGAAAAGTTAGTACGATATTTCCAAGTGGATGACGCTAGCTACATAGAGGCTTTCCAAAAATTAGCCAAACGCTACGATAGAAAACGCAAAGTAGTAACTGTATTCATCGAAACATGAGGCAAATATACGATACATACGACGAAGTTAACCGCGGTTTCAAGGCGTTGGGATTAAGTGCAGAATCTAAAGACTGTTGGTTGGTGTACCTTGCCGAGAAGAAACTGGACGACATCACATTGCAACTATGGCGACAGGAGTCATCGGAATAAGAGTTTCCAACATTTGAAGACTTTCTTAAATTCCTGATTAACCAAATGAATGCACTTGAAGGTATCAAATATCAACTTAATAAATACCAAATCAGATCAAGCGCACCTACACAAAATTTTCACATTAAAGCGAAACCACTACCGAGCTGTTCACTGCGTACCAACCAACAACATCGGTTATGTGACTGCTCCAAATTCATCCAAATGAAGTTAGAAGATCGCAGGTTATATCTGAATAATAGTACTAGGTGCTTCAATTCTTCAATGTAGATCGAAAGGACAATGCCACCAATGTAAGAAAAGACACCATTCACTTGTGCATGATGATCAGATTTCTCCAAGTGTTTCTTTCGAGCCGAAACCATCTACGAAGTCAGATACTAAAACATTGTTGGCCATGTGCAAAAGTCCTAATCATCCCGTTCAGAGCTTACATTCATCCCACCAAGACATTGGTACCGATGCACTACTACCAACCGCGAAAGTTGAAATACGCGACAGATATGGAAATTGGTGAATGATCGCGCTCTCCTAGACTCCGCTTCAAGAAGATCGTACATCACAGAGCACTGCGCAAATAGATTGAACGTGTCGAGATGCGAGATTCAACATCAACACCCTGAATGGCGGAAAAGCTGGTAGTTCTCGAGATGTATCTTCACATTTGGTGAGATCCAGAATTGACACACAATTTAGTATCGAACTCACAGCATACATAATACCAAAAATAACATCGAATCTACCTCCTAAACCTGTAAACAGTGAGCAATTCAACTACCTAAGCGAATTGTCATTAGCCGATCCCGAATTTGACTCGCCGGGTCCCATAAATCTTTTGATTGGGTGTGACAAATTTCTACCGCTTCTATCTGACGGTCAGTTAAGAAAAGGCGCAGACCAGCCCGTTGAACCGAAAACCAATCTAGGGTGGATCGTAGGGGGAATTTATGAATCGAATGGCGTACCACACCAAACCATCACCTGTCTATATGTTCAAGAAGAAATCAGCATTGGCCAATCAATGAGAAGATTCCACGAGACAGAAGAACTACCAGCTGTCGAGTAGTACACCGGAGAAGAAAAGCTTTGCGTTGAACACTTCGACAAACATTTGAAGACTAAAAGTTCAGGATTCCATTGCCTTTTTTGCCAATAAACCCGCATTGGGAAACTCATTACACCAAGCAGTCAAGCGACTCAGCTCACTAGGACAAAGGCTTATCAGAAACCCAGAACTCCACCAAACCTATGACAAGTTCATGGAAGAATATTAAGAGCTCGGTCACATGGAGCTGATACCACCAGATCAAATCGATCGGCCACAAGACGAAATGTACTACCTTCCACACCATCCCGTAATCAAGAAAAGTAGTTGAACCACTACGGGAGTATCGTTGAACGATTTGTTGATGGTCGGACCGACTGTTCAACAATTTCTCATAGAAATATTAATAAGATTCAGGAAACATCGTTACATCATCACGACAGACATCGAAAAAATGTTCCGTCAGCTGTGGATCGAAAACCCGGACACAGACTACCAACGCATCATTTGGCGTGCCTCCCCAGCTTTACCAGTGAGACACTACTGGCTTCTCACAAACACCTATGGTAAGGCATCAGCTTCGTTTCTGGCAACTCAAGCTCTCAATAAATTTGCAGCGAAAATATTGCAGAGTGATTTTTATATGGACGACTTTATGTCGGGAGCGAGTACTGTTGACGAAGCCAGAAGCATGCAAAGCGAGCTGATATCCCTTTTAAATGTCGATGAGTATCACCTCTGCAAATGGGCAGCCAATAATGTAAAACTCTTGGAGAACATACCAGCAGATAATCGAGAAATTTCTAATTGCTGTTCTAGGAATCAAATTTGACCCACAAACCGATTGTTTTTCGTTTAAGGTATCGCTGCCAATCACGACAGAATTCTCCAAAAGAAATGTGCCAACCGAGGCATCACGGGTTTTCGATCCAATAGGCTGGCTGTCACCCGTCACAATAGGAATAAAGACCCTATTTCAGAGTCTGTGGTTGACTTGGTGGTTGAGAAAACTCGATTGGGATGACGTACTCCCTGCGGATGTCAAAGAACAATGGTCAAATGTCCGAAGCAAACTAAAATTATTGGAAGAGGTCAAATTACCGAGATGGCTAAATTCGGATGCAGCATTGCAGCTATGTGGATTTGCGGACGCGTCAAATACAGCGTACGCTGCCATCATACCCGCACCGTAAGTTCGAATAGAGAAGTACAGACCAACATCATTTCCGCGAGAACCAAGGTCGCACTGATCAAGTACAGCTAGATTAGAGTTATGCGCAGCTCTTTTATTGACTCGATTACTCGGGCTAGTGATTAAGTCATTGACACTTACAACAACTCCACAGATCTTTTTACGGTCTGACTCAATTGCCACCCTTGCTTGGCTGGCAAATCCACCTAGGAAGGGAAATGTATTCGTGATCAACAGTCCCGTCAAAGCTAAATCTGGCAAATATAGCCTCCCGTGGCATTCTTTCCAATGAACATATCACAAATTTGATGTGGTGGCAAGGACCGGAATGGCTACGTCGCGAACCACTTCGATCTCCAGAACCACCGAAAGTACAAAAAAAGGAAAAGATTGTTGCACTAACCAATTTAGCTAGAGAGAAACTAGAGAGAGAGCAACTAGCAGGTCAATAATCGTTGCTGAAATCATCGAGAAGTTCTCAAGTATCACGAAGGCAATTCGAATTCTTGCTTGGCTCAAACGTGCCGGGCACAATTTTCGAAATTTCAAAACCCAAGTCATCGGCCGAATCACAATTGCTGAATTGTACAAGTCGTATAAAACAATATTTCGTGAAGCGCAACATACAAGTTTTGCAGAAGAGATAAACAGTTTAAGTAACAATTCGCCGTTGAAGAAATCTAATATTTCTTTTCTATCCCCGTTCTTAGATAAAGCTGGAATTTTACGAGTTGGTGGTCATCTGGAACACGTAAAAGAGCAATACGACTCAAAGCACCCGATTATTTTATCAGGAAGCCACCCAATAGCACGAAAATTAGTACGAGAAACCCATGAGAATAATTTACATGCCGGTCCGATATTATTGATGTTCATCATCAAATAACAATATACCATAATCCGCGGCAAAAATTTGGTGCGAAGTGTAATACATAACTGCATCAAATGTTTCCGACACAAGAAAATAACCCAGGAGCAGCTCATGAGGCAATTACCACCACCACGAGTTAACCTAATCCGTACATTTTTGCAGACGAGCGTAGACTACGCTGGTCCATATGTGCTCAAGAATAGTCGACAACGAAAAGTAACCACCTATAAGGCATACCTCGTCATATTCACATGTAACCTAAAAATAAAATTAATTTTTATCAATATTGTTTGTTTAAACTTATAAAGTAAATAAAAATACCTACCCAAAAGCTTACCACCATTCGAACTTTATATTTAATTCACCTGGGATTACCATCAGGTACAATAGTACCGTTTAACGAGGAAGTTATAATCGCAAGCTTTTTCCTCCTCGTAAAAAAATAAATAAGAGTTTTGTTTGGATTGATATTGAGTCATATTGAGTGCATTTTGCATGAGATCAGATTAGGATAGTCGTATCATTCGCTTAGTCCTAGACATTAAATCCAAGGCTATTTAGAAGAACCAGTAGTCTTTCAAAGATCAATCACCATAAAGGGAGAGATACTACCCCTTTTATTTGTTATCGCTCTTTTGTTATCCTCGTGAATAGACCGATAAGAGGCATCACAGTATAATCACCAGTGTGATAAGGAAACTGGTCCCGATGCTGCGGAATTTTACAAAAGTCTCATTTCTTATTGAATAATTCAGGACTTTTCCATCGTCTTCAATAGAAACGATGTGAGACTAATTGGCCGATGCGCCTTGGGCTGGATATCCAGACGGCCACATTTACTTTCCTCTAGAGTTTCGGAATATTATTAAATGCATAATCTCCCTCTGCTTCTCAATACCGTTTTACAGTAAAGCGGGAAAGATGCCATTTGAGCCGCAGAGGCCAATTGATTGATTCTTTCACAGAAATTTCTCCAGGTAGCCTTGCCTCTAAATCTTCTTAGTTCGAGATTATATTCCGTCCAGACCATCTTATAATCGCCCCATTCACCGGTGTGTTTAGCCTTAGTGAACTCTATTCACATAACCGAGCAGCTGTTCTCGTAATCCAAGTGCATAGAATTTTTTAGCTCTGCAGACTCTATGTTCTCCAAACTCTATATAGAGTCCCAGTCGGTCAGTTCTAGAATTTTAATCTCCTGCCGCTGCATAGTTTTGGCTGCCAAATCGAATCGAAAGGAGGCCTCTTCAGACAGATGCCAGTTTTTAATTAAAGTTTTTAATTGCCTAATCGCATTAATTAAAGTCTAGGTTTCTTTCGCCTATTGATAATGCCTACATTATTTGTAATCAAAACCTCAAATAGGTACTGATCCCTATTATTGATGTTTGTGCTGTCCCACACCGTGTGGTGCGCGTTCGCATAGCATACTATCAGGTCGGCCAGCCCACTAGGGTAACCCTAAAGTGAACTCGCTAGAGCTTTTCGACTGTAGAGTGGTCCTTGGGGACGGTGTAGAAGGCGGGAAGCCTTTCGCCTATCTCCTGACCACTCTTCAGTTTATCACCTGCATGCCCCTTTTTGGCTCCTGATAAAACCAAGAAGCCGATCCGGTGGAAATTCAGCACTGTTAGGGAATGTGCCAAACAAAGTCTTGGCTCGAGACAAGTTTCTCGCTTCAGCCACGAACAGCTGTGCATCTTCCCATGGCTTGATAGTGCCTATGGCCTCCCTGAGCCAATGTTTAGTGATCCGATCAGCTCAGGTCACTATCAGCCATCCAAGCCGAAGCTGACTGCTAAGGAACTTTGGTTTAAGCTCCTGATACTCCAGCTCCAGCACCTTCTCTAAAATGCCCCGCACGACAGCGTATAGCTGCTCTCCCTCAGGAAAACCAGAGGGTAAGATACCAATGATCTCTGACCCTGCAGCCTGACTGAAAGTTACTCCAGACCGGAATACAAAACCCGAGACCGTCTAGACAGATTCCTCCCCCTCTAGTTTTTTCAGTATGGGCGTAGTACCGTTATTCTACCGGACTCTCTTAAACGGTGGGGCCTCCGGAGGGCATCAGTCTCAGAGACAGGCTTAGGCTTTGTTTCGCTTCCGGGCGTTTTGCTCTCACCAAGAAGCCTCTTGTACCGCTTCTTCGCGGCTGTACTCATTTTCACGCAATGAGCCGCGACAGGTTTGTCAATAGTATTGACATTACCCTTCCGGTGCTCCCCGACGTCCTTACTTCTCCTTCCTTTCACAGATGGGATCCGCCACTTGTAGGGGCGGAAGCCTCATCTCCTGACGTCCCAGCGTGCCCATAACGGAGTTGAGAACTAGGTTCTCAAACACCATACGGAGCTCCTCATCCGATTGCCACCTACCGCGAGTTCTGCAGTGGAAAGAGACCCGAGGTCCTCTGAATCCAAGTTCCTGGCAAAGAAAGGTAGCCTGTTGGACACCCAGCCTTACCACAGGAAGACTAAATAAAACTGTAGGGCACCTGGTATCGAAAGTCAACATACTTATTACTGATTAACCCATCAGCCATTCTTCCATCGGCATGTGCTATTCCACTTTAGATTAGGGTATTTTGTGAAGGATTTTTCTTCATTTCAGTTACCAGTGGTCTCCACGATGAGGCAGAACGTACACTTGCTAATTGTGACCAGGTTAGCCCTTACAAAATCGTACTCGTCATGCGAAACATGACCAGAACAGCTCACGTGATGCGCACCTTACTGAAAGGTTACCGAGCTGGTAGATTTCTCTACTCAACTTTGGCCCGAATCCAGGATCAAATAGTTCAATGATAAGCGAGACTTGTGTTCAAATAATAAATCTGCCACGCATTAATGAGCGACATCCAGTCATGGGAATAGCTTCAAAAAGTACAACAGGACGGTTAAAAATGATGGAAATTTCATCTAATTTCCAACCCGAATTAGACTTAGAAATGAATCTTTATATCAGAAATGAAAATGGCACCAGCTTTTGGTCGTTTATTTAATTATGGCCCACTATAAGGTAAAATGGTTTATCAAGTTGGAAGATAAGTTGAATTATTTGTATTAATCTCATTTATCTAATATACATTTTTTTTAACTGATGAAAAGCTTAATTAAGTTTAAGGTTTTGATAAAACAACATATAGTTTTATCAAAACCTTAAGTTTAATTAAGCTTTCAATCAGTTAAAAAAAATTTAATTAGATAAATGAGATTAATACAAATAATTCAACTTATCTTCCAACTTGATAAACCATTTTACCTTATAGTTAAAAATGTAAGTAAAGCACACCTAATTAAGACTGGAATGGACTATTACAAACATAAATTATTTTTACATTTTTGCCTACGAAACCTATAGAATTATGTGATTGGAAATTGTAACGTTCTGGGTCAATTTTAATGATAATATTGTTTATTGAATTAAAATTATCGGCAGACAATTTAACCCAGCATCATCCTTTTACATTAAAACTAAGAAAATTTGCTTTATCGGATGGATGGGAGTAAAACCACTTTACGAACACGATTAAATCATTCAGACGACGGAATGCAATATTAATAAATTTCCGAAAACTTTTGTTTCGCCATGCATCCATATAAACCCAAAACCATTGTGAATATAAAGTTAACGATATGGGAGTAGAAATAAAAAATAAAAATAAAAATTTGTTGTTGTCATGTGCGGCAACAAATTTATTTTATTTTTAATAAACCGAACCAACAGACGACGGCTTATTGTGCCTGCCATACAATTTTTTGTATGCCATATCTCTCTGTGTGCATCATTCGTATATGTCTATGTTTACATTTTTATTGTCTTGTTAATGTTACTTGTGTGTGTGTGTTTTTATGTACAACAAACATAATTTTGTTATGTTGGATTATTTCCAAGAAATTTGTAGTCCTTGGTTATGTACATCCTGTTGCTTAGAATCCTTTTGTTTTGTCTATCTTTTAGGTAAGAGTCGGGTAATATAAACTTTTTCATCTTTTTTTATTGGCAATTTAAATAAATTTTGATAAAGTACAAAAGTGGTCAATGTACCTCATATTCATGTATAGAACGAACGCTTTTTGTCTGTTGAGAGCACAAACAAAAAAAACCACATTTTAATATTTAATAAGAAAAGCTTCTTGGAACGAGCAACAAAACAAAACAAAAAAAAAAAAAAAGCTGAAAACAATCGAATTCGAAAATTTTTTGTTATATATTTGTTTTGATTTATGTAAATTCCTTTTATGTTTCCGTTATGTTTTTATATATGCGTATACAGCAGATAAATCCTTTAAATTTTCGTTTACCTTCATCAAGCACACACACACGTATAAACATACTTACAGTATAAGATTGTTTTGGCATACGGTGTAAGTTTTATTTAAATTTTTTTTTTGTGCTTACCAAAGCTTTCAACTTTCGGTTTTCATCATTTTTTTTCCATCATATATTTATGTTTTATTTTTAGAGAAGAAAGAAAAACGTAACATAAATTTTATTTTGTATATGCTGTATGAATTGGATTTACTGATGTAATCGAAAATATCTGTATGTTAGATACAATCTAACCGTAACCAGTATACTTATACATGTAGAGTGAAAATAGGTGAATTATGATCAAAATAGGGTGAAAAATTATGAAAAATCATAAATATAAAAAATTTAGTGTTATATTATTGGGAGGAGCATAGAAGAGGTGATAAAATGACATATTTAAAATTCAAAAAGCATGATTAGATTAGTAGTAATGTTATACAGCGTTTTTGTCTGCAGATGTGAGCATCTTAACGATTTTTTTTTTGCAACTGAGTATTGCTATTTTAATGACAATACTAAACATTAATATTTATTTGATATTTGTGAGCAAAGCAGAGATACTCACCACATTGGGGTCTTACAATGCTTTCTGCTGAAAACATAGAGATGTTTCACAGCACCCTTACAACCCATGCATCGAACGTTTTCGTCCCTAGCAAGCTATTGCCCAAAAACAACGTCTGAAAGTAAAATCTTAATGGTATCTTAAACTTACATAAATTCCAGGTCTAGCTTACGACTAGGCCTAAAATTTGGTTTAGACTTAACGTATGAAGAAACCTCATTTTTATGTAAAACCAAAAGGGGTACAATGTGATATTGTACTCCAAATAAAATATTTATAAATTTATAAATATTTATATGATAAAATATAAAGCGCTGGAACCTAGAGAGGTGATAAGGACTTCGATCGCAAAAATTAACTTAAGTCACCAAATCAATCCCTAACTGTACTTCTTAACTAAAACTTCAGCTCAACCTCCAAGTCGATACTGAACTAAACTTCCAACTAAATCACAATGTAATCACCAAATCAACTATCAACCCAACCCGCAACAGAACCACAAATTCAACCTGAAGTCAACTTACAAATCAACCGTTAACTTAAACCAAATCAATGTGTAGCTCAATCCACGAATATACCATCAAATATTACCCCAACCGAACCACTGCCTCAACCCCAGCGCAAGCTAATTCAATCACAACTCAACTTCAACTCAACTTAGCTACTCAACTACACACTCAATGGCCAATTCAATCCCGAAATCATTCGAAAGCTATATGCGTGTGTAACCTCAACTCAAATCCACTAAATCTAATCTCCTGCATTAACCCAAAGCTCGATCCTTAATTAATCCCCAAACAAACCCTTCACTTAAATTCAACTCAACTTCAACTCAAACCGTTTTCAACCCTTAATCAACTTTTAACTGAAACCACCAATTCAACTCATAAACCATTAATAAACATGGTTCGAAAACTATATATGTACATTAACTCAACTTATTTAACTCAACAAGAAACCCTTCCAAATCGACCACAAATTCAACCTTGAACTCAATCCCTAACTTAACGCTTTACTATACTCCCACATTACCAAGGTCCTACTTGAACTGAACTCAAGCTAACTTCCAACTCAACAACCAATAATCCTTAAATAAATTAAAATTAAAATTAAAATTAAAATTAAAATTAAAATTAAAATTAAAATTAAAATTAAAATTAAAATTAAAATTAAAATTAAAATTAAAATTAAAATTAAAATTAAAATTAAAATTAAAATTAAAATTAAATTAAAATTAAAATTAAAATTAAAATTAAAATTAAAATTAAAATTAAAATTAAAATTAAAATTAAAATTAAAATTAAAATTAAAATTAAAATTAAAATTAAAATTAAAATTAAAATTAAAATTAAAATTAAAATTAAAATTAAAATTAAAATTAAAATTAAAATTAAAATTAAAATTAAAATTAAAATTAAAATTAAAATTAAAATTAAAATTAAAATTATTAAAATTAAAATTAAAATTAAAATTAAAATTAAAATTAAAATTAAAATTAAAATTAAAATTAAAATTAAAATTAAAATTAAAATTAAAATTAAAATTAAAATTAAAATTAAAATTAAAATTAAAATTAAAATTAAAATTAAAATTAAAATTAAAATTAAAATTAAAATTAAAATTAAAATTAAAATTAAAATTAAAATTAAAATTAAAATTAAAATTAAAATTAAAATTAAAATTAAAATTAAAATTAAAATTAAAATTAAAATTAAAATTAAAATTAAAATTAAAATTAAAATTAAAATTAAAATTAAAATTAAAATTAAAATTAAAATTAAAATTAAAATTAAAATTAAAATTAAAATTAAAATTAAAATTAAAATTAAAATTAAAATTAAAATTAAAATTAAAATTAAAATTAAAATTAAAATTAAAATTAAAATTAAAATTAAAATTAAAATTAAAATTAAAATTAAAATTAAAATTAAAATTAAAATTAAAATTAAAATTAAAATTAAAATTAAAATTAAAATTAAAATTAAAATTAAAATTAAAATTAAAATTAAAATTAAAATTAAAATTAAAATTAAAATTAAAATTAAAATTAAAATTAAAATTAAAATTAAAATTAAAATTAAAATTAAAATTAAAATTAAAATTAAAATTAAAATTAAAATTAAAATTAAAATTAAAATTAAAATTAAAATTAAAATTAAAATTAAAATTAAAATTAAAATTAAAATTAAAATTAAAATTAAAATTAAAATTAAAATTAAAATTAAAATTAAAATTAAAATTAAAATTAAAATTAAAATTAAAATTAAAATTAAAATTAAAATTAAAATTAAAATTAAAATTAAAATTAAAATTAAAATTAAAATTAAAATTAAAATTAAAATTAAAATTAAAATTAAAATTAAAATTAAAATTAAAATTAAAATTAAAATTAAAATTAAAATTAAAATTAAAATTAAAATTAAAATTAAAATTAAAATTAAAATTAAAATTAAAATTAAAATTAAAATTAAAATTAAAATTAAAATTAAAATTAAAATTAAAATTAAAATTAAAATTAAAATTAAAATTAAAATTAAAATTAAAATTAAAATTAAAATTAAAATTAAAATTAAAATTAAAATTAAAATTAAAATTAAAATTAAAATTAAAATTAAAATTAAAATTAAAATTAAAATTAAAATTAAAATTAAAATTAAAATTAAAATTAAAATTAAAATTAAAATTAAAATTAAAATTAAAATTAAAATTAAAATTAAAATTAAAATTAAAATTAAAATTAAAATTAAAATTAAAATTAAAATTAAAATTAAAATTAAAATTAAAATTAAAATTAAAATTAAAATTAAAATTAAAATTAAAATTAAAATTAAAATTAAAATTAAAATTAAAATTAAAATTAAAATTAAAATTAAAATTAAAATTAAAATTAAAATTAAAATTAAAATTAAAATTAAAATTAAAATTAAAATTAAAATTAAAATTAAAATTAAAATTAAAATTAAAATTAAAATTAAAATTAAAATTAAAATTAAAATTAAAATTAAAATTAAAATTAAAATTAAAATTAAAATTAAAATTAAAATTAAAATTAAAATTAAAATTAAAATTAAAATTAAAATTAAAATTAAAATTAAAATTAAAATTAAAATTAAAATTAAAATTAAAATTAAAATTAAAATTAAAATTAAAATTAAAATTAAAATTAAAATTAAAATTAAAATTAAAATTAAAATTAAAATTAAAATTAAAATTAAAATTAAAATTAAAATTAAAATTAAAATTAAAATTAAAATTAAAATTAAAATTAAAATTAAAATTAAAATTAAAATTAAAATTAAAATTAAAATTAAAATTAAAATTAAAATTAAAATTAAAATTAAAATTAAAATTAAAATTAAAATTAAAATTAAAATTAAAATTAAAATTAAAATTAAAATTAAAATTAAAATTAAAATTAAAATTAAAATTAAAATTAAAATTAAAATTAAAATTAAAATTAAAATTAAAATTAAAATTAAAATTAAAATTAAAATTAAAATTAAAATTAAAATTAAAATTAAAATTAAAATTAAAATTAAAATTAAAATTAAAATTAAAATTAAAATTAAAATTAAAATTAAAATTAAAATTAAAATTAAAATTAAAATTAAAATTAAAATTAAAATTAAAATTAAAATTAAAATTAAAATTAAAATTAAAATTATTAAAATTAAAATTAAAATTAAAATTAAAATTAAAATTAAAATTAAAATTATTAAAATTAAAATTAAAATTAAAATTAAAATTAAAATTAAAATTAAAATTAAAATTAAAATTAAAATTAAAATTAAAATTAAAATTAAAATTAAAATTAAAATTAAAATTAAAATTAAAATTAAAATTAAAATTAAAATTAAATTAAAATTAAAATTAAAATTAAAATTAAAATTAAAATTAAAATTAAAATTAAAATTAAAATTAAAATTAAAATTAAAATTAAAATTAAAATTAAAATTAAAATTAAAATTAAAATTAAAATTAAAATTAAAATTAAAATTAAAATTAAAATTAAAATTAAAATTAAAATTAAAATTAAAATTAAAATTAAAATTAAAATTAAAATTAAAATTAAAATTAAAATTAAAATTAAAATTAAAATTAAAATTAAAATTAAAATTAAAATTAAAATTAAAATTAAAATTAAAATTAAAATTAAAATTAAAATTAAAATTAAAATTAAAATTAAAATTAAAATTAAAATTAAAATTAAAATTAAAATTAAAATTAAAATTAAAATTAAAATTAAAATTAAAAAAAATTAAAATTAAAATTAAAATTAAAATTAAAATTAAAATTAAAATTAAAATTAAAATTAAAATTAAAATTAAAATTAAAATTAAAATTAAAATTAAAATTAAAATTAAAATTAAAATTAAAATTAAAATTAAAATTAAAATTAAAATTAAAATTAAAATTAAAATTAAAATTAAAATTAAAATTAAAATTAAAATTAAAATTAAAATTAAAATTAAAATTAAATTAAAATTAAAATTAAAATTAAAATTAAAATTAAAATTAAAATTAAAATTAAAATTAAAATTAAAATTAAAATTAAAATTAAATTAAAATTAAAATTAAAATTAAAATTAAAATTAAAATTAAAATTAAAATTAAAATTAAAATTAAAATTAAAATTAAAATTAAATTAAAATTAAAATTAAAATTAAAATTAAAATTAAAATTAAAATTAAAATTAAAATTAAAATTAAAATTAAAATTAAAATTAAAATTAAAATTAAAATTAAAATTAAAATTAAAATTAAAATTAAAATTAAAATTAAAATTAAAATTAAAATTAAAATTAAAATTAAAATTAAAATTAAAATTAAAATTAAAATTAAAATTAAAATTAAAATTAAAATTAAAATTAAAATAATTAAAAATAAATTAAAAATAATTCATAATTCAAATTCAAATTCAAATTTTAAAATTAAAATTAAAATTAAAATTAAAATTCAAATTCAAATTCAAATTCAAATTCAAATTCAAATTCAAATTCAAATTCAAATTCAAATTCAAATTCAAATTCAAATTCAAATTCAAATTCAAATTCAAATTCAAATTCAAATTCAAATTCAAATTCAAATTAAAATTAAAATTAAAATTAAAATTCAAATTCAAATTCAAATTCATTCAAATTGTCCAGGCAGATGTGAAATTACCTGAAGTAAGCATCCTGCATTTCTCCATATAAAAAATGGAGTTGCAGCCATTTTATGACCTGTTTTCCACCACCATTTACGATTTGATGATGTTAAGCCCAGCTCAGAAATTACAGTACCTGATGGGCCCAATAAAGGGTAAAGCAACTGCCTTGGGGATATTTATCTGTGTATTCTGTAGCAATAACGGTGATTCAGTGTTTGTGTGTTTACAATTCAACAATATAGACGATACTAACAGGAAAGGTTGGATAAAAAATGTTCAAAGGTGCTTCAATTGTTTTAGCAGTAGAAATGTTCTAGCTAAGTGCCAATCAAGATGGCGATTTCAAATTTGTGCAAGTAAACAAGCAGCATTCGATCAACATTCAAAGCAAGACACACAACATCCAGCCTATATGTGGTGATCGAGACCTTTCTGTCGAGCCATGCTCAATTCAGTTTTCCAAGCCAGCTTCATAGGCGAATCATGTGTGCAAAGTTGAGGTAAACCGAGAGAGGACGATTAGAGGGCGAGTATCACTTTTTACACAACCACAACTTCTTTCCAAATTCGTAGTAAACATCGAGTACATAAAGTTTTTGTGTGTAGGTTGGAATCCGCGAAACGACGTTGATATTTGAATCTAACTATCTTGTCTGAAGCCAGTAGATTATTTGATCCACTTGTCTGGCTAGCACCTGTTATTGTTGAAATTAAAATGTTCATACAGACTCTTTAGATTTTAAACTATAATTGGATGATCCGTTACCAGAGGATTACAAGCAGCAGTGGGAAAAAATTCGTTGAAATCTTCAGGATGTTGAGAATATTTCAATTAAGAGATTCTTACCATTTTATAGCACATCCAAGATTGAAGTTCAAGGATTACGTAATGCTAGCGAAAGTGCGTATGCAGCAGTGACATATTGTAAAATAACCATACCTGAACAAAAAGCACACGTAAAATTAGTGACAGCACAAAGTAAAGTTGCACCAATCATGCTGTAGATTATCAGAAATGGGAAATATGGTGAACATGAAAATAAAACGGGAGTCACAGATAAGTCGTGGCGTCCTCTAAAAGCCGCAAAAGTAATCAACGCTTTTCAAACGATTTGCGAATATGAACAGGGAAAATAATTCAACGACGAAATCTCTGCCCTTAAACGAAACGGATGTTTAAACAAATTGAGTCGTTTAATCGCATTAAATCAATTTACCGAACAGTATAATTTGCTTTGAGTTGGGGGAAGATTGGAAAATAGCCCGACACCATATAACACAAAACATCCAGTTATATATTTATCTCCAAAATCAGAACTAACTAGACCTCTACCTATTCATCTACCGAAAGCAAGAGGACAATGGACATATAAGGCGTACATTTGAATATTCGCATGTATTAGTACAAAAGCCGGGTATTTGGAATTTGTGGGAGATCCTAGCAGTAAATGTTTCATCGGCATTCTATAGCAATTCGTGGCACGAAGAGGGGTGTCGGTCGAAAAACATTTCGATAATGGCCCCAATTTTGTAAAATCCGGGAACAAATAGAGCAAATAATAAAACACTACAAGTGCACAACATTTCGGAGGGATTTGGGAAGCGGCAGTGAAGTCAGCGAAGTTTCACTTAAGGAGGAAAGTCATTCTACAGCCATTCTTCCGAATTGAATTGGTTTTTTTCAAACAAAAACACCGCATTTACATACTTGTACACCTGGTAAGACCAAGCGTTCATTGTAAACCGCGCACAAATTCCATCGCCAAAACTTCGAGATCGTATAGGCGTCGACTTTGATTATCCTATTCGGTTGACATTTCGGTAAAGCGCATCATGAAACTTAACCTGAATATATGGTTCCTTTGGAAGTAGTATATAATGAAACCTGTGGAAGTCACCAATATGAAGAAAAATGAAATACTAACCGTTATGGCTTTAAAATGGATGTTGACAAATATTGTAAATTATTTAATTAAACGTCGAATTTTAGGTTAGTCCACCCCCAAACGATGATCATTTGGATGTTGGAAGCTTGTTGCGTTTGTTTAATTTCAATTAAGACGAATACTACGAGTATTTTAATATTTTCGACCCCCAAACGATGATCATTTGGATGTTGGAAGCTTGTTGCGTTTGTTTAATTTCAATTAAGACGAATACTACGAGTATTTTAATATTTTCGAATTCCATTTAAAACTGTAAAAAATTAATGCAAAATCAACTAAATATCGTGTAGGTACTATTGTATATAATCTGATGTATGTAAAGCAAAGTAAATAAGAAAATTGTCAATCGAATTAAGTTCTTTATAAAAATTTTCCGATAAAATCAAAGTCGATTATATTATATAACATGGTATTAAGACACGTACAGTCAACAACAATAGGCCGTGAGGTAAATATTTATTATATAAAAGTCCAAAGATGTTGATATGAGAAGGTGGTTTTGACAAATGACTGTTTTGTGACACACGAAAGATTTCTAAATTTAGTAGCTTGAAACAATTAAAATCATCGATCATTTTGTTGTTGACGTGTATGTGTGTGACGTGACAAACATTAATTTGACCGTATAGTCCATTATTGATTTGAAAATTTAATTAAATTTGTTTATCGCGTAACCTCAATCATTAAAAAAAACACCCCAAACTCCAAAATCAGCAAGCACATAAATACTCGGTAGATGTGATGCATATGTGACGGTTGCAAACAAAGTTAGGCAAAAATCTCACACATTTACTTATATAAATTCAAAACAATTAAGCAAATTTTCTATCCTTTAAAATTTATTCTCCAATAAAAACGAAAATAAAAACACTTTGTCTTGTTTTTCTTTTCGATTTTAATTTTTTTTTGGTTCAGTTTGCTTTCGGGCCAATCTAAACATAAACAACAGAACATTTTTACCAACTTAAACACATAACACAAACATACAAACAAAAAACAACTAAATTTTCCCCATTTTGAATTGGTCAAATGAAAAGCCAACATTTTTAAACAATCTAGCAAAGAAAAGTGGCAACAATAGAAAACAAAAATTTCTTGACCATTTTCAACTTCATTATCACATATTTTAACGTTTGTGAATTTGTTGTTGTCAAAAGGTATGTAATACTTATACTCGGTGGAAAATCATGGAAAATCCCAAACAAGAAACAATTTAATGTTTTCATATTATTGTATTATGTATGGGGGGAAACAAAAAAATTATCCCGAAGCAAAAATGGAAAATGCAAAGTAGAAAACAAAAAAGGTTAACTTGAACAGTTAAGTAAATTAGGACATTTATTTACAAAAATAAATAAAACCAGCTAGCTGAACACAGTAATAAAGTTAATAAAAAACATTTTAAGTACAGCAATAATTTTTAAGTACGGGCCATGCTTTTTCCTTTTTTTTTATTTTTTGTTTCCGTTTATTTTATTTAAATTCAAAGGGAAATTAATTTGAAAGAAACAAATATAACGCGTGGCCACTTACAGACACAAAACGAAAGGTGTATATCCCTTCTTTTTCAAGGACTAGAACTACTCATAAAAGGGGCAGTTTATTTTACTTTTTTTGTATGCTCGGTTTATTCGTAATGTAATCCAGACTAATAAAGATGTGCGGGTGACAGGTTCTATACCCTCGTATTGGATAAAATTTGATCTCCAACGTCTTGAGTAGCTTTACAAAAAAAAAGAAAAAAATTAATTAAAGATTAATTTGATTTTCATCTAGACGATTTGAGAAAAACCGAAAATGTAAAAGACAAAAAAATTTTGTTATTTTTAAATTATTTTTTTGTTTTTTGTTGTAGATTTACCACTTGACCTAAATTAACACCTTTTGCATGACATTTAATTGGGGATAATTTAATTTTACTTTACTCACTTCTCTTCGTATTTCCATATAACCATTCAACTCTTTAGATTATTGAGGAAACTTTGGGAAAATTATAAATTAATTATTTTTTACAACTGAACTGGAAATTATATTAAGTAGTTTGCATCAGGTAAAAAAAAAATGTTAAATGAAAATATTCATATTCAAGAGATATACTCATTGGAATTGTCATGATAGTTTGTTGATGTCATATTTTGTAATAACTTATAGGTTGTTCTCTTTATCATAGGGTTTAGAGAAGAATTATAAAAAACGGACCATTGATGGTGACGGTGATTTGATTTTTTTATCATCCCTAAAGTCACGAAGTAAACTACGGGATAGCATTTTGCCAAACATTCTTGGAAATAAGAATACACTTACTTGTGGAAAATAGGATTTTTACGGATTTTGAGCTTAGTGATAAAAAGCGATCTGTTACGGTTTTTACTAATGTGGACTGTATAGAGAAACAACTTAAATTTTGTTTTTGTTGTACATTTTACGTAAAACACAACCATGTGTGACAGCACTACAAACCCAACTAACTAAATTTTCATTATTAACGAGAATTGCCACATGAACAAAATTATTTACTAGTGACATCTATCTGTGCATATAAAACTTAAAAATTTACATTTAATTCTTAACATCCTCAGCGCCTTGGAATGTCACAAGCATTCCAATTATAATAATTCAAAATAAAAACAGTATTACAATGATTCTAGTAACAAATAAATTGAGTAATTAAACGTTAAACAAAACACAAACTATCATTTATGTAATAAATTCATTGTTGATTATCTTCCTTGTCTAACGGCAACAAGGCCAGTTTTGAAATGCTCCTTTTTAATTCTTCGAATCTTGTCCGAATTGAAGCACACCTCACGAGCCCATCAGATCCAACGCTAACATCTGTTACTCTTCCGATCATCTAGTGTGTACTTGGTAAGTTATCATCCAATACAAGCACCATATCATCAACCCGCAAATTCTGTCTTGGCAACTTGTTTTTGTTTCTTTGCTGTAAACCCAATATGTATTCCTGGTTAAATCTTTTCCAAAAATGTTGTACACATTGTGACATCAGTTTCCACTGCGTTAATCGATTACTTGACACTGTCGTCACATCAGGTTCCACCACTGAATTTATAGCTGTTCCGATCAAGAAATGACCTGGAGTCAATGGTTCCAAATCGTCAGGATCAGGTGAACCAGGTGACAGAGGTCTGGAGTTCATTATACCCTCTATCTCAACCACCATCGTATATCTTATGGAAAAAGGTCCACAAAAGTCCACACCAGTATGATAAAATGGCCTGCATGATTTAATTCGATGTTGAGGTAACTCGCCCAACAATTGCCTCATTGACACTGGTTTAACTCGATAGCATGGTATACACCTACGGATCACTTGCTTTGTGAAACTCGTACCATTAATAACGCAGTAACGATTGCGCATAGTTGCAACTATTTGTTGTACACCACAGTGACCGTTTTCCAAATGTACATGTCTTACAATCAGAGTTGTAAAATGGATGGTGTGGTAAAATATATTGATGCTTCTTGTCAAACGAGAATGATGATTTACTTAGACGACCATCAACACGGATTAATAAATCCTCGTCTAAAAATGGGTTTAAACCCAATAGTTTGCTTTTAAGATCAACTAAATCATAACATTCAATATGGCGAATCTCTTTATATAATTCCTCATGCTATACTACTCTGATCAATCACTTTAAAGTATGGTTTATTTCATCGGCAGTAATTGAACCACCAATACGGTTCTCACTGGATGTGTCAACATACACATTTTTATTTAAAACCTGTCTTGCCAAAGGATAATGTTCACCTTCATCGTTCGCCAATTGTTGTAGTACCTTTGTTGCTAAATCTGTTGGATTTTCGCGCCACAAGATTTTTTGATATTTAGTGTGCTGATTACAGACATTCATCTGCCTATACATTTTTTGTATATCAGTTGTGATGGCATAAACAAATGACCTGAATCGCAACATAACCATACAAAGATCAGGCTGCACCACTGGTCCTGCACATAACACGTCATTCAACGATATCCCCGATGAAGTTTTTGCCGAAGCGTCAAACACGACACGAAGTTTGGTGCTTGACGAATCAGGTTTGAACACCGCGTGATGTGGCATGAAATATTCCTCATTTGACCTTGTTTCAGCTCTTCTTGTTGACACCTTCATGGGCCCCATTTCACGATAATCCGTCATAAAATTTATGTATTGAGATTTCAAAACGGGATTTTTGCTCAACTTGGTTTCTAGATATTGAAACCTCCGCATTGCTGTATGTAATGAATCCCCTAATTCAGTTACCTTGTCCTTGTCCGTCTAATTGCGTTGCCGAAATTGTTGCTGTACGTATACAATTCCATTCATATTCGCTGATCATCTGTGTTACATATATACCCTGCCATTCGAGTATGCCAGTTTATCAAAGGTTTGTGGACACTGTCAAATCAAATATTGCTCCACTTCTTCAGCCGGAGGATCGTCTATTTATTTTTGGAGATTTTAACATTCCGGATATTGTGTGGGAGTATGTTGATCACAATTTGACTCCTATTAACATGAACGATGAAATGGATAACTTCATCTCGGAAATATTTTCGTTGGGGTTAAAGCAATGTAACAGTGTTACGAATAATAGTGGTAATGTGTTGGATCTGGCTTTTGTACCATTTGATCATGAGGTGACCGTATCGGCGTGTGAGGATTTGGCTGGATCGTCTAGTATTTTCCACTCTCCACTGAATATTTCAGTTATGTTTGAATGTTGCGAGTTAGTCGAAGAAAATGTTAATTCATGGACTTACAACTTTATAAAGGGCGATTACAATTCTTTAAATGCATTTCTGGATACGTATGATTGGTCGTTTTTTTATGCTTGTATTATTATTGATGACATGTTAATCGAATTTTATAGAATTATTAATCTAGGTATTGAGAAATTTACCCCTAGACTGAAAGCTTTTAGCGTTAAGAAGGAACCGTGGTATAATAATGAGTTGATAAATCTAAAAAATAGAAAGGACAAGGCTCTCAAGAAATATAAATTGCATCCTAATGTTGTTAATTACAACTCGTTTGATGTATTACGTAAGAAGTATATATGTCTAAACCGATTTCTTTACAGCTGTTATATTCTGGAAATTGAATCATTAATTAAATCGAAGCCAAATAATTTTTGACATTTTGTTAACTACAAAAGTAAGTCTAATGGTTACCCTTCTACGATGTATTTGAACGACCGTTCCAGTGATAACATACAGGATACTTGTAATTTATTTGCTGATTTCTTTCAGAGTGTATATAGTTCGAAATCAAATCTTGGTAATTTCAGTAATGTTGCAAGTAATTCTAAGTTTTCAATGTTTCGTCTGGAAGTGGATACTATTTTATCCGAATTGTCTAATATTGATATTAACCAAAGTGCCGGTTTCGATTCTATTCCACCCATTTTTCTAAAATTAACCGGTAATGTAATTTCTTCCCATATCTCCGTACTATTTAATAAAAATCTCGCTGAGGGTTGCTTTCCTATTGCATGGAAACGCTCACTTATTAAGCCGATTTTCAAATCCGGATCTCGAAGCGATGTCGAGAACTATAGAGGTATTTGTATTCTATCAGTTTTACCAAAGCTTTTTGAGAAACTAGTTAAAGATCAATTATTCTTTCATGTTAAGACTCTCATTTCTTCCAAACAGCATGGATTTTTCCCTGGTAGGTCAACTATTACTAATTTGGTTTTGTTTACTAATTGTATTTCAAGGGCTCTATTAAATGGTAATATTGTGCAGGTCGTTTACACTGATTTTTGTAAGGCTTTTGACAAGATCGATCATGACTTGCTGTTGCGGAAACTTATTTCATTGAATTGTAACTACTTGCCATTTGATTGGATTAGATCTTATCTAAAATCCAGAACACAATTTGTGAAAATTGGCAGCTTCACTTCAAGAGTTATTGATGTTTCTTCAGGAGTCCCTCAAGGCAGCCATTTGGGTCCCATGCTCTTCATTCTTTTCGTAAACGATGTGGTCAACTGTCTAAGTCATTCCGACATTCTCATTTATGCGGACAATATAAAAATCTTCAAAACTATTTCTTGCGCCAATGATGCAATTGACTTTCAATCTGACCTGACAAACTTCAAGGCTTGGTGTACATCGCATAATTTGATTCTAAACATCTCCAAATGCAAAACAATGTGTTTCACCCGCGTAGTCTTACCCACTAGTTACGATTACTTCTTTGATGGTTGTAGTATTGAAACTGTTGATACTTGTAAAGATTTAGGTATAACCTTTACTTCGAATTTATCGTTCCATAAACATGTTGAAGGTTGCATTTCTAAAGCGAATTCTATGCTTGGATTTGTTAAAAGGTTTGCTAATGATTTTCATGATCCTTACGTGATTAAAACTTTATATGTCTCTTTTGTTCGTTCATTGTTGGAATATGGTGTTGTAATATGGAATCCGTTTTATATTAACTATTCAGATCGCATAGAGAGGGTTCAGAAGCGATTTTTAATGTACGCACTACGAAGGTTGCCTGGAGATGCGAATGTACCTGCTTTCATACTCCCAGCGTATCGTGGTAGATGTAAATTAATAAATATGGAGCCGCTATTTATTCGTAGAATTGAAATTAGCGCAATGTTTGTTCGAGATTTATTGGTGTCTAAAATCGATTGTTCGGAAATTTTGAGTTTGCTTGATATTTATACTCCATTACGTGTGCTGCGCGATAAAGATTTCCAAATTAAGTTGCCGTTTTGTAGGCAAAACTACGGTAAATGTGAGCCGGTTTATCATTCTTCTGCTTCCTTTAATAAAGTACGGCCGGCTTTTGACTTTAATCTGTCTAGAAATGCATTTAAGGAATTGATGTCGAAGCTTCTTTTGAATTATTGGTAATCTTTACATTATATAATTTTATTAAATTTCTTATTGATGTAACCAGTTATGTATAAGTTGGTAATAAATAAATAAATAAATAAATAATAGGCAACTCAATGTAGTAGCGACCATTACTATCTCGTTAGTGAGATTTTCGAAAATGTTGCTCACAGTATTTTTCAACACTTGATAATCGTGAAATTGATTCAAATGAATCAGCTTGCCAAAAACATTGCACCAGTTGATTTAAATTTTCGTCTTCTGAATATTCGTTATTATTGGTTAAGAAAAAGGAAGCACTTTCTTTCATACCAATCCTTCCACCAATTACCCATCCAAACATCGTATTTCTTACTTCAGGCATAGTAGCCTCTACACGTAATTTTTCATTGAGCATTATTCGGTGAAATATTTCTGCTCCAAGTAGTAATCCTACCGAATCGGGTACATATTCAGGATTCGCCAATTTTCTTTTGTCCAAAAATGTCCAAATTGTGTGCAATTGTAGATATAACCGTACAATCAAAATGTTTTTGGAATCCTGTAATACGTGATTTAACAATTGTTCTTACCCGATGTTTAATATTCGCCTTCATATTATTCAATCCGCTTACCGCAACGTTAGTTTGTAGCTTAGCCAAATTCAATTGTTCAGCCACGTCATTGGTAATAAAATTCTTCATGGATGGTAAATGAAAATTTGGTTTTTGCGTCCCAATACTACATATTTTTTCAGCACTTGCCATACTAACACGTTCACACTGTAACTTTCGACCATCACCATTCTCACTGACAATTTCACCTCCAAAACCACATACACGATCTGCAACTTCAACATTGTTTTGTTCTTGATCAAACACTTCCAATTTTTGATCAACATGATCATCATTATTTGAATGATTTTCATCAGCTTGCTTGGAATTCAAATGTTTTCGATATCCAAAGCGTACCACCAAATACGAATCGTAAAATTCCAAATTGTCCATTTCATTTTCTTCTGCCTCCTTCTCATCGAACATATCTATATGGCGACCTCCTTTAACCTTTCGTAAACCGAATAATAATTTGTATATAATTTGTCAAACTTCTCGAACTTTTCTCTCAGTGTGACATCACGCGACGTTGATGTTATCGGGGGTATTGTCACGTAATCGCAGCTGATCGATGTGACGGCGGATGATGATGTCATTTCCGGTTTCAACCTGGCATGAGACTGGTTCAGTTGTCCTTGTGACAGTTGCCGGAATCCATCTTGGACCTGCAGCGTAGTTTCGGGCCCAGACTTCAGACTTAGGAGACAGTGATCTATAGTGTTTCTCGTATCGTTGGTTCGTTTCGACACAGGAATTGCATCAGGATGTAACCGATCGGAATAAGTTCCGATTCGACGTTTGAAGAAAGGCTCAGCCGGACTTTCTCCTGTGCTAGTGGATGGCGTTACATAGTGGTGATGCAAGAACATTGCCGATGACGAATTCTCCGGTCGCTTCTTTCTTTCAGTAGTACTTTGTTGAGCGTACCATTCGTTCTGCTTGCCCATTCGACGAGGGATCGAAAGGAGCGACAAAAGTATGGTGAATGCCATTTCCCTTGCAGAATTCTTCGCCATGGATTTCATGCGCACTACACCTGGGTGGGCTATATGCAGCGCATTGAGGATAGTTCGACGATAACACGATGGAACGTTTGTACACTGGCCCCACAGAAGGCACTCGTTGATGCAACTGAGTTCATTTCGCCTAGTCCAAAACGATTTAAAATAATCCTCTACCTTCTCAGGCCATCCTCTCTTACACAACGATAGAATACGTGAAAGAATGGGGTCTTTCTTCGTCGATTTTGCTATGTCCTCTGCCAGAACAACTGGGTACTCGAGTGATTCAATTAACATCATTTCCTCTACTTCGGTGATGATTTGTGCCGGATTGGGTAGGCGGCTAAGACCATCAGCATTACTGTTCTCCTTTCAGGAAAACGCTTTAACGCATCATTCTCGGGGACAAAATATGCGGTGTCGGTTTGTTAGGGTTGAACAAACCTAAGAGCGGTTTTTGGTCGGTCACGATCGTAAATTCATCACCATATACGAAGTCATGGAACTTCTTGACGCCGGCGATAATTGATAGATCCTCTCTATCAATCTGAGCATACCGAGGACCACACCGCTGCCATATGGAGAGGCATCACGGTTCAACAGTAATGGCAGCTTCTATTGTAAGATACGAGAATATTGTCAGGCGATAGCGCAGACTTCAGCTCCACGAAACTTCTCGGGTGGGCAGTGGACCTGCGATAGTAGCTTTCCCTTTAACGAATGCGTGGTAAAAATTGAACAGCCTCAGAAAAGCCTGGAGTTTGGATTTATCCTTCAGTGGCGGTGAATTTCGGATGGCTTCAACTTTGTCTACGGTGGGACGAAGGCCATTGATGTTGATTCAGTAACCGACAGCTTCACATCTTTCTCAATTTTTCATAAAGTTCGTCATCAGAAGCAGCGATTAAAATAACATCATCGAAATATGGAATGACCCCTGAAATTACACGAAGTATATGGTATAAATTTTCAATAAAATTTTGAAAAATACCTGGTACCGTGGAGATTCCGAACTGGAGACGTTTCACTTTGAAAGCCCCCTTATGAGTTGCGATGGTTTCTACCATGGCGGTGTCATCGTCAAATGTAAGTTGCTGGTAAGCTTGCGCCAAATCCAGCTTGGCAAATATCGACCCTCTTGGCATGGTGGACAACAAATGGGTAGCTGATGGAATTGGAAATGCGTGCGGCGAAAGTGGTAAGTGCTCCATTTACGGTAGATTTACCTATAATCTCCGCAAATCCGTACTGTTCCATCGGATTTGATTATAGGAACGATCGGTGCCGCCCACTCAGTGTACTCCACTGACTCCAAAATTCCCTGGTTTAACATCTTCTGCAGCTCCTCTTCTATTGGTTTACGAAGTGCAAGAGGGACTCGGCGAGGTGGTAGTCGAATTGATATGACTGTCGGATCCAATTTTAATGAAACCGGTGGACCACGAAATTCTCCTAACTTAGCTGAGAATAGGTAGGTGTTGGTATTTTTCCAATATGTTCCAAAGTTTCGTTGGTCGAATTAAATGCACTCCATGGATAGAGATTTCCAGTCGTCCGAACCAATCAAGACCCAAGATGTTGGTTTTGTTTCCCGTAGTGACAAACAATGGCATATTCATGATGAATCGGCCATTGTTTTCGACGTCGACCTCAGTGCGACCGAGAATCTGGATCGGATTCTGTTGAAAATCTCTCAACTTAAGCCCAGATGGCTGAAGAATCGGTGGTGATTTCGAAATGGCAAGGCACCTCGTTGATAACGACTTTTGTGTCCGTTTTCACTTCGCTGGACAAGGATACGTGCTTGACAGAGTTTATACTTCGTTTGTAATATTTTTTCTTAGACTTTGTTGGTTTTCCGGCACGGTTAGCAGGATCAGATCGGCGGACCCGCTGTAGATAGCCGATGAGTCCACAGAAATTACAAGCACTTCTTCGATATTTGCAGGTTGAACGTAAAGGATTCTCTCCGCAGTTTTCGCATTGAACTAATGCACGCAGATGACGGTGTTGCTCGCGGCTGACCTTCGTGGGCTGGGCACGATTGGAGTTAGATGTTTAGTGTGATTGCTGAATAATCTTTACTTGATCGGACTGTTGATGGGCGTCGGTGATCGCTTTGTGATCCTGAATGGCAGCCTCGGCGGCAACGGCATTATCACAAACTTTCTCCAAGATCAAAGTTTTTTCAGCTAAAAATTGTTGTTGCAAGGCTGCATTGTGGATACCGCACACTATTTGACACGGAGCATGCGTTCAAGGTTTTCGGTTCCGTCAGAGCTCGGCGATATAATTTGCGACCTTCTCCTCAGACATTTGCTCTCGTTTAAACAATTTAAACTATATTTAATGTTGATTGTTGTTTTGTCAAATTAGTTGAATCGTTTAAATATCTAGGTGTAAATGTAGATGGTAGACTCTATTCAAAATTTCATTATATGGTTTCTTGTAACAGGCAGCTATATTTACTTAAATATGCCTGTCCTAAAAGTATGCTCAAGTCTGTGTATTCTGACTTTGTTCAAAGCAAGATCAGTGCCCACCTCCTAAGAAAGAATACTTTCGCAGATATTCTTTATCCATGGGACCATTCCTGTTTCTATTCTGGCGAAGAAAATATCAGAAACCGGAACATCACCCGGACTCCCGTAGTCGTATCCCTTGTTTCACCAAATACCAGTCAAGTTTGAATATTCCTACTCCTCCTCGAAGAAATTAAAAAAAAATTTGCAAATTGTTATCTGCAAAGTGTTATTAAGCGAGGAAGCAAGTCATACGTATTTTTCTGTATACCTGAACTATGCACAAACACAGTGCAGGATAAATTATGTAGATAAGGCCAGCAGCCTATGAGGAGTTCAGAAAAGGGCTCTAAAGTGCCTATCACACATAAGCCAATTGATGTGTCTACCATATAAGTAGTTGGCTTAAAAGTGGGCAACACAATATTTGGAAAAATCAATTTTCCGGTTATTCGGTAAATGATTTGGGCAATACCGATTTTACCGGTAATTTACCGACTACTTTCAATAATGTTAAATTAGAATGCAATTCTGTCATAAAACGCCAGAAAACTTTTGGAATTTCATGCTATACTGTTTCATGTATACTGGCATTTATGTGTAACCCGGTTTTTGTAATTAATTGGCACACATCGAAACAAAAAAATATTTTCTGTGTTAGATCAGTTAAGACAAAACAAACGCCCGTGTACTGGAAAACGGGCAAAAATCGGCAAGTTTTTAAAACTCAACTACCGGTACTTGTACAATACAGTTTTAACACGGTTTAATGGTCTATAGCTTACCGGTGTTGTATTCCTTGCTCATTACTTTTTACTTTCTACTTCTCACTTTCCAGATCCCTCTATTTACTTTTCATTATTCGCTTCCCACCCTTCAATTTCCTATTTCCACTTGTAACTTTCCATTTCCCAATTTTCACTTTACACTTCTCATTTCTCGCTCCCAACTTTTCACTTACAATTTATTACTTTCCTCTTCTCATTTGCCATAAATCACTTTCTGCTGCTCACTTTCAACTTCTCACTTCCTAATTCTTACTTCCCTTTTCTCACATTTAAATAACCATATTCCACTTCTAACTTTCCAGTTCCCCCTTTCCATTTTTCAGTTTCCACTCCCAAAGTTTCCACCTCTTTCTTTTTACTCCTCACTTTTCACCTTCTACTTATTCTTTTCATTTCTCACATTCTACTTCTCACTTTCCATGTCTCACTTGCCACTTTGTTTCCTTTATTTATAATATAATCATAGGCCATATTGAAGCCAGAATGCCATGCATTCTTTTAGGAAACATTCATATATGTTTCCCATATATGCTGCTTAAATAGAGAAAAAAGCACTTTTAGTGGTGCATGCCAGCGGGAAAATTATATGAGTGTGAAGAATATTCATGGTAGGCTCAATTTTGATTAAGCCGCCAAGTTCTGCGGAGGACTATGTATTGTATTGTGCGCAAAAATAAATTTATAATAATACAGCTACTCAAAGGCCACATATACTTATATATTCGGCGCTCTCTGTAAAATGTCTTAAAATCCACATCCTTATCTATAGATCAGTTTTTCACATTTACTTAGCTGACCTTCGTGAGATCGATAACTCAAACGTCTCTCTCGGTTAAGATCTCGCGGAGTTCATCTAAAACATCTAACCATATCAACATATTTATCTAAAATGACCAACAGACCGCAGAAAAGTGACAACGCTTGGCGGTTTGCATGATATTTATTTGCAATCGAATCTTTAATTTATTTTAAAACAAAATGAACCATTACTTTTTGGAAATCATGAAACAATAAAACACATAATTACATCCCTTCCTTTTTTTCAATAACATCATTGATTTTAGGCTTATTTAAATAATTTTGAGATACCCTTGTATCCTGTGGTATTAGTTCCACTTCACCATACTCTTTCAACAAGAATACCAAGGAATATTAAAAAGTTTACATTTCTTCATGGAGGGTTAGAGAAGTCACAACTTTAGACGAAAACTGTTTGTTACGAGTAAACGGACGACTACAAAATTCAAGGGTCTCAAGTTCAAGCAAAATCCCAGTAATCGTGAACAAGCAAAACATAGTAACAAAACAAAAATAGAAGATGCTCATAATGGTTAATTACCCAGAGCCACACAATTAACATTAGCAATTCGTTTTTACTTTTTACTTTTTACTTTTTACTTTTTACTTTTTACTTTTTACTTTTTACTTTTTACTTTTTACTTTTTACTTTCTACTTTTTACTTTTTACTTTTTACTTTTTACTTTTTACTTTTTACTTTTTACTTTTTACTTTTTACTTTTTACTTTTTACTTTTTACTTTTTACTTTTTACTTTTTACTTTTTACTTTTTACTTTTTACTTTTTACTTTTTACTTTTTACTTTTTACTTTTTACTTTTTACTTTTTACTTTTTACTTTTTACTTTTTACTTTTTACTTTTTACTTTTTACTTTTTACTTTTTACTTTTTACTTTTTACTTTTTACTTTTTACTTTTTACTTTTTACTTTTTACTTTTTACTTTTTACTTTTTACTTTTTACTTTTTACTTTTTACTTTTTACTTTTTACTTTTTACTTTTTACTTTTTACTTTTTACTTTTTACTTTTTACTTTTTACTTTTTACTTTTTACTTTTTACTTTTTACTTTTTACTTTTTACTTTTTACTTTTTACTTTTTACTTTTTACTTTTTACTTTTTACTTTTTACTTTTTACTTTTTACTTTTTACTTTTTACTTTTTACTTTTTACTTTTTACTTTTTACTTTTTACTTTTTACTTTTTACTTTTTACTTTTTACTTTTTACTTTTTACTTTTTACTTTTTACTTTTTACTTTTTACTTTTTACTTTTTACTTTTTACTTTTTACTTTTTACTTTTTACTTTTTACTTTTTACTTTTTACTTTTTACTTTTTACTTTTTACTTTTTACTTTTTACTTTGTATTTTTTACTTTTTACTTTTTACTTTTTACTTTTTACTTTTTACTTTTTACTTTTTACTTTTTACTTTTTACTTTTTACTTTTTACTTTTTACTTTTTACTTTTTACTTTTTACTTTTTACTTTTTACTTTTTACTTTTTACTTTTTACTTTTTACTTTTTACTTTTTACTTTTTACTTTTTACTTTTTACTTTTTACTTTTTACTTTTTACTTTTTACTTTTTACTTTTTACTTTTTACTTTTTACTTTTTACTTTTTACTTTTTACTTTTTACTTTTTACTTTTTACTTTTTACTTTTTACTTTTTACTTTTTACTTTTTACTTTTTACTTTTTACTTTTTACTTTTTACTTTTTACTTTTTACTTTTTCCTTTTTACTTTTTACTTTTAACTTTTTACTTTTTACTTTTTACTTTTTACTTTTTACTTTTTACTTTTTACTTTTTACTTTTTACTTTTTACTTTTTACTTTTTACTTTTTACTTTTTACTTTTTACTTTTTACTTTTTACTTTTTACTTTTTACTTTTTACTTTTTACTTTTTACTTTTTACTTTTTACTTTTTACTTTTTACTTTTTACTTTTTACTTTTTACTTTTTACTTTTTACTTTTTACTTTTTACTTTTTACTTTTTACTTTTTACTTTTTACTTTTTACTTTTTACTTTTTACTTTTTACTTTTTACTTTTTACTTTTTACTTTTTACTTTTTACTTTTTACTTTTTACTTTTTACTTTTTACTTTTTACTTTTTACTTTTTACTTTTTACTTTTTACTTTTTACTTTTTACTTTTTACTTTTTACTTTTTACTTTTTACTTTTTACTTTTTACTTTTTACTTTTTACTTTGTATTTTTTTTAGAAAATAAGCTACCAGCTCTTATAAATTGTACAAAATGGCCAAAGTTGTGCAACCGATTCTGTAGCTTAAAACCTTCGGCAGCCGAACTCCTATCGAGCAGTGGTTGTCTCATCAATAACAGTTCCGTATATTTTAAGACTATCCTGTACAAACAAACAGATGTTGCACTTTATAAATATTTTCATCTTTTTGTTTTGTATTTGATTTAAACTTTTCCACACATTCAGCAATTGTACAATGTAGTTGAAGTACGTAAATATATCTTATAAATATTTAAATTTTATAGGAAGGCGAAGCAATTAAAACTAAAATTCGGCCCTTCGGTTGGTTTGGCTCTTCCATACGGCTCTTCCACTTTCCTTTCCAATCAGTCTTTCGACCCATTCAGTCTTTCAATATTGCTCCGTTTGTACGAACACATTAGTACTACCTATATTAAATTCATAGCCGACTAATTTGCTATCACATGTTGAATCTGGTAATTTCTTAAGAATATTTTTAAGCTTTAGTTTTTCTTTTAGAGTGAAGTTCTGTTTCTGATGCGAGATTGCTCTTTCCGAAGGAGAGTTAGGTGTTTTTTGCTAAGACTACAAAGGTATTGTTCTTCTCCAGGATTCCAATTTTTTATTGTCTGTTTTGCAGTGTACGAATTAGACATAATGTGAACTTCCCCCCTCATTTGCAAACTGTTACTTTAGTCAGATCAAAGCAATTATTGCGCAAGAAATCGCGACCTCAACTTACAGAAGCGATTAGTTCCGTATCTAACAACTTGCTTATGTATAAGTAGCAATTCTCTTTTTAACAGTAATCATATTAAAAAGGTCAAAAATATAAAATTAATAGTCACACCACACAGCGGGCCTAAGTTAAGTTCTGCTGGTCAAGTCAATAACTACTTAACTTTGTTTTTGCTTCTTTTTAATAATGTATGTCTATCACAAGGATTCGTTTTATTTTATCGTTGGATTACATATTATGTCCTTTTTCCAACAATGGTCTTTGAATCACAAAGAGGTTCCATGAAAATCAGCTTAATAGTAAAATTTAAAATGAAAATGGTAAAAAACAACAACAAAATCCGATTACAAAATATTTTATTACTTCGATGTGGGAAAGCTTTCAGGCTAAATCTATAACAATCATAAAGCTTTTAAAAGGTATTTATAAAAATTAAATCTAAAATTGTATAATTTGTGTACGCATTGAAGTAACAAGAATACATTTTATGTTTTACTTGCATTACAATTTTAAGCTTTATTCCTCTCTCTATATTAATAGACATAGAAAAGAACATTGCGTAAATAGAACCATTCCATTAACTAATATGTCGCATCCATACAATAATATATATTTTGACAATTCACTTGCACATAAACATAATACAAAAAATTTTCCGTCAATCATAAAATGGTTTTCCCCAACTTTATTCCATAAATTTTCATTGTCAAGATATAACGCTGTTAAGTACGAGTAAATATAATTATCTGTAGTGCTGTGCTTGACAGCGACATTTTTGAATAAATCATTAACTCGACTACAACCATAAACTATAAACTAACTATGTGTATTTGTATATAGACGAGACATAAGAATGGATTTGGCATTATTATGGTTTTGTATGATTGGCTCTGCAAGTGAAAATCCTTTTTTTGTTTTTTTGTAATTTACTGTGCTGCTTAATCCCTATATCATTTAAATGGTAAGCATATCTCTAAACATATATCTAACATTTTTTTGTTTATTTTTTTTGCTTTTATAATATGTGATGATTGATGATTGTTTCATCGTAATCAACATCGTGTTGACCATCATGATGAAAATAAAATATCCAAAAATTCACTTTAATTTTCTTGTGAAACATCAACACGAGTATAGTGTACACCCGAAATATAAAATAAACCCCCAACTGTGACGTATTAATCCCATATAAGTCTCTATACGATATTATTCTACTTCATTTTCTTTTGCCATAAATTTTTATGGTTTTGTTGTTGGAATTTTCATTGTGATACACAGACCAAAAAAAAAATATAAACAACAACATCCAAAGTACACCCCCAAATCATATAACACATAATACGCTATATATACTCGGCATATAGGTATACAACAACAGAAATACAACTTTCTTATTACAACTTTCTTATTCTTTTGGTTTCCGACACATTGCATATACAGAAGACATGTACACGAGAAGTGGAAAACTTTGTTTTTAGTTTGTTGCCAGAGAAAAAAAACACAAAAAAAATTTCGAATAAGATTCTAAGAATTAACCCCTATATTCATTTCTACCTTTTGCTGTGGGGGCTAAAATATTGAGGTTGTTGTTTTTACCGCCAGTAATATATATAACAATATATATACGATATATATATATATATATATTGATATATTCATATATATAACTCAATTTTTGTACGGTCCAGAAGGGACAGTTCAAATACCAATACAAATGAATTATAATATTCTTTAAATTCTACGGTAAACATTACAGGGTGATCCCACACGTCCCTCCTGCACAGTCATCCGGCCCCGATGAATTTGAATTCTGCGGTAGTAGACGTCTTAATTGGATCTTCGGCATTGCCAATCTTTTCCACATCGTAGCGATCTTTGCCGTTCGCCTTTACAACATCATATGGTCCGAAAAATTTCGCCTGGATCTTTAAACTAGACCCAAATTGGGTTCTTTTAATAGCTACAACATCTAGGAGATTATAAGTGTACACCTGCTTTTGTCGCCTGTTGTAGTCCCGTACATTTTCTTTTTGAATCTTGCTGATAATTTGTTTAGCTTCCTTTCTTAGATGTTGACGTTCTTCTTTAAATAGTATCGATTCTTCCCTTCAGATGTATGTTCTCAGAGCACCTCATCTTTACTCCCGTTAATAACTCGAATGGACTCATCGGTATGGCTAGTCTCCATGTTGGCCTTAAAAGCATCACAATCAGTCACAATTGTAAACTGTAATCCGAGTAAATAAACCCGAAATTTTTTCAAAGCGGTAATAATCGCCAGCACCTCGAACTAGTAACGGCTATAATTCTCTTCTGCCTTGGTTGTCTTTTTACTGTAGAAGAATACGGGTTGTAAGTTATTGTAATGTATTCCAATCTTACAGGCATCCGTATGTAGCTCGGTATCGGCCGTCATCGTATAAATTTTTAATGAGGGCTCATCATAAAGTTTCTCCTTTAGTTGCAAATTCTTCTGTGCAAGAATGCTGTTAGAATGCAAATTCTTCTCTGCTTGTGAATTTGAAATCATTTCTCTTTCTCAGCATATCAGTAAGTGGCTTGGCGATAATTGCAGAGCCCTCCACAAATTTTCTAAAATAGCTAGTTAATCAAAGAAAACTTTGCTGGCTCTTCACATTTTTTGGCTTCGGAACCTTATTTATCGCCTCTTTTTTCGTTGTAGATGGTTTAATGGTACCATTTCCAACATCATACCCTAAATATTCGATGGTCGTGCAAAGAAACTGGCACTTGAGCCACTTAATTTGTAAACGCAAACAATTTTTTCTAAGCATAGCGAAACAAAAACATTATTTATATACCGCTGGAGAATCACATAGTCCGGACGGACCTCTCAGAAATGCGCACACGCCAACAGGTGTTATAAACGCGGTATACTTGATTCATTCCAGAGCTACGGGTACTTGGAAAAACCCATTTCGTAGATCCAAGGTACAGAAGTACTTTGCGCTTTGAAGCTTGTCAATTTGGCTATCGATGCGTCGAAGCGGGTACCGATCTTTATCTACCACCTTGTTGAGACGCCTGTAATAAACGCCATTTGGATAAGCCAATCACACTAGAGAAATTGGATTTGCTCGGACGTAGGACACCTTCTTGAATCCACTCGTCTATTTGCTTTCTCACTATCTCCAATCCCAGTGGCGAGAGCCGACGATAGTTTTGTGCTACTGGTATCCGATCAGTCAGGATAATATTCATCATCACATCATCGGATGGTTTAACGTTTTTTGGATTATAATTGCCAACCATATTATTCATCGCCTTCACATATATATGTTTATTGATACCAGCAACGCCTACATTTAGTGTTAAGTCTCCGAGCTCAATAATATAAATAAATTTTTGCATTACAATATTTTCTGAAGTTAAGATAGTGATAGGTTGGTTTATTAACTCCTTCCCCAAAATAAAATCCACTGAAAGTACGTTCTCAGTAACAATATGAAAAAATGTGCGATAACATCTCCGTCAATAACCAAACTTGCAGAAAAACATCCTAAAGTTTTTAAATTTCACGAACCTGCACCACCACTAAACGTTATTATACGATCCTCAAAATTTGGAGCTCCAAGAGAAGTATATTTTCTATGTGTCATAAAGTTTAAATCCGATCCATTGTCTACCATTGCGTATAAATTATGATTACCAATGATAATCTCCTTTAGGTCACTTGTGACGAATGTCAAATTAGTTTCTTTTCAGGTACAAGTTTTGTGCAATTTGGTGCAATGTGCCCAAAATCACCACATTTATAAAATCTTGGCCCTTTCGTTTTATTGATGCACCAATCTCCACGATGGCCCACACCTCCATAATTATATATCTCATATTACGACGATCACTTGAGGCTGTCTTCTCAGATTCGGTTTTTAGTGTAATTGCACCTTCACTACGTTTGGACATCTTTTGTTTCATGTCGGCATACAAATCTAACAATGATTTCAATTCAATTATGTCTTTAGCACCAAATAATATATTTTTGTAAGTGCCACCTCCTGTTAAGTTAGCAAATAACTACGATACGTTTCGTTTGGTAACTTTTTCCGTTCTGCCATTTTCTTATTCACTTTCGATATAATGGTATCCCTTTTAAAATCCGTTTGCAAAAAAAAGGCCCCAATTTTTTCCACGTCGCGACATCTTTTGTTGTGCGGAAGCTTTGTTTCGCAGTTCCGCCTAACAACTTTTTGTCATGAACAACTATTTGTGAATCATTCCATCCAATGCCAACAGCTGCTTCATTCACATCCTCGATCCACTTTTCAACCGTATATTCATCGTCTCCACTAAAAGTATTTAGAGATCCTTCTAAATCTCTAAACGGAAATAGCGACCCACTAGTCGTTGGTTCAGGGTTGTTCACATTTTCTGCCATAGGAGGAGTTCGTCGAACAAGCTCATTTTCCATTCTCAAAAGTTCAATTTCTTTACTTTTAAGTTAATAATCACGTTACTTTCAACATGACCCCCACCGCTCGATCCATTATTACCGTTATTCGAACCACCGGCATTAATACCAATTTCACTGTTCGCGCCGCCAATTATTGAGTTGGTTACACCACAAATATAATCATATACTAACTTGTTCGCCTTGTAGACAACTACTTCGAACATATGTCTTATTGTTCGAAAGTTCCCTCCGATTTATGCTTTATAAATACACCTAATTATAAAACTTTGGAGCTATCCCGGTTGAGCTGCCAATTGTAGGATTTTATGGTAACAACGCTTCCAAAAAATAAAACAAAACAAACTTTTATAATTTTAATTTTCTATTTGAAATCCAAATTGCAACTGACTCATTATTTTACAATACAATAACTCAATTTTTATACGGTCCAGAAGGGACAGTTCAAATACCAATACAAATGAATTACAATATTATTTAATTCTACGGTAAACATTACAAGGTGATCCCACACACATATATATATATATATATATATATATATATATATATATATATATATATATATATATATATATATATATATATATATATATATATATATATATATATATAAATATATATTTATATATATATATATATATATATATATATATATATATATATATATATATATATATATATATATATATATATATATATTTATATATATATATATATATATATTTATATATATATATATATATATATATATATATATATATATATATATATATATATAAATATATATTTATATATATATATATATATATATATATATATATATATATATATTTATATATATATATATATATATATATATATAGTGAAATTTACTTATCCGATTATTATTATGAGAATCCGTTGTTATAACCGAATGTCATAATATACGAATTTTATTTATATAGTACGCGTAACATAACAAATCAGTTCAAATTTCCGACGTTATAAATGAAATGTCGTTATATCAGAGGGCGTTATAAGTGAATTTCACTATATACATATATATATATATATATATATATATATATATATATATATATATATATATATATATATATATATATATATATATATATATATATATATATATATATATATATATATATCTTTACAAATATTTTGATAACATAATTATGTTATATAAAATTTTCAAAGTTATCCATCCACAATATCGCATCGTCATTCATCTGATGAATTTCCTCCAATCAGTATTTAAATCTTCTAAATATGCATTCTTGATAAATGTAAACAATATTTTTTATAGGATGTCCACAATCAGAGGCAGCTGAAATTTCATGATTGTAACGATTTAATTCTGAATTTGTCATCCTGTGATTTGTTCTAAATCTATTGACTAAGGTCCAACGGTATCTTAAATTTATAAATCCAGGGACAAGTAATGTTGGATCTTTAATTAGATGCTTGTTGACAAACTCTGATTCATTGAAAAATGCCTTCCAATTGTTATTGATGTCATAGTTGCTTAAGTCTCCCAACTCAGCAATTTTTGTCCAAAAAGGTTTTCTAGAATTCAAACGGTTTTCTATTCTTCCATCGATGTTGAAATGAATAGGTTTAAGTTTCTTGTAATTTTTAAATGTTCTTTGTATAATGCTAACTGTCTTCTAAGGTGAGGTGGTTCAATATTGGACAATATCGGCAGCCATGGTAATGGTGTTGCTTTAATTGTACCAGAAATAATTCGCATGCAACTATTGAGTTTTGTATCTACATGATTTGTATGGGCACTATGTTCCCAAACAGGTGAACAATATTCAGCCGTTGAATACACCAGTGAAATTGTTGATATACGTAACGTTTTAGCATTCGCACCCCATCGAGTTCCAGATAGTTTTTGGATAATGTTCACTCTTGATTTAATCTTTTGTCCAAGTTTTAAACAATGAATTCTAAAAGTTAAAGCTTGATCCAAAGTAACTCCCAAATACATCGGATTCTGATTAAATTTGATTAAAATTCCATCCAACTTCGGTTTTTCTGGGATTCGCATTCAGTCGCCAATTCTTGTAACAATCATTTAGTAAATCCAAATCCAATGTCAAAGTACACTCTGTATTAACCACTGCTCTGTCATTGTATGGAAATTAGTAAGCGATTGCCAAATCATCAGCGTATAGAAACTTTCTAGATTTTGTTTCTGGCAAATCAGTAGTATATTCATTGAACAAAACAGGAGCAAGAACTGAATCTTGAGGCAATCCATTATTCACACATCGAATTCTAGTTTTATAATTTCCCAAATGTATAACAAATTTTCGATTCGATAACAAAGCAGAGATCATGTTTAAAGTTTTTGAACATTTTAAAATCTTACTTAATTTCAACATCAATCGTTTCTTCCAAATCGTTTCATATGCTGCACTTAGACCTACGAAAACAACAGCTGTTTGTAATTTGTCTTGGAATCCTGCTTCAAAATGTGTTACAAAAGACAAAACTTGATCACAACAATTTCTTCGTGGACAAAAACCGGCTTGATAATTTGGAATATTTTCATCAAGTGTTGGAAAAATTCTGTTATAAATAATTTTTTCGAAAATTTTATAACCAATGCACAACAAAGATATCGGTCTATAATTTTCAGGTAGATGTTTGTCCTTTCCAGATTTTAAAATGGCACGAAATTTTGATAAATTCCAAATCGGAGGAATTTTGCCACGATTATAACCATCACAAATAAAATTTCGCCAACCAATTACGGGCGTTTTTTGATAAATTAATAAAAATTTCGGGAAACGCCTCATCCACTCCACTAGCTTTTCTTGGTTTTAGATATGTTAGTACACTATTAATTTCATTAAAAGATACTGACGAATCCAATGGAGAATCCGTAATTAATTTCTTTGATCTTCTTCATTTTTTTTTAACGTTTCAAATTTTATTTTTGGGTATACGACATTTTGAATTTTTGACTAATCTTGACGCAACATCCTTCGGATGTACTGTTGTAATGTTAACACCATTCTTATTACTAGAATCACCACTTTTCTTTAGTTAATCCCATGCTTTTCTGCTTGAACGTGAAAAATTCTTTGTTTCAACTAAATTTATCCATTTCGAAGTACGTTCTTGATTTTATTAATTAATTAATTCATCTACAATTTCTTTAGATTCGTTCTCTTGATACAACAACCATAATCTTTCACATTCATCGGACCAATTGGAATGTATGTTCTTCGAAACCCTCTTAGAATAAATCGTTCATTCGTCATAATTTGGTTGCATACAAAATAATGTCATAGCTAGAATAATTATCACAAACTTCGAACACTTCCTAAATATTGAATAGATGAAACTAAGAGAAAGAAACCAAGCTACATAATAAAGGTGGATATGTGGTATTATTAGTAACCGTGTAGAGAAAAAATATGTAAGTGAGGACCAGCGTATTTAATGACGATTTGAATAGATCATGTTTAAATGTCAAATTTTCTTAAACCGCAAGAGCTACCATCTTTCGGAAAATTCCGAAAGCATAAGCAACTTTCACATATAATGTCACTAGGTGTCACTAAATATTTGCTGCCAAAAATTGTAAGACATTTTTATGTGTGCATTTTGTAAACATAAGCAAAAATATTTTCGTGTTATAAAAGTGATTATTATTAATACGTGATAATTAAATTGATTTTGAGAACTTTTTATAAACGTCCTTTTGAAAAACGTCAGTAATCCTTTTTTTGATTTTGTAGTGGCATCTAGTTGCAAACGCTCTGTACTTTTTCTTTAATCGTGCTGCCTCTTTCGGAAAACATGATCCATAACATGTGGAGAGAAGAGACTAAAGAGTAAAAAAAAGGAAAAATATTTCTCTGTTTACTTTAAAAAAATAATATGTTTGGTCATATTAAAGGAGTTGATTTAATTCGCATAACCCCAAATAAACTGGTAGCTAAACAGAATAGGGAGGCAGTCAGGTTAAAGAGAATTTCTAGACCAAATTTGTATGATTAATGTGTTGAAACTGTAGAAAAGTGGCCTATTTAAGGAGGTGGTCAGAATGAAGGGGTGGTCGTATTGGGAGGTATATATATATATATATATATATATATATATATATATATATATATATATATACGAGGCATTCTTCATGAAATCAGCCACCCCTCTGTCCAAATTTCAGAGTAATAAAAAGCTTTCTTTTAAAACTCATGTTTTACCTAATGTTGCGACTTTTTTTTGCCAAAGTGGCCTTTTATAACAAAATAATAAAGAATAATAAGTTTTGAAGATGAAAAAGTAACCGGACGTGATCCCTGTTTTGCTCAAATTGTGGGCATTCCAGAATACTTTTGATTTATAAACATGGTGCATCCAATATGGCGGTTTACACTTCAAAAAACTGAAATTGTATGGTCAATTCGCAGTTTTTGAGGTGAAAATGTAATTTGACGTAATTCTTGTGATTAAGTGCACAAAGGATTTTATGAAGGTGAACGTGCCACATCTAATATGGATCACAAATATGGTGTCAAATATTCCAAAATCAAAATGGCGGATACAATAAGGCGGGGCAAAAAGGTAAAAGATCTTAAACTCCTCCTAGACGGAGCGAGCTGGAAAGGTGGTCTTGGACATTTTGGAAAGTTCTTCTGATTTCTAGGTCAACGCAACTATTTTCAGCTCTTTAAGTTGAGTCCTTTAGGAGTTATGGACATTTTAATTTTCTAAGAGTATTATTGAATTTTGACGTTTAATTTTAATTTTTTAAAAAGCAAATCGTAGTAGGTAAACTTGCACTTTTTAAAAAAAGAAAAGGTTACTATGATACAGTGAACGGAAATGTCTGTTTTTGTTTGACATGAATTTTCAAATGCATATCATATTTTAGTGAAGCAGTAAACAGTCATGTCATTAAAAATAAAACTAAGAAAAATGCCCAGAAAGCGACGTGCCGTGTTTAATCTAACCCCTATTGATACGAAAAAACAAATAGCTTGAAGCAGACAGACGTAGAAAACAAACCTCATTTCAAAAAACTTTTGAAGAAAAGTCCGACCGTTTTGAAGCAAATAGACAAAGGAACATCAAGTCACGGCAAATCGAAACAACTGATGTAACTCATGTCCGCCTATAAATACAAAGGGAGCGACAAATGCGAAATTCCTACAGATTTACTTTTTGGTTGATGAAGAAGCAGAAGTTCAACGGCATTGCTCCAATATACCTGGGATCGATAAGAAATTAATCATATCACATCAGAAGATGTTACATGAATACAATCACTACGTGAAGACATTCAAAACTGCATTAGATGAAAATCTACCAGATGACATGAAAATATTGATCAAAGCTGATAAAAAACTACACCCTGGACATGCCAGAGTTTTCAATGATCCAACAGTTAATAAAGTTGCCATCGAAAAAACAGATATTGTCTTGAAGATGAAAAGCAATGAGCATAAGAGCTCATGTTTCCAAGAGGAGAAGACGGTTATGCAATAAATATTAGCCAAGTTATTCCCGGAACAAATAATACTGTCAGCCAAACTATATCAGCCATGTCTTACTACTCTTACCGTTTAATGGTGAGACAAAAACAAATAAAAAAACTTTTACTATACCGGTAACTACTTCATCAACGAACGGATGCTTACATTTGCATCAACCAACAGAAACTTTGTGTCGATGATTATATTCACTTAAAGGATGCAGTAGCAAATGATGGAGTTGCTATAAATGACGGAAAGCTGGTGATACTTCCTTCAACATACACTGGGGGACCACGTAATATGCACGAATATGCCCAAGACGCAATTACATACGTTCGACATGGAGGTAAGCCATCTATTTTCATTACTTACACATTCAATCCGGGTTGCCAGGAAATGCAGGAAGATTTAATTAACGGCCAATTAAGAACGGACCGTCATGATTTGGTTGCAAGAATTTTCTGACAAAAGGTAACTAAATTTGTAGATACACTTATTAAAGGTGAAGTTTTCGGAACCGTCAAGTACTGGCTTTACTCAATTGAATGGCAAAAGAGAAATCTGCCACACGCTCATATTTTAATATGGTTATGGAAAGAAGTAAATCCAAATCAAATCGATCAACTTATCTCAGCTGAAATCCCCAACCAACTTACCGATAAAAACCTAAACTATATCGTTATGAAAAACATGTTGCATGGTCCGTGCGGTTCGTTGAATCCAAAGTCACCATGCATGAAGGATGGGAAGTGCACAAAGATGTTTCCGCTATTACTGATAAGCGAAACGCAAACAGCGCCTGATGGTTATCCGCTCTACCGTCGCCGTAAGCCTGAAGATGGTGGATTTACAGCATACGTTAAATTAAGGTCAGGGCATGAAACTCAAGAAGTTTAGCTCGACAATAGTTGGATGGTCCCCTACGGCCCATTACTTTTAAAGATGTTTGATGGTCATATTAACGTTGAGTGTTGCAACTCAGTGAAATCGATCAAGTACATTCTCAAATATGTACACAAGGGCTCTGATCAAGTTGTATTTGCCGCTCAATCCCGCGACAATGGTGTGGATAAAATTGCTGAATATCAAGCAGGCCGGTATATAAGTACTAAAAAAGGTGCTTGGCGTATTTTTGGATTTACAATTCACGAACGCTACCCAACTGTGATGCATCTTGATGTACATTTGGAGAATGGCCAGAGAGTTTACTTTAATAAAAACAATCTAGAAGACCGCCTAGCAAATCCACCAAAAACTACTTTAACAGAATTCTTTGAACTGTGCAAAAGAGGCGACTAAGCAATGACATTGCTATATTTTGAAGTACCGCAATATTTTACGTTGGACAAATCGAAGAAGGTTTTCAATCGTCGCAAACAAGGCTCAATTGTAGAAGGACATGGCGGCGTCCGTTCTGGTGACGCACTTGGTCGCGTCTATACAGTCCATTTGAGAAACTTAGGGACCTACAAGTTTTAATGATTTACGGACTGTAAATGGAGGTTTATGTGAGACATATCATGCATATTTGTCTATGGGTTTCCTAGAGAATGACAACCAGTGGGATGAGTCATTGAACTCATGCTGTGTCTAATCCTGAAGCTCTGTGGGAAAAATACAAGGACTGCATGTCTGAAGATATTCTGCGACGTCTGCAAGGAGAAAATTCCAATCTGAACTTAGATTTCACAGCTGAAATCTACAACGAAGAACTGATAATGATCGAAGACAAAGTTATTGATATGTCAGAAAAACTTTTATCAGCATTTGGAATTCCAAGCCTATTACGTAAAACAAAAGACAGCTGGAATAGAGACATGTGCTTTCGTATGACACTGACAAAATGAACAGATACGTTGAAATAAATGAACCACTTATGAATGCAGAGAAACTGGCGGAACTGGCAAAACTTTCCTTATCAACTTAGTACTTGCTAGAATCAGAGGAGACAAAAAAAATTGCACTCGCAATGGCCTCTTCAGACATCGCTTCTACCCTGATTGCTGGCGATCGGACAGCTCATGCTATACACTATGGCTTTCAATTGACCTCATACACAACGAGACGCCAGTAAGCGGAATGAGGAAAGAAACTGGAAAAGCGGAGGTATTAAAAGAATGTAAGGCGATTTTAAGGGATGAAGTAGCAATGATGCATAAACATGGATTGGAAGCTTTAAATCGATCACTGCAAGACATTCGCGAAAATAATAACATTATAGGTGGACTGTTAGTTATCATTGCTGGAGATTTTCGTCAAACACTGCTGGTCATTCCTAGAAGTAACATGTACGACGAGATAAAAACCTGTATCAACTGCCGATATCTGCTGACTGTTGGCAACGGAAAAAATAATTGTATGTGGAAACTGGAAAAATTAAATTGAATAAAGATTTTTGCAACACATGTCAAAACATTAAAATTCTGATTAACCACGTGTATCGAAATCTAACACAACACATTGTAGATCACGGTTGGTTTCAAGAACGAGCAATACTTGCACCAATTAATGCTAAAGTCGACCAAATCAGTTTCACCATTCAAGAAATGATTCCAGTTGTTCGAAGTCATTTTACTCAATTGACAAGATGGTAGACGAAGAAGAGGCCACCATTTATCCAGTTGAGTTCTTAAATACGCTCAATCCAAGTGGCATACCACAACATAAAATCACACTCAAGATTGGAAACCTTATTATGTTGTTAATGAATTTGGAAACCCCAAAACTATGCAGCGGAACGCGTTTGGTTGGAAAGGCGATGAACACTTATATGTATAATTGAGGCAACAATTTTGGTTGGACAATTTAATAGGGAAAATGTGTTCATTCCCAGAATTCCAGTTATTCCCAATGATCTACATTTTCAATTCAAACTCTTTCAATTGCCGATTCGTCTTGCGTTTACTATAACGATCAATAAATCCCAATGGCAGTCACTCAATGTGGTAGGAATTGTTTTAAGGGATGAGTGTTTCAGTCTTGTACAATTCTACGTAGCAAAAACTTATATGTGCTGGCAGATGAAAATAAGTCAACAAAAAATATTGTTTATAGACAGATGTTGAAGGATTGACTTTGGTAAACTGTACTTCAATGATAATGTTTAAACGTTCAATAAATACAAATTCTATTTGAAAATTTTATTTAAGGTAATGATACTAAAAATAAACCTGGGTGAAGCAGGGCACGATACTATAGTTTGTTTATAAACCTTAATACTTTGAGTCCCAGTACATGGGGAGTATAGATTTTTCGCCCTATAATTTTTGGAAAATATCAAACAGTGATTTTCAATAAAAACTAAATCATGTATGAAATCTGTTGTAATAGCCAGGCATTTTAAACGTACTCACATTGCTTAAATTTAATGCTGTACAAACAGCTATTCGAGACGACTTCAATCCGATTAAGAGTTCTCACAAGCTAATACAGCAATGGCAAATTGACAAATATCTACAAGTCGAAGCCACCTCAACCACTTGCGATGCTATGTCAATATTTAGAAAGTTTGGTACTCCCAATCTTTTTGTAACGTTCACTGGAAAATCCAAGTTGGGGTGCTCATGCTGTAAATTTGAAACCTGACCGGATGTTATCACGAAGCATGGAAATTTTGGAATATCAATTACACACGCCTACATTATGAGGGTTTACTCATGCATACATTCTGGTAACCTTAAAAAGTATACACAAGCGCCTTGCACGAAGGACTTACATGATCCATGAAGGGAAATATTCACATACACCTGCATATTTTGTTAACCTACCCAGTCTCTCAAACTTTGGCAAGATCATTTAGAAAATTTGACACTTTGCTTTCATACGATGAATTTCGTATATGCGTTCATACGATGAAGCTCAATAAATCGTTCCCAATTATCATGAAATATCATGTTCAACTGTCGGATTTCCAGTGCCGCAAGGAAACCTTCTTAAAGAAGAAGTGCTTGATAAAAGAGCAGAAGTTCAGGAGAAACGTTCCCTCACGCAACACTGATAAGTGGACATGTATTAGTATGTTACCATTAGGACTCTTAGTATTCAATAAATAATTAAATATTCAAGTGGTTTGATTTTTGATTGTGAAACGAACCATTTGAACAATAATCATTGTTATAGTGCCTGTTGTACCATTACCCTTTGGTACAAACTACATAAAAGGCACTAATCGCGATTTTCATCATTACGTGACCAGAAAACTAAATACTAACTCTGAATGAGCACAAGGAAACTATGTACGTCTGTTGTATAATGTTTTATGTTGTACAATACATGCTATGTACAAAACAGACAAAGATTTCCAGAAATGATATGTGAGACTATAAACTTTAGTTATTTAAAATGATTTAGACTCGTCCCCCCCCATTTTGCAATTCACCCGCACACAAAAAAAACTTTGACAACAACTACAATTGAATAAAATATTAAAAAAAAAACAACTTTGCGTTTAATCATCAAAATTTTATACAGATTACATCTAGAGAAAGACTACTACAAAAAAAAGCTTTAAAGTTTTTTGTATTTGTTTTGTGATTTAGTTGTTGTTCTTCTTGTTTTTGTCCTTTCTCCGTACGCACACAAACACGCGTACACTCTACACGAGATAGATAAAATGAGAAGGGTCGACTCAAAACTTTATTTTTTGTCCATCTGTCTTTCTAATGCTTTAAATTCAAAAGATGAAAACAAAATCATCGTACTTCAAAAAAAAAAAAAAATGGAAAGCTTTCAATTATATGAGCTTTTAATTTATTAAATTGTGTTTTGATATTTCACTGATTATTGTGTGCATTACCTTTGAATTGAAATTCTCGAATTTAGGGGAATACAAAAATATACTTTGCGAGACATATCAAAGCTTTTTAATTTTTCTACGAGTACATACATAGATGTATCTGTATTGATTAACACAATCGGAATATAAAGTTTGATTTTTTTTTTTTTTTTTTGTTCGAGGGTAGAAAACCTAAAATTAAAAATGATTAAAATCAGTGAAATTATTTTAAAAATAAATTTTTCGTTTTTCTAAATTGAAAAGTGTATTACTTCCTTCTTTTTATAAAAATGGCAAAAAGTAAATTAAGATGAAAATCTAGAAAGTTTTGTTGTTTTTGTTGTTATTTTGTGTAGTATGAACGAAGAAAGGAAAAGTCGAATGTCGAATTTATATTCAACAAAAATAAAATTTTAATTCGTATTTCGAATTGAATTGCAAGTTTTCGATTTTTTTGTATGTGTTTGCTTATACACGGTGGTGGGTTGGTATCGATTCAAAATAATCTAGATTGACTATCAAATTGTTGAAAATATTTAGTTCGAAGCAGTAAATAGGATTTTGTGTTTAAGAGTGTCGTCGTTCAGCAGTAGCAGAACATTTTGTATTTTATTCCAATAGGATAATAAATTGTTAAAGGATGAACATAAACGGAATATAGATAACACGATGGCAGTTTAGTAAACAGTAAAAACAACGAAATTTTGTAAAATTTACTTAAATCGGATTAAAGATTCGGCTTAGTATATTGTACGACGCTAAACCATAGAAGGTCCAAGTAACTTGAGAGCTACAAAATAATGAAGGTGTCCATAGTATTTAGAAACCGTTTGACAAAATCTTTTAGTGTTTTACTTTATGAAACGGAAGTTACGATAGTAGGTAAGAGCGTCAGCAGATGTAAGTGTTTTAAGTTTGGGTTTATATTTATTAATATATTTATTTAAATAAAACACAACTTTTTGCACTTATAATATATATTTATGTCATTTTTAGTTATTTATTAAATTACAACTTTACTAGATGTAATTATCACGAGTGGCAAGCAATGATTCAATTTTTATCTTCAAAAAATCAACATTCTCACTGGTAAGCAATTGGTATGCATCTACATGTACTGTTTGGTACCAAGAGAGTTAGAGATAATCGATACTATTACATCTAAATTATTTTAGTGGTAAGGGAATATTAAGTTACACTCGATAAACAAAGTTCAATTTCCCCGTTCCATCACAATCGTTATTCAAATAAATTACTTTATTTTGTATGAGTGTCAGCACATAAGCCTACCAACACTGACTGTGCCTGCGTGTTCTGGCATTTTCTCGTTACCGAAAAGCCTGCTTTAAAACAGCCCGTTTTCATATAAAATATACTCGTATTTTTGATTGTACCACAATTTCGAAATTTTAGAGCGCTTATTGAACTTTTGAAGTACAAAAAATTTCCGTGGTGCATCGCAAAAATCATTTTACCCTTCATCAATATTTTCCATTTCATTTTTAAACAATTTCGGGAAACTACCGAATTTACTTGGCGTTTTAAAAACGGTTTACTTAAGCTGTAATAAACAATCATTTATCCTAAAATATGTCGCTTAGTTTATTAAAAGGGTTTAAAATTATTCAAATGTTTTGAATGCTGCTTATTATTTATTTATTTATATCATGTATAGCCTACAGTGATAACAATCGGCATATAGAAACATAAAAAGAAACAAATAAAAAAGGAATCAAAGATAGACAGAAAACCAAGACTATTTGGTTTTTATTACCTAAAAATTTAAATAAAGCTTTCTTAACCGACTCTCTCTGGCCTTACTTATTCTAGTTATTCCCTGGGAATTGGGAATTGAGAAAATATTGCTATATTTCCAAACTTCAATAATTGCCAATTTTTAATTCCCCAATTCCCAAAAGTGTATTCTAGCGTAATTGGGAATAATTTCCAATGGGAAAAACACAATTTCGAATTTTCCGTCTTATTTCAAAATTTTATTTTATACACATTAACCAACATCAACATTGCTGATACTACGTTTTAAATAAAATAATCAAAACACACACACAACCAGTTTCTTCTAATTGGAATTATTTACCTTCTAAAATTCCCAATCGCCAGAATACACTTTTGGAAAAAATAATTTCCAACTGCTAGAATACTGTCAAAATAGTTCAATTCCCAATTCCCAGGGAATAACCAGAATAGGGCCACTGGATATATTGAAATCAAAAACACCATAGACTGAATTAAACCTTCGCGATGCTCTCAAAAGTGATTCCGAAACACTGTAATTTGTTGATAGCTGGTTGACGAGTAACAGTCCGCCGCGTGGACGCATTTGAGGTACTGGAAAACTGAAAATCTCGCAAATGAACAATGGTGATTATACAATATGTCGACAATCTAGCCGGTGCAGGTTCAATATTTTACAGCGATCTTGGTAGGATGGAAGATGATATTCGACAAACCGTGCAGAAAGTAAACATCGAAGTGCGTATAAACAAACTATTTCTGGACACAAAGGTGACCGAATACGATAAAATGAAAGAGTCTTACACTTACTCACGTTGAGACCCAGTCTATTGCCAATAGTCCAACTACAAAATCTGTCCAAATCATCTTGCAGCTCCACGCAATCGAACACCCTGTTGACCCCGGTGAACATTTTCATATAGCAAACTCAAAGCAGTCAACAATATCGTTAATAAACAATGCAAATAATAAACGACTTATATGACTTCCTTGAGGTACCTACGCCAGATATCGCACGAAATAGCTTGAAAATAAAATAAAAATCCTAACGGATTGCCCAGCGGTCGGAAAGGTAAGAGCACAACAATTCAATTAGGATACCTTTTGGCTTATCTTTCCGACCGCTGTCAATTAAGTTCTTTAATTTAGTAATAACTAGTGAGTGGTCGATCTTATCGAAATCTTTCATGCAAAATCAGTATACACAACGTTCAGTTGCTGCCTGGAGTTTAAACTGCTAAATAATTTGCCACAAAAAAAAATCAGAAGTGTCACTACGGATCTGCCTGGCTAAGACCCTGTGAACCATTGGGTACGACGGAAAGAATGGAAATCCTCCGATAGTTACCTATTTCGTTTCTTCTACCCGCCTTGAAAATGGGATGGAGGCAGAAAATTTTCCAAGGATCTGGAAAAAAACCCACTTCGTAAACTTTCATTAAACATGAAGGTAATTTGGCAGGCCAAACTTGCGCCCTTTTTGACATCAAGATTAAGCAAGCAATCACGGACTTCTTGCTCAGTAAATTTAAAATTATAAAAATATTTAAACTTTAGTTCACGGAACTATGAACGCTTGAAGATATGGTAGGGGATATCGTGATTGGTTCATATACTGAGGCCAAAATGCTAGCAAATAAATTCAGATCTTCAAGGGTTGACTAGCGGTGGAATTCTGGTAAGACATAGGAGAAGAAAAACCAACCACTTTTCCCTTACTTTTAATAAAATTCCAGTACCCCTGGACTTGATGTCATGAACATATTGGTTATTTAAAAATCAATTAAAACTTTTAAACTCTTTGCGAGCTTTATCAAAATCTTATTGTCTGTTTAATGAATGGAACTTATTGCGGAGTTTCTCCGGATTTTAAAACCTATTGTTGTACCATGGCTCCCGAAAGCTGGGTTGTTTTTTAACTAATGGAACGTGTCTTTCAATACCACTTCTGAGAAGGTTGTTAAACATCAAAACAATATCATTTAAATTGGCAAATAACAGATCCAGGTGTTTCCCATGACTTTTGCTAGTACGGTTTAGCTGCTTGGTTGAGATGCTAGCAAAGTAGTCAATAATGTGTAATCAATATCAAGCCCAAGTAGAATATTAGAATGCAAAATAGGTCAAGTTCGATCCGTAGAGAGCATACACTGTGATGACGATTATAGAGGAACTGGCCACTTTAACACGAACAGCAATGACGTCGAGACTAGGATGACAGGTTACCAACTTATTAGGAATACAAACTTTAACCGCAATCTATACCCCGGCCTTTCTAAGGCTGGAGCAAAAATCATAGCTGTCCTTCCTGCTAGCAACTTAGTCCAGTGGGAAATATTCTACAGAATACATTGACAGTAACCCAGGTTTCACAGATTATTATGATATCATAATCATTGTCCAGAACGCCTAGGCGAAAAGACTTGGCTTTACCTCGGATGGTAGAGGCGTTATGGTAATAAATTGAGTTGAAGCTAGAACGATCGGAGCTTACTTGCAGGATTCCGGCACAGTTGGTTGCGTAGTAACCCCGATTCAGGGTCGATATTTACTGGTTCTGAATTTTCTTCTTTAAATAAATGCTGACACTTGTAGCGGCTCACTCATTCAATTTATATAAATTAATTGTTTACTTATATAAATTGACATTAGCTCACCACGACAATATAGGGTTAGCGCACAAAATATCTTTTGTGTGGCGTACTGTCATCTAGCGAAATTAGATGGACTATAGAAAATATAATTGAACACTAAATTATATTTTTCTGTTTTTACTCCATCTCGCTTTCAATAGCTTTCTCAATTCGATTTCGATTTCGGATTGATAATTTCTGTTTTTTACTCCATCTCTCTTTTGGAAAGCAACCGAGTGATTCGTTCATGTGTCAACACTAAAAAAACAACAGCAATTGATACTACGAAACAAAACAACAAAAAAAATAACTTTTGGTTTCGTGACAGATGGTTTTTGAGGTTTAAGATAACTAGTATCGCGCGCTCCAAAAATATCCATTTTTGGTTATAAAAACAAAATATTATTTTATAGTGGTGAAAAATTATATTTTTAAAAATCAAGTGTAATTCAAATTTTGTAAAATGAAACGTGTGTTAACACAAACAAAATAAATTAGCATTCAATAAATTGAAACCGTGAAATTATTAGTGCTACAACATCTACAAATTGGTGACCTTCAGACGCCCTTTTTAGGGATTAAACACAAAGATTTAGTGTTTTTTATATTTTAAAAATCACATACGGAAACCTGGTGCGGTCCAACCGTGCCAGGTAATAGGTACGTATTGTCGAATAAATAAAAAAAAAACACCTTAAAGAAAATCAAATACACGTATAATTTATAATTTTGTTTTCATTCATTTTTTTTTTCATTCACGTAAATATACCAACGGCAACGGGAACAACAACAACCTCATACGGCGTTTAGTCGTGTATACAAATTATTTTATTTGCGTGTTTCAACAAGCCACATCAAATTAATATTCCGGATTGTTCAATGGAGTAACGGTTGCAAAGAACCGCAACGAAAACTAAAATAACACAAACACACATTTGTTTGTGACAAAATATTCAACAGTTAGTGCTTAGTGGCTATGAGAAAACAAAAACAAAGAAAGCTTACCATTATATATAAATAGACGAAAAAAAAAACTAATTTGGAGCCAGAACAAAGAAAATTCAACGGCGCGATAGCGCACAAGGCTATACAGTACCGATACAGTATTCAAGCTCGGACGAATTATTTGCAACGAAAAATAACATAAGACAACATATCAACAGGGAATCAACGGGATAAACCGTTAGCAGCAACAACAACATCAGCACCAAAAACGTCAGCTAAGTGTTTATTTTGATAATCAAATTTACAACATATACATAAAAATTTTCTTTTTATAAATTTATTTAACAATTTTTATGCGAAACAATATTCAAAGATTATTGTCAACAATTTTTTTTCTTATTCTTATATTGTAAATTTTTTTTCACCACGGTGTGTCAATTAATTTTTTTTTGATTTTGATTTCGCGAAAAGTTCCGCGATAGGGTTGTTTTGTTTTGTTGTAACAATTAAGTCTGGTTGTTTCTGTGATTAACAACGTGTGCATTTATTTAATTTTATTTATTTAATAATTTTGTTTTCTTATCATCATTATAAATTTCAACGAGCCCCTCCAATACGAAGTGGCACGCTCGCCCCGTAATTGGAGGGTATCTCGAGGCCAAGTGCCCTGATCTTTTAAATTTTCAATTTAAGGTAACCATTCCTGTTATTTACAATTATTATTACATTTTATTATTCTTTTACATTTTCATTCTTGTTTCACCAATAATAATAGTTAGTCGGTCGAAAAGTGTGTAACATCACTCGGTATACTTAGTATCAATTAGAAAAATCTTTGGGGTATTTGATCTCGTACTTCGAAAAATTTTATTAAAATTATTTCTGCTCATAAATTGCTTCATTGCTTTTGTCACAATGGGCAATGATAACGATACCAAAGAGAACAATCAATCAGAACCCCAAAACATGGATACTAGTGGTCAACCATCCTTGGAGATTTCAGCCACAAGTAGCAAAGTAAAGCTACAACCATTCTGGCCGCATAAAGCGAATAACTGGTTCTTGTTGGCAGAGATCCAATTCGATCTCCAAGGCGTGAAGTCAGAAAAGCAAAAATTCTTACACACATTGTCGTCATTGTCGCCAGAGACGTGCGACAGTATATCAGATTTTTTGACGAATCCACCACAAATAGAACAATATACTATTTTAAAAAAAACTTTGTTGGAAAGATTAGCGCCGTCGTCTGAGAGGCAGTTAGAAGCTCTCATCACGGGCCGAGATATCGGGGACCGTAAGCCATCCGACGCGCTGAGACAAATTCGTACATTGGCCGGAGGGAATTTTAATGAATCAATAATTAAATCACTCTGGATCAGGAAGATGCCAGATATCATTAAAATCGCTCTCATTGCTCAGCCAGATTCATTAGGGACTGATGCTCTGGCTAGAACCGCCGATAAAATGTACGAACATATTGCTATTCACCAACAAAATAATGATATAAATCAGATTAATAGACAATCTCGGTCCACAACACGCATTGATCGTGTCCCATCTAGCAGTCATAACACTGACTCACTGGAGAATCGAATCGCTCGGCTCGAGGCAAAGTTAGACAACCTGTTCCGAGACCGATCAAGGGGACAACGAGAATCGTCTCGTTCACGATCGCGATCGCGCAGCTCAAGCAATTACTCTCGCCGTCACGGCAGATGTTGGTACCACGTCAAGTTTGGTCCAGCTGCAAAGAAGTGCGTGCCACCTTGCAACTTCTCTACGTCGCAACCATCGACGTCTCAGCATATCAACAAGCTTGATGCTGAAGAGAAAAGTTCAAAAAACTACCAGCAAACAGGGTAGGGACCCCAATAAACCCTAATCAATATACATCTCGATTATTTATACTCGACAAAATAAACAAAATAACTTATTTAGTCGACACTGGCGCTGACCTTTCGGTTATCCCAGTTTACAATTATGGAAGTGAGTTTAATATTCTAAAAAGAAATTCAAATCTAGTTTTGTCCGCCGCCAATGGCACTAATATCCATACTTACGGCACAAAGTTGCTTCAGTTGGATTTGGGACTAAAACGAACCTTCACGCATGCTTTCATATTAGCTGCTGTGAATCGTCCCATCATTGGCGCCGACTTCTTGTGCAAATTCGGACTATTGGTTGATCTAAAGAATAAACGGCTGGTTGATTCAGCGACAAAGCTGTCAATCAATGCCAACATGGTTCACGTCGACACACCGACTCCGATCCATTATTCTATCACCAACGGCTACGGCACTTTGCTAAAAAAGTTTCCTCAACTAACAGCAGAGCCGAACTATAAATTGCCAGTCCGACACAATGTGGTCCATCACATTGTCACAGCAGGACATCTGCCTGTATAAAGACCAAGAAGACTAGATCAAGTCCGCCATAAAGCCGCATTTACGGAATTTCAGCATATGGTGGAATTAGGGATTTGCAGGCCATCTGCATCTCCCGTATCATGTCCATTACACATGGTTAAGAAAAAAGATTTCGATTGGAGACCATGTGGGGATTATAGACGGTTGAACACCGGATCGTTATCCGATTCCCCACATTCAAAATTTCTCTATGCACTTGCATGGATGTAAAATTTTCTCAAAAATCGATCTTGTCAGAGCATATCATTTGATTCCCGTTTCACCTGAAGATGTTTTTAAAACGGCAATAACAACTCCTTTTGGCCTGTTCGAATTTACTCGAATGCCGTTTGGATTACGTAATGCCGCTCAAACATTTCAGCGATTTATGAACGAAGTGGTTCGAAACTTAGACTTGGTTTTCGTCTACATTGACGATATTCTTGTGGCATCGCAAAGTGAGGAACAGCACAAACTCCACCTGGAACAACTCTTCCAAAGGTTAACTGAGTTTGATGTTCACATCAATAGTTCAAAATGCGTCTTTGGCGCATCCACTCTTGATTTTCTCAGCCACAAAATAACCCCTAATGGTATTCTGCCGTCTGAAGAACGAATTAATGCCATTAGGGAATTTCCAGCTCCAAGCTCAATTAAGCACATTCAGCGGTTCATCGGTATGGTAAACTACTACCACCGATTTATACCAAAGCTCGCTGAGATACTCGCACCAGTTCACAGCCATTTGGTCGTACTTCTACGTAAACCCAAAACACCCAAGAATTTCTCTTGGACTGACGAATGTGAGCAAGCATTCAAGTCACTTAAGGCTGAACTTGCGAAAATAACACTGCTTGCACACCCATTGAGCGATTCGAAACTAAGTTTAACTACTGACGCATCTAACACTGCCGTTGGGGCAGTACTGCAACAGTACAATAACGAATGTTGGGAGCCATTGGGATTTTTCTCAAAGAAACTTTCGGATGCTGAAAAAAAATATTCTGCATTCGATCGGGAATTACTCGCAATATATCTGGCAGTGAAACACTTCAGATATTTTGTCGAAGGTCGGGACTTAACCATTTTTACCGACCATAAACCTCTGACTAGAGCAATTCAGTCTAAAACTGAACGTAATCCGAGGCAAGCTCGCCATTTGGATTATATTAGTCAATTTACCACGGACATTCAGCATGTTCACGGACATGACAACGTTGTTGCAGATACACTCTCTCGCACAACGGACAATGAAACGGCCGCAGTCGAAACACAATTCGACTTAAACAAAATCGCAATTGCACAAAAAGCTGACCTAGAACTTCAGAATTTATTTTCTGGTTCCGAATGTCGCTCCGGTTCATCAACGCAACTGGCGCTTTTTAAATTGCCTGGCCTCGAAATCATCTGCGAAACATCAACTGGGTACAATCGCCCATTTATCGTAGAATCACTGCGTCGAACTATCTTTGACACTTTACATAACATTTCGCATCCTGGTGTCCGTGCTACTCGTAAGTTGATTACTGCTCGATATTTTTGGCCTAGTATGAACAAAGACGTAAGCCATTGGGCTCAGTCCTGTTTATCCTGCCAACGTGCCAAAGTTCAACGGCATACTAAATCATCCCATGGACAATTCCAAATACCATCAGGTCGTTTTGAACATATCCATATAGATATAGTAGGACCACTTCCTCCATCTAATGGATATACTTACCTGCTCACCTGTGTCGATCGATTCACTCGCTGGCCCGAAGCCTATTGCATGACTAATATGTCAGCTGCAACCATTGCCTTGACTTTTGTCAATAATTACGTTTCACGATTCGGCGTGCCTCTTAATATCACTACTGATCAAGGAACGCAGTTTGAGTCAAAGCTTTTTACCGAGTTAACAAAACTCCTTGGCTCACATCGTATTCGTACAACGGCTTATCACCCTCAAGCCAATGGCATGGTCGAACGTTTTCACCGGCAACTCAAAGCCGCGTTAATGGCCAGAGGGAACACAATCAATTGGTCTTCGGAAATACCCATCGTACTACTGGGAATTCGAGCAACAGTGAAAGAAGATCTGAAGTGCTCACCAGCTGAAATGGTTTATGGACAAACCATCAAGCTACCCGGTGAGTTCTTCGTTGAAAATCCTCTCTCACCTTTACCAACTAGCGACACAGTCATCGATCAACTCCGTGACACAATGCAAAACCTTATCCCAAAATCAACTCGGCAAGCCAAACAAGATGACGTTTTTGTTCCCAAGTCACTTGCCAACTGTGATTTTGTGTTCGTAAGAACGGACAAGGTTCGCACAGGCTTATCTCCTCCTTATGAAGGGCCGTTTAAAGTTATTCGACGCCTTCGGAAGCAATTCACCGTGTCAATTAATGGAAAAAACCAAACAATTTCAATTGACCGGCTCAAACCGGCTTACGGCATACTATGTTCCACTGATGCGAAATCAGTTTCCCGACAACATAAATCAGTTCGTTTTCAGCCTAACACTGAACTTCCTTAAGGAGGGGGACTTACTTGCGGGGGAGTCCTGTAGCGGCTCACTCATTCAATTTATATAAATTAATTGTTTACTTATATAAATTGACATTAGCTCACCACGACAATATAGGGTTAGCGCACAAAATATCTTTTGTGTGGCGTACTGTCATCTAGCGAAATTAGATGGACTATAGAAAATATAATTGAACACTAAATTATATTTTTCTGTTTTTACTCCATCTCGCTTTCAATAGCTTTCTCAATTCGATTTCGATTTCGGATTGATAATTTCTGTTTTTTACTCCATCTCTCTTTTGGAAAGCAACCGAGTGATTCGTTCATGTGTCAACACTAAAAAAACAACAGCAATTGATACTACGAAACAAAACAACAAAAAAAATAACTTTTGGTTTCGTGACAGATGGTTTTTGAGGTTTAAGATAACTAGTATCGCGCGCTCCAAAAATATCCATTTTTGGTTATAAAAACAAAATATTATTTTATAGTGGTGAAAAATTATATTTTTAAAAATCAAGTGTAATTCAAATTTTGTAAAATGAAACGTGTGTTAACACAAACAAAATAAATTAGCATTCAATAAATTGAAACCGTGAAATTATTAGTGCTACAACATCTACACACTCTGTACACATAAAAACAGCATAAGAACAGCCATTAATGGCTTTGATCCAACTGTCGTTCGAAGGGAACTTCCAATCCAAGCAGTCCAAGTGGTAGAACTTGCTGCACAGCCCAAAACTCTCTTCACCGTTTGGTGTTGTTTCACTTGACGCAAGTCTTCGTCATAATTAATGTTAATTAATTATTAATTCTGTTTTTTAATTTTTTAGAAAATAAAATTTTTGATTACCTCTCTTTGATTATTTATAGTCAAGGAACACTTCAAATCTTAGGTGAAAATGATAATTTTGTCAAATGTAGTGAAAGTTAGATATATTTGCAAACTGTTCACGCACGCAACAATACGTAGCAATCCTGGTTAAGCAGGGTCCTCATCGGTTGTTCGATCCGGATGATCCAACTACAGTAAAATATACGGTGATTTGGATATCCAGCCAATTTTTGGAATTTTTGTAGATATCGATGATAGCGTTGGTTGAGCAAATTTGGCGCTAAACCCAAAACATTTTGCAAGTAACTGCCACATTCAGTGATTTTCAAATTAGTTGTACATCGCCATTTTTTTTTTTTGTTAATAGGGCTTTTGATTTTCTTACCAAAAAATGTCTACCAACCGTGCACTTAAACGGACTTCTCCGCGCCTTACTAGTATTGAAACTTCTGTAGCCAAATTCAATGAAGATACTGGATTGGAAGCGGTTAAACCCCATATTCAGCTACTCGAAGATGAATGGAAAGACTATGGTAACTACTGGTGATTCGGATAATTATGATGCTCTTCAAAATGCTTTAGAAGCATCTTATTTTAAAATGAAATAAGTCTTATTGCGAGCCCAAAACGAGCGTGAAGCCGAATCAGTTATGCGTCCCCTTAATACTTCAATCGACGAACTTATGGTAAATCAGCAATCTTTCTTAAATAAATAAATAGAGATTCCGTCATTCTAGGATCTGTTTGAAGCATCGATCGACAGCAATCCTAAAATATCAAAGGTAATCAAATTTCAATACCTAAAAGTGCTATTAACAGGAAAGGCTGCCTCATTCGTTCGTCATATCGCCGTAACTGAGGCAAAATATAAAGAGGCTTGGGGCAAAATTAAATAGTGGTACGATAAAAAAGGCTGGTGGTGGTAAATCTTATTAAGGAGTTTCTGGATCGGCCGACTATTAGAAAGGTTTCGGCAAAAGCGTTACATGAAATGGCTGACGTATCGGATGAAGTGATCAGTGGGCTAATAGTATTAGGCAGCGAGGCAGAAAATGGAGACTCAAACCAAATTCACATTTTAGTCAACAAATTGGGATAGCGTGACCAGGCCAGCATAGGCAAATGATACGGTTAATGAGGATTTTCCTACGACGGAAAGGTTAAACATAAAAGTAAATAGTAGCACAACTAATATAGAGTACCCGCACTAAAGCTTTTCATCCTTCGTCTGCTGCGCCAGTGTGACACCAACTACCAACGTGGTTACAACTAGTATTGTAGCAGACGTTCCAGAAACTTCGACTGATATTTTACTTTCTTTCACTCTAGTAGTAGACTCTCTTAGAGATTTATCTGTTTTGAGGTCCCCTGAGTCCGATAAAGTGAGTTTCGAAATGGTGTTTGTCGGTCAGTCTGTGTCCACTCTACAGCCCAAATTGTTTAACCAATCGAACTGAAACTTCAGGTTAAAGCTTTTTTGATATATTGGGAGGTCCCAGTGAATTTAACTCCAAATCGGCTAACCGGAAGTGGCCACTCCCTTGGTCCAGAAAATTTATTTCCCAAATATCTTAAAAAGTATAAGGTTTACAAAAAACTACTTAATACAAAATGTTTCCAAAAATTTAAAAAAAAAATTAAATTTCTCAAAATTCTCTGTTCGTAAAAGGAAGTCGTCTGTTGGCCACACCTTCATTTTTATTACATGCATCAACTTTACCAAGCTTCCAATCATTACTGCCAATAGCGATAGTTAAAGTTACAGACTGCAGTTGTTTGCAGTCAAATTGCAAAATGCAGAGTGTTGCTGCACCACGTGTATGCCACATTTAAGACTGCCTATAACAAAGGCAAACAATAAAATAACTGAATTGGGATCTGAAAAAGTAGCAACAACGGGTGCGGCTTCTATCACCGTAAAATCGATATACTCTACGAAAGATGAAACATCAATGGGATCGATTTTTTCATATGCACATGACAAAGAATAGTGACCCAACTCAAAATTTCAAATTTTTCAGGAGAGCAAAAGAAAAGTGCTAATTTCAATTTTTTACTATAATATTCTCTATGGGCGTTAAAAAAATGAAGATCGGTAAATTAAGCCGTCTCTCGCTTTGTAAAATAAATATGAAAATGCCACTATGTCAGATTATCAAATCGATCATTCCGCTTTTTTTTGACGAATTATATCAAAAACTCAATTTTTTGAGTTGTGTCACTTTTCTATGTCATGTGCGATATATTTCTAGAAGGGCGACTCACAAATTCCAGCAACAGTGAAAGCAGTACAATTAAAGAACTGTACTTTAAATCTTAATTTGGGAATCGATATTGATATTACTTTAAAGCGGTTCTTTGAGCAAGAGAAAATTCCTAGCGAACATATTTTACGTCCAAAAGAAAGAGATTGTGAAGTACATAAGTCTACGCACAAGCAAAATGAACACGGCAGATATGTGGTTGAAATTCCCTTTGAGAAAATTGCCGCCCAACTGGGAAGCTCCGAGAATATCGCTAAAAGATTTATTGCACTGGAAAAAAGCTGCAGGGAAACACTAAGGAAGATTATTGTAAGCTTATTAACGAAAATATTAATTTAGGATACTTACAGCTTTTCACTGACAATGAGTACCAAACAGATCAACTCCATGAGTACCAAACAGATCGAATCATTCTATTTACCACATTACTGCGTGTTAAAAGGGTGAAACGACTAAATTAAGAGTATTGTTCGTCAAAATCTACGTCAGGAATTTCTTTCAACGAGACAATGCTAAGGGGTCCATGGATTTAGCCTGTATTATGGTCGATTCTGATGAAGTTTCGCAATCACAAAATAGTGCTGACGCTAAAAAGGACTAGATGAGATCTATAGCATTACTCAATACTGTTACATTCGGATTGTCCAGTGCGTCATTTCTGGCTAAGAAAGAATCGCAGCAACTGAAAAGCGAGATAAATCAAGTGCTGCAAACTGGTGGATTTAAACTGCGAAAGTAGAAGTTGAGCTCATCTAAGTTTATAACAAAATTTCGATGTTCCAAAATTCACTAGAAGCGTGAATATTAGGCCTCCGACGTTTTTTCGTTTAAATTAATTAAATATTCTAGATTGATTATTACTCTCAGATGGCTTTCACCATATTTGGTTGATGAAGCTCGGAGGGGACGATGAACTCCCGATGACATCCCGTTTATCTACAACCAAATCCGGCGTGAGCTAAATTTACTAGAAAACATACAGATTTCCAAAGGACCGCAAATTTGATTTGCATGGTCTCTCAGTTGCGAGCAAAATGCCGTATAGTGTATTGTAGAGCGGTAGACGAAAATCGCATAGTGAATGATAATTTTAAGGCGTCTAAAACAACAATGACACCCATTAAACAGGTATCGTTTGCCAAGACTGAAGTTGTCTGGCGCGTGCTTGCTGACAAGACTACTGGTTTTGGTGAAGGAAAATATAAGCCAGCCAGTAGGATGTTATGCGTGGAAGGACACCACTATTGTGTTGTGTAGTTATCTATCCATTCGGTAAATTGGAAAACTTTTGTAGCAAATCGAACATCTGAGCAAAGGTGGCAGGGCCCGGAATGGCTGTAAAAGAACGATTGGTTTATAAGTCGCAAACTGAAGAAGATAGCCATGCACAATTCATAAGCGAAGAACGAAGGAAAAGTAAATTTCCCATTTTTAACTCCGAAAACCAGCAGGATATCTCGTCAGGAGATCGATTGTTTGCTGAAAAGGGCAGAAATAAGAAAAACAGCGATATTCTCTCATGGGCGTCGGGTGTAGACACAAATGGTATTTTGAGGGTTGGTGGTAGGTTGAGACATTCAGATTGTCAATATGACTAAAAACGTCCGGTGATTCTGCCAAGAGGTAACATATTCAGTAGACTTATCAAATTGCGTGTACATGTACATAACCTAAGCCCTTGTCTTTCACTGACCTTTCATCTGATAAGATAAGACAATTTAGGTTAGGTTAGTTGAGGGAGAAGCAAACATCAGATGGTGGGAGATTTGTCAGCATTTATGAAAGTTTGAAATACAGTGGCACTTTATTCTGCCGGGTTTTCTTGATTTTGGAAACAAGCATCTTTCAAAATGCTCAACAAACACCCATTTAACTTTTGAAGAGATGGCGTTGATCATCATTTCACAATCTGACACCGACCCAGTTGTTAATTGGCTTAACAAACTTTTATGTACCTGAAGGAGAAATAAATAATGGCATTCTTGCTGGCAGACTCACTAGGTGGCAATTTATACAATAGCGTGCTTAATCATTTTGGAAAAAATTCAGCGCAGAATATTTCCATAACCTTCAGCAAAGGTCTAAATTTTGTAAAGCAAGATTAAATGTTAAAATTGGGCATATCTGGGGACTTCGTTGGCCAACTGGCCTCAGGCTGAATTAACCATTTTGGGCCCTTAAACCAAAAGTCACAGGAAATTAACTTATTCGCTATCATCCCCCTAGTGGCCAGATCGACAGGATTTTCTTTTCCCTTTATAAGTCGCCAGGTCGCTTCTTGCAATAATGCATGAATCGCACCTACTCGATTGGCAATATGATTCTTCCATTCGAAAGCCACATACCTAGATACATGTTGTTTATCAACATCATGCAACAGTGCTATAATCAGCTTTGTTATTAGGTGTACTCCATAAAGCTCTAATCGAGGAAAGCAGAGTTGGTTAATTAGGGCTACAATTGATTTGGCAATTAACAATTTTACCTCATATTCACTATCCCCCTTGGATCCCACATAACTGTGTTTCACAAGAAAATTCTGTCGACTGATCATTCACTGATGTGCTGAAGCCGGAGCTCATCCATCGAAAACAACTCTTAATTTCGTGGTCGCGTTGACGTTTTACAACAAATCTCATTGCGACAATCTCATTGCGAATTCTTGGTTCCAATTTATTTTCCTCTCCATGGATATTAGTCGCAGCAAGACCAGTTGATCAGAGTTTAGCAGTGGTGGTAATTCGCCTTTATTGGTAGCTGTATGATAAATCGCCCATTATCATTTTTAGAGCTTTAGCTTCTTCTTTTGATGTTCAAGGAACTTCCTCGATTACTTTTTATTTTTTCCAGAATTTTTGTAGGGTTTGATCTAAGTTATATTCGCCATTGACAGCTAAATGAAAACTGTTGTGAAAGAATAATTGCGCATTGTTTTGATTATTATCAGTTGCCTTGCCTGCAGTTACAAAGCCAAAGAATGTCTCTTGTGATAGAACAATCTCCGCTAATTGTATTTGCTTTGGTTTCAGGATGTGGAAGAAATAATCGGTCTCCCAGTTAAATATCAAATTCATTTCTTTCATTAAACCTCTGATCCGAAAGTTGAATAATTCGCCATTGATTTAATTCACTGTTGATTTGTCGATTTTCCGTTTAAGTGATAATTTTAAGGGGATCGACCAGTTTAATGTTTATTCTTTGAGATACGTCAAATCGCGAATAGATGATAAGTTCGGTAGAATTTAAATTCAACTTGTTAGCGCAGGATGGTTGTTGCTTGATTCTTCATCAACGTTGTGGAAGGTATTGATTTCGCAGATATATCTGTGGCAACTGTTACTGAATTTGCAATTGAACTTTCGCCGTATAACACACCGTACAACTGAACTTGTTTAAACAATAAGAAGTTTATTGTTTGATGGACAGTTAAAACATAACTACAAATTTGTCTCATACCCTTGAACTTTTCGCAGTGACTTAGTCAAGGTGAACCCTTCCAGTACAATCCTACTAACAACGTTAAATCAAATGGGTTTAACTGGTGGGTTCTAATTGTACTTTTGTTTCTAGCTGCACATGATTTCAACGCATTGCATTTGTTGCCTAAGAATTATAGACTGTCGCCATGTAAGAGGTAATTTTTTTTTTACAGTTCTATGTACTCATGCCTCTCTGATATCTCCATCAATTTTCTATCGAGGCCATGGATCACGCTGCATGGCCTCGCCGCTTAACGTAATTATGCCTTTTGATTACATAATTAATGCGGATTTGCAAAAGCAGCGTTGACTGAACTATATGTCCATCTCGAATTATTGGAAAAAGCATATATGGAGTTTAAGGCTTGCGGTGAGAAACTAGCAGTCAAAAAACGCTTACACACGTTTAGACACCTGTTTGACACTGCGATTCAGAACAAACCAGCCATAACAGATATAAACAAATTCTATAGCATTTCAAGGGACTCCTGATAGTAAGGGCTAGCATGGTCATCATACATATTCCGCTAACTCCTTAAAATTTTCAAGAAGCATCCAAAAAGCTATTTAAGCGATTTCACAAGCCTGGCCAGGTTTATAATTCGCTTATCGAGAAACTTATACGGATTCCATCAGCTGCTAATGGACCTGTCAATTGTATTAGAAACGTTCGTGATACTTATTTTGACTGATAAATATTTTGTTGTCAAAACTGGACGAGAAACTTCAGCGAAAGTGGGCAGAAAAAAAAATAACGACCTATACCGGATATTCGACAATTTTATCCACTTTCTGGAAAGGCATTTCACAACATTACAGTTCATTGATCGGGAAATATCTTAAAGATGTTAACTACAGAAGCCTCGTCATTCAACGCCAACAGTATTTTTCTCTCTAAAGATTCAAAGTCTTATTTATCATGTTTGAAGTTTCATTTCGGTTCTGAGTCTGTAACAATTGTATGTGCAAGGGCCAAACTTCTCAAAATTTTCCATCTCGACATTGATGTTTTATTTGTCAGGCACCACACTCTCTTGCACGATTCTCATAATTTGAACAAATCAATACCTGGATCTGGCCAGTCAACTAAAGAGCAGAACTGGGTAATAATTTTTATTTATTTATTTATTTATTTAATTATACACAAATAAGGCATAGCCTTTTTACAACATCCAGGGATGTATTCCTATGTGTATTAAAGCAATTACAAAGAAAAATAATTAGAATAATAATTAAAACTAAATATAATATAATTAAAAATACAGAAGAAAAGATTAAGAACAAAAGATAAAACATTAGAAGACGTGATAATGGAAAAAAGAAAAAAGAAGAATAATGGAAACGAATTATGTGCCAATCAGCCCCTCGAGGTACAGTCCCTTGAAACCACGCAAATTAGATGCTGCCTTTATAGACGGATTCAGACTATTCCAGAGCTTCACCCCATGGATAAAGAAAGCACGTTGTCTTGGCTTAGTTTTGCATGATTTAGGCAAATTTAAATTTAATGTCCTCTGTGATTTCGAGAATTTCAGTTTATCATAAAGGTAGTTCGGAACTTTATTTTTAGTCAAACCAAACATCACAGTCAACACCGACAGTTCCAAAAACTGGTTCAAGCTTACACCAATGGGATGCATGGATATTTTAGAGATCTTTATTACCGACCGCGTTGATAGAGTGGCTTGTGCAAAAATTCAAAGAAACAATTTTCGAATTCCAGTTGAAGGGGTTATATCAGAGGCCGTGTCACGAGGGTGAACGGAGATAAAGCTAATTTTCATTTCTATGACGATTTTCCTATGGAAGTGTAAATTGTAATCCTAAAAAGAGTAACATTAAGGCTGCCCATACTGTTTGAAAGCAGTAAATGTCCCGAAATCGAATCCCTGATAGTTTTCGATCCAGTGTACTCTCCATACAATGATGATGATACTACTTTGCGAACAACAATCATTGAGATTTGGACTTCGGGGACCAGGATGCATGGTATGACCAAACGATTTAACAGCTCAAAACACTGCGCTTAAGTGGATAATTTCTGGACAAAATTTAAAAGCAAAAATAACAACATTAATCTCCAAATGAAATTCAACGTCAATGAGAGCCTACACGCAAATTTTGGGAGCTCCGGGAAGTTCGGTTCTGAAAAAGGCACCCATATATAATATTTATCGTTAAATTGCTATTTGCACCCAATGCATCTCCCGTAGGAAATCCTTTGATTAAATAACAGTTTCCCGATTTCATTCTATCGAACGCCGTCGACATGCGATGATGTTTTGAAAAATGAATATGAACGGCTTATGCAAAAGTACCTGGAACAAATCATATGGCTGAAATTAACTCTAAAACATCGATCTAGACATAGAACATTTCTATCTTCCTAATCATCCGCATAATATCGAAGGTGCGCATCGTTTTTGACCCGTCGGCAAAAAGCACAACATCCATATCTCTCAGTGATAAATTACTTGTTGGCCCGACTGTTCGGCGATAATACGATTCCGATTACATAAAATAGCATTCACCGCCGATGTAAAACGAATGTATCGAGAAGTTCGAATTACTCATAAAGACTGCAGCTATCAACGAATCTTGTGGCGCAATGATCGTTACAAACCTCTGAAATATTTTAAGCTGCTGAGAGCAACATTTGGGCAGCCAGATCACCATTTCATGGAACTCGTGCTGTTCATCAACTTGGTTTGGAAAATGCGTCGAGTTTTGCCAATTGATCCAAAACTCTAATCCTGACTGGTGGTAAAAACATTCAAGATATGCAACATCTAGCTTACTAAATAATCAATATTATAAAGTCTTGGGGCTTCTCGCTTCAAAAATGGGCATCAAAATCACAGTTGGTAGCATCTTTACTAAGCGAACAACAAAAGGAAACTTTGGTCGAATTATCTAAAGAGTCGGATTATAGGGTCTTGCGATTACAGTGGGACGATTTTACAAGGTTAATTTGCCCACACTACCTAACAACCACCTTCAGATGCTTCTCTTCCATTCGACCCATAGGATGACGAGCTTCCGTCGGACGAAGCTAAAAAAATAGTGAGAAATTCACTGATCGTTGATGGTCATTGACAAAATTCGGATAGCGCGTTTCCTGATGCTAGCTTACCACTAGCAATGCATGGATTGTCAGATGCTATTAAAGTAGCTTACTCGGTTGTGTATAGTTCCTCGACCTGAACTTTCTTGGGCTAATTTGCTGACCAAGCTTATCAGAATAGTCGTCCAATCGTTCAATTCGAAAAATGGAGTATTTTTGCGTGTGGAAATTTTTTTTGCATTGGCTGACCAAGCTCCTTTCCCATCAACCAACGTTTGTTGCTAACAGAACTGTTAAAATAGTCAAAACATTTTTTAATGCTGTTTGAGCCCCGTTTGATCCACAGATAATGCCGCTAATTATGTCTCTCATGGAATTCTTCTAACTAAACTCGACCATAAACTTTGCTGGCGCGGGCCGCTGTTACAAATCTGGGGAAATTAGCCACAAACAATACAGAAAGAATCAAATGTCATGCTACACAAGGTTATGCTTATTCGGCCAATTGACAAGACGCCACCCGTTTTACAATCAAATCAAGCGAATTCTGGGCTCCTGCTACAAATTTTTTGTCAATCGTTGCGCTAGAAAAGTTAAATCAATAGAAACCTGACAAGTAGGGTTAACATTTTCATGAGGAATATTTATGGAAATGGGCACAGCATTGTCCGCCAAGAAGCAAGTTCTCAAGGGGAATTTATCATCATTTGCTCCATTTTTGGATATAGGCGGCTTTCTATAAGAGTCGGCGGTCGACTAGGTAAGGCATAGCTTACGCTTTTATGCACAAAAGCATCTAGTCGTTTTGCCATTTCCCCCATTTCCTCCAAGGCCATCCCTCTTGTCCCATGTCTCAAAACTCTCCTACGGGATTGATAAATCAAGACAATTTGTCCTATAGGTTGAAGAGCCATCCGTCAGTTCAAATAATGGTTAATCTACCTGCAGGATATTAACGCCCTCTCGGGCATTCAAGAAGGGTCGCGGATCAAAATTCATTAAAGGCTACATATAGAATTTCGTCTGTATGCCAACTTGGCTGACCTATCTTGTGAAGTATTTATCGGAGCGTTCCTCGTTTCGTTGTGCCCGCCGTCATGTACTCACGTTGGGAATAAAACGATAATTAATCGAGTTAGAGAAACAATAATATCGCACTCCAAAGAACGAAAACGTTTTTGCTGAGAGAGCACAAGATAGAATGGAATTTCAATCCGCAGCAAGTCCATCGTTTGGCGGACTCTGGGAAAGTGATATCAAATGCATAAAGCACCATTTGATCCAAGCGACAAGAAATGTACCGATGCAACAAAGATATCTTTAAAACTCGGCAAACCCTCATACTTTCGAAGTGTGACCTTCGTTTGATTTATCCCAAATGATTGCAATACTTTGTTTCGTACTCAGTGAGCTCAGAAAGAACTTTAAGACTAAAAGGGCCGCTCTAAACATTTTAAAGGTGTTACAATCTCAACTCGCAGCGCGCTCTTTCGGTGATTTTATCAGCAAAGTTTACTAACCGGCTGATGCTATTTTTCGCTAACCTTCTCTTAAGATTAAATCTCTTCATCTCCTTGTCTGCCATCTCAATAAAGCGATCAACCGACTACTTACAACTCCCAAGCCACAATTCAAATTGAAACTTTAATATCGTTTATAACGCGTATTGTACACTCACGGTAATAATGACTATAAGAACAACAACTCGTGTTAATAATGGTACTTCAATCACAAATATAATGACTAGCGTTCTTATGATTCTCAGTTTTACTTACCCAAACTGAGCGGTATTGTATTCCCTCGGTTGCACAATGGTGTCACCTCGTGTTTTAACGAATTATAAATTTATGAAAACCGATATTGTAGTTTGATGGTAATCCCTCGCTAGAATCTTGACAAAGACTGCGAGAATTTTAATTTAATTTTTATTCTTGACATATTGCAATATTTGTCGATAAGAAGAAGAAAAAAAATCTGTTCAAGAATTTGTATTACAGCAAAATTATTTTTATAGGTGAAGATGTCTCCTATGGATTCGCGAAGCAGCCCTTCTCCCTATTCCGTCGCAATACCGCCTCTATATGTTATGTCCAGTCCTCCATGCCTCTTCCGATTGGAGCCTCCACTACTGTGTTCGGCGTTACCTCCCCCACTAATGAAGTGAGCCGCCTCCGCTCGATCAGAATCCATCGCACCCGAAGAAAGTGTTACACACATCGTCCCGCTCTTCAGGGCAATACAAACACTGAGGGGCCTCAGCTTTTCCTTCCTGTGGAAGTAAGCCCTGAAGTACCCTAACCCCGTCAAAAAGTGGCACACAAAGAAACTTTACTTCAGCTTGACCTCTGTTAATACATCAGTTCCGATCCGTCGTCTTCCATCTAGGCTTCCATGCCGCCATGGTCTCGACCCTAGCTCTGGCTGCAGCCTCCTTCCTACCTATATCCACGCTCAGCTGATATATCTTCCGCCGCTCCTGTACTAAGAAGTCGATCAGTATTAACAATATTCACATTACTGACATAATCGCAATTATGGTTCATGTCTTGGCTAAACTAACAACTCGTAACTGCTTCACTTATTTTTCAAAGCAGTTACAAGCAGTTACGTAAACATTCTCCACCAGGTAGTATTTCATATTAATTAACAACAAAAAAGCCACAATCGCCTTTATTTTGGTGTTGCGTGTATAAAAAATTTGGAGGTTATGTTTTGCTAGTTGCGATCGCTCCACAAATTTCAATATTACAGTCATGAACAAAATAATTAAGCACGATTCGCTAAACTATAAATTGAATGCTGCGGGGTTTAATTATTTTGTCAATGGCGTATGAAATTTGGAACCCAAATGCTTGAGTGGAATCCGGTGAACACTTTATTGAGCCACGTGTCGTTTTCACTTTTTATAAATGTGGAATGCTTTATATTTTCTGTTACCTTAAGATTAACTTCAAAAACGTTAAATTTACATCAATATCGATTTGTGATGTTTACTTTAAGCTCATTATCTGATTTTTTAACCGCTTTAGCTGTTTATTGTTTCTATATTGATACCAGAAAGCGATACAAGAAAATTATATGTTGGGTATAGCTTAGAAATACATTAGCAAAATGGCAACAAAACGAAGCAGTGAGAACTCTCAGAAATAACCATCATAATATTATAATGGTACAGAACAGTACAATGGCTTGTTATCAGAAAAAAAAGATAAGAATGTAATTATGTAAAAAAAGGATAATGAGGATGAAAAATTATGCGACTGTTGTTAATAAAATAACAAAAGAGTTTCATAAATTTTCATACAAAAATCATTTTTTTATCGCTTTTCAATATTCATCAACGTCAACATCGCTTAATGAGAAACCAAACGCTAAACGAATTTTTTTTTGCTGTATGCTTTTCCCGCATATAAAGGAAATGGCAAATAAATATATAATTTGTCGAATCTGGGTGACTTGGTTACGCGAACAATTAAATTTTCTAAAAGGACGTCTTTTGAGACATGCAATCATTATACAAAATGTATATCATACAAATTTTTAAAATCCACTCAGTTTTTCATGGAATATTTTTCTGTATGTGCGGTCGCAATGTAACCCAACATACACACACACAATTCACATTATATTTTGATAACGACCATTTATAAATGTATGTATGTATGTACAATCATATATTTAGCCAGAAGACAGTGATTATAATCTCAACATACATTTTTAGAGCTCTTGACTCTCTATATATAAAATATAGAAGTTGGAGGGATATACATTTTCCATTCTATTGTTAAAAATCTCACGTAAATTTGTTTGATGATTGTTGTCAGTTGAACTTTTTAGTTTTTTTTTTAGTACAAAAGAATAAAAAATGGGAAAGCTTCTGTAATACAAATGAAATGGAATATATGTACATAATACATACGTATAGCAGTTAGGAGAACGAACAAAAAATTTGTTTGTGCTATTTTTGAAAAAGTACCCAAAAGGGAAATTTCATGCTACACTAAATGAGAATAGTTAAATAAAACTATGTAAGAAGTACAAAAAAGGAAGAAGAAGAATACATTGTTTTGGATAACTTAATATTACGGTGGAAATTCTATCCGTGTATTTTTCTCGGTTTTTCATTGTTTGTTATCATTAGATTTCAACTGGAAAAAACTCGCCGCTTTTTTTTTATTCTAGTGGAGTGTGGATTTTTCAAAGCTAATCCTAAATATTTAGAGGAACTCACTGATTCGATGGACATACAGTTGAACAAACAAGAGCCATTTCTGGAACAATGGACATCATGAAAAACAATATCAGTATATTGCTCAAGACTGCAAAATCATCATTAATACATATTGTCGAAAATTTGAGTTTACGTTAATTAGAAATAGAATTGGCCCAAGGACTGATCCTTGAGGAACGCCAGCATGAAGCTCATCAAAGTAGATCAGTGATCCACTGGTTTCCACCCGTTGTAAGCGACGTTCTAAATACTATGTTGTATCAGTTTATATCAGGCGGATGCGATCCAATGCATCATTTTTGCTGATTCGTGAAGCGGAACAATCAAAGGTAGGTGTGGTACGGGGAATTGATGCTAATGCGCATCACATTATCTGGAGAAGTACGGACTTTAATGAAAGAGGTGAACCACTTTTTGATTATTTGATAAGTACTAACCTTTATTCAGTGTGTAATATTGGGCGGTAACCTACATTTATTACTAGTAACAGGCTGGAGATTCTTGATGTGACCATTGCCTCAAATAATATTCTTCATACGGTTAAAAATTGGAGGGTGGATAAGGAACACTCCTTTTCTGATCACGGCTCTGGAGCCCCCGACGACCGTTGGGGAGCTGGAGGACATAGTGGCTAGCGTTACTAGCGCATGCAACCGATCCTTTCGTGCTACCTGCCCACTGGCTAAGCCTAGGGGTAGGAAAAAACCAGTATGGTGGTCCAGGGAACTTGGAACCTATCGTAAGGCTTGTAGGATAATCTTTAATAGAGCCAAAAGTACAAGGGGGCTCAGGATTGGGACTCCTATAAGGAGAAACTCGGAATTTATAAGAATAAATTAAGAAAGGCACAAAGGAGGTTTTGGAGAATCTTCTGTGATAAAATGGAAGAGTATACGAAATCTTCCGCCTTAGGAAGACTCTTTCCAAAAGTACAGCTAGTCCCAGTTTTTTGATAAAACCGGACGGATCTTGGACAGCTTCTAGTGGAGAATCTCTGGAGCTTCTATTCGAGACACACCTCCCAGGGAGCTTTGAAGACCTGTTGGAGCGTAGTAATCATCAGGAATCACTGTCAGTGTTCGCAGAGGATATCGTAACCAGGAAACGGATCCTTTGCGCACTGAGGGGTTTTAAACCATTTTAATCGGCTGGTCCGGATCAAGTTATACCAGCGGAACTTCAAAACAACTCAGTAATTATTCTACTTTACCTGGAAGCTATATTCAAAGGGTGTTTGAAGCTTGGCTATATTCCTAGGTATTGGACGGAGGTCAATGTAGTGTTTATACCGACAGCAGGGAAAAGCTCACATGTCTATCTTAAGGACATAAGACCAATAACTCTATTATCCCTTCTTTTGAAAACCTTGTAAAGGCTGCTGGAGATATACATTAGAGATAAAATAGGTGCAAGGAAGTGGGCACTGTCTCTATAGTCTGTCTCCAACAAAATCAGTTATCTGAAAAAACATTTAACTGGAGCAGCGGCTAAGCTAATTTGTCATCTAGAATCGACGGCAGATAATTATGCAAAAGCTTGGAGTATATTAAACAACCGATACAACAACAAAAGACTGCTTATCTCAGCTTACCTAAATACATTGCTGAACCAATCAACCATTGGTAATGAGTCGTCATCTGCAATTAGAAATATGCATGACACCACTATTGACTGCCTACACGCGATTATGAACTTTGGAATAAAAGATGAGTCCTGGAATTCATTTCTAATTTTCATTTTATTGAAAAAGTTATACAATGAAACGCGACGACTGTACGAAAGTCACTTAAAAACCCATGTGAATTTCAAGAAACAACCGAATTCCTGAAGTTCCTTGAACAAAGATTCAAGACTTTTGAAATATCTTACAGTAACAAGAATTATACACAACCACCTAAAAGTCAACCAGTGTAACAGATATAGAGAATTGTGCAAGATTCAAAAAGCTGTCATCGTCCGACAGGAGTCAAATTATATTATTACATAATAAATGTAGAAGGTACCTTAGTATAACACATCAAATACAATAATGTAAAAACTCTGTAAGATGCTCAATTTGTAATGGTCTACACCATACCATTCTTCATTCGCCAAACTCTCATCAACAAAAATCAGATGGCCAAGCGATAAAAAGTTTTAAACTCGAAGCAAAAATGTACAGTTAAGTGTCTTATTAGCCACAGCTTTAGTAAGCGCATTTAAACATGATGGGAACTAAACAATTATAGGAGTTTAGATAGATCCAGGCTCCCAGGCAACTTTTATAATGAAAGAAGCAGTACAAAGGTTGAAGCTAAAAGGTAATAAAATATATGCGAAAATAGCAGGAGTTGGTAATCATGACATTGGAGAAGTACGAAAGATAGTCAGCCTCAAAATCCAACCAATTACAGCTTCCAAATTTGAGCTCCGCCTCGACGCCTTGGTATTCCGAAAGCAACGGGCAACATCTCTGCAACATTGCCAATGCAGATCCTAATTATAATAAACCAGGTTCAATAGATGTTCTACTTGGGGCCGATTATTACCCAAAAATCATATTGAACAATATTATAAAAGGTGACCCAGACCAACGAAGTACAAGAGCTACTTCACCCAACGACACAGAATACAATCAATGGTATCTTATGTCGACCTAGAAATTGAAAAAGTTGGACAGAGCGCGAATTTACTAATGGTGAAGAAAAAATGCGAGCAACAAGGAGATGGAACGTACCAAGTTGCATTATCATTCAACGGATATTATTTCACATTAGGCGAATCAAAGAAGAGAGCGGCAGCACGACTATTTCAAGTGGAAAGGAAGTTAAACAACAATTCCACAATAAAGAATGAATTTACCAGTTTCATTGAAAAATCATATTGTGCTAGGCCATAAGTCCAACAATCCAACAAGAGCTAGTTGAGATCCTATTGAGATGGAGAAAACACAAATTCGTGTTTAAATCCGACATCGAGAAGATGTTTATGTATGGAGAGACCAACAAGGCAAAATCAGCACTTATAGGATGAAAACGGTGACGCACAGGTCAACGGCAGCCACATACTCGTATTTGGCCACTAGAATTCTTCATCAGTTAGCACAAGATGACGCTGAACAATACCAAGCAGCAAAAAAGGTGCTCACTGAAGATTTTTATGTGGATGACGTATTATCAGGTGCGAACACGATAGAACAAGCAGTATAATGCAACAACAATTAACAATGCTATTAAAACAAGGCGGTTTTAATCTAAATAAATGGAGTAGCAACAACTAAGAAATACTCAAAGCCATACAAAAGGAACATATGGACGCATGCAGCCATACGATAGAAATTGGCGAAACAATTAAAACCTTAGGTATCATCTGGAATCCTATAGAGGACATACTCCAATTTAAAGTGAAATCATTAGGTATTGAAGCACCTGTTACCAAGAGAAAAATGTTATCCGAAACATCCAAATTGTTTGATCCAATGCGATGGTTAGCCCCCATTATCGTAAAAGCAAAAATTACCATGCAACAACTATGGACGTTAGGTTTAGACTGGAATACACAATTACCAAATGAAATCAAAACAAAGTGGATTTCATATGTCAACCAATTGCAAATGCTAGAGGAAATAAGGCTACAAAGATGGATCAGGCATAACAAAGATGAGCTAGGTGAAATGCGCGGTTTCTGTGACGCATCGGAAGATGCATATGCAGCTGTAATTTATTACAAATCTGGTGAGGCCGATGATAGCAAGGTGACCCTAGTGATTGCAAAAACAAATGTTGCACTATTAAAGGCAAAATTAACAATTCTCAGATTGAAGTTGTGTACCGCAGTGCTTTTAGCAAAACTGCTAAGAAAAACAAAAAAAGTGTTACAACTGCCTGATATCAAAACATTTGCGTGGACCCTCTATGATAACTTTGGGTTGGGTAAGAGGATTGTCGAAATTCAGTCTATATTATCTCCACTACAATGGAATTATGTAAAATCAGAGGACAACCCGGCAGATTGCACATCAAGAGGCCTAAATACTTCAAAGTTAGTAAACCACCAATTGTGGCGGAGTGGCCCAATCTGGCTTAAACATCCACAGGACACCTCGCCATAACCACAGATTGAAGAAGCCACAGAAGAGAAGATCAAAATATCTGCACTAATTGTCACGATCAATGAAGAAAATGGTATATTATGTGTTATAGAGCGCTATTCATGATTCACTAAGGTAGTAAGGATCGTCGCTTATGCCCTTTGATTTAAAATAGTAAAGAAGCAAGAAGAACCTCAAATTGAATCTCAACCCCGATCACTTCATCCAAAAATATATGAGCATGGGAGTAGGTGGCGAGTAGGCAGCAAACTGTCTAACGCCAGGATTGCTTTCAATTCTCAATATCCAATAATACTGACTTATAATAGCCGCTTGCCACAATCTGCCACAAACAACGCGTGCAAACCAGCTAGAGGAACCCCGACACGGCCTGTTACTCGTACTTGGGTAGATTATGCTGCGCCCTTCCAATACGGTGTTTACCAGGTCGAGGTCGCACAAGCTATAAAGATTACCTAGCAGTATTGATTTGCTTCGCAGTAAAAGCTATTCACATAGAAGTATAATAAGCGAATTGTCATGAGGAGGTTTCTTAGCAGCATTCAAACATTTCACGGCACGCCGAGGAGCTTCAAAACTTATGCGGAACGAACTCACGCATGCAGTAAAACAACTATTGAGAAAATGGTCAGAAGAGCATTCAAAAGAGGGTACTCAATGGCATACCACTAAGAGCACCACATATGAGCGGACTTTGAGAATCAGCTGTTAAATCCATCAAACAGCATTTGCATAGGATAAGTGGACAACCACATTCAACATTTGAAGAAATGACTACGGTAGTTTGCCAAATAGAAGCATGCTTGAATTCACGACTACTTTTTCCAGTGATATCTTACCATAACGATTTCACGATATTAACACCAGGTCATTTTCTCATAGGCGAACCTACGAGAACGATGCCCGAACCAAGCATTCTCACCGAAAATATCAACCATTTAACACGTTGGAAGCTCCTGCAAAAAATAACTCAAGAGTATTGGAAAATTTGACTAACTGAATATATGTTACTGCTACAAAAACGAAGCAAATGGACCAAAAAAGCTATCAAAAGGGGAGCTGGTCCTCGTTAAGGATGATAACCTACTTCCAGGAAAATGGCCAGTTAGAGTCGCAACCATAAAAAGCAGGAATGGAGGATTGTTTAAAAGGCCAATTACCAAACTCAGCCGTCTTCCAATTGAGGACAGTGACGAGATGAAAGAAATGGGCCTGCCAAAACCCAACACGGAAGCTAGGCAGGCATCACCGGCTGCAGACGGTTGAGAAGTAAGCACTCTGAAACAAAGACAATCGATACAACACGGACGGGTGTGATTAAAAGTCAAATGGCCAAATATGCCAATTATGTTAGGACCAAGGGTGATACCGCTACTTATGATTAGCCAAAAATTCATGAAATTGATTGACTAATGAAGACCAAATATTCGAATTGGATGATACTGTTGCATCAGAGATGGATACGATCGACGATCATTATTTTTCAATTGTAGCAAAAACTGTAGCTCTCATTTGGAAAAATCGAGCGACTGATCCAGTTTTAACGGCAGGTACCACAGAGACTGCTTCAGATATACCAGTACTCCTGGTTTGACGGAATTGAAGGATTTTTTTGTTATAATATTATTATCGTGATATATATTTTCTACTTTAATATTTAATGGCGACGAAACCAATTTTCTTTTTTGCCCGAAAACCAAAAAATGTGCTCACAGCCAAAGGATCAAAGAATGCTTATGTGGTAGACAACGGATTGGTAAAGACTAACATTACGGTTATGTTTATCTTTTCCGTAACAGGAGTGGTAGCACCGCCTGAATGGGGCTTAGCGATAATGGATGGATGACCAGAGAGATATTTTATGAGTATATCTCAAAAGTTTTCCATCCATATCTGATGCAGTTGGGAACAATATTCACTATTATTTATTTTGTCGATACGGACGTCGCCGCATTCAACACCAATAAAAAATTGCAAAAAAAAATGTGCCTTTGCAAGTTGGAACAACACGGTTTGGAGTGGCGCAGAAATAACCCAATGGATGCAATGACAAAAGATAAATTTGCTCCACTGCTTTATGACATAGTTCCAAATACAATATCGAGCATGTAGAATTTTTTCTTTTAATAAATTGGAAATTAATTTATCTAAATTGTTTCGAAGGTTTACAATAATTTACAATAAGTCCTCTAAAGAATTAACCAGTTGAATTTGATGCCCATATTCTCCTTCCCCATAAATATGTTTGAATTCCTTATCCAGAATATGTACTACGAGGTTTATGGTGGATGTTTCATCAGTTATCACCATCTTCAAAAATATTAAAGTTATGTTAGGTCTCGAAGAAATGATTAATACTTTAAAGACAACCAAAGAACCAAATAAAGAACGATTTGTATACTGATAGATTCGCTCGGTTATTGGGTTCCATTATGACCTTAGTAAAATGCTGGAAGCTCAGGTAGAATAATACAGATATTTTATTATATGGCCTTAATTGCAAGCTTCCAGAGCCCAACCTAAGATTATTTTCCGTAGAAACAAAATCTTGGATTGGTTTTATCGCCTTGTTAAACAGGCAAGCCGATGTTACTGTAAAACAGTCAAATTGTTGATGAAACAATAGTCGCGTGTTATGTGCGATAGCTAAGTGTTATAGTCAATTGTAATTTCTATAGGGATTCCGAAATGCGATACTGTTTGAGAAACACTCGAATCACTGTAAAAGCAATACTGCAATTTATTAGTGGACTATAGTCGGTCTACTATCGTTAAAATATAGCTTAAATTATTTGACGGCGGCGCGGACCAACGAAATATATATGCATATGGGAGAATCTGTTCCTGATAGAATTTCAAAGCCTACAAATTCAGACCATGTATGTCGAACAACTTCGGACTTCTAACAGGCTACATCTATGTTCATGGACAGCCAAAAATACTTTTCGGTAACTTGGTGACTTTAACTTCGTGATGTCTAAAGTCATGACATGAATTAAGGACTGTGGGCCGTAACTATTCCGGAATATAAACACGGTTATCGCCCATAGACATTCCACACTGAATCGGTGTACTGATTTTGTCGGTAACCGTTTGTTCTAGCTTACGTTTACAACATATTGAACGAAACGGTGGGGTAATACTTTCCATAAGTTTTTTATAAGAAGTTCAATGAAGTGAAGACTAGTCAAATGAAGTAAATAGAACAATTTTCTATGGTACATAGTAAATTATGCTATGAAATCTACGTGACGCGCACCCATCAATGCTTCTCTCGATAAATAATAACGACAATGATTTACGATTATGCTCAGATGAGCTAAACCTTTTAGAAAAGAATAAGAGTGGTACCCAATTGCCCTTGCAATTATGTTCCCACTGCACCCATAGCCGACCTAGATTCATCAGTTTAATTACATTATTTACTATGCTATGTAATGAAACTTAAGTTATTCATAGTTGATTCCTATTCTGGAGTCCAGTAAAACGCAATATTTTTCTCTCTTCTATACCTAACTCATTTAGGTGTTCGTGAGGAAGAGAAATTAGTTCTGACAAGTGGGATATTATGAAAAGCGAAGCTAATAATTTGTCCTGCCTTCGAATCTTTTTACTTGTTAAAGTAATGTCTCTCTATTTCTCTCTCTCTTTCTCTCTCTCTCTCTCTCTCTCTCTCTCTCTCTCTCTCTCTCTCTCTCTCTCTCTCTCTCTCTCTCTCTCTTCTGACATGCGAAAACTGTCTCACAAAATATTGTAGCTCAGGAAAATTAATTTTAGTACTCCAAAAATACAGCGTAATAAAATTTTACAAAATAAAATTCAAAATGCATAATATGTACTTTCTTGATTGATCTATATTTCCCACCAATAATATCATCTACATTCTAGTACGGGATCTGCCTATAAGTTGAAAAACGTTTTTCGCGAGTACAACGATTAGTGGTAAAGTAAAAAAAACTAAATTAAAATTTGCAATTTTCCAAACTAAATTTTAATTTGAAACCAAATTATTCATTATTGAATTTTGTGATAATTTGAATATAAAATAAAGAATTGAAGACAATAATAATTAATCTAATTTATACAACGGGAGAAATCACTACAATAAAATTTATCAAATCAACGGAAATAGCTTACAAAATAAGAGACGGTTTATCCATAATCCATTAGGCTAGGTTAGGTTAGGTTAGTGTGTCCTAAGGGACCAGCATAAAAGATCCCAAAATGGCAACGCTGGAGGTACCATTGGACCATCTATAGCTCGCTGACTTCCTAGCTTTTTCCTGAAGCAAGAGTTTGCATGTAGCGAACGGAATATCAACATTTACCTTACACGGTAAAGTGAGGTAATTTGTACCCTGCTGAGCGAGTTCATCTGCATTTTTATTAAGTGGATAACAAGGTGGATAATGAACTGATCCGCCATCTCGTTAAGAAATGATAGACATTTCTGGGCTACCTTTGACTTAAGGAAATAAGCTCGTAGCGTTTTAATAGCGGCCTGACTCTCCATAAAAATGAGAGTATCCCTTACAGATACTACATTATACCTCACCAAATCCACGGCCTCAATTATCATACCTAATTCAGCCTAAAAATGATGCAATAGTCGGGGAGACAAAATGAAAAGTTCACATTTAGTTTCTCACAGAAAACACCACAACCAAGCCTGCTATCTATTATTGAAACTTTCATAAAGAATTTCAAAATTTCAGGGTTCAAAATCTCTTCACTCCTTTCTGGAGGGAATATAATTTCGAAACCTTTCCTCAAAAGATAATAATGGAATCATATAATCGGTGGTACCAGGGATACCTCTGTTAAACAAAATAGATTAGTGTCATGTATTACTACAGGTCTACACAGAAACGGATTTTAGCCTTATGGCTGTATTCGCGGTCATTTGAGTGCCCAGAATATCTAGGGGTATGAGATGAACAAGAACCTTCAATGCCTGAGTGAGTGTACTCCTGAGTGTACCACTCACACACAAGGTGGAATTTCTCTGAATTTTCATCAGCAACTTTTGGTTAGCCATACTGTTTAAGGCTGGCCACCAAACAACAATCCCATATAAAAGTATGGGCCTTATCACTGAGGTATAGAGCCAGTATACGATTGGGGGTTCAAGACCCTATCGTTTTCCAATAGCGTTTTTACAGGAGATTAGCGCTTATAGTAGCTTTCTTTACCCTTTCTAAAATATTAGGATTTTACTGTCCAAAACAATACCCAGGTATTTCGCTTTACCATTAAAGCTCAAACTGGACGACACCAGTTTTAAGTGGATTGATATTTAGTCCACAACTGTTAGCTCAATTAGAAAGCTCGAAGACCAAGCGCGCTTTGCATGCGCTCTCTTAATGTACAAGGATACTTACCAAAGATACCAATAGCAATGTCATCCGGATAAGCAACCACATTAAAACCTTGCCCCTCCAGGACAGGTCATTTATGAAGTTCCAGTTCCAAAGCAAGGAGACAAGACTCTACCTTGCGGTGCACCCACACCTACAAATCTGGTAATGGGATCAGTTCAGCTTAGTCTTCACGATCCTGCATCGCAGTATCGGATCTATTCAGCCAACGAGCGATTCATCAACATCCAGACTCGACAAAGCTAAAGTTATTGCCACCGGTTTAACGTTGCTAAAGGCACCTTCTATATACAGAAAGGTTACTAAGGAGTTTTCCCTTAATTCTAGGGATTTCTCAATAGGACAAATCAGGGAGTGTAGAGCGATTTCTACCGATCTCTCTTTACAGTATGCATGTTGAGATTTCGACCACCTAGTCGGCTAAATAGAGCCCCTAATATGAGCTTCTGTTTGTCTTTCTAGTAATTTTAATAGAAAAGAACATAAGCTTATAGGCCTAAGGTCTTTGGGATGACAGTGAGAACTTTTACCTTAGTTCATTTCCTAGGAATGTGGCAAAGATCAGGGCTGCCTCTGAAGATAACTTCCAGCCAGGGTAGAGCGAAGTCAATAGCTTGCTGAATATTTGTAGGAATAATGCCATCTGGTCCAGCTGACTTTCAACGCCTGGACCCGTAAAAGCATTCGGCATTTCAGGCGCTAGTTTGGAACACTCCGGAAAGTGAGTTATCAGTAGTAATTCCAAAGATTCAGCACTAGTTGAAGTCCTAGAACCATCCGGTCGCTGTAGAAGGCTCGGGATGAGATGAGTTGAAGCCAGTACTGTGCGTAGCCTCACAGCATCCGAGGACTCGTGTATTTTACCACAGTAGAACCTCCAGGCACTTATTTCGCCACTTCGTATTTCATACTTGTATGTTCTATGGACTTGTTTATAGTAGTCCCAATCCGCAGTGTTGCCCATTTTCTCGGGTTTATTAAAAAACCTTTTGCGTTTTTGACGAGAGCTTTGCAGCTATTTCGACCACCAAGGTAACCTTTGTTTATCAAAAGCTCTTTTAAGAAGAGATGCTCCCAACATAGCTACATGATAGGTTTAGAAACCGGTACAGTCAATGAATTACCTAGAATGGTTCTGAAGATATCCCAGTCGGTTTTCTTCCTGTTTCTAAACATAGCCCTATTTGTGGGTTCTGCAACCAGTTCATACTGAAGATGGCAGTCATCAGAAAAGGAATGGTCATCAGACACTTTCCAATTCACCAAACTATCCTTAACAAAATCTGAGACAAACGTGATATCTCATCCCCTTGTCGGTTTCTATTTGAAGGTTAGTACTAACAATAAAATTAAGGAGTCGCTCACCTCTCTAGTTTGTATCCGTACTTCTCCATATTGTGCATTTTAGTTTTTTTTATGTCCACTTTTGAGCATCCAAAACATTTCTAAGAATTGCAGGTAGTGTATCATCACCTTCATATGGTAGACAGATGGAAATAAGCCAGAGATTTAAACTATTATTCTCAATGTCAGCATCTGAGCTACTGTAATTAAATAGCACAAACAAGTTTAGATTTCTTTTAGCGAGAATACACGAACGAAACTTATCTTTCTTCTTGGCAAACCTCACTTTATAGTTTGGTACCCTAAGTCCCATAACCCGGTCTCCAATGATCCACGGCTCCTGGATCAGGACAACATCAACTCAATCAGCTTCAATTTTGAGCAGCAGAGTAGCCGAGGCTCCCTTGCAGTGGTGTAAATTGATCTGCAACCATCAATCTACACCATCGCCTCCACCACCGTCGTGTCGGAATTCCCCGCTGAAAGCAGAGTCTGACACCAAGTCATCCTGGAGTCCACATAGTGTCCCCAAGGATCAGGATATCTCGGAATTTGGTACTCCGGGACCAGTTTTGCTAGAACATTTAGCCTTTCCAAAAGTGTTAGAGAACTAGACCTATACTTTATACTCCAGCAGCTGTTGTAACAGAGAGACCAGCAATATTTTTGCATATGTCTCGATTCAAAACTTTGCTTTCAGGACAGGGCTTAGAAGCCGATGTCCTTCCAGCCGTAGTTTCCGGGTTTTTAAGAGTCTGGGCCTCTATATTTCTATGTAAATCTTTCATAAGAATCCCCCGTGTAGCGGAGAAAAGAAAATGTCTATCTGTGCAGAGATCCGCAATGCACAGATAAGGCTACATAATCCGGAGGGTATTAAATTTATCTTAAGATCTTGAGAAAATCGATTTTTGACATAATCCACTTTTAATTTCTTCTGAGAAACTCTTAGAACAAAATGTGGTGGAATTTCTGGAATTTCTACAATTTAGCGTTATGATTGCTAGAATTTTTCAAAAATATTTTTTTTTATATTTCTCTTACTTAAATGTTGATTTCAACATTTAACGAAAGCGGATTTTTGGTTTAAAGAAAAGGCCTATTTTAACATAGGGTCACCATAAAAAACAAACAAGATCTCCCGTTATTCACCTTTACAAATTCGGTTAGTTAAAATCCGTTATTTTAATGGCTGCTGATTATAACATAAATTAACATATTTTTGAAACATTTTTGCACTTAGAACGTTTTTTGTATTATTTTAGCCCGTAGCATGGAGTCATTTTCGCCTTCGTTTCTACTATGAAGGGCGAATTACCTTTAAATAACTTTTTTGGAGTTTCCGCGTATGTAAAGTAATATTTTCGTTGAATGATATTCCTTCACTTGCTAATGTAAAGAAAAAATTAAAACTGGAATAAATCAGTCAATTATTGTCGTAAATGCCATGCAGTGATTTCCGAAATTATATACGGAGATATTTGTAAAATACCATTATTCACGCCTGTACGAGGAGGAGTACCAACAATTGTTGGTCTAATGTACGCTCTGGCTAAACAGATACGGTCATTTTAAACAACCAGATAGAGTGTTACAACATATGTAGACAATGATTTTATATCAGCGGAAGAAATATTTTCTCAATAAATTTCAAGCTAAAATTGCACAAGGCAATGGTTCAGGCCATCAGATACTTTTCAAGTTCAATTCCAACCATAGTGCCAAAGTATTCAATTTCTCTGCCAAGATTAGTTAATTTCGAAACAACATTCTTGCCATGAAAGCAACCATACAACTAACACTGTTTAACAAAACAGTTAGATTTCGAGAACCAAAGAAAACGTTTACACAGTATTTAAATAATCGCCATTGGTATATTAGTATTCAAAACAAAACTGTTTGAATTGTAAACCAAAACATTATTTTACAAATACGTTCTATAAAAGATACTTCTTAGCGTACGACAAATAAAAAAGAAAAATGGTTTTCTTAGAATTTTCAATTAAACGTACATAAGACGCGATAAAAATGTTTGTTATTCTCTACAAATTGCAGATACAGCATACAGGAGCATACAAAATTATAATTAAAATGAGTAAAACAAATAAAATGTATATGAATTGTAAAAGAAACAACCCGTTATTTTTTTATACTTGGCAGGTTTTCCTATCCCCAGAATCCGTTTGCTTAGTACAAGAATTTTTTACGTTTAATTATTGTAAACAATGCCAAAAAAAAAATTCTTTTAAATCTTAAACAGAAAGTAACTTGAGTAGGTGTTTATTTTACGTAAACAAAAGTTTCGCTCAAAACAACTTTCCTCCAAGTCTTCACTCTTCAGTGATGCTTAAGCTATGGTCGGCGAAACAATAATGTTCAGAAATTATGTTTTAATAAATTTTGTTTTTCTTGGTATACGCGGAGAGAAGACAAGAAGCGAAGATCAAACCTGCTAAACAATCGAATTGATAACCGATTTATCGATAATAAATTTATTCATTATGGTTGGAATTTTCATAACAAAAATTTGAGAAAATATTAAAGTCTAGCAGAATATAGGAGCCAGCTGATTCCTAGAATATCAGGCGCATCAGGCATCCTGTGTGGGGTTTGCTAGTTCCCCTATCAGGCGCCTTCCCAGGTGGCGGATAGGGGAAAGCTTGCCAGATATGGCTGGTACCGGGGAAATCAAATACTCGGGGCGGACCAAAAACTAGCACACCGAAGCTAAGGTGGCACTACATACGCCAATGGCTGCGTGGCTAAGAGGGTGCTTAAGCGTTAGTATGTGAACTCCGAATTTGGTAACGTTCGGTTTAAACCCGTAGCCTTCCCATGATAATTCAGAGCTTTGTGATGGGTGACCGTTAGTTCTCGGGCTACTCGTGGGAATAAAAATGATAGGAACTATTAATAATAACCTAACGAAATTAGAAAACGAGACGGATGTGTCTCTAACAGCATCAAATCAATCATCATCGTTGAATGCTGATACCATGGATCCTGAGGGGGACCAACTATTGCAAAATAAAGGGAACAACTTTCCTAAGAGCACGAAAATGTTGAGATCACAAATTGTAAAGGTTCCAAATGTAAGTAGTTGTACACTACAACTAAAGATGGCTGCGACAGTCGTGACTGCGTCCCAAGTAACTAATAATAACCCTCTAGCCGAGTCTAGACAAGAAAATAAAGAATTAAATAAAGCAATTCAATGGATGCAGCACCATATACAACTTCTTGAAGAAGAAGTTAAAAACCTTAAACATAATCTAAAGATGGACTACCAAACTGGTCATGAAGCTTCGGTTGAAGTAGAAGCCCTAAACCAGGAAAATAATAACAAAGAAATGGAATGTGCTAACTTAATTGACCACCAAACCGACGACAAACATTTAGAAAGAGAGACCAATTGGATAATGAAAAAGTCAAAAAGGGCTCTAAAAAAGCAAAAAAACACAGGAAGTAAATTCTTCCAGTAAAAGGAAAGCTGGGTCGTTCCCAGAAATAAATACTAGTGTGAACATATCGTGAGCAAAGGTAAACCAATTACCAACTATCAGCAAGACCAAGAAAGAAAAACCACCACCACCACCAATCAATATCACACATATCGGTAAATTTACCAGACCTATTAGAGTTGTTGCTAGGGGTCTACATCAAACATGCACACCAGATGAGATAATTGGAGACCTCAAAAGAAAAAAATTAACTATCTTAGATGCAGTTAATATGTGTAAAACTGAAAGGAAGTCTACCGGCAAAGGAAATCAGATGCGTAAAATGTGTGGGAAAGCATGACACTAAAAAATGCGTGATAGATAAGAACACTCCAGCAAAATGTGGTAACTGCTAAGGAACCCATCCTGCTAGCTATAGAGGGTGTGAAGTAGCCAAAACACGGCAAAACATGCGAAATAAGACAAACAAAAACCAGCCAAAGAGAGCAACGAAAGAAAAAGAAATCCCGACTAAAACTGTCACTACGTTTCACCGTGCGAAAATGGCAGAGGGATTCTTATACTCACAAACAGCAAGACAAGGACTACCTAGGTCTACAGATCAAAATGATGGAATTCAACAAGATATGACAACAATGCAAAACACCTTGAATGCTATTGTCAATCGCCTTTCTTAAATAGAAGAAAATTTAGAGTTTCTAAACAAGAGACAAGTTAATCTTGAACAACAAGTAGGACATCGAGAAAAAATTAAGATTTCTAGCCAAAACGGTGCTTTATCTTCTGATCATTCACTCCAAAAAAAAAAAAATGAACAAAACACTAGCAATATTAACTTGGAATACTAATGGACTTCTACAGCATCTTCCAGAGCTAGAAATCTTTTTGAATACAGAAAAAATTGATATATGCTTAATAGCAGAGAGCCATTTCTATACATCCAGCAGAAAGAGCTAGGGGTGGAGCAACAATATTCATCAGATCAAACACTTCGAAGATGTCAAACTCGAAATAGAGACAATGCAAATTGTATCACTTAGCGTGCAACTAAACAATTACAAGAAGCTGCGGGTTGCTGCGATATATTGCCCACCAAGGCATCAACTTAAAAAGGATGATTACCTCTCAATGCTCATAATGATGGGCTCAAATTTCGTCATAGGAGGAAACTTCAATGCTAAACATACGCATTGGGGTTCGAGATTAATATCACCTAAAGGTAGAGAACTATTAGAAGCTGACGTGATTGACTTTTTCATAGCCAAAGGTATTTCAGAAAACTATATCCACATCGAAAATAATGAAGGGTTTGAATAGACAAACAGCAGATGAAAATACCTTTCTAATGCAAAAAGAAGATGAGTTAGACATACAACCAGTTGTAATGAAAGAACTCAAAATGAAATCAAACATAACCTAAGTGCAAAAAAGGCTCCTGGATACGATCTTATTACAGAAAAAGTTATCAAAAATTTGCCAGGAAAATGTCTTAAGAAGTTGCTACACATAATTAACGCAGCTTTTAGAATGAAATATGTTCCTCAGCAGTGGAAAATAGCAGAAGTTATTATGATACCTAAGCCTAATAACCACCTAATGAGAAAACGTCATACAGACTTATATCTGTATTATCATCATTGTCCAAACTCTACGAAAAATTGTTCCTCAAAAGGATGAGACCTCTGATTGAAGAAAGACACCTGTTACCATCGCATCAATTTGCTTTCAGAGAGAAACACTCCACCATAGAGCAGGTACACAGAGTCACTAACGTGATTGAGAAGAAGCTTGAAAACAAAAAGGTATGTTCTGGAGTTTTCCTTGATGTTGCCCAGGCCTTTGACCGAGTCTGGCATCGAGGACTGAAATATAAATTACATCGCGACCTTCCTAAGCAGTTCTACGAGATTTTAAAATCATACAATAAAGGGAGATATTTCAGAGTGAAATATGAAGGAGAGTTTTCATCACTCTACATAATTAAAGCAGGCGTACCACAAGGGAGCGTGCTCGGACCAGTCTTGTATTTGCTTTATACGAGAGACATACCTATTACTGGAGAAACAGATATTGCAACCTTTGCGGATGATACAGCAATCTTGGCAAATTTCAGCACACTGTGAATGAGATTGTCCACTGGACAAAAAAATGGAGATTAAAATTGAATGAGCTAAAATCAATTCACACAACATTCACCTATCTAAAAGTTGATCACTTACCTATCTACATAAATAGGCAGGAAATACCACATGCGAACACGGCAAAATACCTAGGTATGACGCTCGACGCCAAGTTAAAATGGAAAGAGCATGTCAAAAAAAAAGGCAAGAATTGGATATAAAGTTCAGAAAAATGTATTGGCTCATTGGAAGAAATAGTGAGCTTACCATTCACAATAAGCTGCTTTTATACAGGCAAATACTTAAGCCTGTGTGGCCCTATGGCATCCAGCTCTGGGGACGCACAAAGAAAACGAACGTTAAAATTATACAAACGTTCCAGAACAAAGTACTGCGATGCATTGTCAATAGGCCTTGGTATATTAGACACGATGATCTACATAGGGATCTCAAGATGAAAACCGTCAACGAAGAAGCGTTTACAACTCCATGCAAACACAGATACATATTGTCAACCACGTCGACAGCGCAAATACAAGACGGCTAAAGAGAACGAAGCCGCTTGATTTAGTTCCTCAGGACTGAAAGTTGCTGATGTAACCGGAAGATCTAGGCCCACTGGGAATAACTACTGGGTTATAGCCCAACTAATAGAGAATTAAAATAAGAAACAAAAATTGCTAAATGAGTTTTAATAACTAAGTCGTAATAAAATTTAAAAAAAAATCAGGCGCATGCATAACTTGCTGGAGGAAATACCTGTATTGTGGTTGTCACCTCACGAATGGGAATGTAAAAAACAAAAGTTATTTCTGTGCGTATAAAAATCAAAATGTTCCAACAAAAAAAAAATGTAAAATTGTATACGTGTCATGATTGGTTGATGAAGTTGTCACGTATTACATGTTTAGTTTTTTACATCAGTAAAACCTGGTAATAAACTCTCGAAGCAAAAATAACGGTACCACAACAATTTTTTTTTATTACATTTTCTCCACTGGAAATACTCGTAACATACAAATAACCGTGACATGCGAGCATAACGAGCAGGTATTGTGTGGGGGTTGGCGAGCGTAGCTAACAGAAAAAATTATAGTAAACAGACATTTTATTCTGTATGAAATCGCACAACTCACCTAAAAATATTAGGTGAATATTTTTAACAGTAGGGATACCTCACCTCAAGAACGGCATTACCAAAATTCTAATGTAGTGAGTTCATATCACATTTTTGACGTATTTTCGGTGAGGTGAAAACCATAAAAATGGCATAAGAATAATGGAAAACATCTCAATAACTATTGCAGTCAGTACCAGTTGGTATAAAAAGACAAAAACTACTTTTTTGCGTCATTGCAGGTATTTTGTTGGCGTATTAACTTTGAATGTACTCGAACCAATAGCTTTATGTTTAACAGGCGCAAATCTTTCTTGCGAGCGTCGATTGTGATCATTTTTGGGGACATCTGATCTCCGCTACCAGATCTTCTCAGACTGTAAAAGTCAAGCTGAATCCATTTAAAGTGGGAGGACCGATGTGAGGAAGTTTATATTTCCTAGAGAAGAGAACCAATTCGGTTTTGTGTGGGTTCACATTCAACCCACAGCCATTGGCCATAATGAAAGAGTGCTAAGGGCATTTTGCATAAGCTCACTAAGGGTACCGGGATATTTACAATGGACACCAATAGCAACATCATCCGCATATGCAACCACCTTGAAGCCACCGTCCTCCAGTGTCAGCAACAAGTGATTTATGACCAAGTTCCAAAGTAGGGGGGACAGTACGCCACCCTGCGGTGTATCTCTCTTGAGTGGTTTATCCACTCCAAAATCTGAAAGTGCCCGAGTTATAGCCCCTGAAGGCACATTGTTAAAGGCCCCCTCAATATCCAAGATGGTTACCATTGCGTAGTCTCTATATTCGAAATATTTTTCAATGAAAAATACAACAGAATGAAGAGCAGTCTCTACAGATCTCCCCTTGCATTTGGCACATTGAGATTAAGAGAGTTTTTTCGACACAACCATGCCTCTAATATGAGCTTCTATTTGTCTTTCCAGTATTTTAAAAAGGAAGGAAGACAATCTAATCGGTCTAAAGTGTTTGGGACTGCAGTGTAAGCGTTTTTCCGCCTTAGGTATGAAAACAACCTTCACTTCTGTCCATTTACAAGGAATGTGGCATAGTTCTAGGCTGCCATTGAAAATTACCTCTAACCAGGAAATTGTTAGATCCTTAGTTTGTTGAATATCCGCAGGGATAAAACCATTGAGTCCAGGCGACCTATATGGTTTAAAACTGTTTATCGCCCACAGGATCTTTTTTCTGCTAATAATTTGGCCTTTGAGGCTACTTACCCTTTCACCTACTGATGTGCTAGGTACAGATTCAGAACAACCAGGAAAATAAGTCTCCAGCAGAAGTTCCAGCAATTCCGCACTATTAGTGGTCCATATCCCATCCGGCCGTCGAAGATATCTTGGGATGGAAGGGCCAGTTGCTAGTACTTTGCGTAGCCTAGACATCTCTTAAGACTCCTGAATTTTGCCACAGCATAGTCTCCAAGAGCTGTTCTAAGCACTTCTCAATTGATATTTCTAAATTTTGAGGACTTCCTTATAGAAGTCCCATTCTACAGCAGATTTTGCTTTCCGTGCTGTTTTGAAGAGTCTTTTGCATTTTCGACATGTTTGTTGAATTTCTTTGGATCACCATGGTTGCCGAGAAATTAACCCCTAGGCCTGCTAAGGGGACTAGAGCCCAGTATCGCTTTATTTAATGCGCTGAACAACTCGTCCACCAAGACATCGAGCTCTTGCGCAATTGTTGGATGTTTTGGCACCGGAACTAGTAGTGAATTACCCAGAATAGTTCTAAAGGTATCTCAGTTGGTTTTCCTCCTGTTTCTGTAGATTGGACTTTTTGGAGAATTCAAGTCCATTTTAAATTAAAGATAACAATGATCAGAAAAGGAGTGGTCCTCCGACACTCTCCAGTTTGATAAACTAATCGCCGGAAAGCTTGAGATAAGAGTAATATCCAATACTTCCTGTCTATTACTAGTTATAAAGGTAGGCTTATTGCCTATGTTACATATATGAAGGTTAGTACTTAAAGTGTAATGAAGGAGTAACTCAACTCGTTCATTTTTGTCCGTACTTCCCCAAATTGTGTGATGAGCATTTGCATCACTCCCAAGGATGACTCCAACCTTGCGCTTCTGGGCCTTCAAGATCAGCTCACCTAGAAGGGTTGGTGGAGTATCCACTTCATCATAAGCCAGGTAAGGTGATACTAGCCAGAGGTTTCGTTTATCGACCACTGCTACATCTCCGTTACTGAAATTTGATAATAGAAATTAACTTATGTTATTTTTAATGAGAATGCACGACCGAACCTTACCTTCTATTTTCGCGTGCATTAATCTATAATAGGGAGTCTTGAGCCCAAGTATCCAGTCTTCAGTGACCCAAGGTTCCCGGATCAAGACGACATCTGTCGCTTCTTGCCCAATTTTTAAAATTAGAGCAGCTGATGCTGCCTTCGAGTGGTGAAGGTTGACTTGAAGGAATGCCAGTGTCATATCTGCAGCCTCTTCCTCAACACAGTAACATCAGAGTCAGCCCCTGATGAGATGTCCTGAGAGCCTTTTAAAGACTCCATGGACGTTGACATCTCCGTCTCCGTGGAGAGAGTTTCCGCTTGGCTGGCTATCTCCACACACGCAGATGAGCTATCAAGCACCGCGGTATTTTCTGAAGATGACTTCGGAACCTCCATCTTTTCCGAGTCCTTCTTGTACACCTTGAGTGTAACTGCACTGAAACCATAGTTGATGAAACGGTTGGTTTTTTCCAGTGCAGTCAGTGACTCTCTGTTTAAGATGATAACAGCTGACCTATAGTTAGCCTTTGTCTTCTAGAGCATAGCAACTTTCCAGTTGTGCGTTGGCAACTCCGGGTTGCCAACCTGCAACAACTGGAATATCACCTTTGGATCACTAGGCTCCAAAAGGGTGTACACCCTAGCTCTATATTTGCAGGGGATCTCCTCCCTATCAATCACAGCAAGGCTTACTCCCGACCATACCTCGCCAAGTCCCCCCACTGCCTTCTTATAAAGCAGCAGGGACCGATCTGCACAGGCAGTCAGTTTCACCTTGTTTCTGTGCCAGCCTGCGTCCCGACAAGTCGGAGCAGTTCCTGGATTTTCCGACAGGACTTTCAGGGAAGTGGTGACTGAGGCCCCTTCCACCTTCCCCCAATTAGCGGGCGTGATAATGACATCCTTTTGGGATTTGTCAATAACTGCTACAACCCGCTGATTCTTGAGGACCTCGTTAAAATGCCTCATAGAAGAAGCATGGAGTTTTGTTCTCTTTGCGATCTTAGGATTTTCCTCCTGAGATCTATTTCTTTTAAGCTGTGAGCCAGCTGAAGGGCCTTCCAACTTTTTCTCGGTGACTGTTTTTGCACACGCAAGCGTGGATTTGTCCTTATTTATTCTGTCTTCTGGCAAGATGTTATTTATCTTAAACAGAGCCCTTTAGGCCTTCCTCCTAATATAATAGGTTAGTTTTGAGAAACCAGCTCCGTTCGTGCTTTGGTTCCGCTTTGTATTTCTATACTCAGATTTGGCGACCCGAGTGGAGGGACCAGCCTCGCTTGAGCTTATGTCCTGTTGTTTATTTGTAGACTTAGAGTCAGGCCTACAGACCTGAGTCTCGTTGTCCAAATTTTCCGTTTTTTTTAGAGAGCTGGACTCTTTTTGTTGTTTTTTTGTTATTATGAAGATCCATAATTGTTCCCACGAGTAGCGGAGAAAGAAGAGTCCATCTGTGCAGACATCCACAGTACACAGATAAGGCTACTTAATCCGGAGGGCGTCAAGTATCCGGATCCACCGTTAGCGATTGAGCTAATTTTAAAGCTGGGCCCCAGTCTGGTCGATTATCGGCACGGTACGATTAACACCTTAACCCAGCCCAGCGATTTGTTTAAGGTTGACTCCTTTGGCGCCGTGTTTTAGCCTAGAAGCCAAAGTAAGATTGCAGTTTTCGAATCGTGTTGATTAAGGGATTAACTTGAACGTTGAGATTTTGGTTAAGTTGAGGGTTGAGTTGGGATTTGAATTGGAGGTATAGTTAAATGTTCAGTTTAGGATAGGGTTGAGTTGCGGTCGACTTATGGTTGACTATAGGGTATGAGTTGAAGGTGACTTAGATTTAAGTGAGAGGTTCGGCTGGGAAATAGTTTAAATTTAGATGATTTGAGTTGAGTTCATACACGCATGTATGGATTGAGTTGGCCGTTGAGTTTAAAGTTGAGTAGAGGATTGAGATTCGGTTCAAACTGAGAGTGAGAGTGAGATCTTAAATTGGGGAATTATTTGGAGGTCAATTCGTGGATTGAGTTCCACGAATAAATTCACGGTTGTATTTGAAAGTTGATTTGGAGTTGAATTGGTGATTGAGTTGGCGATGGATTGGAGGTTGGTTTATTAATTGAGTTGCGTTAAAGTTGAAGGTAGGATTAGAGACTAAGTTGGAGGTTAATTACGGAGTTTGGTCAGGGGACTAGAGGGTTCCACACGATTCATGAGGTATTTCGCTGTGGTTCTCCGGATCGAAGTTCTGATCACCTCTTGAAATTTCAGCCTTTTATATTTTTAGATTCTTTAATTATATTATTGAGCCAAACAGAATTATTCTACCGAATCGTATACGAATCGGGTGTGGCACTATAACCTCTATTTATTGAAGGAGAAATTTGTATGATTCATTATGTAGCCGGCTCATATCGCTAATGCAAAGAGCAGCAATCAGGCTCCTTTTGATCAAACAATTCGAATTTTTGGCTTCAGCGTTCACCTACGCTGGTATGTAGCCGTTAGCAAAGATTCTCCAGACATTTGCCAATGAAATTTGGGAATATTTTTTCACTTCAAGCAAAGTGGTCTGTGGTCCTTTATCCCCTTTAACTGTTTTTTTTACGGTAAAACATTACGAAGTTGACCTTCTTTTAGAAATATACAAAATTAGAACGGTAGATCCATTTGCCCTAAAACAGGTATTTACTCTTTGTAATATAGTATTTAAAAGCTCTCCGGGTAAAGCTAAAATTCGTCCACTTTCAGCCGATAAATACTTGCATTCTTCTTGGTGCGGTGCTGCTCTTCAAAAAGTTATTCACCTGTCAAACATTTCTGTGATCTTTTTTCATTACAAATGTGTTTCAACAAAATCTAAAAAAAAATTACGCCTAGTCAATATCGGTATGTCGATTTCATCGATCAGTTTACGATAGTATCCCTTAGCTGATACTACTGATTTTGCTGCACTATTAGGTTAATAACGGTAATGATGTCAAACTTAAGAGTTGAACATTTTTTACTACTAGAATCTATTCAACGATATACTGTTTGAAAACCTCGTTGATTTTTGTTAGTCAAGAACTTGAAGCGTTAAGTAAAAGCATTACTGCAATAACGGAGGACCTCTGGGAGAGAAAAAAGGTATCTACACAGTGAAAGATATTTGGATACATTAGAGTTGTTCAGCATTAATTAACTGCAATGTTTTTGGATGTTGCTCAATTTTCAATTTTACTCAATCTTTAAAGTATGCCCTTCACTAACGGGGTTTCTACGGATAAGTTGGTTATGCTCTTTTTTTTTCTTGTAATGAAACAGGTTTAAACCGCCTAATTCATAAAGGTGTATTTTTGTTTACTGTGACATCTATTAAATTTTAAATCGACGATTGTAGTGACATCTCTTAATGATTAGCTAAATTAATATTATAATTTTACACAACATTGAAATAATTATAAACTATTGATTATGATGGAAGAGTGTCTGTCAAATAGAGTATTATGTCAAATTCATAAACATGACAAGTATTCTAACATTAAACTGATTTAAACAAATTGTTAAATATAGATATTGTGGTGTTTCTTTTTCAGGTCATCTCATCCGTGATTCGATGTTAACCTTCCGCCGGCCATGAATCGCCTGATTCATCGATAGCTAGTCTGCACAATTTGTGGATAGGTCGTTGGGTGATTTTGGTGGAATCGGCTATTAGTATATCTACCACCCGTACTTTGTCGTCACTTCCAGGATGTATTTTTACAACTTTGCCCAGTGCCCAACATGTTGATGGTGAATTAGCCTCTGCAATTAGGGCGATGTCATCGATAGCAAGGTTGTTAGACTTGGAGTACAGTGAGATAATCTCGATGCCACCTACTCAAAAACCGCTGCTGCATCTGCTTTACCATTCGTCATCTAGCGTTTGGAGATACGCTTTTATTTTCAATATTTTCGTCCGCAATGTCCGTGTAGGTTCGCCCGAATATAAAATGTGCTGGAGTTGGACAATCGACATCTTCTGCTTGGCTTGTAGCTAATGGCCTAGAATTCATTATCGCCTCAATCTTTGTGAGTAGTGTCGTAAACTCTTCTAGGGTAAGTATCGTATCCCCGACTAGTCTTCCCAGGTGAATTTTCGATTGCTTTAGTGCCGCCTCTCATATGCCTCCCATATGCGGTGTTCCTGGGATTCCACTTAATTTTGTATTTTAGCAGTGCCGATGCTATGTCAGGTGCCTTTGATTTTAAAAACTGCAACAGCTCCCTTAAGTGATTATTTGCTCTGACGAAGTTTGTGGCGTTGTCGGAATATATCGTATGACAGCTCTCTCTTCTTGATGTAAGATGTGTCAGTGCTCCGAGGGAAGCTTTGGTTGTGAGGTCGCATACCGTTTCTATATGCACGGGCTTTGTGCTTAAGCACACAAATATGCACACGTACACCTTCATGGGTATCTGACCTCTTCTCCTCGTTGGTTGAACCTTTAATGGTCCACAGTAATCGACACCGATACTATGAAATGGATGATTCAACTGGACTCTTTCTGCTTGAAGATTACCCACGATCTGACTGCCCAATTTTGGATTATGCTTGATGCAGTTAATGCAGTTATGAACAACTGCTCTGGATAATACCTTGGCCCTTATAATCCAGTATCTTCTCCTTATTATGCTTGTTAGTAAGCTCACTCCCGGATGATTAGGAAGCGTATGTGCATCCCTCATTAAACATTTCACTACATGATGCTTCATTGGTAGTTTGATTGGATGCTGCGTGTTGAATGATGCATAAGATTTTTGAATTCGGCCGCCTACTCGAATGACACCTTTATAATCTAGAAATGGATTTAGACTTATTAAATTACTTTGTCGCGGCAAGGGTCCGGTATTTCGAAGAACATCCAATTCAATAGAGAAATTGGATTGTTGTATGTTTCTTATTATGCTCATTTCGGCTGCTAAAATTTCATCTCTAAAGCTTGGCCATCTTGTGAAAACTGGAGCATCGGCTTATGAAATTATCCATTTCACTATTGGTTGATGTTACGAATGCAACAACTTTTGGTGTTCGTAACTCTGGCGTGGTTGTTTCTCCTTCGTGCACACACTTTAACTGTAGCCTTTTCAATTGTTCTTCGTCAGTTAAATAATAGGGTCCATGCCACAATAACTTATTTGGAGCTAATTCACTAAGCGTGGTACCACGAGAAGCGATGTCGGCAGGATGGTATTTCGACTTTACATGGCACCAGTATTCCCTCTTATATTTTTGGACTATTTCGCAACGTCTCGGATACGCCGACAACCAATCTAAAACTATTCGGGAATCTGTGAACAATAGTAATTTGGTTATTGCGATGTTTAGAGATCCCTCTACCACTTTCATCAAATTTGCTAACATCAAGGCACCCATTAGCTGTAGTCTATGTAGACTAATTTGTTTGATTGGCGCTACTCGTGATTTGGCCATAACTATGATTGATTAAGGTCCGTCGGGTATATCAACTAGCGCATATATCACTGCGGCATAAGCGTGTTCGCTTGCTTCGCTAAAACCAATCAAGATGATTTGGTTGGTTGTTTGTAGCCATCTTGGGATTTTAATCTTAGTAGTATTACTCATATCGCTTCTAATTGCTAGCCATGATGATAGTATGTCTGCAGGTAGTTTGTCGGATTATCGGATTTAACCAGCCAAAATGGGCGAAGTTGCGACTCGCGTCCGACAACAGCGTTCTCTTCATGTGTACTGATGAACGGAAAATTTGAATGCGTCTTCATATGTGTCCCAATAAAGGCCCAATATCTTCGGTGTTTCTGTATGTTCTCCCATTTTTTGATTCTTTCTCCCATCTCGAGGTGGAGGAATGATTGCAGCTCCAGGTTGTCGGTAATAAACTTACGAAGTGGAAATCCATTATTTGCCAACGCCCGTTTTACATTTGCTATTAAATTTTTGGCTTCCATTATTGAGCTTGCTCCGGTCATTATGTCATCGACGTACAAATCATTCATTATTGCCCGTGCTACCTTTGGCTCTACTGATTGCAGTTTAACACCAACCTCCTTCAGACAACGTGTTGCTAAGAACGCGACGGATGCTGTACCGTCCGAAAGTGTTTTAATCTGGTAAGCAATTGGTTGTTGGTTTGGGCTAGGTCGCCATAAAATATTTTGGTATTGAATAGCCTTCTCGTCTACCCACACTTGCCTGTACATCTTCTCTATGTCTCCTTAGCAATATCTCGATAAGTAGTGGCTGAATTGTTGGTCCAACCATTAGCATATCATTTAATGATAGCCCGGTGGATGATTTTGCGGAAGCAACGAAGACAACCCTAAGTTTATTGGATTCGCTGCTTGCCTTCAATACTCCATGGTGTGGAAGATAGTAACTATTGGTACCCCGTTTACACCAATGCACCTTTTGCATATGGCCCAGCTGTCCGTACTCCATCATAAATGCCTTGTACAATTTTTGCAAATCTTTCATCTCGTTCAAACCTTTTCTCCATGGACTTTAATCGATTAAGAGCGGCGTTATATGTTGCGCCAATCAAGTTTTCATTTTATTTAAATGGCAGCTTCACTATAAATTTGTTTTCTTTGCCATGCTTGATGGTTGATTGGAAGAGCTCCTCGCATTTCTGATCTTCTGGCGTTTCTTTTACAGTTGTCGGTAACTCTTCAATTTACCAGAACTGGCGGATTAAAGATATTAGCTGTTGGCTCATTGCCTATAGTTTCGCCGGCCACGACACAACCAAAAATAGTTTTAACGTCTGTCATTCCACTCGGCAGATTTAAACTATGGCCGGATCTTAGTGCCTCAAAAAAAGACGTCAGCTTCCAGTAGCACATCAACATGGCCACGCTTGTTAAACCCTGGATCTGCTAGCTTTAACTCTTTCAGTATTTGTAGATCCACTTCCGAGAGATTAAATTGGCTGTGAGTATCGGATACCTTAGGTATAATTAATACCTACGTTGCAACTACAGAAATGCCACCCATAGTTGCAATGGTTATTTCTACGGAACCTCTCGTTGTTCCCATTTTGGCTTCGCCTAGTCCTTTTACCAGAATTCGATTGTTGTCGCGATTGAGTTTCAGTTCGTGGATACATGCTTCGGATACAAATGAAGCCTGAGATGCAGAGTCCAACAGCGCGCGGTAAGTATGGAATGGGCCACAAACATCTTTAATCTTGTGCAATTGCTTGTTTTGCAGCCAAGCACTTGGCTTATTTTTGTGGCTTCATCAGTTTCTTGAAATGTGAACAGTATGGCTTCATGAACCTGTGCACTCGCAAGATTATCGCCTTTAGTTGTATTTACGTCACCCGATGTTCCGTGTAATGACGTATGGCGCTTTCGAAAGCACTTTTGGTATCTTGCTCGTGATCTACGCTCATGAACACGATGATTTGCATTTAAATAAATAAAACATGATGTTCGGATTGGATTATTTTTCTTAGTATTTCCCTTTATTCACTCGATCATGTCAATACGTTTACCAAGGAACGTTAATAAATCTTCGAACGTTGGAAACTCTTTCTCTGCTGTCTCTTGCGCCCACATACATCTTGTCTCGTTGTCCAACTTATGTATGGTAATAAAAATCAGCCAAAGATCCCTTCCTTCGGCATTTGAACCCAATGCTTTGAGCCCTCGAAAAGATTCATCTAGCCCCTCCGCCAGTCTTCTAATGTTGGCAGAATTTGCTTGCAGTAAACTTGGTTGCTCTATATACGACTTTATAAAAGCGTTGACAGTATGACGCTTCCTATCGTACCTTTGTTTAAGCTTTTGGAAAGCTTCGGAGTAATTAGCGTATGTTACCGGAAGATACCGAATAAGTGTTGCTGCCTCTCCCTTTAGAAGTCCTCTTCAGGTACTGCAATTTTTGTGCTGCCGTCAAAGCGGCTCTTTCGTGGAACATCGAAGTAAATATGTCAAAAAATGACTGCCATTGCAAATAATCGCCATCAAATGTTGGGAAATGTTCTCTCTTGTTTTACGTAAAGCTCTTCCATATACTAACATTCTTTAAATTCCCTCTTACAAATGTTAGCAGCTTCGTCATTAAGCCCTTTATTATGGCACGTTGCTTCTTTAGACTCGTCATTGCGTGCGTGTTTGAGTGATGTCACTAATTGTACGGTAATTGTCGGATAAATCGTTAGCGCGCACTAATTTGTATGAATGTTATTTCACTGATAACTTCTACAACGGTAAGTTCATTGATCACAAGTAAGCGCTTTTGACTAAAGCTAGCGTCTACATAATTCATACACTAAATGCATGTTTGGCACTGAGGCAATTAACAACAAAATACCCTTTGCTAAATGCAAGCTCGCTTTAACCAATAATAAGCTTGGATGTTGGATCGAAAATTTAATTCGTTCGTCAGATTATTTTAATGATTAGGTATTAGGAATAACTGTTAAATAGTGTGCTATTCACGAATTTTCCGTTAGGCCTTAACGGTACAAGGCTGACCGCTATTCGCTCCACGTGAACCTGCTAGTAGGTTCTCGTTGAAGTAAATTCCTTTACGTTGCATGTTATGTAATTCGGATGGGCTGATACACTGTAATTCCGTATGCTCTAAGATACTCCTCAGATTTACCAGTATTTAAGGTCCTTGTTTCGGCGCTTTAAGAGTGTCTGTCAAATAGAGTATTATGTCAAATTCTTAAACAAGATGAGTATTCTAACATTAAATAGATTTAAACAAATTGTTAAATATTGATATTATGGTGTTTCTCATCCGTGATTCGATGTTAACAGACGGTATCGTTTGGTATAAAATTTTTCCAAAGTATTTTAGTATCACATTCAAGCAAAGCTTATGTAACCCTGCCAAATACCTACTTAATATGTATCATATCGTATGTGTTTATTTTCGCTATAACTTGCCAACCCGCGCACCGCATATTCATTTAGATGGGAAAATAAAGTTTTATATATTTTTCAAGAAAATGTTTAACACAATAAAAATGAAAAACCCAAACAATAAAAATTTTTCTGTTTACTTTAATTATTTTATTTCACCTGTGAATATTGGATGATGTACACGAGATAAAAATGGCGGGATTTTTTGTTGTTGTTGCTTTTGTTGTATAATAGCCACAATTCTCAACATGCCGGTAATAAAATTGTTAGTGCCTCTCATTTGTTTCAAGTAACCTCATATACATAACGAAGATGTAATTAAGATAAGGATGTGTATTTTTACCTGCGGTGTGCGGTTACTAAGTTTATGTAGTTTCCTTTGTATACAGAGCAAGCCAAATATTAAAATGGTGGTATAACCCTATTTACATATCATACAGGCAGTAATTTAATTTAAAAATTTTATATTGAGCTCTAATTTAATTTCCAGCTCTGTGTCATATAGTAAATCACGCAGAATACGATAAATCAAATCGAAATCAATCCAGTTGAATTAAATTTTCGCCCCCTGTAAATTTTGACCTCAGACCACGATAAATTACCATCTATGTATTGTCATAGATGGTAAAAATTTGTCGTCTTCATCATCCCTTACACCAAGTTTTCCTTTTTTTTGTTTTATTTTAAATTAAATAATCTTCTGTTAATTCTTTTAACTTTTGCCTGAATAAAATATTTTCTTCTATTGTCTTGAAGGATTTTCTTACCAAAAAAAAAAAAAAAATAAAAGTCAACCTCCAGAAACAATAGAATTATAAAATTTTATTTTTTCCAAATTTTCCCCTAATTTTTCGTATTCATGCATACATATATTGATGTTGTTGCTATTTTTGCCATTACAATTACTACTAGCATTATTATCATTATTACTATGGTATTGTGTAACAATGACAAAAACAAAAAAAATAAAGAAAATTTTTGTTAATTCTTAGAAAGAATGGAAAATTTATTGAATTAAGAAATAGTAACAAAAAAATAAAGATTTTTACTTGTCTCCCTCGCCCCTTTTATATACTGTACAGATACCTAGTCCTCTGGACTAGAAAAAGTTTATTTCCAATTTATTGTTTGCAAAAAAATTATAAAAGTTCATTTTTTTTTTAGTTTGAATTGTTTGAGTAAATTTTTCGTGATTTTTGACTGCGGTTTTGAATATGAGGGATGGACAAGGATTGTTTGGGTTTGTGCTTCGAGCAGATAAAAAGATTAAAATAATTTTTATAAAAATGATAGGTTAACCAATCGGAAGCAGTTTTGAAAGTTTAGCTAACAAGACTAATAAATATTTACGTGATTCCTTTGGGTTTAACTACGGAAATGAAAAAATTTCAATTTATATAAGAAAAAAATTTAAAAAGCGGCGCCGCCTGGTTGTCAAACATCTAAAACTCTCGATTTAAAGTGCGTTGAATCGTCATGCTTGTATTTATAAAGGCAAGTACGAAAAAAGATATCAAGCCTAGTAAAAAACTGGCTCTTAATCCAATTTTCCTTCCTATCAAATCAACATGAGAGGTATACATAGTTTGACGTTCTCTGCCTAATAGATCGATTAGATTCTTCCCGCTATGAGACACACGGTTTAATCTGAAACCATTCTAAAGGGATAAGCTACGCTCAAATCACTTAAGGCGGCCGCATGTATGCAGATAATTTGCGAATAAATCTTGGTCACGCTAGTCAAAGAATTTAAAAATTGCTGTCACCATTAATACATTTTGAAAAACTCGAAAATATTTTTATTTAAAGTATCAAACTTTATTATTAATTTCGATGAATATTTTATAATTTATTAAAATCAACAAATTTGTTATAAATTTTAATTTTTATTATTTTATTTTTATTTAAAATATTTGTTTGTTTGAGCGCACGTAAGAAATACATGATATACAAATTTGGGTATAAAGCGATTACATGTACATAAACAATTCTGTACAAACTACATAAACGTGTTTAGATCTATACTATACATATTATATACATCCTGTTATTACATAAATATATTTCTTAAGTAAATAAACAAATTATGGGCAACGAACCGCAATGAAATTCTTATTTATTAGAGTGCGTGGACATGCCCGAGCCCTTGCAGCAACTACTAAATATTTATAATTTACATAATTCAAAATATAATTTTAATATTAAATAAATTATTGTTAAATCCATAAATGACAATTATTATTACAATATAATATGATTAATTAATTACACCATACCATGGATTATTAATTTAATAACTATAACAATTTTAACAATTGAAATATTTGTGCTCCGATTGTGGGTCTGGATACCTCTAATGATAGGTTTCGGGACCAGTAATTGTTGCGCCAACGTGCGTTTAGATTGCTTGATTATTTCTAGACATTTCATAGAAAATTCGATTTTCTGGAAAATGACCTTACTATAATTCAGCAGATTCTGAGCCACAAAAATCCAAAATCTACAACTGTGCTCTGGTTGTGGGTCTTGATACCTCTAATGATAAGTTTCGGGACCTGTAATTGTTGTGCCAACGTGCATTTAGATTGCTTGATTATTTCATAGTAAATTCGATTTTCTTGAAAATCACCTTACTATAATTCAGCAGATTCTGAGCTACAAAAATCCAAAATCTGCAACTGTGCTCTGATTGTGGGTATTGATACCTCTAATGATAAGTTTCGGGACCTGTAATTGTTGTGCCAACGTACATTTAGATTGCTTGATTATTTCTGAATTTTCATAGAAAATTCGATTTTCTTGAAAATCATATTACTATAATTCAGCAGATTCTGAGCTACAAAATTCCAAAATCTACAACTGTGCTCCGATTGTGGGTCTTGATACCTCTAATGATAGGTTTCGGAATATGTAATTGTTGTGCCAATGTGCATTTAGATTGCTTGATGGTTTCTAGACATTTCATAGAAAACTCGATTTTCTTGAAAATAATATTACTATAATTCAGCAGATTCTGAGCTACAAAAATCCAAAATCTGCACCTGTGCTCCGATTGTGGGTCTGGATACCTCTAATGATAGATTTTAGGACCTGTAATTTTTGTGCCAATGTGCGTTTAGATTGCTTGATTATTTCTGAGCTACAAAAATCCAAAATTGTGGGTCTGGATACCTCTAATGATAGGTTTCGGGACCTGTAATTGTTGTGCCAATGTGCGTTAAGATTGCTTGATTATTTCTAGACATTTCACAGAAACTTCGATTTTCTTGAAAATGACCTTACTATAATTCAGCCGATTCTGAGCCAAAAAAAATCCAAAATCTACAACTGTGCTCTGGTTGTGGGTCTTGATACCTCTAATGATAGGTTTCGGGACCTGTAATTGTTGTGCCAACGTGCATTTAGATTGCTTGATTGTTTCATAGTTATTTCGATTTTCTTGAAAATCACCTTACTATATTTCAGCAGATTCTGAGCTACAAAAATCCAAAATCTACAACTGTGCTCTGATTGTGGGTATTGATACCTCTAATGATAGGTTTCGAGACCTGTAATTGTTGTGCCAACGTGCATTTAGATTGCTTGATTATTTCTGAATTTTCATAGAAAATTCGATTTTCTTGAAAATCATATTACTATAATTCAGCAGATTCTGAGCTACAAAATTCCAAAATCTGCAACTGTGCTCCGATTGTGGGTCTGGATACCTCTAATGATAGGTTTCGGGACCTGTAATTGTTGTGCCAACGTGCATTTAGATTGCTTGATTATTTCTAGACATTTCATAGAAAATTCGGTTTTCTGGATAACCACCTTACTATAATTCAGCAGATTCTGAGCTACAAAAATCCAAAATCTGCACCTGTGCTCCGATTGTGGGTCTGGATACCTCTAATGATAGATTTCAGGACCTGTAATTTTTGTGCCAATGTGCGTTTAGATTGCTTGATTATTTCTGAGCTACAAAAATCCAAAATTGTGGGTCTGGATACCTCTAATGATAGGTTTCGGGACCTGTAATTGTTGTGCCAATGTGCGTTAAGATTGCTTGATTATTTCTAGACATTTCACAGAAACTTCGATTTTCTTGAAAATGACCTTACTATAATTCAGCCGATTCTGAGCCAAAAAAAAATCCAAAATCTACAACTGTGCTCTGGTTGTGGGTCTTGATACCTCTAATGATAGGTTTCGGGACCTTTAATTGTTGTGCCAACGTGCATTTAGATTGCTTGATTGTTTCATAGTAAATTCGATTTTCTTGAAAATCACCTTACTATAATTCAGCAGATTCTGAGCTACAAAATTCCAAAATCTGCAACTGTGCTCCGATTGTGGGTCTGGATACCTCTAATGATAGGTTTCGGGACCTGTAATTGTTGTGCCAACGTGCATTTAGATTGCTTGATTATTTCTAGACATTTCATAGAATATTCGGTTTTATGGAAAATCACCTTACTATAATTCAGCAGATTCTGAGCCAAAAAAAATCCAAAATCTACAACTGTGCTCTGGTTGTGGGTCTTTATACCTCTAATGATAGGTTTCGGGACCTGTAATTGTTGTGCCAACGTGCATTTCCGATTGCTTGATTATTTCATAGTAAATTCGATTTTCTTGAAAATCACCTTACTATATTTCAGCAGATTCTGAGCTACAAAAATCCAAAATCTACAACTGTGCTCCGATTGTGGGTCTTGATACCTATAATGATAGGTTTCGGGACCTGTAATTGTTGTGCCAACGTGCATTTAGATTGCTTGATTATTTCTAGACATTTCATAGAAAATTCGATTTTCTTGAAAATCATATTACTATAATTCAGCAGATTCTGAGCTACAAAATTCCAAAATCTGCAACTGTGCTCCGATTGTGAGTCTGGATACCTTTAATGATAGGTTTCGGGACCTGTAATTGTTGTGCCAATGTGCGTTTAGATTGCTTGATTATTTCTAGATATTTTACAGAAAATTCGATTTTCTGGAAAATGACCTTACCAGCAGATTCTGAGCTACAAAAATCCAAAATCTACAACTGTGCTCCGATTGTGGGTCTTGATACCTCTAATGATAGGTTTCGGGACCTGTAATTGTTGTGCCAACGTGTATTTAGATTGCTTGATTATCTCTAGACATTTCATAGAAAATTCGATTTTCTTGAAAATCATATTTCTATAATTCAGCAGATTCTGAGCTACAAAAATCCAAAATTTGCAACTGTGCTCCGATTGTGGGTCTGGATACCCCTAATGATAAGTTTCGGGACCTGTAATTGTTGTACCAATGTGCGTTTAGATTGCTTGATTATTTCTAGACATTTCATAGAAAATTCGATTTTCTTGAAAATCACTTTACTATAATTCAGCAGATTCTGAGCTACAAAAATTCAAAATCTGCAACTGTGATCCGATTGCGGGTCTTGATGCCTCTAATGATAGGTTTCGGGTCCTGTAATTTTTGTGGTAATGTGCGTTTAGATTGCTTGATTATTTCTAGGCATTTCATAGAAAATTCGATTTTCTTGAATATCACATTAATATAATTTATCAGATTCTGAGCTACAAAAATTCAAAATCTACAACTGTGCTCCGATTGCGGGTCTTGATGCCTCTAATGATATATTTTGCGTCCTGTAATTTTTGTGGTAATGTGCGTTTAGATTGCTTGATTATTTCTAGACATTTCATAGAAAATTCGATTTTCTTGAAAATCACATTACTATAATTCAGCAGATTCTGAGCCACAAAAATCCAAAATCTGCAAATGTGCTCCAATTGTGGGTCTGGATACCTCTAATGATAAGTTTTGGGACCTGTAATTGTTGTGCCAATGTGCGTTTAGATTGCTTGATTATTTCTAGACATTTCATAGAAAATTCGATTTTCTTGAAAATCACCTTACTATAATTCAGCACATTCTGAGCCACAAAAATCTAAAATCTGCAACTGTGCTCCGATTGTGGGTCTTGATACCTCTAATGATAGGTTTTGGGACCTGTAATTGTTGAGCCAACGTGCATTTAGATTGCTTGAATATTTCTAGACATTTCATAGAAAATTCGATTTTTCTTGAATATCACATTACTATAATTCAGCAGATTCTGAGCTACAAAAATCCAAAATCTGCAACTGTGCTCCGATTGCGGGTCTTGATACCTCTAATGTTAGGTTTCGGGTCCTGTAAATTTTGTGGTAATGTGCGTTTAGATTGCTTGATTATTTCTAGACATTTCATAGAAAATTCGATTTTCTTGAATATCACATTACTATAATTCAGCAAATTCTGAGCCACAAAAATCCAAAATCTGCAACTGCTCCGATTGTGGATCTGGATACCTCTAATGATAGGTTTCGGGACCTGTAATTATTGTGCCGACTTGCATTTAGATTGCTTGATTATTTCTAGACATTTCATAGAAAATTCGATTTTCTGGAAAATGACCTTACTATAATTCAGCGGATTCTGAGCCACAAAAATCCAAAATCTACAGCTGTGCTCCGATTGTGGGTCTGGATACCTCTAATGATAAATTTCGGGACCTGTAATTGTCGTGCCAATGTGCATTTAGATTGCTTGATTATTTTTAGACATTTCATAGAAAATTAGATTTTCTGGAAAATGACCTTACTATAATTCAGCAGATTCTGAGCCACAAAAATCCAAAATCTACAACTGTGCTTTGGTTGTGGGTCTTGATACCTCTAATGATAATTTTCGGGACCTGTAATTGTTGTGCCAACGTGCATTTAGATTGCTTGATTATTTCATAGTAAATTCGATTTGCTTGAAAATCACCTTACTATATTTCAGCAGATTCTGAGCTACAAAAAACCAAAATCTACAATTGTGCTCCGATTGTGGGTCTTGATACCTCTAATGATAGGTTTCGGGACCTGTAATTGTTGTGCCAACGTGCATTTAGATTGCTTGATTATTTCTAGACATTTCATAGAAAATTAGATTTTCTGGAAAATCACCTTACTATAATTCAGCAGATTCTGAGCTACAAAAATCCAAAATTTGCACCTGTGCTTCGATTGTGGGTCTGGATACCTCTAATGATAGATTTCAGGACCTGTAATTTTTGTGCCAATGTGCGTTTAGATTGCTTGATTATTTCTTAGCTACAAAAATCCAAAATTGTGGGTCTGGATACCTCTAATGATAGGTTTCGGGACCTGTAATTGTTGTGCCAATGTGCGTTAAGATTGCTTGATTATTTCTAGACATTTCACAGAAAGTTCGATTTTCTTGAAAATGACCTTACTATAATTCAGCCGATTCTGAGCCAAAAAAAAAACCAAAATCTACAACTGTGCTTTGGTTGTGGGTCTTGATACCTCTAATGATAGGTTTCGGGACCTTTAATTGTTGTGCCAACGTGCATTTAGATTGCTTGATTGTTTCATAGTAAATTCGATTTTCTTGAAAATCACCTTACTATATTTCAGCAGATTCTGAGCTACAAAAATCCAAAATCTACAACTGTTCTCTGATTGTGGGTATTAATACCTCTAATGATAGGTTTCGGGACCTGTAATTGTTGTGCCAACGTGCATTTAGATTGCTTGATTATTTCTGAATTTTCATAGAAAATTCGATTTTCTTGAAAATCATATTACTTTAATTCAGCAGATTCTGAGCTACAAAAATCCAAAATCTGCACCTGTGCTCCGATTGTGGGTCTGGATACCTCTAATAATAGATTTTAGGACCTGTAATTTTTGTGCCAATGTGCGTTTAGATTGCTTGATTATTTCTGAGCTACAAAAATCTAAAATTGTGGGTCTGGATACCTCTAATGATAGGTTTCGGGACCTGTAATTGTTGTGCCAATGTGCGTTAAGATTGCTTGATTATTTCTAGACATTTCACAGAAACTTCGATTTTCTTGAAAATGACCTTACTATAATTCAGCCGATTCTGAGCCAAAAAAAATCCAAAATCTACAACTGTGCTCTGGTTGTGGGCCTTGATACCTCTAATGATAGGTTTCGGGACCTGTAATTGTTGTGCCAACGTGCATTTAGATTGCTTGATTATTTCATAGAAAATTCGATTTTCTTGAAAATAATATTACTATAATTCAGCAGATTCTGAGCTACAAAATTCCAAAATCTGCAACTGTGCTCCGATTGTGGGTCTGGATACCTATAATGATAGGTTTCGGGACCTGTAATTGTTGTGCCAACGTGCATTTAGATTGCTTGATTATTTCTAGACATTTCATAGAAAATTCGGTTTTCTGGAAAATCACCTTACTATAATTCAGCAGATTCTGAGCTACAAAAATGCAAAATCTGCAACTGTGCTCCGATTGTGGGTCTAGATACCTCTAATGATAGATTTCAGGACCTGTAATTTTTGTGCCAATGTGCGTTTAGATTACTTGATTATTTCTGAGCTACAAAAATCCAAAATTGTGGGTCTGGATACCTCTAATGATAGGTTTCGGGACCTGTAATTGTTGTGCTAGTGGCGTTTAGATTGCTTGATTATTTCTAGACATTTCATAGAAAATTCGATTTTCTTGAAAATGACCTTACTATAATTCAGCAGATTCTGAGCCAAAAAAAATCCAAAATCTACAACTGTGCTCTGGTTGTGGGTCTTGATACCTCTAATGATAGGTTTCGGGACCTGTAATTGTTGTGCCAACGTGCATTTCCGATTGCTTGATTATTTCATAGTAAATTCGATTTTCTTGAAAATCACCTTACTATAATTCAGCAGATTCTGAGCTACAAAATTCCAAAATCTGCAACTGTGCTCCGATTGTGAGTCTGGATACCTCTAATGATAGGTTTTGGGACCTGTAATTGTTGTGCCAATGTGCGTTTAGATTGCTTGATTATTTCTAGATATTTTACAGAAAATTCGATTTTCTGGAAAATGACCTTACCAGCAGATTCTGAGCCACAAAAATCCAAAATCTACAACTGTGCTCCGATTGTGGGTCTTGATACCTCTAATGATAGGTTTCGGGACCTGTAATTGTTGTGCCAACGTGTATTTAGATTGCTTGATTATCTCTAGACATTTCATAGAAAATTCGATTTTCTTGAAAATCATATTTCTATAATTCAGCAGATTCTGAGCTACAAAAATCCAAAATCTGCAACTGTGCTCCGATTGTGGGTCTGGATACCCCTAATGATAAGTTTCGGGACCTGTAATTGTTGTACCAATGTGCGTTTAGATTGCTTGATTATTTCTAGACATTTCATAGAAAATTCGATTTTCTTGAAAATCACTTTACTATAATTCAGCAGATTCTGAGCTACAAAAATTCAAAATCTACAACTGTGCTCCGATTGCGGGTCTTGATGCCTCTAATGATAGGTTTCGGGTCCTGTAATTTTTGTGGTAATGTGCGTTTAGATTGCTTGATTATTTCTAGACATTTCATAGAAGATTCGATTTTCTTGAATATCACATTACTATAATTTATCAGATTCTGAGCTACAAAAATTCAAAATCTACAGCTGTGCTCCGATTGCGGGTCTTGATGCCTCTAATGATATATTTTGCGTCTTGTAATTTTTGTGGTAATGTGCGTTTAGATTGCTTGATTATTTCTAGACATTTCATAGAAAATTCGATTTTCTTGAAAATCACATTACTATAATTCAGCAGATTCTGAGCCACAAAAATCCAAAATCTGCAAATGTGCTCCGATTGTCGGTCTGGATACCTCTAATGATAAGTTTTGGGACCTGTAATTGTTGTGCCAATGTGCGTTTAGATTGCTTGATTATTTCTAGACATTTCATAGAAAATTCGATTTTCTTGAAAATCACCTTAGGTACTATAATTCAGCACATTCTGAGCTACAAAAATCTAAAATCTGCAACTGTGCTCCGATTGTGGGTCTTGATACCTCTAATGATAGGTTTTGGGACCTGTAATTGTTGAGCCAACGTGCATTTAGATTGCTTGAATATTTCTAGACATTTCATAGACAATTCGATTTTCTTGAATATCAAATTACTATAATTTATCAGATTCTGAGCTACAAAAATTCAAAATCTACAACTGTGCTCCGATTGCGGGTCTTGATGCCTCTAATGATATATTTTGCGTCCTGTAATTTTTGTGGTAATGTGCGTTTAGATTGCTTGAATATTTCTAGACATTTCATAGAAAATTCGATTTTCTTGAAAATCACATTAGTATAATTCAGCAGATTCTGAGCCACAAAAATCCAAAATCTGCAAATGTGCTCCGATTGTGGGTCTGGATACCTCTAATGATAAGTTTTGGGACCTGTAATTGTTGTGCCAATGTGCGTTTAGATTGCTTGATTATTTCTAGACATTTCATAGAAAATTCGATTTTCTTGAATATCACATTACTATAATTCAGCAGATTCTGAGCTATAAAAATCCAAAATCTGTAACTGTGCTCCGATTGTGGGTCTTGATACCTCTAATGTTAGGTTTCGGGACCTGTAATTGTTGTGCCAACGTGCATTTAGATTGCTTAATTATTTCTAGACATTTCATAGAAAATTCGATTTTCTTGAAAATCACCTTACTATAATTCAGCAGATTCTGAGCTACAAAAATCTAAAATCTGCAACTGTGCTCCAATTGTTGGTCTTGATACCTCTAATGATAGGTTTCGGGAACAGTAATTTTTGTGCCAATGTGCATTTAGATTGCTTGATTATTTCTAGACATTTCATAGAAAATTCGATTTTCTTGAAAATCACCTTACTATAATTCTTCAGGTTCTGAGCTACAAAAATCCAAAATGTGCAACTGTGCTTCGATTGTGGGTCTTGATACCTCTAATGATAGGTTTCGGGACCTGTAATTGTTGTGCCAACGTGCATTTAGATTGCTTGATTATTTCTAGACATTTCATAGAAAAATCGATTTTCTGGAAAATCACCTTACTATAATTCAGCAGATTCTGAGCTACAAAAATCCATAATCTGCAACTGTGTTTCGATTGTGGGTCTTGATACATCTAATGATAGGTTTCGGGACCTGTACTTGTTGTGCTAATGTGCGATTAGATTTCTTGATTATTTCTAGACATTTCATAGAAAATTCGATTTTCTGGAAAATCACATTACTATAATTCAGCAGATTCTGAGCTACAAAAATTCAAAATCTGCAACTGTGCTCCGATTATGGGTCTGGATACCTCTAATGATAGGTTTAGAGACCTGAAATTGTTGTGCCAACGTGCGTTTAGATTGCTTGAATATTTCTAGACATTTCATAGAGAATTCGATTTTCTTGAAAATCACCTCACTATAATTCAGCAGATTCTGAGCTACAAAAATCCAAAATTTGCAACTGTGCTCCGATTGCGGGTCTTGATACCTCTAATGATAGGTTTCGGGTCCTGTAATTGTTGTGGTAATGTGCGTTTAGATTGCTTGATTATTTCTAGACATTTCATAGAAAATTCGATTTTCTTGAAAATCACCTTACTATAATTAAGCAGATTCTGAGCTATAAAAATCCAAAATCTGCAACTGTGCTCCAATTGTGGGTCTGGATACCTGTAATGATAGGTTTCGGGACCTATAATTGTTGTGCCAACGTGCGTTTAGATTGCTTGATTATTTCTAGTCATTTCATAGTAAATTCGATTTTCTTGAAAATCACCTTACTATAATTCAGCAGATTTTGAGCTACAAAAATCCAAAATCTGCAACTGTGCTCCGATTATGGGTCTGGATACCTCTAATCATAGGTTTCGGGACCTGTAATTGTTGTGCCAACGTGCATTTAGATTGCTTGATTATTTCTAGACATTTCATAGAAAATTCGATTTTCTTGAAAACCACCTTACAATAATTCAGCATATTCTGAGCTACAAAAATCCGAAATCTGCAACTGTGCTCCGATTGTGGGTCTGGACCTCTAATGATAGGTTTCGAGACCTATATTTTAATCAAATTTAGTATGTATTACAAATGAGTTCAAAATTATTCATTTATGAAGATATATTACCTACTCCATACAAAACTGATTAATTTAACACATCAACCTGATTTCAAGTCTTTTGTTGGAGTGGCAGAATACTGATTCTAGTGACCGATCTTTTAAATGTAGATTTCGAAGTTTATACGGTTACTACACGTACACGATTATCGGGACCAGGATGTATGTCTATAATTCTAACCAAAGGCCAATTAGGGATTTAGCATCATGCAAAACAAATAATAAACCTATTTTATATGTATCACCTGAAGGCTTTTGGCACTTATAACGTATTTCACTTATAAATTTTGAAGCATCAACTGTAAGGTTTGATATCTGGATAGTTTGGTAATGTTTAGATCAAATAACAATGGTTCAGGAAGGGCTAACAGAGGACTGCCAACCAAGAAATGATCAGGGGACAGCGCATTAAAATCAGATGGATCACTAGAGAGTGCTGTCAATGGTCGTGAATTAAGGCAAGCTTCAATTTTATATGTTACTGTATAATATTCTTCGATTGTCAGTGACCGTAAACCTATTACCATTTTCATGTGCCACTTGGCACTTTTTCTGGCAGATTCCCACAATCCACCAAAATGAGGAGATCGTGGGAGAATTGTAAGCCATTCTATATGATGATTTACCCAAAATACTTTAGCATTATCCTGAAAGGTTTGAGATTGGAATAAATTTCGCAATTCTGTTAATTCAGAACGAGCACCAATAAAATAGCATTGTCCGAATATTTTTTCGAACAATAACCACGCCTTGAGACAAATCTGCGTAAACAAGCCAGGAAAGCTTCGGACGATAAATCCATTACGATTTCCAAATGAATAGCCTTAACTGCGAAGCATATAGTATAAATAAACATACATAAATTTTAGTTTTTGTTTTTGATCTTAAGTTTGATTTAGCAAAAAATGGTCCACAGAAATCTATTCCAACAATTGAAAAAGGCCTTTACTTCGTGACACGATCAGCTGGCAAATCTCCCATTATTTGATGCGACAGTTTGGGCTTATTTTTGAAGCAAATAATACATTTATTGACAATTTGCCTACATAAGTTTCAAGCTCCTATTATCAAATATTGGGATCTCACATTGTATAGAAGAGTTTTAAGCCCACAGTGTAGAAGCCGAATATGTTCCGATCGAACTATTAATGTGGAAAATATATGTTTACTTGGTAACATAATGGAGTGTTTATTTGTCGAGTTTAGTTCTGAATTACAAAGACGTCTTCCAACACTAAATGAATTTTGGAATTTTGAACTGAATTTGGTATTCTGAACGGCTATTACAAGGCTGATTAAGGAATTTTTTAACTCATTTGAAGTAAGCTCTCTAGTACTCCTTAATTCCTTATTTTGTTTGAGATTAATTATGAATCGACAAACATAATCTGTAACACGACAAAGCTTTGTGATCGAGGAGAATCTGTCAAGCAAATCCCAATGCAATTCAGAAATACAGGCAATGGTCGAAGAGTTTTTTCGAATATCTATTTTTAGCAAATCTGGACTGATTTTACAATTTGAATTTTTAGGCCAATTTGAAACATTTTCTAAAAGAAAACGGGAACCAGACCACCACAAATCTTGCTTTAAAAACTCATTAGGCATTAAGCCACGAGAAATGAAATCTGCAGGATTTAATGATGTTGGTATATAGCACCAACTTCGAAGAGATGAAAATTCCTGAATTTGAGTAATCCTATTTGCCACAAACGAAGCATATTTAGATAATTCGGATTTAATTCGAAGCAAAATTATCTCAGAATCCGACGAAAGATAAATTTGGTCGAATTGCATATCTAAACTTTCAATCAATTTATGTAAAATTTGTGTGACCAGCAATGCGGCACAAAGCTCTAACCGAGGTATAGTTTGCATTTTAAGACTTCCCAACTCTAGATTTGGAACAAATCAATCGTACGGAAGTTTTGTTATTGTCATCAGTAACCCTCAGATATATTACACAACCGAACCCTTTTTCGGATGCATCTGAGAATCCGTGGATCTCAGCTTAGATTCAGGCACTAAAATGCATCGTGGAACCGTTATGCGATTTAATTGAAGCAGCTGTCTCTTAAAATCCATCCATTGATCGCGAATATTGTGAATATGTAATTATATCATCCCAGTCTACGTTGTGAAAAATCCAAATCGTTTGCATAATGAGTTTAGTACTTAATACTAAAGGATCGAACAATCGGCAAATCTCTAATAAAATGTTTCTTTTAGTACAAATCGTTTCTAATGAGAACTTGGAAAAATTCATCTCGAACTCATCAGACGAAGTATTCCAAGATAGACCTAGTACTATTGAAACGTTGGAAGCAGGATCAGAGGGCGAAGAAAAAAAAGGGAAATTCGACGAATATTTTCTAAGTTGAAACCCATTTTAGTGACGATATTATCCAACCTAAAAGGCATGTCGGGCACGCTAAGCACGTACGCTTGACCCTGGTCATAACTGTTTTATATGATTTACATTCCACGGATCCTGGTCGTTCTTTTGGCATAGTTCTTTAAATCAGCAGTGCTGCTTGCTTGCTTTCTCGACCATATTGGTGCCTTAATGGTTGAGATTTAATTGGATCAATTTGATTTCTACCAGTGGCGGGTTCGTTTCTTCCAATGACCTTTTCACTGGAAAGCAAACATTTCAGTTTCATGTTGCAATCTTCCACAATACGCCTATCTTTACCGTACTTCCACCACCGTTTAGATTTGTCATCACTACTCCAAATTTTCGAGCCCCTTGACCAAAACCGAAGCATTTGAAACATTTTACTGGCTCGATTTTCACTTGAATTCGGTAAATCACTGAACCATTCCATATAATGCTTTTTCGTACAACTATCTCTGCCATTTTGCTTCTTAGACTAACCACTGCCGTTTGTACCCCCATGGTAAGAATTTTAACAATTTTATAAAAAGGACTTTTTGCCTCCATTCGAGTAATGCTTCCTTTGGTTGCCAACTCACCCTTCCGTCGCTATCGTAATGTGTCATCCCTGCCTTGTCCATTATCTAAGTAAGTGGATAGATCATTCGAACCATATTTTTGATTTCGCTATGCGCGTTGTGTCTATCTTTAAGTTAATCAGAGAATTCGCTGTCAATCTCTAAAGAGTAAATCAAATTTCTCAGTCCATTATCTAAAATTGTCTCACTAATCATTTCCTTCTGCTGTTCCCCTTATGGTCAGGAAGCTAAGATGTCCCAGACCCTTAACTCGCTATAGGCATATCTGGGCTCTTGTGCTGCTCGTGAATGAGTCAGGACTCCTTGCCTCACATTTTCATTATTTGCTCAACCTGGTTTGGTTAGAGTAAGCAGACTTTTAACTTTTCTTGTTCCGGCAGGCAAGTTTCCCACTGCCGCTCTCTCTATGCCCAAAGCCGCCGGTATTGGGCGTCCTGCTTCGTAATATTATTATCCTGCTCGCCGAACGTTTTCCACCACTATGGACAATCACTTCTATTTTTGGATAGATACCCTTTTAAGGGCGCCCTTGTTGTAGAAGCTTTGTTTTTGGTAGGCTAGTTTAAGTTTTTTTTCTGATGAACAGTCGCTCTAACGTTCTCCTTTTGCATGACTTTTATTACTATAACTATGACTATAGCTATTACTCTAAATATGACCATGACTAAGACTTTGACTATGACTATGGCTATGACTATGACTATAACTATGAATTTGACTGTAACTATGACTATGACTATAGCTAGGACTAGGACTATGACTAGAATTAGGGACTAGGACGCTTTTGGCGCCGTAACATAACGTTTGGTTCATCCCACAGCGCCAGTTCTGCTTACCAAAAGTGGCTCACTAGGCACAATATATCATTAAAGAACCTCTGATGACTTCAATCAAGAAAGTCGAGGATCATACCCATTTAAAGTTTGAGAATAGGTTGAGGTCGTTTCGGCCCCATGTCCACTGACTTTGACTTTGAATTTGACTTTGACTTTGACTTGGAATTTGACTTCGTTTTTGATTTTAACTTTGACTTTGATTTTGATTTTGACTTCGATTTTGAGCATGACCTTGACTTTGACTTTAAATTTAACTCTGCCTTTGACTCTGACTTTGAGTTTGACTCTGATTTTGACTTTAACTTTGACTTTTAATTTAACTGTAACTTTGAGTTTGAGTTTGAGTTTGAGTTTGAGTTTGAGTTTGAGTTTGACTTTGACTTTGACTTTGACTTTGACTTTGACTTTGACTTTGATTTTGACTTTGACTTTGACTTTGACTTTGACTTGGACTTGGACTTGGACTTTGACTTTGACTTTGACTTTGACTTTGACTTTGACTTTGACTTTGACTTTGACTTTGACTTTGACTTTGACTTTGACTTTGACTTTGACTTTGACTTTGACTTTGACTTTGACTTTGACTTTGACTTTGACTTTGACTTTGACTTTGACTTTGACTTTGACTTTGACTTTGACTTTGACTTTGACTTTGACTTTGACTTTGACTTTGACTTTGACTTTGACTTTGACTTTGACTTTGACTTTGACTTTGACTTTGACTTTGACTTTGACTTTGACTTTGACTTTGACTTTGACTTTGACTTTGACTTTGACTTTGACTTTGACTTTGACTTTGACTTTAACTTTGACTTTGACTATGACTTTGACTTTGACTTTGACTTTGACTTTGACTTTGACTTTGAATTTGACTTTGACTTTGACTTTGACTTTGACTTTGACTTTAACTTTGACTTTGACTATGACTTTGACTTTGACTTTGAATTTGACTTTGACTTTGACTTTGACTTTGACTTTGACTTTGACTTTGACTTGGACTTGGACTTTGACTTTGACTTTGACTTTGACTTTGACTTTGACTTTGACTTTGACTTTGACTTTGACTTTGACTTTGACTTTGACTTTGACTTTGACTTTGACTTTGACTTTGACTTTGACTTTGACTTTGACTTTGACTTTGACTTTGACTTTGACTTTGACTTTGACTTTGACTTTGACTTTGACTTTGACTTTGACTTTGACTTTGACTTTGACTTTGACTTTGACTTTGACTTTGACTTTGACTTGGACTTGGACTTGGACTTGGACTTGGACTTGGACTTTGACTTTGACTTTGACTTTGACTTTGACTTTGACTTTGTCTTTGACTTTGACTTTGACTTTGACTTTAACTTTGACTTTGACTTTGACTTTGACTTTGACTTTGACTTTGACTTTGACTTTGACTTTGACTTTGACCTTGACTTTGACTTTGACTTTGACTTTGACTTTGACTTTGACTTTGACTTTGACTTTGACTTTGACTTTAACTTTAACTTTGACTTTGACTTTGACTTTGACTTTGACTTTGACTTTGACTTTGACTTTGACTTTGACTTTGACTTTGACTTTGACTTTGACTTTGACTTTGACTTTGACTTTGACTTTGACTTTGACTTTGACTTTGACTTTGACTTTGACTTTGAATTTGAATTTGGCTTTGATCTTGACTTTGACTTTTACGTTGACTTTGGCTTGATATTGATCTTTACTATGATTTTGACTTCGACCATGATGTTAACTGTAACTTTGGCTTTGACTTTGACTTTGACTTTGACTTGGACTTGGACTTGGACTTTGACTTTGACTTTGACTTTGACTTTGATTTTGACTTTGACTTTGACTTTGACTTTGACTTTGACTTTAACTTTGACTTTGACTTTGACTTTGACTTTGACTTTGACTTTGACTTTGACTTTGACTTTGACTTTGACTTTGACTTCGACTTTGACTTTGACTTTGACTTTGACTTTGACTTTGACTTTGACTTTGACTTTGACTTTGACTTCGACTTTGACTTTGACTTTGACTTTGACTTTGACTTTGACTTTGACTTTGACTTTGACTTTGACTTTGACTTTGACTTTGACTTTGACTTGGACTTGGACTTGGACTTGGACTTGGACTTGGACTTTGACTTTGACTTTGACTTTGACTTTGATTTTGACTTTGACTTTGACTTTGACTTTGACTTTGACTTTGACTTTGACTTTGACTTTGACTTTAACTTTGACTTTGACTTTGACTTTGACTTTGACTTTGACTTTGACTTTGACTTTGACTTTGACTTTGACTTCGACTTTGACTTTGACTTTGACTTTGACTTTGACTTTGACTTTGACTTTGACTTCGACTTTGACTTTGACTTTGACTTTGACTTTGACTTTGACTTTGACTTTGACTTTGACTTTGACTTTGACTTTGACTTTGACTTTGACTTTGACTTTGACTTTGACTTTGACTTTGACTTTGACTTTGACTTTGACTTTGACTTTGACTTTGACTTTGACTTTGACTTTGACTTTGACTTTGACTTTGACTTTGACTTTGAATTTGAATTTGGGTTTGATCTTGACTTTGACTTTTACGTTGACTTTGTCATGATATTGATCTTGACTATGATTTTGACTTCGACCATGATGTTAACTGTTACTTTGGCTTTGACTTTGGCATTGACTTTGACTTTGACATTTACTTTGATATTGTGTTTGAATTTGACTTCGTCTAATATAGAATAAAATCACCTAAAACTATCGCTTTATTATCATAATTTTCTACTGTACTCTCTAAATACAAGGATTGGTATAAATATTTCGCTTTAAAACAGACTTCTTGAGAAGTGTATAGCTATTGAACATAAGTTCCCCATACCTATCTACCTAAAAAGTCTGACTAAGTGGCATACCATTTAGCAGGATACAACGCGGATCTTGGAAATCTGCACCTTAGTGGTCACATGAAACAGAATGAAACATTGCAATATTAAAACCGAGCGATTTATTATTCTCCTAAAATTTAACATGTATCATGTGCTTTCAGGTCTCAACACACTGATTTTACTCAGCACTTAGAGGCCACAGCCAACAGTTGGCGGAGTTATTTGCACTCATAAATCAGCCTAAAATTCATCCTAAAATTTATTTAAAAATTAAATATAAATAATTTAGCCCGAAATTCGACTAAGCATTTAATTTCGAATTTGAAAAAAATGAAACAAAATATTAGGGGGATTGAATTAACTGCGAACATTTTTGTTATTAATTTTAAATATAAATTTAATTCGCGACATTTAATTTTTTTAAATGAAATAATTTCGCGCAGATTTAATTCAGTTTTTTAAAGTTAAATATCGACGATCTAATTTAACTCCGCCGAAAAATGTAAATTAATTCCGCCATCAAAATTAAAGTCGGCGAAAGTAAAATGAATGTAGGGTCTTCAAATGAGCTTGAAGCTATACATTATACCTACATGGTAAAGTACTAAAAAACTGGTAAATTAACTTAGGAATAAATTAATTTCACGGCGGATTAATTTACGCAGACTTAATTCCGCCCTAAATATTGTCCCTTTTGTCCAGTTTTGTGAAGTGGTAATAAAACAAACGTGACGTTTTTATTAAACTGCTAGCTTGCTGATGGCAAGACCACCGTTAGTAGGAATCTAGAAAGACATTCTATTTAATCCCTCTGTTTCGTTTATCAAACTTAAATCTACATCCCATATAGTTGTTAGGGAAGGAAAATTCTACCATTGCAAAAAATTTAAGCTATAAGTAAAACAATATTTTTTTTCTAAAGATCTGTTCAAAATTCAACTTCTGTTTAGCTGAAAAAAATAGGGTTAAAATTCAACACAAAATTTAGGCCAAAATTTTGCGGAAAATTTAACTGGTTTCAAACATTTGCATTTAGTGGATGATCGAGTTACATTGTTGATGAACGCTTATTTCACAAATTTCATTTCCGATCATCAGACAAATATATTAACAAATGAAAGTCCATCAACATTTTTCATACTGACATTTTAAATAAGTGCCAAGCATAATGTTTCACAAATATTAACACTCCAAATACAAGTGGTAAAATGAATTTACTTTACTTAAAAACAACAATACTCCCTATTGTTACAGGAGAGTTGGAATGTTTGTTTTTATGATGTTCATCGCAACTGTTTGCTATTGTTGTGTTCCTTTATTTGTATGTACTATACTTAAGGTGTTTATTATTTACGATTACATCTAAACAGTAATGGATTCCCAGTAATATCGAACTATGTACCATAATAATAGACGCACGTATACCTGTTTTCATAATTGAATTATTTAAGTAAATCATTTCGCATTTACGAGCATTCAATGGTATCGCAACCCTATACAAAGATATTAACAAAAGAAAATTCTCTCGCTAATCGTCTCTAAGAATTTATGGTCAAGCATTTAACAGAAGACACAAATTACGTTAAATATATAGGGATAGGCCGACCATACATGAATACCATATATTCATAAAGGTGATTAACGACTACCTATATCCACATTTTTATTTTATTTTATTGTTGTGCCGGGTTTTACTGGCACAACCAACTGACAATTTTCTCATTCATAACATAGGTAATGTATAAATGTATAATACGCTTACACAACATACATATTCTGTTTTATGTATTTATGTAACAACGGTAATAAAAAATTGGTGGTCGATGTGAAATTTTGTAATACTCATTAACTTGTATGGGGTGGAGTATATTAAACGTCCTCGACATACCTCATACTTATCAACTCTCTGCGTACCATTTATTGCAATAACATTAATTTATGGCTGTGTGCGTACAAACATTTTTTGTGGAGGGGAATGGAATTTCATCTTTACGATGTAATATTGTTTTTGTAATCCTCTATAATGTGATGGACTAAACCGGCTGAAAACTGTTGATAAAGGAATTTTCCCCGGGAATAATTTTCGTGTGACATAATTTAGAGATGCAACATTACCAAAAAAAAAAAATTATTTTCCGCATTCATTCTTATCTCAAAAATAAGATCAATTTCAATTTAGATTTGCAGCGGTGATAACCCGCACAAAATTAAATTTTCATTTACTTGCAATAATCTCAATTTGAAATCTAATTTATGCACTTCAATTCGATATAATTTTCTACTTTTCTCTACCCCCTAGAATATATCAATTTACAGTAAGATTGCATTAAGTTTATCGTCTAACTGTTATTTCCGTATACTTTCCGCATTTCTTGTCGTGATTTTCTATGTCGATTGTAAATCAATTGGAAAATATGTTCTCGAGAAGAGTTTATATATAAGTTTAACATTTTTATAGGTTGAAATTTGAACTTTGTTCATTTTACAATGGTTAATCGTTCACTGAATTGTGATTTTGGGAAGCATATCCCCGGTTAAATCGAATTGTCTATCAATTAAATAATTGCAGTAGCTTATCATGTTCTACCCAATCCTTTGTAACCGGTTGCAACGAAGTGGTTTGGAAAACCTTCAAAACTTGTAAACAAATTTGTTGCCTAAATTACGGCGGAGATTTAACACCCCCACACTACAAAATAAGGAAAGTCGTTTCAAAGAGCATAAGATACACTACAGATAGCTCCTTTGTCAGGATGATTTGAATAATTGCTAAACAAATAATTGTGGAACCCGTAGTAGCAAAGAGGAAAACCAATTAGTGAGTGACATTCGATCCAAAAGCTTTTATTTAAGCTTTTCAGATAAATATAGAGAAATTCATTTTCAGCATTTATTTTAAGGACCTCCTTAATAGTGGAGGAAACATTAGCGTATGGAATTGGCTACGCTGGGAAGATATATACCACAAATGGCTCTAATCGCCGAATTCAACGTTATGTCTTCGTGGTTCTATACCTAACTACACCACAAAGCTGATGAAAAGTTCTTTGTGCCTGATCTTTATATTAGGTTTTGACTTCTGGGTAGCTCTAGACATTCTGATCCTCAGTAGCAGCTGTGAGCTCAAAAAATTAAAGTCTCCCTCTTCCAGATTGGTTTTGATGGCATTCTTTTGATCTATTATTACAAGGGATGGATACGTCCCCATTATCATTAGTCGATGGCTTTTAGGCAAATCACTTTGTTGTCAAAGAAAAAAGCGGCAAAAACGCAAAAATCATGACTTGATAAATCAAAGCAAGATTAGAATTGCTTCAAAAGTTTATGTTAGAGTTGCAGAGAACTATTTTAGCGTTGGGGCCTATTTTTGGTTGAAAAATTTGTAAACAAGCAAAAATGCCAAGATGGGTACAAGAAATTGCTAACATTTCGGCCAAAACAATGCACCACATCATGAAATGTGCTCAACGCCAGAGGTTGCCATTTATCGGACATTTAATTATCGTCCACCGTCATAGTTTTACAATCAGAGTAAATAAGACTGAATTATTTTTAAACAGCTGATGAGGGTTTTGTTTAGTCCAAATTTGGTTATTTAAGGCTCGAGGACATATCTCAAGGAAGTCGCTTTAGCCATGAATAATACAATGGGCAACTATTATTCCAAAGAACAGATTTTATTTGGCCACCAGATGAGATTTGATACCAGTCTCGGCGGAAATCATGCGGAAGTGAAGCTGCCTAAAATATCAATACATACCAGTGTTAAGAAGCCACTGCACGGAATGACAGTCTTTCTTCGATTTGTCTTGCTCTACCATTCATGGTAACCCTAAACTATTATGATCCTAAACATTACAATATTTAAAGGTATCCATGAACGGTAAAGCAGCAGGCTAACGGAAGCATTTCAATATTGCAGAAGCTAATTAGATCGAGGCATTAAACAAATTAAGATAACATACGACCGGACAAAACCCACCATGTAAACGTTAATTGAAATTTTTATGTCGCAACCAACAGTGAACACATCAAGTAGACTACTTCTTGATGTGTAAAAAGGCTTCATTTAAAAGTAGTTTCACGAAGGGATTATTATCGCTAGTTCTAGCGCCATGGAAGAGAGACAAACATCGCATACAAATTGAAGCTTTTCTTTTTCCAAAGCTAACAGCTAAATAAACGCTATTTCTCCAATATATAACATTGGAGCTGAATTTTTCTGCGAAATCCTTTCGGAAGGAAAATTAATTGCTCAGAAGTTATACATGCCGAAAAATTTTATTGAGGTGGGCAGTTGCGGGACAATGCAGCGGACCACAATCACAACCAACCAGAACAAAGCTTGGACCAATTATTAAGTAATTCTGAAAAATTGAAATACTCACCGAAACGAAGCTTAATTTATCTAAAGAAGAGAAATTTTGTGAACGTCACTTCAAAAGAAGCACAATAATAGACAGTTCCATGTTGGGAAACAACCCATCTAGGCTTAATCGTTAAATGATGGTCTTGGGGTCGGACCAACCGTACAATCCAGATTATTTGATATTTTTATACGCTTTAGAAAATTTTAAATATCGTTGATCGCTGATATCGAAAAATTGTATAGGCAGATTCATGATGCTTCTGCTGCATTACAAGGCACCAACGAATCGTTTGGCAAGAAGCACCCTACAAACCCTTCACCACTTACGAATTATAAAACCACTTATGAAAATCACACGGCTAATATACAAAATAGGCGAATGTACACATTTACCGGTAAATGTACACATTCCCAAAAGTGGTAAATGTGTGTATAAATTGAACAAAATACTCAAATTTCGTACATTTTCCGGCCAATGTGAACATTTCCCATAGCTCATTGGTGAATGTAATTTTCCTCTAGATATGAAAATTTGTAGACTAAATTTATACAAGTGTACGTTTTGTAATTAAGAAACAATTAAGGTGGAACTTCGCTGTTTCTTGATCGATTATGATGAAATTTGACATGGGCGATGGAAATGGGATTCTAAAATGATTTTTATGTAGTGATAGGAAATCATAAGGGCTAAGAAATGGAAAAATAAATGGAGAAAGCATTTTTTTAGATAAATAAACAATTAAAATACAAAAAATTCAATAAATCATATTTTATTTAAGAAAAAAGGGGATACACTACATTCTATTACGGCGAGTTTTAGTCGGTTACCAATTTTACAATCATTTCAAAAAAATTATCGCCCGTCTCCGTAAATTTAATGAATTCTGATGGTCCAGTGACGATAAAATTAACGTTAGGTTTTCAACAAAAAACATAATTCTCTGCATCTCTGTATTTGATTTCGACCGTGTAGTTTACATTTGGTTTTAGTTTTAAGGTTTCGCCCAGGCTGATTATATTCGAACATCTTTACGAATCTTCGAAATTAAGGATTAAACCTCTTTTAGCAGATTTTGTTAGTAGATTTGTTCCTAAAGCCTGATAACCCGTGCATAATTAAATTGGCCAAAACTGTAAATTTTGATATCCATTTCTGATTTGGTGCTGGTTTTTGACGTTCCCAAGTTTTATCATATTTTTTCAGCACAATTCGTGTGCAGATTGTTGAAATTTCATCGCTTAATAATAAATCTGGATGATTTTTTACAGAAAGGTTAAATTTATCATTGGACATTTATGGAAAACGGATTAGTCGTAATAATTGGTCGAATTGTATTAGTTGTTGTCATGTTGGAGTTCCGAATAATTCGCATGACTTGTTTATCCACCTTACCAAGCTGTTCAAGAGTGCGGTTTCTGTCATTTCAGAAGACATATGATCAGATTTTAAAATTTCCTCCAAAACATTTGATTTGATGGTTAAACATTTATCAGTTTCTATCACACCACTCAGACTACCAATTGTCCTATGGAACGCATAATTCAAGTACAATTCATATTTATTCTCTACACTGAATTCAAGCAGCGTCAAGTCGTTACCAGGGGTTGTAAGCAAATTAAACACAATATTTTCCAATTTTACATCTCACAGCTAATTTTAACATGTCAGGGCACATTGGCTCCTTAACGTCGCAATTATCTGTGTAATAAACCGCAAAAATTGATAAAACACTTCATGCGAAGTATCATCAATTGTTATTAACTTGTTATCTCCTAGTGTCTCTCTAAATTGTTCACGAAAAATCCAACTACGCAAATGAGCTCCCAAGAATGGGCAAACATTGTCTTTCCCTCGACAAGAAACTGAATGTCGGACATGAATTCATTGTTGAAAAGTTGTTTGGTTATATCTTCCATATCTGACAGTTCTTGGCAATTGCCTTTTAGACAAAGTCATTCGTTTGCAACATGAAGGTGAAAAATGTGTTTGTTGTGCAGACGAAACGTCTGCTGTATTACTTTGGTAAATTTTCAACAACAATAGATTGAGAATACTAGAATACTTAACTTCATTGTAATTTTTTGTGTTAAGGAAAACAAATCAAACGTCAAAATATTGTTCATATCTTTTGTATGAAGTGGTACAGATGCAATTTTTATTTTAATTATTACATACACTTTTCAAGCCGGTATTTTTTTGTGAAAATGAAGCCCAAAATAAAAACATGAAGAGAAGGCAATTTCGTAATCTTTAAAAATCTTCTTTGTAAAATCACTAGTAATCACAGAAAAAATGTAAATCCAGCAATAACCGTAAGCTCAAGAATTTATGAAAATAAGTAGCCTATGAGGGTATTTATTTTTGACATTTCTTGCTTATTTAGGGTCAATAATTAACACCAAGTAGAAGAGATGTAAAATTTACGAAATTACGAAAATTTTTACACATACTACATTTTAAAAATTTTGAAGTTGATATTATTTAATGCCATGACTTTTAGAAATAAATGCCGATTTTCACAATAAATAATTTCAAAAAAATAATTGCAAATTCCATGATAATATTTAGACAAGCTAAATGCAAGCGAATGTACATATTCGCCGCTCTATGTACATTAGCAGAGCCTACTAGAGTCTAGAGCCATAATCTAAATGACGTATTTTTTAGAAGCTTTTTTAGTGGTATAACTTTTCACTGATTTCCATAGGATCCATGTGTTTTTTAGCTTCAAGTTTTTCAATAAAAAAACCAAAAATATTATAAAATGTTTATATAAAAGTTTTCTACATATCTTTAAGAACAATATACAAGAAGGCTATATTGGTATTAAGTAAATATTAATTGCAGTAATATTAAAATTAAATTATTTCTAAAATATATTTTTTCGAACTTTCATTTTGAAAAATACATCAAAGTTGGCTCTGACAAATTAAAATAATACTTGCTAAATTTATCTTTAGTTTGACTAGTGTACGTAAGATGTCTATAATTATTTAATCGCAAAATTATAACACGTTCCTATATTTTGTGAATTTGTTTTGCTTTTCCTATTTGAACTTCAAATTTCCCCAGGTGGTAATTTTTGATACGATTTTTCCACGGCCATCACTGCCATCTATGTAATGTATATTGACCTAATGACCAAATGAATCGTAGTAAGCTTTTATTTTAATTTGACCAGAATGCTGTTGTTATGAATTTTTTTTATATTTTGGTTTAAATAATTCAATTATTACAAGAAAATGAAAACGATTTACTTAAACGATATTTATATATGTTGAAATTCAAACATTTATGAAAGTATTTCAGAAATCATAATTAAGAATTTGTAACGTTTTCATTTACAAATTTGTCTTAGGAAAAAAAGTGATTTCCCATATGTTTTATGTGTTTTACTATAAAAAGTTCGGTTTTTTCCTCGTTTCTAATTCCCTTATAAAAGCTCAGATTTTTTGATTATGGCTCTATAAAACACAGGGTGCTCTGACATTAGCCGTAACATAAAGACAATGCAATTGCAATTGTTCTCCAATTCCGATGGTTGATACCTCAATCAGTGGGCGTTGAGACCTGTAATTTTCATGCCAACAGGCATCTGGATCGTTAAAATATGTCTACACATTTTGTAGAAAATTCAATTTTATTGAAAATCATCTGCAATTGTGCTACGATTCCTAAGATTGATACCTCTATCAATAGGCATTGAGACCTGTAATTTTCGAGCCAACGGGCATGTCGATCGTTTAAATATTTCTACTCATTTTGTAGAAAATTCAATTTTATTGAAAATCAACTGAACTATAGACCACAAATTCAGAGCTATAAAATCGAAAATTTACAATTGTTCTCCGATTCCGATGGTTGATACCTCTATCAATGGGCGTTGAGACCTGTAATTGTCATGCCAACGGGCATGTGGATCGTTTGAATATTTCTACACATTTTGTAGAAATTCAATTTTATTGAAAATCATCTGCAATTGTGCTACGATTCCGATGGTTGATACCTCTATCAATAGGCATGGAGACCTGTAATTTTCTTGCTAACGGGAATGTCGATCGTTTAAATATTTCTACACATTTTGTAGAAAATTCAAATTTATTGAAAAACAACTGAACTATAGACCACAAATTCAGAGCTATAAACTCGAAAATTTGCAATTGTTCTCCGATTCCGATGGTTGATACCTCTATCAATGGGCGTTGAGACCTGTAATTGTCATGCCAACGGGCATGTGGATCGTTTGAATATTTCTACACATTTTGTAGAAATTCAATTTTATTGAAAATCAACTGAACAATAGACCACAAAATCAGAGCTATAAAATCGAAAATCTGCAATTGTGCTCCGATTCCGATGGTTGATGCATCTATCAATATGCGTGGAGACCTGTAATTGTCATGCCAACGGGTATATGGATCGTTTGAATATTTCTACACATTTTGTAAAAAATTCAATTTTATTGAAAATCATCTTCAATTGTGCTACGATTCCGATGGTTGATACCTCTATCAATAGGCATGGAGACCTGTAATGTTCGTGCCAACGGGCATGTCGATCATTTTAATATTTCTAGACATTTTGTAGAAAATTCAATTTTATTGAAAATCAACTGAACTATAGACCACAAATTCAGAGCTATAAAATCGAAAATTTACAGTTTTTCTCCGATTCCGATGGTTGATACCTCTATCAGTGGGCGTTGAGACCTGAAATTGTCATGCCAACGGGCATATGGAAAGTTTGAATATTTCTACACATTTTGTAGAAATTCAATTTTATTGAAAATCATCTGCAATTGTGCTACGATTCGGTTGGTTGATATCTCTATCAATAGGCATGTATACCTGTAATGTTCGAGCCAACGGGCATGTCGATCATTTAAATATTTCTACACATTTTGTAGGAAATTCAATTTTATTGAAAATCAACTGAACTATAGACCACAAATTCAGAGCTATAAAACCGAAAATTTACACCTGTTCTCCGATTTCGATGGTTGATACCTCTATCAATGGGCGTTGAGACCTGTAATTGTCATGCCAACGGGCATATGGATCGTTTGAATATTTCTACACATTTTGTAGAAATTCAATTTTATTGAAAATCATCTGCAATTGTGCTACGATTCCGATGGTTGATACCTCTATCAATAGGCATGGAGACCTGTAATTTTCTTGCTAACGTGAATGTCGATCGTTTAAATATTTCTACACATTTTGTAGAAAATTCAATTTTATTGAAAATCAACTGAACTATAGACCACAAATTCAGAGCTATAAACTCGAAAATTTACAATTGTTCTCCGATTCCGATGGTTGATACCTCTATCAATTGGCGTTGAGACCTATAATTGTTTTGCCAACGGGCATGTGGATCGTTTGAATATTTCTACACATTTTGTAGAAATTCAATTTTATTGAAAATCAACTGAACAATAGACCACAAAATCAGAGCTATAAAATCGAAAATCTGCAATTGTGCTCCGATTCCGATGGTTGATGCATCTATCAATATGCGTGAAGACCTGTAATTGTCATGCCAACGGGTATATGGATCGTTTGAATATTTCTACACATTTTGTAGAAAATTCAATTTTATTGAAAATCATCTTCAATTGTGCTACGATTCCGTTGGTTGATACCTCTATCAATAGGCATGTATACCTGTAATGTTCGTGCCAACGAGCATGTCGATCGTTTAAATATTTCTACACATTTTGTAGAAAATTCAATTTTATTGAAAATCAACTGAACTATAGACCACAAATTCAGAGCTATAAACTCGAAAATTTACAATTGTTCTCCGATTCCGATGGTTGATACCTCTATCAATTGGCGTTGAGACCTATAATTGTTTTGCCAACGGGCATGTGGATCGTTTGAATATTTCTACACATTTTGTAGAAATTCAATTTTATTGAAAATCAACTGAACAATAGACCACAAAATCAGAGCTATAAAATCGAAAATCTGCAATTGTGCTCCGATTCCGATGGTTGATGCATCTATCAATATGCGTGAAGACCTGTAATTGTCATGCCAACGGGTATATGGATCGTTTGAATATTTCTACACATTTTGTAGAAAATTCAATTTTATTGAAAATCATCTTCAATTGTGCTACGATTCCGTTGGTTGATACCTCTATCAATAGGCATGTATACCTGTAATGTTCGTGCCAACGAGCATGTCGATCGTTTAAATATTTCTACACATTTTGTAGAAAATTCAATTTTATTGAAAATCAACTGAACTATAGACCACAAATTCAGAGCTATAAAATCGAAAATTTACAGTTTTTCTCCGATTCCGATGGTTGATACCTCTATCAGTGGGCGTTGATACCTGAAATTGTCATGCCAACGGGCATATGGATCGTTTGAATATTTCTACACATTTTGTAGAAATTCAATTTTATTGAAAATCATCTGCAATTGTGCTACGATTCTGTTGGTTGATACCTCTATCAATAGGCATGTATACCTGTAATGTTCGTTCCAACGTGCATGTCGATCATTTAAATATTTCTACACATTTTGTAGGAAATTCAATTTTATTGAAAATCAAATGAACTATAGACCACAAATTCAGAGTTATAAAATCGAAAGTTTACAATTGTTCTCCGATTCCGATGGTTGATACCTCTATCAATGGGCGTTGAGACCTGTAATTGTCATGCCAACGAGCATGTCGATCGTTTAAATATTTCTACACATTTTGTAGAAAATTCAATTTTATTGAAAATCATCTGCAATTGTGCTACGATTCCGATGGTTGATACCTCTATCAATAGGCATGGAGACCTGTAATTTTCTTGCTAACGGGAATGTCGATCGTTTAAATATTTTTACACATTTTGTAGAAAATTCCATTTTATTGAAAATCACCTGAACTATGGACCACAAAATCAGAGCTATTAAATCGAAAATCTGCAATTGTGCTCTGATTCCGATGGTTTATACCTCTATTAATAGGCATAGAGACCTGTAATGTTCGTGCCAACTGGTATATGTATCGTTAAAATATTTCTACACATTTTGTAGAAAATTCAATTTTATTGAAAATCACCTGAACTATAGACCACAAAATCAGAGCTGTAAAATGAATAGGATGGACAGCAATAGAATGGACTACATGACAATAGAATGACATAGAATGGACTACATGACTAAAATGGATGAGAACAACTAAATTGTTTACTTTTCAAGATATTAAGTTAGGTTAAATTAAACGGTACACCCTGTGTCCTTGTCTTCATAAATATCATAATATGTATATAAAAAATTTAAATCTAATCAATTTGAAATCTCTCAAACAGGGGTCGTGTAACATCAACACAGGATATAACAATCTAATTGAAATGAAGCAAAATAAAAGTTTTTTAAAAAAAAAACTTTCAATTGAAATGCATCCGAACCCAATATCAAGATGCTAAAGGTGTAGTGCTGTGTTAAGCTCCCCAAATACCTTAAATTTATGTAAAATGCTTTTTATTTTTCTGTTTTTCCTTTTAAATTTTTTTTTTTTTTCTTTATGTTTTTTAAACAAATCTAATTTAATCATCACAAGAAATAAAAACGACATAAAGATATAAATTTTCCGTCATTTTCATCTCATTTTTTTTTTTTTGCGAGGAAGCGAATTATACACAATGAAAATGGAAAATTGTTTTTTTGTTCTGTTGGAATGTTTTATTTTTTTTATGTAAATATAATTTTCATAGACAAACAACTTAACATTGGTATATAGCTATAAAGTATTTTTGTTTTCTTCTATACCGCACCACCATGTACTTCATTTTGTTTTTGTATAAGGTAGCTTTCGTATAATATCTCTGAATAGACATATATTTGAATTTTCCTACACCAGTTCGCATTTTACGTGAAAGTTTTTTACTAAAATCCATATGCAATTTATGTATTATAAAACACCCAAACCCATATTCGTAATATTATAGGTGGGGGGATAGCAAAAGAAAAAACCAAAAAAAATCGCGGAAAAATAGGAAAAACAAAATTAAAACGGAAAATTTTTTTTTGCTTCAAAGTTTTGGGAAATTCCCAATGGTCTATTCATGCATTATCTTGAAGAAATCAAAATATAAAAAGGAAAATGAAAACACACACATTGATGGATACACTCGTACACAACAGACGTTTTTTGATAAAAATGAATTTTCCACTCGAGCAATTTAATTTTAACGGTTCAAAAATAAAATTCATAACGATTTTCATTTTGCCAAATAAAATTATCATAATGTGATATTTATTCAACGTCGTCTTTACAGTGCTTTTTTTGTTAGTTTAGTTTAGAGATATTTTTAGTTGATGTTTGTTGGGCAATTTCAAGGATCATTTACGGATCAAAAATCATTATTAGTTTAATGAAATAATCAACCAAAGTCAACGTCGTTATTATTCCCCTCATTGTTATTCCGGTAATTTTATACTATTGTTCTGGAATTTGGTTGGGTTTTGTGAAAATGAAAAAATCACAAAAACCTGTCAGTCTAAAATGGAAATCATTTATTTTGTTTTACTTTTAAATCCGTCAATTAATTGTAAAGTTTTTTTTTTTTAGGGAGGGGTGTAATGTTTGCTCATTGACTTAAATTGATTAATCACCTGAGCCCTTTTGCTTGGAGTACAATAAAATCAGCTGTTCGGTAATTTCTCTTGCTGTCAGAATGTAGTTTCGGGCATAAAAATCTTTCATTTTGGGATTATTACATTAATTACTGTATGAACTGGTTGTCAAAATCATTTGTGTTCATTATGGGTACCAAATTGGTGAATGTTTTCATTACGATAAGGATAATACCGTAAAATGCATAAATTTATAGATTTGTAACGCCCCACCCGTCCCAATTCTGGGTTCGATTCATATAAACAACAACACAAAATAATTAAAAACTATAGATACATTAGATTTTTGGATTCCAAACTATAGGTACTCGTGTATGTGTACATTGTAACCATATACCATATCAATCTTTATTTTGTCAACCACCCCTACATAAGCCACACGTTTTCATCCGAATTCTGATATTGTTGCTATTATTATGATTATTACAAAATTATTAATGACAATAATGAAAATAATTTTCTAAAACTTTGTACGTCTGTAGATTTGGAGTATGATGATTACATCTATGAATATAATATGTACATAGCTATGTTTGTGTTGATACACTGGAATGTAAAACATATTCAAAAAAATAAAACTATTTCAAGATAATCAAAAAATAGTTTTCATGTTTGAAATTCGGTATAAAAATGACAATGTGAAACATACATTTATGATGACATGTTGTGGCGGTTGTGCCAGGAATATTATGAAATTTAATTTTTGAAATGTGCAGCAAAATGTTAATAAAACGTTTCTTTATCATTACGGTTTCCTAATAAAATATTCTAAGATCCGATAAGTTTTGGAATCTCCTTATTCTTGGTTTCTATTGTAATGAGTGGCGTTTGGCTAAAAGCCCAAACCCTGGGATATGAGAGACCTCATGTCCTTTTTGTCCGGAACGTGTGTAAGAGATAATGCTCAACGTGGCGGACGCCCCTCTTCCTGAGATAGCCTCACAGTCAGGCAATATATTGTTTTACAAATTTTTCCTATGCTAATTAATGATCGTTAATCCTAAGTTCCTATTTCTTCATTTTGTTTCCTTTTCATACTTTTTTTTTTTACTTTCTATTACGTAAGTAAAATAAAGTATAGTAATCATGAAAATATTAGACATTGAGATTTCTAGAGATTAATATGTTTTGAGGTTCCCTGAGTCTGAAATAGTGAGTTTAGAAATGATTTATGTCTGTGTGTCTGTCAGTGTTTTTTTTTGGGAGGAAGGGGGAAAATGCTTTTACGCATTGCCAGTACCAGACCATCTCATGTCCTGGACTGGCGTATGTGGGACTTGGCCAAGCCCATACCCACTAAAAATCCTACTTCCAACTCCGATACCATTCTGTGGAATCGCCAACAAGCATTACTTCACAGAATGGGATAGGGCTATATTAGCCCTTCACCTATCCTACTTACCTCTAGCCGTCACCTTCAACAAGTCCTCGCCTTTTGCGTTCGTAGAACTTCAGCTTTATCAGAATTTGGGCTGCGAAGCTGCTTACCGGTCACTCCTGGGCACTTAGGGTTGTCCTCCAGCTTAAACCGGTGTTGATAGGCCTTGAAGCAGCCATGTCCAGTAAGCAGTTGGATCAGGTAGTAGCTCACCTCACCAGGCCTCCTCTTGGTCCATGTTGCTAGGTTTTAAATGAAGCGATGGGTCCATCTACCGTTACCTGAAGCATCCCAGCGGGCTTGCCATCGTATCGGGGACTCTTCCTTCTCTTCCAGTTGAGCTGGCGCTCGCTAGCCAGAATCTCTATGGGCAGCATACCAGCCACAACGCATACTGCATCACCTGATACCATGCAAAATGCGCAGGCTACTCTTAGCGCAGACCTACGGTACACCGCTGACATGGGTCCTCCGACGTTCAGCATAATGCGTGCCAGAGCCGAGGTGACCTTGGCCGCCTTCTCGCTGGTTCTGCGCAAGTGCTCATGGAAGCGCAGTCGGGCGTCAATCCAGACCCCTAGGTATTTTAGTCGCGATTGAGAATGGATCTCATATCCGTCTATTTTCAGCGTAACTGTCTCCCGTTGCTTCCTACTCGTTATTAGGACTGTCTCCGTCTTGTGGTCTGCCAGAAGCAAACCCACTAATGACAGCCACCGTCGGATGATAGTGATGGACTGTTAGCAACCAGGGTGATTCCTCCAGGTATTTGTCCGTCACCACTAATGCAATGTCATCAGCAAAACCAACAGTCTTAGCACCATGTGGCAGTTCTACTCTGACCACAGCGTCGTACATAACGTTCCACAGTAAAGGTCTGAGAACTGAGCCCTGCGGAACACTGCCTGTGACCTTGTTGATCTGTTTGGTACGTCAAGATCCGATCCTTGAAATAATCTTGGATGATTGCCCTAATGTACCCCGGAACTCTCAGTAATTGAAGGGCCTTCAAAATGCCACTCCACCTCGCCAAGTTGAAGACGTCTTTAATGTCCAGGGTTACAACAACGCAGTACTTCAGGTTCCCTCTTCTCCATCGTATTCCTGCGATAGTCTTGCTAGCAATTCCTGCGACTTTCCTAACCGCATCCACAGTAGAGCGCCCCTTCCTGAACCCATACTGGTTTTCCGATAGGCCTTGGTATTCCTCGATAAAGGTATCTAGTCGATTGCATATGATCCTCTCCAGCACTTTCCCTGCCGTATCCAGCTGTCTTTTCCAGCAATCAGGGAAAACTCCTTCCTTAAGACACTTATTGTATACTTCAAGGAACATATCTAGTGCAGAGTTGGGAGATCCGTCCAAACATGAGACTTTACTATCCTTGATTCTACGGGAAGCTGCCACGAGCTCCTCTATGCTAATAGATGCTACGTCCTTATCTCGTGGGACTATAATTTCGTCGTTGTTTAGTTTCCGTTGTTCCTGAAAGAGCGTGATCACGATGTTTTGTAGCAAGGCAGGACAAGTAGGACTCACAGCGGAAAAGTTTCTTAGCTTTGCCATAACAGTCCTGTACGGTCTGCCCCAGGGATCCTCTTCAACCTCTTTGCGTAGTTCCATCCAGCATCGACATTTGCTTATTTTGATTGCTTTTTTCAAAGCTTTACGATCCCTCCGGTACTGTTCCTGGGAATCATTGAAGCCCGATCGACCCCTTTCTCGCTGGCACAATCTTGTGCTTCGGTGGCATCTTATACGGAGTTCGGCAATAACTTCATTCCACCAATATACTGGTGGTCGGTGGTTCTTTGCCGACGTCCTTAGCATAGAGGCATCGCAGGCATTGTCAACGTGTGACATAAGCTAGCCCGCCTGGTCGTTTGGCGAACCCATGTTAACCGTTTCATCCTCCATCATGGCTATGAGGGTATCTCTGTCGAATGCCCTTGCACTCTATTTGTTGCTTGGCTGTCTCACTACCCTTCTTGGTTTCCCAGCCTTGGCAATATTGAAGAGGATAGCCTGGTGGTCACTATGTGTATAAAGATTAGAGACCTCCCACCTTGAGCCTGAGTGTGCTAAACACTCACTCGTGAATGACAAGTCGATTATCGAGCTGGCACCACCGCGTGTGAAAGTCGGCCGGTCCCCGGTGTTGGCTAGAACGACGTCCATTGAGGCAAGATAATCCAGCAGTGTCTCCCCTCGCCGATTTGTTTCTCTTCTGCCCCACTACGTAGCCCAAGCGTCCTCTTGCTTCACCGGCAAGATGGTGCATGAGCGTTTCAAACTCCTCTACTGGGTCGTTAGGTGGGGCATAGACACTGTATATATATATTCCATCCACCTCGACCCACGTGAAACCGTTTCGTGGCACTTTCATGGATTCCTGTACTTGGCATAGGCCAAGTGTCCAGATTGCTGCTCGGCCCGAGGCATCGGAAATCCAAGTTGGGCTCTCAATGTTCCTATACTGTTCGCACACTATTGCTACATCGATTTTAAACTCTCTCGTTGTCTGCACCATCAAGTAGTATTAGATTGAGCTGGAGAATCTTCATGCTTTCTTTTTAGTTACCGCCCGGAAGGCCTTCTGGTATACTGGGAACTGCTGCTGCCAGAAGTATGCCCGCTCTCAGTTTTCCCCTGACACAGCACGCAGCTTGGATCCACGCATTTGGAACATTCTTTAGCCAAGTGTCCTTTTCTACTACATCTAAGCCAATGTTTTGACCTGTCTGCCCCTTTACAGGCGCTAGCACGGTGACCGTACTCCCAGCATTTGTAGCACTTGGCCACTATGGTAGTTTGTCGAATGCGGCTGACGACCCATCCGTTGGGAAACTGACCACTGCCATCTGTGTTCCTCCAAGAGAACTGAGGAGTGGGACCTTGGTTCAATAAATTCTGAGTGCCTCTGATGCCCAGCATTGAAAGGCGAACGGATGGCGCCAGAAAACCATTCACCAATAATCACGGCGGACTGTGCATTACGTCCTCTCTGCACCTCCGGAGTGTCCGCGGGTGGTTAGTGGGATACGTACCCTACAAACGGGTGACCCTGGGAATGTTATGGATCCCATTGGATTGGGTTCTACATGTGAATAGGTGAATGACAGAGAGAATCTCGGTGGAGGAAAGGCGGTGCTGGGAGGCCGGGGGGCTAGCGAGCCGAATGGGCTGGATTAAGGTGTTAAGCGACGCGTGCTGATGATCAACTAGGCTGGGGGCCCATTTAACAAAGCCCAGTCGCTAACGGAGCCCTCTGGATACCTGTCGACCTCCAGTTGTATTTAGCCTTACCTGTGTATTAGGATCTCTGCACAGGTGGACCCATGTTTCTCCGATACTCGTGGGAATAGCCTGAATGATACCAAAATCAAAGAAATAGAGGCCGGTACCCTTCAAAAATCGGGAAACAACAAGGAAGGGAGTAGCTTGAAACTTAAAGGTAGGGCTCCCCCCTTAGCGGCGGAGGGAAGCAATACAGTGACATTAAATCCAGGTAGAAGCGAAGCCGGAGCCAAACGAAGAAGCAGGAGATCGGAAGGGGTCCCTCCGGCGAAGCGACGATATCGTGAAAAACGGTCGGCGCACAAAATTTTGGAAAGGCTGACTGCTACCCCAGAGGAGCAGTTAATAGCAGAACAAAAGTAATCTGTGGCATGGGCGAGGAAAGTTTTCGGCAGCGGCACTTTCAATAAGGATCTTGGTTCGAAAAGAATGAGGTCAATTGATGAGGAAGTACCAGGCGAAGCTAAACGAGCCACGGTGACCACAGAAGCCCAAAATGACCAAAAGATGAAGCTGTTCAGCGAAATCTTGAAGCAGCATGCCTTGATGTTAACCGTCATTGACAGCGGTCAAGAAGACAGGAGCACTACGGCTGAAAAATGGAAGTTGGTTCACAACGAACTGAACTCCTGTAGGGATGCTGGGTGGTATCAGGGGCGCGTTAAGTTGACTGCGTGCTTAGATAAAAGATCGGTGGATCTGTATAGAATGGCAGTGGCTAAAGTAGGCTAGGTATGGCAGGGCGCGAACCTGGAGGCGATCAGTAAGGAGGAAATTCCGAGCAGACCGAGGGCACGCGTCTGGTTGCCAACCAAGCCAGAGAAGCCTGAGGAGGTCATTGTGATCATCCAGGCAAGTAACCCAAATCTTCCGGCAAAGAACTGGAAGATAGTGAAACAAGAGGAGGCTAAAGGGACTCTAGGTTGTCAGTTATGCTGTTAAACAGGAAGTCCCTAACTCTCCTCGCGGAAACAAACCGAGTGATCGGTTTCGGATAAAGTGAATACGCAAGTGGGAAACCAGCCTGAAGTAAACGTCGGGAAGGAAGGGGTTGATCTTCCGGAGATGGATACGGATACCGAAATGATGGTTGTTCAAGCCTGCTCCATTTCTATGGAGCCTATTAATATTGTTATTGACCAAGGTAATCACAGTTGATTTTCAATAAAATCGAATTTTCTTTGAAATAGTTAGAATTATTCGAGCAATCCAAATGCAAGTTGGCAAAATAAATACAGATCCTAAAGCCTAGTGATATAGTTATTGACCAACGTAATCGGAGCATTTTAGATTTTTGCCGTTCAAAATCTGTGGGCTAAAGCACAGTTGATTTTCAATAAAATCGAATTTTCTTTGAAATGGTTAGAAATATTCGAGCAATCCAAATGCAAGATGGCAAAATAAATACAGATCCTGAAGCCTAGTGATATAGTTATTGACCAACGTAATCGGAGCATTTTAGATTTTTGCCGTTCAAAATCTGTGGGCTATAAAGCACAGTTGATTTTCAATTAAATCGAATTTTCTTTGAAATGGTTAGAAATATTCGAGCAATCCAAATGGAAGTTGGCAAAATAAATACAGATCCTAAAGCCTATTGATAGAGCTATTGACCAACGTAATCGGACCATTTTAGATTTTTGCCGTTCAAAATCTGTGGGCTAAAGCACAGTTGATTTTCAATAAAATCGAATTTTCTTTGAAATGGTTAGAAATATTCGAGCAATCCAAATGCAAGTTGGCAAAATAAATACAGATCCTGAAGCCTATTAATAGAGCTATTGACCAACGTAATCGGAGCATTTTAGATTTTTGCCGTTCAAAATCTGTGGGCTTTAAAGCACAGTTGATTTTCAATAAAATCGAATTTTCTTTGAAATGGTTAGAAATATTCGAGCAATCCAAATGCAAGTTGGCAAAATAAATACAGATCCTGAAGCCTATTGATAGAGCTATTGACCAACGTAATCAGAGCATTTTAGATTTTTGCCGTTCAAAATCTGTGGGCTAAAGCACAGTTGATTTTCAATAAAATCGAATTTTCTTTGAAATGGTTAGAAATATTCGAGCAATCCAAATGCAAGTTGGCAAAATAAATACAGATCCTGAAGCCTATTGAAAGAGCTATTGACCAACGTAATCGGAGCATTTTAGATTTTTGCCGTTCAAAATCTGTGAGCTAAAGCACAGTTGATTTTCAATAAAATCGAATTTTCTTTGAAATGGTTAGAAATATTCGAGTAATCCAAATGCAAGTTGGCAAAATAAATACAGATCCTGAAGCCTATTGATAGAGCTATTGACCAACGTAATCGGAGCATTTTAGATTTTTGCCGTTCAAAATCTGTGGGCTTTAAAGCACAGTTGATTTTCAATAAAATCGAATTTTATTTGAAATGGTTAGAAATATTCGAGCAATCCAAATGCAAGTTGGCAAAATAAATACAGATCCTGAAGCCTATTGATAGAGCTATTGACCAACGTAATCGGAGCATTTTAGATTTTTGCCGTTCAAAATCTGTGGGCTAAAGCACAGTTGATTTTCAATAAAATCGAATTTTCTTTGAAATGGTTAGAAATATTCGAGCAATCCAAATGCAAGTTGGCAAAATAAATACAGATCCTGAAGCCTATTGATAGAGCTATTGACCAACGTAATCGGAGCATTTTAGATTTTTGCCGTTCAAAATCTGTGGGCTAAAGCACAGTTGATTTTCAATAAAATCGAATTTTATTTGAAATGGTTAGAAATATTCGAGTAATCCAAATGCAAGTTGGCAAAATAAATACAGATCCTGAAGCCTATTGATAGAGCTATTGACCAACGTAATCGGAGCATTTTAGATTTTTGCCGTTCAAAATCTGTGGGCTTTAAAGCACAGTTGATTTTCAATAAAATCGAATTTTCTTTGAAATGGTTAGAAATATTCGAGCAATCCAAATGCAAGATGGCAAAATAAATACAGATCCTGAAGCCTATTGATACAGCTATTGACCAACGTAATCGGAGCATTTTAGATTTTTGCCGTTCAAAATCTGTGGGCTTTAAAGCACAGTTGATTTTCAATAAAATCGAATTTTCTATTAAATGGTTAGAAATATTCGAGCAATCCAAATGCAAGATGGCAAAATAAATACAGATCCTAAAGCCTATTGATACAGCTATTGACCAACGTAATCGGAGCATTTTAGATTTTTGCCGTTCAAAATCTGTGGGCTAAAGCACTGTTGATTTTCAATAAAATCGAATTTTCTATGAAATAGTTAGAAATATTCGAGCAATCCAAATGCAAGATGGCAAAATAAATACAGATCCTGAAGCCTAGTGGTATAGTTATTGACCAACGTAATCGGAGCATTTTAGATTTTTGCCGTTCAAAATCTGTGGGCTAAAAGCACAGTTGATTTTCAATAAAATCGAATTTTCTTTGAAATAGTTAGAAATATTCGAGCAATCCAAATGCAAGCTGGCAAAATAAATACAGATCCTAAAGCCTATTAATATAGCTATTGACCAACGTAATCGGAGCATTTTAGATTTTTGCCGTTCAAAATCTGTGGGCTAAATTAATTTTCAATAAAATCGAATTTTCTATTAAATGGTTAGAAATATTCAAACAATCCAAATGCTAAATGGCAAAATAAATACAGATCCTAAAGCCTATTGATACCGCTATTGACCAACGTAATCGGAGCATTTTAGATTTTTGCCGTTCAAAATCTGTGGGCTAAAGCGCAGTTGATTTTCAATAAAATCGAATTTTCAATGAAATGGTTAGAAATATTCGAGCAATCCAAATGCAAGATGGCAAAATAAATACAGGTCCTTTAGCCTAGTGATATAGTTATTGACCAACGTAATCGGAGCATTTTAGATTTTTGCCGTTCAAAATCTGTGGGCTAAAAGCACAGTTGATTTTCAATAAAATCGAATTTTCTTTGAAATGGTTAGAAATATTCGAGCAATCCAAATGCAAGATGGCAAAATAAATACAGATCCTGAAGCCTATTGATATAGCTATTGACCAACGTAATCGGAGCATTTTAGATTTTTGCCATTCAAAATCTGTGGGCTAAAGCACAGTTGATTTTCAATAAAATCGAATTTTCTTCGAAATGGTTAGAAATATTCGAGCAATCCAAATGCAAGTTGGCAAAATAAATACAGATCCTGAAGCCTAGTGATATAGTTATTGACCAACGTAATCGGAGCATTTTAGATTTTTGCCGTTCAAAATCTGTGGGCTAAAGGCACAGTTGATTTTCAATAAAATCGAATTTTCTTTGAAATGGTTAGAAATATTCGAGCAATCCAAATGCAAGATGGCAAAATAAATACAGATCCTAAAGCCTATTGATATAGCTATTGACCAACGTAATCGGAGCATTTTAGATTTTTGCCATTTAAAATCTGTGGGCTAAAGCACAGTTGATTTTCAATAAAATCGAATTTTCTATTAAATGGTTAGAAATATTCGAGCAATCCAAATGCAAGCTGGCAAAATAAATACAGATCCTGAAGCCTATTGATAGAGCTATTGACCAACGTAATCGGAGCATTTTAGATTTTTGCCGTTCAAAATCTGTGGGCTAAAGCACAGTTGATTTTCAATAAAATCGAATTTTCTTTGAAATAGTTAGAATTATTCGAGCAATCCAAATGCAAGTTGGCAAAATAAATACAGATCCTGAAGCCTATTGATAGAGCTATTGACCAACGTAATCGGAGCATTTTAGATTTTTGCCGTTCAAAATCTGTGGGCTAAAGCACAGTTGATTTTCAATAAAATCGAATTTTCTTTGAAATGGTTAGAAATATTCGAGCAATCCAAATGCAAGTTGGCAAAATAAATACAGATCCTGAAGCCTAGTGATATAGTTATTGACCAACGTAATCGGAGCATTTTAGATTTTTGCCGTTCAAAATCTGTGGGCTATAAAGCACAGTTGATTTTCAATTAAATCGAATTTTCTTTGAAATGGTTAGAAATATTCGAGCAATCCAAATGGAAGTTGGCAAAATAAATACAGATCCTGAAGCCTATTGATAGAGCTATTGATCAACGTAATCGGAGCATTTTAGATTTTTGCCGTTCAAAATCTGTGGGCTAAAGCACAGTTGATTTTCAATAAAATCGAATTTTCTTTGAAATGGTTAGAAATATTCGAGCAATCCAAATGCAAGTTGGCAAAATAAATACAGATCCTGAAGCCTATTAATAGAGCTATTGACCAACGTAATCGGAGCATTTTAGATTTTTGCCGTTCAAAATCTGTGGGCTTTAAAGCACAGTTGATTTTCAATAAAATCGAATTTTATTTGAAATGGTTAGAAATATTCGAGCAATCCAAATGCAAGTTGGCAAAATAAATACAGATCCTGAAGCCTATTGATAGAGCTATTGACCAACGTAATCGGAGCATTTTAGATTTTTGCCGTTCCAAATCTGTGGGCTAAAGCACAGTTGATTTTCAATAAAATCGAATTTTCTTTGAAATGGTTAGAAATATTCGAGTAATCCAAATGCGAGTTGGCAAAATAAATACAGATCCTGAAGCCTATTGATAGAGCTATTGACCAACGTAATCGGAGCATTTTAGATTTTTGCCGTTCAAAATCTGTGGGCTTTAAAGCACAGTTGATTTTCAATAAAATCGAATTTTATTTGAAATGGTTAGAAATATTCGAGCAATCCAAATGCAAGTTGGCAAAATAAATACAGATCCTGAAGCCTATTGATAGAGCTATTGACCAACGTAATCGGAGCATTTTAGATTTTTGCCGTTCAAAATCTGTGGGCTAAAGCACAGTTGATTTTCAATAAAATCGAATTTTCTTTGAAATGGTTAGAAATATTCGAGCAATCCAAATGCAAGTTGGCAAAATAAATACAGATCCTGAAGCCTATTGATAGAGCTATTGACCAACGTAATCGGAGCATTTTAGATTTTTGCCGTTCAAAATCTGTGGGCTAAAGCACAGTTGATTTTCAATAAAATCGAATTTTCTTTGAAATGGTTAGAAATATTCGAGTAATCCAAATGCAAGTTGGCAAAATAAATACAGATCCTGAAGCCTATTGATAGAGCTATTGACCAACGTAATCGGAGCATTTTAGATTTTTGCCGTTCAAAATCTGTGGGCTTTAAAGCACAGTTGATTTTCAATAAAATCGAATTTTATTTGAAATGGTTAGAAATATTCGAGCAATCCAAATGCAAGTTGGCAAAATAAATACAGATCCTGAAGCCTATTGATAGAGCTATTGACCAACGTAATCGGAGCATTTTAGATTTTTGCCGTTCAAAATCTGTGGGCTAAAGCACAGTTGATTTTCAATAAAATCGAATTTTCTTTGAAATGGTTAGAAATATTCGAGCAATCCAAATGCAAGTTGGCAAAATAAATACAGATCCTGAAGCCTATTGATAGAGCTATTGACCAACGTAATCGGAGCATTTTAGATTTTTGCCGTTCAAAATCTGTGGGCTAAAGCACAGTTGATTTTCAATAAAATCGAATTTTCTTTGAAATGGTTAGAAATATTCGAGTAATCCAAATGCAAGTTGGCAAAATAAATACAGATCCTGAAGCCTATTGATAGAGCTATTGACCAACGTAATCGGAGCATTTTAGATTTTTGCCGTTCAAAATCTGTGGGCTAAAGCACAGTTGATTTTCAATAAAATCGAATTTTCTTTGAAATGGTTAGAAATATTCGAGCAATCCAAATGCAAGATGGCAAAATAAATACAGATCCTGAAGCCTATTGATACAGCTATTGACCAACGTAATCGGAGCATTTTAGATTTTTGCCGTTCAAAATCTGTGGGCTAAAGCACAGTTGATTTTCAATAAAATCGAATTTTCTTTGAAATGGTTAGAAATATTCGAGCAATCCAAATGCAAGTTGGCAAAATAATTACAGATCCTGAAGCCTATTGATAGAGCTATTGACCAACGTAATCGGAGCATTTTAGATTTTTGCCGTTCAAAATCTGTGGGCTAAAGCACAGTTGATTTTCAATAAAATCGAATTTTCTTTGAAATGGTTAGAAATATTCGAGCAATCCAAATGCAAGATGGCAAAATAAATACAGATCCTGAAGCCTATTGAAAGAGCTATTGACCAACGTAATCGGAGCATTTTAGATTTTTGCCGTTCAAAATCTGTGGGCTAAAGCACAGTTGATTTTCAATAAAATCGAATTTTCTTTGAAATGGTTAGAAATATTCGAGCAATCCAAATGCAAGTTGGCAAAATAAATACAGATCCTGAAGCCTATTGATAGAGCTATTGACCAACGTAATCGGAGCATTTTAGATTTTTGCCGTTCAAAATCTGTGGGCTAAAGCACAGTTGATTTTCAATAAAATCGAATTTTCTTTGAAATGGTTAGAAATATTCGAGTAATCCAAATGCAAGTTGGCAAAATAAATACAGATCCTGAAGCCTATTGATAGAGCTATTGACCAACGTAATCGGAGCATTTTAGATTTTTGCCGTTCAAAATCTGTGGGCTTTAAAGCACAGTTGATTTTCAATAAAATCGAATTTTATTTGAAATGGTTAGAAATATTCGAGCAATCCAAATGCAAGTTGGCAAAATAAATACAGATCCTGAAGCCTATTGATAGAGCTATTGACCAACGTAATCGGAGCATTTTAGATTTTTGCCGTTCAAAATCTGTGGGCTAAAGCACAGTTGATTTTCAATAAAATCGAATTTTCTTTGAAATGGTTAGAAATATTCGAGCAATCCAAATGCAAGTTGGCAAAATAAATACAGATCCTGAAGCCTATTGATAGAGCTATTGGCCAACGTAATCGGAGCATTTTAGATTTTTGCCATTGAAAATCTGTGGGCTAAAGCACATTATTTTCAATAAAATCGAATTTTCTTTGGAATGGTTAGAAATATTCGAGCAATCCAAATGCAAGTTGGCAAAATAAATACAGATCCTGAAGCCTATTGATAGAGCTATTGACCAACGTAATCGGAGCATTTTAGATTTTTGCCGTTCAAAATCTGTGGGCTAAAGCACAGTTGATTTTCAATAAAATCGAATTTTCTTTGAAATGGTTAGAAATATTCGAGCAATCCAAATGCAAGTTGGCAAAATAAATACAGATCCTGAAGCCTATTGATAGAGCTATTGACCAACGTAATCGGAGCATTTTAGATTTTTGCCGTTCAAAATCTGTGGGCTTTAAAGCACAGTTGATTTTCAATAAAATCGAATTTTATTTGAAATGGTTAGAAATATTCGAGCAATCCAAATGCAAGTTGGCAAATTAAATACAGATCCTGAAGCCTATTGATAGAGCTATTGACCAACGTAATCGGAGCATTTTAGATTTTTGCCGTTCAAAATCTGTGGGCTAAAGCACAGTTGATTTTCAATAAAATCGAATTTTCTTTGAAATGGTTAGAAATATTCGAGCAATCCAAATGCAAGTTGGCAAAATAAATACAGATCCTGAAGCCTATTGATAAAGCTATTGACCAACGTAATCGGAGCATTTTAGATTTTTGCCGTTCAAAATCTGTGGGCTAAAGCACAGTTGATTTTCAATAAAATCGAATTTTCTTTGAAATGGTTAGAAATATTCGAGCAATCCAAATGCAAGTTGGCAAAATAAATACAGATCCTGAAGCCTATTGATAGAGCTATTGACCAACGTAATCGGAGCATTTTAGATTTTTGCCGTTAAAAATCTGTGGGCTAAGGCACAGTTGATTTTCAATAAAATCGAATTTTCTTTGAAATGGTTAGAAATATTCTAACAATCCAAATGCATGTTGGCAAAATAATTACAGATCCTGAAGCCTATTGATAGAGCTATTGACCAACGTAATCGGAGCATTTTAAATTTTTGCCGTTCAAAATCTGTGGGCTAAAGCACAGTTGATTTTCAATAAAATCGAATTTTCTTCGAAATGGTTAGAAATATTCGAGCAATCCAAATGCAAGTTGGCAAAATAAATACAGATCCTGAAGCCTATTGATAGAGCTATTGACATTTTAGCATTTTAGATTTTTGCCGTTCAAAATCTGTGGGCTTTTAAAGCACAGTTGATTTTCAATAAAATCGAATTTTCTATTAAATGGTTAGAAATATTCGAGCAATCCAAATGCAAGCTGGCAAAATAAATACAGATCCTAAAGCCTATTGATACAGCTATTAACCAACGTAATCGGAGCATTTTAGATTTTTGCCGTTCGAATTCTGTGGGCTTTTAAAGCACAGTTGATTTTCAATAAAATCGAATTTTCTATTAAATGGTTAGAAATATTCGAGCAATCCAAATGCAAGTTGGCAAAATAAATACAGATCCTGAAGCCTATTGATACAGCTATTGACCAACGTAATCGGAGCATTTTAGATTTTTGCCGTTCAAAATCTGTGGGCTAAAGCACAGTTGATTTTCAATAAAATCGAATTTTCTATTAAATGGTTAGAAATATTCAAACCATCCAAATGCAAGCTGGCAAAATAAATACAGATCCTGAAGCCTATTGATACAGCTATTGACCAACGTAATCGGAGCATTTTAGATTTTTGCCGTTCAAAATCTGTGGGCTAAAGCACAGTTGATTTTCAATAAAATCGAATTGTCTATTAAATGGTTAGAAATATTCGAGCAATCCAAATGCAAGTTGGCAAAATAAATACAGATTCTGAAGGAGGTTAGGATAAGTTTGAGTGGCGGTCCACTAGGACCTGGCATAGACGTAAAATTTATATAAAAATAACAACCAACAATTATTTATTTCTAAGGTGTAACTACTGTATTTCATGTGTGCAGCCGAATTGTTATAGGTTGCAATAATAGACGACAGAGGAAAATTGTATGAGCTCGTCCATTCTGTCTTGTCATCACTTTTACTCACTGTCAAAAGTCTTCATGTATCTTCATGTATCATAGTACATTCATGTTTTGATGAATTATTAATTTTTATAATTTAAAATAAATATTTATAAAATGTATGTTTCTCGTTATATTTTAAAGTACCACATAGGAACGTTGAAGCCAAACTTTTGTTACACGCTGAATTGAGAATTTTGTCTAAGTCAGAGTTTCGCTGTACACTAAAGTCAGAGTTTTGCACACTATACGCTGAATTTAATGCCAAATTTATATACAGCTTCGAAGCTGTTGGTAAATCAGGCTTTAAAGTCGAATTATTGTTGACCAATACTCTAGATGACAAAGTGACTATTGTTACGGTCAAAGTCAACTATAGGATGGGATTTGGCTTGCTTTCTATTTATCCATGTGTGGCTAGGGATAATAGATATTTTGTCAATTCGAATTGTGGTTTACCGGTACGGATTCCTAGTCAGTTCGGTTACCGAATCGTGTCTTATGTTAACACATGCTCAAACCATTTAGTGGCTTCGTTGTCTGAAGAAATGTGTGGACCATTGACATGGACAGACAACGATACTGCTATCAGCTTAATCGATGCTACAGATGTAACGCTTTTCATTAATTTTTAATAATTTTTAAATAATTGAAAGAAACGTAAACTAATCAAAATTACCACCGAAATTCCACAAGGTTCTCAAATTGAACCGTGGATCTTAATAAAACATGGAAATGTATTCTGCCAGTTAGTCAAATCGAACAGTAAGGATGATGCATATTTGGAATGCACTAAATAGGGTCTACCTCCGGAAGAGATTTTAGTTTGTTCAGTTAGAAAAATACAATTGAAATTAGTCGGATTCAGGTTAAATTGCGAATAAATACTTTAATTGGAATGTACTTCGACTAAAAAATTCAAAATACAAATACGATAAAAAATAATAAAAATCTCATTTCTATCCGTTTCCCAAATTTGTTTACAATTTTTAATTTAAATAATTTTCCAATTATTTATCAATAAATAAAATATAAAAGATTTTTATTTTTATGTACAATCGAAACTATCGCCATTCACCCAAAACGCTACACCCATCCACCATCACCAACCACCAAAAAAATGTATATCGATAAAATAGTTTATTGTACGACATGTTAATATGATCGGGGTTGGTATGAGGCCATGAAATTAAATTAAAAACAAAACAGGATACCAATATTTTTGTTGTGTACACTGTGTGTGGTGGTGGGATGAGTTGGGCACGAGAATAAATTGGAGACACAACCAGAATACGGTGGTATAATAAATTGTCTTTTACAACTGACTGTCACCGCATTTTTTTTTCTGTTTTGTTACATCGTATTTGTCCCTGACATTAAAACTATATTTTTAAAGCAATATAAACGGTATACAATTTTTTTTTGTTGTTTTCCATTTTAATGTGTCATCCGTAGAGATGGATAAAAGCAATGAATTTTCCTTTCGTTTTTGTTGCGCTGAGCTTTTGATGGTGCATTTGTCGGGATTACTGCAAAATTTCATTTTTAACTACCTACATCCATTCTTGTATATTTTATAGAGCACAAAATTCATTTGCTAATTGTTTTAGGATCAAAACCCTGTAGCTAGGCTATCTCGTCGTATCCATCCTAATTTTATGTCTTATAATTAAAAATTAATTAAGAAAATAGAGAAAAAAATTTGTAATTTAATATTCAAAATTTAAACAACATAAAAAAGAGTGTTTCCATTTTCATTTCACTTAACTTCTGATTCCAACTTAAAAAATAAAAAATAAAAATGGGAATACCACACACACACACATACAACCATCAAAACATGAAAATATATTATGTGGTTGGGACATATTTTGCCTTTATAGTTCTGTATTATGCTTATCCAAATAAAATAAAAAATCCTACGGTGTTAGTTTTAGATTATTCTGGAGAGTTAAAAAAAAGGGTCACAAAAACACAAACACAGACATACGCACTAAAAGGATATAAAATTTCAGAAATTTTTTACAGAGCTTTTATGTATATACATCCTATAACGGCGGTGAAATAGGATCAAGGTTTTTTTTCATATATACAGAACATAAGACTGTAAATTGTCTCAAATTACACATACAAGCATAAAAAGGGAATTAAGAATACCGCACTCAACAATAAATTAACCCTTTATGTTTTTCATTTTTTTAGTTCACCTAATCATATTCTAATTTATTCCAATTTTAACGCCAATATATCGAGAATTTATTTTCAATTTAAAATTTTAATTGAATGGAAAATCGGAAAAAACAATTATTCTATAAATAAAATTACAAAACTAGTTACTAATAAAAATGTGGGTGGAATTAATTCAAAAAAAAAAATAACAAAAAAAAAAGTTCTAGAACTATCTAGAATAGGCGTAACCAACAATAGCATAAGCATAAACCATAGAACACAAACCATATATTATGTTTAGTTACAAAATAAAATTATTTTAATTGATTTAACTTGGTGTGTGTTGTTGTTGCGGAAAAACCACTGTGCATTAAAATAAAAGAAAAATCTAAACCTCACCCCATTCCTTAGGCACGCGTCTAGAATTTTTTTTTTCGTTTTGTAGCACACCTACTTCAGATTTTATAGGATTTTAAATAATAAAATTGTAAAGCTTCATGTGAAATAAAGGAAAAATGATGAAAATCTAAATGACGTTGAGTTTACAGGAAACAGGATGTGTTAAAAGAATATTAAATGAAGTTTCTAGATTATTTAGAGATTATAAAATAAACATTTCTCTTCGGCTTTCTAAAAAAAAGCAGCGACTGAATCTAACAGAATCACCAAAAACATCTTTACAAGGTAATCGTTACATCATTACTGTATTGTATGTTAGAATGTGATGCTATCTGCATGCTTTAAATGTGTTCGAGATTAAAACTCTAGCACCTAATTTTACTCCTAAGAATAATGCTACTTAGATGTATCATTTGAGGACATTTACCAAATATTTGAGAATAATATGTGAATTGTTGCTGATGGAAATAGACCAATACAACAATTTCACCGATCAAACAAACATACATAGTTTGGTCGTTCGAACCGGATTACACACGCAAACTAGATCAGAAAATCATTTGGCAAAAACAAATAGCCATTGCTTTAACCCTATATCTATGGATGATTACCCGGGTAACGGTTGTAAACGCATTCTGCATTACGTCTAGAATCGTGCCCAGGAGTTTTCCGGAAACAGCCATCGCTATGTCGTCGACGTATGCAATAACTACTATAACCCCCCCCCCTAAAAATCCATTTACCATTATATTCCCGAGAATGGAATCGTCAGCTGCGAGCTAACAATCATGCTCATCCATTAATTAACCTATTTAGAAGGGAATCGACCTCCACCTCTGATTCCATATTATTAAAGTGGTTCTCTATATCTAGAAAATTAACCAAACCAAACTCTTTCAAGTGAATCGATTTCTCACAGCTGTATCCACAGATCTACCCACAATGTACACATGCTAAAAGAGTGCCCACTTACTGGGATTTATGATTGCTCTGATATGTATGTATGGTATATATGGTACATCCAATAGCCTTTCCAAAGTTTTCAATAGAAAGAATGATAGAGTTGTAGGCCTTAGGTCTTTAGGATTTCCATGTGAGCTTCTCCCCGCTTTCGGGATAAAGACCACATTAACCTGCATCCAGTATCTACGGATATAAACCAGATTTAAATGCCTTTGTATATAGCTTCCAGATAAGGAACAATATGTACTGAGTTGTTTTTAAGTTCCGCTGGTGTAACCTGATCCGGACCTGATTAAAACCTTTTAGTGCTCATCGGATCCATTTCGTAGTTACGACATCCTCTGTGCACACTGAAAGTGTTTCTTGCTAATTACAGTGCAACATCAGGTCGTCAAAGTTCACTGGGAAGTGGGTCTCGAAGAGAAGCTGAAAAACACTTAATTAGAATCTGTCCACGACCTGACGGGTTTACTCAAACAAACTAGGACACTGCACTTATGTGGAGAACCTTCCTATCACCATCACCATCACCATCACCATCACCATCACCATCACCATCACCATCACCATCACCATCACCATCACCATCACCATCACCATCACCATCACCATCACCATCACCATCACCATCACCATCACCATCACCATCACCATCACCATCACCATCACCATCACCATCACCATCACCATCACCATCACCATCACCATCACCATCACCATCACCATCACCATCACCATCACCATCACCATCACCATCACCATCACCATCACCATCACCATCACCATCACCATCACCATCACCATCACCATCACCATCACCATCACCATCACCATCACCATCACCATCACCATCACCATCACCATCACCATCACCATCACCATCACCATCACCATCACCATCACCATCACCATCACCATCACCATCACCATCACCATCACAGTCACCATCACCATCACCATTACTATTACCATTACCATTAACATTACCTGGTAATAGAAATATTTAGCAATTTTTATACGTGCTGGTTTGAATATTTAGTTGGGTATTTTAAGTAGAGTATTGCTCAACTGCTGACTAAACACTGGTACAACACCATCGTAACCCCAACTCAACTCCAACCCAACCCCCAAATTGACCCCTAAGTTAACCTTAAACTCAATCCCAAACCCAATACCCAACTAAATATTCAAATCAGCATATGTATAAAATTGGTAAATATTTCTAGATCCAGGTATTTTGGGTCAATTCGTATGGCCGATACCCGGCTCTCTTGACGCACAGGCTCCAAAATTTTAGGATAGAAACTGATTGAAACTGATTGGCAAAAAAAAAATCTAAATCGAACAAGCCGTTCTCGACATTCCTTGGGTACACAGACATTCAGACATCTACACAGCCAGACGGAACTTTTTTTTATTTTTTTTATTTTTTAGACTCAGGGACTTTCAAATCGTCAAAAAAAGTGGTTTTGGACTAACCTAATTTTTGATGATTTTTGACAGGATTTCAATATTTTGGTCTTTTTAGACCGAAGTAATTATGTTGACTTCCCAATTAGATGATGCTTTCAGCTCGCTTGACAAAGTAAAAGTAAACTAGTAGATAATCATAAAATTGTTTAGTTATAAAACCAAAAACGTGCCAACTGTCATTCACAATTATTTCGAATAATAAAATGGTGCATAAAATTGAAATAAATTGTAGATGCTCAAACATAGATGGCACAATATGATTCATAAGTAAAGGTAGATAAGTAGATCAGCTGTCAAATTTAATGTTTTATTTTCAGCTTTTGATAATCCTGAATATTCCGCGCCCATTGACACAACAGAGTTAGAAGAAAAGTTACAGATCGCTGACCCATCAGCCATTTAGTAGATGGAACATCATTTTCTATTACAACTACTAAATCACCTGTTGTTGGATTTCTTGTACATACATTTCTAGCGTTTTTGCAGTGATAATAAGTACTCCAATTAAAAAATGTCCATTAATTTGATGTCACCTGACATAGAGGTCGGGAATTCAGAATGGCCTCTATTTGGACTAGCAATGTTGTTTTCGTCATGTGTTAGCCGAGATTCTCCTATTACTCATTTTAGATAATATTTTGTTGATTTTTTGACCGCCCCCATACCAAAATTGGGTGCAACAGGTGGAATAAAATGCCAAGAAATATGCCAAATGTCATATCGCATACCAGTTCTGGATGTACGGCTTTGGTTGTCATACATATGAAAGGTGCCAAATATGCTTTTATACTTTTCGCACTTCGCAATCTAGATGCCTTGATGAATAGTGACCCTGCATAATTGATTCCTATATTAAAGAACGACTGATGGTAAGTTACTCGAGTATTGTCGTAATTGCCCCATAAGTTGTTGATGTTGTTGCTGCACCTCCAAGCGGACGCATTTCACACATCTGCCAATAATAGCAGAAACTGCATTCTTACATCTCATCATGTGGTATTTGTACTTAAGTGTTGTTATTCAAAACCTTTAGACCAGAATGCAGCTGATCGATGTGTTACTCTCTTTCTTCTGAAATAATAATAAGATGATTTATCTCGTAAGAAACATCTGCCTTATACAATCTGCCACCAACTCGCAATAAACTCACTTTGTCTATAAATGGTTATTGATTTCCGAAGCAAAACTGCTTGGTTGTACTCGGCGTATCATCAAATTGATAACGCACTGATAACCGTTGCAAGTTTGGATCATCGATCATGATTTTTTAATACTTCTTCTGAACTTTCTGAACAGACCGTAATTTGATTTGGCCACTTTGTTTCTGGTTTCTTTAACCAATGGGTACCATTCCACCATAAGTTGTAAATAACCAGTTCCTCCGGAACTAGATGTTACTTACTCACTACGGTTTGTGTGTTGTAGAACATATGGCACCCTAATGGACACAAATATCTGCCATTTCCTCGAACATGACGATATCCAATTCAGCGTTATAGTTGAATCGGACCACAATCGATACATAATTTTTTCACTCTTAAATATACTTAATGCGGATATCATTTACCTTGTCAGCAACACTTCAGAACATACAACTCCAGACGCGGAATACTTATTGATTTGATAGGCGCCATCTTTGTCTTAGCGGTGACGATATATATATATATATATTTTGTAGCCGCTTTTCGTCTTTACTCAGCTGTATATGACTTTCGCGTATGCCAATTCAGAAGCATTTGTAAACCCGTGTAGCCTTAATTCTTGACATATAAGTGTGTATCTATCTCGGAATTCCAAATTTTCTTTAAATCCTTCAAGTTGTTGCAAAGTTCACTCCAATTAGGGGTGGTAATGGTTCATCCCAACTTACACATAGCAGCAATATTTTCTGGAAAATAATTTTAATGGTAATTAAGGCAGGCGACAACCATCCAATAGGATCAAATATCTTGTATGCCTCAGATAACATCTGACGCTTTGTTAGTACAAAATTTTCTAACTTCACTTTGACTTGGAATACATCTTCTTTGGGCGCATATTTTACACGAAGTATAGATTATGAAAAGAACTAAAACCTAAAAATTCATTGGTCGAGATCCATTAACGTAATATATCTGTGTCTATAAAAAGCCGAAAAAAATCATTTCATAAACAGACATACTTCTCTTAAACTTCTTAATATTTTATGGGCATTAAAATACACAAAAATGAGGGGTTTCCTTGGGTTTTTTGATTTAGTAAATATAATTCGCTAAAACAGTACGTTAATACTTGACACTATCTCTGTTAAGTAGGAATTGTACTTTTTTAGTTTGGTCGTAGCTACCTAATGAATAGACTAACTTGATGACATAGATGGAACGTTTGCTGATGTTTCAGACGTTTCGTCCTCAAATCTGGGTCTGATACGTAAATTTGTTGTCCCCTTTGATACTCCAGACGTAACATCATTGATTCCTTGTATTATAACTTTTTAATACAAGGCGCTGAAAACTTTTTTCTGTGACAAGCGATGTTTGAGATCCAGAATCAAGCAAAGCTCGACAACGTTGCCAGTCACCTCTAAAGCGCTCGACTGGATTTGGGTAGTTGAAATAATCGTGTTTTCAATTGAATTAGAGTGACTACATGTTGTTGCTTCCAGGCTGCTGACAGGAACTTTTAAGTGAAACATTTCATGGTGCTTCTTCTAACACCAATTGCACTTACTTTTAGTTCTGCATTGGTACACTAAGTGCGCATCACTCAAACAATTGTAGCATTTGTTGTGTTTTTTAATGTATTCTATGCGCTGCTGAATTTCTAGTGCGCAAAAATCAGCACAAACGATGATTTTATGTTTGATTGGAAACGATGATTTTATGGAAAACGTAAATTGGATGATTTTATGCTGTTTAGCAATGTAAATGAGCCAAAGGTCTCGACCCCCGCTTCTGGATCAAGTCCTTTAGCCTGCTCAAAATATGTTTGAATGAATGAATCATAACCTTTGATATGCTTCGATATAATTCTCGTTATTTATCGGGAAATGACGAACAAGTGCTAGGGCGTTGCCTCTCGAAAGTTTCTTATGGGACTGGAATTTTTTGGCAGATGAAAGAGTTGCATTCTCATGCACGGTTGATACAAAAAGACCAAAAAAAAACATTGCCATTCCTGGTAGTTCCCATCAAATGGTGGAATGGTAATTCACTTGTTCTTTTCAGTTAACTTTCAATAGTTCTGTAACCAAGCAACAACCCCTTATCCATATTCTGTACAGATTTTAAATTGATGCCATAAATTTAACAATCACACATCAAAAATGTTCGTTCGGAACAATTTTACATAACCCAAAGGGAAATTGTTAAGCTACCAATAATCTTGCTTATTATGCAATAAATTTTGATTGTCTCTCGTAAACGAAACAAAAACAATTAAAACATGTTTTCTCGAAATATGTACATAGGTATACACAGGAAAAACATAAAATATTTCAAAATAAAAATCTCTCGCTCCACATCACCTTTTGGTCTTGACTCACAGAGATGAATTCATTTATTTTTTTTACAAACCCTTTTTACGTTTTAAATTTTATATTTTCCGAATATACGTACATATATCTGTCGACAGTATACTCGTATAGATATACATAAAAATTTTCAACACAAAATTTTCCAGTACAGCATACTGGAAAATTTATATGTAGCTACGGATAGATGGATTCAGGATTAGGAAGGACACAATCCATCCAAAAAAATAAATTTAACAATTACAAATTTTTCGTTTTAATGTGCATTTTAAAAATCTGGGGACGATAAGCCCCTGCTCCCTCCCCAGATAACAACATTTTCATTTCAAATGAAATTTATTACGATATCTTAAACGTTTTATATTAAGTTAAAGTTTAAATTAATCGAGATGAATGTACATTTTATTTAATAATGGTTGAGAGTTAATTTAGGATATATAAATGGTCAAACCCAATTTTTTTTTTTTTTTTTTCAATTACACAAATTTAAATACTGTTACGATTCGATTTAGGAGTTAAATTTCAGAAACCCAATCAACCATGACATTTTAGATATCAATTTTTCTATTTTGCTTCAATATGTCCACTCTTAAATCTCTTTTAATAGAAAAGATGAAAAATCGTAGAGATAAACATTTTTATTTTTTACAACTGAAGCCATTCGTGAACGATATACTTTTATCCTTATATATCTTATACATCGAGTCGCCGTCGTTGTAAAAAAACAACATAAAAATAAAAAAGAAACGCATATATCGGAAATGACGGTAATCCGATTTTGATTACTGTACGAAAATTGTCAGTCATTAGAGTGTATATAGTATACAGTATAAAAAAATGTCATATTATCGACATAAGTAAGTGGACTTAAGAAATTTTTATTACGGTTTTATTGATATCCTTATATTTATAGCAAATCCTCATAGAAATTTAATTGGCTACCCATAACAAATCGAGTAAATGTTTTATGTGTTGCCCGTCTTTAAATATATTGGTTGACATCGCCCAGTACAACAAAATACAAATCATTTTTTCAAGCGGCGTATAGCTGTATCAAGATTTCCAAAAAAAAAAAAAATTTAAATTTAAATTAAAACAGATTAAGGTTAGATTAACAATAAATTTTACTAAATTACCTGGAAAACAAAAAAAAAAAAAAAAAAACTCGAAACTAACAAATGTCTCGTTATTTTCCATTTACTATTGTACATACATATGTATATGTATGTACTCGTTTATCTAGAATAGTAAAGAGAAAAATGAGCTTTTCCCATTCTTTAGAAACGTATAAATTTTCCACTTGAACGTATTTTCATTATATTCATTTGTACAGTAGTTTTTTCCCATTTTTCTTTTCTTTTTTTTTTTTTATAATTTGAAATAAAAAACAAAAATTTGTCAGAAAATTTAATTGAGTTACAAAAAAAAAAAAAAAAGCGCTTGGTACATACAGCACAGCATATACGTACGTATTTTAAATTCCTTTTATATTGCCAGCGCAAAATAAAAAACAAAATTTCCCAAAATAATTACACCAATTAGAGAGACTCGGTACCAAAAACAAAATGTGCAAAATGGGCTTAATTTTATCAAACTGAAATAAAAAATTCATAAAGACGTACATAATTAATTCTTAATAAATCTGCGTTGCGGTTGCAAAAAATATTCTGAACATTATTCTTTATAAATTATGGTACGATGCACAGTTACCTTCTAACATTTACTGTTTGGGTTTTGTGTTTAACCGAGAAAAACAAAGTTACATTTTTTTCTCGAGAACCTCCGAACATCATAACGGTTCCCTATTTATCTAAAACATTAGATTCGCGGACCCGTGGCGTACTGCAGCTATCGAGGAGGTCACAGTTGGTGGATAGTGGACGATGAATTAAATAAGCCGCCCCCAACCGCAGTCCAGCTGGTGGGAGAGTCTCAGAGAACTGGGGAGTGGTTAACCTCAGTTCATTAAATTCTGAGTGCCTATGATGCCCAGCATGGAAAGGCGAACAGATGGCGCAAGAAAACCATCGACCTATAACCACGGCGGACTGGGCGTCACGTCCTCTCTGCACCTCCGGAGTCTCTGCGGGTGATGAGTGGGGGTACCCTATAACCGGGTGACCCAGGGAATGGAATGAATTCCATTGGATTGGGCTCTCCATGTGAATAGGTGAATGGGGAAAAGAATGTGGGCGGCCGGAAGGGGGTGCTGTAAGGCCGGGGCACTAGCGAGCCGAATGGGCTGGATTAAGGGGTAAAGCGACCCTTGCTGATGATCAACTAGGCTAGGGGCCAATTTAATAAAGCCCAGTTGCTCACAAAGCCCTCTAGATACCTGGCGATCTCCAGTTGTAATTGGCCTTACCTGCGAATACGGATCTGTGCGCAGGCGGACCTTTATTTCTCCGATACTCGTAGGAATCAAATGGAAAGATCGAACAAGGAAAAAACAAAGTGCACCGGCTCTCCTCAAAAGCCGGTATCGGCGAAGGGAGGTACCTCGAACCAGACGGGTGGGGCCTCTAAGGTTGCAAAGGTGGTTGAATCTAGTGCACCAGTCTCGGGAGTTAGCAGTACCAACGCAGCACAGGGGAGTGGGACGAAAAAATTCGAGAATTGGGCTGCGACCCCCGAGGGGTAGCTTACGGAAGAGCAAAGAATATCAGTAGCTTGGGCAAGGAGCACTGTGGGCTGCGGAGGCTCGGAAAGGGACCATGTGTCGGAAAGACAGCGGTCCCAGGACGAGGTGGAGGTAGTCAGCAGCAAGCGGGCCAAGTTGGAGACTGAAAAGAAGCCGAGCTCCAACTCAGGGAAGGTATCTATCCTAAGGACCTAAGACCAATAACTCTATCATCCTTTCTTTTGGAAACCTTGGAAACGCTGCTGGATGTATACATCAGAGATAAAATAGGTGGCAGGAAGTGGGCATCGTTTCAGCATGCGTACACAAAGGGGTAGATCTGTGGACACTGCTTTACACGCCTTGGTGTGTACGATTGAGAAATCGATTAATTCGAAGAAATTCTATTTGGTGGCCTTCCTGGATATAGAATGCGCCTTTAATAATGTGAAAGCGGAGGCAATCAAGGAGGGATTGTCATTTTCGGAGGTGGACGTTCCTCTGATAGGGTTAATCAATTATATGATGGGAAGCAGGATTGTTAGCTCGAAGTTGGGGGACTCCACCATCAAGAGGCGAGTAACTAGGGGAACCCCGCAGGGAGGAGTTCTGTCCCCTCTTCTCTGGAACATAGTGGTAAACGGGTTACTAATTGAATTGGAGAGAGAGGGTATTGAAGTTTTCGCTTACGCAGATGACGTAACTTTAGCTGTTACCGGGAAATTCCTGGGCACGATTGTAGACGTAATGCAGAATGCGCTTACCATCGTTACGAAATGGGCTGGCAAATGTGGACTTGGTATTAACCCGTCCAAGACAGAGCTGGCACTCTTCACTAAGAAATACAAAATCCCTGAGACTTGCTTTTACTAATAACTAAAACCCCTGAGACTTGCTTTTACTAATAGAGCTAGATATCTAGGCATTATCTTGGGCAGTAAGCTTAGTTGGAAGCCCAACATGTTGAAGAGAATAAACAAAGCTACTATTCCTTTGTACTCCTGTAGGAACGCCATTGGTCATAGATGGGGTCTGAAGCCGGAACTGGTACACTGGCTCTAAACCGCTGTAGTGAGACCTGTACTCATGTACGGGGTGGGTGTTTGGTGGCCAGCTCTGGACAAGGTAACTTATATAAGTAAGATTGAGAGAGTGCAAAGAACGGCCAAGCATACATGTTAGCGGGGCATTGAGGTCGACACCGACAAGTGCCTTAGAGGTTATGTTGCACCTTCTTCCGGTCGACATTTTTGGCAAACAAATGGCGGCAAATACGGCTGTACGACTTGCAGCCGTCTCTCAGTGGAGGTGTCTTAGTATAGAACACTCTACTATTGTTAGAACGTTGATGGATGAGCTGGCGAATCTAGACTACATGGCCAGATGGCTCCAAGCTAGACGGCAAAGTAGGAGCTGGTGTATTCTGTGCCAAATTAAATGTAAATATTTCTTGTCGTCTCCCTGATTACTGCAGCGTGCACCAAGCTGAAGTCGTAGGGATTGAGGAGGTCATGACGTGGTTGAAGCATAATGTGTTATCCTCAGGCGATATCACAATCTTCGGTCGTTAGAATCGGTGTCTTTGGCGTCACTGGTGGCGTTGAGTTGTCACTCATCTCTAAATGAGATCAATAAGCATTTCAATATCCAGGTAATCTGGGTCCCAGGTCACTCGGGCGTCATGGGGAACTGCAGGGCAGATGAACTTGCTAGGCATGGTACGACTCTCGAGCTGCAACCGGAAATGGTGAATCTGGGGAGGCCTATCACAACGCTGAGACAAGCATTTGGGCAGCAGGCGCTATCCTCAGCGGAAGAAAGGTGGTCGAACACCCTCACCTGTAGAGTTGCAAGACAAGTTTGGCCAAAGCTGGACTTGGGGCGCACTAGGGCATTAATATCCTTACGCAGCCGTGAATTAAGAACGGTCGTAGGAATTCTCCCGGGACACTGCCTTTTTGGAGAACATGCAAGAAGGCTGGGTTTGGAGGCTTATGACTTCTGCAGAAGCTGCTTGGACGAAGAGGAGGAAGAGACGTTGGTCCACTTCCTTTGCTTGTGTCCAGCACTGGCTATCAGAAGGCACAAATACTTAGGTAATTTCAGGATGGACCTCGGCCTCTCGGATCTCGAAAACATTAAAGTGCGGGACGTCTTACGCTACATAAGTAGCTCGAAATGGTTCCAATAGGGGTAAAAGGGGATACATCCTGTGGTATCACAATGGACCGTCATCGGTCTAACTGTGCGTAAGCACCCACTCTAACCTAACCTTACCTAACCTAGATTCGCGGAGGAGCACATATATTTTCTTACTAGTCTAATAAGGCCGCAGCAAGATAGAGCTGGAGTAATACCTAGGGCAAGTTGTTAGCATGTATGAATATTGATTGTATCACATTTCTTAAGGCATCAGAGATATTTTGTATTTGCTGATCCCAAATTAGTCGAGGCAATGAACTAAAAAAGTTCGAAATTTTTTAGTACAGGACGGATCGGAATGCGGTTTTTTGCATTCTCTTCCAAAAATTGTTTGTAAAAAATGTGGCTGCTTTATACCTTATACAAACCGGAAAATGCATTGCTGCAGCCAAAAATGCATTTTTTGAGACGCCTTTTGGAAGATTTAATAACTTTGTAAATAAGAGTCAGAACTGGCCCAAATCGGGTACCTGGGAATTTTTGAGGTCGCTGATCACGATTATGATTGTTTGGGCTCTACAAATCTTGAACCCAAAATTGGGCCAGCAGCAAACACCAACAATTAATTCACATTGTTCAATCCAACCTGAAAAATAAGCAAACCTGGAAATAAATAACATGCATACATATAGTTTTCTCAGCGGATTTGATCAACGCCTCATCCAGTAACAGCCGCTGCAACATAATTTAGTATTCTAATTATTAACTTATAGGAAATAGTTAAAATCATTTATACTAACTAATATTACTACTCATATTGTATTCCATAAGTTTTTTCCATATAAGCTGTTCACTGTAATTATATTTTTTCAATGTAACTTTGACATCCAGGATCATAACCTTAAAAAGAGAAGAGAACACAAAGAATCGTTTGATCACAATTTAATTATTATTTATACTTATCTGAAATAATTTGTCAATCAGATGCTCCTTTGTTTTTTCTTATCATTTGTTAGCTGGAAATGAAAAATTGTATTTAGTTTAAATTTGTATTGTATCTAGTCGTTTAAACTTACCACCACCAAATTGCAAATTAATTTGTTTACTTTGTTTTGACATTTACAATTTTAATACAAGCCGTAAAATATTATATTAGGTATGATGTTACATTTCCAAGAAAATTTGTACTAAAATTGTATGTTGCTCAATTAAGTTTATAATATCTATTAACAGATGACTCTTTATATAATTAGGAATTTTCCATAAATAATTGTTTTGTATAAATTATTTTTCTGGAAGCAAGTAGTACGTTCTCGACCTTTGTGAAATAACATTAACCAAAATAAAATTGGAAATTAAATAAGTTAAATTTGTATTTGTAACTGGAGAACTCACCCGAGAAAAGAAAATATTGTGAGCAGCCACATCAGGAACGAGGAGCATATATTACATCAAAATTTCCTGCGAGTTTATTGCTCACCAAGTGGTACTGTCTTGTACATTGGTCCTTCGAGCCGGATGGTAGTTCTTTCTAAGGCGAATGCAAACGACAACACGTGTGGCGATTAAAATTTGGTGATGTATAAATTGTGTCATTAACTTTAGCAGTGTTAGTTTAAGAGGCGTCATTGGTAAAAACGAAATTTGTTCGCGATTGTTTGTGTAAACTGGGTGTGACTTTCTGTAGCGTGGGTTAGATCATTCTCGAATAAACATAGCTTGTGAGAAATCGTTACAAAGTTTTGTTGAAATTCGTTATGATGGACTCGTTAGTGAAACAAAGAAGTGCGTGTAAAGGCAGTATGACAAAGATTTTGAATTTTGCAAATGCATTAACCGATAGATCTGAAGAAACGATAGACGATATTAAAGAACGTTTGTCATATGCCCATAAATTACTCGATCGGTTTCATTCAATTGAGGATAAACTTTTGGGATATCCAGAGAAGGAATCGCAAATTGATGATTTCGAAAACACGTACTACCCAGCAGTCTCGAAGCTAAACACGTGGCTGAGAAAAGGACAATTCGGGATAGAAATTGCCAATTTTAATGATACCGCTAATCAAAGTATGTCACAAAACGTGTCGAATGTAGTGAAGTACTGTAAAATCGAAATTCCAGTATTTTCTGGTGACTACACGGAATGGACTAGTTTTATAGACTTGTTTAATTCGGGAGTGCATAATAATGAAGCTTATACGCCATCGCAAAAATTTCAATTGTTAGTGCGTTATCTTCGCGGCGAGGCACTTGATCGCGTTCGGCATCTAAAAATCACAGATGCAAATTATATTGAAGCGATCCAAAGACTGAGTGAAAGATATGATCGCAAAAAATATATAATCAATTCATTTATTCGTGATTTTCTGAATATTTCAAATATTTCTAGTGCAAACGCCAATAACATCCGGAAGACTCATGACATAGCAGATACAGTGGTGCGAGGATTACATGCACTTGGTAATGAAAGTGAATCCAGACATCCATGGCTGATTTATCTTATTCTGGAGAGATTGGATGACAGCACGAAGGCTTTATGGGCAAAGGAATCCGCTGATGTTGATATCCCAACCATCGATGAATTCCTCAAGTTTCTTGATAAACGGGCAGATACCTTTGAGTCAACGAGAACATTTTCATCATCGTCTGGCCCTTCAAAAAGAAATCAAGAAGTAACCACTAAAACCAAAAGCTTTTTGTCGACGTCTGAGTTTAGTTCGTATCCGCTTTGCAAAATTGGAGGTCATCGGTTGTCGGAGTGCCCTAAATTCAAAGAGATGCCCATCGAAGAAAAACGGCACTACAACAGCAAAACTAACCGCTGCTTCAACTGTTTAAGCATCGGGCATCGAGTAAGCGAATGCAGATCGAAGATTAGGTGTCAAAATTGTCATCGCCGTCATCATACAGCGATTCACGAAAACGAGAGTAAAACGACGAAACAAGCTGAGAATAAAGATATAACAGTAACGTCTGCATTAAGCCAATCAAGGGTCAACAGTAGTGCAGCATTATTCGATCATGGTAGTACACGAATCTTACCAACAGCCATAGTTCGAGTCACGGATGAAGATGGGGTAGAACGGGAAATCAGAACGATGTTGGACTCATGCTCACAGACCTCATTTATAACGAATGACTGTGTACAAAGGTTAGGGCTCAAAAGAAGAAATAGTCGCGTAGTAATAAACGGAATAGGTGCTATCAGTGCAGGAAGTTCGAAGGGAGTAGTCACCGTATGTATCAGACCTCGTCATGGCATATATCCACAAATCGATAAACTTACAATAGAGGCTTTGATATTGCCAATAATTTCATCAAGTTTGCCAGATTTAACTATGAAGCGTGGGGATCGACAATGGTTAGAAGATATTCCATTGGCAGATCCGCATTTTAATGACTCAAGTAACATCGAACTACTTTTAGGAGTTGATGTGTTTTTCCATATTCTCGAGGATGGCCAAATGAGGTCTCCTGATGGTCATCTCGTAGCTCAAAAAACCAAATTTGGATGGGTCATTGGAGGAGGCGCGCTAATAGGGTCGAGTGAAGCGGTCTCAACATACACAACGACAATAGATATTGACGCAGCCTTAAAAAGGTTCTGGGAGATAGAGGAAGTCACTGGCGCATCGGACAATTATATGACTCCTGAAGAGCAAAATTGTGTTCGATATTACGAAAAAACTACAACTCGAACGCCGGAGGGGAGATTCGTCACTAGGCTTCCATTCAAAGAAAGCACCAACGAGTTATCAAGCACATTCAATTTGGCTTCACGCTGTCTGGAGAGCATGGAAAGGCGCTTTGAACGAGACCCAAACCTACGCCGTCTTTATATCGATTTCTTGGACGAATATGAATCATTGGGCCACATGAGCAAAGTAAGCGGAGCAATTGATCGTGATGCGTATTTCATGCCTCATCATGGTGTCCTGAAACAAACGAGTTCAACCACAAAGCTGCGAGTCGTTTACAATGCATCAGCTAAGTGTGGTGGCAAAAAATCGCTTAATCAAGTTTTGATGAAGGGGCCAACAGTGCAGCCGAGTTTACACGAGATAATTCTGAAATTCAGAATTTTTCAATACGTTTTGACCGGAGATATCGAGAAGATGTTCCGGCAGGTTCTTGTACACGACCAGGATCAGAAATACCAGTTGATACTGTGGCGAAAATCACCCAAAGAAGACATTGCAGCCTACAAATTAAAAACTGTCACGTATGGCACGACATCCGCATCATTCGTAACTACATACACCATAAATCAGTTAGCTAAGCAATTTGAGGTTACCAAGCCGGAAGCAGCAAAGGTCGTAAGACAAAACATTTACGTAGACGATCTTATGATAGGCGCCGAGTCTGCGAGCAAGCTGTTAAAACTCAAGAGAGATGTGGTGGAGGTATTAAGTAGTGGGGGATTCAACTTGCGGAAGTTCACAACAAATGATGCAGCACTACGGAAACTACTGAACAGCGAACCAGATACATCAACTAAGACTCTGTCCGAACATCCAGATGCTGTGCGAGTTCTGGGTATTCGTTGGAATCCAGAAGATGATGCGTTTATGTTCTCCGTAGATATGCCGGTCACCGAAAAACACACAAAGAGAACTTTTTTATCAGAAGTTAGTCAAATTTTCGACCCGCATGGTTGGTTGTCACCGCTGCTAATAAGGCCGAAGATGTTACTACAAAGTTTATGGCTCTGCAAACTTGACTGGGATGACGAGCTTCCAGTTGATGTGGCGAAGAATTGGCAGGAAATCAGAGCAGATATAGTTAATGCAGCAGCAATAAGAATCCCGAGATGGCTGGAAATAACTGAGGACCTTGTGGTTCATGGGTTTTGTGATGCGAGTGAGAAAGCTTACGCCTCAGTTATATACGTACAATCAATTAGAAATGGGGAGTATTCAGTTAAACTTGTTGGTGGCAAATCACGAGTTGCTCCACTGAAGCAGAGAAGTTTGCCGCAATTAGAGCTTCTTGGAGCACAGCTACTCACAAATCACATGAAAGCAATTTTGGACCAAATTGGATTATGCCCGAGGGAGATTTGTTTGTGGACCGATTCAAGCATTGTTCTCGATTGGCTTTCAAGCCATCCAGGTAGATGGAAAACATTCGTTGCCAACCGAGTTTCGGTTATTTTGGATAACTACAGCAGAGCTGTATGGAGGCACGTTCCAACTAAACACAACCCTGCCGATTGTGCAACGAGAGGGTTATCTGTTGCCGAGTTGCTGGACTTTTCTTTATGGTGGAAAGGGCCAGATTTTCTGCATAAACCAATTGAACAATGGCCGCAACAGAAGGGCATCGCTGTAACCGAACATCTTTACGAAAGAAAGTCAAAAGCTATTTCACATGTTTCGAGCACGGAGTCAAATGATTTTCTTCAGCGACTGGTTTCCACAACGTCAAAATATCGCAAGTTATTTCATACCGTGTCTTATTTACGAAGGGTATTTACTCGGCCTGAGAACAAACCTAAACATAAACATTTGTCTGTCGAAGAAGTCAACGAAGCCGAACTGTGGTTGTGCCGAGAAACGCAGAAAATATACTTCAAAGAAGATTACGAACGATTGATGAGGAAGGCATCATTATCAAAAAAGGGTCCATTGTTGGAGCTGTCTCCGTTTTTAGACGAATACGAGGTAATGAGGGTCGGCGGCAGATTGCAGAAATCGTTGGCACATTACAACAGAAAACATCCGATTATTCTTCATGCAAGGGCGGATTTAACTCTAAGAATCGTCTACCATTACCACCAGACAAATTGTCATCCAGGACCGGGACTATTGCTACAGCTCATAAGAGAAAAATTTTGGATAATACGAGGGAGAGACTTGATGCGTCGCATATTTCGTAATTGCATCAGGTGTATACGATATAGACCAAAAATGCAAGAACAGCTTATGGGAGAGCTACCCATCGAGAGAGTTCGAATGACATATCCATTTGCCTGCGTTGGCTTGGATTTTGCCGGACCTTTCCGAGTGCATCCATTCAGAAGAAGAGGTGCGACACCATTTAAGGCATATTTATGTATTATTGTCTGCTTGGCAACTAGAGCTGTTCACCTAGAATGTTGTATGGAGCTGAGCACGCAAAGTTTTTTGGGGGCCTTAAAGAGATTCGTCAGTCGTCGTGGCCTGTGCAATACTATCCTGTGTGATAATGGGACTAACTTCGTCGGCACCGCTAATTATCTCAAAGATTTACAGATGTTTCTAAATAAAAATAACGAGAACATTTTTAAATCTCTTTTAGATAGCCAGATTACGTGGAAATTTAATCCTCCTGGGGCACCACACATGGGTGGCATGTGGGAAGCGGCCGTTCGTTCAACCAAAACTAAAAAACGAACAGTAGGAGAGCTAAAACGAACAGTAGGAGAGCAAATATTGACGCTGGAGGAGTTTACAACATTAAGCTGTCAAATAGAGTCAATATTAAATTCACGGCCTATATCAATTACAAGTTCCGACGATCTAGATCTGCTCACTCCTGCGCACTTTTTGATACACCGAACAATGAAACAAGTTCCTGATGTAGTACCAGAGGAAAGGCTTACAGCTAATAATAGATGGGATATCGTCCGGCGAATAGTAACCCACTTTTGGAAACGATGGCATGTGGAATTCCTGTCCACTCTGCAACAAAAATCTAAATGGAAAACCGGGAAGCCTGATATAAAGCTTGATGATATCGTCTTGATCCAAAATAATAATTTACCACCTGGGCAATGGCAACTAGGTCGTATAGTTGAGACGCACGTAGGAGCTGATGGAAGAGTACGAGTTGTCACTGTAAAAACACTAAATGGAAACATTCGTCGACCAATCACAAAAATTTCCATTCTTCCAGTTAATGAATCGGGCGATTCATGGCCGGCGGGATGTTTGGGCTCTACAAATCTTGAACCCAAAATTGGGCCAGCAGCAAACACCAACAATTAATTCACATTGTTCAATCCAACCTGAAAAATAAGCAAACCTGGAAATAAATAACATGCATACATATAGTTTTCTCAGCGGATTTGATCAACGCCTCATCCAGTAACAGCCGCTGCAACATAATTTAGTATTCTAATTATTAACTTATAGGAAATAGTTAAAATCATTTATACTAACTAATATTACTACTCATATTGTATTCCATAAGTTTTTTCCATATAAGCTGTTCACTGTAATTATATTTTTTCAATGTAACTTTGACATCCAGGATCATAACCTTAAAAAGAGAAGAGAACACAAAGAATCGTTTGATCACAATTTAATTATTATTTATACTTATCTGAAATAATTTGTCAATCAGATGCTCCTTTGTTTTTTCTTATCATTTGTTAGCTGGAAATGAAAAATTGTATTTAGTTTAAATTTGTATTGTATCTAGTCGTTTAAACTTACCACCACCAAATTGCAAATTAATTTGTTTACTTTGTTTTGACATTTACAATTTTAATACAAGCCGTAAAATATTATATTAGGTATGATGTTACATTTCCAAGAAAATTTGTACTAAAATTGTATGTTGCTCAATTAAGTTTATAATATCTATTAACAGATGACTCTTTATATAATTAGGAATTTTCCATAAATAATTGTTTTGTATAAATTATTTTTCTGGAAGCAAGTAGTACGTTCTCGACCTTTGTGAAATAACATTAACCAAAATAAAATTGGAAATTAAATAAGTTAAATTTGTATTTGTAACTGGAGAACTCACCCGAGAAAAGAAAATATTGTGAGCAGCCACATCAGGAACGAGGAGCATATATTACATCAAAATTTCCTGCGAGTTTATTGCTCACCAAGTGGTACTGTCTTGTACAATGATGTTCAAATTGAACCACAGCCGAAGGAGAGAAACTCGGCGCCCTGGGTTTTTTTTTGTCGCAGAATTCAAATATGGCATCGGCTAACACCCCACGACACCTGGTGCGCCGGAACCTTTACGCGGATGTCATCTCCGAGAATTTTCCTGACACAATCGAAAAAGACGAACCGAAAATCGTTATGGGGGGTTTTTGTGGGCTGCTTAATCCAAATTACACGTCGAAAACTACCCTCCCAACACCTGGTGCACCAGAACTTTTATCTTGACATCGATGTCATTCCCATGAATGTCAACCACACCTGATGTCTTAGATACCGACGTCAATACTGCAATAGCTGTGTGGAATTGTTAAATTATATGAGGAGGAAAGAAATAGAATGAATAGAAAGTTAATATTTATGTAATTGGCGTTTAAAAAATTTGTATTGAACTCAAACCAAATGCAATCCAACTGTAACTTTACCTTACCTTATTAATTAATAACTTCAATTTTTAAATCCGTAACTAAATATAAAATTCTCCGTCAAGTGACACATCGCTAGTTTGTTCATTTTCTTCGTCATCAACTGATGTATTCATAAGTAGATCATCTTCCTCTTCTTCTGTCAGTATTGTTGCAAGTTGAGCCTTCACAAATTTTACAGGCAAGTAGCAAGGGTGTCCTGCAACTACAGGACATCAGATTACAATCTGCTGCGCATCCACAGAATATTAGTTCCACAATATTCTTGGGCACAGGTTTTTGTGTCATTTCTACAGGGACCAGTGTGTCGCCTTCCTTTCTCCACCCCCATTCTGTTGGGTCCATGGTCACCTGGTGAAAATAGATCCTGTTGAAGCAGTTGATGCCAGAATCCTACAACAAAAACAATTATTAGAATTAATTACAAAATTATATTGAATTACCTATCCTTGAAATTTGAATTTGTGTTTGTAAGTCATCATGGATGATTCTTTAATTTAATGAATACGAACTCCTGTAATAATGATAATTTAGCATTAATTTATATTTAAATTTATTATTGAAATATTTCTCACCTTTGTATTGTTTACTAAATTCACGTCAAATATTTGACAAGCGTAAATTAAAACCTTACAAATGTTAAAATGATATTTCGTAGCTCAATTCGCAATAGGGGTGCGTTCATTAAATATTATAGATTAACTATAATATTGGCCACCTATCATAAATAATATTAAACTAAACCAATGTAAATAAAAATAAAAAAATATAAAAATTGTTACCCTCTTACTTATCAACCATCAAAGGATAAACATCTAAGAAAAATTGAGTAAAAATAAATATTGTATACCAACCACCATTTTGTATAAGAAATTTATTACAACGAATCATACCACATTATTTATTATCGGAAATAAATCAGGAGTCATCAACAAGTTATTGCATTTTACATTTTGTACCGGGTTTATTTTGCTTGTGGAACCCGAAACCTTGGTACAAAACAGATCCTCTTTAGATGTTGTTGAATGGCGTCTAGTGCGGGGAGAATTTTCCCTAAATTAACTCTCCCCTTTACAGTGGTTTTTGTATACATTTCGAACCTGTACTTCTGTAGTAACTGGTTCCATTTTAGCTTGTACTCATCAGGAACATTCGGCTTCCTGAATGACAGTTGAGCATCGTACATTGCCTGGATTAGCTGCGCCCCATTCTCAAAAATTTCTTCGCTTGACAAACCAGCTTCCTTTAACTTCGCAGCATGAGCTTCAAGGTCTGTGAATTTCTAGAAGTTCTTGAAAATTTTGTTTTTCTCTGGTAGTACGTTGCTGAAACAGTATCACACCAAGTTATTGCATGGAGCAACAAAATATTATTCGCAACTACTGGCATATGAGACAAGCTAAGTGAAGGGGTTTATTGAGCCTTGGAGGTTTCTGTAGAAATCTTTTATTATCTGCCAGGCAGAGTGCGGTCAATATTACGGCAACGTCTATATCTTCGGCGACTATGACTACCTTTTTTGTAACGTCCCTTATTTTAACGTCCCCTTAACGTTATTATTTTTATTTTGTAAACATTTATTCTGTTGTATTTGTAAAATACAACACTCCATATTTTCACTAAAACGGAAGTCTGCTGAACTTCCTTGATTAGCGCGACGGTTTCCCATCAAAAATAGCTATCGCGCGTCGGTCGTAATGGTTCAAGATATACTTTATGTAATTTTTCATAATCGCCGAGAATGTTCGTTCGATTGTCCATCTGACTTTTTGAATCAGTAATCCTCCATCCAAAACAAAAAATGTTCTTTCAGGATCACGAATATTCGTGGGAGTTTTTCTGAACAATGAATACAAATCGGACTTTGTATTCTTCAGCATTCCACAATTATTGAAGTATGCCTGAGGGAATGGAGACAACTCCCACTTGAGGTAGTCAATAATTTCTTCATGACTTTTTTTTAATGCCCATATTCTGTGAAAGAGGACGTCGGAGTCAATTTCTATCACTTTATTGCCGACTTTGATTTTAGAGTTGCAAGAGGCAATAGTTTTAACGATTTTTGATCGTGATAATTTTAGATCCTTGAAATTTCATCCCGAAATATCTTGCATAACCCTGACACCTTCTTCAAAAGCATTGTGGCAATCGCTTTCGGGACTGCCACTCATTCTATTAGCTATGTTTATGAGGCATTCTATGGATTCAGGGAATGGATCGTATTGCTCAAAGAATTTCTCAATCAATTTCAAAGATTTGAAATCTACTTTGATCCTGGAATCTGTTGAATCCTTATGTTGGTAATTTTTAGCAAATGCACATTTCGTCAACACCTCTACGCCCTCGATACGATCTTTGGTGAACAAGAAAGTTTTGATCCATTGCTGCGCAACACTTTCAGATACACCTCTACGAAATAAGCCTCCTTCAAACTTCAATACCCTCATAAGTGTTGGCTCAATAGTTTGGTCCGTAAAGATCCCACTAAAAAATTTGTCGCTCCTGCGAATTGTCTAATACCCTTCCGTGGTAAATTGTTTGTACTCAAACTCCCTCATATGCTTCCCGAGAGCTTTCATGTCTTTTAAATAAACATGAGCAGATTTTGCATATGGAAAATGCCCGGTTGTATGGAAAAAAGGTAACATGCGTTCAATTGTATCTAAATGTAGTTGCCAATCTCCACTTTTTTCCGCATGAATGAAATCTTTAACTATGAATACCATTCGACAATATTAAACCCATAGTTTACATGTCGGATTGAGTCCTTCTATTCTTTCAAGTTCTTTTCCAAACTCTGCTGTAATTGTTCTGTAATTATCATCTTTTTGGAGCTCTTCAATGTCTTCAGGCGACATAAAGCAATACTCGGTTAAAAATTTGACGCATTTTTGCATTTCATCACATCTATTTTCTGCCCTTTTAAATATTATTTTTGATAAGGCCAATAGTACTTAGGTATGTGCCCGGTCGACGCGAGCATATTAGTGCCCGCTGAAAATTTGTTTAACCGTATTCTCTCCGTATACAGAAAATAAAACTTCGGCCAGCCCACTGTCCTTCATAATGAAGCCAATGCTTCCAAGAAAGGACATCAGTGTGTGGAACCCACCTAGTCGAACGAAAACAGCTATATCATCTGCTAAGTTTTTTGCGCCTATTATGTCCCGAGCCGTTAAATACAAAGGTTGATCGAATGTTATGATACAACTCGTCATTTTCAACCGCCGGGCTTCAGAGACTTATTGATTTATCGCTGTGTATAGTGTATTGTATTCACTTGGGTAAGCATGTATGAAAGGCAGAAAATTTATCACTGACAATTTGTACTGGGAATTTTTTGTCAAGTCTTCTATGTATCCATTCCAACCTTTCTCGAAAGTGGGCCTAACATACTTGTGAAACATCCAGAAGTAATTAATTTTTTAAGAGTCTGTAAGTTTCAAACTTAAGCGTGCATTCGGTTGTGGGAAATTGAAAAATTCATGTTATCTATTGCGAAGTATGGGTAATCTATAGGCAATAAATAGGATCCACCTAAGCTATGAAATGTCCCTTTTCCATCCAAAGTCTTAACGTTCCAATCCGCGTTATCGTGAACAAATTGAACGAAAACATTTTCTTTGGCGTTTATTTGTCCCTACATAGTAGCTGATATCTCAAAATTACGAACTTTGGCATAAGAGCAACTGAATCCCATGGCCTGGCACATCTCCACTAACTCTTTAGAACCAAACTTCCGATGTAAAGTCATCCCAAAAGCGACCTGGAGTGGAGACAATATTTTGCGGGACAATGTTGCGCACATTATGGTATAAGCAATTCAAATAATTTCTGACTCGTGGTTTTCAAGTGTTTTTCGATACTGATTGGGAAAAAGCTTTTGTAAGAAAAATTTAAATTTCTCTGGAATTATTTAAGCTTTTTCCAACATGCAATCACTTGAAGAAGTGATACACAAAATTAAACATGCAATAACGTTAATTTTATTCAAACGTTTCTATTATAAACGAGAAAATGCGTTTACGGCTACCCCGGGGGTAAGAGAGAAAAACAAGACGATGAATTGCTTTATTCAAGTTGGCATCCTGCGCCGAATAATGAGTGGTTGGAAACCAGTTTGGGGTTCATAAGGCTTCCGAACACAGAAGTTTAAAGCAGTTTTGTCCACATTTTTTACAAAATTTTTTGGAAGAGAATGCAAAAAACCGCATTTCGATCCGTCCTATACTAAAAAAATTCCGAACTTTTGGCCTTTTTAGTAGTTCATTGCCTTGACTAAATGTGGTGGTCGTTAAAGCCATTATTGAAATAATACTGTTCCAATGTCTGCTACCTGTTTGTCGCGTATAGTATTTTTTATCAATAAGAAACCACCAAGATTCACACTTTCGCTATATTGACTATCAAATTTGTGGAAATCTAAAGAATATCTAAATGTGCGTTAAGCCCCACCATTACAGGTCCCGAATCCTATATTTAGATGTATCAAGAACCTCAATCGGAGCATGATTTTGTACAATCATTTTTGTTTTCTAGCCTTATTTGCGAATCGTGTAAAAATCGTTGATGTGCGTATCGAGTGATGTGCTAAAGGGATTAAAGAAAAAGTGAGGTTTTGCTAAAGCGTTGTTAATAAGAATCGAAAATTTGTCCGCGAGTTTAGCTCAAAATAAATCTACTGAAGTACTATTTTTGCATTTAGAGTTGTTGGAAAAGACCTTTGTTGAATTTGAGTAGACGGATCAACAAAAGGTTCATTAGTCGATATGCTAACTTAAAATCTAAAATTCAGACATTTCACAGATTTCACAGATTGGATCTTCTTCAGATCAATATTTTCCGCGGTTCTTTCGGTAATTAAATCAATTTTATGTAAGAGCTTGGTGAAATTGTTGTTCATAATCAAAACTTTGCAACAGTTGCAAAAATAGCAAACATTCGAATATTTTTTATCGAGTTGATAGCAGCACGATCAATGGCACTGCAGTCGTGGTGAATTCGCTTCACGCAATAATTGCAAGATACAGTATCTGAGGATGTAGATCCAAATAATTTAGAACAGTCACTGCACGACATTTTAATAATTAAATAAAATAGTATTAAACAGTTAAAAGCCAAGAAAGGCTTGATGAGCTTAAAATCAAAAAAGGAACGTCTTCATCTATGCAGCCTGACACGCTGTCCTTTATTCCAAAGCTTCCTGAGATTATGCTTGATACTTTCTATAGTGAAACAACCAAATGGAAAGGCTTCATTGAGTCATTTGACAATCACGTCCATAATAACCCAAAACTGAATGATTTAACGAAATTACAATATCTAAAGCACTCAGTAAAGGGTATTGCGTCAAAGGCTTTTGAAAATTTAGATTTTGTATCAGCCAATTATGAAGAATCTCAAGATGGAGAGACGAAGCACCTCGCAATACGATTCCCACCTTCAAGGACATTTGCTCCTTCATACAAATTCGTAGCAACAAAGTTGAGGTGTGTAAAGCAACTTCGGCTCGTCACCAGCAACCTCAGCGAAATTGCAAAGGCAACATAAGCCAAGTCTACCAAACCAAGTCCAACGAACTGCTACAGTCTTAACAACTACCAAAAACGATCATTGTGAGTTGTGTAAGAAATCTGGGCATTCGATTTTGAGGTGTTATCTGAACGTAATCAGAATGTTGGCAAGCTGTAGGTATGTATAAATTGCCTTCACACACCCTAGCTCAATGCAGCAGTCACGAGAACTGCCGAGTATGTAAATCAAGGCATCACACCCTTCTTCACGTAAACTCGAAGATATTAAACATTTCAAATCAGCCTCCATCATAGCAAACCTAAATTTGTATTTTTAGCCACTAGCCCTCCAGACGAGTCAGGAAGGTTTGTGGTTAGGCTACCATTTTCTAATTCTCCTTCCGTGTTAGGAGACTCTGCAGCACGAGCAAAAAAACGTTTTCTAAACTTAGAGAGCAAACTGGAGCGAGGCGCGAATCTTCGTTCCGCCTACAATCAATTTATGGCAGAGTATCAACAGTTGGGTGACATGGAATTGGTAGGCCAAGTGAAAGAATCAAATTTCTATTTGCCCCATCACTGTGTAGTGAAGGCTGAGTCATCTTCTACTAAATTAAGAGTAGTGTTCGATGGCTCAGCAAAATCGTCAATAGGCTACACTCGTCATTGAATGACATTTTAATGACTGGACCGGTGGTACAAAACGAACTGTTTTCTATATTAGTTTGGTTTAGATCACATCGTTATGCATTCAGAGCGGACATTTGCAAAATGTACCGACAAATACTACTTCACCCGAGCGACCAGCAATACCAGTATATTTTTTGGCGGTACAATGTGGGCGAAGAACTGCGCACTTACAAATTAAATACTGTTACGTACAGTACTACTACAGCTCCTTTTTTGGCTACTCGTTCTCTTCTACAATTAGCATTGGAAAACCAACATAAAAATCCAATCGTTAGCTCAGTCATCCAAAATGATATATACGTCGATGACTTATTATCTGGGCCAATTGTGTTAAGGATGCGATAAGATTGAAATCTACTATCTCGTCTATTTTGCCGATTGATGATGATCACTCCTTAGGTATAAAAACGTTGGGTCTATATTGGCAGCCAGAGCTCGACCAGTTCAATGTTCAAGTGGCTACAGCAGTTTGCCAAACAAAAATCATAACCAAACGAATCGTTATTTCCCAGCTAGCAAGTATTTTCGATCCCAATGGCTTTGTTGCACCAACTGTAGTGTTGGGAAAAATTCTCTTACAGAAACTATGGACGTTAAAGATTCATTGGGATAAAAGCCTTCCAATGGTTCATCACACGTACTGGATGAATTATTTGCACAACTTGTCTGATCTGAACAGAATAAAAATACCTCGACACATTTTCAATTCATGTCGAGATCCACAACACATACAGTTGCATGGCTTCGCTGACGCCAGTGAAAACGCGTATGGGGCTGCAGTGTACTTGCGGTTCCATTAAACAAAAAAATTTGTTGTCACTCTATTATGTTCAAAATCACGGGTAGCACCACTTAAACAACATACGTTACCGCAACTTGAACTCTGTGCGGCATTGTTGTTAGTTAAACTCATATCTCAGTTGTCAGAGATTATAAATTTTAAAATAGAGGACTATTTTTAATGGACTGATTCTATGATATGTCTCCATTGGATCAATTCTTCATCATCTAGTTGGAAAACTTATGTAGCCAATCGTGTTTCAATCATTCAATCTCAATCCAAATCCAAAAATTGGTTACATGTAGAATCAAGCTTGAATCCAGCAGACTTAGTCTCCAGAGGATTAACACCTCAATCACTAATATCCTCTAGCTTATGGTGGGATGACCCTTTGCTTCTAACAATTCAGGTCCATTAACATCAGCTGATTTAGACACCGGTTTAAAGTTGACGCTGAGATCTGTGCAGAAAACATAATTAACGGAAATTTACAACGGGATCACTAACGAAAATTACAATATACGGGATCCTGCACTCAAATCACTATCGCTGTTTTTTGATAAAGATAAAATACTTCGTGTTGGTGGACGGCTGAGATTTTCATCCTTATCGTATGCATCCAGGCATGCCATATTGTTACCAAGGGATCACTTCGTTACTGTCACTACTTAGACATCTACATATTAAATACTTGCATATTGGGCCCCAAGGTCTATTGGCAGTGATCCGACAATCATATTGGCCTATCAACGGCAAACAGCTGGCGAAGAAAGTGTGCAAGGAATGTATCCTGTGCGCACGCGCTAGACCAAGATTATTACATCAGAAAATGCTCCACCATTTTATAGTGTGGGGGTTGACTTTGCTGGGCCATTATACATACATCTTCACATTCGTGGTAATATACCTACAAAGTCATTTCTGGCAGTTTTTGTATCTCGCCACTAAAGCAGTTCATCTTGAATTGTCATCAGATTAACATCAGTTGCATTTATGGGAATACTACGAAGGATTGAGCGGTAACATATTCTCAGACCATGGCACAAACGTAGTGGGCGCAAACTCACAACTAAATGAATTACACCGTTTACTGAAATCTACTGAAATTCATACTGAACTGTCTCAGCTTTTAACGAAGATAAAATCAAGTGGAATTTTGCTTCACTTAATTCACCGCATTTTAGTGGACTTAATGAAGCAGCAGTGAAATCCGCTAAATATCGCATTCGTCGAATGATGGGAACGTCATGTTGAATTATGAGGAAGTTAACACTGTCATCAAACAGGTTGAAGCAGTACTAAACTCCCGACCGATGACAGCATTAACAACCGATGACAACGTAGAAGTTTTAACACCAAGGCATTTCCTTATAGGTCGCCCATTGCTTGGTGTACCAGAACCTGCCAGTCCCGAGTTAATTCACGTACCTTACTTAAAAAGATGGCAACAAGTGAATCAATTTTAGAAATATTTTTGGGCGAAATGGTCCAAATAATATCTGCAGCAATTGCAACATCGTTTCGGTGTTCGGTGGCAGAAGCCAACTATTAATATTCCAGAAGGCACAGTAGTCATTATAATGGACGACAACCTTCCACCATTAAAATGGAAGTTCGGCAGAATCATTTCTCAACATCCTGGAGCTGACGGTTTAAACCGAGTTGTGTCAGTTAAAACCGCCTCAGGAATTCTGAAGCAGGCAATTACCAGCCTTTGACCACTTCCAGTCAACATTGATCATACAACTGATCAAGCTTTATTATTAGTGACGATTAGCCCTTTTTTAGGGCTCAAACTCGGTACTGTGCAAATTTGAAACCTTGTTTCTTAAGCTAAAACTACTTTTTTAAATAGTTACATAATAAAAACCGTTATATCAAAAGCTAGGACAGCCGTACAATTTAATTGCTCTTCTCATTCTTGTTAATCTCGACTCATCGAGGATTATTATATGGAAATTCTTGGTTTATTCTAGTTAAATTGACAATATTTCATGTTTACCGAAAGCATCCAACATCCCCATTATAAAATCCAACCAATTCCAATTTATTTCTAACTCGACGCTTGTCGTGTAATTTTCCGTTAATTTTATTTTATGGGTGACATGTGTTTTTTGTTGTTTTTTTTTCTGCGATGGGGAAAAATGTTTTTGGGGGAAAGTGCGGATGATAACAACACATCACATATACAAATTGATGTTAATAAATGATATTCATATATTACAATTTTTTTTTTTGTTAATATGATTTATGTGTCATTGTTCCAAAAATTGTCATTGTGTCGTGTGTAAGGTGTGCATATAATATAGAATAAAAATGAAGATTAACGGAATCAAGTTATCTTAAATTTCGTCATACCCCATAACAAATTTTAATTCACCAAATCAATTATTTTCTTATCAAACGATTAATGTTATGCTTATCACAAATTTTATTGTTTCCAAAAGAAAATAACCAAATGAACTTTATTTATAATTTTGAATTAATTCAAAAGGGATGTAGCCATATAAAATTATGAATACCCTCTTTATAAAAGTAAGGGGTTAAAAGGGATGAATTAACCTTAAATAAAAAATATAAAAAAAGGATAATAAATATTCGTCAGGAGTTTAGTCCGCATAGAGATATACAGAGTATTCCACATTTGTCGGGAACGTCGCAATACAAATCAATAAATTTTTATTATTATTGCATATACCATATGTATATAGTATATGTATGTAGATGGATTTTCTTTTGAATGTCCCGATGGGGCCGATCAAATATTAAATCACATATGTACACATTTTTAGGGTGTCCGAAATTTAAATTTATTTGTTTTTATTTAAAAGGATAAAAAAAATACAATATTGGATTGAATAGATAATAGATATTGAATCCCCCCTTTTAATATCAATTTTTATTTTATTTTATTGCAGCACAAGTTGATTTTATTTGATTTAAATTACGCACATTATAAAGAAATATATGTATCCTTTTGAAATGACACAATTTTGTTTTTTATCTTTTACAATTGTTATAAAAATATAATTTTGATTAGAAATTGAAGTTATCCAAGAACGGGTAGGGGTCCTAAATTTAAATTTACCAAGTTTTGTATGTGATCGTATACACAATTTGCTTAAAGGAGGCCTAAATTTATTAAAAACTGAATAAGTGAAGATGGTAAATTTAAAAAAAAAAAAAAAAAAAAAAATGTGTAATTTGAATAACGGTAGAACTAAACAACATTAATTACATTTCATACTTTATTAATGACAATTTTCCTTCGTACATAGGTATGTGTTACACATTAAACTGTAAGGCATATCGGTGTGACTTCATTTTTAAATGTTTGCCTCATTTTTCGTAAGAATAAGCTGTTTCCTACCATAAGTCACATATCGAGGCCTCTAACATATGACTACACTTTTGACTACACTTCTGATTACACTTTTGACTACACTTTATACTACACTTAGCACTAGACTTTTGACGGCACTTTTGGCCACACTTTTAGCTACAGTTTTGACTACACTATTGACTATAACTGCGACTATCTATTTGACTACACATTTGACAACACATTTGATTACACTTTTGACTCCATTTTTGACTACACTTTTAACTACACTTCTGCCTGCACTTTTGACTACACTTTGGAACATACTGTTGACTACACTTTGGGCTACACTTTTGACTACACTTTTGACTACACTTTTGACTACACTTTTGACTACACTTTTGACTACACTTTTGACTAAACTTTTGTCTACACTTTTGGCTACACTTTGCACTAGACTTTTGCCGGCACTTTGGCCACTCTTTTAGCTACAGTTTGGACTACACTATTGACTATAACTGCGAATATATATTTGACAACACTTTTGACTAGACTTTTGACTACAATTTTGACTTCAAATACTGACCACATTAACTACACTTTTCACTAAATATTTGATTATATTTTTTACTACACTTTCAAGTACTTTCAACTACACTTCTGTCTACAAATTTTGAGTACACTAGTGACTACACTTTTGACTACACAATTTACTACAGTTTTGAATACACTTTGTGACTGCATTTTTTAACTACACTTTTGACTACACTTCTGACTACAATTTTGACTACACTTTGGACTACACTTTGGACTTCACTTTTGACTACAATCTTGACTACACTTTTGACTAGACTTTTGACTACACTTTGATAACACACTTGACTAAACATTTCAGTCCATTTTTGACTACACTTTTGACTAGACTTTAGACTACACTTTTGTCTACAAATTTTGATTACACTTTTGACTATAATTCTGGTTATACCTTTGACTACACATTTGACCACATGCGACTATAAATTTGACTATACGTTTCACAACAGTTTTTACTACATATTTCAATATACTGTTGACTACACTTTCACTACAATTTTGGGTACACTTTTGTATTCAAATTTTGACAACACTTATGACTACAATTTTGACTATACTTTTGAAAACACTTCTGATTACACCTTTGACTACTCATTTTACTACACTTTTGACTATCCTTGTGACCACACTTTTTAACTACACTTTTGACTACAGTTGATAACACTTTTAACTACACTTTTGTTTTCAAACTTTGACAACACATTTGGCTACTATTTTAACTACATTTATGACTACTCTTTTGAGTACACTTCAGACTCCACATTTACAAACCCAGAGACTCTCCTTTTTGTTCCACTTTTAACTACTATTTCGACCACAGTTGAGTACACTTTTAAACACACATGTAACTATACTTTTGACTACAATTTTAAATACAAGTGTTGACTACACTTTAGACTACACTTTTGACTACACTTTTGACTTAACTTATGACTACATTTTTGACTACACTTGTGACAACTCTTTAGACTAGACTTTTGACTACACTTTTGGCTACACTCTTGACTATACATTTTACTCCACATTTGACTTCACTTTTGACTACACTTTTGACTAAAATCTCGACAAAACTTTTGACAAAACTTATGACTAAACTTTGGACTACACTTGTGACCACACTTTTGACTACACTTTTTACTAGACATTTGACTAAACTTTTGACTAAACTTTGACTAAACTTTTGACTAAACTTATGACTACACTTTTGACTACACTTGTGCCAACACTTTTGACTACACTTGTGACTAAACTTTTGACTACACTTTCAAATACAATTGTGACTATACATTTGACAACACTTGCTATTACACTTTTGCTGCACTCATGACTTTCCTTTTGACTACACTTTTGACTACTATTTTGGCTTCATTTAACTACACTTTTGACTACACTTGTAACTATATTTTGACTACACTTTTGACTACACTTTAGGCTACGATTTTGGCTATACTTTTGACTACACTTATGACTAAACTTGCGACTAAACTTTTGACTAAACTTTTGACTACACATATGGCTACACTTTTGATTACACTTGTGACTATACCTTTTACTGAACTTTTGACTTCACTTCTGACTGCTCATTTTTCTACATTTTGGACTATACACTTTTGAGTACACTGTTCACTATACTTTTCACTCCAATTTTTACTATACTTTTGACAACACTTTTTAAACACACTTTTGACTACACTTTTGAATACAACTGTGTTGACTACACTTTTAAATACACTTGTGACTATACTTTTAATTACAATTTTTACTAGACTTTTGAATACATTTTTGACTCTCCTTTTGACTCCAACTTTGACTACAATTTCGGCTACATTTTTGACCACACCTATGATTATACTTTTGACTACACTTTTGATTATCCTTTTGACTAAACTTAGTACTAAAGTTTTGACTAAACTTATGACCACACTTTTGACTACACTTTTGACTACACTCTTGGCTATACATTTGGCTACACTTTTGAAAAAAAATTTTCAACTATACTTTTGACTGCACATTTGAATACACTTTTGACTACACTTCTGACTAGACTTTTGACTACACTTTGGACTATACTTTTGACTTCACCTTTGGCTATACTTTAGACTGCACTTTTACCTACACATTTGACTACACTTTTGAAAACTACTTTTCAACTATACTTTTGGCTGCACTGTTGACTACATTTTTGACTATACTTGTGACTATACATTTGACTACACTTTCTACTACGCTTTTGAAGACACTCGTGACTTACCTTTCGACTACACTTTTGATTACTTATTAGGCTACATTTGACAATACTTTTGACTACACTGGTAACTAATTTTGACTACAATTTACGCTTCGCTTATGGCTATACGTTTGTCTACACATGCGACTAAACTTGCGACTAAATTTTTGACTAAGCATCTGACTACACATTTGGCTATACTTTTGACTACACTTGTGACTACAATTTTAACAACACTCTTGTCTACAAATTTTGATTCAACTTTTGATTATACTTTTGACTACACTTTTGACTATACTTATGGGTACACTTTCGACTATACTTTTGACTACACATTTGACAACACTTTTGACTACACTTGTAACTAACCTTTGACTACACCTAAGGCTTCGCTTTTGGCCATACATTTGACTACGTTTGTGACTTAACTTGCGACTAAACTTTTAACTACAAATTTGGCTACACTTTTGACCACACTTCTGACTACACTTTTTAAGTACACTTTTGACTTTACTTTTGACTACAATTTTAACTACACTATTGTCTACAAATTTTAATTACACTTTTGAATATACTTTTGACTACATTTTTAAATTTACTTTTGGCTACACTTACAAATACTCTTTTGACTACGCTTTTGAATACACTTTTGATTACATTTTGACTAGATCTATAACAACACTTTTTACTACACTTGTGACTACACTTTTGACTACACTTTCGACTACGCTTTTGACTATACGTGTGACTACACTTTTTTACTTCACTTTTGACTATAGTTTTTATAACACTTTTAACTACCCTTTTGTTTTAAAACTTTGACAACATATTTGGCTATTATTTTAACTACATTTTTGACTACACTTTTGAATACACTGCTGACTCCACTTTTGGCAAAACCAGATACTCGCCTTTTTATTCCACTTTTGACTACTATTTCGACTACATTTGACTATACTTTTGAACACACATGTAACTATACTTTTGACTATAATTTTAAATACAAGTGTTGACTACACTTTAGACTACACTTTTGACTACACTTTTGACTATACTTTTGCCTACACTCCTGACAACTCTTTTGACTAAACTGTTGACTACACTTTTATCTACACTCTTGACTATACTTTTCACTTCACTTTGAATACACTTTTCACTACACTTTTGACAAAACTTATGAATACACTTTTGACTACACTTGTGACCACACGAGTACAGTTTTTACTAGACTTTTAACTTCTATATGGACTACAGTTTTTTCTACTATTTCGGCTACATTTGACTGCACTTTTTACAACACTTTGAATAACTTCTGATTAAACTTTTGACTAAACTTATGACTACATTTTGACTACACTTGTGACCACAAGTTTTAATAAACTTTTGACTACACTTATGACGGTACTTTTGACTACACTACTGACTAGACTTTTGACTGCACTTTGGAATACACTTTTTACTACACCATTGGCTATACTTTTGACTACACTTTTAACTACAATTTTGACAAACAATTTTTAACTATACTTTTGGCTGCACTTTTATTACACTTTTGACTACACTTTTGACTACAGTTGTGACTAAACTTTTGACTACACTTCCGAATACACTTGTGACTATACTCTTGACTACACTTGCTACTACACTTTTGCTACACTCGTCACTTTCTTTTTGACTACAATTTGACTACTATTTCGGCTTCATTTAACTACACTTGTAACTTTATTTTGACTACTTTTCTGACTACACTTTAGGATACGCTTTTGGATATACTTTTGACAACACTTGTGACTAAACTTGCGACTAAACTTTTGACTACACTTTTGACCACATATGGCTACACTTTTGATTACACTTGTGACATCGTTTTTTAAGTACACTTTTAACTTCACTTTTGACTACACTTATGACTACACTTTTGACTTCACTTGTGACTATACTTTAGACTATATTTTTGACTACACTTTTGACTATACTTTTGACTCCATTTCTGACTACTCATTTGATTACACTTTGGTCTGCACTGTTGACTACAGTCTTAACTATACTTTTCAATCCAATTTTTACTACACTTTTGACAACACATTTAACTACACTTTTGACTATACTTTTGACTTCACTTTTGACTACACTTTTGAATACACTTGTGTTGACTACACTTTTGAATACACTTGTGACTATACTTTTAACAACACTTGTTACTAAACTTTTGACTAAACTTTAGAGTCTCCTTTTGACTCCAATTTTGACTACTATTTCGGCTACATTTTTGACCACACCTATAATTATACTTTTGACTACACTTTTGATTATACTTTTGACTAAACTTTGGACAAAACTTTTGACTAAACTTATGACTACACTTTTGACTACACTCGTGACTACACTTTGGACTACACTTTTGACTACAGAATTGGCTATACTTTTGAAATACACTTTTCAACTCTACTTTTGACTGCACTTTTGACTACACTTTTGACTACACTTCTGACTAGACTTTTGACTACACTTTCGACTAGACTTTTGACTACAGAAGTGGCTTTACTATTAACTACACTTTTAGCTACACTTCTGACTACACTTTTGAAAACCACTTTTCCACTATACTTTGGCTGTACTGTTTACTACATTTTTGACTACAATTGTGACTAAGCTTTTAACTACACTTCCTACTACGCTTTTGACTACACTTGTGACCTTCCTTTTGACTACTATTTCGGCTACATTGGACAACACTTTTGACTACTCTTGTAACTAACCTTTGACTACATTTTACGCTTTGCTTTTGGCTATACGTTTGTCTACTCTTGTGACTTAACTTGCGACTAAATTTTTGACTAAACTTCTGACTAGACAGTTGGATGTACTTTTGATTTAACTTGTGACTACAATTTTAACTACACTCTTGTCTATAAATTTTGATTACACTTTTGACTACCCTTGTGACTACACTTTTTAAGTACACTTTTAAATTCACTTTTTATTCTACTTTTGACTACCCTTTTGACTATACTATTGTCTACACTTAAAAATACTCTTCTGATTACTCTTTTATCTACAATTTTGATTACACTTTTTACTAGACCTATAACTATAACTTGTGACTACAATTTTAACTACACTCTTGTCTATAAATTTTGATTACACTTTTGACTGCACTTGTGACTACACTTTTGACTACACTTTCGACTATACTTTTTACTACACTTTTGACTACACTTGTGACTAAACCTTTGACTACACTTCCGAATACTCTTGTGACTATACATTTGACAACACTTGCTACTACACTTTTGCTACACTCGTCACTTTCTTTTTGACTACACTTTGACTACTATTTCGGCTTTATTTAACTTCACTTGTAACTTTATTTTGACTACTTTTCTGACTACACTTTAGGCTACGCTTTTGGATATACTTTTGACTACACTTGTGACTAAACTTGCGACTAAACTTTTGACTAAACTTTTGACTACACATATGGCTACACTTTTGATTACACTTGTGACATCGTTTTTTAAGAACACTTTTAACTTCACTTTTGACTTCACTTATGACTACACTTTTGACTACAGTTTTGACTATACTTTTGACTCCATTTCTGACTACTCATTTGATTACACTTTGGTCTGCACTTTTGACTACAGTGTTAACTATACTTTTCACTCCAATTTTTACTACACTTTTGACTACACATTTCAATACACTTTTGACTATACTTTCGACTTCACTTTTGACTACACTTTTGAATACACTTGTGTTGACTACCCTTTTGAATACACTTGTGACTATACTTTTAACTACACTTCTTACTAAACTTTTGACTACACTTTAGAGTCTCCTTTTGACTCCAATTTTGACTACTATTTCGGCTACATTTTTGTCCACACCTATAATTATACTTTTGACTACACTTTTGATTATACTTTTGACTAAACTTTCGACTAAACTTTTGACTAGACTTATGACTACACTTTTGACTACACTCGTGACCACACTTTGGACTACAGTTTTGACTATAGAATTGGCTATACTTTTGAAATACACTTTTCAACTCTACTTTTGACTGCACTTTTGACTACACTTTTGACTACACTTCTGACTAGACTTTTGACTACACTTTCGACTAGACTTTTGACTACACCATTGGCTATACTTTTGACTACACTTTTACCTACACTTTTGACTACACTTTTGAAAACCACTTTTCAACTATACTTTTGGCTGTACTGTTTACTACATTTTTGACTACAATTGTGACCAAGCTTTTAACTACACTTTCTACTACGCTTTTGACTACACTCGTGACTTTTCTTTTGACTACACTTTTGACTACTATTTCAGCTACATTGGCCAACACTTTTGACTACTCTTGTAACTAACCTTTGACTACACTTTACGCTTTGCTTTTGGCTATGCGTTTGGCTACACTTGTGACTTAAACTTCTAACTAGACAGTTGTCTATACTTTTGATTACACTTGTGACTACAATTTTAACTACACTCTTGTCTATAAATTTTGATTACACTTTTGACTACCCTTGTGACTACTCTTTTTAAGTACACTTTCAAATTCACTTTTGATTATACTTTTGACTACACTTTTGACTATACTTTTGGCTACACTTGCAAATACTCTTCTGACTACTCTTTTGTCTACACTTTTGATTACACTTTTTACTAGACCTATAAAAACACTTTTGACTACACTTGTGACTACACTTTTGACTACACTTTCGACTATACTTTTGACTATACTTTTGACAACACTTTTGACTATACTTTTGACTACACTTCTGACTTCACTTTTGACTAAACATTTCACTACACTTTTGACTACATTTGTGACTCTCTTTTGACTCCACCGTTGACTACTATTTCGACTATATTTGACTAAACTTTTGATTACAAGTGTTAGTATACTTTTGACTACAATTTTGACTGTACTTTTGACTGCACTTACAACTACACTTTTTATTAGACTATTGGCTAAGCATTAGACTATACTTTCGACTATACTTGTGACTACATTTTAGACTAAAAATTTTGTTATTTTTCTTGCATATTTTTCGGTTTAAGCACATATTTAACTACATATTTTTCTTTTTTTGGTACATGAAATTTTTAATCCTATTAATGGCCTAAATCAAATTCATCATTAATATCTATGATCAAACTACACCAAACTTATCAGTCGATAACTATATTTTCTGGACAGATTCCTTAATTGTTTTGAATTGGTTAAACGCTCCTTCTAATCGATGGAAAACATTCGTTTCTAACCGTCTTTCAAACATTAAATCTTTGGTTGCAAAGAATATTTGGTGCCTTGTCAATTCTCACAGAGCAGTTAAATATTTCTGATTTATGGTGGAATGACCCAAGTTTCTTCAGTCATCGAACGGATCTTGGTACAAACATACAAATGTTAACTACGATGGGTTCTACTTAATCAAGACAATTGGAAGAGTTAGTTGTGCATCCATGCAAGAGGTCATTTCTCACTGTACGAAATGCTATGAAACACATTTTGTGCTTCATTCATAATCTGCTATTTGTCGTTCTTGCCCAATAGAAGGACGTTATTTTCATCCGAATATCAAGGGCTTCAAAATCAGTCATTCATCGTGTCATTATTCATGGCTAAAAAGAAGACCATTCTAGTTGGCGGTTGATTACAATTTTCTTCTCGGTTCTACACATCGAGGCATCTGGCTTTGCTACCACCTAATCACTAATTTACACGAGCAGTTTTTTTATTTATTCTCAGAAATCACATTCATGTCGGCCCGCAAGAGCTTCTTGTTATCCTGCGATATAATTACTGACCAATAAATGGGATATTATTGCAACAAAAGATAAGTGACCTTTCTATTATGTGAGTGTGCACTACTGTGGAGCATTCTACGTACATTTCACGATATGGCGCCGAGAAGCCGACAAAGTGAGAAAACGTCAATGATTTATTTAGTAATTTTTAAAGTACAAAATCGGTCTAATGTTAAATAGAACTTCCGAATTTTCGCTGTCTTAGATTTTCGCCCCTTTTTAAGGATAACTTCCAGGTTACAATAATCGATTTATTTTATTGCACTATATCATTTTCGTTTAGCAGCTGAGATTTCATTTGATCGTCTCACAAAGTTTCAATAATTTCATAGCTGCATTGTGTAAAAAGGGCTCGATGATTATTTTTACTACTAATTTGAGCATTTTATTATTTTATACAATTCTCTTTAAAACAAACAGATTGCCCTCTCTCAAAAGTATCTAAACCTATACAATAAAAATATGGCGATTCAGTTGCCATATCTATTAAAAATCTTTAAAGTTCGTTGAAATATTCTTAGTGTTACATTCGGCCAATCCTAAATATTAGATTGTCCTCAATCTCCTTTTGATTTTTCAAAGACATCACTCACGTAAATTGTGCCTTCCGTTACTTACTCCCGACGATACAGGGTCTCTATGAAGCACTCCGATGTTATAACTTTACGGCGTACCTCATTGATCAAACCTTAATTTTTGCTTGAAGTGCTTTTTCCTAATACGAGCCGATGCTTAATCTCGAATCTGTTGTAAATCCGTAGGTTCGACTTCCGCGGTCATTAATAATCCTGAGCTTTATTTAATGTCGTGTATTTAATTTAGCGGCCTAGGCGCAAATCCAATTACAAGTTCTTGTGGAAGACTATTTATCGACCAATTAATTTGACGGAATGCAAACTCCCACTTTCCTTCTCCTTGACTATGTATGGTTGTGCTTGACATGCCCCTTGGAACTTGGAGTGGCGGTGGCGTTTGTTGGCGAATGTTGTTATTCATACAAAATTCCTCAAAGTTATATGATGTAAGCGCACTTCCTTCGTTGGTGCGAATAAATGCAGAAATCACATAACAAATTAGTTAACGCACAAATCACATAACGTGTGGAGGTATTTTTAGTAGGTCGCACAATTAAATACTTTGTAAATGCATTTATCATTACAAGAATGTAATAAATGATCAAGGTATAGAAAGGTTTAGGAACTTTCTCAATTGAATGTAGTGCCGTCACTCTTCCACCACCTTTTTCTTTATGGTACAGGTATTCCACGTAGGATGATTCTTCAGAATCGATAATTTTTTTAATTGCGGTGAGGGTTTTCTTAAAGCTGAAGTGATCATAACACAGGTACGACAAATAATAGTCCGTCATCGGTTCGCCGATATAAGCGGTCTCGTGTTTGACTTCATAATCAGTTTGTAATTATTGATTTGTGGAATTCATTAATTAATCTTTAACAGCGAGTATGTCTGGATTAGCGTATTGTAGTGCTATTATCCAATCTTCATTGATAACATTTTCATTTAAGACGACCAACAAGGCAGATTCTATTTCAGCTGGTTCCTTAACTGGAGAACGGCTTAAAGCGTCGACGTGGCATGTTTGTGCCCCATTTCAATGTCTTAAAATACGAAGCCACCAACGTCCAATTCTTACCAACAAATCATTCTTGGTTGCGAACGTTTTAAGAGAGTTATAATCACAAACAACGACAACATTTTCGCTAGAACATACGGCCTAAACCGGTCTATTGTTTATTTAAACTACCGCTAAATCTTCTATCATTTTCCTGTTGTAGCAACATGCCTCCTAATCCAATAACACTCACAGTCGTATGAATTTCATGATCTTTTAATTTGTCATATAGTTCCAAAACGTCCCTCTCGCATACCTTCTTCTTAATTAGTTGAAATGATTCGATTTACTCGTGGTTCTATTCGAAGAAGAAGTTTTTACTTGTGAACCTATTCAATACGCTAAAAATAGCAGATGCATTAGCTATCCCAAATAGCATTCTATTGAACTCGAATTGAACATCCGGAGTCACAACATATGTCAACATTTTCAAAAACTCCGAGAAACGAATCGCTTGCCATCTAATCTTTGCAAAGTATCCTTATTATGAGGCATTGGATACCTATTTTTTAACCGTTTGATTATTAAGTTGAGGAAGTCAACGCAGATACGGTCATCGCCCTTTTTCTTTTTAACTACAACTATCGGACTAGAATATGTTGAAGAAGAATGGCGAATTATACCTAGCTCAAGCACCCTTTAATTTTATTTCTATAATAGCCTGGGGTCGGAAAACCGTAAGATTTCGTTTCCTTATTGGAAAAAATTCCCTTTTTTTTTTGATTACATTATAACGTTATTTATCCTTAAATCATGTGAAACGTTACGTTACGTAACGTTATTTAACAATAATTAATGTTTTTAACGTCACAGAATAAATAACGTTATCTAAAGTTAAATAAATTATTAACCTTTGCTTTAATAAGGTTTTAACACTGAACTACCGACCAGTCAAAATGAGGATTCAAGAATAAGGAATAAAAGTGAATTCAATAAATGTACAATCCGTCATTTGACCTGTCGTTCTAGTGTTTGGTTTACCAGCAACAAAAACATTTTTTATAAAGTTTTTTTATTTGGTTATAAATATCTAAATTTTATAAAGTAATCGGTTACGGTTACGTTATAACATAACCTAATATAGGTTTGGTTACGTTTTCTTGAATACCTTCGCTATTTTAGCGTTTTTTAACATTATTCGGGTAACGTTATATAACGTTGTCCGTCTCTGAATTCACAGCCCTATTACAAGATGGAATATTCAGATTTTGTTGCGTATTTAATACCCCAGAATTAGTTTTGTTTGAAGCCGGCCGCCTTTTGACGGTCTCACAATATTTTACAAACTGTTTGTTATATGATTTTATCACGATTATGTGCGGTGGATCAATAGCACTTCTTCCGATCATTAAATCAACATTCTACATGGTGACTGTAGAACTGACTATGCCTAACGTGGTTGTTCGCCCATTCCCAAAGCCCGCAAAACATGTCTATGACCCAACCAATTCAAACTAATATTTTTTGCTCGAGATTCTTTCATGGTGACGTGATCACTTTCTAACTCGATAAAAAGAGCTACGTATCCTGTGGCATTGGTGTTCTGTAATTTCCATTTCGGTTGGAAAATTCCTTTCGATTTGAAGAACTTGGCTTGTGCTTAAAAATTTCTTCATATTTCTTAACTCTATTCACTAAATCTAAAATACTATTTTGTCGTTAAAGAGAACTCGTTACTTTCCTTATAACGACCATCTAAATTAAAATGAACATCGCAAGTGTTTCGAGCTGATCCAAATTCTTTTATAGGACCATCATGCAGATCTTTCTGATCAAGGACATCGAAAACTACTGAAATGTATTCATTCAACCATTGTTTACTCGGCATACGCACTATTCGTACCATTTGTACCACATCAAATTATTGAAGTTTGATCTACCTGGGAAATCATTTCGCCAATGCGATGGAATTGGATTAGATCGATTCGATGTAAAATATTGTCCGTATTACTGCTAAGCATGATTCTATAATCAAAATTTAATTAATAAGAGCATACAAACCACTTCATATACCTAATTCGTTCTATCTGATTAATGGCCGCGTATTTAATTTTGATTTGCCAACATAAATTCTATAGCCCATTTTCATGATGAGAATTTTCGTGATAATTATAGTAATTTTTATCGCTAAATTATGATGTTGTGTTGTGTTTTGTTGGTTGGTTGATGATTTAAATCCCCGAACCAGATGATGCAAAAAAAAAAAAAAAAAAAAATTTTCTCCCTTGTACATCACCCCCCCGAAATATAACATTTTTATTCACCCATTACAAAAAAAAAAAAGTGCTTATCACGCAATGGAAATTAGATTTTTGGTTTTCGTCATCATTGTTGCTGTTGTTGTACATACACCATTAATGAATGGGTTAAACGTGCTAAACGATTAATTATAATAAATTATATTGTGATGTTGTGTGTGGGTGTGTGTGTCTCTTCTGCATTAGGCTATTATTATTATTGTGATTATTAGTTTGTTCAGTTTATTCCATTTCCATAAAACTCTGTAAATTTTCCCATCGCATCATAATATACCTTTGGGGCAATAAATTTCGATATGTACACACACACACGATACATACATATGTATGGGCAATAAACAATGTAAAATTGAAATGAATGGATTAATTATAGAGACAATAAATGGGTTATAGACTAGGCTGTTCAAAAAAAAAAAAAAAAAAATCAATAGATACGTCACACAAGTCGTGTTTCCAACAATTCAACTTTTTGTGCTGTTTTAACTTCGATAAAAAAATAAAACGTTTTGAACAATATGAAAAACTTAAAAAAAATATTTTTGTAACTTTTATATGGTGTTATAACAAAATTAAAAGTAATAAATTTTTATACTACTCGTATCTCTATGGACTAAAATCCTGAAAGTGTACAAAAAAAAAAACGGAAAAGACAGGAAACACTGGATATAAGAAAAGTTCAATGATTTACGATTTAATGACATTAATAGATAAAAAAAAATAACGAATTTCATTATATTCTAATTTATACGATAATCATGAAAAGGTTTCAAAAGCTTTAATTAAAAATTTTGAGCGACTTTGTTGTATTAATTTAATTAAAAACCAAATGAGAATACAATATATGTGTATACAAAATATAGACATAAAGACACCTTAAAATGGGACCAGATGGGCAACCGAAAGCTTACCGTACATATCTCTTTTTTTGGTGCCTACAATTTATTGCAAGTTATACCAAACTTTTTTTTTTTTATTTGTTCTTTTCCGTATATTTAGTTCTACATCGTTAGTTACGTTAAGCTTTTTGCTTCTTTGGAAGAAAAATAAATCGTAAAACGTCACAAAAAAAATTTATTGGGTTGCTTATGTATATCACACCATTACAGATCGAATTCCTATGTATGTATATAGCGCCAACCATATATACAAACATATAATTGATATTTGTCGTAAATCCAATCATTAATCTATTATTTGTTTTGAATATGAAATTAGACATATAAAGCACAATAAAAAATAAATAAATAAAAGCTTTACGTCTAACAAGTATACAACTATATGTATACACGAAATCAACACAAATCTTTTTACGAAAATTGAATAAACCATCACCGTGGCTATATATACATATAACATAACATGTATACGAATATGAAAGAAACTAATCGGCAATAAAACCAAACCATCTAATATACACCCAGCAAACAGCCAACACCAAAATATAGTATAAGAGAATTGAGAATGACAAAATGGAAATCGTTTTCGACTAAAAATGTAATCCCGCACAAAATAACAAAATATCCGTTTCAATTTTATATTATTTGACAATCGTTTCTCGTTTTGTATGTATGTCTGTGTATGTATATCTTTTAGGATTATACAACCATTGTACAAAGGTAACAGCGAATTAAAGCTCATGCCATTTGTAACAAGGGTCTAGAATTTTTTATTTTTTTTTTTTTGTATTTTAATGTAGGTCCGGTGGGAAATTTCATGCACTGTATATCTTAATTTGTAAACAGTTTTTATAGATACGAATTATGACACCCCTTAGTCGATTTATTATTACTAAACTATGTCCGCACTTGATTATGATTTATTAGGCGTGTCCGAATTTATTAGACCAAACTCATAAACCGTTTAAATATAAAGGACTAAAATAATTCGTATTTTTGCTTAAAAATATGTGCTACTCTTATTCTATGTTGTTCGGGTCTATTCGCATTCTCGATATTACTTGAAATTTGCGGGGGGTTGAGTTGTTATAAAATTAGTGATATTTCAAGATTTGATGGGATTTTGCGTGGTTAGATAACGTTACATAGACGAATCAGATGACATTATATATGACGTTACATCCGTATATTTTATGTAAATCTGCGGGAACAGAATTTATGTGCTATCAATAATTAATAATTTATGATGTCACAGCCATCGTTTTCTTCTTTAATCGTGACGTCAAAGGTATATCTTTAAAATTTCATACCAGCATATTCGGATGAGATGATAGTTTCCCTGCATAGTTAATCCACATCTTTTGTAATTCGTCTTTGACAGTTGGGATACATAAGGTCCTTATGTATATTTTTGTTTTTAATGAACCAGCAGTAACCAGTAATCATTCTGAGAATTTTTGACTACATTCTATGAACAATATCAATAATTGATTATGAAGTTGATTGTCATAATTGACAGCCCTACAACCAGATTGGTTTGATGATTGTGTTATACAGCAGAAGCTTGTATTCTAGATCAAGGGTTGAATATTTCCCCATCAACTAGCGCATTTTATCCACATTTAATTTGATAAGGCCTCCTTTCATTTCAATATGTTTTTGCCAGTTTAATCGTCGGTCTAGATGGACGGATAGGTATTTTGCTTTGTTTGCCTGAGGGATTTGCAGGTTGCAGGGTTTCGGACGCGATTGATGTGTCATCAGCGAAAGTAGACGTCATATTTTGCGAAGATGTTAGTAGATCATAAGTGCAAATTAAATATAAATGTACAAATTTGTTTGTTTTATTCAGATTACAATCCCAGCTACTTTCGTTGTATGATTCCTCAGTATGAGTTGGCAGATTTCAATAATGAATTGAAAGTCGCTGCTTTCCGAATTGTAATCCCAAGATGGATTCTTCAAAATTAATTTTACAATAAATAAGTAATTAATACACAACTAATATGGTTTTTATTATTTATGCGTCAAATTACAGATTGCAAGTGAATGAGTTTTTTTTATTTTTGCTACATCGTAAATGATCCGGTTCCGGATTCAAACAATAAGGTTGGGCAAAACACACTGCCTTGTGGATCTCCTGTCAAGACGTTGTTCTCACCCGATTTAGAGGTATTGTGTTTGACATTATAATTATTATTATTGAATGAAGGGACATGTGGGCGATAAGCCACCTCGCACTGCGAAATAAAAGATCTATTGTGCTGGACCCTACTTAATTATCCGTCCAGTCAATATTCAGGCTCTTAATGAATCTGATAATACTACCGGCCGGTACAAAATACATACTATCCGGGCTCATTGTTGTTCCTCCTAGATGTTGCAGTCTTTGCTGGAAAATAGCTGGGCATTGGCACAGAATATGTTCTGCTGATTCCGCTTCCAGATCGCACAAGCGGCATCCGTCTTTCGTACTTAGGCCCATCTTCTTAAGGTGATACCTTAACGGGACATGACCTGTGAGGAAGCCAGTAAGTAGCCTCAACTCAGGTTTCCTAAGTTCAAGACACTCCTTAATCCTGACAGACGACGGTGATATAAATTTTTCGCCTGTCGCAAACCTGGAATTCTGCGCCAGTAGGAGGGCTTTTGAACATCCTTCCAGCGTTTTACCGCTGCTCTAAGGTGTCCCTTAGTGACGCCGCAGAAGGGTTCTGGTCCAATAAGTGGAGAGGCAGAACCCTCACGGGCGAGGCCATCAGCTGCCTCATTTCCTTCGATTCCAGTATGACCTGGCACCCACATAAGTGTTACATTATTTGAGCCTGCCAAATGTTTAATAACCTTCAGACAATCCCATACCAGACTTGACTCAACGCGGTACAAGACCTAAGAGCCTTTAAGGCCGATTGGCTTTCTGATACAATATAAATCTTTGCATCGTTTAGGCCTTTTGCTATGCCTATCCTAGCGCAAATTTCTATAGAATGTACTTCTGCTTGAAAAACGGTAGCATTGGTACCCAAGGACTTCGAGAGGGTAGTGCCACTCCCGTGTATTCCTATCCCCGCCCCATCTTCCGTTTTTGATCCATCTGTAAACCATACCATGGACCCTCGCTCAAACAATGGTCCACCTGCACTCTACACATCCCGGTCAGGTAACCTAAAACAGAATGGTTTGTGGAAGTCCAGTTTAGCTGGCATAAAGTCGGAAGGCATTAATATGGTAGGGTCTGTCTGAAATTCCTTAAGGATTTCCAGATGACCCACCATATTGCCTGGTTTGATATTTCCTTCCGCCTGCATTTTCAGGGCCATTAATGCAGCATCTTTTTAACATGGAGGTGTAGCGGTCCTAGAAGTGACTCTATCGCCGCTGTTGGGCATGATTTCATTGAGCCCGTAACACCGATGCAGGCTATACGCTGAACCTTATTCAATAAGGTTTGCGTTGCTTCCTGCTCAGTTTTAGGCCACCATACAACCGATGCGTAGGTGACCATAGACCTAATGATTGTAATAAATCACCAATAGAACATTTTTGGTTGTAGTCTCGAAGTACGCCAATAGAGTCTATGACAGGCCCAGAAAGTCTTGGTGGCTCTATTTTGAACTTTCAACAAATGTTGGTTCCAGTTCAGTTTGTGATCTAGGATAACCCCTAGATATTTAACTTCGCTGGAAAAAGTAACAGTAGTACCGGTTAACGAGGGAGCTGTAAGCGCAAGCTTTTTCCTCCTCCTAAACGGAACAATGACAGTTTTGTTTGGATTGACACTGAGTCTTTCCTGGTAACACCACTGCCATATCATATTGAGTGCATTTTGCATGTGATCAGAAATGACCTCATCAAACCGCATAGCCCAGGACATCAAATCCATGGCTACTCAGAAGGACCAGTAGTCCGTCAATAACAAATGACCACAAATGAGGATATAGTACGCATCCTTGGAGACAGCTCTATAAGGCCCTGATGGTTACTGACTTGCTACTTAGTCTGGCAGTAGAAAGCGAATCACTTTTTTCCATTGCTGCCCTCTCTATAGATCCAAAGGGGGTATTATCAAACGCCCCCTCAATTTCCACAAAGGCACAAAGGGCAATTTCTTTATATGTCACTGCTTTTTCAATCCTCGTGACTAGACCGCTAAGGGCCATCACAGTGGATTTACCAGTTTGATACGCAAACTGGTCCCAATGCTTTTGATTTAGTCCAGAATTTTTTCCATCGTCTTCAATAGAAACGATGTGAGGTCAATTGGCCGATATGCCCAGGCCTGGGTGTCTGGCTCAGGCCCCTCTCCCTTTTTAATAAAGACCACATTTACCTTCCTCCACAGTTTCGGAATATAGTTAAAAGCATAACTTGCCCGAAACATCTGGATCAAGCTGGGGAGTATTTCCTCAATACCTTTTTGTAGTAAAGCTGGAAAGATACCATCCCCTGCAGCGGAATTAAAAGGTTTGACAGACCCAATAGCCCATCGTACCTTGCTGGGTGTGAATATTTTCCCTGAGAGACTCCAGATCCTACTGTGAGGCGCATAGTCCATCTCAATTGAGGGATCATGAGGGTCCTCGTGTGCTCCTACCACTACTGAATCCGGAAGTGTCTCTATCAGTACCTCTAAAGTTTCCTTCCGGTTTTCAGTGAACCTCCCATCTTGCTTCTGGAGAAGTGCTAAACCAAATGAATGATCCCTGAAAATACTTTCTGGAGACGAGCTGCAGATGGTAATTGATTGGTTCCCTCACAGAAATTCCTCCAGGTAGCCCTTTTGGATCTTCTTAATTCGAGATTATATTTCGTCAAGGCCATCTTATACTCGCCCCATTCACCGGTGCGTTTAGCCTTGTTGAATAATCTTCTCGATTTTTTCCTCAGTTTACCCAGCGCCCCGTTCCACCAAGGGACCATCTTTGTGGACTCTCTTCGCTTAACCGGGCAGCTGTTCTCGTGGGCCAAGTGAATAGAATTATGCAGCTGGTTTGAACAGATCTCCAAACCCTCTGGAGACTCTATGTTCCGCACAACCGAGGGCATTTCTGATTCGAGTGAGACTCTTTAAGAGTCCCAGTCGTTCAGTTTTGGAATTCTGATTTCCTGCCGGTGCATGGTCTCAGCCGCCAAATCGAATCTGATGTGCAAGTGATCTGATAATGAGGCCTCTTCAGCCACATGCCAGTTTTTGATTAAGTCGCTGAAATGTGGATTAGTAAGTGTCAAACCTAGGACCTTTTGCCTAATCGCATTTATAAAAGATGGTTTCTTTCCTCTATTGACAATGTCTACATTATTTGAGATCTGAAATTAAAAAAGGTACTCACCCCTGTTATTGATGTCCGTGCTACCCCACACCGTGTGATGCGCGTTTGCATCGCATCCTATCAGGTAGGCCAGCCCATTGCGTTTGCAATGAGCTATGAGCCGCCTAACTTCAAGTGGAGGTATTAACTCTGAGTCTCCAGGAAAGTAGGTGGATGCCATTTTAGCCTCCTGTTTGCCTCTTTCACCCAGAACCTCCACCATTACTGCAACTAAGTCCCTCTAATCTGGTTACCTGTCCCTCATGGCTCCTGGAAGGGCCTCTTCAGAAGGCCCTGCTCAGCCTCCTTTTCCGCACCGCCACTATCCGCGTGCGTTCTTTGTCCGGACGATGGCTGACCAATGTCCTCCATCCCCGTTCTTCTGGCCCCGCTGCCTGAGAGCCTCCAGGCCTCACTAGTGGCTTGCCCTTGCGGGGCCTTCCCCCGTGGAACCTTTGACGCCTTCATCTATCTCTCGCGCCTTCGCCTCACCTGTCTCCTGGAGAGAGGTGCCGCCACCGTAGCCTCCACAGGCTTGACCACTTGAGTCCCGCCCACAGACGCCGGTTTGGCATCACCCTGACCACCCTTGTGTTTGACATAATATCTGCGATTTGACAAATACGACTTCATATGTTGGTAAATTTCTAGCAATTTAATATTAATTTTATAAAGCAAACCCTCGTGATAAACTTTATCGAATGCCTGAGCAACATCCAAGAAGACTGCAGAGCAGTATTTCTTTTCCTCGTGTGCTGATCTTATTTCTGTAACTATTCGGTGCACTTGCTCAATGATTCGATGCTCTGCTCTAAAACCAAAATTGAAGATTAGGGATCTTTTCGATAATTGCATTTTCGAAGACTTTCTAGATTATTGGCAGTAGGCTTATTGATCTATATGACGAGACCTTAGTAGGATCCTTGCCAGATTTTGGGATCATTTTTATAGTTGACAGTTTCCAGCACTCATGGATGCATCCTAATTCATAGATTGAATTGAATATTTGAGCTACTGGAAAACACCTTAAAGATGTTCAGCGAAGGCTTTAACTTTTTTCCTCGTCACTTCTAGCCCAGTCACCGTTGGGCAGACGAATTGGCGCGTTTGGTTGCTGAGGCCACTTAAGGTATTTAGTGGCCTTCTATAATCAATAGTTTGTGTCAGAGTGGGGAGATAACTGCTTAAAGTAGTTTTGCAGATAATTCATTTTGTTTTTTTGGCGTAGGCTTTGCAGTATATTTTTGGCTTGGTTAAAGTTGTATTTTGCATCAGGCGATCGATTAATTTGCCATGTGCGTCTTAGGCGACGTTTCTCTATTAGCAAATTTTTCTTTTGTATGTTTGCCGTTTTATTTAGGCGAGGCTGAAATAGCTGCGTTTAGCAGTAACTGATTAAAGTTTTTCATTGCAATAATTATATCGTTTGCCGTCTCCAGTGTAGATATCAAGTCGATATGCGAACTGATGTACATTTTGAATTTCAACCAGTTAGTGAAAGTGTTTGTTAGGAAGTTGATTGTAGGATATGGCTTTTAGTCAGCCCAGTAATGTAGTAAGACCAGAGAGTAGTCAGAAGATAATTCTGAAAGTGGTTTAGCCTCGATCATTTCTCATGTCAGGATTTTTTCTACGATCAGTAGGCCAATAAGTTGGATGGCCACACGATGCAACATCGTATGATTTTTCTGAATAACATTCATTAATTGACATCCGCTTGGAGTAGGTATGTTTGGTATTAAAGTCTCCGGCGACTACAAAGCGTTGACCCAGATTTGCAAAAAACTTTTTATATATGTATATATCTGCCGAAATGTTATTATTTGGAGAACAATATATTGAAGTGATGACTAAACTTTCTTTATTAAGGTCAACACATACAGAAGTTGGTTTAATTTCTTCAGTGCTATACTCATTCAAAACATAATAGAAAATCCGATTTTTTATAATGATATCAGTTCCTCCTCGACTTCTGCCCAAGGGACGTTTAGTATCATAGACTTCGTAACCATTTACCGGGTTTCATTTTGCAGCATTGCTTGCAGCATATTTTACATCCACTGCATTAACAGTTGCATACAGTTATTCAGGGTAGGTTCAGCATTTGAGGATTTACCACTGAAAACGTTTGCATATGTTGGTTTCCAGGCTAATGATCTGTGCGAACGAGAGTCATTGAAAGGTTTATTATTCAGTGCATCTGGTGTAGTTTTATACTGCCGCCTGGGACGTGATATTTGAATAATATTTCTGTAGACTGGGTATCCCCTTTAGTTTACAGTATGGTGTCCCCCGCAGTTGCTGCATTTCTTTACTGTTGAGGAATTTTTAAATATACATTCTGTATTTTAAATCCATCTTCAACAAGCGCCGCATCGATTTCGGTTGGGTGAACTTGACATCGATGCCTTTAATAACGACTGAAAGACCCTTTAAAGACTTCAAACGATATGTATAATAGTTTCTATTGTGAGCATCGTAATAATTAATGACTTCTCTATAGTCGTTGACTTCGTCTGCTTGAAAAATTAAAATGTCAGTTAATTAGTTTTCTTAATTGCTGACATAGCTAACTGAAGAGAATTTATCTTTCAAAAGTTTATTTAAGTTCATTCAGGATACCATACTCCATAATGCTTACTCAATATAAGGTAAGTATTTTTTCAGGCCATTTACTTCATTTTAATTGCAATCATTTTTATTCTACTAATAAAAAATGTTGATTTATTCTTCAAACACGTATTCATATAAACTTCCTATTGGATGAAAAATTTAGAATAATTTTTAAAAAAAAGTTGTTTTTGATCACATTATCGGTTAAAATAGCCGAATCGGTTCAAATAGCCGGAAATAAATATTTATTAAAACACAGAAGAGTGTGTTTTTTTTTAATCTAAACCCAATTTCAGGAGAATTGCATTTTCTACCATTTAATCCTGGCAAAGTGAGGTTAGTCGCTTGACCTCATTTGTCGTCTCACCAAAGATTCTCTCAAACCTCTTTCAGTTAAAAGCTGGTACTGCACTGTTGTCCGGTCAAATTTTGAATATACATCGATTAGTATGACAGCTATAAGTTTTTAGTATTTATTTAATTATTTATTAATACCAAAATTTCAATGTAGATAAATCAAAAGAAGATTTTATATAATAAAACACAATATTTTGGTTTTGTCACTTACTTTAACGTGATATCAATTTTATTTTAAAATGAAATTACGATTGTTGCGGATGTTACTCCTTTATCAAATTTCAAACAAACACTAACTAAATTTATGCTAAAAACTGCTTTTTTACCATATTTTGTGCCTATGCGCCTTGTGAATCTTCTTTCCCCCTAATTTTATTTTTTATTTTTTCCTAAAGGGGTGCTACCGCTCTTCCTTTTTTTATATACAATATCTGATGCGTGTTTATTATAAAAAACAGAGAAGAATTTGTAAAAGGGTATTAATTACGGATTCAAAATGAGTTCGTAAATTTTGTTGCGGCCAAATTTTTCGTTTAGTAAAAATGGGTTATATCGTTCCTTGTCTATTTCCAGTTCTTCTAATCTGTTTATGAGTAATCCTTTTCGTATGCTGTGTAATTATGTTTTTCTGTAGTCAAGTGTTGTGCATATTTCGAATCGATTTTTGGTTTTCCGATTTCTTTTATATGTTCTGTAAAATTAACTTCAAAACTTCTGCCAGTTTGTCCGATGTATAATTTGGAACAATAAATATTCTGATAGTATTCTAATACAAAGCCATTAATTTTTTAGATTTGACAATAAAAGGAATTAACAACAAGCATACATTCAAAATATACAGAAAGACACACAAACGGATCACGTCATTGACAAATCATATAACCACCCATACTAACATAAGATAGCAACGTTCATTTTTTTAATAAATAGACTAAACACGATCCCGATGAACAGTCAGGACTTTTCGGAAGAATTGAAAATTATTAAACGTATAGCAATAATAAATGGTATTAACACGGACTTAATTGACAAAATTAACAATAGGTACATTTGGAAGAAACAACCGAATATGATGATCACGTTAAACAAGCAAAATGGACAAACAGAGAAGTACATCACTACAGAGTACAATAGTAACATCAACAAGAATATAACGAAGGTTTTTAAAAAACACAGATACACGATGGCATTTAAAACAAATAACAAATTAAGGAATCGACTCAAACAACGTAACATAAATACGCCAATAGACACCGGAACCTATAAGAATACATCTAATAGTTGCCCCGAATTCTACATCGGACAAACTGGCAGAAGTCTTGAAGATAATTTTACAGAACATATAAAAGAAATCGGAAAACCAAAAATCGACTCGAAATATGCACAACACTTGAGTACAGAAAAACTTAATTACACAGCCATCAACACAAGCGCACAGATATTACACAGAATACGAAAAGGATTACTAATGAACAGATTAGAAGAACTGGAAATATAAACGAAAAACAACATATACACCCACACACACCAGATGGTCAACAAATTATTCTCTGCTTTTTATCATAAACACGCACCAAATGTTATATGCAAAAAAAAGGGGGGCGGTACCACCCATTTAAGAAAAAATAAAATAAGTGGAAAAGAAGATTCACAAGGCACATAGGCACAAAATAGGGTATAAAAGCAGTTTTTAACATAATTTTTGTTAGTGTTTGTTTGAAATTTGCTAACGGAGTAACATCCGAAATGATCGTAATTTTATTTTCAAATAAAATAAATATCACGTTAAAGAAAGTGACAGAACCAAAATATTGTGTTTTATTATATAAAATCTTTTTATTTGTGATATTAATCCACAAGTAAGCAACAAATATGTTAAATAAAAAGAATTGGCCACCCTCTGCCGACCGCGGTAAAATCTGGATTTATTACTTGACAGACATATTTCTGATTTAACGTTCTTCGTTGATATTCCAAACATTATACTATCGATTTCCAGTTATTATTGGGCCCTGTAAGTCCCTGCGGATCATGCATTTTATTTATTTGTCAATATTTAAAAAAAAAAATGTCTGGTTTTTCGGCTATTTGTCGATATTTAATATTAGTTAAATTGTTTAAACCAAGAAATTAAGTAGCTATAGGTGAATTGTAACTTAATATGTAATCAAAACAGTATTTATGGTGTTGATAGTAATAAATAAATAATAAAATTGAATCAGTAACATCCATAAGTCAAAACCACATCTTTGGAAAAAAAACTGACGTGAAGTTTCTGACAAAAAAACACTTTGAGTAGTTTTTTCGTTCAGAAAACTCGTTTTCCTAAGTCAAATTTTTAAATGAAAACGTTACAAATTCTTAATTAATATATCTGAGATATTAAGTCAAACCAAAATTTTTAAAATTTTCATAACAACATTAATCTGGTCAAATTGAAATAAAAGCTTGCTATTGTTACGTTTTTGCATTGTCAATCAAGGTTAAATCACTGGATTGTGAATAAAACAAAATCAATTTAATTTATCACGAACGGATTTTTTTATTTAGCATACAAATTATTACAACACAATTTATTAACAAAAACTCCCAAAAATCACTTCTTATAATTTTCGCACAATTTTACTGACCAGTTTTACTTTTTATTTATCGCACCAAAACACTTTTTAATTTTTTTTTAATCTTTATACTATCGTTTACCAAATACTACTAATCTCCAATTCGACTTCGTTCGCCTTTTTATACACACAAACCAAACTTCTATAAAATTCATGAATTTGCCATTAAGAATAGTGTAGACACATTTAGAACTGTTTTATCATGGAAAATTCCATTTTAGTACAGTAAAACATTGAGCTATTAATTTAACTTATTCCATTACAACCTAGGTGTCACCGTCACACTACTGACTAAGTCATTAGACTTTACATAGATGGCAGTGATGGCAGTACAAATTTAGAAAAATCGAACTAAAAATTTCCATCTGGAGAAATTTCATATTATGCACATGTGAATTTCATTTGATATTATGCACATGTGATAATGTTGTGATAAAATAATGTGACGGTGACACCTAGGGTGTAAGAGAATAAGTTAAATTAATAGCTGAATATTTACTGTACTAAAATGGAATTTTCCATGATAAAACTGTTATAAACGGTTCTACACTATTCTTACTGGAAAAGTCATGAAATTTCTAGAAGTTTGGTTGAACACGATTGAAAGAGGAAGTATCGATAGTGCCTGTCAATTTTGTAAGGTGAATATTGTGGACAGATGAAGCTACTTTCACCAGGCCGGGTATAACAAATTATAGAAACCTCCATGTTTGGAGCGTCGAAAACCTACACGTCGTGAGGGAGACAACTTTTTGGAGCCAACTTTCTATAAATATATGGGCAGGAATGATCCACGTATTTTTAGAATTTTTAGAAAACACGTTGCCTTTGCTCATGGAAGAAGTGCCGTTGTTGAGGGTAAGGCGGTTACACCTGCAATTAGATGGGGCTGCAGCACATTTTTCAAGGATAATACATGATTATTTGAATGAAAACTATCCACGGTGGATCGGTAGAGGAGGTCTAGTAGCCTCATCAATTGACAATAAGAATTTTTGCTGCTGCAGCAGAAATAAGAGGCAACCCTGAACAATTGCGTCGGACAACAACAAGTGTGATCATAAGAGCCTTTGTTTGTTAACAAGAGGGTGGAGGGCATTTCGAACATGTTATTTAATAACAAATGTTTAATAATTTGAATTAAAAATTGTTTTTATTGATTATTAATAAAATAGTATTATTTTATAACTGTTTGACTTTTATTTAAAAATGAAGTAATTTGTATTTAATTTCCCTACTTTCTTTAAGTGATTTTTCAAGTAAGAAAATGTTATTTTCCCAAGATTTGTTACATTCTTAAAAAAAAAAAACTGCCTAAGTGTGCAAATTATCTATATTACCAATAAAGTGACTCACGAGCTTTGAAAAACCGCAAGCTGATGCTGTCAGAGCGGTAGGTTTGGCCACGTTTCGACAAATATAATGTCTAGCGGACATGCGCCGCAGTATTGAAAATATTAACAGTAGTGCAGAGTTTCGGAATTAGAAATATATTTTTAAATCCTCATTCCCAAACACGAATTTCATTAGAATTGCTTAAGGAATAGCAAAGTTCCATCCTCCTTATCCATATTCCAGAATTTCAGCTAAAAATAATTTTGAAATCCCAATACTAGTTAACCTATCAAATTTCATTATAATCGGTTGAGAATTAGGCAACTTCCATCATACTTGGCCGTATTCCAGAACTTCATCCAAAAATAATTTTAGAATCCCATTTCCAAAGCGGATGTCAAATTTCACTAAAATCCGTTGACAAATAGATAATTTACATCCTAATTGGCCATTCAAATAATTTGCTAAAGGTTTAAATTGAAATGTAAAAGGTTCAATTTGAGGTTTGAGATACTAATAGTGACTTTTCTTAAGTCTTAAACAATATTTTTGTACAGTTTGGTTCAAATCGGTCAAGGCGATTGGATTTGTTTAAATATCATACACATATGCTGTACATATATACAAACACTCGCTTATACAGATTACTCAACGGCTCACTAAACACTGATCCAACCTAACTCAACTCCAATTCAATTCGCAAACGGCTTTCGACTCAACCCTCAACCAAAACGCAAACACTCATTTAACTCAATCCTCAAACTAGCATATATAAAAAATTGACCAACTGCTCACCATGGCTTAATCCAACCCCAACTCAACTCTAACTCAACTTCAACTCGATCCGCAAATTGACCGCTAACTTAAACTTCAACTCAACCCCAAACTCAATGGCCAACTCAATATTCAAAGCAGCATATACGGTATATAAAAAATTTGTAAATATTTCTATAACCAGGAGTTTTGGGTCAATTCATATGGCAGGTACCCGACCCACTTGACGTATAGTTTCCAAAAGCTTTTCAAATCCCCGCCACAACTATAGAGACAGATTGGCAATAATAATTCTAAATCGGACAAACCGCTCTTGAGATACCATGGGTACAGACATCAAGATAGACGGACGGACATTTTTTTTTTTAAGACAGGGTCTTTCAAAACGTCGAGAAAAGTGGTTTTGGACCAACCAAATTTTTCATCATTTTTGACAGGATTTCAATACTTTGGTCTTTTTGGATGCGCAACATCATAGATCGTTTATATGCCAATTGCTTCATCTTGGTACTGGTTTCAATCTCAAATAGGCTTTACACAATGTTTTATCATTAAAGGATTCGTTCAAAGCATTTACAGGAAAAATTTTGTATGTGAAAGTGACGAAACTTTAAAAATCAGTCCCAATAAACCGAAGCCACTGTAAATCTCTCTATCCCATCGTCGATTTTTCACTTCTATAGATTCTAATTTCCTTGGTTTCACTATTGGTTCACGAAATAGCCGAATATGACAAGAATATATTTAGTTATAAACTAACTCGAGCTGGCAGCAAAACCAATAAATCATTTCGGTTAATTCATTTTTTAACATATCATCCCATTTAAATCCGAAAGATTTACCAAGTTATACATATCGGGATGATGACGATAATACTGTTTTGTTAGTCTTTTCAGCAACATGATTTTTTGATTGACACTTACATTGATTTCATTTACTGTATGTATGTACTTCTGTGCAGAGCACATAACTATTTGAAGTCAACCATAAATAACATGAATTTATGTTTTTTTTTATATGAATACAAATTTATGTAGATTTTAATGTTTATGAATATTATTGAACTTATGTAATTTGGGTTTCCAATCCAATCCATTTTTTTTTTTTTTTTTTGTATTTCCGCATACGTTTGAATAATTCTCGGACATATACTCACAAATGAGTAGCAATTTGATACGGTTGATTAATTATTGTGTCAATTTTTGATTCAAAACATTTTTTTTTTCATGTTTTAAATATTTGTTGACCGTATAAAGCATACAAATCATAATTAATCATGTATACCAGGTGTAGGTACAGGAATTCCTCGAATTATGCGTTTCATTAACATTACAACACTAGTTCGGCAAAATACAATATCATTTTCTCATGCTAAGTTTCATATGCCTCTACAGTTAACAGGTAGAATTTCGATAATTACTATTCAATAATTGTCAGGTTTTGTGATATAAATATTTTTGGAGTAAATCTGTGAAGAATAACCAAAAACACTTATCGCGCGTAATTTGAAATAACCCTGTATTTATATATTAAGTCATTTACATATACAACAGAACATAAAATGAAAATCGATCAAACCATCAATCGCAATATAAAAAAAAAATCTCGTAAATGATGTGAATATCAAATTGATAACGTTTTTCCAATCCAGATAACAAAAAAAAACAAAATATTCCACTTTGACAATTTTTCCAGTAGGTATGTACAGAGATGAACATAAAAATAACATTTTGCTGAATAAGATTGACTTGACGTTTTTATTTAAAATAAAATATGTTTACCTGATTGTGTGACAGTCGTCTTTACGTGTTTATATGTGCGTATGTGTGTTAACTAATTTTTGTTTCGTTTTCATAAGGGAGCTATAAATTGAAAACACTGTTCCGGGTTCACTGTGCTGAGATAATGGAATACAATTTCAATGAGTTGTTTTTGTTGTCACATTGTGCGCTGTCACTTACGTGCACCTAAGAAATTGAATTTAAATATTTTTTGGATTGCCTACAAATCATCTTTGTATTTATATCAAACTATAAATGTTCTACCTTTCGTAGAAAATGAACAAAAATTAACGGCCCACAACTGAGCTCATAAAATTTCGACTAGTTTGGATAAACAGAATTCCGGAGAGGCCCTTGAAATGTCAAAGTATTTCAACCTGGCTAGTTGAATGACAATTAGCTGGCTACAGATGTAATGCCTGTCTATTGTTTTTTAATATACCTATGTAGATGTAGTGCACTAATAACCTACATATAGCAGGAGTTTGGTTCATGTAGTTTTGCCCATTGAACGGGGGTTTTCGTTTTTTGTATTCGGTATAATGATAGATATGTGTTTTGCTCGCTAGATGCTTAATTCACATTTGAATATATTTGCGATGCTTTACACACCATATTCATGCTCTTGAATTATTAATCGCAAAATATGCTGCCACTGCCTTGATATAGATGTAATCACCTTCATGTCTTGGTGGTAGAGAGTGTATAAAGACTTGATATTTTTGATCATTGATTACTCGAGATTTGGCGCTCATAAACTTAAAGAGATTGCCAATTCATTAGCTTCCTTTTTTCCAGGAATTGATACTGTTTTGGGAGTGTTCTGATGTATTATAGCTAGCGGCTCGTCAAGTTGCTCTATTGTCAAAATGACCAGGTTGATCTTTTCTTGATGTGCCAACATCGTTATTTTAGTAGTTTCCTTTGAGTGTTTTAATAGTTGAGGAGATTAAGCACAGTATTTAGAACAATATTGTGAATAGCTGTGTGGTTTTAGTTGATCTACTTCTGATGCTAGCTTGTTTACCGTTTTTGTTATGTCACTTAATCCAAGTTGAAGAAAATGAAAGGCATACAAATGACAAACTTTATCTTGGATTCGTAGTTATTTTCCCATTCTTCATCTAGAGCCCAAAAGAAATCGTGGGCTAATGTGCCAACAAAACTGAGAAGTGCTCATCGTCCTTTGCAATCTGATAATTTTTGATTGGCCATTAATATGTTATTTGCACCGTTATTGACCGTCCCATTGACAATACTGGCGATATTCACGATACGTACTTGTTTGATTTTATAGCAGCTTCTCCGAAGTGAGGACTTGTCGAGGCAATAAAATGCCAATTTATACCGAAGTAAAGTTCTTAGCAAATACCAAAAAATGTATTAGTGTGAGTAAACTAAATAGTATACATTTAGGTGATTTTTATATCGTCGAACGAGTTGTTGGAATTCATATACATATGCAATTGGAATACTGAATGCTAATCAGAAAAGAAAAGAATATTTTGTACATTTAATTTAATTTTTTATTTTTTGAAACATGCTGTAGAATTTAATTTTTTTGGAACACACTGTTTTTTTTATATAATTTTTTAGAACAGTGTATGCGCTGACTGTTAGTGTTGAGAAAAAAGCAGTTGGTTTTGTATCGTTGAAGAGTAAACATGTTTGTGTGGAAATAAAAATTAAAAAATTATGAAAATAAAAAATCGTGTATTTTTTTAATACAATAATAAAACGAAAAATAAGAACGCAGCTCCTGAAATAAAGTACATTAACAAAAAAAGTGGTCCTTCGAGCCGGATATAAAAAATTCCGAAAACACGAGGAGAAAACAACAATTTGAGGTTATAATTTCATAATGTAGAAATTATTTCAACGTGGACGAATACAATTATCATTATATAATTCGTCGAAATTCAATAAACTTAATCAAACATTGTATGTAAAACAACTGTAACCTTCATTTTCCGTTAATTTGGTTCATCGGCAACTTTAACTAACAATCAACGTGGTATTAATTATAATTTAACAGATTGCAACCATTTAACGTAGGAACAACTGATATTATATATGATTTAACGTGGATATTAGCTATAATTTTAATGGATTGTAACCATTTAACTATCAAACTGTAAGTAAAAAGTATTTTTTTGATTTTGATTTGTGATTCGTTCCAAGCGTAAAACTATTCGAGAATAACCAACTATTTTAAAATTCCTAAAAATAATTTATTCAATCGACAAAATTAAGTGCAAGTTCGCGATTTTTATTCCTTATTGAATTTTACAACCTTTCGCTTGAATTTTTTAGTTATGTCGTTACAAATAACTGCGGTAGCATCAGATGAGGCTATAATCAAATTTAATAAAAAAATTGGCATATTGAAGGCAAAATTCACAAACATTGAAAAAATTTTAACTAAAGAGGAAACACCTTCAAACGAACATGTATTTCGAAGTAGAATAGCATCTCTCCATAAAGTGCTTGTACAGTATGACAGTCTTGTTAACAGCTTTTCTAATGTCGTTGATGAGGACAAACTTACAACTTTTAATGTTGTTTTTGCGGAATTCGAAGATCGATATCACAATTTGATGGGCAATCTTGAATCGCAATGCGAGTTTCTTGTTTCTAGTCAGCGAAAAAATGAAAGCAACAATGGATCGAATGAATCATTAATAAAGACGTCCAATATAATTCAATCCAAATCAATTAAACTTCCAGAGATTAAAATTCCTTTTTTTGATGGTAATGATTTAACACAATGGATGACTTTTCGCGACATGTACGTTGTAGTCATTCACACAAACGATAACTTGGATGAAACAGTGAAATTTACTTACCTTTTGGATAATCTTCGTGGCAATGCTAAAGAAGCAATCGGCCATATCACTTTATCTAAAGCCGGTTATGAAAAGGCATGGACAACGTCAATTCGCTTATATGATAATCCTCGCGCAATCGTGGATAAACATATTGAAGCACTACTCGATCTTGACTCAATGATACGGCGAAGTTAAGGTGAACTTCAGAAATTTTTGAATGGAGCACTGTCCCATATATCCTCGTTGAGTGCAAATAACTTTCAACTTGATAATCTGTCTCAATTAATTGTTCTCAAAATAATAAATCGTAAACTAGACAATGTAACTCGTGGTGAATGGGAGGAATCAATTGATCATAGCAAACAGCCAACTTGGGAAGAATTCAAACTATTTTTAGAAAAAAAATATCGAGTCCTGAAAGAGGTCGAAAAAACGGTAAATAAACCTATAAATGCGGTCACAGTTCAACAGCCCAGGCCTTCAACAGGTAACTTTACCAAACAGTCAACAAATAAAATCTTTCGAAAACCAAAGTCTTTCAATTTTGCAAACCAAAATGTAAACCAGACAAGTGATCTTTGCAATAAGAATTCGCATCCATATTTTCTATGTCCCATATTCAATGGCCTAACACCCAAACAGCGATATGAGAAGATAAAGGAAGTAAAAGCGTGTTTCAACTGTTTTAATCCGAGCCATAAAACTTCTGATTGTCGATCAATTACATGCAAAATTTGCCATAGTCCCCATCACACCCTTTTACATTTTGAGTACCCTAAACAAACTGAATCTAACAAAAATATAATTCAAGATCAAACTTCAACTACCGTTCAACAATCTAATTCTCAGCCAACACCTAAACAAAATTTTCATTCAGCGTCAACTTCATTTTCTAACCATCATACAAATGAACACAATTTTGAACGTTCCACAATTTTACCGACTGCATTGATGATGATTGAGGATGGTAACAGAAAATTAATTCAGTGTCGCGCGTTACTGGATTCTGGTAGCCAATTACACTTTGTTAGCAACTCATTTGCTAAAGCGCTCAACATAAAATGTTACAAATACAATCATATTACAGTCTCTGGACTGTATAATTCAAAATCGCATGTTTCGCAGAGCATTAAAACCGTAATAAATTCAGTTTACAAACCATTTTCGGTTCAGATTGAGCTTTCAATAACCGACAACATTTCAAGTCGAATTCTTTACAATACTTTTAACATTTCCCGATGGTGAATTCCACAAAATGTGAAGCTTTCCGATCCTTTCTTTAATGTTGTTCAACCTGTTGACATATTATTGGGAGTCGTAATATTTCCGGAGATTTTATTGCCGGACCGAATAAAGCTTCGCCCACGTCTTCCTACCATACAGGAATCAATTTTCGGTTGGTTAGTGTTTGGAAGGTTTGAACAAAGGATTGAACATAACATTTCCAATTTTGTAACTCAACCCGATGTAGTCGACGAACTTAATGACCCACTTAAAAATTTTTGGGAACTCGAAGATGTCCCATCTAAAAAGTTGACACATATTTTGCCCAAACCACAACTCGTGAATCCAATGGAAGATATATTGTATCAATTCCATTAGAAGATTAGAAGATCTTGGTGAATCCAAAAACATGGCATTGAAACGATTGAATCATTTGGAGCGGAAACTAAATCGCGATTCCAATCTTAAAAAGTCATATGTAACATTTATTAATGAGTTTGCCCAACTCAGTCACATGAAACTCATAGTGACGTCAACGATTTCCAAAAAAAAACTTATTACATGCCACATCACGCAGTTAAACGGCCTTCCAGCTCTTCTACAAAACGCGTAGTGTTTGACCATCTGCAAATACGTCAAACAAACTTTCATTGAATGATAAGATGCTAAGACGTCAAACAAACTTTCATTGTATGATAAGATGTTGGTGGGTCCTACGGTTCAAGATAACTTATTCGATATCATTCTTCGATTTAGAACCTACAAATATGTCATGACTAGTGACATATCGAAGATGTACCGACAAATAAAAATCGAAAAATATCAAACTCCTCTTCAAAAAATTTTTTGGCGAGAACATTTGGACCAACCAATTCAGACATACGAGTTACAAACTTTAATTTACGGAACAGCCTCGGCACCGTATTTGGCAACTCGAGTACTAAAACAATTAGCTTATGATGAACGTAAGGATTTTCCATTGGCGTCCGACATTGCAACAAGAGACTTTTATGTTGATGACTTAATAACTGGCTCAAACGATGTGAAATCGGCTAACAATTCGAGATGATCAAAATGCTCTAACGGGGTGGTTTTCAACTATATAAGTGGTGTATGGTGTTCAAATAACACACAACTTCTATGCGATATTCCTCTCAAAGATTGTGAGGAATTGAATTACAATGAGTTTAGCTTGGGAAACTGTATTAAGGCTCTTGGTTTGCTGTGGCAGCCAAAAGAAGACATTTTTGTTTTTAAACCTCCCGAACTCAATGAAAACTCACTAACAAAACGGGCGATAGTGTCGAATGTAGCCAAGTTGTATGATCCATTGGGATTTCTGTCTCCTATCATAATAACGGGAAAAATAATAATTCAAATGCTTTGGGAAAAACAGCTCGATTGGGATGAGGCAATACCTGAAGAAATTCAGAAACTTTTGGGAAATTGTCAACAAGCTTTGAAATCAATATCACAGTTAAGGCTCCGTCCAAATGTCATGGGTCATTCAGAATCAAACGAAATAGTACGAACAGAACTTCACGGATTCAGTGACGCGTCCGAAAAGGCATTCGGTGCGTGTTTATATATTAAAACTGACGATTTAGCAAATAACGTATCAGTACGATTACTGTGGAGCAAGTCTCGAGTAGCGCCCCTAAAAACGCTCTCACTTCCCCGTCTTGAACTCTCTGGAGCATTTCTTTTATCTAAGCTGACAAACTCGGTCTTGACCCCACTTAATCTAAATTTCGATGATGTATAGTTATGGTCAGATTCCACTATAACTTTGTGTTATAAAAACAGCACCGCATAAACTCAAGACATTTATTGCTAATCGCATAAATGAAATACAACAACTGACGCTAGAATTTACATGGAAACACATTGAATCAGCTGAAAATCCAGCTGACCGTGGAGTAATGCCTAATGAACTCAATAAAAATAAACTTTGGTGGCACGGCCCGAAAATATTATTATCTCAGTCTTACAATTTCATCATAACAGCAACAATATCAGATTTCGATCCTAGCTTGGTAGACCTGAAACAAGCGATCGTGATGGTCTCTTCGAAGTCTTACGATTTTATTAACTCATTGTTGTCCAGGTTTAGCTCTTTCGAGAAGCTTATTCGAGTAGTTGCTTACATAATTCGTGTAATTAAACGGTCTGAAAAGCACGATTCAAATTCATTATCTGTAACTGAATTAAATCGAAGCACAACTTTCATTATTAAACTCGTTCAACAAGCCCATTTTAAGGAAGACCTCAAGTCATTAAATAATAATCAACCTGTGTCGAAAAAAAGTCCTTTAAAAACGTTAAACCCATTTGTGGATTCAAACGGTATTGTTCCCGTAGGAGGCAGACTAAATAATGCATCTCATTTAGATTATAATGTTAAACATCAGATCCTCTTGCCTCCCAAAAACAGGTTAATTGATCTTGTATTTTTGCACGAACATATTAAAAATCATCATCCTGGGCCACAATTGCTTTTGTCATTTGTTCGCCAAAAATATTGGCCAATACATGGAAAAAATATCGCGAAACGCATAGTTCATGCTTGCATCAATTGTTTTCGAACAAAACCAGTAACGGCACAGCAGATAATGGGTGATTTGCCAGTTGAGCGGTTTTCTTCATTCAAAGCATTTTTTAATACCGGAGTCGATTTCTGTGGTCCATTTTTTATAAAATTTAGCAACTATCAAAAGGCACCCACAGTAAAAATGTATGTTGCTTCTTTTGTGTGCCTAAGTACGTAGGCAATACACCTTGAAATTGTCCAAAACTTATCAAATGACTCATTCATAAACTGCCTCAAGAGATTTATTAGTCGACGAGGTAAAATATCCACTATTTGGCCAGATAATGGTTCTACGTTTCAAGGGACCAATAATGAACTCAAAGAATTGTATAGTTTGCTGCAATCACAAGCTGATAAAACAAAGATAATTGAATTTTGTACCTTTAACCGAATACGCTGGAAGTTTATTCCCCACGAGCGCCTAATTTTGGAGGAATATGGGAAGCGTCCATAAAGTCTTTTAAAACGCACCTAAAAAGGGTTACTAGAGATAGAATTTTACATTTCAAGGAATTCAGCATGCTCGTTGTGCAAATTGAGGGGATAATGAACTCTTGACCTCTCTCAGTCATGTCCGATGATCCGAATGATCCTGAGCCATTGACTCCTGGTCATTTTTTAACCGGAAATGTAATTCAAGCTATTCCCGATCCTTCCTACAATCATCTGTCGGAAAATCGTCTTTCTCGATATCAACTTATAAGCAGACTCATTGAGTCTTTCTGGAAAAGGTATTCTCTAGAGTACTTACACAGTTTACAAACTCGGCCGAAGTGGACAACGGTTTCTGACAATCTCAAGCTCGGAGATGTTGTTCTTCTGATTCAAGATAATTTGCAACCAACTAAATGGCCGCTGTCAATTGTGGCTTCAACTATGTCAGGACCAGACGGTAGAGTACGGGTTGTTGAGGTATAAACTGTGATTGATGGAGTAAAGAGGAGTTTTAAGCGATCGATATCAAAAATTTTTTAACTGACGATTGAAGTATAGATTTAGTAACTATATAAATCAATTTAACAATATTAGTATTATTATTTTCTTCATAAAAGCCGAGTCTTTCATGGGAGCCGGTTATATTGGAATTCATATATGCAATTGGAATATTGAATGCAAATCAGAAAAGCAAAGAATATTTTGTATAATTAATTTTATTTTTTATTTTTTGAAACATGCTGTAGAATTTTTTTTTTGGAACACACTGTTTTTTTAATATAATTTTTTAGTACAGTGTATGCGCTCTGACTGTTGAGAAAAAAGCAGTTGGTTTTGTATCGTTAAAGAGTAAACATGTTTGAGTGGAAATAAAAATTAAAAAATTATGAAAATAAAAAATCGTGTATTTTTTTAATACAATAATAAAACGAAAAATAAGAACGCAGCTCCTGAAATAAAGTACATTAACACGAGTGACTAAATTTATTCAACAAAAATGAAAAATCCCAATCATATGATTTTTCTCCAAATTCCTGTTATATGCACTTGATGCAAAAATTATGAAATGGCCGGCCCTGGCGTTATACGATTTTCCGCCGACGAAATTTGTTCAACAAATATCAAAAGTCCCAAAGTCAAATGATTTTTCTCAAATGTCCGCTGTATGCACTTGATGAAAAAATTATCAAATAACCGGTGTCGGGGGTCGGCCAAATAAATAACAAGCAATATTTACATCAACTGTTGTATGATTTTCCACCGACGAAATTTGTTCAACAATAATCAAAAGTCTCAAAGTCAAAAGATTTTTATCGACTGTTGTATGCACTTGGTGTAAAAATTATCAAATGGCAGGTACTTGGGGTCGGTATTTTCATAATTTTTGTATCAAGTCCGTACAACGGACATTCGATAAAAATCTTTTGGCTTTGGGACTTTTGATTTTTGTTGAACAAATTTCGTCGGCGGCATATCATACAACATTTTATGAAAATATTGTTTGTTGTTCATGCGGCCGACCCAAGGGCCGGCCATTTCATAATTTTTGCATCAAGTGCATATACAACGGAGAGGAAAATCTTGTTTGGTTTCTTTATTGAACAAAAATCGTCACTAAATTGTACTATAACCTACCCTGTTAAAGTTAGCCGAAAATTTCCAGCCGAAAGTGAAAAGTCGATAATGCAGATTAGGTTATTGACATTCCAGCCGAAAATAAATCAGCCTCTAGAGTGTTATGTCTGGAAATAGATTTAATTGATGTGATTACTCAATAGCTAACGCAGGAAAAAAATTCAGTTCAAGTTTCCCGTGGGAAATCTTGGAAAATTCGATTTTCCAAAAATTATTAGAATATTTGTATAAAATCAGCCTCTAGAGTGTTATGTCTGGAGATGGATTCAATTGATGTGATTACTCAATATCTATCGCAATAAAAAAAATTGAGTTCAAGTTTCCCGTGGGAAATCTCGGAAAATTCGATTTTCCAAAAATTATTAGAAAATTTGTATAAAATCAGCCTTTAAAGTGTTATGTCTGGAGATGAATTGCATTGATGTGATTTATCAATAGCTATCGCAGGAAAAAAAATCAGTACAAGCTTCCCGTGGAAAATCTCGGAAAATTCCAAAAAGTTTCCAGCCGAAAGTAAGAAATGGATGAATAAAATCAGCCTCTAGAGTGTTATGTCTGGAGATAAATTCGATTGATGTGACTTGTCAATACCTATCGCAGGAAAAACATTCAGTTCAAGTTTCCCGTGGGAAATCTCGGAAAATTCGATTTTCCAAAAATTATTAGAAAATTTGTATAAAATCAGCCTTTAAAGTGTTATGTCTGGAGATGAATTGCATTGATGTGATTTATCAATAGCTATCGCAGAAAAAAAAATCAGTACAAGTTTCCCGTGGGAAATCTCGGAAAATTTAAAAAAGTTTCCAGCCGAAAGTAAGAAATGGATGAATAAAATCAGCCTCTAGAGTGTTATGTCTGGAGATGGATTTAATTGATGTGATTACTCAATAGCTATCGCAGGAAAAAAATTCAGTTCAAGTTTCCCGTGGGAAATCTCGGAAAATTCGATTTTCCAAAAATTATTAGAAAATTTGTATAAAATCAGCCTCTAGAGTGTTATGTCTGGAGATGGATTCAATTGATGTGATTACTCAATAGCTATCGCAGGAAAAAAATTCAGTTCAAGTTTCCCGTGGGAAATCTCGGAAAATTCGATTTTCCAAAAATTATTAGAAAATTTGTATAAAATCAGCCTTTAAAGTGTTATGTCTGGAGATGAATTGCATTGATGTGATTTATCAATAGCTATCGCAGGAAATAAAATCAGTACAAGTTTCCTGTGGGAAATCTCGGAAAATTCTAAAAAGTTTCCAGCAGAAAGTAAGAAATGGATGAATAAAATCAGCCTCTAGAGTGTTATGTCTGGAGATGGATTTAATTGATGTGATTACTCAATAGCTATCGCAGGAAAAAATTCAGTTCAAGTTTCCCGTGGGAAATCTCGGTAAATTCGATTTTCCAAAAATTATTAGAAAATTTGTATAAAATCAGCCTCTAGAGTGTTATGTCTGGAAATGGATTGCATTGATGTGATTTATCAATAGCTATGGCAGGAAAAAAAATCAATACAAGTTTCCCGTGGGAAATCTCGGAAAATTCAAAAAAGTTTCCAGCCGAAAGTAAGAAATGGATGAATAAAATCAGCCTCTAGAGTGTTATGTCTGGAGATGGATTGGATTGATGTGACTTGTAAATAGCTATCGCAGGAAAAAAATTTAGTTCAAGTTTCCCGTGGGAAATCTCGGAAAATTCGATTTTCCAAAACATATTAGAAAATTTGTATAAAATCAGCCTTTAAAGTGTTATGTCTGGAGATGAATTGCATTGATGTGACTGGTCAATAGCTATCGCAGGAAAAAAATTCAGTTCAAGTTTCCCGTGGGAAATCTCGGAAAATTCGATTTTCCAAAAATTATTAGAAAATTTGTCTAAAATTAGCCTCTAGAGTGTTATATCTGGAGATGGATTCAATTGATGTGATTACTCAATAGCTATCGCAGGAAAAAAATTCAGTTCAAGTTTCCCACGGGAAATCTCGGAAAATTCGATTTTCCAAAAATTATTAGAAAATTTGTATAAAATCAGCCTTTAAAGTGTTATGTCTGGAGATGAATTGCATTGATGTGACTGGTCAATAGCTATCGCAGGAAAAAAATTCAGTTCAAGTTTCCCGTGGGAAATCTCGGAAAATTCGATTTTCCAAAAATTATTAGAAAATTTGTATAAAATTAGCCTCTAGAGTGTTATATCTGGAGATGGATTCAATTGATGTGATTTATCAATAGCTATGGCAGGAAAAAAATTCAGTTCAAGTTTCCCACGGGAAATCTCGGAAAATTCGATTTTCCAAAAATTATTAGAAAATTTGTATAAAATCAGCCTTTAAAGTGTTATGTCTGGAGATGAATTGCATTGATGTGATTTATCAATAGCTATCGCAGGAAAAAAAATCAGTACAAGTTTCCCGTGGGAAATCTCGGAAAATTTAAAAAAGTTTCCAGCCGAAAGTAAGAAATGGATGAATAAAATCAGCCTCTAGAGTGTTATGTCTGGAGATGGATTGGATTGATGTGACTTGTCAATAGCTATCGCAGGAAAAAATTGAGTTCAAGTTTCCCGTGGGAAATCTCGGAAAATTCGATTTTCCAAAAATTATTAGAAAATTTGTATAAAATCAGCCTCTAGAGTGTTATGTCTGGAAATGGATTGCATTGATGTGATTTATCAATAGCTATCGCAGGAAAAAAAATCAGTACAAGTTTCCCGTGGAAAATCTCGGAAAATTCCAAAAAGTTTCCAGCCGAAAGTAAGAAATGGATGAATAAAATCAGCCTCTAGAGTGTTATGTCTGGAGATAAATTCGATTGATGTGACTTGTCAATAGCTATCGCAGGAAAAAAATTCAGTTCAAGTTTCAAGTGGGAAATCTCGGAAAATTCGATTTTCCAAAAATTATTAGAAAATTTGTATAAAATCAGCCTTTAAAGTGTTATGTCTGGAGATGAATTGCATTGATGTGATTACTCAATAGCTATCGCAGAAAAAAAAATCAGTACAAGTTTCCCGTGGGAAATCTCGGAAAATTTAAAAAAGTTTCCAGCCGAAAGTAAGAAATGGATGAATAAAATCAGCCTCTAGAGTGTTATGTCTGGAGATGGATTTAATTGATGTGATTACTCAATAGCTATCGCAGGAAAAAAATTCAGTTCAAGTTTCCCGTGGGAAATCTCGGAAAATTCGATTTTCCAAAAATTATTAGAAAATTTGTATAAAATCAGCCTCTAGAGTGTTATGTCTGGAGATGGATTCAATTGATGTGATTACTCAATAGCTATTGCAGGAAAAAAATTCAGTTCAAGTTTCCCGTGGGAAACCTCGGAAAATTCGATTTTCCAAAAATTATTTGAAAATTTGTATAAAATCAGCCTTTAAAGTGTTATGTCTAGAGATGAATTGCATTGATGTGATTTATCAATAGCTATCGCAGGAAAAAAAATCAGTACAAGTTTCCCGTGGGAAATCTCGGAAAATTCTAAAAAGTTTCCAGCAGAAAGTAAGAAATGGATGAATAAAATCAGCCTCTAGAGTGTTATGTCTGAAGATGGATTTAATTGATGTGATTACTCAATAGCTATCGCAGGAAAAAATTCAGTTCAAGTTTCCCGTGGGAAATCTCGGTAAATTCGATTTTCCAAAAATTATTAGAAAATTTGTATAAAATCAGCCTCTAGAGTGTTATGTCTGGAAATGGATTGCATTGATGTGATTTATCAATAGCTATGGCAGGAAAAAAAATCAATACAAGTTTCCCGTGGGAAATCTCGGAAAATTCAAAAAAGTTTCCAGCCGAAAGTAAGAAATGGATGAATAAAATCAGCCTCTAGAGTGTTATGTCTGGAGATGGATTGGATTGATGTGACTTGTAAATAGCTATCGCAGGAAAAAAATTTAGTTCAAGTTTCCCGTGGGAAATCTCGGAAAATTCGATTTTCCAAAACATATTAGAAAATTTGTATAAAATCAGCCTTTAAAGTGTTATGTCTGGAGATGAATTGCATTGATGTGACTGGTCAATAGCTATCGCAGGAAAAAAATTCAGTTCAAGTTTCCCGTGGGAAATCTCGGAAAATTCGATTTTCCAAAAATTATTAGAAAATTTGTATAAAATTAGCCTCTAGAGTGTTATATCTGGAGATGGATTCAATTGATGTGATTACTCAATAGCTATCGCAGGAAAAAAATTCAGTTCAAGTTTCCCACGGGAAATCTCGGAAAATTCGATTTTCCAAAAATTATTAGAAAATTTGTATAAAATCAGCCTTTAAAGTGTTATGTCTGGAGATGAATTGCATTGATGTGATTGGTCAATAGCTACCGCAGGAAAAAAATTCAGTTCTAATTTCCCACGGGAAATCTCGGTAAATTCGATTTTCCAAAAATTATTAGAAAATTTGTATAAAATCAGCCTCTAGAGTGTTATGTCTGGAAATGGATTGCATTGATGTGATTTATCAATAGCTATGGCAGGAAAAAAAATCAATACAAGTTTCCCGTGGGAAATCTCGGAAAATTCAAAAAAGTTTCCAGCCGAAAGTAAGAAATGGATGAATAAAATCAGCCTCTAGAGTGTTATGTCTGGAGATGGATTGGATTGATGTGACTTGTAAATAGCTATCGCAGGAAAAAAATTTAGTTCTAGTTTCCCGTGGGAAATCTCGGAAAATTCGATTTTCCAAAACATATTAGAAAATTTGTATAAAATCAGCCTTTAAATTGTTATGTCTTGATATGAATTGCATTGTTGTGATTTATCAATATCTATCGCAGGAAAAAAACAAGTTCAAGTTTCCCGTGGGAAATCTCGGAAAATTCAAAAAAGTTTCCAGCCGAAAGTAAGAAATGGATGAAAAAAACAGCCTCTAAAGTGTTATGTCTAGAGATAAATTGGATTGATGTGACTTGTTAAAAGCTATCGCAGGAAAAAATTCAGTCCAAGTTTACGGTGGGAAATCTTAAAAAATTAGTTTTTCCGATTTCGTAAATTTTCTAATAATTTTTGGAAAATCGAATTTTCCGAGATTTCCCACGGGAAACTTGAACTGAATTTTTTCCTGCGATAGCTATTGAGTAATCACATCAATTGAATCCATTTCCAGACATAACACTCTGGAGGCTGATTTTATTCATCCATTTCTTACTTTCGGCTGGAAACTTTTTTGAATTTTCCGAGATTTCCCACGGGAAACTTGTACTGATTTTTCTTCCTGCGAGAGCTATTGATAAATCACATCAATGCAGTTCATCTCCAGACTTAACACTTTAAAGGCTGATTTTATACACATTTTCTAATAATTTTTGGAAAATCGAATTTTCCGAGATTTCCCACGGGAAGCTTGAACTGAATTTTTTTCCTGCGATAGCTATTGAGTAATCACATCAATTGAATCCATCTCCAGACATAACACTCTAGAGGCTGATTTTATACAAATTTTCTAATAATTTTTGGAAAATCGAATTTTCCGAGATTTCCCACGGGAAACTTGAACTGAATTTATTAATTCGACAGCTTTTGACAAATCACATAAAAACGATTCAGCTTTAGATATATACTCTAGAGGCTGATTTTATTCCAATTTTGTATATTCTTCTGATTTTCCTATATTTTCTACGAAGCAAAGTTTTACACGTAAATTTATTTACAAAAATTTATATTTATAGATTTCTATGTATCCTATTTATTTTCGGCTGATAACTACTAAATTTTTTATTTTCGGCTTGAATGTTATATCATAATCTGCATTATCGACTTTTAACTTTCGGCTGGAAACTTTCGGCTGGGATTAGACAATCTGCCTTACCATTTTTTTTTAATTTCGGCTGGACTAACACAATCTGCATTATCGACTTTTCACTTTCGGCTGGCAACTTTCGGCTAACTTTAACAGTATCTATAACCTATTAGTTAATGCTTTCTTATCCACATTCAGGCGTATAATTTGTATTACCACTAAATATAAATACGTATACGTTTACGAGAAATTTGTTTTTTTTTTTTGCTATGTTCTTCACAGGCATCAATTTATGTCATCGTTTGATGTTATATTGAATATTTCCGGGAAGCGCAGGTTCTTCAGTGTACCGAGTTTGTTGCCATGCAGACGAAAACTGCGATGTTAGCCTTATACACTTTTTTACTACGTCTTACTGAAGATTTTAATCACATAGGGCCTTCATAGTCAATCCCTATATGAGAAAAAGACTGACATGGTGTAACTCTTGGTGAAGATAATTCTCCCACTATTTGTGTTGCTTGCTGGATGCTTGTTGGGACGCTTCATTTGTAACGCGGCAATCTAGTTTTGATTCTTCCGCCAACTGGAAAGATACCTTTCTTGTCGATGAAAGGGTTTAAATGCCATAGAGAGCCATGAGGAATGTCTAAACAATAATGCGACTATAAATCTATTATTTATCCTTGGAGGTTTAATGCTTGATTATTAGAGATTACTGTGTTCCAACTATTTCTTAATTCGGTTGCAGTGTACCAGTTATTCTTTCTTGAATTGTTTATAAAATGTTTTAAACGTGACTGTTTTTAGCACGCTTGTATGTGATGATAATTTTTCTCAAATGTTAATGGTAACTGGTTATCAAACGATCGTTACTCGAAAGTGGGGTTGTCAAAATTTTGCAACCATTTGGGCCCCAACCACCATAACAAGTTGTCCTTCATTTCGTCAGGTGTCAAACCTCATGAAGCAGCATCGGCTGCATTATTTTCTGATTTTACGTGCAATTATTTAGCTTGGTTGACTGTTTCCTATATTTCTACTAAACACTTTTCTACAAACACCTTCCATTTTGCAGGCTGCCCTTGAATCTATGCTAGGGCGATGGTTGACTGTTGTACATTCTTCATTAGTCTTGTTAACAAAACCGCTCTACATAATTCTAACCTTGGAATGGTTAATTATTTAACGGTGTTACTGTTGCTTTTGATGTTAAAATATGGTGTTATGTGTGGTATAGTTAGTAATTGCAATTGTTGTTGAAATCTTAACCACTGGTTCTCTAAATGTCATCCCAGCCAATGTGTACCTCCGCCTCTAATGTACTTGCTCCTGAAAGCACATCATCAACATAAAAATCTCTCCGGAAAATTTCTGCGTAGCTCTAGGAAAGACTCCATTTTTATCCTCGGCTAGTTGGCACATACGTTACCGTTGCAAATTTGAATTGCGACTTTAAACTGCCGACACCGCTTTAAGATGTAACCAGTGAAAACAAATTTATGTTTTCTCCATCTGAACGTGATGGAAAAAATTTCTTATTGACGAGTTGGCTTGAATAGTTGCAGCTCATTGAGGCTGATTCCTTTTGATGTTTTCATTGAAGCATGAAAAACCACTCTAAACTTGGTTGTTGTTCTGGCCTCTTTTTTAAAAGCGTGCTGTGGTAAATAACCCAGCTGCAAAAATTCAGTCATAAATTTGAGATAGTTCTGCTTGAATATCGGAATGTTTTTGAAACGTTTTTGTACTTGGAGGACCCCTTCATAAGAACCATCTGGTAATCGCTTACAACCTTGTTTAAACACTTCTTCACTACTGTGCTTCTTCTAATGTTAGTTGTTAAAATGTTTCTACTTCGTCAATTTCCCAAAATTCACTGAGCTATTGGTCCTGTTTCACTCCTTTCTATTTCTGCCATCAAGATTTTTGAGTTGAAGTACATTACATTGGGCAATCTTCGTTTTATTTTAGGTAACACGTACGCTTAGCAACAGTTCCAATAACAAAGGAACCCATGATGTTACGTTGACAAATAAATTTGTATTAAATTTGAATTTGGCATTAGGCGTATTTTGTTGACCAAAATTTAATTCGAATTATTTTGGGTTAATTTGTTTTCCAAGAAAATAGCCAATTTGATTTAATTGACAAAAGCCAGCCTTTCGAAATAAAATATAAATTTACTATGTATTATGGCTCTGGTGGCAGGTATCATAACCAAGCATTAGAATTATGTTTAATTAAACCCAATTTTTTTTGGGGTTATTGTTATTCTTGTGAGGATTTATTATATGCAATTGTTGTTGTAAATTTGTCAAGGAAATTCGCTAATTAAATCTGTTCAACAAACCAGCTCTGTAGTTATATTTGGCAGGCCCTTTTTATTGTGCACAACCTGCGTGAATTTATCTCTGAATGTTATCCGTTATAGATAATTGACATTGAACATTGGGATATTATTTTTGGCAGTTGGATTTGTGGTGTTAACTGAACCGATACGGGTTTGTTGTAGATATTCGAACTTATCTTCTAATTGTGCTACCATGTCGTCATACTGGCTTTCTAATTCATTGTAATGATCAATATATTTGGTATCATTCGGATATTTATAAACGTGTTCTGGATGTGCTGCCGACAAACCTGCCTGTTTGTTTTTTAAATTTTGTAATATTGTTTCAGTCCCAAACTTGCTTTTGAACGACTTTAGTCGTCCTCATTAAATCGACCCTTTCGATGTTATTTTCTCAAGTGTTATTTCTCAGTTGATAGTTGCATCTAAAAGCCCTTGTTTAGTTTCTGTAGCTGTATTTCTATTTTAATGTACTGTAGTTTAATGTAGTTTTGGGCCTTTCTTCTATGGGTTAGCATCAATAGTTTGCTTTAAACTATTGTGGAGTTCTTTATGAATCTCTTGTGCGGTTTTCCTTGTTGTACTCCAATAATCATGGCTCTGATTACTAGCAAAATGGGTATTTAAAACATGATCATTTTGTTTGAATTCGGTGTATAGGTAGTTAAAGGTTTTAGGATGGTGGTCTAAGGATTTTGCTTATTTACCTTTTGAAATCAAGTACGAGACACTTATGTATCACTACTCAAGTTAATAGTTGTTCCGCACTTTATAAATATCAAGGCAATCATTGACGTCAATTGTGGTTTCTTTCGGTAACTAAAGCAACTGTATATATTTCGTTTAACTCTGTGTGGCATAATCAAAAAGATTGGTCAATAACCCGTCGGCCTCGTCATTAAGAAGTGCAAAGAAAGGTTTGCTCCTAAGCTTATGAACCTGTGATATCATAATCAGCTCCTCTTTTTTTTGGGCGTTGTTTTCAACTTTTTGTTCACCATTTATCGGTCACAGGCGTTTTAAAACCCAAATTAAAATTATTATTAAAAATAAATCTAGATTTGACGTCCATTTCTGGGTTTTGATTTTTAAATCCCTTCCCAATTTTGTTAATGGAGATCTCTCCAGATAAATATTGTCCTTGTGCATCTCAACAGTTTATAACAGTTAATAACGGCCTGTTTTTATCCTCATACTTCAACCAAAATCGTCGCGACTTTTTATTACAATTAAAATATCTAAATACGTATTTTGACAAACTTTTATTAATTTTATAAATCGGATCGAAATGCAGTATTTGACGGAAAAAGTTTTACGAGGATCCTGTTTTAGATTGTGGTTAGTTTTCCGAGGCCCTACAATTTTGAAATGCTTTAATAGAAATGCGTCTTGAGCCAGCTTGGATTTGTCCGAATAAAAGTTAATGGAAAACTCTAGAGTAGGAATTTTCAGTACATTGCACTTAAACTCACTGTGTTCACTATGTTTACTTATAGCATTTCTGGTAAACATTTCCTTTTGAACCTGCAGATAAATTATGTTAAATTAAATTGATAAAACAATTCAATACTAAATCCCTATGTAAATTATATTACAACCTAAATTTTAGTCACTTACTATAGAATAGAGTGAAAATGGGCATTTTAATCAAAAGAAGCGTATGACAGAAGGTAACAAAATCAACAACTAGCTCAAAAATTTAAAAAAGTGGAACAGAAACAATTATGCATATAGAGAATGCATACATAAGATATCTGCATAATTGCATATTTACCTACTTATACAAGTGTCAGAATTTTACTTTTATGTTTGTGACATGGGTCCCATTTGAAACGCAATATTTTAAAACACGAGTTGACAAAACGCAATATTTCGAAACACGATATTTCAAAACGCGATATGGTACAGAACGCGATAGGTACAAAACGCGATATTTCAAAACGCGTTATTTCAAAACGCGATATTTCAAAACGCGATATATCACAAAACGCGATGTAGTACAAAGCGCGATAATTCAAAACGCGATATTTTAAAATGCATATCCTAGTTCCATCGTACATGTTCAATTTCATCATAAAGGTAAAGGAAAATTTTAAATGTGAAATGAAGGATGATTAATAATTTTAAAATATCGCGTTTCGTGTGGATCCCAGACTAAACACAATGTCATTTTCAATAAAATCATATTACAAGTGCTTTCTGAATCTAAAGTTTTGGCATATAAATAGGCATTAATTTATGATCGTATTTGGGTATTCTGTCTTTAACCGCAACACTATAAATTGAACATCATCGTAGTCATCTTCACTAAAAAATGTTTGTGGTTTTCGTTTGTTTTTAATAAAATTCAAGATATTCATTCAATCTAATGAAAGGAAACAAATTGTTTATGGAAAATTTTTGTGGTTTTCATTCCGAATTACATTATAGTTAATTTTCTGTATTATATACCTTAAAAACCAAAACAAAAATATTTAAGCTTTTTTATACTGTAGGGGATGAATGTTAATTTTCTGGAAAATTGCGTTAAATACACATTTATTCAAGATTTCTCTCATCCTTTACTCATTTTAGCATTATTATTCCACTAAATCTATATTTAATACTTTTCTGTATAAAGTCGAGCTTTCAACATATGTGTATATACTTTAATAATATATTTTAATCCTCCAATCAACTAATATGATATTAAAAATTGTTTTTGTTGTGTTATTAAAATTTAATGAATTTATAATTAGATTTTATATACTCGCTCGTATTATGTACATATGTATATATGAAATGTACACCTTTGGCTTAATGTTGTTGTTGATTTCAATAAATAATGTAATGTAATATAAAGTATAGTATACGGTTTATATAACGTTATCGCATAATTAAATTCTCATCGTTTCCAAAAAAAAGTATTTAATCTTATTATGAGCTAACACTAAATTATAAAGGATGAGATGAGAGTTTTTAAAATGATGTGGATAACATAGGTTCGTTTTACTGGAACATTTATGGACATAGGAAGTACTAAAGACAAATAGTTTTGTTTAACATTCAGCCTTTACATTGTCAATATTTATTCAGGTAAAGATAGTAAATTTTACTTTTTGATATCTCTGAAATTTATCACATTTCATTATTAATTGCCTATCATATTCAGAATTCAAAATATTGTAATAAACATAAAAAAAAAAAAATTAATTCACTTGGCACTCGGTTTGGGTAAGGCTATTACCTAACAAATTTTCCTAGTTGAATTTTTTCTCCTCCTCCTCCTCAACATTAACTTTTTTGAATTAGTTGACCAGACGCTTCTCGATCCATTAGCTCATCTGGAATGAAAGGAACCTCAGGTTTCCGTAATTCTTCAATTCGCAGACCTAAAATGTATTGTACCGACGATTGAAAGATTTCACTGAAGAAAATTATCCGCCAGTTTCGGGGAGGTGAAAAAATGATTTGTCGCCACGATGCGCCCGCCATTTTTATAGGGAGCAATAAGCTCTTTGACACCACACAGAAAAATTTAAGACTTTAAAATCATTCAAAGGATTTGAATGGTCGGTTCGATTCTGTTATCGTTTTCAAAAATACTATTTAAGTGTTGCTTTGAAAGAATAAATTGATTAAAACGCTGAGAGCATTGGAACATTTTGTCATTAATGCACTGGACTTTTTTTTCAATTTTCAAATTAAAAAAATAGACCTCTATACATAAGTTGCCAAAATTTTTTACACGCCTTTGGATATTCTTGTAGAATGTTTTCGCAACAGCTCGTAAAAAAGGTGTTGTCGTTTATAGGTAATCATTAAAATATATAAAGCCACTTTCGATTTTCTCTACAGCTCCAATTACAATTATAAAGTGTTGTATAGCGAGATATTTTTGCTCACACAATCCTCTTTTATTTTGTTCAGTTCAGATTGTATGAACGTAATTTCCTGTAAGAATATTAAAATTACATAAACAATTTATTTCAAATTTAAATATATAAATGTACTACCAGAATCAACTTTACAAAAGCTTTTTGAGAATCCAACATAGACGGTTTCCATTGCCTTTTTGTTGTTCCTTTTTGATTGGTACCTTATTGCCGTAGGAATCGGAATTGTGTGCACCAAAATTAATGTTAGGTAGTGTTTGGTATCTACGCAGAAATATACAGGAATAATTTATATTATTAATGTTAATAAGTGATAATCGAACGGAGCCAAGCCTGGCGAGTAAGACGAATTTGAAAGTATTTCCCAATTAAGTGATCATTTGTTGGTAGTAGCGTTTAATATTTATGGTTTCACCAGGTTTCAGCAGCTCAAAATAAATCACACTCTTCTGTCCGTAGCGAATTGGCAGTGCAGTCGATGCCGATGGTTGTCCTGACCGATCAACCCCAGACTATTTGCCCTTTGGATCCATTTTTCATCACCAGTCACAATTCGATGCAGAAATTACTTTCTTTTGTATCTGGTGAGCAACATTTCGCAAGTAATTTTTCGATTTTCCTGTTGTCTTTCATTCAGTTTATGCGGAACCCATTTTTCCTGCTTTTGGATCTTTTCGATGGCTTTTAAACGTATAGACGTGGCTTCTCGTGACATATTCAATTAATCCGCGACTTGTTTCATCCTCATCCAACAATCCTTGCAATTTACTGTCTTCAAATTTTTTTGGTGGTCTCCACGTTTTTCGTTTCTCACGTCAAAATCACCATTTTTGAATTTATTAAACCACATTAGCGTTATGATTTACCAAGAGCATGTTCATCGTAAGCTTCGATAAGCATTCGATGTGATTCTACACCAGTTTTTTTCAAATGATAACAAAAAATCAATAATGTCCGCAAATGGTCATATGTTGGCACAAGGCTCTACATTTTTAACACGTGAAAAACATGCGTTATTGTATGAAACTTGTATGGTTATGAATTGGATGTTGTTGACAGATGTCAAAAGAAAACAATGGCGCCGATGACGCGGTTTGTCGAAAGGTACATTGACAGGTGGCTTTATTTATTTAGATTTTTATCTAAGGATTGTATCTCAATAGGTTTTCGATGGTGCAAACAAATTTTCCGCGTAAATTTTGCAATTTTTCCAGACAAAGTTTGCATTTTTTTTACTTAATTTAAAATTATAAATAAATATTGAAACAGAAATAATTATACAAATTCTGAAAAATCGGGGGTTTGAGAGAGGTAGTCCCCATTATCTAAGGTGTATAACGAATTAAAGTTATATTGAAAAAAATGTTAAATATAAAAAATTTTCAGTTTTTAGCGTTTACTATCAGAGAAAACAATAGAAACGTGATAAACTCTTTGGTGTGTATCTGTAAGGTTAGCAATGCAATTATTATTAATCGAAAATAATAAATAAAATAAAAAGTGGAGAATTAAAAATTTTCTCGAAAAATGTGACAATTTTCCTAGAAAATTTGACTTGCATTCCCTAAAAACAATAGATTCATTATATCCAAACATCAAGAATTGCACCGGTACAAAAAAAAAAAAATCTGAACCCGAGGTCTGACATGTCAATTCTTATATGTATTTTGATACGCTGAATACGAATTCGATGTCCGTTTTGCTCCATCATCCACCAGAATTTTTGTACCGTTTACTCCAGATATATCGTTTCCGGAGTATTTCTAACTGCTAAAAACGATTCCGTAGTTCAAATTTACTTCTGACTCTTCATTATCCATAAAAAACACGCGTCAAAAGCAAATTAACGTGTGGCAGCACCCAGTGCACCCTCCACATGGTGACGGTGGGCAACGGAGTTGTCACACTATCCGGTTAATTCCCTGGGGCACGGCTTTCATGCCGTCCCGGCAACCACACATAAAAATGTTTAGGTGCAGGCGAGGGATACCCCAGTATCGACGGCTGGTCAGGGGGAAAGCGGGCCCGCTGGCATCGTCATTATGCGACCGCAGCTCCTCAAGGGTAGGCAACTTATGACTGCAAGAAGACATGTGTTTTGATACATTTGTGGTAAATTTGAAATAGCTAATTGTCGGAAGGTTATATCTGACCTAGACTAAAAGTATGTACCACAAATGTTTCGGTAGGGAGATCCTTGAGGAAAATATGTGGACTCCAAATTTTAAATGCAATGCATGTTCAACTACGCTAAAGCGGTGGAAAAATACTAAGAGTAACTCAAATTTGAAATAGACAACGCTCACAATATGGAAAAAACCTCTATCGAAAGATGAATGTTACTTTTGTAATACTGAAGTGAAAGGTTTTAATTTGAAGAGTAAATCAAATATAAAGTACGCAGATGTATGTACAATGACGAAACATGTAAAGTCCAATTACTTTAACTCAAGTTTTTCAAAAAATGAAGTAATCGAAGTTTAAAAGGATAACATAGGTGAGAGTGAAGCGTCTAGCCCGGAAAATTTTACAGCTGTTAAAATGAAACCTAGGAGAGTGAAGAAGAGTACATTGCACCTAAACAAGAGAAAGTTCCAATACTATTAACTCAGAATGAACTCAATAAATAGATTAGGAGATATGCATTACCAAAAGATGTATCTGAAGACTTATTTAATGAACTGAAAAGTCGAAACTTGGTAGTCCCTGAAACCAAATCTTCAATTTATCGAGAAAGAGAAAAGGGATTTTGGAAGCACTTTACCAAAGATAAAAAAAACTAAATGGTGTGTTGCACAAATATACCAGGACTGATGATTGATTTAAAACCTAATATTTATAAACCTAATGAGTGGAGACTATTCAATGATTCCTCAAAACTCAGCCTAAAACCGGTACTACTGCAAAATGGAAATAAATATGCCACTGTACCAATAGTCAACTGAATCCTCTATTGGGTAGAATTATGGAGATCTAGGGTATATTTTGCAACAAATCAAGCACTCGGAGCACAATTGGCAAGTATATGGGGATTTAAAAATTATAACAAAACTGCTAGGGCAGCAGCCTGGTTTTGTGAAGTACCTCTGATTTAAATGTCTCTGATGGAACAGTAGATACCGTGGAAACCATTACGTTAGGAAACAGTGGCCGCTAAGAGACTCTCTTCAGCCAGGAAAACTTAACCTTTATTAGATCCCTCAAAAATTTTCTTACCTCCATTACACATAAAACTTGGGCTGATGAGACAGCACAACAATTCCCAAAACTGACAGAGGCTCAAATACGAAAACTATTTCTAGATAAAAATTTCGTTAAAACCATGCAAAAAAATTAGAAAACCACCTGGCTCAGTTTCAGAGAAGTTTGTAAAAGCTTCTTAGGAAGCACCAGAAGTGAGCATTACAGAGACATTGTTACAAAGATAGAAAATCACAGGCAATTGAGATGTCTTATGAACTTAAAGCTCCATTTTTTGGATTCCCATCTTAATTACTTTCCTGACAATTTAGGCGACTGTAGTGAAGAGCTACGAGACCGCTTCCACCAGGATGTTAGGGAAATGGAAAGGAGATAACAGGGAAGGTGGGATCATAATATGTTAGCGGACTATTGTTGAATGCTCAAGGGAGATGAAGAAACAAATCTGAGAAAATGACGTAGAATTCCACTTTATAGGTCATTCGAGGACAAGAGAGTACGTTATAAACGCAAGAAATGACGTCAATAAAACTTTAATTAAACGCTCGTGATAGGTCAATGAACAAAAAGTTGATGAAAAGAAACAAACTGTAACTCAATCTTTCTTTCTTAGTTTTCTTAGTTAAGTTTCACTCTCCTGATGCCAGTAACTTTATTTGTCTTCTATTTGTAACTTATACATTCTGAATGTCATTTTGCTTGTCATAGTTCAAGTGTGAGTTTTGCACCTCGGTTTGAGTAACAGTTTCTTTGTCTGACTTTCTAACAAACGTTTAGTCAAAAGCCGTTAATAACCAAAATAGAAAGGTAAATTACTTTGGAGTTTTTGTGAATAAGTGTCACAAAGTAAATTTGGACCAGAAAATCCTTTTTTGCGGTTAAAAATTCTCCGGAAACATGTAGAAAACTGGTAGGTGATGGAGCAAAACGGACATCGGATTCATATTCAGCGCATCAAAATACATAAGAATTGACATGTCAGACCTCCGGTCTGAACATTTTTTTTTGTGTGCCGGTATTATTCAAAAATATACATTAAACTTAATTTTAGAAAAGAAAAATTAAAAAACGTGAAAATTTTCCCGGAAAATGAGATAGTTTTATATTTCAGGTGAGTTTCAAGAATACGGGTTCTGAGGCAATTTGTGAATTCGACTCGAACGTACATATTCGACTCTTTAAAGTAGGAGATTCATATTTACATACAAGCAATTAAGAACCCAATACTTCGAAGGCTCAGAAATCGCCCCCTTATTTTTCTCGACGTACCCAGTTAGTAAATTAACGTCACTTTTTTTATTGAGCAAATTGAAATCCTGTAAAGGAAAGGCCTAGTGTTTGCTTTCTTTTCAAAATTTGACCATATTTTGCAATTTTAGTTACATATTTTAGGCAAATATAAAATCGGAATTTATAGAACCTAAAAATCCTAAGCCAATTTATCACCAATCAATCAATTTGCCATTTCAAATGTCCAACTGCCGGTTCCTTTTTATCATAGTCCTCCTTCATAATTTAAAGCGGTTCAAAAATAGCAACATTCCTATCGAAAAATTGTGTGGTGTTACACAATTTTTTTCATGCCGCGTCTACATTGTATTGATAGCGCTTTAAGGAAAATACACACCGAACGAGGAAATAACATTGAAAATATGATTTATGATTTTGCCAGTAACTTATTATAAATCCAACAAGACAAACAAAAAGCACAAAAAAAAAAATAAAAAATCAAACAAAAATGAGACCCAGAAGGATGATAAAAAAAAACCGTAAGAAAACCCCAAGCGTGATTTTTTTCTCTTAAGATCAATAATTTTCTTTTGTCTTTTTATTTTTAGTAGCAGCATCTGGTTTTCATTTTTAACAAACAAACATACAATATATCTACCAAATAGAGCTTTTATTTCGACTCGTACTCTCCGCTAAATCGTTACTTAGAATTTTTGGTTTTTTCTTCTTTTATATTTCTCGTTTCAATAAAAATCTAATATTGTTGTAAGCAAAAGATGAGATGAGAAACTTAAAAAATCAAAAAAAACAAAAAAAAAAAACAAATCGAATCGAATCGGAAAATCTTTCTTCTTAAAATATATAAGATATTGACGGAAATGGCAACAACAACAGTATAGAGTAGGAAAATAAAGAAAACAACCTATAAGTTGGGAAAACTAGTATATTTATCGGAAAAACTTTAAGTTTTCTTTTTTGTAGTAATTCCAGCTTTTTTTTTTTGTGAATCTAGTTTTTATTGGGAAAACTTTTAAATTTCAAACGGAGCAGAAAAAAAGAAGAAATCGGATAAAGAAAATCTAATTTTTGCTAACGAACAATAATAAGAGTTTTTTTTTAGTTTAAGAGAGAGAGAGGATTGTACATATATACCGTTGAAATAGCAAAAAAAATACTACGTACAGTTGGAATAACATCAGATAGTTTTTCCTGTTTTCACGATTATGATTAGTGGATTTTTCCAGATAACCAATTTTAAATTTTTTTTTATGCTCTGTGTTGTTAATGTTCTGCCGGTGTATCATGGAAATATGAATAGGGATGTACAATTTGTAAAATTTGTAATCTTTAAATCGAATTTCGCAAAAAAGCTTTTATTTATTTATAAGTTAACGCTTTTAAGGTGTAGCAACTATGGACAACCAACTATTGTAACTTTATTCCAATTCTAATTTATGGTTGTGGTTGAAGGTTGGGTATAATGTCTGCTTAGCTGACTATGTTTCTAGCAACTAAATAACTGGATTCGAACATTGTTGGAGCATTACTTGTTCATTTTCTTATAGTTGTTTATTGATATAAGAAAGATAATGATAAGACAATTGATATGATAAAAATAATATTAAATTGCATTGAAGTGCAATTAACTGTATTTACAACAATATAATGTCGTGTATTAAATGCAATGTAAAAATTCAAAGAGACCGTAACACGGGCCGAAAGCGCATCAAATGCAATTTATGAGTATGAAAATGCCACCCTTATCAATGTGTTGCAGGAGATTACTCAACTGAAACAATGCTCATTAGATAATTACTTACAATAACCGTTGTCGACTTAAACGTACGTCTGGAGCATCTTGAGAAAATATTTAACAGTTTTTGTGACCTTGATGACGCCATTGATGCACGTGGTTCACCTTCTGAATTAAAAGAATTTGAGCGACGGTATTTTGATCTTAAGGGTAAACTTCGTAATGCGGTAAAGAAGATCACCGATCAAACTCACCGATCAGTTGGATTATTCCATCGGTAAATTAAATGAGCATCAAAAAGAATTGGTCAAAGAATTGCAGAACACAAGTTTCAACCAGAAGCTTAAAGACGATATTAAGCTTCCAAAAATTAATATATTACCATTTTCGGGCCATTTTTCGCAATTTCCAACATTCAAGGATCTCTATGAAGTATCGATTCATAAAACACCCATATCTGATGTCCATAAGTTTAAATATTTAAGTGGATTGCTGACCGAAGAAGCTGCTTTATTGATTACCAATATTCCACTAACCACTGCGAATTACAAGGATGCTTGGGAGAAAATATGCAAGCGGTACGACAAAGTTACGTTTATTGGCTAATATGAGTGCTTTAAAGGCTTTGGGCGCAGATACAGAAAGGAAGGACGTTTGGCTTTGCTATATGCTGTTGGATAGGTGTGATGACAAAACTCGACAAACTTGGCCCCTGGAAACTTGTGATGGAACCTTTCCAACAATAGAACAGTTCCTGAATTTTTTAACCAATAGAAGTTTCGCATTAGAAAGGTCCAAACCAATTCGTAGTAACACCGGAGCCACAAGTAGCAAACAAAAACCTTTAAACTTACAAATTAGCAGAGAAGATTCGCAAGGTAGAATGCAACTATAAATGAATGCAGAGAGAAGAATTTAAAAATTTTAGTACGAAGCTAGGTGAAGAAACCAATACTATTCGTGAAGAGAGAGCAAACGGGAGAGTTATGCTACCTACAATTTTGGTGTATCTAAAAAATGGATTTGGAAAACTTTATAAATGCAAGGCACTGTTGGATACCGGATCATAAGCGTCGTTCATTGATGAAATGGTAGTGAGGAAACTTAATCTCAGCTGGAGGGCTGCTCGTCTGGTAGTAAGTGGACTCGCAACAGCTAATATTGTGATGAAAGGTATTACGACCCTCAAGCTATTTTCTAGAGACGGAAACGTTATCTCAACAGACGCATTCATCTTACCAAAGTTACCAATTAATCTTCAACCAATAAATGATCATCCCGATGAACTCAATAAGGTCACAAAATTAAATCTGGCGGACCCAACGATTACTGTTAACACAAAAAATCGATATTTTGTTAGAAGCAGATGAATTTTTCAAAATTTTGCAAGACGGGCGCATACAATTTCCTAATTTGACAGCACAACACAACTTATTTGTGAACATCCTTGCTGGAAGCTATAGACGAGACAATGGGCTTCACAACTTGAATTTAAGTCTTTCAGAAAACGTAGATATAGTGCACAAGAAATTTTGGGAACTAGAGGAAATTAATGGAGAAACAATACAATCCAATGAAGTGCTAGAGATCGAGTGCCATTTCCAGAACAATGTTACCAGAGATAGTGATGGACGATTTATAGTAAAATTACCTATGAAGAGACAGGACGCAGTGATGAAAGAGTCGGTGAATTGTGCAATTAAGCGGTTAATGACTATGGAGAGACGATTTTTGTCCATCCAAAACTTAAATACGGAGTTGTGCAAATTTCTAAAGGAATTCGAAAATTTAGGACATATGGAAATGGTAAAACCAGAAATTACAAATTCATATGGTTTTAATTTGCCACATCACGCCGTGATAAAGAAGAGCAGTTCAACAACCAAAGTAGGTGTAGTCTTTGATGGGTCATGCCGTAATTCTAGTAGCATATTTCTAAATATTATGTTAATGGTGGGACCTACGATCCAACCAACACTATAGGAGATATTGCTGCGTTTTCGATCACACAGGTATGCAATAATCGCTGACATCGAAAAGATTGGAAGGGAAGAATTGTGTGGCGTGGGCATCAAAAAGAAAATATTCGACATTATGAGCTAACTACAGTCACTTACGGGACTGCTTCAGCGCCTTATTTAGCCACTAGATGTCTGAATCAGCTTGGGTATGATGTACGAGATACCGAACCAAAAATATCAAAAATTGTCACCAACGATTTTTATGTGGATGACCTTTTGACGGAAGCAGAAACTGTCCATGAACTTTTAAATATTAAAACTAGGATAAACACTGTACTATTATCTGCTGGGTTTTCCTTGAGAAAATGGGTAGCCAATAGTGACATTGCACATGATCCAGGAGAGTTAGAAATCGATTCATAAGATCTAAATGTTATCAAAATTTTAGGGATACAGTAGAATTCAGTTGCAGATAGTTTTAGTTTTAAAGTGAACATAGAACCAAGTCAAGAAGTAACAAAACGGAAAATGCTATCTAAATATCTCGCATTTTTGACCCTCTGAGATGGTTAGCACCTTCAATCATAATATCAAAAATTTTACTGCAAAAACTATGGCTGCTAAAACTTTCATGGGACGAACCAATTAGTTTAAAAATGACATCATCGTGTTTGAGAATTTAAGAATTCCACGTTATGCACCCCATGCTGGATTATTAGATTTATACATAATATAGCAAAAGGGCGAGACCGAATAAACCACACATTCCTTACAGCTAAAGAACTTGAAAGGTCACGGCATTTATGTATAAAATGGGACGAAGAACGCGACTTCGATGACGATTTAAAGAGAATCAAAAATCAATGCTCTATAACTAGCCGCAGCAAGTTGAGAAAACTATGCCCATTTGTTGATGATGACAGCTTAATAATAGTAGGAGGTCGCCTAACTAATTCAGATTGTGCTTATAACGCAAAGCACCCTTATATTTTGTCAAAAACTTCTCTACTTGGCAAACTATTAATCCTATATACACATGAAAAATTTCTTCAGCCTGACCCATCTTTAACTTCCTTTCTACTAAGGCAAAAATTTTGGATTATAGATAGCCGTAACTCCATCAAGAAGCTACTAAATCAATGCATCGTTTATGTGAGGTATAAAGCAGGAAATCATCACAATCAAAAAATGGGAGATCTACCAAGTGAGCGTGTATGTGCATCTAGACCGTTTTCAAATGTTCGTATTGACTATGCTGGTTCGATCATGATGGCAACAAAGAGGGAAAGAGGCGCAAAATTATTAAAAGCTACATATCCATTTTCGTCGGTTTCTTAGACGGTTAATCGCAAGAAGAGGAATTCCCAAGAACATCTACAGTGATAACGGCACAAATTTTGTTGGAGCTGAAAATAAATTGAAGAATTTAGCAAACAAAGCAGTAAAAAAATTGGATGAAATTGACAAATGACGAATTCCGAGTTTCTAAGAGACGTAGCAGAGTTCTTATCGCAAAACGGTACAACTTGGCATTTTAATCCTCCAGTTACTCCTCCTTTCGGTGGATTGTGGGAAGCAGCCGTCAGTCATCTGTGTCCAATATCAGCTGATGATTCATCATATGTTGCCCTAACGCCAGCACATTTTTTGGTTGGGGAATTTTACATATTCCTGATGGGCATGACGACGTGTGCTGCTCGGAAAAGAAAGAGCTTTTACAAATTAGATAGCTGAAAGGGGTTGCGAAACCAAGGCGACTATACAAATTATTAAAGTTAAGTACGACGATCTGTCGAAAATGTATTGAGTTGAGTTCTCGCTCAAGGAAAACCATCAGATATTTTTAAACTCAGAGTTCAGATAGAGAACAAAAATCGCATTATCAAAGGTTTTTGAAGAACGAAGAGCTAATAACGTTCACATCAAGATATTCTAGTTTTGAGGAAAACTACATCAACGCTAAAGCGTCACTTGTAACGTTGATCTATGAGAAAGTGTTCGTAAAATTAAAAGGAAAGAAACGACTAATAAAAAAATGCCAACGTACAGAGGAACAAGAAGCCCGAATATAACAAAAAACAATTTAACAAGCCAAAGCCGTCTTTATCGGGAAATATTCGTCTAACTAAATCTAACTACGTCACTGAATTCGAATTTCTGCGCTAAATGTGCATCAACCGACCAACGAATGCAATTATATGTCATTTGCCTCAAAACAAAACATAATTACTGTTTCTGTAAGGTCATGTGATAAATGCCATAAGGGAATGTCCTGCTGATGTCCTGTTGATCGGCCTGCTATTGAATTGCCATCAACTTCTGCTGTCGCTCACAAAGCCCTTTTTATTTCAAAATCACTTGTTGACGAGCAAGCGGTCTTCGATACAGCTATCGAATGTTCCTGGACTCTATCAGATAGTAGTGCTATCGTCACAACATCAAAGCCATCGTTATTTATTACGTTAACGCCTCATTTCGACACATCAATTAAGTTCAAAATTGATGCAGTAATACTTCCGAAATATTCGATGCCGGGCCGGGATTTTTAATAGCATCAAGAAACATAAACGTTTCATCCGATGGTAAGTTTTTGGCTGATCCTAATTTTTGGGTGAAAGTTTGAAATGAAAGGTTCAATGCGATTGTGCAGTGATTTTGTGAAGTAGAGTCCCTACACGTGAATTAGAGATGAGTTCTAAGGATCAGGAGTTAGGAGAATCATTTCCAAGAGCTATTAGGCACATTTTGAACTTGCAATAAAAATTCGGAGGATAAGCTGCCTGAAATGAAATAAATCTATTCATCGTTTGTCAATGAATATGAGCAGTTAAAACATTTAGAAACCGTTCAAAATTTTGATCCAACCCCCCATTGTTTTTTGCCTTACGAGCGAGTGGTTTTCGATGTATCTTATAAGACGTCTTCTGGGATCAGGTTACGATCAAATTGCCTTACAGCAACTATCAGCTGATTTTATGGCGCAACAACAAAAATTAACCAATCAAAACTCTCCGTCTCTACAGCGTGACATACAAGACTGCGTGTGGTTCGTATCTTGCTATAAAGACTTTACACCGTTTAGCAGCCGATGGGTAGGATAAATATTCAATTGGAGCCAGAATATACGACAAAAATTTTATGTGTGTGATATAATGATTGGATCAAATTCGATTACGCATTTGCTAGAAATATTGTATCAATCAATCGTAATCAGTTCATCAACTGAACCGAATCAACCTGAGAAATATTTGAGAATCGATGAGCGAAAAGTGGTTAAAACACTTGGATTAATTTGGCAGCCCGAAACAGATGTATTTCGATTTACCTACCTGCCTAAGGATTCTTCGGCAGTCGTTACTAAACGAGTAGTCAGTCTTATCGGAAGCTTGTTTGATCCGCTGAAATTTGTCTGTCCCGTAATAACTTTAGCCAAGACTTTCTACCACGAACTTTGGATTGGAACAAACCTTTAAATAGTGCGATCTCACTGGGAAATGGGATAAATTTAGATCACGGTTGTCACCTTTGAAGGATTTCTCAATTCGGCCAACGGTCACTGTAAATTCATTTAAATTCATGCTTTTTCGGATGCAAGTGAGAATGCTTATGGTCTCTCAATTCAAGAGAAAAGTGTTGCTGGAGTTGGAAGTCAGAAGATTTTTTTATTGGACTGAATCGTTAATTACACTATGATGGATAAATGCGAAACCGCATAATTGGAATATATTTAATGCTCACCAAGTTTCTCCAAGATTACAAAAAAAACCAGCTCAAGGGTATGGCAATATATTCTTGGCAATATAGTTGGGGGATGATACAGGCTAATATTGTAGAATCCGAATTTTGATTCTGCGGTCCGGATTTCCTCAAATGTGACGAATTGTCGTAGCCGCCGATTCCGAGACCTGTTAAATTTGCTGTGTTCACGAAGATAGTTGAGGATGTCGCAAGCTCTGTGAAATGTTCACAGAATTTCAAGCCTGTCGAGCATTTGCCAACGCTATGTGGTTATTCAAAATTGTTGTTCAAGATTGATTGACAAGGAAATACTAAGGTCATTACTGAATTTAAACCTGACAGAGTGTATTCAAAAATGGAGAAGCCAGCAACTGACGAAAACGAAGAGGCTAAACTTCCATTAATTCGGAATGTAGAGAAATGAATGTTTGCGCAACATTACAAACTACTGAAGGCTGGTCGTACTATTGCTAACAATAGTCGTCTTAAATGTTTGGCACCGTTCCTGGATTAATTTGACGATTTGAGAGTAGGCTGGTGACTAGAAAGAGCCAATCTTCTTTATATTCCCAAGCACCAGATCCTTCTCCCCAAAAATCTCCAGTTCTCGAATTTACTGATTCGTTTGGACGTTCGCGATTTGGACAAAGTATTCATTCATCAATGGAGTTGCCCAAACCCGAAATATCATCAACAAATGCTCTAGATGTTTTCGAATGCGGCCGAAATTCCTAACGCAAATCATGGAAAATTTACCAGAGGATAGACTTGACTTCAAAAGCATTCGATGTTTTAGTGTTAGTGCCGTGGGACCCTAAAACGTGCGTCATCACATTATATGCATGGCTCCTAAGAAGGTCTTCGTGGCTCCTTTCATTTGCTTTGCGACCAACGCGGTTCATTTGGAGCATGTCATTTTCAAAGGTGCAGGCAACTAATTGACTGATGTTCGCCAGATGCTGATTAGCAGAAGAGACCCAATTTGGAAGGCGTGTGACCAAATGTCCGTCGAATGTTCGTTTATTCCACCAAGAGCACCAAATTTTGGTGAACTATGGGAGGCTTTGGTCAAAATTACGAAGCGTCTTATCAAGAACGTTATTGGCAGCATAGAAGTTTCTGTCGATGAACTGCATACTGTTGTTCGTCAAGTTACGATGATTTTCAATTCTTGTCCCATCGATCCATTGTCAGTAAATCCAAATCATTTGAAGCCTTTGGCAATAGGCCATTTATCAAACGGTTGCTCTGCCTGAAATTTCGATTGCGGAAGAGAATATTAACCGTGTAAAAATGTTGCAACGGATCAATCACGGATAGTTCAGCAGTTTTGGGCAAGATTTCATAATGAATACCTATAGCTACTTTGCAGCCTAGGACAAAGTGGATGGCGTTGGTGAAAGATGATAAAATAGAATCATTGAAGTGGTCTCTGAGTTGAGTTGTGGGAACTAGGAATATTTTCCGGGAGAGTAATTCTTCGCTCAATTATGCTACTTCGAAGAAATTGTCAAAATCGATAAAAGGCTAAGGCGATTCTGGGAAATCGATTCAATCAACGAGCAGAAAGTCATTCTATCTCCAGTGGAAACATTATGCGAAAACCATATCTAAGAGTTGTATGCGACGGCTCCACAAAAACCAGCACAGAGATATCGCTAAACGGCAGTGTTGAGACATTACACTAAAAACTTAAACAAACAAAAGAAAAAACATCATACATTTCCCTCATGTTCAATGGATCACGTCAGCTGACCCGAAAAAACAACATCGAACTACCAACAGCAGTAGTTAACGTCATCTACGCGGATGGCAGGTCTAATAAATATCAATCATTATTAGATTCTGGTCCTCAGGCCAGCTTTGTTACAGAGGCTTGTGTCCAACAGTTCCGTCTCAAACGGCATAATGCTCGACTCTCCATCAGCGGTGTAGGTCAATCACGAGCTGGCATCACAAAGGGAATAGTGGCACTAATAATCAAACCGAATGTGTCGTTTTAACCGAAGTCAACCATCGAATTAAAAGCTTTGGTATTACCCAAAATTACAATCGAGCTGCCTTTGATCGAGATAAGTGATGCAATCAGGAATTTCTCGCGCAAAATACAGCTCGCTGACACACAATTTGATAATCCTGGCAATATCGACATTTTAATCGATTTTACAAAATAAAACCACTCTAGGATGGGTGGTTGCTGCGAAAGTAAGTAATGTAAATCACAGCAACATCCAAGTAATGACAACAGTCGCGAATAACTCACCACAAATTATTGACATCGACAAAATGCTAAAGAAATTCTGGGAATTGGAGTCAATTAGTCCATCGCAAGTTCTTTTAACATCCGAAGAAAATTTGTGTGAATAACATTTTACCAGCACTACAAAAGTCGATCAGGAAGGACGTTTTACCGTATGCTTGCCATTCAAGAACTCGCCGAATAATTTAGGCCAATCGCTAAACATGGCTATAGCAAGAATTCGAGGCACGGAACGTCGCTTTACTCGCGATTTGGAATTTTCAAAGTTATACCATGAGTTTATGCAGGAACACGAGAAACTTCACCACATGGAAGAAATCCCTTTAGAAGAAATCGAGGATGGTGGGTTTTATTTGACACATCATGGTGTATTACGGAAAGGTTGCACGACCACCACACTCAAGTTGTATTTGACGGTTAAGCCAAAACAACTACTGGTATTTATTTGAATGACTGTTTGGCAGTGGGTCCTACTGTTCAAGAAACTTTGTTTTCAATTCTTTTGCTCTTTCGAGAAAATTGTATTGCTCTTTCCGCCGACGCGGAAAAGATGTACCGCCAGATCAATGTCGCCGATAACAATGTGATGTTTCAAAAGATTATTTGGCGCGAGAATCCTGCACAATCTATCGTCTGCGCACTGTTACTTACGGGTTAGCATCAGCACCATTCCTAGTGACAAGAACGTTAAAGGAAATGTCAGTACCAATTGAGGTATTCAGTGATCAGCCTACTCACTAAACATGGATTACAACTTAGAAAATGGAAGACAAATTTTCAACCATTGCTCTTAAATCAATAGATGCTTACAATCAATCAACTCATTCTGTCAAGGTGCTTGGAGATAATTGAAACCAAGTCGTCTTTTCGATCCGCTCGGTTGGTTAGCCCCCATTACAATCACAGTTAAGTTATTCATACAATTACTTTAGTCGAGATCCAAGCAAACCGATGGGACCAAATAAGGGCTCAACTAAAAAATGTAAATCAAATCACAATTCCTCGGTTTATTCAAACACGAAAGACGTCTTCCATTGAAATGCACGGATTCTGTGACGCAAGCCAATCAGCATACGCAGGGGTTCAAACTAATTACTGCGAAGGCCAAGGTATCACCTATAAAGCCACCGACTTTGGCTCGCCTAGAACTTTGCGCAACCGTTTTCTTAACAAAATTGATTAACTTAGTTAAAAGAAGAACTAGATTTTGCTGAAACATATGCCTGGACCGACTCAAAAATTGGCCTTGATTGGCTTTCAAGCCATCCTCGAAGTTGGAGTACATTTGTGTGCATTCGAACCGCTGAGATTCTTAATTCTTTGAACCGCAAGCTTTGGCATCACATATCATCAAAGGATAGTGCTTCTCGCGGATAGCGGCCAGATGGATTGATACCTAATATTATAATATTTATGGTGGAATGATCCCAGCTGGTTACGTCAAGCACCTGAATGTTGGCCAAAACAGAGCTCAAACTATGGGAACTTAGATAAAGGAATCAACAGCCTATTTGCAATGCCTACCCGTATTAACCATTGGTTCAATGAGTTTCTTTGAAATACTCATCTTTTCGAAAATATCAAAGAGTCTTTGCCTACATCGTAACGTTTCTTAGTAATTTAAGGAGTCCCAAAGGATCGAGAATTGATGGTAATTACCTTAGAAGAGATGAAATTTTCGAAGCACATCGGCAAATTTGTAAATTCGAGCAATTCAACTTTTATTCAAAAGAAATATTATCACTACAAGCCAACCAGCCAATCAAACGAAAAAGTTCGTTACTTTCCCAGGACCTGTTCTTAGAAAATCGCGGCATTCTACGTGTCGGAAGAAGATTAGAGAACAGTGCCGCATCATTCTCAACAAAACATCCAATTATACTTAACCCAACATCAAAAGTAGCTGGTTTAGTATTCCAAAATTTTCATATCGATAACAAGCATGCGGGACTAACACTTTTATTGCAAATCTCAAGACAAGAGTACTGGATACCAGTTGCAAAACAAATGTGTAACATGCTCTCGATTTAAAACCAAATTGTATAAAAAGATTATGGGAAACTTGGCGAGTGGCAGAGTACAACTGCTCAGACCATTTTTACAAGTGGGTATCGACTACGCCGGAACAATTTCAATTCAGTTGTCTCGGGGAAGAGGCCAAAAGACATATAAGGCGTATATCTGTTTATTCATATTGTAGCGGCTCACGCATTGCAATCAACAAATTAATTATTTGTTTATATAAATTGCAATACATTCACCACCACAGACACATAGGGTTTACGCATAAGATATCTCTTTGCGTAACGTATTATCTTTCTATTTCTTTATTTTCATTTCATATTGATTGAAAAATTTAAAGATTTGGTGGTCGGTCGAAAAAAATATATTGTGTATTTCATACCTATTTTAAATATTTTAGTGTTTTTGATCTCATTACTCGCCAGAAACAAACATTCTTTAAGAGAATTAAACTCACATTTGTAAAATGGTCAATGGCGAAGAAAAGAAAACTGAGATCAATCCACCACAACCCCAACAGATGGAGACGGGGGAGCAAGCACCCTTGGAGGTATCAGCCGCAAACAATTTAGTAAAATTACAGCCATTTTGGCCTCAAAAGGCACACAATTGATTTTTGCTGGCTGAAATTCAGTTTGACCTTCAAGGTGTAAAATCCGAGAAAGCAAAATATTTACATACTCTGTCATCATTAGCACCAGAGACTTGTGATATAATCTCAGACTTCTTGTCAAATTCCCCACATACAGAACAGTATTTTCATTTAAAAAAAAAACTTTGTTGGACCGATTAGCGCCTTCATCTGAGAGGCAATTGGAAGCTCTCATTACGGGCCAGGATATTGGTGACCATAGACCTTCTGACGCGCTACGTCACATTCCTACTCTGGCGGGCAGGAATTTCAATGAGCAAACGATAAAATCACTCTTGATCAGACAAATGCCAGAGATTATCAAAATTGCGTTAATTGCCCAGCCAGATTCAATAGCCATTGACGCACTGGCTAAAACGGCTGACCGCATGTACGAGGTGATCAACATCGGCCAACAACAACCCGGAATGTCACAAATAAATCAAAGGCAATCCCGTCCCACTGTGCGCGGTGACCTGGTCCCATCGACCAGCCAGAATTCTGGCTCGTTCGAAAACCGATTGGCTCGGCTTGAACAAAAACTAGATAATTTATTTCGTGATAAATCAAGGGGACAGCGAGAATCATCTCGCTCACGGTCCAGATCCCGCAACTCCGCCAATTACTCGCGCCGACACGGCATATGCTGGTACCATACCAAGTTCGGTCCAGCCGCGAAAAAATGTGTACCGCCATGCAATTTTAATACGTCACAACCATCGACGTCACAAATCAATAAAATAGATGGCAACAATGGCGATTCAAAAAACTAATACAACACAGGGGCGGGAACCCAATAACAAGTAATCCACACTCAGCTCGGTTATTCGCATTCGACCAAATAAACCGAATTACCTACTTAGTCGACACTGGCGCTGACCTTTCGGTTATTCCAGTTTATCAGTATAAGAGTGAACTCAATATACTAAAACGCAATTTTAATCTAGTTCTGTCGGCCGCCAATGGCACTAACATCCATACTTACGGCACAAAGTTGCTTCAGTTGGATTTGGAACTAAAACGAACCTTCACGCATGCTTTCATTTTAGCTGCTGTGAATCGTCCTATCATTGGCGCCGATTTCTTGTGTAAATTTGGACTTTTGGTAGATTTAAAGAATAAACGGCTGATTGAATCAGCGACAAAGCTGTCAATCAATGCCAACATGGTTCACGTCGACACACCGACTCCGATCCATTATTCTATCACCAACGGCTATGGCACTCTGCTTAAAAAGTTTCCTCAACTTACAGCAGAGCCAAATTATAAATTGCCAGTCCGACACAATGTGGTCCATCACATTGTTACAGCAGGACATCTGCCTGTATCAAGACCAAGAAGACTAGATCAAGTCCGCGATAAAGCCGCATTTACGGAATTTCAGCATATGGTGGAATTAGGGATTTGCAGGCCGTCTGCATCTCCTGTCGCTTGTCCATTACACATGGTTAAGAAAAAAGATTTCGATTGGAGACCATGTGGGGATTATAGACAGTTAAACACTGTGACTATACCGGATCGTTATCCGATTCCTCACATTCAAAATTTCTCTATGCACTTGCATGGATGTAAAATTTTTTCGAAAATCGATCTCGTCAGAGCTTATCATTTGATTCCCGTTTCACCTGAAGATGTTTTTAAAACGGCAATAACAACTCCTTTTGGCCTGTTCGAATTTACTCGAATGCCGTTTGGATTACGCAATGCCGCTCAAACGTTTCAGCGATTTATGAACGAAGTTGTTCGAAACTTAGACTTTGTTTTCGTCTACATTGACGATATTCTTGTGGCATCGAAAAGTGAGGAACAGCACAAACTCCACCTGGAACAACTCTTCCAAAGGTTAACTGAGTTTGATGTTCACATCAATAGTTCAAAATGCGTCTTTGGCACATCCACTCTTGATTTCCTCAGCCACAAAATAACCCCTAATGGCATTCTGCTGTCTGAAGAACGAATTAATGCCATTAGGGAATTTCCAGTTCCAAGCTCAATTAGGCACATTCAGCGGTTCATCGGTATGGTAAATTACTATCGCCGATTCATACCAAAACTTGCTGAAATACTCGCACCAGTTCAAAGCCATTTGGTCTTACTTCTACGTAAACCTCAAACACCAAAGAATTTTTCTTGGACTGACGAATGTCAACAGGAATTTACGTCACTTAAGGCTGAACTTGCGAAAATAACACTGCTTGCACATCCACTGAGCGATTCAAAGCTTAGTTTAACTATTGACGCATCTAACACTGCCGTTGGGGCAGTGCTGCAACAGTATAACAATGTGTGTTGGGAGCCATTGGGGTTTTTCTCAAGGAAACTTTCAGATGCTGAAAAGAAATATTCCGCATTTGATCGGGAATTACTCGAAATATATCTGGCAGTGAAACACTTCAGATATTTTGTCGAAGGTCGGGACTTCACCATTTTTACCGACCATAAACCTCTGACTAGAGCAATTCAGTCTTAAACTAAACGTAATCCGAGGCAAGCTCGCCACTTGGATTATATTAGTCAATTTACCACGGACATTCAGCATGTTCACGGACATGACAATGTTGTTGCAGATACACTCTCTCGCACAACAGACAATGAAACGGCCGCAGTCGAGACACAATTCGACTTAAACAAAATCGCAATTGCTCAAAAAGCTGACCTAGAACTTCAGAATTTATTTTCTGGTTCCGAATGTCACTTTGGTTCATCAATGAAACTGGCGCTCTTCCAATTGCCTGGCCTCGACATTATCTGCGAAACATCAACTGGGTACAATCGCCCATTCATCGTACAATCACTGCGTCGAACCATCTTCGATACTTTACATAACATTTCGCATTCTGGTGTCCGTGCTACTCGTAAATTGATTACTGCTCGATATTTTTGGCCTAGTATGAACAAGGACGTAAGCCATTGGGCTCAGTCATGTTTATCCTGCCAACGTGCCAAAGTCCAACGGCATACCAAATCATCACATGGACAATTCCAAATACCATCAGGTCGTTTTGAACATATCCATATAGATATAGTAGGACCACTTCCTCCATCTAATGGATATACTTACCTGCTAACCTGTGTCGATCGATTTACTCGATGGCCCGAAGCCTACTGCATGACCAATATGTCAGCTCCAACCATTGCCTTGACTTTTGTCAACAATTACGTTTCACGATTCGGCGTGCCCCTTAATATCACTACTGATCAAGGAACGCAGTTTGAGTCAAAGCTTTTCAGCGAGTTAACTAAACTCCTGGGCTCACATCGGATTCGTACAACGGCTTATCATCCTCAAGCCAATGGCATGGTCGAACGCTTCCACCGGCATCTCAAAGCTGCGTTAATGGCCAGAGGAAACACGATCAATTGGAGTTCGGAAATACCCATCGTATTACTGGGAATCCGAGCAACAGTAAAAAAAGATCTGAAGTGCTCACAAGCTGAAATGGTTAATGGACAAACCATCAAGCTACCAGGCGAGTTCTTCGTCGAAAATCCATTTTTATCTTTACCAACCAGCGACACAGTTATCGATCAACTCCGTGACACAATGCAAAACCTTATCCCAAAATCAACTCGGCAAGCCAAACAAGATGACATTTTTGTTCCCAAATCACTTGCCAACTGTGATTTTGTGTTCGTAAGAACGGACAAGGTTCGCACAGGCTTATCTCCTCCTTATGAAGGGCCGTTTAAAGTTATTCGACGCCTTCGGAAGCAATTCACCGTGTCAATTAATGGAAAAAACCAAACCATTTCAATTGACCGGCTCAAACCGGCTTACGGCATACTATGTTCCACTGATACGAAATCAGTTTCTCGACAACATAAATCAGTTCATTTTCAGCCTAACACTGAACTTCCTTAAGGAGGGGATTCACTTGCGGGGGAGTCCTGTAGCGGCTCACGCATTGCAATCAACAAATTAGTTATTTGTTTATATAAATTGCAATACATTCACCACCACAGACACATAGGGTTTACGCATAAGATATCTCTTTGCGTAACGTATTTTCTTTCGCCATCTAACGAGATAACATGTATACAAAATATAATCGAACAATAAATTATATTTTGTGACATTTGCCCCATCTCGTTAACATTATTTTCCTCAATCTAAACTTGAGTGATATTTCTCTGTGACTCCATCTCGTTATTAATAGAACAACGAAGTTTGGCATGCGATTCTTCTCGTATGTCAACACAAAACATTAAAACAAAAATAAAATTTTCTACATGAACCTAGCTGCACGTTGGGTACCAACATAACGAGAAGAAAACAATCAAAAAAAGAGGAACATTTTTTTTGTAGCATTCGGTACGGTCGAGTTTTATTTTACGCGGTAATACAGATTTATATATTAAAATTAGCATCTGGTGATTGAGTAATTTGAAGAAAATGTAAAGTAAAAATTTCTCATGTTATACAAATAAATAAATAGTTATTTGGTGATTAAAGTGAGTGAGTCTTTATTATCAATTCCTCGTGTTGGCGTCATTTCATACGCAAAAACTACAATAATATCTTTTAGTAGAAAGGCAGTTCATTTGGAATTGGTTGGAGATATGACCACTGACGCCTTTCTCAGCGCCTTAAAGAGATTCACGGCACGTCGAGGTATCCCAAAAGAAATTTTTAGTGATAATAGCTCTCATTTCATCGGTGCCTATAATTGCCTTCGGGAACAACACGTTACAAGGGTAACAAAAAAAATAAAGGGCAGAAGGGTAAAAGCAAATCCTCAGAATTGAAGAAATGAATACATTGGTCACAGAGATAGAAAGTGTCCTGAATTCAAGGCCGTTATGTAGAATAAATTCAACCGACATTGATGCGCTGACACCATCTCACTTTTCAATTGGCCACGCCGCGACAAAAATAGCAGAAAGGGACATTTCATCTCAAAAATCATTATATTTAACTAGAAGGGAAATGGCCCAGCAGAGAGTACAAGATTTCAACATTTCTGGATTCGGTGTTCTAACGAGTACCTGACCTCTCTGCATTATCGTCAAAAATGGAAAGACCGAGAAAATCCTATCGTACTGCTTACCGAAATTTACCAGTCAATCAGTGGCTGCTTGGAAAGGTAGTGCAGGTGCATCCAGGCTTCGTGCATTTCGGCACAAATCGGGCGAAATGAAACGATCAGTCTACAATTTATGTTGACTGCCAATACCAAACGAGTCCACCATTGATAATCATATTTAAATCCAGCGGATTTAAGGGCCGGCATGTTGAGACATCACGCTAAAAAAAAACATTATACATTTCCCTCATGTAATCACGTTAACTTACCTAAAAGAAAACAACAACAAAAATTCTATCATTATAATTAATACTCTGGAAGCTAAGTGCAAGTGTTTGCATTCCATCAAGCAGTTTGGCTGTTGGCCCTACAGTTCAGTAAACCTTATTTCCTATCATATTAAGATTTCGGGAATACAAAATCGTTTTCTCGTATAAGAAATGCACCGCCAAATGGTTGGGTGTGAAGAAGATACTACTATATGGCTTGGCATCATCATCTTTACTGGCCACGTGTGCCATAAAGCAGACAATCAATCATTTTTACCGCTGGCGACTAATGCAATTAATAAGGACGTATATATGGACGATCTCGTGACTGGAGCACCTTATGAACATGAATTGTTGCACCACCAAGCGGAAATCACAATCTATTATCGATTTATGGATTTCAACTCAGGAACTGGAAGTCCAACTGCAGTAAAGTTCTAAAAAGCGCTCCATCAGAAAGTCATGAAGCTCATATCAAAGAACTTCGAAATCATGAGGAAGAATGTACAAAAGGTTGGGTGTAAAATTTAATGCCCAAATTGATCATTTTGTTTTCATTTCCGTTCTACCAGATATGACCAACTATGTACACCAAGAGGACTATTCCTCTGGTCATAGGTACAAAAATATTTATGGAAATGCTTTGGGGAGACAAACTCAAATGAAACGCTACTCTTCCTCCCAAGAAAATAGTTCGCTGGGAGAAAATACGAAACATCTTGAAGCTCATTACCTTAATAACAATCCCCAGATTTATTCAAACAACGAGATTATGCAAATTAGATGCACACGATATCTGAGTAGTGGTTGTGTACTACAAAACCACCTAATATTTTTATTAATATCATCTTGAAGCGTTGGAGTACGTTCGTCGGTATTCGCATCGCAGAAATTGTATGGCTTATCTCCTCGGGAACTGGAATCACGTAGCCTTTAGTGGGACGGACCTGAATGGTTGTGTATATTTGTCGAATTCTGGCCTTATCACAAGACACACCATGGTAATCTCGAAAAGGTCACCCTTATGAGCACGGTAAATCCACCCGATGAAGGGTATGATTAAATAAATTCTAGCTATTCCTTCTTCCGCAAACTACAACGAGTAAAATGTTATATTTTCCGATTTGCTTCCAATGCTACAAAACATAGCCTTGCTGCGTATTCCACCAAGCACCAAATAAATAATCCAACATTCCAAATCTAAAATCACGTCATCAAAAAATTGAGTTATTTGCAGCAAATTCAAGGCATAATGACGGCAGCAGCTAATGAGTAACCTGCCAGGATCGTGTTTAAGTACCAAGGCAGTACACCTCGAACTGGTAAGCAACTTTTCCAGCGACACATTTATGGGAGCAATAAAAAGGTTTACTGTACGCCGAGGTATGTCCCTAGAGCTTCTTAGTGGCAACAGCACAAATTCATCGGTGCCAACTTCTCTTCGGTGATTTCTTTTCCAGAACTAAAAGATATTTTTTTCCTCTAAATTTACCTCATTCTGGAGGACAACAAAGTTCCATTTAAAGAGTGTTTGAGGCAACCATATTTTAACATTAGAAGAAATGGCCACTCTCTTAGCAGAAGTACAGGCTATGTTAAACTCCAGACCTTTGTGCTGCATCAACGAAACTGAAGTTGATCCTCTAACGCCATCCCACTTTCTAATCGAACGTGCCCTAATCGGACATTCCAAGCGATGGTATTTAGAATACTTGACGTCCTTGCAACAGCATTCCAAAATGAGTTTCCAAATACCCATCGACTAATAGCTCTCGACGTTCCTTTGGTGCATCTCTAGATTAAAATTTTTGATGCGTTAATGTATCTCTATTTGAGAATGAGCTAAACCGGTACAGTTGTACTTGAACCTACATTTGCTTGAACTACCAGGTCAGGCCATAACTTTAGGCAGAAAAACTTAATTTGTTTCTTCAGTAATTCGAACAGCCAGACCGTCTGAAGGTGCGTACATGATCCAATTCTGGTGAAAAAATTTACACCACGAAGTTAGTAAAATAGTAAAATTTTTTGTTAAAATTGGTTACCCTGGTGAACTTTTTGTTCTAGTTGGAAACAATTCAACTCATACAGCTAACTTCGTGGTGTACATTTTTTCACCAGAAAACTATAGCATAAAAAGTTGTAGATTTTTTGAATAATTACATCCATTTAGGCTGTCAATGAAGCCGACATAACGTTAGGTACTGGAAGATTAAACAAACATTAAAATAGGAGCTGGGTCAAACTTCACATCAAACAAGGACGAAATACATGTTTAGATTCTGCATTCTATAATTTATTGCCAAAATATTGTTTATTTAAACCATTTCTGACGTCGGTTTACATGAATACTTAATTTCCCATACGGGAACATCAAAATTCACCGTAGAATAGCATGACACGTGACTAATTTCAATCAAATAAAAATCATTATTGAGATGTAAACAAACCACCTTTCAATCATATGCCAAATAATATAATCTCACATAGGATAATCAATTTTGTGGCAATATTTATGCACACAATGCTGCTAGTAAACCAAACTACCTACAGTACTTACATATTCAACTAACCAAAAAAAAATTCCAATAATTGACATATTTTCCCATTGATACGCACGTAAATGTCGATGATAAAAAATTCAAACGAAAAACTTCTGTTGTTTCAAAATTAAATTATAAATAGGGGGCCCCTCCCCCTTAATCGTATATATTTAAGTGCTCAATCTTAATACATAGTACGGAAGGAAAAACTATTTCCGATTTTTATCATAATAAAAATTAAATAATTTTCCTGATTAGAACAGAAAAATAAAAAAAAATCCTTGAAGAGGAAAAACCAAATGGAAATGGAAAATAAGACAATAACAAGATAAAATAGAAGATGTAGATGTTTAATAAAATAAAGGTATATCCCCAAAGGCATCTCATATTATATTCTGTTTTTATATTTTGCATTAACAGTGCAGATTTTTCTTGAATTTCCTTAATTTTAAAACCTAAAAAGAAGGAAAACCGTTTTCGGGCTAATCAAAACGAAATGAGCACAAGAAAATAATTTGCCGGTTCAATAGTTTTTCTTATACATACGTATGTAATATTATAACAAGCAGACGGCGATGGTGCGGTTCATACATCTTGATGAATAGGGCAAACATTATAAAAGATATATAGCTATATAGATATGTACAAAATGAGGTAGGTAGTTTTACAACAATAGCACAGAAAACGACGATATAAGAATGTTTAATTTAAATTCAGCAATATTATTTTGTAACCCTTAGTGAATTGAATCAATATCGCTTGAATTTGGGCGCACGCAGTTAAATTTTGTATTCCCGCCGTTAAACTCGAGTATATGGATATGAATATTTGTGTGTACAGACGATTTTATTAAAACGTAACAAAAATCTTTTGATTTAATAAACAATTCTTCATAAGATAATGGTACCGACTGTGTGCAAGGAATTTTTCTTATTTTATTTCGTTTCGTGTCTGTGAGATTTTATTTATGTGTGCAGGGCTGTAGATACACCATATACGTATGAAAATGTATATGAAAAATATCTTTGATATTTGATTTTCCAGTTTCCATTAAATTACGTTTAGAGAAGGAAAAAATATCTTGGTTGGATTTTTTTTTTAATTAAATTTTTGCTACAAAATACTTTTCTATATGTCGGGTTGGAGTAGGTCAAAATCATAAGGAAAAAAAAAGAAAATTTTTGAGTTACCATTTCTTTAGTATTGGTAAGAGCTATCTGTTATGCTAGACAGACAACCCTTGTGATTTTAATGAAAAATTTCCTGGTGCGCTTTGTGCTACATGGTATACGAGGATTCAACGTAGATGCGATTAAAATTTGCGATTAACGATGTAATCGAATGTGAATTTTTTTCGATTTAAAATTAAATCTATAATAATGAAATTTTGCTTATATTTTGAATACGGACCAATCTACATACCTATAATGGTTTATCCTTAAGTAAAACTTTATTCTTAAAGGTGACTTCTAATCCTTGACTAATTCTCCTACTGATCAGTTTTATTAATTATGTAACTATACGTTAGCTGTATTTGGCACACTCTTGAAAATCCTGAATGATAATTGTTTCCACAACTTCAGTGTCATTGGAAATCAGGCAATCGAATTCAATAACACAGAATTTTACTAATTTCCCAGCTTCAAGTTGCTAAATACTGTATAAACAGAACAAGTTGATCAGAAATGCGGTCCTGAAAATTAACTCAACTCCCATCAGTTTACAACTCCAAACGAACAAATGAATCTGCCCTAACCCAACCCTCAACTTAACACAGCTAATTCAACGCCAACCCCACTTTAACTCATTCCTACTCAACCCCACTAAAGCCAACTCAATCGTGGATGAACTAAATACAAATCGACTCAATCTAGCCTTCCACGAAACCTCAACTTAATTCTAATTTAACCCCCAACCAACTCAATTAAAACCTAAACTCAGCCTAAGCTCGATATAAACTAAACCTTCAACTCAACCTCAACTCAATCCTCAACTCAACCCCAGATTCAATGTTAAACTCAAACCCTACATTAACACGGCTCAAAAACTACATGCATACATAAACTCAACTTAATCTAATCTCCACCACAACCCGAGCTCCCAATTCGTAAATGGTGTTCCCATTGCTCAATTAAATACCCTACTCGACAACTACTCAATGTCCAACTTAGTCCTCAAAGCAATGTGGTCCGAAAAACTGCATGCATACATAAACTCCACTCAGAATAAGTCTAGCTAACTTCCAACTCAAATCTCAATTCAATCCCTAAATAAATTAACAACTAAATTGCTGAATAAATCCCAACTGAACCCCAACCCAACCTTAATCAACTCTAACTCGACCATAAATTCAACCCTCAACACAACCCCAAATAAATCTACACTCAATCCCACCTCAAACCCAACTCACCCCATCCCTCTGCAAACTCAACCTTAAGGCAACCTGCAATTAAGCCCAGCTCAACACAAAATTCAGCATAGTCTTCAAGTTACATGCGTGCATCGACTCAACTTAAGGCTAATTCGTTTGACGTTCAGCTTCTAAAAGCTTTTCAATTCTTTGCTTTGACCATGGAGATGGTCACACATCTAAACAGATAAACGGATATTCCTTTTTATTTCAGACTCAGGGACTTTCAAAATGTCGATAAAGATATTTTTTTTAAATATTTGTAAGGAACAGACCTGGCTGGAGCACCGATTAAAAAATTTGCTGGTGTAAGTACTTCGTAGTTATCATTAGTTGGACGCGAGTTCAAAATGTTTTCAATTTGGAGTAATAGGGTTGCCATTTCCTCAAACGTTAAATTTACGTTGCTTGTTAATTTTAACAAATTCGTTTTCACGGATTTGAACGCCGACTCCCATAAGCCCCCAATATGAGGAGAGGCAGGTGGAATAAAATACCAACTTATTCCCTTTACACTTAGATACTCTGAAACGACATAATTATGATTAATATTTTGTACGAGTTAATAATCTCCTGGCCCCAATAAAATTAGTGCCATTATCCGTATATACCGTTTTCTGGAACCCCTCGTCTAGCTGTAAAGCGTCGCAGAGCGGTCAGAAAAGCCTCGCTAGTTAGATTGCTAACTCGTTCTATATGTATAGCCTTGACCAAGAAACATACGAATATACACAGATATCCCTTAATAGGTTTTGTTCCCCCTCTTCGTTTTTTTCTAGCGAAATGAATTGGACCGGCAAAATCGAACCCGCAATTTGTGAATGTTCTCTGGTATGGCATATCTGGTACAGGTTACGCATTTACCGATTATTGTTCTCACTTTTGTTCTGCCTTTAATTATCTAATACTTCTGTCATATCAAAATGCTGGTTAGTGAAGGACTCGCATGTAAATTTGAAGACTGTATTTCCCATATCAGTCTTTCTGTGAAAATATTATTTGACGATCCATGCGTAATTTGATGTCTATTTTCATAATCGAAGTTTGCGTTGGATATCCGCCCTCCCCCTCTCAATATACCAGCTGTATCCATAAACGGAGCTAAAGACAATAGGTTTGATTTATTATTCACTGATCGATCTTTCTGTAGATTTTTAATTTCTGCTTTGAATGCGGTGTTATGCACCATGAAATACAGACCATTCTGGAATCTTCAACCTCCTTTGCCTTTAGCTCGCCGGAATTTCCCAGAATAGGATTACGTTGTCCTCGAATTCGTCAAATATCGTCTCACATATGCAACCACTCGTATTATATTTTGCAGTTTTGATTTTCGTTCAAAAAGATTATTTAATCAATCGTTTTATAGCGTAGCTTGTAAAGAATGTATTTGTAGTTTGGGTTTACTATAAGTTCTGCCTCAATCGCCGTTTCATCCGTTACCGATTCAGAATCGCTTGAAGGGCAAAATTTTTCTGGTAATTTCAACCAATCAGGACCGAGCCACCATTGCTCTGATTTCCATAATTTTTGTGGATGTATGCCTCTTGACCCATGACCAGGTGGGTTTCTTTCGATTTTACGTGTGCTCATTGTTGTCTAGGCAATTTCTCTAAAATTTCACTGGTTCGATTTGCGATAAACGTTTTCTTTCTTTGACAACCAAGATAATACGATAGACGAGTCTGTCCATGCGTAACAGATTGCGTTAGGTGCAACCGTTTCTCTCACCATACACATAATTTTTGCCAACAAATGCGCCGCACATAACACCAGTCTTGTCTTGCGTCCCCGATCCTATGGATTTGAATATGTCCATAATGATTTACGAAACGCGGTATTTTGACCCCTTGAAAATATGTGAATACCTCCCTGATGTTTCTGTACAACTCGCAGTTCAACTTGTGAATCCAAAGCCTCTGGAATATCGTTTTTAATAAGATGATTGCTGGAGACAAAAAACCCAAAGGGTCAAAGATGCGAGCAGTCTGTGAAATGACTTGACGTTTTGTCACTGCGATATTCCTTTCGGGGCTAAACCTGAATATAAACACATCTTCAGTCGGGTTCCAGTTCAGTCATAAAACCATCACAACAGGAATACTATACCATTACTGCTTAATTCCATTGTTGACTTGCCGCTTTCCTTTTCACAGAACCTTTCGATGTTAGATCTCCATGATCTCAATAGAAATCCTCGCACTTTCTATATTTCGGTCCCCAGACCAAAAATTATCGACATAGAAATCTGTTAGTGTATGGTGTGTCACCTCCTCATCGCCCTATCACAAGCCAACTGCTGCAGAGTATGGATTGCTAGATACGCCGAACATGATAAGCCGTAATGTAATGTCAAATTCTTTCATTGGGACTCTCTCGTCATAATATTCTTTGGTAATCAGTGTCTTCAGGAGCTGCTAAAATTTGCCGATACATTTTTGCTATATCACCTGTTGCTATATCGCTACTCGATAATCTCTGAACCTCATTAAAGTAGCCCACAATGTTGGCTGTATGGTTGGTCCGATCATTAATTACTAAATCGACGATCATTGATTACTTAATGAAATTCCACTGGATATTTTGGACGACCCATCAAAGACGACTCGTACTTTCCTTAGTCACTGAATGATATGGTAAATAACACGTAAGTGACTATTCGTTTAACAATTTGCCCTCGAGTGATAAAAAACGTTGTGTTGCAGGGATTAATGAGTTGCCTAATTCTGCCGATGTCCTTTAGAAAGGTAGCTTAACAATGTATCTTCCATCATCTAGCCTTTTGTAAGTCGCATCGTAAAATTTTTCGCATTCGTCGTCTTCTGGTGTGAGTGTGTTGACATTCAATACATCATCGATCTCCCAAAATCGTCTTAGTGTGACATCCAAATCCAGGTCAAGTTGATCATTTAGCGCCATATAACTGTCTAAGCTTTTATTTTATATAGGATTTTGCTGAACCTTTTCTGTCCACTTTCGAAGATGACAAAAAACTTATCGGCTCCGATAATAATGTCAATAGGGCGTGGTTTATACATGTCTTTCATATTAAAGTAATACTTTGGTAGTTTAGATGGCAGTTGACTTATTACCAATGCATTTATCTCTCCTTGTACAGAAGAGTCGTACAACGAGCACATCCACATACGAACCCTTCCTCTTGAAACTATCAACCCAGACGTTATACCCGTTACTTGCAAATTAGCCCTCTGGCGTGATATTTGTAGAAGTTGCATGCAATTCTCCGATATAAACGAACACTGCGAACCGGAATCGTCCAGTACTCGACATTCATGATGTTGTCCAAACTTGTCTGCAATCAAAACACTCGCAGTTGGTAGAATTGATTGTGACCGCTCAATTACTGGTGTTGTTGCCTTTAATAATGCGTTGAAACTGGTTTGCTCGGCTTGATTATTTGTGTTAACCGTTTTCATATCACTTTCTTTATGCACGATCGCCGTTTGAACGACTGTGGATTAAGCAATAATAAATTCGGGATGTAACAGGAGATGGTGTTTTGGAGCTGCGAATGCTATAGCAGCTTATCACAATTTTTGCTAATGGACTGTCCAATAAGTAGCACTCGCTAAACACAACTTATTTATTTATGCTTTTCAATAAAAGATTTTGTTTTGCTGCACAGTTAATTTAATTTGATACCTTTTTCTTAATTTCTCTATTTTTTATTATTTTCTTGACATAACTTGACGACTTGAAATTTTCAACTGAACTGACTAAAATTTGTTACATTTTTCTATAAAAGCTCAAAGTTATAAATAATAATTTAGAACAAAATAACAATTTTAAATTAAAATTCCTTGCAAGAGATGGCACTAGTTATAAGCAAAAATATTACATAACAATTTATCAAAATTTCAGAACTGTCAATAATTTAATATTTGTTTTGATTAGGTGAGTACACATATTTCGTACAATATTTAATTTAATTTACATAATCTCTATTTTCAGATAAACGGCATAAAATCAACATAATTAAGCTAAGTTTAATTAAATTAGATAAACAATACATTATTAATAACACATGATTTTTAATTTCAGATACACAACGATAAAATTGGACATCCAGCTGGAGTATTTGTTTTGTATTTTTGTTGTTGTTTTAAATAAATACAGCGTGCCCAATAAGTGTTCTATTTTTTAATTTGCGGAGAAGTATTTCATCAGTACATACGATAGCGAAACAGATGGTGTCGACGCCTGCACTTTCTACAATTGTATTTAGATATGCATACAGTTGATTGGTGGGTAGACGACAAACAATTGAAACATCATTTTTTATTTACCGCTACCTGTCTGCGTTCTGTACTCGCCAAATAGTGTCTTTGATACCATAAAATTTATTCGCTTTGATGTACTAGTTCTCGTTTTTTAATGGAATCAAGACTGTCCAAGGCGTCTCTCCTTTTATTGAGGTACTTGAAGAATTGATACAGGGTAGGGAAATCGACATTTTCTTCTAGAATTCACTTTAAACTGGAAACAGCCAAGTACCTTAATAGAATTGGATTCTTCGATCTCTAAACTGGGCATGGGGTTGAAAGTTCGAGTTTCTTTATTTAGCAATTTTGATTCGTTCGATAACCATTTTCATAGTTGAAATCCGTAATCAGAGAGAATGGTGTTGATTTCATTTTTTAGTCGTATCGCAGCTTCTAGAGAGTCAGCTCCTGCCATCAGGTGGCCTACGTAGATGTTGTTCTTAATATAGTTTACTGCATCTGGAAACTGCTCTTTATATTTTGTTGTTGTTTTGTTTAACGAGCGTGTTTCCGAATAAGTTGCATTTGCTGTACCATATGTAACTGTTTGCAGCTCTTATGTAGAGAAATGCTTATTCGGTGTATCGCGCCATATTATTCTTTGAAATCTGGTGTCTTTTTGTGCTACTTGAACCTGCCAAAACATTTTTTCCACATCTGCTGTAATCGTACAATGTTGATTGCGCTATTGGTCCTTTTGCCAGACAATCGTTCAAGGATTTTCCTGTATCGGTTTTTGCTGACCCATCAAATAAAACTCGCAACTTCGTTGTACCACTCAACTCCTGATGTTGTATTTTCAGCAATTTTTTCAGCAAATGGTCTAGATTTTCTTCTGGTTGAGTAATTGTAACGGTAATAGCTTGCTTTGATTTTACTTCCCTGGATTGTTCTGCAACTACCCATCCCACCAAAGTTTTTTGCCTTCACAAATTGTTTTTGGTGGTCAATTTTCCTTCGGACAGCAATTCGAAAAAAATGTCAGCTCCTAAGATTCTGTCGATTTCAGCCAATTTGTAAAAATATGGATCTGCCAATTCGAACTGCTTAAAATGGTTGATATCAATGAGCTGCGAAATTGGAGATTATTTTCGGGAAAGGAACTTTGCGAACCTGAATCCAGTAGCACACCATAATTGTTTCTGATCAAATTTATTAGCTACATTTACTAGTGCGGTACGTAGTAACGGCTACTTAAGTGACTGGTAGTGGTGAAACTGCTTTCTGATTCTTTTGCTGAACACTGGAAACTAATGCATCTTTTGGCGTTGTGCGATTTTCGTACAATAAACTATGATGCTTTATATTGCAGTGCTTTAATATGAATCTCGATTTGCAATTATAAACGGTGTGGGTGTCGTTCAGGCAATTGAAACATCGGTTACCTTTCTTAATAAGGCATTTTCTTTCAACTATTGGTATTTCATTGAACTTGGCAAATTCGAACAGCCGTTGGATTTCCTTTGGGCAGATTGAACAATATTAAACAATTGGCTGAATAACATGGCTTTTGATATTTAGTGGGTTAGGTGGTGGGTTTGATCGTTTGGTTGCGCCTTTTAAAGATTCAAGCGCATCTATTTTTCTGGCCAGAAAATCGAAAAATTGTTTTAGTGTCGGAAAATTCAAATCCGCTGACGCTTGGGCCCATAGGCTGTTGGTCTCATCATCGAGTTTACTGAGCAGGACATATATCAACCAATGATTCCATAATTCTGCTTAATTTCGAAGAGCCTTTAGTCCACAAATCACTTCATCAGATGTACCAAAGAGTCTCCGAACATTTGTACTGGATGGTGCTATTACTGATAATTGAGACATTTTCTGTCGTACCGATCTTTTAACTTTCTCAACGCTTCGATGTAATTAGCATCGGTAATGCGGATGTGTTTCAACAGTCAAATGGTAAAACTTTTGATTGCGATTTTTGGTAGTTTTTACATCCACATGACCGCCCATCATTGAAGCATCGGGTAATGTATCATTTAGAATAATTGTTGGTTCCATTTTGGCTCGCAGAGAAACATTTAAACCCGGCACTGCCTTATAAATGTTGTCCTCAAATTCGTCGTCTAATTCTTCGTTGTGATCCAAAGAAATTATTTTATCTTCAATTTCCATAAATTCGATTCTGTAGCGTTCAACGTTTGTTAATCATACTTTTATTTCCTCAGCGTTGGTGGTATCACGTATCTTGTTTATGAAATTCAGCAATTTGGTCATGTTTCCCTTATTGGATGCACGGCGTTTCTTCAAGCTCGTAGTGTCAGCCATTTTGCCTTTTATGAACTTTGATTCATTTTACACTATTATTGTCTTGACTGTTCACTTTTTACAGCAAGCTCACGTAAGAGGACCGTTTTATTACGCGTACATTATAGTCGGACTAAGAATAGCGGCCAAGTTACTTTACGAATTTCACAATGTTGAGCAAGGTATTACAACATTAAATCCAGAAGATGAAAGGCACCAAGACGAGTTCGAAGACAAATATTTTAACGTTGTACCCGAATTAAATAAATTATTATGCCAAACAAACATGCTATCGGTAATATATCGGTCGCGAGTTGTACGATATACAAGGAGACAAGACACGGAGTACGAACATTGAAATAAAACTGTCAACAATTTAAATTGCCAATTTTTTTTTGGAGTTAAACCGAATGGCAGTAATCCATGAAAATCCGAGCCGTAACCCTGCTCAGAAATTTCAGTAGCTAAAGTTTTTTTGAGGGGCGAAGCAGCAAACCTTCTAAAGCATCTTCCAGTATATCAAAACACTTAATAAATTAAAAACCCGGTACGACAGAAAACAGTATACATTGCAATCGTGGTACCCTTTGTTACCAAGGTAAAATCAATTCAAGAAGTCGATTTTTTCAAATACTAGTATATTTCAACATTTTCATTAGATGATTTAAGTTTTAAATCGCCATACAAAATTGACTTACTTATTCTAACCAACCGATTTTTTTGAAATCCTCCAGCCAGAACAACTCAAAGATAATCATAATAAGACATTTGCACACAAGACCCATTTCGGTTGAATATTGAGCCAGCCATATCTTTGATCCACTAGGGCTGTTAGCACCGTTCATAGTTAAAATAATTTTTTTTTCCAAGGACTGTGGTTGTTAGAGTTGGAATGGGACGGCGATTTATTAACTAAGGTACGAGACCAATGGCTAAAGATACGAGACGGGATAGCTGATATATCAACTTCATTGTCAATTACTTAAACCAGAAAACCACGTCGAAAGTAAGAACCAGTTATAATTGGCGAGAAGCGGAGGCAGAAGTATTAAGATTCACCCAGGAGCAATATTTTAAAGACAAAATTAAAGATATGGAAAAGGGCTTCTACAAAATAATCGACGCTTTGTTCCTGAAGTGCTCATTTACAATAACATGTACCCAAATGATTATTTCGGCTTTTTTATAGACAAATATATTAATTGTTCATGGCAATCCCAATATTTTCGATTTGGTAAATCATAAAAATAAAGAGGCCAATCCCTCATAATATATCTACTGAAAAAGGAAGAAATATCTTTCCCCCCAATGTATTACTCTGCAAAAATTGAGAACCCTCCATGAGTTCTTTATGTTGGTAGTTTGGTTTCGTACTGAAAACTTGGTCTACTTATCAGGTAACTACGACCAAACTACAAAAAATTCCACTCTAGCCACATTAAGCATCTGGCCAAGACGTACTGACATAGCGAATTATTATTCACTACATCAAATATCAAAAACCCATTAAGAAAATATTAATCCCATGAACAATTAATATATTTGTCAATAAAAAAGCCGAAAAAATCAATTGAGTACAGACAGGCAAATTAAATTCTTAATAAATATTCGTCTGGGCATAATTACACTCACAAATGAGGTTTCTCCATGGGTTTTTGATATTTGATGTAGTAAATAATAATTCGCTATGTCAGTATGTTCTGGCCAGATACTTAATGTAAGTGGCTAGAGTGGAATTTTTTGTAGTTTGGTCGTATCGATATGGTATGATCTTCCCAAGTTTTATTTTCGTTTGATTCGTGCATATACGCCACGTGTATGGTAAACATTTTATTTGACTATTGGTTTTAAGAACGTAGAATTAACTTAATTTATATGAAATACACCATTTAGGTGAAACAAAATACAAGTCTCAACCTTTAATTTATAGTTTTATTTAATTTTAGTTTTTTTGAATTCATATTCTCTAATAATTGAGCATTTAAGATTATATTTTTAAAAAACAGTTTATATTTAAAATATATTTGTTTTATTTCTAACTCTAATTCAATTTGTTCGGAAATTGATAATAATGCTTTTATGTAATTCCTTCCAGGTTTCAGTGAATTAGAGTTAAAATCATTAAATATGTCCTCTAATCTTTTGAGCTTTCGGATAAATTGGATATTAGGTTTTTTTAGCCCTCCTTCACCCACTTGATCCGTCCACGTAAAGTTATAACTCGGCCCAATTTTAGTATGTTTTTCTAGTATAAGTGGCAATTTTATTTTAATGTGTCCTACTCCAAATCAGGCATAAATTGTGTTGAATCCTGTAATTCGCCTTCTGTAATGTGGGAAAGTAAATTCGATGTGAGTAAATTTTCGGAACCATCTAGTCTCTCTTCCCTTAATTCGGTTTCATAAACGATAGAATTCCCTAAATGTGTGTCAACCTCAACATTTATTTTAATATATTGACTATTATCACATTCTACATTTGCAGATTGAGAAATAATACACTCATTTCGTCGCAATAAATGACTTCCAAGTCGATATTTAAATTGTAACCCGGTTGGATGGTCATAGAGACCTCCTTTTGCCTGCATAACGCCAAAAAAACATTTCCAGAGGATCCTGATTCAACCGATATGTCAGTATATAACTAGTTTTATATTCCTCTTTGAGGGCTACGAATAGCATTCTTAATGCAAAGATGTTTATGAGTATGCCTTTTCGAAATGGCAACTGTCTTGTATTATTACCGACCCGTATTTGTTTAATAACATTTTCCATGTCATTTAATATCTCATCGTGTTCTGGCATTGCCAAACCATACGCGGCCATTCTTGGGCAAGCGTTAATTTTGAGAACCCTGTAAAGTAAAGTATTTAATAAATTTAATTTTCCTGTTTAAGCAAATTGGCCAGTTCATGCCAGTGCTGAATTTTACAATACCCAAACTATCCATTCTAATTACAGCACCAGAATTAGAGTGCAGTCTGTGTCCACCTTTCACTGTCAGATGAGTTGAAGTTAATCGGTTTGCGATTTTCAAATCACTTTTGATTGATTTTCGAGAAGTTCATCTAGTGGTTCTTTTGTCAAAAAATTGTTATTGAGTAAGATTCCAGAATCCAAAAAATGATTCCTTAAAAGTTTGTTCATGCAAGGAGTGTCACAAATCACATATACTTTATTCCGAACATCATATTTATTAAATAAATAGGGCTGCTTCTCGCTTATCCCATACTGATTTCAAAGCCCTCGGTTACCCCCTCCACGTGAAAGTGCCGTTAACTGAAAGCGAGTTGGTGCAAATTCTAAAAAAAATATTGAGTCTGGGGTTAATTACACATTTAGCAGGTATACCAATATCATAACTCAGTGTACCTGGGAAATCATACCTGGGAACCAATCGGTTCCTAGATAAATCTAGGAACCGTTTGGGCTCTGAAATGCATGAAGTTGCAAAAAGGCTCGCCAAAACACTACTTACTATAAATGTGGAAAAATGTGTTTTTTTACCGAGTGAAATCGAATACCTTGGTCGTGTCATTGGTGAGGGAGGATTGCGTCCCAACCCCGAGAAGGTAAGGGCCATTGCAGAATTCCTGATGCCAAAAACCATATGTCAAATTCGACGATTGTTGGTTGTGGCGGAATGTTATCGCCGTTTCATTCGAAATTATTCTGCTTTGTCTTCACCCCTGACTGACTTGGTAAAAAAGGCCGAAAATTCCTTTGGAATGAATAAAAAGTTCAAATTAGCGTAAGTCTCCACCCCTCTATTACCAACGCCTGATTTCAACAAACGGTTCTCTATCCAATGCAATGCTCAACGGGTGTTGGAGCCGTTTTATTTTAAAAAGATGAAGATTCTGACGCTCAGACCTTTCAACCTTGGCTACGGCTCTCCTGCATTTTAGTCGGAGAATTACGTCAAGCTTATCATCGGAGAGTTTTCATTAATCTAAAGCCTCAACCAATTGTTTAAACAGATGCTGACGTTCCATGCTGGAAGTTAATTGCTACAGAGGAACTTTAACAAGCTTTAATGGATTCTGCACACTTACCTTATAAGCGATGCTTTGATTGTTCAGCTTTGTCTCTTGATATCAAAAATGAAATAAATTCTAGTGATATTTATCAGGCGAATTAAGGAATTTAATTATTCATCGCATTAAATTTACCTTCTCTTCCGAATACTACCTACCAGACCAAGACCCTGGCAACGAATTTATGGAGATTTGTGGGAGCCTTCACATCTGTTCTGATTGTCGTCGATAATTTCGTCTTTTTGATGCTTGAAGTTCCTGAGATGTTACTGACGCACAATGGGACATAGTTTTATTTTTTTTTCACATCCGAGCGAGTGAATCGAATACTACCTGTCGCTCTACCTTCGTAAGTCAATAATGACCAAAAAGTGTAGGATATGGGCCGATCTGGCCGCTGTAACTAATGCTGGTGTTTTAGATTATTGCACGGTATTTCCACGCATGCTGTCCTTCACGAGTTAGTATATCAACTTCTGAAAGCGAGTCAACAATTTAATTAAGATGTTGAACTTTAATTGAGATGTTACGATAAGTGTATCTCAAAGTTGGCCAGCACTTACAAGACGCAAACAGAAAGCCCCAATCTCTAAACAAACTACGAAGTTAACTTCCAAAAGCTCGTGGCAGTTAAACAGGTGGTTCCTACATTTATTAATTCTTATTGCATAATAACTATGTAACTAGTTCCCACGATTTGTAACGTTTAAATTGCTACAATGACGGTAGTAGTTAATTGAGTGCCGGGTAAGCATGGATTATTATTCCTTCTGCGACAATTCAAGATTTACCTACATATGCTTCATTCTCCGCCCACGATGAGCTTTAGCCAAGTTGAAACAGTCCGCATTTTTGGTGACTCAATACTACTCGTCAACTACAAGGAAAACTACACGGTTACATGAACTAAACTCAGAATAAGCAAGATAACTGTCGACGGAATGTACCCCAACTCAACCAGAACCCAACCTTAATCAAGTTTAATTTGACCAATAAATTTAACGCTCAACTCAATCCGAAACTCTTCTTATTAAATCTACAGCTGAACCCCGCATTGAACCTCAACTATACTCCCAACTCAAACCTTAAACCAAAACCGTCCGCAAATTGTTTGTCTATGAACTCAACACAATTCTGACTCAACATCTAATTCGACCCTAACTAAACGCTCAGTAACACCCCAATCTTAACACAAAACAGTTCATGCTAACCTCCTAACTCTACCATCAGCAGAGCCCTAAATAAATTTCCAAAATATATAACCGCTGAATCTTACTCAAGTCCCAACACAATTCCAACTCAATTACAACTCAGCTCTGGTCCAACTCCCATTCAACCTTTATTCGACCTGAAAACCAGCCCTTAAATCAACCTTAAACTCATACCCAACTCAATTCTAAAATCAACATATTCCTAAATACTAAACTCAAGCTAATTGTAATTCAACCGCCAATTTAACACACAACACAAATAATTGCAGAAATCAATAAACTGCTCACTAAACCCTAACCCGATCCCAGGGCCACAATACTTAACCATTTGGAACAAATTTAACATATGAAGGTATCTACAGGTTTGTCAAGGAAACAGTGTCGTTCAGGGTTTATGTTCTTTTAACATTAATTTCGCGACAGGAAAAATTTTGATCGGAATTTTAGTTAAGCTGTTCAGGTCACCATCAATTTGGTGGTTGGTTAACCTATAGCCTTTGCAAACCGTTTTTATTAAGTACACATCGCTTGCGGATTTAATGCAAAAAAGTAAATTTGAAACACTAAAACTCCGGGTCGGATTCAAATATCTAATAAATCTAGCAAAAATGGCCAAAAGTGTTATAGGTGAAAGCATGCAAAAATAATTATATTTCAGTTCAATTTACACGTCCAAAGTTCAATTAAAATACCTGGCACACACAATATACATAATTGATAGTAATTAAAACTCAAAGCTGCCACAACAAAAAATAAAAAATTAAATCAAAATATTAAAATTGATGCCAGTACCAAACCCAATTAAATATAAATCAATTAATTAATTAATTTCCAATTTACTAATTAACTGTCATGAAATATATTGATTAATTAAAATTCAATTAAAACCCGCAAGCGTTTTTTACTGCACTGCATTCTTGTGTCTCGCAAAGCAGGATTATTTGTACAATCGAAAATCGTTTTCCTTTTTTTATTTATTCAGACAACTAATTAAACATAAAATATGATCATTAATTATAATTCTTACATTTAAAAAAAATAAAAAAAAAAGTTTTAAATTTCTAAAAAGCACAATTCAATTCACGTTTCATGCAAATCGTCTCACAAATCGGATATAAAATATTATGTCCAATAAAATATTATACTTTATACAGAATCAGACACTCTAGTATATACATGTGCTGCAGCGGCAATAATCCATATCGCACGAACCAAAAGCTTTTACATATTTTAGCAACGTACAAATGCAATCAATCACGCACCACACAAACAGCACAAAAAAAAAAAAAAATGTCACATTATCACCAGCCATACACCACCACTAGAATAGAATTCGCGCGCACGCTGTTATCATTTCACAAAAATATTAAAAAAAACACACAGACACACACACACAAAACAAAAATCTTAAAAAATTTCTTATCTTTCATATTTTTCACGTTATCTTGTCGGTTATGTACCTTTCAAATCGTTTTTTTTTTTATTTATTTTAACTGACACATTTTGCTCGTTTTTGTTGCTTTAATCATCATCACAAACAACAATAAAAATAAAAGGATAGAGTTAAGATGAAAATTTGGAAAAATATATCGTTTTCTTCTCTTTTCGCCGTCATCATCATCATCATCATCATCGTCGTTGTATAATAATCATAATCAAAAAAAAAAACTGAAACAAAATTTATACATGCTTGTCATATTCCAGTAGCATGTCAAATTAATGTCACACAAGTTTTTCGTATTTTCGTGGTTTTCCCGAAATAAAACAAAACAAAAATCCAACCGTTTTCTAATCACCATCATCATTATTATTATCGCAGCAATCATGGAATATGTAGTAGAGACGAAAGCTTTGTTTGAGCTTTTTTTTATGTTTGCTTGTTTTATGGTTGATGTTCTTATTTAGGTTTGATTTTAATGGGGTTTGTTGTTGTTGTTATTGTTTTGGTACAGTTGTAGGGCATTTTATGTTTCAAATTTTGTTTTTTAATTTTTTTTTTATGTTTCGTGATAAGGAAAGAATTATCCATACAGAATTATTCAAGGCATTATATTACGAATAATATCTTATTACTAATTCTTACTTAATTAATTTTATCCCCTTTTTACTGTAATTTATTATACAGGTAGTATTTTGGTTACCTTGCGTTTTTTTTTTGGTTTTGCGTTGAGAGTCTGGTACGGGTCATTTCATATGGAATCGTACATGAGTTGCACTCAAAGCCATAGTCTAAAAAAATTGGGGGTTGGCTCTATCTTCGACACGGCCGTAGGTGTTTTTCGTGATACCGCTTATGAACGGTCCGAGAAATGGCACGATGTATGGGTTTGTAGGGTGGTATTGAGCGATGGTACGAGAAGTACGATACGAAGCGCAGAGTCTCAGTAGTGATGTGCCTGACGAATGTGTGAGCCAGACAAGTGCCTCCCAAAGTCGTCGAGGTTAGTGTTGGAGACGCGGTTTAGGTCGAAGGTGTCCTTGATGAAAGGCACAGATTTGCTACAGAGCACAAGAGGTATATTGGAGTCCACACTGACATATTGCGGTACGTACTGGCAGTTATATATATAGGGGGCGAGCGCGTGGTACAAAAGCATTGAGATATTCAATTGGGTTCTTCCGAGATGCACTTAGATGGATCCGAGTACGAAAGTGACGATCTCATCAGTGGCCACGGAACTTTCAGCGAGACAAATATTACCAAATGTGCCGGTTTGCCGGAAAATATAACTTAGATTTCAAATTATATTTCTGTTGTCCAGATATTTTCTCTAGGTGTCATTATATAACGCAAAATATATTTAATGCGTTAAAACCCATATGTAGTGATGCGTGAAGTTAATTTATATAAATTAATTGAACGAGTCGCTACAGGACTCCGCCGCAAGTAAATTCCTATCCTTAAGGAAGTTCAGTGTTAGGCTGGAAACGAACTGATTTATGTTGTCGATAAACTAATTTTGCATCAGTGGAACATAGTACGCCGTAAGGGTATTGCGGGTCGTCAATTTAAATGGTTTGGTTCTTTCCATTAATTGATTAATTGTTTGAACGGGCCTTCATAAGGAGGAGATAAACCTGTGTGAACCTTGTTTATTCTTACCAACTCAAAATCACAGTCGGCCAGTGACTTTGGAACAAAAACGTCATCTTGTTTGGCTGGCCGAGTTGATTTAGGGATAAGGTTTTGCATTGTGTTTCGGAGTTGATCAATTACTGTGTCGGTAGTTGGTAAAGGTAAATACGGATTTTCGAAGAAGAACTCACCTGAAAGCTTGATGGTTTGTCCATAAACCATTTCAGCTGGTGAAGCACTTCGGATCTTCTTTTACTGTTGCTCGGATGCCGGTGAAACGTTCGACCATGCCATTGGCTTTAGAGTGGTAAGCCGTTGTACGAATACGATATGAGCCCAGTAGTTTTGTTAACGCAGCGAAAAGCATGGACTCAAACTGCGTGGCTTGATCATTAGTGATATTAAGGGGCACGCCGAATCGAGAAACGTAATTGTAGACAAAAGTTACTGCAATGGTTGCAGCTGACATATTCGGCATGCATAGGCTTCAGGCCAGCGAGTGAATCGACCAACACAGGTGAATAAGTAAGTATATCTCTATTTGATGGTGGAAGTGATCCTACTATATCTATATGGATATGTTCGAATCTACCTGATGGTGTTTGGAATTGTCCATGAGATGATTTGGTATGCCGTTGAACATTGGCACGTTGGCAGGATAAACAAGACTGAATCCCAATGGCTTACGTCTTTGTTCATACTTTGCCCAAAATATCGAGCAGTAATCAACTTACGAGTAGCACAGACACCAGAATGCGACATGTTATGTAAAGTGTCGAAGATGGTTCGACGCATTGATTCTACGATAAATGGACGGTTGTACCCAGTTGATGTTGCGCAGATGATTTTGAGGCTAGGTAATTTAAAAGCGCTAGTTTCGTTGATGAACCGGAGGAACATTCGTAACAAGAAAATAAATTCTGAAGTTCTAGGTTAGTTATGCAATTGCTATTTGGTTTAAATCGAATTGTGTTTCGACTGCGGCCGTTTCATTGTCCGTTGTGCGCGAGAGTGTATGTGCAACAACGTTGTCATGTTCGTGGACATGCTGAATGTCCGTGGTAAATTGACTAATGTAATCCAAGAGACGAGCTTGCCTCGGATTACGTTCAATTTTAGACTGAATTGCTCTAGTCAGAGGTTTATGGTCAGGATATATAGTGAAATCCAGACCTTCAACAAAATATCTGAAGTGTTTCACTGCCAGATATATTGCGAGTAATTACCGATCGAATGCGGAATATTTCTTCTTAGCATCCGAAAGTTTCCTTCAGTCCCAATAGCTCCCAACGCTCGTTATTATACTATTGCAGTATTAACCTAACAGCATTGTTCAATGCGTCAGTAGCTAAACTAAACCTTGAATCGCTCAGTGGATGTGCAAGCAGTGTTGTTTTCGCAAGTTCTACCTTAATTGACGTGAATGTTTGTTGACATTCGTCTGTCCAAATTTTTGGGTGTTTGAGGTTTACGTAGAAATATGACTAGATGACCGTGAAGAGGTGCGAGTATTTCAACAAGCTTTGGTATAAATCGGTGATAGTAATTGACCAGACCAAGAATATCGTCAATATAGACGAAAACAAAGTCTAAATTTCTCACGACTTTGTTCTTAAACCGCTGAAACGTTTAAGCGGCATTGCATAGACCAAAGGGGTACACTTCTTCAGGGTTACGTGAATCAAATGATACGCTCTGACGAGATCGATTTCTGAAAAAAATGTTGCATCCATGTAAGTGCATGGAAAAATTGTGAATGTGAATGGGAATAGGATAACGATCAAGTGTTGCAACCGTGCTCAATCGTCGATAATCCCTACATGGTCGCCAATCGAAATCTTTTTTCTTAACCATGTGCAATGGACAAGAGACAGGAGATGCAGATGGTCTGCAAATCCCTAATTCCACCATATGCTGAAATTCCGTAAATGCAGCTTCGCAACGGCGGACTTGATCTACGAGTAATCTTCTTGGTCTTGACACAGGCAGATGTCCTGCTGTGGCAATTTATAATTTGGCTCTCCTGTAAGTTGAGGATAGTTTTTGAGTAAAGTGCCGTAGACGTTGGTGATGGAATAATGGATCGGGCAGCCGTTTCTGAATCAAGCAGCCGTTTATTCTTTAAATCAACCAAAAGTCTAAAATTTACGCAAGAAGTCGGCGCCAATAATAGGACGATTCACAGCAGCTAATACGAAAGCATGCGTGAAGGTTCAGTTTAGTCCCAAATCTATCTATAGCAATTTTGTGCCACAATTATGGATGTTACTGTCATTGGCGTCAGACAGAACTAGATTTGTATTTCATTTCAGAAGAGTAAATTAACTTTTAAATTTGTAACCTGGAATAACCGAGCAACAGTAAAAGAAGATCTGAAGTGCTCACCAGCTGAAATGGGCGAGTTATTCGTCGAAAATCCTCTTTTACCTTTACCAACTACCAAGACAGTAATTGATCAACTCTGAAACACAATGCAAAACATTATCCTTAAGTCGACTCAGCCAGCCAAACAAGATGACGTTTTTGTGCCATAATCACTGGCTGACTGTGATTTTGTGTTGGCCCGTTTAAAGTCATTCGACCTCTTCGGAAAAAAATCATTGTGTCCAACAATGGAAAGAACAAAACCATTTCAATTGACCCACTTAAACCGGTTTACGACATACTATGTTCCACTGATGTAAAATCAGTTTATCGACAACATAAATCAGTTCGTTTCCAGCCTAACACTGAACTTCCTCAAAGAGGGGAACTCACTTGCGGAGGAGTTCTGTAGCGACTCATTCAATTAATTTATATAATTTGATTAAATGAGTCGTTACAGAGTCTGTGTCAATGTCGCCTGTGTGACGCCTAAGACTCTGTATATTAACACTGAGTACGAGTATCTGCATTCGTCTGGCGGTGTTGTTGCAACAATGTGACGCTTAGCATTGTCACTTTGAATAAACGATGCAGTCTGGCAACTCTAGTGAGTGCCATATTGACGAGCTGCTGCAGTTGCTGAGTCGAGTAACTGTAAACGATCTCGTTAAACGTGCCACCCTCAGACTTGTAAATAGTAATGGTACAGGCAAGTAATTGCGGAAATTGTTTCCGTTTGTACTTAACGATCGAAATGTTCACTATTCGCTGTTTGAGCGAAACCCAATTTAGCGAAAATTTGCCCTGTTTGCTGATCACATTGCGAAGCCCCGGTTAGCCAAGCCCTGAGCACGCAGGTGACCAGCAGTCGCGGGGCTTTGGTTTTTGTTATCGATGTTGTGTACATCACGTTCAATTTCATGCTGTGCATCTAGACTGTTGTCATATTCAACAACATTAAAATTGTCGGGACAATCCTGGACGTCCGACTCTGCCACCGTAAGTTTTTGCAGTTTTGCGCGTAATTCATTTCTCTCAGCGTCGAGTACTCCACGATGATATCTCTGGCTGTATGAGTCGTCGTCCCGATTGCAGTGAAACAGAATACCAGGGACTTCTATCTCGACTCCGTTAGGGAGTCATCTAGCCGTAGTCCGTTACCTACTTTGGTCAGATTGCTGGAGAACTTCTCATCTGACTCTGACGACGTGTACAAATTTTATATGAACTGCTTTGACACTGGCACATACAAACTCCTCAACCTCTCTTTGGATAACTAGATATTGGCCCTGCAAAATCAAATACAATCGTCATAAATGGCCTTACAAAGTCGACAGCATATAGTGCAGCTTCTTATTATTTCTCGTGCTTCGTTCTATATTTTCCGAATCCAAGATCGTTGTCTCAAGGTATTGATTAAAAGCGAAAAACCTGCATGCTCTTGCTTGAAGTGTTCTTGCCTTCGTCGGATGTTTGGTTTCATGTGATGCTGATGATTGTTCGATTTTTCCTCCTACTTGTATCACGCCGGTTGACATGTCGACTCTTATGCAAATTGCAACTGTTCTACGAAAAACTTGCGCTGTGGCCATCCATCCGGTAAGTAAAACTTCACTTTTCATCAACTCTTATCTTTCCAAACAGTCGGAATGTTAGTACGGAAGGCGGTTTCTCCATTGTCTACAGTTGGTTAGGAATCTTCTGATCCAACTCAATACTAATAATAATTTGTCATAACTAGAGTTTGATCGAATTAGCCGGTCTTGAAAATTATCCTGGATATTTGCTGCTCACTTGTTCACCTTGATCGGTCTCCTTTATTCACAGGTATCCAGGAAGTTCCTGTTTTGCAGTTCTGCACTGGCCAAAAGTTTTGTCTTTGCGAAGCCACTCTGGCCCATACAACCACAAATCATGCTGTTGGATGGAACATTCTCAACGAATCGTTTTCACTTTCTAGGATGCGATGAAAGCCAGTTCAAAACTAATTTTTAAGTCAGTCCAAGCTGTAACTGAATTTACTGTTAGTTTAATGGCTCTTTTAATTTCTAAATCGTTCACAATTGTTTGCGCCAACAGCCATCTTGGTAACATTATTTCCCTGCTAACATTCAATTCATCCATTTTCTGCATCACTTTGGAGATTATTTTGATGGTAAATTCTAATCCAACTATAACAAGCCACATAGATTGAAAAATGATCTTGAACCTCATAGAATCATAGAACTTTTAAGCTTTGATCGTTTGGCTTATATTCAGGTATTTCTCTGGAATGAGAGGAGTGATGCTCCGACAACTCTGATGAATTTGAATTCCACTTACTTAATTTCATTCCCGCAGTCTTTAGGATTTTATGTGGTGAAGGTGTTCGCGGTGAAGGTACAGTAGCTACTTTCGGTAAGAAGTTGGCTTCCACGTGAAATTCTGAGTAATAGTTGTTTAGGCTAGCCATCTGGATTGATGTTATCCGTTGATTAAAGTGCGTCCATTCATTCTTGGCAATTTTAAGCAATTCATGCAGGCTTCCAAGTGAATGTGAAATGAACGAGAAGAAGGTGGAATTTTGTTGATGAAATTATTGTTAGTGGGATAACTGAAGAAGTATGATGACGGAAAATTTGCAGCCAAGCCAAACTATTGTATTAATAATTGAAAAGTCCAGATTTAAAAAATGAACGCTTTATTTTTAATACTTTTGTTAACACACTTTTGTTAGACTCTGTTGAATTTAGGTGTACCAATATGTATGATGCTTCCATTACGCTAGTATACGCAGTGTGTGTCCTAGTGGCAATTAAAGCAACGTCTTGATTCCTTGATTTGGTGTCTCCACTGGTCAATCGAATTATTCGCGAACTCTGTAATTGATACAAAATCATATTTTACCGAATTGAAAGTTCAACTTTGGTATATTCAAAGTTCACCTTTGGAATTTGGACCAGTTCTTCTACTTCCTGACAAGAAATTCCAGATCATCCGATCTCTTGCCTCAGAATTTAAAAAAATCGTCAATATTTGGAAAATCTACATCACACATCTCTTGTTCCGATCTACTTTTGCTTTCATCGTCTACTTTATTGAGTAGTATAAAAATGAACCAACGATCCCGTTGCTCAGCTTCCTCTCCTAATGCGCGCGGCCCTCTAATCATTTCATCTGAAGTATTTACCAGTAGCGTAACTGCATATATATAGCCCCCTCCCCCTATCCCATCCCCCCTCCCCTCCTCCCCTTCCCTCCTCCCCCTCCCTCCCCCCCCCCCCCCAAAAAAACATTTTTTTCGGGCCCATAAATGATTCTTGTATCTATGGACAAGCAAAGCTTTTAGTGAAAAACTTATTTCTTCCTAGTCTCGCATTAATTATCAGTATCTGATTTTGAGAGCAGCTGACACGAAACACCTTGCAACTCAATGCTCTGACGATTTTTTCACAAATTTTGAATATAATTTGAAAAATATCAAGAATTTCGAAATAATCTCAAAAATGCCGAATCTTCAACTTATCTTGAATATTCTAGAAAGTTCTCAAATATCGAATTATCCGTAAGTTTTGTTAAAAAATTGTATAAGCATAAAATATGTATTTGCAAAAAATCAAGAACTTTTAATTTTATAAACTTTCAATTATCAAAGCTTTTTTAACCAAACCAATTTACTTAGCAATATGATTTAACAAAGGGTGACGGAATTTTGGTTAAAATTTAGAATATTTGTTCTAAAAGTTAATCATTAATCATCAAAAGCTTTTATTTTTGAGAAGTTTTCAAACAAAACTCTTAACTCTAAATTTGATATTAAAAATTAAGATGATATTTTAGGAAAAAACTAAAATATATGTGGTCAATGAGCTTTAAGCTTGAAAATTAAATTATACCTTTTGGGTGTGAACTTAACATTTGTGAGCCTTTTCATATTTTCTGGTTTTTGTTAAAATGTTTTATGAGAAAAAATTATGTTTTGCGAAAAATGTCAAGACCTATTAGATTTTAGAACTTTCAATTAGAAAAGCTTTCTAAACCAAACCATTTTCTCACAAATTCGATTTTATAAAGGGTAACGGAATTTAAGGACAATTTATTATATTTGTTTTCAATGTAAATTATCAAGAGCTTTTTGTCAAACTGAACTATTTTACTTCGAAATACGCTATAAAAAAAGGCGACAGAGTTTTGTGATAAATTTAGAATATTTATTTCCGATTAGCTTTAAGCTTGATAATTAATTCGTACTTTTTGGGTTTGATCTTAACATTTTTGAGCTTTTTAATAATTTTACGTTTTTAATCAAATGATTGATAAGCTCAAATTATGTATTTGGAAAAAATGTCAAGAGCTTTAGGTTTAAGAGCTTTCACTTGTCGAAGCTTTTGAAACAAATCATTTTACTTCGAAATATGATTTAACAAAGGGTGACGGAATTTTGGTTAAAATTTAGAATATTTTTTCTTAAAGTTAATCATTAATCATCAAAAGCTTTTAGTTTTGAAAAGCTTTCAAACCAAACCATTTAACTCTAAAATTTGATATTATAAAGTAAGATGGTATTTTAGGATATATTTAGAATTTTTGTGGTCAATAAGCTTTAAGCTTGATAATTAATTTATACGTTTTGGGTTTGATCTTAACATTCGTGAGCCTTTTCACATTTCAGGTTTTTGTTAAAATGTTTTATGTAAGATGACAAGAACTAGTCGTTTTAAGAGCTTTCAATTAGAAAAGCTTTTTAAACCAAACCATTTTACTTCGAAATTTGATTTTACAAAGGGTGATGGAATTTTGGTTAACATTCAGAATATTTGTTCTCAAAGTTAATCATCAATCATCAAAAGCTTTTAGTTTTGAGAAGTCTTCAAACCAAACCATTTAACTCTAAAATTTGATATGAAAAAGTAAGATGGTATTTTAGGATTAATTTAGAAAATTTGTGGTCAATGAGCTTTAAGCTTGATAATCAATTTATACTTTTTGGGATTGAACTTAACATTTGTAAGCCTTTTCATATTTTCAGGTTTTTGTTAAAATGTTTTATGGGCAAAAATTATGTTTTGCAAAAAATGACAAGGAATATAAGTTTTAAGAGCTTTCAATTTAAAAAGCTTTTCTAAACCTAACCATTTTACTTAGAAATTTGATTTTACAAAGGGTAACGGAATTTAGGAATAATTTAGTATATTTATTCTCAATGTAAATTGTCAAGAGCTTTAAGTCAAACCAAACCATTTTACTAGGAAACTTGGTTTTATAATATAAGCTTTTTTAAATCATATCATTTTACTTCGAAATACGCTATTGAAAAAGGCGAAGGAGTTTTTTGATATATTTGGAATATTTATTTTCAACTAGCTTTAAGCTTGATAATTAATTCATACATTTTGGGTTTGAACTTAACATTTTTGAGCTTTTTAATAATTTTAGGTTTTTAATCAAATGATTGATAAGTTCAAATTATATATTTGTAAAAATTGTCAAGAGCTTTAGGTTTAAGAGCTTTCACTTATCGAAGTTTTTTAAACCAAACCATTTAACTTCGAAATATGATTTAACAAAGGGTGACGGAATTTTGGTTAGGATTTAGAATATTTGTTCTCAAAGTTAACCATCAAAAGCTCTCAGTTTTGAGAAGCTTTCAAACCAAACCATTTAACTCCAAAATTTTATATTATGAAGTAAGATGGTATTTTAGGATAAATTTAGAATATTTGTGGTCAATGAACTTTAAGCTTGATAATTAATTTATACCTTATGGGTGTGGACTTATCATTTGTTAGCCCTTTCACATTTTCAGGTTTTTGTTCAAATTTTTAATGAGCCAAAATTATATTTTGCTAAAAATAACCAGAACTTTAAGTTTTAAGAGCTTTCAATTAGAAAAGCTTTTCTAAACCAACCCATTTTACTCAGGAATTCGATTTTACAAAGGGTAACGGAATTTAAGGATAATTTAGTATATTTGTTCTCAATTTAAATTATCAAGAGCTTTTAGTCAAACCAAACCATTTGACTAGTAAACTTAGCATTATAACAGAAGCTTTTATGAATCATATCATTTTACGCTGAAATTCGTTATTGAAATATTCGACGAAATTTTAGCTGTAAATTTGGAATATTTGTTTCCAATTAGCTTCAGGCTTTATAATTAATTCATACATTTTGGGTTTGAACTTAATATTTTGGAGCTTTTTAATAGTTTCAGGTTTTTAATCAAATGTTTGATGAGCTCAAATTTTGTATTTGAAAAAATTGTCAAGAGTTTTAGGTTTAAAAGGTTTCAGTTATCGAAGCTTTTTACTTCGTTTCATTTTACTTCAAATTTTGATATTACAAAGGGATGACGGAATTTTCGTTAGGATTTAGAATATTTGTGCTCAGAGTAAACTATTAAGAGCTTCTAGTTTTAAAAGCTTTTCAAACCAAACCATTTGACTTTCAAATCTGATATTATAAAGGAAGGTGGTATTTTGGAATTAATTTATAGTATTTGTTTTCAATGAGCTTTAAGCTTGATAATTTATTTATAGTTTCTCGGTCATTTTTGTGCCTTACCTTAAATTCTGTCTTTTGTTAAAATGTTTTATGAGCATAAATCATGTATTTGAAGAAATATCAAGAACTTTAGATTTAAGAGCTTTCATTTATCAAAGCTTTTCAACTCAAATCATTTTGTTCAGAAATTTAGTATTAGGTACCTAGTTTTGCCAATGGTATTTACTAGTTTCCGAGTTAGTTGCCAGGTTACATTCAATGTTGGATCGGTCGACCAAATTTCCCATTTACAAAATATTTCTTTCGATCGTAACGATCGCATAATTTCTTACAGGCTTCTGTTGGCTTACAGGCTTCCGAGGTTTATTAAAAATATTTCCAGTTCCACTTCGCCACAATTTTTTAAATATTCATTAGCACGTTTTTGATGAACAGTGATGCCAAAAATGTCTGCGTTCATTCTTAAATTCCTCTTATTGATTGGTTAATTTTTGGTTAGTCACAATTAAAAACAAAATGGAGGCATTAGCACTCAATAAACTTTAACTATAAATATCTGAATGGATACTTATCTGATTTCCACGTGAGGCCTGAACCAATTCCTTTGTGTGGTAGTAAAAAATCCAGAAGTTTGTAATAATATATTTCCACGTAGTATGATTATTTGCACGTGCAGTGATGGTAATTCCCAAGGTCGGCATCGAATGACTTACTTTTATACTTGCTCACAAATCGGTGTTATGCGATTTTTCCAATATTTTCACATTTCCTTATCTTTGCAAACTGAAGCGGTAGCTTTGAGGAAATAACTCGTACCATCTTGTGATTTGCTGTAACATCTTGTATATCTATATGTAACCCATGTTTAGCCAAGACACATTATTTACGGCAAACAAAAATCGGAAAGAAATTTTCGTGCTTCATAAATTACGTATTGTCGTCACCTTGACTAAGTAGATAAAAATTTCTAAGGCGTTAGTTTCAAATTTTCCTAATAACTGGCCAAACGATAATTTTTCCAAAAATTCTTTTAGCATGAAAGTTAATTTACAATTCCGCACGTTTACTAGAAAATTGAGCACAACAACTTTTCTTTTTTTTTCCAATTCATTAAAAACTTTTTAATTTTAAATAATTACTCAGCCAAAAAGAAAAACCAATTTTCCACTCCCGCAGCATCTTTAAAAAAAATAATGTGTTCAATTCACGATTTCCATTTGGCTGGTTAGTTTTGTATGAAAAAACAAAAACGGAAAAAAAAATGTTATCCAACTAAAGTATTTAGAAATTATAAACGTGTGAAAGCTCCCCTTTTTTTGCCACCCCCTCCGAAACACATAATTGTACATTTGAAATAGTAACCAATGTCGTTTGTTTTTGTATCGAGAAAACATTTTTTTTATGCTTCTGATTTCTTCCTTTTTTTAAATTTTTTTTTTGCTTTGTGTTGTTGTTGTGTATTGAAAATGTTCCCAAAAGTTTTTTCCAGGATTTGTATTTTTTTTTTACGTTTCGTTTGGTTTATGGTATGTGTATGTTGTTTTTGTTAAAAGTCATTCTAGTTAATTGGCTGACTGGACGTTTCTCGTTGGTGTTAAAATAAATCTTTGGGTGGTTTAAGTGGGTGGTTTGTGCTTTTTTTTCTTTTGCACCCAATACTAATTTCTAGTGTATGTATTCCTTTTTTGAGGGTAACCCATCTTTTTTTTTTTGTTTTTCTAGAAAATGATTTTTTTTTTGTGGATGCCTATGGTGATGGTGTTTTGTTTGTAAGAGTCATTAATTAATTGTTCACAATACGTTACATAAATAAATTTTATGTGGTCTAATGCTGTTTTATGTTTTAGGTTTTTTTTCTTTTTTTTTTTTGTTATCCGGGAGCCGAACAACCATGGTTTGATTTTTAGGGATTTATGTGATACATTTTTATATGTTTTATTCCAGATAACACTTCAAAACTAAAATAAAATAAAAAATCTGGATATTCCTGTGTTTGGTGGGAGGGGAGGGGGTGAGAGGAGCCCAACATACCAACAATAATAATAAAACGTTTAATCCGTTTTAATCGAAAAAAGGGTTAGTTTATAGTTTTTAATTTCGAGACATGGATTCAAGTGCTGTGTGCTTGGGTGTCCGGTGAAATTATGTAAATTTGGTACAAAATGAACATAAATTTGGACGGATTAGCAACGTAGGAAAAGGATACGACTTATTATTTGTACCTAAACGTAGATATGTATGTTTATATGGGAAGGTTTGGTAATTAAATTAGGTAATCCTTGACATTTTATTACCGTAAATTAACTTTTAAGCTTAATTTACTTTTGTTCATTTTTATAGACTTGGGTCACAATATTCAAAATGAGGAGCGGTATTTTTTTATCTATGTGTATAGAAAATTTTCTGACTAACCTTATTCTTGAGTTTCTAGTTTATCAAACCCTTATTCATACAAAATCATTTCTGTAGAACTCTTTGGTGGAATAGCCTCAGTTTTCCAACAACATAAAATCCATGATGTTAGCATTTGGCTTCTGGACGGTAGTTCTGAAATTTAGGGGTAAGTTTTACGGTAAACATCAGATATAGTACACGAAATTTATTTGAAAATGTATTATTTAACGTAAAAAAGTGTACAGTCAACTCCGTTATAAAGTACGATTGAGGAACTACACTGAGCGATTGTTACATCCAGAGTGAACATTAAATCCATGGAAATTTTATAGAAGTTAAGAAAAACATAAACATTTTGATGGAAATCAAATTCAATACCATTGGACCTTACACTTCAGCTAAAGTTCTTAGAATGAATTACGCACTGGATTATAACTAAAAAAATAATCAGTGATTTTATGTTGCTTCAGAGAAGATGGAATTAATTTTTCTACCTTAATCTCGATTCAATGGAGTTTTTGAAGTTCACTTTCAGTTCCATCATTACAACTTAAAAAAGATATTTACATCTTCGATCTTTTTATAGTTGTCCTGTACGCAGGGCAGTACTCCCCTTTTCTCTTCTATAACGCGTGGAAAACGGTTGTGGCACATTTCAACTACCGCGCAATTTTACAATCTCTTTACTACTAGGGGACCCCTGTGCATTTGCACAAAATATTTTTTCAATCGTATATTTCTTTATAAACTATGTTGTCTGTTAGTGTAACATCATTTTCTATTCCCTGACGTGGTGTTTCGAAAACTTGAATTTTTAAATAATCTGATGTAACAGTTCTAGAAAATGCGATATAAAGTTGACCATGTGTAAAACATGGTTCAGGAAGATACAATCCAACTTTTTCGAACGTTTGACCTCTCGATTTATTTATTGTGATTGCATAAAAGAGACGAACTGGAAACTGATGTCGAACGAAGTTGAAAGGCAAATATGGATCATTAGCTGTGTCTAATGTAATTCAAGAATAAAATGTATTGTCCCTAAATGTGATCCGGTAATTATTTCTACTTTTAAGCAGTTGGTGCTTAAATCCAGAACCACTAACCGTGTTCCATTGCATAATCGATTTTTTATTGCAAGATTTCGCAGCAACATAATTATACAACCATGGATTTATTGAGTTAAGATATTCCACTGGAAAATTAACTTGCATGTTTTCATCATCAGAGCCGTCATCGGCCTTAACAGAATCGATTGCACAATAATATATTTCATTTGAAATAAGTTTTTGAAGACCATTATCATTTATTAATCGAACATGCTCATTTTTCGGACACAAAATTGCACGTTTTGATATACATGCAAAATAATTTGTAGTAAATGATGAACCAAAATATCTGTTATAAGATCATCGGAAATATAATCTGAAGGTATTGGAATAGAGTATTGTGATTTTTTAGTGTGTGAGGTATCACAATTCTTCCCATCACCAACGTTCAAAAGCCAACTGCTAAAATGTGGATCACTTATTGCTCTCATGTTTGTACTTAAGCTTAATACTTTAAAGTGATGCCACAAATGGGACTTTTTAATAGTCGTATTTATAATTGACGCACGATTTCCTCTTCTAGCAACAGGTAACAATTGACGAAAATCTCCTCCTAAGACCATTACCTTTCCACCAAACGGTAAATCATTTTTCATTAAATCGCGAAATATTAAGTCCACAATTTCAAGTGCTATGCCTGAAGCCATTAGAGGTTTATCCCAAATTACGCAATCAACAGATATTAAAAAGTCACGTTTTTTACGAGGCAATGAAAACGCAGAGTGACATGTCATTCCTTTGGGTAAAAGAGTTGCTACTATTCCTGTCCATGCAACACATAATACATTTTTATTTTCTGCATCGATTTTTTGAATTAACGCTCGATATAAAAATGTTTTTCCACTTCCCAAAAGGTCCATCGAAATAAAAACACTTTTGAGAAATTCGATTATGTAAGGATTACAATATTTGATGCTGCGATATTCTGATCATAGTTGAGTAATACCCACAGATTCGGTTCAGTTGTTGTTATAATAAGAGCAAAATTTATATTTGATTTAAGATTTCTGTTGCCATAGGAAGTGGTAAAAGTAAGAATAAATCAAATCCTGCTTGCTCACACTGCCCTTTTAATTGAAATACGCAATGAGCCAAAGCTTCATTTGCAGTCATACCTTGATTAATAAAGTCTTCCAGAAGGTTGTCCTTAAAATCATTAAAAAGTTGAATAGGAATAATGCTCGCAACGATTTTGGCAACATATGAGTGTAAGTTCTGATAAGCAATTATGCCACTCAACGCTATCCTTAATTAGGCCTCATGCCTTAGCTGCTTCTTTAAACGTTGGGAATACACAATTATTAAAAGTTTTTAAAGTATCGAAAGATGTAGCCTCAGAGCCCTTCAGTTTAAATAGTAGTAGCCGTAAATGATACAACTCAAAATTTTTTGGAGAAACTGAAATGATTCTACCGATAGCTTTATCCCCCAAGTGGGAATTTGGAGAGCTTTTTTATATACATAATGAATTGGAATATCCTGATACAATATGTTATAAGCGAAAAAGTCTGTAGAATTTAATTCAAAAAATGCGGTTAAAGTTGTGACCCTAACAGACTCTCTTCTTAAAGCATTTTCAATATTATTTTCGGTGAAAAATATTGATTGACCATCTTGTAAATGAACAGATAGTGTAACAACATTATGTGATTGGTCATGAATTGGAAGCTCCTGGATATGCCAAGCAGCTTCCTGCGAACTAATATATCGACAATTCAGGTATTAATTTATTTCATCATAATCTATAACATTGCGTGCATTGTTAGCGGAATCAACCGCAACTCTAATTCTTGCGCAGTCTTAACCCTTTGTTATGTATTTGTGTATATACTTTATTGCTTTGACTGTTGGGCAAAGTTCAACGTTTATATGAGCGTTATATTTAAGACTCAGGAAAGGATTATAAGGAACAACAAATCGGTTATCAATTACAATGTTCGATCGTGATCCGGTCAGTCTCACTGCAGTAACTTTTTGGGAATTGTTTTGAACATTTTCCATCAACCATGCAAACACAATTTCTGTTCAATTCTCCACATGGACCATGAATATTTTGTTTTATAATTATTTCATTAAGTCGTGGTTGTTCATTCTGATTTGAAATTTCAGCGCAAATTTTGTTGTCAATGTCATCGGATGTTCTAAAAAATGTTCTAGACAGTTCAATTGTATAAACGTACGAAACAACAGTTCCAAATATCTGCTTTTTAACAATATCATCTAAAAATACTTTTAGCTTTAAATTAAAAATTCGTGTAACTATATCCGGGCGGTCTGGAGGATTTTGAAAATGTTTAAGTTCTTTACACGGATTGCTGAAATAGTTTCCCACCATAATGCAAAGGATTAAAAACGTTGAAACGGACTGCAATTACATGGGAATAAAATTGTAGTGCTGTAATTTTGTTTCGGATTGTAGTGGCATTTTCCGAAAAATGATTCATATTAGTTGTCCAGCCATATTGTCCACTAGGAAAAAAAAGTGGAAACATCATTGGATCAAGGTGTTTGTGTTTGGATAATGGATTAATTCTTTTCATGGTTCTAGAGTCACCGGTGTGAAGTTTTTGGATACTTTTTTGGACAAAAATTTATGCGAGTATACATTGTGAATTTTTCTGGCCAAAATAAAAAATTAGTTTTTGGACAAATGTTTATGCGAGTGTACATACTTATTTTAACAATGTATTTAACAAAAATAAAGTTATTCAATAAAACAAGCCTCAAATATTTTCTAACATTCATTTCCACAATGCTTTTCAACAAAACAGTTCAGCACCACTTTGATATTCTGATATGAGTTGTAGGGCTCTTGCAAAAAATTTAGAAAATTAACGAATTTCGTTTGGAACAAAGACGTTGTTCCCTATTATACCAAATAGAATAAATCTCAGAGAATGGCTCATTGACTATATAGGTTGTAGTGACTATATAGGTTGTAAAGGGCATACATTGCGGAATTAAAATCACTCAGTGCCATTTTGATATTAGCCGTAGGGATCTTGCAAAACAATTTTGAAAATTAACAAATCGACGAATTTTCCAACTCTACTGCCTTGTCAGATTTTGGTTCGCCCCGAGTATTTGATTTCCCCGGTACCTGAAGTATCTTTCGGGCATTCCCCGATCTGCTACCTGGGGAGGCGCCCGATAGGGGAACTGACAAAACCCCACACGGGAATTATTATTAATTAGTAATTAATTTTCAGTAATTATTAATTATTAATAGTTATTAATAATTAGTAATCAATAATAAGTAATTAATTAATAATAATTAATAATTAATAGTTAGTAATAACTAATTAGTAATTAATAGCTAGTAATTAGAAATTAGTTATTAAGAATTAGTAATTAGTAAGTAGTAGTTAGTAATTAGTAATAAATAATTAATAATTGATTATTAATATATAATAATACATAATTAACTATAATTAATAAATAATAAATAATTAATAACTAATAATTAGTAATTAATAATAAGTTATTAGTAATCCGTAATTAGTAATTGGTAATTAGCAGATAATAATTACTAATCAGTAATTAATAATTAGTAATTAGTAATTAGTAATTAGTAATTAGTAATTTATAATAAATAATTAATAGTTAGTAGTTATTAATTAAAAATAATTAATTACTACTTAGTAGTTAGTAATTATTAATTAGTAATCAGTAATAAGTAATTAATAATGAATAATTAATAGTTAGTAATTAGTAATTAGAAATAGGTAATCACTAATTATTAGTTAGTAATTATTAATTAGTAATTAGTAATCAGTAATTAGTAATTAATTTATTATTAATAGTTAATAATTAGTAATAAGAAATAGTTAATTAGTAATTAATAGTAAGTAATCATTAATCACTAATCAGTAGTTATTAATTAGTAATTAAAAATTGGTAATTAGTCATTAAAATTAGTAATTAGTAATTAATAATTAATAACTTATAGTTAGTAATTAGTGATTAGAAATAAGTAATTACTAATTAATAGTTAGTAATTAGTACTCAGTTGTTAGTAATTAGTAACTAGTAATTAGTTATTAGTAATTAGTAATTAGTAATTAGTAATTAGTAATTAGTAATTAGTAATTAGTAATTAGTAATTAATAATTAATAATTAGTAATTAGTAATTAGTAATTGGTAATTAGTAATTAATAATTAATAATTAATAATTAATAATTAATAATTAATAATTAATAATTAATAATTAATAATTGATTATTAATATATACTAATAAATATTTAATAATTAATAACTAACAGCCAGTAATTATAAATTGTTAATTAATAATTGATTATTAATGTTTAATAATTCATAATTATTAACTAATAATTAATAATCAATTATTAATTAATAACTAATCATAATTAATGAATTACAATTAATAATTAATAACTAGTAACTATTAAAATATAATTTTTTGTTTTTTGTTTTTTTTTTTGTTTTTTTTTTGTGGGGGAGGTGAAAATGCATTTACGCACATCGTGCCGGACTCCCGTTTCCGGACTACCGACTAAAAACACCTCCCCATACTTCAATAACTAGCCTGGGACCGTTGTTCACATTACTTCAAGCTAGTTAGCTAGTTAATGTTTCCTATGCTCCATTCGAGCTACCTCCTTGTCTATGAGCCGCTATCAAGGTCAACTTTCTTTCGCCGCAAGATGTTTTCCACGTAGTGTGCCACCCGCTCCCACTCGTGCAACCCCCGAGCATGATCTCCACGGCAGTCTGCACAGACCATAGTCCCACCTCCCTCTCCAGCGAATTCCTTTGCTCCATCCAGTTTGGACACGAAAAAAACGTGTGCTCCGCGTCATCCAGACTGCCTGGGCAGTAAAGACATTCCGCCGAATTCACCTTCCGCATCTTGTCAAGGTACGACCGGAAGTAGCCATGGCCGCTCAGAAACTGGGTCAAAAAATACCCAACCTCACCGTGCCCCCGCTCGGTCCAATCGCTAACACTCACGATGAGCCTTGCTGTCCATCTCCCTCTTCCGCCAGTTTCCCAAACAGCTTGCCAGCACTCCATGGTGCGGGCCCCGTCCTCCAAGCTTGCTGTTTCTCTGCTTGTGTTTGGGTGTCTGAGATAAACAGCCCTCCGTTCCTTGGCCAGTAGCTCAATCGGAGCGACCCCAGCTATCGCCAATACCGCCACTTCAGAGACCGTACGATAGGCCGAGGCTACCCGCAGTGCGCTCCTTCTTTGAACATGTGCTAACCGCTTCCGGTACATCTCACTGCTAAGCGTCTCAGCCCATATCTCTGCTCCGTAGAGGAGGACCGATTGCACGGCTGACATTAAGAGCTGGCGCTTACTAGCCTTCGGACCACCAACATTAGCCATCAGCCGACTTAAGGCTGTCACTCCCTTGGCTGCCTTATCCGCCGTCTGCCGGATCTGCTCACAAAAATTGAGTTTTGAGTCGATCGTGATCCCAAGATATTTTACCGCATGTTTGGTTTCCACCACTTCCCTGCCAATCCACATGGGTATAATCGTTTGGATCCTCTTTTTCGTAAGAATGACAATTTCGGTCTTTTCGAGGGCCAATGATAGGCCATGCGCGGCCATCCAGCTCCTCACGGTCCTCATGACCTGGTTCAGCTTCAATTTGGCCTGTTTGGTATCCCGGGCAGCAATAAGCGCCGCGACATCGTCCGCATACCCAACCAAAAGAGTCTCCTCTGGCATTTCAGCTCGCATCAGGCCATCATAAAATGCGTTCCAGAGGTCAGGTCCCAGGACCGACCCCTGGGCTACTCCCGCGGTGACTGCCATCTTCTTCCACCCTTCCTCAGTCTCGTAGATTATGCTGCGATCACTCAGATAATCGTTTAGAATACGCAGTAAATATTCCGGTATCTGAAACGTCTGCTCAAGTGCGCCAATCAAATCCCTCCAAGCCGCGGAATTGAAGGCATTCCTCACGTCCAGGGTCACCAGAAGCACTATCCGCTTAGAGAAGTGATTATGACTTTCAGCCCTCCTAACTGCCATAACAACTTCTTGGATCGCATCAATTGTGGACCGCCCTACCCTGAAACCATACTGCCTAGGCGAGAGATCACCCGCAGCCACTATCGCAGTATTTAGTCTCTCTTTAATCAATCTTTCCAGAATCTTACCCGCATTATTTAGCACGGATAATGGCCTGTGGGATGATGGCAAAGTGGGGTCGCCCTTACCCTTACCAATAATCACCAAAGGTGCACTCTTCCAACAGGAGCTAAAGACCCCCGACACCAAGCATGAGTTGTACATATCCAGCAACAGCTGCGGCTTTTAGCGATAAACCATCTTTAGCACCTCGCCGGGTACCCCGTCCGGTCCAGGAGCTTTCTTGTCCTTCCCCGCCAATATAGCTTTTTCTAACTCCCCCTCAGTGAAAAGGGGGATATCTATTGCCAGTTCGCAGCCAGTCCTGGGTCTCTCTGGATGGCTAGGAAAGAGGCCCCTAATGATTTCCTCCATCATGGTCGCGTCCATTACCCCAGTCGGCTTCTGGGCTCCCAGCTTCTGCGTGACTATTTTGTAACCTAACCCCCATGGATCTTTGTCGATATCCTCGACAAGTCTCCTCCAGCAGTCAGCCTTACTGCGGTTTATGGCCAACGTAGGTGTTTCCTAGCGCTTTTATGCTCGCCGATGTCACGTTTGCCTCAGAGCAGTTTTTTGCCCGTTGTGCCTTGCGCCGAAGCATAAGGCATTCCTTACGTAGTTCCGGGATTTCGGGTGTCCACCAGTATGCTGTAGGCTTGTCATGGTGTGGCTTTTTAAGTGGCATTGATTTTTCGCAAGCGGAATTGATAAGGCGCATTGTAGAAGCCACCAAGATCTCCGATGCCGATCTTTCATCCGTATTTCCCGTACTTCTTGTTCTCTGCACACCTCTCGCCAGCTCTTCTTCGAACCGTCCGGTGTTCATCTTTTGAAGATTCCACCGCACCGGTTTATCCCGCACTGGATTCTGTTAATAATAATTTGTAATTAATAATTGATAATTGATTAATTATAATTAATAATTATTAACTAATAAATTATAGATATTAATTAATAATTAATAATTAACAAATAATAATTAATAATTAATTATGAAACTACAGTTGCATTCGAGGTGACGGCTCAAATTTTTCTGTTTGCTTACAGATACAGAATTTTTTAAACGATTTTTTCACTATTAACTATTAATAATTAATAATTAGCTAATTTTTATACTTGGAATATACTAATATTGCCGGATTAACCCTTGTTGTCGTATTTATGTGTAGCGTGCCAAAATTAAAACAAATAATTTATTAGGGTTCGAAATATCACATTCAAAAAAAATTAATTTTATTAATAAAAAAAACAGATTTTAAAGTTATTCTCATACAATATAATATACAAAAAAAAATGAAAAATGAAATTAAAACATAAAAATTAGGTGATATTAAATTAATCCAGAAAAAAAAACACTTTTAGTTTGAAAAAAAAAAAATAATGTTGCCTAAGATATAAAACAATCACGCAGCTAAATCTTTGTCCTATTATCCCACCATCTTGAATTTTACCAATTATGTGCTTTCCCGGAATATTCCATTGTTTTCCGCTGAATAAAGAAAAATGTAATAAACAAACAAAAACTACCATCAATAACCAGGCACAAATCTGGATGCGAATTTCAGTCCAAAAATGTGCGATGTGCGAGTGCGAACCGGAAAGTAATAGTATTCGTAAAATATACGTGTATGCGAGCAAAAACATTTATCATATGGAAAGAAAAGCAATACGAAATAGATGTAGTCTTACTTTGGGAATTTTACAACAACAATGCCGCATATTTTCATTCCGGAATGAATAGTTTCAAAGCAAGTTTTGTAGGTATAGAACTATTCTAGTAATAATTTTGAAAATTTTTGTTGTTTTGTTATTTAATTTTTAATGTCAATTGGTAAAAGTAAAAAGAAAATTCAGCCCTGCGCTTGCGATTGCGATTGTCGTGTCGATGTCGTTATGTAGCCTTCGCGAAAAATTCGTATTGCGAACGTCGACTTCGATTGACATTCGTCGATAATATCACATCGACTGCAAAATTTGGTATTGTGATTGTCGATATCAAACGACGTTTGTCGTTAAAATGTCATATTTCTGTCGATGAGATTTTAGTTCACGATAAGATAATTTATTGACCGTATTTAACAAATAATTTAATAAAAACACAGTTTACACCAATTTTTAAGTCTAATAACTATTTTTTTAATTAATTTAATAATTTTTCTATATCCAAAATTTTATAAGTTAATTTATATTTAAAATTTATAATAAAATTTTAATCGGGTGTACGGCAGTTTTTTCTTCGCCATTTTCACTCTTCTGAGCCATAAAAGATTTCAAATTTTTAAACATTTCAGGACACTTAAATTACATTACTTTACACAATTATACCATTTCTTAGAATTAACTAATTAAAAGAATGCAAATTTTGTCATTTCTCATTTAAATTGAATGGTACACAAAAAAACGTAAACAACAATATTTGTCATTTTGACATATTTCTGACAGAAGTTTTCAGAAATTTAGTTCACGATTGCTAAGTTAACAACAAACATTCACAATAACTCGGTTGATTTTTATATTAATGTGGCAGTACTTCTGAGTCGTTTCGACGTCCTTAGGCAATTCCAAATTAAAAGCGACACTACAAGGCAAAGTCGTGTCGATTGTTGATCGATGCGACAACCACAATAAGGGTGATTATTTTCGGTTTTTATTTTGAGCGTAATTTGCATTTTTTGCTATAAAAACAGATATTTGCAAAAATCAGGGTAAAAAATGTGATTGCCGTGAGCCAATCTCTCAAGTCTCGATACAAGTTTTGTGTACAACTGACTATGTGCTTATAATCAAATATCTTGTTACATAAATGCCAGCTTTGTGGCTTTTAATGAATAAAAATTACTTTAACTAATATTGGATATCAAGCCAAAGGTAATCTGTGCGATCAACACACAGGTAACCTGTGGATCAGCGTGAATTTTATTATAATTTATTATTCCTAAATAGTTGCAAATACCCTTCCTTTCTTATTTCGAATAGAAGAGTACCGAATATTTATTTATCAATTTTTGTAGTTTAGACATTAGAGCAGATAACGCTACGTTAGAGTTCGGATTGCGTTAAGGTATATTTGATTAACGCAAGTCTAGTTGCAGGTATTACTTTTCTAAATTTTAAAAAATTTCCAACAGTACGATTGGCTGGAACTCACAGAAGTCCAGCACTCAATGTCGCAATGGGCACATGGCGCAAGCCAGTGATTCAAATTTAATAGACATAAGTGTAATGTATCCTTAGCTAGCAAACTGAATGAATTTGGACTAAGGCACGGGTGATAGACTAACGACCCATCAAGTTTAGAAAGTTTGGCGCGAACTATAAAACCCCCGAAGGATAAACCATAGAGAAAGAAAATTTGAAGTCAAATGCGGGTGTCGCTCTAGCAATAACTATGTAGATTTTTGGTATAATCGAGCTGTAAGAATTGCGAATTTTTCTGTGCCGCAAAATTGATCATCTAACATGCCGCGACCAACCGCCGAGTCCACGCCGCAACCTACCAAAATGGAATGCGATAGAACAAGCAGTATCCAGAAGTAAAGACTGCAATTGGGGCTGCAACAGAATAGTCCTACAACCAATAACCTGTAGAATATTACGTTAAGCTGTAATAAATAAAATAATTTAATTTAAAAATTTATATTAAATTCAATAAACACCAAACACTTACCATTGTGAAGGATCTTCGATAATTGACTAATAAAAAAACAAAAATCATAACGCACCATAAAAAAAGCATGTGCGACTTGTGAAATTTGGGAATGTAAGCAGCAAAAAATTTGAACCGATTTCGCCCGCTTCAATTATTTTTCATACTTGCGATGACAAAAATGCACTAACACAAGTAAAATATTTGACACAACACCATCGCAAAAAGTATATTATACACCGTGTACGTATAGAAACGCACATCGCACATAGCACATTTTTTGGACTGAAATACATGTCCAGGACATGTATTTCAGTCCAAAAAATGTGCTATGTGCGATGTGCGTTTCGTATACGTACACGATGTATAATATACTTTTTGCGATTGTGTTGTGTCAAATATTTTATTGTGTTAGAGCATTTTTTGTGAACGCAAGTATCAAAAATAATTGAATCGGGCGAAATCGGTTCAAATTTTTGATGGGTATTCCCAAATTACACAAGTCGCACATGCTTTTTCCATGCTGCCTTATGATTTGTTTTTTTTGGTATTAGTCAACTATCGAAGAACCTTCACAATGGTAAGTGTTTAGTGTTTAATGGATTTAATATAAATTTTTTAATTAAATTATTTTATTTAGTATATTTTAATTATAAAACGTTAATAAAATAATTTAAAAATTTTTATGTGTATTGTAACGCCATTCCTTTAGGGAATTAACGTTATCAAAAAAAAACCGTAAATGATTATCATGTGATTCCAGAATACATCATTTGTGCCGCTAGCTCTAACGGAGAGGTATGTTAGTCGTGGGATTGTATTCTGGCAACTATGGCGGGAGATGGAAGGTTACTCAACTCACATCACTTACCTCAATCTACATCACTCCATATCTATGTCCGGACCTAGCCACTCATTGTAACAAAAAAATTATACTTTAACTCTAACATGATTTAATACATTTTATTAGGAACATTATTTACTCAATTTCGTTGTCAATAAAAATTTATTATCTTACTACAAGTTACCAAATAATAGAAAAATCAAAAAAAAACAATAAAGAAAGTAATTACAACATCTTATCACAATTATATCATGTTATGAAATTTTACAGCTAAGTAATATTACTCCGGTTGACCGGTTTCAATACAAACAAAATGTTTAATAAAAAAATATTGCGTTTAATTGTTACCTTGCTATGCCGAAGACGATGAAAGCACTTTCCACGGTTCGACAAGTCCGGTTTTCTCCTAGAACGAAAGATCTCAAAAAAACAGAGAAAAAAAAAATCATAAAGAAACAAAATAAAGAATATTAGTTGACTGTTGAAAAGAAAATTACTTAACTAGTTAGCATTATAATAAGATGCAAGAATTGAATTAATTATTACTAAAAAAAAAACATTAAGATCATAATAAAAAAAATGAAATATTTAAATAATGTTCAATAAATGAGACAAAAAAAAAATAATGAAAAGAAAATAGAATCACAACTTATCAATTTAAGTCCTTGGTTATGTCGTCAGCCAGTCATAAGCTATCACCAGCAAAAACCGCTATCCAACAATTACCACACCCGGTTCATAAACCATATGCTCCCTTTGTCCTAAATCAGCTACGACAAAATCCGCTATCACCACAAATATGTTACACCTCTGCATGCGCCTCCGATGACTTAATCCGCGTTGAACAGCCCGTTCCAACTTTACTAAACAATTCGGTGCAAATAACAAGTAGATTTCATAATACAACGTTTTTATTTTAGTATTATTTTGCACAACAACAACACAAAAAAAAATTTCACAACCAAATTGAACGCAATCACTAAGCTTGAAATCGAGGTGCCACAATTTCTATTGTATGAAATTCCATAATATGATATAGAATAAAGTCTATTTAATGAGACTCAAGCTACAACTTTTCCATTTCATTTTTATATGTTGTTTTCAACCACAGTATTATAGTTTCTAAATGACACCATGAGCCAAATAAGAACAAATTATTGTTTTCACGTTCATCACTGAATTTAACCAAAGTTCTTAACACTTGAATTAAAATTTATAAAGGCAATTCTTTTAAATGAGCACAACTAACTCTTTTACTTTGGAAATCTTTAAGCTTATCAGTTTGTATTCGAGTGCGCTTACGATTTCAGATCTCAAAAAAAAACTTAAAAAAACTTTACTACACTTTAACTTCGGTTTTAGGTTTTTTTTTTTCTCTCAGCCAAAAATGTTGGTTGAAATTCCAAACTCTAATGATCCCTCATTTTTATTTTTACTACACCAAATCATCTCATGACAAAACCGCAATTTAGCGGAGATCATAAAAAAAACTGGAACGATCTAGTAAATTTTTATTCCCCGCAAAAAAAAATGTTAAATTAATGATTTTATGGTTCATCGCATCAGGTTGTCTGTATGTGAAGTCATTGATAAAAAAAAAATATTTGAACCAGGGTACAATAAATTGGCAATACAGTTGACCCTCCGCAATTAAATTTTATTGCGATGAGAGTGAAGAAAAAACAAAAAAGAAAAAAAATGAAACGAATGTTACAGTATATGTATGGATATGTAAAATTGTATATATGTACATATATATAAATAATTTTTAAATTGAAAATTAAAATTATTACAGTTAGACCATTTAATTTTTTCTTGAATTTTTATTTTTGTGTTTTTTTTTTTGTTTTACATCAAAAACAGCAAAGATGGTTTTTTGTTCTCTGATTGCGGACAAAAACACAGAACAAACCTTTTTGGTGTTCCCATCTGAAGAAATTAAGGAAGGCTGCTAGAAGGCTGAAGAGTAAGACCAAAAGAACTCATCTTTTGGCTGATCGGACATGTTTCCTTGATGCTGGGAAATACTATAAAAAAACTTTTAGATACCCTCACAGGACTTCATGGATTAACTTCTGTCAGGAACCATGGCTAAAAATGATGCTTATCGACATGTCCTTCGTCTTCCTAAAAGGTTTTCCTCTCATTCAGAATTATTTGCTCCAACGTTTGTATTCCGAAAGCTGGCGGGTCAGATAGTATCATACCCCTCAGTAACATGCAGCATTGTGTGGGTAATGTGAAACTAAATAGTAATGAGCTTCGAGTGGGTACTTTCTTGGATATTACAGGAGGTTCTGATAGCACATCCTTTTATGCGATTACTGATGCTTGCACTACGTTTAGCTTTGATGAAAGCCTGGTCGTTTGGATCGATTCTGTTCTTAGATCTCAATTGTTGAGACTGAGTGGGATAACCTCTCAATATTCGTCAAAGTTGACAAGAGTTGTCCCAAGGGATTGTGATCAAATCATTTTTGGTAAGCATATAAATGTCTTATCTAAATTAACGATGAGAAAAATTTGCACATCAATCCGTCTGAAACTGATTTGGTTGTCTTTACTAAACGAAAAATAGTTGTTGAATTATTATCTATATACCCTTTCTGTTCGGTGAGTTGATTACAAAATTAACCTACGTTTCTCTGGTTTTGTAGACTATAGTTAATCTAAAATCCTCAATAGCTAAACGTAATATTTTACAGGTTATTGGTTGTACGACTATTCTGTTCTAGCTCCAATTGCCGTCCTTACTTCTGGATGCTGCTTGTTCTGCTTGATCAACTGTGCGGCACAGAAAAATTTGCAATTCTTACAGCTCGTTTATACCAGAAATCTATATATTTATTGCTAGAGCGATACCCGCATTTGACTTCACGTTTTCTTTCTCTATGATTTATCCTTCGGGGATTTTATAGTTCTCGCCAGCCTTGCTTAACTGGATGGCTCGTTAGTCTATCACCCATGCCTTAGTCCAAATTCGTTCAGTTTACTAGCTAAGGATGCAGTACACTTATGTCAATTAGATTATAATCACTTGCTTGCGCCAGTGAGTGCGGAACCTTTGTGAGATCCAGCCAATCGTTCTGTTGTAAATTTTTGTAAATTTAGAAAAATAATCCTGCAACTAGACTTGCGTTAACCAAATATTCCTTAACGCAATCCGAACTCTAACATAGCGTTATCTGCTCTAAAATCTCTAAACAACAAACAATACAAATTGATAAATTAAAGAAATATTCGGTACTCTTCTATTCGAAATAAGAAAGTAAGAGAATTTGCAACTATCTAGGAATAATAAATTATAATAAAATTCACGCTGATCCACAGGTTACCTGTGTGTTGATCGCACAAATTACCTGTGCTTGATATCCAATGAGTTAAAGTAATTTTTATTCAACAAAAGCCACAAAGCTGGCGTTTATTTAACGAGATAATAGATTAAAATAAAACTTGCATAATTGTAAATAAAACTTGCTTCGGGATTTGAGAATCTAAGAATTAGGCGTCTAGATTGGCTCACGGTAATCAGATTTTTGCTCAAAATAAAAACCAAAACAAAAAAAAAATTTTCAAAATTATTACTAAAATAGTTCTATACCAACAAAAACTTGGTTTGGAACTATTCATTCCGGAATGAAAATTTGCGGCATCGTTGTCGTAAATATTTTTGCTCGCATACACGTATATTTTACGAATACTATTACTTTCCGGTTCGCACTCGCACGAGATAGCTAAGAAACAAATAAACCAATCAAAAAGGTAGTCAAATAAATAAAATCACTCACCAGTAACTTAGCTGTGCTTTCTCGTCGTCTTCTCTGCCATTCGTCCACAACTGTACATGTGTTTACTAATTGTTACTCCGGAAACGCACCATCACACATGTACATATGCAAAGTACATGGAATTTATGAGCATAATCTAGTAGTATAACTACTGATTCTCCGCTCACCATGTGTAATCGGGGCAGTTATGTTGCGGCCCAAAAATAACACGCACGATTATTCACCGAGGTTCTTTAAAAATTCAGTGATATATTATTATTATTAATTTATTATATTTTTATTTTATTTTATTATATATAATTAATCACTAGCATAGTCTTATTAATATTTTATTCTCACTTCATAGTACCCAAACACAAAAAAAAAAACATTTGTCTATATTGGTCAACCAAAATTCACAAACCACGAGAAAAAAAAATAGCAATCCAAAATTAAATTTTGTTTTTCTATTGCATAATAAGTCTTTTGTTTTACCACCAAATAATCAATAAAAAAAAATAAACCATAAGCGATAACACTGGTAGACTTATTCAAAAAGCAAATTATTTTCGAACCAAAATAAATAAATAAAAAAATCACTGCTCTTTATTGTTCACCATCTCCTGCTTCACTGTCCATTCATCTCGTTACTTTCTTTCTTTTTTTTTTTTTTTCTTTACATGCGGTTTGGTTTTCTTTATATACCTTTTCAAAAAAACGAAAATGCCGGATGTCTTCCCCCTCTTCGACCACAATTATTGGCCACTGCACCCACTAAGCCACTGAACTTCAATCGACTTACCTATTCTGACTTACACCTATTTGAGTTGGTTTACAATTGGAATTTAAAAACAATATTATTTATATCTAAAAGGTTGTGGGCTTGACTAGAGCTTTGTCGGAGATCAGGGCATGACATCTACATTAAATAAAAAAACAAATATCCGAAAAAAACCATAAAAAAAATCGATATCCACTAAGCAAAGATAGAAACAAGTCAAATAATATATTTAAATAATTTCCATTCATGTAATCTGCATCATTTATTAATGACCATCATCTGTATATGGCAACTTAATTGCTTTATTGTTATTGGCTTTTAAAATTCACAGAAAGAACAAAAACATCAAATGAAGGGAAATCAGATAAATCCAATACAACAAAAAAAAACGTTCACTGATTATTGATAACAAAAAAAAACCTTACACTACATCCTTACGACAATTAAAAAATAATAATTAATTAAAAAGAAATTAATTAATTTTTTTTTTCTTCTTACAAAATAAAAATTAACTTGGGAAATGAAAAAAAATAGAATTAAATAAACCAAAAAAAAAAAAACCCAAAACCAAAATTACGTAAAATTATCGAGTTCAAATAATGAGATTTAAAAAAAAATTAATTTCCCAAAACAAGAATGTACTATACCAAATTCTAAGGTACTTAAATAAATTCTTTAGATAACTAAGAAAACCCATCACCAAGAATAACTAACTCGTAATACCTAATATTTGCTCTTTCAGGGGGCCTATTCTCGAATTCCACATCTATTTTCCACATGTGGACATCTGTCAAAACTCATAAAAATTGAATTTTTTCGGTACTAAGGGAATATTTCCGAATGGGTATAAGCATGTGGAAAAATTCCCCATATAGGAAAATGTCAATGCCGCATGTGTTTTATATACGAATTACAATTTTCGAACCAATTTTTGACAACTTTGACAGATGTCCACATGTGGAAAATGGATGTGAAATTCAAGAATAGGCCCCCAGTTCGTCTAAATTTCAAATTCGACATAAAAATAATAAGTTATAATGGTTAATATCCATTTTTTAATTATGTGATAATATTTTGTTACTTCTATAATGATTATTAAAACAATACTAGATTATTTTATGCTATATTTATTATTTAATTTAATAGCTGTGCCTTATAGTAACAATATTTATATTTATACAGAAAATCGATTTCGGAGTTTACTCCATCGTCGGTTCTTTAAAAACTATTATATTTATCTTAAAATTACATTGTATTTATATACTTTTTGGTGTATTAATCTATTTTTCTCCTCCTACTTTTGTTAGTGTTATGAATGATGAGGTCGTAAATTTAAAATAAACACGAAAACAAACAAAATTTACGACCTCATCATTCATAACACTAACAAAAGTAGGAAGAGAAAAATAGATTAATACACCAAAAAAGTATATAAATACAATGTAATTTTAAGATAAATATAATAGTTTTTAAAGAACCGACGATGGAGTAAACTCCGAAATCGATTTTCTGTATAAATATAAATATTGTTACTATAAGGCACAGCTATTAAATTAAATAATAAATATAGCATAAAATAATCTAGTATTGTTTTAATAATCATCATAAAAATAATGTTGAAAGATTCCCGAAAATGATAAAAATTAATTAATCAATTAATGATGGCAATCGGTAGCTCAAATAACGGTTCTAACAAAAATAGAATTAATTAATAATAATAATAAAAAAAAATATATTGTGAGACCATTCCTTAGACACCTTTCATATCTGGTACTGATGAAGACTCAGAACTACTAGCTGGAGTAAAAAAAATGCACAACAAAAAAAAACTAATTTGGACCATTGCATATGACAATTTAATCCGATCTCAATGAAACACAGAAATACTAATTGAAATATATCAAGTTTCAAATCTTTTGTCAATGAAATACAGAACAAACAACTGCAATATGTTAATGGGTCCAAAGAGAAAAAAAAAATAAAGAAAATAAACAAAATTTAAGGGAATGTTACTCTCATTCCCAGAGCTACGGTTCTGGTATTTATGAAAACACAATTTACCCAACTCAAATAATAAAAAAAAATTTACAAATAAAAATTAATAAAGACGTATCTGTCGTCACCGTCTCCTCATACACCATTCAGGCATTGACAAAAGCTCCAAGCAAATATACGGAATAAACTAATTATTGAACCATTACCTTTGAACCACCGAAACAACCATCAAACAAGAAAAACTAATTCAAACAAAATCGAATTCGAAACTTAACCACCGGATCTAAACTTTACTGACCTATTTGTTTAAGATCAACGGCTGAACTACCTGTAGTAGATCTATCTACTCATAGTTAGGCAAAAACTATTTGACTGATTATTTAAGTTGAGTTCATCGAATGAACTATCTTGTAGTAGACCTCGTCTACTCATAGCTTTTCAACAGAAAAAAATATTAATAATAATTAAAAGTAAAAAAAATAATATTTAACTTATAGACAAAAATAATTAATAAAACCCAAACAAAAAGGTTTCAATTATTATAGTTAATCCAAATTTATAACAACTTTATATAAAAATTTATATAACGTTCAATCAGTGGCGAAATCTTTAGTGTGGAATACTCCTAATTCCTTACCATAAACTGATATATCATGTTGACAATCCGTAATTTTATTGGAAATTAAATCCGAACAGGAATGTACTACTGGTTTAATGTTAAAGCTTCTCCAAAAATCAACACCAAGTATCAGCATGTTGGTTAAGGTAGGTATGATAAGTGTAGGTATGACTACCGTTTTTCCGTTTGAGGTACCCTTTTGTTGCATGAGGAGTGCCATCGGCTGTAGCAATAGAGGTATTAAGATTGTATGTGGTAAGCCCCAAACGGTTAATGATTGTTTCACTACCGGTACCGAAAATAGTACAAGAAGCACCAGAATCTAAAAGACCCATTACGGGCATATCTAAAATTGTAACCTCCACCATTGGCCTCCCATCTGCGGCGTAATTAATTATTGAATTTAAAGTAATGACTTTAGGAAAATATGAAAATGTGAAAGAACTAGATTGCTGAAAAGGCGAAGTGGTAAGTGACGCGGAAGTCTCGCTGTGAAACAGAGTGGTCTGACTTCCAAGACCAAACTGATTTATGGGTTTTTTGATGGGATACGTTTAGCTTTGCAGTTTGAACAATATCTTATGATAGAGCCATCCCTACCGCATTTGTAACAGAATATTCGAGTTTTTGGTTTTTCGCATTCGTAATACGGATGTCCCTTCTCATGACAATTCCAACATTTATTATCAGATTTCGGTTTATCTTCGGCAAGATGAGATGATTTTAGGGCAGCTACTAAACTTTCATCTTTCTCAACCTCAGCTCCATCAGACGTAGTGCAAGCACTTGGCTGCGAACAACTAACAACCCGATCTGGAATTTTAATCCTTGATGAAGTAACTTTTGGAACCGAGCTACCAATGAAATTTTGTGTTGGTTTGCAAGAGCGACGGTCTAGGTTAAACTTAAGATCCTCAATTTTTTTACAATAAAGACTCAGTTGATCAATTGTGGTAATATCTACTATAGGGAACTTTTCGATATAAAAGGGTCTTAGATTCCTGATAATTGTCTTCAATTTCTCTTGTTCAGAAATTGGTTCGATTAAATTTTGGAATGCGCTTTTCATGTGTGCAAGATACATGCCATAATTTTCATCACGACCTTGTGCACGTTGATAAATTTCCTGCATCAGCCAATAATCGTGATCTTCTGGTACGAAGGTTTTTCTTAGCGACTGGATTAGAATTTTCCAACTTGAAAACGGGGTAGTTTGCACGTTAGACCTATACCAAAGCCTGGCAGGATCATCAAATAAATAGATAGCTTTCTCGAGCAGTTCAGTGTCATTGACTCCTTCGGTTTTAGCGAACATTTCCACGTCAGCAATAAAGTCGTTTACTTTATTCGTTTTTTCAGCCCCTCGGAATACCACACCCCACTTATGGATTGGAATATAAGATCTACGAGTTGTGGTCTTTCGGTTTCCTTTAGATTTGGTTTTCTTTAATATGTGATGAGAGAAATCTACGTCATCTGAATCAGAGGAGGTAAAACTATTTGTCTCAGATGGTTTCTTTGAATAACTTCTAACATTATGTCGAGAAGCTTCACCAGAAGCAGGCTTATTACTTCGAGTGATGTGATCTTGGATAATACTAAGAGCTTGTTCCAACGTATTCCCCAATAGCTCTTCCTCTTTGGGGTTCGACCCATTTGTTTCGGTTGTATCACCATGTTTAGAGGTACCTGGCTGAACGGGAGATCCTTTGTTTTCATCTATTGAAGTTAAAATACGAGCGATACCCTGAAGTTTTTCTAGCATTATTGCAACAGTTGAAGATGCTTCCGTGTCTTTCGGTAATCCATTGGACAATCTTTGCAACCGGTAGAGCACATGTAGAACCTGAGTTTGGAATTGCTTCCCGTGGTTTTTTTGAATTTCCAATGGAGTAGCTTGTATAGATTGGTATTTAACTTTACATTTATCAAACTCCTCAGTTAAATCAGGGACGCCAAGCATAGGCGTGACCTCTTCTCCCTTTGCATCATTCCTAAGCCGGTTACGTAATTCTCGACTTGCTGCCTCTCGAGGAAGATTACAGTCGATTCCTCGAATCCAACATTCATGGCTAAATTCACCATCACTTAAATAGGCGGTATTCATTTTAGATTTCGTTAAGATATTACGCAATTTGATATAATATTTGGATATAACAACAAAAAAAAATTATGAATAATAATAAAAAAAATAAAGTTGATTACAACAACAAAGAAAATAAGTATTTAGTATACTTTACAACTAACTTAAACAAACTTCAATTTAACCAACAAAATAAATGAACGCACAGACAGAAAACAAATGAATAGAACTGAATGAATGAATATACAATTTAACTGAAATAATTTAATCAAAATAATAAGCGTTTATCTTTTCGAGCCCCATGTTGGGCGCCAAATGTAGCGTGCCAAAATTAAAACAAATAATTTATTAGGGTTTGAAATATCACATTCAAAAAAAATTAATTTTATTAATAAAAAAAACAGATTTTAAAGTTATTCTCATACAATACTCCTTGATTGCCTCCGCTTTCACATTATTAAAGGCGCCTTCTATATCCAGGAAGGCCACCAAAGAGAATTCCTTCGAATTAATCGATTTCTCAATCGTACACACCAAGACGTGCAGAGCAGTGTCCACAGATCTACCCTTTGTGTACGCATGCTGAGGCGATGCCCACTTCCTGGCACCTATTTTATCTCTGATATATACATCCAACAGCTTTTCCAAGGTTTTCAAAAGAAAAGATGATAGAGTTATTGGTCTTAGGTCCTTAGGATGGACATGTGAGCTTTTCCCCGCTTTCGGTATGAACACCACATTGACCTCCGTCTAGTACCTAGGAATATAGCCCAGCTTCAAACACCCTTTGAATATAGCTTCCAGGGGGTCAATTCTCGTTCCGTGAAATGTAAAATGAAAAATATTTTCAGTGAGAAATACACATTTCCGATTCATGTTCCTTGAGAAAGAAAAAAATGACGTCAAAATCTTTTCATATGAATAAAACTTTCTCACCGACCAATTTGGCGATGAGAACATCATAAATATGAAAATAAAATTCTATAAAAACTAAATTTGTATTTTTACCATTAAATGTGCATTGAAACTATAATATGGTTCACTTTAAACTTAACTAATAAGTAAATCTATTAAAAACTATTCCGTTTATTTAAGAAAAGCCTCCAAATAATTAATTTAGTTAGGTTTTAAAAATAATTTGGTCAATTTTATAATTTACTTTATATTTTGACAGCCAATGACAAAAACTGATTAACTAAATCTACTTTATCATTTATTTAGCTAATATTTAAACCAATTGTTGTATCAGCTAGCGGAAATATACATGAAACTCGAAAAAATATGTGTTTACAGTGTAGCTTACTATGGAAATAATTTATTCAGCGTTTTTCTCACGATTCTTTTTCATTTGGACATCGAGAATCGCTTATTGTCGTTGTGTGAAATGTTATAAATGAAAAAGACTTGATGGAATCAAAATGAAAACTTTTTTTTCATTGGGTTTTTTCATAGAACGAGAATTGACCCCCAGGTAGGGAAGAATATTTACTGAGTTGTTTTGAAGTTCCGCTGGTATAATTTGATCCGGACCAGCCGATTTAAATGGTTTAAAACCCCTCAGTCCCCATAGGATCCGTTTCCTGGTTACGATATCCTCTGTGGTTACTGACAGTGATTCCTGATGATTGCTACGCACTAACAGGTCTTTAAAGCTCCCTGGAAAGTGTATTTCGAAGAGATGCTCCCGAGATTCTCCACTAGAAGCTGTCCAAGATCCGTCCGGTTTTATCAAAAAACTGGGACTAGATGTACTTTTGGATAGAATCTTCCTAAGGCGGGAGGTTTCGGATACCTCTTCCATATTATCACAGAAGATTCTCCAAGACCTCCTTTGTGCCTTTCTTAATTCTTTCTTATAAATTCCGAGTTTCTCCTTATAGGAGTCCCAATCCTGAGCCTCCCTTGTATTTCTGGCTCTAAGAAAGGCTGTCCTACAAGCCTTACGATAGGTTCCCAGTTCCCTGGACCACCATACCGGTTTTTGCCTACCCCTAGGCTTAGCCAGTGGGCAGGCAGCGCGAAAGTGTCGGTTGCATGCGCTAGTAACGCTAGCCACCATGTCATCTAGCTCCCCAACGGTCGTCGGGAGCTCCATATCCCTCGTCGGTAACACTTCCTCCAATAACTCCCCATATTTGCTCCAGTTGGTCCTTCTAGGGTTCCTGAAGGCTTCCCGGGTAGCAGGGTGAATATCGAGGCTATAGGTTAAATATCGATGATCAGAAAAGGATTGTTCCTTATCCACCCTCCAATTTTTAACCATATGAAGAATATTATTTGAGGCAAGGGCCACGTCTAGAACCTCCTGCCTGTTACTAGTAATAAATGTGGGTTCCCGCCCAATATTACACACTGAAAGGTTAGTACTCATCAAATAATCAAAAAGCGACTCACACCTTTCATTAATGTCCGTGCTTCCCCAGATAGTGTGATGCGCATTAGCATCAACTCCCAGTACCACACCTACCTTTGATTGTTCCGCTCGGATCAGCTCCTCCAGGTTATCCGGAGGAACCTCCTTCTCCCGGTCCATGTAGGCTGAAACTAGCCAGAATCTACAAGTGCCTACTTCCAGGCTAACTGCAGTAGTGTCACCATTGCTGTATTGAGAGAGAAGGAAAAGATTAATATTATTTTTCCCAAGAATACAAGATCTGATCTTCCCAGACTTACTAGAGGATATAATTTTGTACCCCTTGGTTCTGAGGCCACAGATCCTGTTGTTGTTAATCCAAGGTTCTTGGATTAGTTTTACATCCTCACCCGAACAAGTCAGCCTGAGGAGTAGAACTGCCGAAGCAGCCTTAGAATGGTGAAGGTTAATTTGTTTTATCTTAATCATAACCATTTAACCTCTACCTATCTCTATGATATATTCCTGCTACCGCAGGAATATTATTTCTCGATATTTTGGGATGCGCCGGATCCGCCCGTCTCGCCACCCCTCATACCCTCTGTAGAGGACTTGTCAGTGCCCCCCTTCTGGCCAGGCTGCCGACATTCTCCTCCATCGGTACACCAGCACCTCCTCAGCTTCTCCCTTCATGCTGCTGGTACCCCCTTCAGGCCTGGGCGGGTTGCCACCATCCTCCGGTTGGCCTCCCGTACGCGCTTCCGCCCCATCCTTTTTATAAACGTTGAGAGAAATTGACCCGAAACCGAAGTCAATTACTCCCTTCGTTCTGTGAAGGAGGGCAAGGGACTCCTTTTTTATTACTATGATTGATAATTTCGAGCCCCCCTTCGCCTCTTCCTGCTTGACGATCTTCCAATTTCCGGTCGGAAGACTCGGTTACTGGCCTTAATGATTTCCAAAGCCTCAGGGCTAGCCGGTTCGGATGGCAGCCAGACACGTGCCCTCGGCCTGCTAGGAATTTCCTCCCAACTAACTGCCGCAAGCTTTCCGCCTGGCCACACCTCCCCTACTTTGGCTATAGCCTTTTTATAAAGATCCACAGATCTAGAGTCCAAGCATGCAGTCATCTTCACACGCCGTTGATACCATCCCGCATCTCTGCAGGATGGGGGTGGTCCCGGATTTTCACCCAGGACCTTTAAAAAAACGAGGTTGAGTGCATTATACAACAACCTCCATTTTTCGGCCGTGATGCTCCCATCTTCTTGACCTTCGTCAATGACGGTTAGCATCAACACATGCTCCCTCAGGACATCGCTGAACAGCTTTGTCCCTGAGTTGGAGCTCGGCTTCTTTTCAGTCACCAACTTGGCCCGCTTGCTGTTGACTACTTCCACCTCGTCCTGGGACCGTTGTCTTTTCTACACATGGTCCCTTTCCGAGCCTCCGCAGCCCACAGTGCTCCTTGCCCAAGCTACTGATGTCCTTTACTCTTCCGTAAGCTGCCCCTCGGGGGTCGCAGCCCACTTCTCGAGAATTCGGAATGCCGAGCGGCGATTCCTGTATCGCCTTTTCGCCGGAGGAATGTCTCTCGTCCCACTCCCCTGTGCTGCGTTGGTCCCGCTAACTTCCGGGAATTTTGTTCTAGAGCCAACCAGCTCTGCAACCTTAGAGGCCCCACCCGTCTAGTTTGAGGTACCTCCCTTCGCTGATACCGGCTTTTGAGGAGAGCCGGTGCCCTTTGTTTTTTCGTTATTCGATCTTTCCATCTGATTCCCACGAGTATCGGAGAAATAAAGGTCCGCCTGCGCAGAGATCCTTATACGCAGGAAAGGCTAAATACAACTGGAGGTCGCCAGGTGTCCAGAGGGCTCCGTTAGCGACTGGGCTTTGTTAAATGGGCCCCCAGCCTAGTTGATCATCAGCACGAGTCGCTTAACACCTTAATCCAGCCCATTCGGCTCGCTAGCACCGCGGCCTCCCAGCACCCCTTCCCTCCGCCCACATTCTCTCCTCCTTTCACCTATTCACATGGGGAGCCCAATCCAATGGGATCCATTCCATTCCCCGGGTCACCCGTTTATAGGGTACCCCCACTCATCACCCGCGGAGACTCCGGAGGTGCAGAGAGGACGCGACGCCCACACCGCCGTTGTTATTGGTCGATGGTTTTCTGGCGCCATCTGTTCGCCTTTCCATGATGGGCATCATAGGCATTCAGAATTTAATGAACTGAGGTTTACCACTCCCCAGTTCCCTGAGACTCTCCCACCAGCTGGACTGCGGTTGGGGGCGGCTTATTTAATTCACCGCTAACCTACCTATCGATAGGTCGTCCACTATCCACCACCTGTGACCCCCCCCGATAGCTGCAGTACTTCACGGGATACCAGGAGTTAATTCTTTGGCAGTTCTTTTTGCAAGGCAAGAGTTCCTTAAATTTTCTTTCTTCAATTTTTTTTCTGAAGCTGTTGTATATATATGCCTGTCCTAAGTAATAACTCAGCACAATGTTCACAATACAAAAGTATCAGCAACACTAAATGCTAAAAATAAACAAACCTATTTACTCGTTCTACGCAGCACTCATTGGAGTAGCTTATTTCTACGTAAAATAGCGGCATTTTTATATATTGTACATTATGTGACAGTAGCTTAAATAGACTTAAGCTACTATAAAATATTGAAATAATTTGAGAACATAAAATTAAAAATATGGTATAGAAGCCTAATTCTATGTAAGTTTAGCAAAACGAACAGTTTGCTATATGATAGAGAGGTTGGAGTTTCAGCAAAATAGTAGCTTGTACTTTTGTGTTTATATCTCAAAAAATCCATTTTTCTCTTAAGTCGACATAAGCTACTTCAACTTATCGACACATACATATGATTTTTAAGAGAGCTTCAAATTTCATCATTTTTGCACTATTTGATGTAATATTTCCACAAATAAATCAACAAATTATTTGTAATGTTTAAATTAGCCAACTGAATTCGGTTCAATCTGCATATGAAGTGCAATGAAATAAGAAGCATCCTATACAATCAAAAGTAATCTGAATCCAATAATGTTCAACAAGTTGTTAATATGCTTAGTTACAACATAAGCTTCCGCCGATAATAAAAATGTGAAAAAAATTTGTTTTCCTTCAATTGAAAATTAAAACTTTTATGTTTTTTATTTTTGTTGGTGCGCTGTACCTTTTTCGTCAAAATACAGCAACAACAAATTTGCCGTTACGAAAAGAAAATACTCATCTCAAGTACACAATTGAAAACTTAATTGTGTATTGTACATTGTTTGTTACCATATCCATCCTGATATACTTACATATTTTGAAACGAGAAAGTTTTGGAAAAATTTGATAATGAAAATTACCAACAACAAAATTCTTTTTTTTTTCCAAGATATAATTATAAACTTTTCAAGATTATTTACTCAAGAGTTGTTGTTGTTATATTTGTTCTCAATAAAAGCTATATCGACAACTTAGAAATTTATTAATTTTGTATACATAAAAAGTATTCGATTCGAATAAGAATCGAAAAGTCGTTTTGATTGTCGAATTATTCGAATGTTGTGAAATAAATTGTAAATAGCACTCGTGTGCACCTGGTGTATGCGCGCAATATGTATACGGCGTAAATCTTTTTTTTTTGTGCTTGTTGCGAAAATACAAATAAAATTGTCACACAAGATGAAAAGTTGTTTTCTTGTTTCCGAATGTAGCCCAATTTTGAAATGTACAACGTACACATTTATTTTTGGGGGTGATGAAAAACTTAGTTGTTTCTCTGTATAGCAAATAGAAGGAAAAGTTTTTATTCTTCCACGAATGCATTTCACGAAGAACGGAAATATGAATTGATTTATGTTGTAATAACAATATTTATGAAAATTGGAAATTTTTGAAATTGGAAACGATTCTAAAATATGAAAAATGGTTTTTAATATTCATGGAGCGTCTTACATACGAGTACATACCAAAAAAAAAGAAAAAAATTTGGAAACAATTTAACACTTTTGCGAATTGTAAATCATATACCAGAGTGTAATAATTTAAAGTATCGACCTATCTCCCCATCTCCATTTGCTCACTGTGTACACAACGTAACAAACAATTCACATTAATCTATCTCAAATTATCTTTATGACATTTACATTATTTTACCCGCAAGGATATTATGTTAAACAGATTGACAGAATCATTATATCATGTACGTAAGAAAGATTTTCCCGAATTTTCTTTAAAAAAATATAGAATGTCAAAAATTATGTTAATCTTGATTTAAGATTATCATTTACGAGTATGTACATAATTTTAATGAGATTAATTGATGGGAAAGCTAAGAGAAGCAAACATTAAATTGTTTATTCTTTAAATTTTATATTTTACGAAAAGCATTTCACGAAGCTTTTGAAGCTTTGAGATTAAGCGCCTTAAAATATGAGTGTTTCAAATTATTTTAGTAGCTTTGAACTTACCTGAGGTTGTGATGACACAATGAGGTTGTGATTGAAATGTTCACTACTATTGTAACGGTTTTGAAGAACGTAACCATTTTACTTCTGACACTAGTCTCGTCGAAAAACTGATTTCTATTCAGCAAACAAGGAACAAACCGATCAAAAAATATAAGTAAGCATATATGAACATAATTGTATTATGATTATTGATTTAAAGCTCAATAAACCCAAACCAACAGAAATCGAATGAAGGAAGGAAGGGGCAATTTCTTATAAAGTTAAATAGTGCAACGAAAATAGTAAACTAATTGAATTGAACTCTATAATTTCGCAATTAAAAATGACCGTTTATCCAAAACTTACTGTTTGAGTAAATTTCTGGACAACAATTTATTTATTGCCACACGGAAAACGCAACAACAGATTACATTTCTTCATCTGTGCGAGACAATATTTTTTGGAATCGGCCCAACAACCAGTGTTTTGCGTCTACACCTATTTGGAGTTTCTCTACACTATAATGACGACAATGGTGTAGACAATAGTTTTCGACGTAGACAATGTAGACAATTTAGAAAAGTCGTAGACAAATTATATTGTATTTGTGTTGTTTTTTTTGTTTTCTTTGAATGGAGTTCCTAACTTACTACTTCGGCCCGAAATCAAATATATATTAGGTTTGCAGTTAACAAAGGAAATAAATCACACAGAATATGACGTCATTTCTCAGGAATCCGAAGAAATACTAAATTTAATTTATTTGATGGGAGTGTTTTATATGAAAAATTTCATTTCACTCCAAGTGCGTACTAGGTTTGAGCATAAAAATAGAAAATGAACTTACGAGTATATGAGTGCGCCCAACAAATTTAAAAAACAACTTTCTTAATTTTAACAGTAAACCAATAAAAAAGCTATAAACATGTTTGTAAATTCCATAGCTGTTTAAGGGCTTTGCTGATAGCTTCTTCAGATTTTTATGTAATACATACTTGACCACAGCTACTTGACCAATATGGACGTTATGGATTTTGCTTGATTCAAGTTAATTTTAATTGACTTTAAGTCTCAACCAAAGTAGAGTAAATTTAACTTTCCCAACTTATAGTCGACGACATTTTAAACAACTACTTGTTTAAATTAACTTGCATATATAGTTATAGTCATAAAAATGACTGAATCAACAGATTATACATAATAACATTCCACATGCTGCGCGTGTAAGGTGTAGGGTTACTTAACTAGAATATTCAAACTGATGATTACGCACAACGTTTGGTAGAAATAAGTAGAAATAAGTAAATTGCAATCTTTTGCTGATTTAGAACATTTCGGTGAGAATTTTAATTGTAAAGTTAGATTTTAGATTTTAAAGTTTAGTTTTTAATCAAACTCTGTTATGGAAAGTAATAATTAATAAATTTAAATAAATAAAGTTTTTTTATATGTATATGAATAAGCGCAAATTTGAATTGAAGTTGGTTGAATTCAAGTAATGGAAATCAAGTAACTTGACTACTGAGAATGAGGCTTAATTTAGAAGAATGTTGTCGCAGTGCAACAAAAATTTGGAAACTTCTTGAGCATTTAATAAATTTGTGTTTTAAATCCGATTTTTATTTTATATAAATATGTTCTAAAATTAAACGTTTATCAAGATATTCTTCTTCGTCTTAAAACTGTAGATCAATGATTTGTAATGGTACTATGCGAATTTTGAAAAGTTATAAATGGAATCGTGAATATGTTGGTACACTCGTTTTTTAAAAAACCTATTTCGTCTGCAGTAGTAGTCGGGTCACTTGAGAGGACGTACATTTTGTTGTTGTAATTAACTCCAAAGTTGGGTCACTTGAGTCGGCCTACTTTTTGTTGTTGTATTTATCAAGGTCATTATTATTGTAATTATCTAGGTCAAGGTCAAGGTCAAGGTCAAGGTCAAGGTCAAGGTCAAGGTCAAGGTCAAGGTCAAGGTCAAGGTCAAGGTCAAGGTCAAGGTCAAGGTCAAGGTCAAGGTCAAGGTCAAGGTCAAGGTCGAGGTCAAAGGTCAATGTCAAAAGTCAAGGTCAAAGGTCAAGGTCAAGGTCAAATGTCAAAGGTCAAAGGTCAAAGGTCAAGGGTCAAAGGTCAAATGTCAAAAGGTCAAAGGCCAAAGGTCAAGGTCGAAGATAAGCTATGGGAAATAACAAATATTCCACCATTTTGAAACTTTTTTAATGCGGATATAAATTCCTTGATAAACAATTAAAAATTATTCTTGATTGACGTTATCAGTAAATATTATGCAATTTTTTTCAATTCGCATGAATAAATCTAAAAATAATTTTAATTTCATTCTGATAACGTTATCAGTAATTAAGAAAAATATATTTAAATAATAATATTTTTTTTTTGACGGGTAGTACCAATGGATTGATTAACAATTAAAAATTATTCTTGATTTACGTTATCAGTAAAAATTGTTTCAATTTTTTTTTGGATTTGCATGAATAAATCTAAAAATAATTTTAATTTCATTCTGATTTGACGTTATCAGTAAAAATTATTCCTGATTGACCTTTCTTGTTGCAATTTTTTTTCGATTCACTTAAATAATTCTAAAAATATTCTGTTCTGTGTTTTGTTATCAGTAAAATTAAGAAAAAAATATTCCTGCGTAATTGTTAAAATAATTTTGGTTTCGGTTAATTCTCAATAATTAAGAAAATATAACGTCATTTTTTGAATATCAATCAAAAACAAATCCTGTTCAATCATGCTCTAGATAACAATAATAATAATATGAATCATTTTGTCAAATCTTGTTCATGATCTTAATTTAACCTTTCTCGAATCGTGTTCAAACATGTTAATCAAAAACCAGTTTTTCAAGGGGAGAGCCACGTCCATGTCCGATTTTAGAAAGTTCATGAACTTTTCAAAGTTTATGAACTTTCTAATATGGGGCGTCTCACGTCCGATTTTAGATGGTTCATGAAGTTTTAAAAATCGGCAATGTTCCGGATATAAAAAGGAAGTGGTTTAATTTTATTACCATAATTCCCCCGTTTTGATGTGTATTCCGTGCAACAATGAATATTATTCAACCCCTTTACAATGATGGCTGGACCTACAGAATAAAAAAAAGATTAATCACAAAACAATGATACTGTTTTTAAATAGTATATAGGCTGATTTTTTTTTTTATATCAAAAACAAATTAAAGTAAATTAATTTTTTTACATGATGTATATAAGGGAGAATATTTTTAAAAAATTTTAATTATAAAGTATATCAGTTAGCAAGTATATTAGTAAGTACTATAAAAATGGCGAAGAATATTATGTACTTAACGAAGAATATTACGGTTGTAAGTATATTTATTTTGAAAATAAAAAATTTTATTAATTTTTTATTAACTTTTATTAATTTTCATCAAATTTTATTTTTAGCAAGAAGTACTGGGGCAAATTGTTAAAACAGGAAAATTTTATAAAAATAAATAATCCTGACCAGAAACCGGTCAATAATGAATTTAGCTGGTGTTGTCCGGAATATTTTTTATATATAGATTTTTTTTATAATTTTATAATTCTATATAATTTTTTGTTTGTTAATAAATTTAAAATGTAAGAATAAAAAAACATGTTTTACTCAACCAAAAACCATAGTATTAACCGACATAAAAACATATTCTATTTTGGTAATGTATTCAGTGGAGATGTATAAATCCAAATTCAACGTTTTCAAATTTTTATTCTAAAATAATTCGTGATCTATTTACGTTTTATTTCTACCAATCATCATTGTATATAAATATTTCGGAGTCGGACAAACTAATCGAATCTATCTGTTATTTTATATTTCCAGAAGTTGATAAGCAAATCTTTATGTTCTCTCGTTCAACAAAATAAAAAAATCTAGATACCATTTTATTCAAGATGAAATAAACAATGATTATACTTCATAAACGATCGCTTGTAAAATGCATGATGCTCGGTTGCTGTTTTGTTACAAAATATAAGTATCTGTGTTGAAGGATTAAGTTCTAGTATTAATAAAAACTACTGTTAATTAATAAACTCTAAGTGATTTAAAGTAAAAGTGTAAAACATGTACAAAAAACCAATATTACGTAGATATTTTGCTGACGATGATTCATCGAACGACGAGAGTGAGAGGGAGATTCAATCCTTCGATATAATAGCCGACTGAAGTAAACAAAAATCGTAGATACAAAATTATCCGTAGAGAGGTTACTTTTTAAAATCAAGGATCTGCCTCAGGATGTGTCAGGTCCTATTGAGTGGATACGGAATTCCATAAACGGAATAATCAGCTATATCACTAAAAGTGTGTCAGCTAGTGATAAAATCGGCCTGGAATTTAAATCCGATAAATTTCGCAGTTCGACATGGCTACATATACAATCGGCTCGAGATCTTCATTTTGAGGATGTAGAGGGTCTGTTGAGTAGTGTGTTCCAGAGTAATTCTGAAGGTCTCAACACAGATAGCTTCGAACCGATTATGACGCAGACAAAAGTACCAATGGGACAAGGTCAGTCACGTACGTTTGCCTACAATACTCATATAGAAGAATGGAAGAAAAGGAAAGGAATTTGAGGTTTTTTCCACAATACAAAATAAAAAACTAGGCAAAATGTAAAGTTTAATGGTTCTCTCTAAATTATGAGGCTAATAAGTACATCAGAGGTAAAAAATTACAGAATGACGAGCACCAAGAGGAAATTTTTGGAAAATCATGATTCACTACCTTACGGCCATAAAAAATTATGTGTATGGTATAACTAATATTTAAAAACTTTTATATTTTTTCTAATTGTAAATTTAATAATAATAAAATATTATTTTTGATGATTAAACAATGTCTTTTTATGTATCCATGAATTAAGTGATGAATCAAAACCGAGCCATTTCACGTAAACCACGGGTTACCTTTTCTCTTTAAGATTTGTTCCACAGGGTAGGTATCAGGATGTCTAGTCTTTTGAAGCTCTTTCTCGTAAAACTGTCCTGCTATTTGTTCCCTCTTATATTCTTCAAGTAAATATGTAGCTGGGAAGCTGTTATTGACCTTGATTACTTTAAATATTTCAGTAGTCCAATTAGGAGTGTGACAGGTGCTAACTTTATTGTTCGATGTTTACTATTGTTGTATTTCTCTACAAGTTTTCCAGAATATGTATCCATTTAAAAGACCCTTGAAGATTGAACTGTTTCCACATTTTTCCTTTAAGTGTCCTATTGAACCTTTCTACTATACTCGCTTTTAATGAGCTAAATGTTGAATAATGATTAATATTCCTTTGTTTCATTAGTTCTTTGAAGTTCTTATTAAAAAATTCATTTCCCCTATCAGTTTGAAGATTTCTCGGTATCCTTTTACTCTGAACTAAAATCATTTTCATAGCATTAGCAATAATATTGGCTGATTTATTTTTTACAGGTAGCACCCAAGCAAACTTGGAAAAGGTATCGATTACCGACAAAAGATATCTAAAATTTGAATTTACGTTTGCGTACGGTATCATTTCTACGAGATCTGCTTGCTACAGGCCATCGACCCCCATGATTTTAACCCGACGACGTATAAAATTTTTACGAGCCGGTTTATGAAGCTCATTAATTATCTTGACACGACTCATTGAATTAGTGAATTCTAATAAAAAGAGTATATGGATACACAATCTTATATAAGGGTTTTTTACTAGATTGATATTCGCAAAAGAAAATAATCGACCGATCACATTTAAAGACTGTTGAATTTTATTGGTAACAAAATGAGAAACAGAAATAACAACAAATAATTTGTAACCAATGTTTTTATTAAACAACAAAATTTAATTTATATTTATCAGTTTTAATCATAATTAAAACTCCTGCATCACACAAAGTTTTCATTTGCTGAATCTCTTCCTCTTCTAAGATATTATACCGCTCTGGTAGAAATAAAGTGTTTTCCTCTGTCTCTACTATCGTCTTCCTTCCGTATCGTGTATTGACCGTTTCCCCTCCACGACTATGTACTTCTTTCCAGTTACCATGTCATCGAATTTGATAGTCTTCTTCTCCGTTAACGCCTGGACTCCATTGAGTTTTTTCAATAACTGCTCCGCCTGTTTATCCATGACTTATCAACTATACTCCAAACACTCAAATCTGTCTAATTTTATACTTTTTCGAAAACATTTTTTGTTACCCCCTCCAACTTACTTTTCTAAAAAAACACTAAATTGGGCTTCGCCAATGAACAAAATGGGACGGCGCATGGTTCATGAACAAAAACATGTTCATGAACTTTTCAAAATGGGACGTCCCATACCGCCGCGCCGGGAACTAAAATTACTTGGGGAAATTTTGGTGGTCGGAAATAGCCGAAAGACAGAAAAAACTTTCAATGTAAATAAATTCTATTCGATTTGTTAGGTTTAAATTTTATTTTATTGATTTAAATTTTGTTTACAAATATTTGAGTAATAATCGTTTATTATTCTTTTTTTACATAAAACGGGTATCTCATTAAATAATTGTGCGCAATTAAAGAAAAACATGACCGGCTATAGGTGGTATAAAAAAATCGGTCACATTTAATGAATATGTCTTCCGGTCACAGCATTTCAACACATATAAATTGTAGTAGTCCTTGACATGGAGCCAGATAGATTCACTCCAATTGATTATTGATTGTAAAAATGATAATAAATCCTCGATGCATGTCCATTCCTCGTGATTTAGGAGGATTTTTTTACATCCCTTCGTAAACAAAATACGTCTCTCGTTATTTCTTCTGAAAAGTTCATGAACTTTCTAAAATCGGACATGGACGTGGCTCCCTCCCCTTGAAAAACTGGTTTTTGATTAACATGTTTGAACACGATTCGAGAAAGGTTAAATTAAGATCATGAACAAGATTTGACAAAATGAGTCATATTATTATTATTGTTATCTAGAGAACAGGATTTGAACAGGATTTGTTTTTGATTGATATTCAAAAAATGACGTTATATTTTCTTAATTATTGAGAATTAACCGAAACCAAAATTATTTTTACAATTACGCAGGAATATTTTTTTCTTAATTTTACTGATAACAAAACACAGAACAGAATATTTTTAGAATTATTTAAGTGAATCGAAAAAAAATTGCAACAAGAAACGTCAATCAGAAATAATTTTTACTGATAACGTCAATCAAGAATAATTTTTAATTGTTTATCAACGCAAAAAATTATTATTTAAAATATATTTTCTTAATTACTGGTAACGTTATCAGGTGAAATTATTTTTAGATTTATTCAAGCGATTTTTTTCTGTAAAATTATTTTTGTAGATAACGTTTTAAGAGGAATTTATATCCGCATCAAACAAGTTTCAAAAATGGTGGAATATTTGTTATTTCCCATAGCTTATCTTCGACCTTGACATTGTGCTAAGAATAATTTTTAATTGTTTATCAATTTGCATTGAAAAAAAATTATTATTATTTAAAATATATTTTCTTAATTACTGATAACGTTATCAAAATGAAATTAAAATTATTTTTGGATTTATTCATGCGAATCGAAAAAAATTGCATAATATTTACTGATAACGTCAATCAAGAATAATTTTTAATTGTTTATCAAGGAATTTATATTCAAAAAAGTTTCAAAATGGTGGAATATTTGTTATTATTCATAGCTTATCTTCGACCTTGACCTTTGGCCTTTGACCTTTGACCTTGACCTACCTTGACCTTTGACCTTGACCTTTGACCTTGACCTTTGACCTTGACCTTGACCTTGACCTACCTTGACCTTTGACCTTGACCTTTGACCTTGACCTTGACCTTGATAATTACAACAACAAAAAAGTAGGCCGACTCAAGTGTCTGCACTACTACTAAGTTAGATTTTAGATTTTAAAGTTTAGTTTTTAATCAAACTCTGTTATGGAAAGTAATAATAAATAAATTTAAATAAATAAAGTTTCTTTATATGGATATGAATAAGCGCAAATTTGAATTCAAGTTGGTTGAATTCAAGTAATGGAAATCAAGTAACTTGACTACTGAGGATGAGGCTTAAGTTAATTTAGAAGAATGTTGTCGCAGTGCAACAAAAATTTTGAAACTTCTTGAGCATTTAATAAATTTGTGTTTTAAATCCGATTTTTTTTTTATATAAATATGTTCAAAAATTAAACGTTTATCAAGATATTCTTCTTTGTCTTAAAACTGTAGATCAATGATTTGTAATGGTACTATGCGAATTTTGAAAAGTTATAAATGGAATCGTGAACATGTTCGTACACTCGTTTTTTAAAAAACCTATTTCGTCTGCCCTACTCCTACATATCCTCTTTTACAAGAATATTTCAACCTTTTTCCAAACAAAAACTTGTGTAATAATTTGTATATCATAATTTTGAACCGCACTTTTAAAAGGATTCCTGCGGATATTGAGCTTTTTTAATAATGGTTTTTATCAGTACACTTATTAATTTAAAAAATTCACAAATGATAAACATTCATCTGATAATTTAAAATTTCTTTCAGCTCAATCGCAATAATGCTGTCCACGTTTCTAGAAAAAGAAAATATAGGTTGAAGCGAAGATGCGTTCAAAGCTTTAGTCTCAATTTATTCCTTGAATAGATTATATGCTGTGGGGCTAACCAAACTCTTGCTTGAATCATTCTCCGTTAAACTAAATACAGTATGATTAACGCCTATACGAAAATTTGTTTTATTTAAATTGTTATTACGGTTTAATTATCTATCATTCCATAATTTGTTAATCAACTTTAAAGCTAAATAATAAACGTCATCTAACGAAACTATATGTAAACTAACATTATTGAATTTAACTTTGAAATCTCCCGCAATGGGATGGTTAACCATCATATTTAACAATTGGCCTCAAACGATTGCCGTCTTTTTATAGTTGAGAAAACCACACATATCCTTGGTCTCATTATATTTCCTTAAATTCTTAGCAACAAGTTCATTTCAGTCATTCGATTTAAATTTGTTTGTACTAACGAAAACGGCGAGTGCTATCCTCAATCGAGCCGACGGAAAGACGAGATTTTGAATTATAATGTAGCTCGTTGTCGCTTTGCTTCGGTACAGATCAACAATAGAAAATAAGTCATATCTTCCTTCGTTATTGAACACCAAAAACCAAGGAGAGCCTCTCAGCATTCGGAATAGATATGGAGAAATTTGCACGCAAAGCATATCCGACCGTTTCTCGAGAAGCATTGGACCGCATTGCTCTGATGCAGTTCATAGACGGCATCCACGAAATCGAAGCACAAGTACTCTTCAAGAAGGAGCCAAAGCCATCGAAACCATGGCGGTACCTCGCGCGACCCACATGAACCAGCGGAGTGTGCGAGAAACCATTCTCGAAGAAGATGTGGGAACCACCGTCGACGAAGTCACTCTCGAGGCCAACACCGGCACTGAATTAACTCCACGAAGGAGGTCGAGGTATCGATATAAGGGGAAGCAAGGAACGCCCACCGAAAAGAAAGAAGAGAACGTCGATAAATCCTGCTCCTGTGCACCAAAATCGAGCACCTATACACCATCGGAAAACGAGAACTAGTCGCTGGTATGGGGCATCCAGTGGCTAAAGAAAATTATAAAGCCCCAGGGGAAATAGCAATCCAAGCAACCAACGGTGCCTCCTTGACAACCGAGGGACTTCTCAACCAGAATAAGTGTACAATCGTCATCGATACCGGTGAGTTTAGTGAATAGCGATTTTCATAAACCATGGCCGACGATCATACGACCATGCAACTTACGAGTTAAGACAGTAACTGGAGTTCCTTTGCCCGATCCGCGGTACTGTCGAACAAACTATCAAGCTGAGAGAGTTCGCACAGCCGGCAAGTTTTGTTATTGCCGATATAAGAGACGATGTGATACTCGGCACTGAAGAAATTCCAGGGCCAAATTAATCTGGTGGATGAATGGTTGGTCTTGAACAACAAGAAAATCGCAATCTCGGTCGCTGCAACTCAACATACCCCCTAGATCAGAAATCTTTGTCTCTGTGAAACTAGCCACGACCAGCTTAGGGACCTACGTGATCGAACACACAGATACTCATCGACGCAAGTAGCCCTATTCAGCATGTGCAAATAGCTAACATCACAGATCAGGTGAAGATCCTCCCAGAAAATACCTATGTGGGCGAGTTGAAGGGGGCAGAAATCGTTCCTCCGGGAAAGTGGGACCCGGCTTCTCAAAACCAAATCGACGAAGTAGTCCAACGATCTCTGCAAGGAATACCAAGAGAACCACACTATACGGTCACACAATTTTTAAATACTTATGGAGACGTATTTACTAGATTCCCCACGGACTATGGGAAAACGATAGAGACAGTTATAGAAGTAGGAGAGGCCAGTCCAATAAAGCAACAACCGCGGAAGATGCCCATCGCGAAACAGGGTAAAATGAGCAACCTATTGACTGACATGAAAATCAAAGGTGTCATCGAGCTAGCTGTCAGCCTTTGGTCTTCTCCCGTCGTGCTTGTCCGAAAAAAAGATAAGTCCCTAAGGTTTTGCGAAAGATGGGTCCCTAAGATTTTGCGTCGATTACCGACGATTGAATGATGTCACCCGGAAGGACTCGTTTCCTTTACCTCGAATTGACGTTACTTTGGATTCAATGAAAGGCCCGTGCTGGTTTTCGACCCTCGATTTAGAATCTAGTTATTGCCAGGTTGAGTTGGACAAAATAGACAGGCCTAAGACTGCGTTTTCGACCGAAAACGGCCTTTGGCAGTTCACAGTAATGTCCTTTGGCCTGTGCAAGGCTCCTGCCATATTCTCGAGATTAATGCAGATTTTTTTCGCAAGGCTCCCATGGGAAACGTGCCTGGTTTATCTATATCACATAATCGTCTACGGAAAAGATATCGACGAAGTAACCAAGAAGATGCAGCAGGTCGATCAGTTATCGATAATTTTTCGCGGACCTTGAGGAATTCGGAACGAAATTACTGCACTACCCGACGGGAATTATTAGCTGTCGTGAAATCTCTCCAACACTTACATTCTTTTTTGTATGGTCAACATTTTACTGTGCATACCGATCATGCGTCGTTAACCCGGCTCACGGCTGCTGAATTTTAAAAGGCCTGAAGGCCAGGTTCTCGATTGATCGAAATTTTACAGCAATACTCCAAACATGGAGACGTCGACGCTTTTCACGACGTCCCTGCGCCTCAGAGTGCCACGAGTGTGTCAGAATCGAGAACCGCGAAGCAGAATTCATCGCTCAAGTGACGAGACTGGATACGGGTGATGCACGTTTCATAAAAGCCCAACAGCAAGATGCCATGCTGGGACAAATATACGACTGAAAGCAGCAAGGCAACCAGCCGACATGGGAGGAAATTTCTATACTGCCTACAACTACCAAAGGATATTGGGCACAATGGGACTCGATTATATTACACGATGGGCTTCTTAAACGTAAGTTCGAATCAGCTTACGGGACTTCCACTATTTCTCAAACCTTACTACCGCCAGCCATGGTCGAGGAGGTGTTAACGCAAACAGCGAGGCCGGGAGAAATTTTATTGGCAAGGATGGCTCCGGGATATCGAACAATGGTGGCGGAAATGCGACGTATGTGCCGCACGGAAAGGTGCGCATCGCCGAACTCGTGGGCGAATGAAGTGTTATATGTAGTTGTCATTATGGAATATTTTACGAAGTGGCCAGAAGCCATCGGGATACCAAACCAGACTGCTGAAACTGTAGCCGAGACATTGATCCAAGAGGTTGTCTCTCGATACAGTGTGCCTCTCGAAAACCATTCGGACAAAGGTAGAAATCACATCAGTTTGCTGCGGGAATAAAATTCTGTAGGCAGGGCTTGTAGAAATATCTGTCTCAGCAACCAAGGATCCCACTGCTAGAACATTGCGGTCGTTCGATCTCGACGGCAGGGAGCCCGCTTACTCACTCCCTAAAACCGCCGGTACTAGGGATCCGACCCCCTTGCACCCTAACTTCTCCTCCCTGCAAACCTTCCATGGTTGGTTTATTATTCGGGGTTCTTCCCCTATCTATTTTGGTTCACGGGTGGTATTTTATTTCCCACCTACCCGCCGGCGAACCGGTGAGGGCACTCCCCTATCCGCCACCTGAGCACGCGCTCGATGGAAGAGCCAGCAACTCCACACGGAATGGAATGATGGTATGTTGGTACGATGGTATGACGGTATCGTGGTAAGATGATACCTATGATAGTATGATTGTGTGTTGTTACTATGATATAGTGGTATGATCGATTGATATTATTGTATGATGGTTTGATGGTATGATTGTATATATGACCAACCTACGATGGAATGACGGTATTAATTCTAGAATAATGGTGTGATAGTATCAGGGTTTGTTGATATGACGGTATAATGGTATGACGGTTGGATGGTATGACGATATCATGGCCTGACAGTATAATGGTATAATGGTATGACGGTTCGATGGTATGATGGTATCGTGGTAAGATGTTATATTGGTATAATGATATGTTGGTATGATTAAATGACGGTACTATAGTACGATTTTATGCTGATATAATGGTATGATGGTATGAAGGTGTGGTGTATCGATGGTAACTTATACAACATGATGTGCTGGTGGAATGGTTCGGCGTCACTATGGTATATTGGTACGATTGTATGATGATTTAATGATATAGTATCATGATGGTATTATGGTATAACGTATAATGGAATAATGGTATGATTCAATGATTGTTTAAGATTATAATGGTACAACGGTTAGGGATTATTTTATGGTCTCGTTTAGAGTTTAGTGCGAAGTTAAATGAGTTGAGTTTATAGGTTAATTTAAAAGTTGATTAAGGGTTTATTTGGTGATTTAATTGATGGCTAGGTTGGCCGTTAGTTTGGTGATTGCGTTTAGGATTTTGTTGCGATTGAGATAGACGTTGAGTTGTAAACTGAATTAGAGGTCATCATTAAGCTGAAGATTGACTAAAGAGGTTCATTTCGAGATTGATTTGGGAGCTGAATTAATTAAGACCGAAGTTCTAATCACTTTAAGGGGTTTCAGCCCTTTATGTATTTATTTTGTGTTCTCTCAGATATGATTAAATCTTGTGAATTGAAATGGTAATTAAATAAATAAATGCAGCACTAAAAAGGAGGTCGACAAATTAAGTCCTTACAAATTTAAATCGATTTCTTGTATTTTACCAGAAGATACTTAAGCCGTAACTCAAGTTAAGTAAATATTATTTGCCCTATTTAAATTCACAAAATTTCGAATTTGTAAAAGTATGTGTTAATTATATACCGTTCGAAAAGATTTGAACATTACAATTAAAAAATTGAAATTCAGAAAGCTAAATAGAAATGTGTTGGTGGCCGATTTTAATGTTATTTCCGACATTTCTTCATAGATACCTCTATCAGACCCACGACATTTTCCTAAGAAAAGTTATTGGGTTTTCTTTTCACCATAACTAATTTGCTGTTGATTTTTTTGAACAGATTGAAACGAAAATGTCGTAAATATTATCAAAACTCATGAATCTTCAGGTATCAAATACCGTTATATCATTAAATGCCCTCAAACAAAATCGGCCAACGTTATTTTCATCAAATATCACCAAAATTCATTAATTACCCCCTGTTAACCCTACTTGATTTTAGTTCCACCACTTCACGGCCTACCGACTTAAAAAGTTTTTATGAAAACATTGCTTTATTATAAAACCAGTTAAAAGAATTTTGAAATATTTTATTAATGTAGCTTTCAAAGCTTATAAATCTCCATTCGAATGAAACGAAATGAATTAAACTTTTAAATGTAACTTTTTTTATTTATTTGTTAAAATTCCTTTACCGTCATAGCAATTTTAAAATAAAAGAGTAACACTACCTCCACGCTTGTAGAAAGCTATAAATTGTCGAAGTTGTGCTTATCACTTTACTACCCGGTCTTCCAATTTTTTTGTGTTTATTTGGTCGTACTTCCTATTGAGATATTTTATGAATCGATTAAATGAAAAATGAATAAATTTGGAAAGAGGGTACACCAAATATATTTCAATGTATGAAATACAAGAACTCACACCATTTTAAATTGGTTCAATGACATTTTCAATACTTTATTTCCCCGGTTCATGTTTGTTTTAAAGCCCTTAAGGAGACTTTCGATTTTTATTTTATTTATTTTGAAAACAAAAGTGGTTGTCATGAACGGTAATATTATGTAATCATAACATTTTTTAATAGTGTTGTTGTTATATATGAAAACACTGTTGTATGGAATCATCAACTCCTTTTTTTTTTAATTTTCATTCATCGTCATGATCAACATTACTAATTGGGTATAAGATAAAACGTGAAAAAGCTTTCATCCGTAATGAGACAAAACATTTTTACTAAATAATCATAAATCGCAAAATGCAACATTGGAACTAATACGTCCAATACGTTTAGATTTGTGGCCAAAAACTAAATGATTTCCCATTAATTATGGCAATATACATAAATATTTGTCCCCAAACACCCCATATAATGTCTAGAAAATCTAATGAACTGTGTCCTATTCCTATATATATATCGATGGTGTGTATTTTGTAATCAAATTTTCCAACCCAACATAAAATGCAACCAAAACAAATGAAAATTCCAATGAAAATAAATACACGACAGCAAACAACGAACAAACGGGGAAAAAAGCTGCTTTATGGCATTTACGATGAAAATTTATTATGAAAAACTATTTAGAGTTGAAATATGCATATACTGTGTATATATGTAGATAGAGAGACGATGACTCCAACGCAAAACTAGTGCAAACACATAAAATAGACAAATTATTTACCATAAATTAAAAAATAGACAAAAAGTAGGTTTTTTTATATTTGTATCTGTAAATATGCATTCTTTGTTTGTATATGAGTGTAGATTGTGCTCCACCATTATACCCAACCATAACTTTATTATGTATGTACATGTGTCGACGGCTCATAAGTTAGTTTTTGTGTGCCGGCCTGTCTAATAAATTTATGAGTTTGTCTCCAAACTATTACATATAGAAATACAAAACTATAAAATTCTAGAAATATAATGAATCGAGTTAAGTTTTGTGTTGCCAGTGTGGATACAAAAGTATAGTTTATTTTATATTCAACCGGATATCCGATTTTTGTTTTGGTTTTGTAACACAAATTATTGTATACATTATATTATATCCGTTTGTGTTTCGCAAAAGCTTAAAATATAGAACTGCAGTGTGGATGGTTATCCGATGAATTAAATGTGGTTGTGGTCGACCATCGATATTATTACAAATGGATAACAACCAAAAACCAAATCTAAATTGTAGAAAGTGTGAAACTAAATTGACACGAAAATGGATAACATCTTAAAATCTGCCTAAGTGAATTAGTGAAACTAGAATAAACTATGTTTTGATCAAGGATTCTAACACCTTTGATCGATTGTAAAGTTTTTATGAATTCTAGTAATTTTTTTCATTCTTCGTTTATTTTAAACTGTTTATGGTCGTATATGTAAGGATGTACTTCAGAGGAATCAGTCCGCCACCGGTTTTGGAGGAGAACCATTGGAAAGAATTTCACAATCGTAGAAATGGATAGGCTCCGCATAAGTATTACGCTTATCCTAGATAGGTTTCGCCAAGGGTTTCGCATAAGCGTTATGATGGAAAATTGAAAATATGTCGAGCAAGGCCATAAATTCTGTTGGAAAATTCACTAGCAAATTAGTGCCCAAAGTATCATCCAGATATTAATTTATAATATTTAGTGCAGATGGGTATTTTCTAAATTATTGGTCGGAACAACATGGTACAAAATATTAAGTTTTCCACCGCAAGAATCAGACCTATTCGTTTCTTATTTAAATCAAATACGAAACTTATATTTCGAAGAGTTCTAATCGAATTCACAAACAACCCATCAGGCTTTTTTCTGTTTCCTTGCCTAAAACGCCTGTTTTCTTAAATTGCCTAAAAAAACATCCTTCATGATAAGTTTATTAAGAAATTAGCTATATGAAAAGTAAAGTGTGAAACATGTGTTAAGTACTTTGTCGCGCTTGAAACGGTGCTGACAAATCGCCACTATGCGCTCTTTATGCACAAATAAATATTTGTTTATGCGCGCGTGATAATTTAAGTCAGAAGCGGCCACTGAGGACCCACGCTTTGTACATACTAGAATCCCAGGTACAATCAACAATAATTATTTTAACCGCAACAGCATTTAATTTCACCGTATTCTGTTTTCAATTTGGTAAGCGCAAATTGTTTTACATTTCCGAATTATGTGACGAGCGAGAATTATTAAATGTTGATTGGTTGTACATTGTATTGCCAATAATTGCTAAAAGAATTGTGATCATTTAATTAGAAACCGTGGAATTGTTTTTTTCTAATTTATTTATTTATTGAATATTTCTTTTGAATAAGTTGTCAAATCTTAAACTACGAGTATAGTATAATTATGTAAATCTGCGGGAGTTATTAATAATTTATGATGTTACAGCCATCGTTTTCTTCTTTAATCGTTTAATCGTTCTCGCCAGCATATTCGGATGATATGATAGTTTCCCTGCATAGTTAATCCGCATCTTTAGTAATTCGTCTTTGACAGTTAGGATGCTAAGGTCCTTAAGTATATAATTATAAATTCATTCGGAGAATGATAATAAAAAAAATTATTTTTAATTTAATTTTCTTTTCTTTTATTTATAATAAATTTATTTTACATGTTTTTGGTTTAAAAACTAATATCGAACTAACTTAATATTATCCTTTTTTAAAATAGACAAAATGTGTTGATCGTTGTAATTCTGCAAGATTGCATTTCCCATGATTTTATTCTTCAAACATGTTCAATCGTGTTTTTTGATGAATTGCATGTTTGATGGTTTAGTTTTTCATTCTGTGCTGATAACGACTTTGTTGTCTACAATGTGATCAGCCTACACTTTTTGTGTGGGAATATTATCTGACGAATTATTATGTGGGGCCATAACTCCTCCCGGGGGTGAAAAATGGTCGTCCTCGACTTTGGACACTCCTCGACTTGCTGTACAAACTTGTTTGAGTAATTCATTATATGATTTTGGCGTGAGTTTATTATCTGTTACTTTCATGGATCTAGAGCTTTGTATTATTTTTAACTTACAAAATTTATTAGCGCACACGTATGAAACTAGTTTAATTGCACATACTGTTGAAAGTGACAATCCTCCTGAAAGGGCCCAAATCCAATTTTGATGTTTGAATTGTTTTAAGAAGACTTGCTGTGGTTGTTTCCTGTTCATTATTGTTTCATGGGTAATCGCAGTTATATTTTGATTTGTCCTTAACTGTCGAATAATTTGGATGTTATGAAGAGCTCCCTGTATTATTTCGTCTACAACTTCCAATTCGTAGGATTGAAATGTTTCATTGTTAATTGTAACTGAACAGATATAAATTATTATTAAAAAATGTCCTGTTATATTTCTATTATCAGGTCCGCAGTCTGTAGATAGTTGAACTTCTCTCCCGTTGTTGATCAGTATTCTGTTTTCCGAAATTAGTTGTATTGTCGTATCAGTTTCTGATGTTACATTACATTTGCCCTGACATTGATTTTATTTTAAATCTGGGAGTTCATTTTTAGTCACATTTCTTTTTAACATTTGGTTTTTTGAATTTTCCAAGTTTTTGTTAATATTCATAAATATCATGTTTGCTTTTTCTCCAATTTCTTTTGGGTTTGTGGTATTGTTTTGATTAAAAATGATTTCATTTGGAGTAAAGCCGGTTGCGGAATGGATAGAATTATTATATAGAGCTACTGACAATTCTATAATTTCTGGGATAGGAGTATCTGGGAATTTATTTTTATTTAGGTTAAATATTTCTATTATGGTACTGTGGGCTCTTTCAACTTGCCAATTTGACTCTGACAATGATGCGTATTCTATTCTGATGTTTAGTTTACTCAAGAATTCTTGAAATTGAATTGATTTGAAAGTTGTTTCGTGGTCCGAAACTAAGTAGTTAGGTATTCCAAAGGAGGTGAAATATTTTGTTATTGCGTTCTTACCGTCTATTAAGTTTTTTGATTCGAGCCGTACCATTTGAAGGTGTTTTGAGAATGAGTCAATTATTGACAGGAAGTTTACTTTGTCGATTCTAAATATATCGATGTGCACCCTCTCCAATGGCTTGTTAGTTTTAGGCCTTGGCGATACTTTGATTTTATATGGTTTCCTGTCATATTTGTGAGTGTTGCAAGTGGTGCAGGAATTTGAATAAATTTTAACTTTTTTTGTGATATTGAGGAAGAAGTATGAACGTTTAATCTGACCCTCTACTTCATTAATTCCCCTATGGTCTTTTTCGTGTTCTCTAATAACTATTGCATCTTGTCGCGCTTCATTGGTGACGTCTTCTACTATTTTGGTTACGAGGAGAAAATAGCCTTTCTGAGAGAAATTCTCTCTGAACGATTCCTGAATCTTCTGAAAAAGGTGTCTGGTGCCAAGATTTCGGTTTGTTTACCATTGTGAAAATGTTTGTTGTAATTAGAAATTTCGTCTTTTTCAAAAGATTCTTTTACTATGGTGGTTCGATTGAAATTGGGGAATACTTGTTCGGTTATGATAATATCAAGTTTAGATACTTTGAAAATCAATTGATTTTTATAGTATTTATTGGGCGGTCTGCAAAGTGTAAATAATAATCTTTGGAAGTATCGGTGGAGTGGATTGTTTCTGATTCGCTTGGAGCTTGTCTTAAATTTGAATAATTTTCTGATTCATTTGCTTCATGTGAATTTAATTCTTTAATTTCATTATTTGGCATTCTGCTGAGAGCATCTGCCACCACGTTCATTTTACCCTGTTTATAAACAACGTCGTAATCGAAGTTCTCGAGTTCTAGACGCCAACGTACGTTTTTAGAATCCTTTTCCGATGTTTTGATAAAAGACAGGGGTTTATGGTCTGTGAGAAGTGTGAATTTCCTACCGTAGAGGTACGGCTGATATTTTTGAACAGCCCAAGTTATGGCTAACGCTTCTCTTTCGTTTGTCGCATACTTGGTTTCAGTCATGTTTAGCGTTCTGGACGCGAAGGCGATTGGTCTTTCAACCTTATCGTGCATTTAGGAAAGGACAGCACCTAGTGCAAATTCGGATGCATCTGTGGTTAAGATAAAGGGTTTTGAAAAGTCAGGATAGGCAAGAATTTGATCCGTGGAGATAATCTTTTTTATGGTTTCAAATGATTTAACATAGTCTGGATCCTTGACATTAATAGCTGTGCCTTTCTTTAGGAATTTTGTCATAGGTTTGGTTATTTGAGAATAGTTCTGAATGAAGCGACGATAATAGCCTGATAACCCAAGAAATTGCTTAATATGTTTCTGGGTGGTTGGTAATGGACATTCAAGTATTTTTTCGATCTTATCCGGGTTTGGTCTTACTCCTTCCTGAGTAATAATATGACCAAGAAATTCTGTTTCCTTCTTTAGGAATTCGCATTTATCTAGCTGGATTTTTAAGTTGAAGTGTGATAACCGTTTAAGTACATCACAAAGATTTTTATATGGTTCTCTAGATTATAACCTACGATAATAATGTCATCGAGGTAGACATAACAAATTGTCCCGATTAAGCCGTGCAGGGCATTGTTCATAGCTCGCAGAAATGTAGCTGGACCGTTTTTAAGTCCAAACGGCATGCGAGTAAATTCGAAATGACCTTTTTCAGTCGAAAATGCAGTTTTCTGTTGGGAATTTTGATCCATTGGGATCTGGTGAAATCCTGACTTCAAGTATAATGTGGTAAAATACGTAGACTTGCCTAAACTATCCAGAATTTCTTCAATTTGAGGTATTGGAAATTTATCATTTACGGTAATATCATTCAACTTTCGATAATCTATCACCACTCTGATCTTGCGGAGACCTGAAGCGTCAGGTTTTTTTGGTACTACCCAAATTGGTGATGAATAGGGACTGCTGGAATTTTTAATGATTCCACTGTTCAACATCTCTTGTATGTGTTCCTCCACGTCACGTTTAAAATGATAGGGATACCTATACATTTTGGTGTAAACGGGAGTTTCGTCGTTTGTAATAATTTTATATTTAATCACCGTTGTTGCAGAGAGTTTTTCATTCTGCTTCAACAATACGGTTTGGTGATTATAAATTGTACTTATGAGAATTTGTTTTTTACTCTCACATAAGTGGTTTGTCCTGATTAGGCTTTCAATTGTTTGTTTATCTATGGGCATATTCCCATAAGCTTTAATAGGTTTAATGGCTTCAAAATTATTTATATTGAAGTCTAGTTTTGGTAAGTTTTTTGGCGGATCTGGGTCATTTGTTAAGACTTTTATAGTAGATTGAAAGTTTTTGGATTTGTATAATCCTGGTTGTATAACAATATTGTCATTTAATTTTTTATATTCTGTTGTTACCCCGTCACCATTATTTACAGTATTAAAGGTCACTATGTGGTTGTAAAAATGTTCATTAGGGTAATATCTATAATATTTAAGAAGGTTATTGTTCAAAGAAATTGTGCCAGATTTGAAATCAATTTTGGCATTACGGATGAATCTTTGGAAAATAAAAGGTGTTTAGGGATTATATTTGATTTGATAGTGTTTTTGTTTGCGCCTGTGTCAATGAGAATTTTAATGATTTGGTTTGTCATTTTGTTATGACATTTCAGGTAAGGTAGGAAGTTTAATCCTCTGAATCTGAATTTTGATCTTCCCAAAAATTTTCTGTATCGACGTTTACTACAGTTATCTTTTCCTCTGTATCTGGTTCTTTATCTACATTATTTGGAATTTCAATATTGTTAACTACATTTTTATTGAATGTTCTCCTTGAACGCATTGATGGATCGATTTCCATCGGAGTGGGTTCATTCTTTTCTTGCGTTGACCAAGGAGTTTTCCTTATATTTGGTTGTTCCTGATATCTTTGTTGAAAATTGATTTTTGATTGTGCCTGATATCTAGGTTGAGAATTTGGTTTTGGTTGAATCTGAATTTTCTTAGAATTATTTGATATAAGTTCATTGCTCCTGAACTCCAGAAAAGGGTATGCTTCTTCTATATTACGTGGTTTAGCCGCTTGGGCAAAACCGAAATAGGGTTTACGTAACCCGGATATGAAGGCGGCAAGCGCATCCTCTTCGATGAAAGCGCAAATTGCCTTCCACGATCCGCTATACAGTTGATTTTGTCTAGCTAGTGACTTAATATATAATAAGATTTCTTTTCTTTTTTGGTAAAAGAGGTGAATTGACATATTTTCGTTTTGTTTATTTGCCCATAATTGGGACTTATAGAAGGGGAGTTCTTCTTTATCCCCTAAAGCTTCTAACAGAATTTCCTTTACTTCTTGGAAACTTCCGGGACTACCAGCAAGACATAAAATGTCTTTGGCTTTACCTTCTATTTTATTTATAATAGCTTGGACATACACTAGAAATTGTTGTTCCGTAACTAAGGGTATGAAAAGGTTTAGGGTATCCTCGGCTGTTTTTAGCCAGGACGAAATCTGTTTTCTATTTCCATCAAACGATGGAATTGATTTTATTGGATCAGGGATCCTGAATAAATCTAAAGCTATGCGATTTTCCTTGATTTGTTCAACAGGAGCAGGTTCCACAATTTTATTGAGGTAGGTTAATACCTGGTCATGCTCTGTTTGTTTCTGACTTAACTTTGTCAGTTGTTCAGCAATCAAATTTAATTGTTGACTGATCTCGTCCATTTCAAAATTTTCGTCTACAATAATTTCCTCCGTATCAATGTTACGATTAGCAAGTAATAACTCGTTTAACTTTTTCCCCATAAAGGGTTAAAAAAAATCTAATTCGTAATCCGGATTGAAATGAAATTTGAAATGGTGTGCGAGATAGAAAAAAAAATCCTCTTTTTTCTTTATTTATTTTTTTTTTTACTGTGTCTATCTTATAGTGCACAGATCGACAGGTTTATCTCTATCTTGTAGTGGATAATTTTGCCGAAATCGGTAAACTAATAACACAAAAAAAAATGTATAAATGAAATTTGTTACCTGATTGAGTCCGATATTATGCTGTCGTGTGCTGGTTCGGTTGATTTTATTTGTGAAATATGGCGGAACCTCAAATCCTCTTCGCAGTTTCCTTTCAGCTAGAGATGTCACAGAAAAAAACACTTTTATTTCCTTTAGGACGGATTCACTTATGACACAGTTTTTATTCACTTAGTCTTTGCACTTTATATAATTTCGCTAAACCGCACGGCTGCGCCAATTATAAATTCATTCAGAGAATGATAATGAAAAAAATTATTTTTAATTTAATTTTCTTTTCTTTTATTTATAATAAATTTATTTTACATGTTTTTGGTTTAAAAACTAATATCGAACTAACTTAATATTATCCTTTTTTAAAATAGACAAAATGTGTTGATCGTTGTAATTCTGCAAGATTGCATTTCCCATGATTTTATTCTTCAAACATGTTCAATCGTGTTTTTTGATGAATTGCATATTGGATGGTTTAGTTTTTCATTCTGTGCTGATAACGATTTGGTTGTCTACAATGTGATCAGCTTACACTTTTTGTGTGGGAATATTATCTAACGATTTATTATGTGGGACCATAACTATATTTTTGAATTTTACGAACCAGGGTGCCCCCGTAATCATTCTGAGAATTTTTGACTGTATTCTTTGAACAATGTCAATATTTGAATTTGAAGATTGATTGTCATAATTGACAGCCATACGACCAGATTGGTTTAATCGTTGTGTTATACAACAGAAGCTTGTATTCTAGATCAATGGTTGAATATTTCCCCATCAATCAGTGCATTTTATCAGAACCATCTTGATATGAATAGAGCCGGCATGTAAAAAATGAACTTAAAATAAAGGACATAGAAACACTAAAAAATAATTTATTTTCATAGAGTTTGTGTGAAAAAACGAGATTTCGATTGACGAAAAAATATGAATTAAAAATTAAACCTAGATAAATAATTTTTTCTGAAATCACTAATAAACAACTCAATGACTAATTCATTTTAAGCACAGATTCTCAAGCTTCCCTATTTTCCAGATATAATCAAAAGAAAATAATGGAATTAAATTAAAAAACGTTCTACAACAACAACAATATGTATTAAAAAGAGAATATTATATTTAATGACGTCATCACTTATTCACAACTAAAATCAATGATAAAAAAAAACAATACGTTGAACAGCCAAAATTAAAATAAATCAAAGAAAGGCAAAGAGAAAAAATTATAATAATATGCATTGAGCGAGAAGAAATCAAAAAAATCAAATCAACCCAGATTGTTATGTATCACAAATAAACGACATAACCAACAAACATTAACTGTAATATAAATGCCTTATTTATTTCTCAAGTATTAGCAATATTATTTAAATTAAGTAACAGCTGAAAATAAATACAACATGATTAATATTTGGCATCGATTTTTATTCCCAAAAATTAATGACCCATTCAAAATAAGTTTTTGTTTAGAATATTTGAATTGTCATAACATTTGAGAGTGGTGTATAAAATAAAATAGCTCTTACTTATTATTCCCATTCCTAGATGTCACTTAACACATAAATAAAAACAACAGGGATTCGGGCTGAGTAAACGATTTGAAAGAAAACTTTTTACGTAAAATTAACATAATTTCTTTCATAGCAATGGTTTAATTTTAGTAAATTTATAAAAAAAATTGTATTAAATTAATTATTATACAATTTAGTTATTACTATAGAGGGAAGCCACTAAAAATATGTTTAACTGAATCAAAAATCAGACCGATTTTAGAATCCAACCGGTTCGATCACCTATTTGATTTTTTTATATGTTTTTAATTGTAGGCGACATCTATGGTTAAAACAAAATGTCGTTAATAAAGCATTGGCACATTATATGAATCTATAAGTGTATTGCTTTCAACCAAAATGAGTTAGGTATTTTATTTGGTAAACGGCTGGTCAAAGCAACAGCAAAAATTAACCGAATTTTGGTCTAATTTTTTTTCGTGTATTTTCTTGTCAATTCGACTCTTGTGGCGGGTATTGAAACTAAAAATTTGGTTAAGATTTGTTTAACCACTAATTTTTTTTGGGTTAGCTAAACTATTTTTTGGTCTATCTAGTACGATTGTTGTTGTAATTTTTTTATTTTTGGTGAAAGCAATACAACTTATATTCGGGCAGATTTTTATCATGTGGCAATGCTTTTAGAAGGAGACTAAAAAGAGATGGTTATAATTGTTTATAAATTTTATGTTATGACGTATTTTACAACAACAACATTCCATAAAAGTTTAGCAATAGTTTATATTCCAAGAGGATTTTCACTTAGAAATAATCATTTTCATGATTCGATTTTTCAATCAAATAAAATTACATGTTTTATGAACATTTTCGTATAAAAATAATGTAAAAGCTCATTATTCTAATAGACTAAAAATGTAAATGAAAACAATCGTTTTCCCATATAGTTTCATAGTAAAGAAAAAATTTGATGTACTTTATTTTAAGCTTAGTAAAAAATACAGTCAATGTGGAGGCTCTTATTTATAGAGTAGGCTCTGATTTTATCCACTTTTAATTTGATATGGCACGTTTCATTTCAAAATGTTTTCGCCAGGTTAATCGTCGGTCTTGGTACACGCCTACGTATTTTGCTTCGTTTGCCTGAGGAATTTGTATTCCGTTCATTGTGACCGGCGGACACGTAAGCTTATTTAAAGTGAATGTTACATGAGTCGATTTTTCTTCATTGAACTTTATTCTACATTTGTTCAGCCAGATTTCAATGTCATTTATATGTAGTTGCAGTGTTTCGAACGCAGTTTGTGGGTTTTTATGAGTACATACGATTGCTGTGTCATGACTCATGAGCGAAAGTAGACGTCATAATTTGCGAAAATGTTGGTAGATCAGAAGTGAAAAATAAATATAAGGTTGGGCTAAGTAGACTGCTTTGAGGTACCCTGCCAGGACGTTTTTCTCGCCCGATTTAGAGGTATTATATTTGACATAATATCTGCGATTTGACAAATACGACTTCATAAGTTGGTAAATTTCTGCCAATTTAATATTAATTTTATAAAGTAAACGCTCGTGCCAAACTTTATCGAATGCTTGAGCAACATCCAAGAAAACTGCAGAGCAGTATTTATTTTCCTTGTGTGCTAATCTTATTTCTGTAGCTATTCGGTGTACTTGCTCAATGGGTCCATGCTCAGCTCTAAAACCAAATTGTTGATTAGGGATGACATTTCGGAATTTCGGTTTAATCTTTTCGATAATTGCATTATCGAAGACTTTCGAGATGATTGGCAGTAGGCTTATTGGTCTATATAGCGAGACCTTAGTAGGATCCTTGCAAGATTTTGGGATCAGTTTTATACTTGACAGTTTCCAGCACTCAGGGATGCATCCTAATTCATAAATTGAATTGAATATTTGAGCTAGTCGACCAAAGGCACACTCATGCAATTTTTTAAGGATATCACCTATAATTTGATCATACCCAAGGGCTTTCTTTAATTGAGCTTGGTGAGCAATAATAAACTTAACTAGTAGTCTCTTTATTTTGAATTTCCTCTCAGATACGATTACTACATCTATTTGTACCACCGATAATGCAGAGTTGGGAGTGAAAACACTTTCAAGATGATCAGCGAAGGCTTTAGCATTTCCTCGTCACTTCTAGCCCAGTCACCGTTGAGGCAGACGAATTGGTGGATTTAGTTGCTGAGGCCGTTTAAGGTATTTATTAGCCTTCCATAATGAATAGTTTGTGTCGGAGTGCGGAGATAGCTGCTTAAGATAGTTTTGCAGATAATCCATGTTGTGTTTTTTTGAAGTAGTCTTTGCAGTTTATTTTTGGCCTGGTTAAAGTTGTGTTTTGCATCAGGCGATCGATTAGTTTGCCATATGCGTCTTAAGCGACATTTCTCTGTTATCAATCTTTCTATTTCAGCGGATGTGATGGATGAGCTGCGTTGATCAGTAACTATTAAAGTTTTCCATTGCCCTATTTATATCGTTTGCCGTCTCCAGTGTAGATGTCAAGTCGATATGCGAATTGATCTTGAATTTCAACTAGTTAGTGAAGGTGTTCGTTAGGAAGTTGATTGTAGGATATGGCTTTTAGTCAGCCCAGTAATATATTAAGATCGGAGAGTGGTCAGAAGATAATTCTGAAAGTGGTTTAGCCTCGATCATTTCTCGGTTTATTTTACTTGTGACTGCAAGTCAATCTTGAACCCCATTGTTGAATTTTCCATTGTTGTCATTAACTGCATCAACAGTTGCATACAGTTATTCAGGGTAGGTTCAGCATTTGAGGGTTTACCACTAAGAACGCTTGTATATGTTGGTTTCCAGGCTGATGTTCTGGGCGAACAAGATTCATTAAAAGGTAGTTTTATATTGCGGCTGGGACGTGAAATTGAATAATATTTCTGTAGACTGGGCATCCCCGGTAGTTTACAGTGTAGTTTCCGCCGTAGTTGCTGCATTTCTTTACTGTAAAGGAATTTTTTAGTTTCGGGCAACTATTGGTTGGGTGTAGCTCAGAAGTTTGAGTGACTATATTCTTGGCAGCTTAAACACTGAATTAGCCTCAATTCTCCCTTTTTTAAAGTGCTTTCGGATGGAACCAGCTCAACTTTGACCATTGGTTGTGGTGGCTTCAACCGGTTCGTGATTCAATATTCATTCTGTATTTTAAATCCATCTTCAACAAGCGCGGCCTGGATTTCCGTTGGCTGAACTTGGACATCGATGCCTTTAATAACGACCATTTTAAAAATGACCCTTTGAAGATTTCAAACGGTATATATAATAGTTTCTATTGTGAGCATCGTAATAATTAATGGTTTCTCTATAGTCGGTGACCTCGTCTGTTTGAATTTTTCCTTCGTGTATTATGCCATGAAGTAAATTTGTTACGTGAAATACTAAAGTTTTCTATTCGTTAGCACGCTTGATTTACGTTCTTGCACCACTTTGTGTGTATCAGGTTCACGCAAGTAGATTGGAGGTGGCTTTTGTTTTCGATTTACCTGTTCCTGAATGTTTGCATTTTCAGGTTCGCTCTCTTCCACGCCCTTATCGGCGAACACTTCAAATCGGTTTTTAGCAGTACTTTTTCGATATTTGGTTTCTTACTTGTCAGTAGTTTTTAATTTTTGGGCTATCTCTTTTCCGTTTTACAGTAATATATCGATCGATGCCAGTTTGTGTCATATGTAAATTACGTTTAGTGCTCCCTATAAGGCTAGTGTCGCTACTGTGCTTTCCAAGGTGTATTTTCGTCGTGTCATTTACCACTTCTCACTCCGTATTCGATAATGAATTTGTTGAAATTGATCGATGGATAGTACTTGGGGCGGACGATTTTGTAGGCGATCTCGGTATTAAAGTACTTCTTCGGAAAGGATCGCTCGATTCCCTAATTGTGGAGATATTGCTTGTAGCAATTTTTGCGTTGCATCACTACACCACTGCGGTCACTGGGTCTCGGCGACTGGGAGCCCGCTTGGTCACTCCCGAGAGCCGCTGGTACTGGGTTTCCGACTCCCTGCACCGTAAAAGTTTAAAGACGGGTAGAAAAAAAATGCAGCCACCTCTAACATGAGAAACATACGCTGTTTGTAGCCGCACCTTCTGGTGAACAGACGCTTCTGCTAGTTTTGTTCTGCGGGTCGTATTTTATTTTCCACCTACCCGCCGGCAAGCCAGTGAGGGCATTCCCTTATCCGCGACCTAGGGACGCGCCCGACAGTAGATGCAGCTAGTCCACACGAGAAACAGTGCAATAAATAAAACTTCAGCCAGACAATTTTTAAATTCTAATATTATTGTCGATAGTTCAGAAGTATTTTAATTAGTTGAACAAATGGGCAGAAGCAAGGGCTTTACTCCAGAACTGTGGAAGCTGCTAGTATGGAAATATTACAAACAAAATGTAACAAATGGAGTAAATCCGGCAGATTTGGGATGCTCAAAGAACAAGGTTTATCGTTCCATTAAAACATGGAATGATTCTGGCGATGTCGAAATTAGACCCACAAAAAAATCGAGCTCGAAAATAACGGAAAAAGAGTAGATGTTTTGGACTGGCCACCGCAAAGGCCAGATCTTAACCCAATCAAGAAAACTTATGGGCAGAAGTTAAGCGAGGGTTAAAAAAGAAAAGTTCCAAGAGACGAACTGTTTCAAAATATTGTGAAAATCTGGCAAAACCTTCCAGTGTCACATTATCGACAATACCCTGTCTTGCGAAACGTATTACAGTGGTTATGAAAAAATAATGACTACCTCAATAATAGAGCGCAAGATTTACAGGCTTCCCAAAATTAGGGTCCCCCTCTTATTTCTATCGTGGGCACGTGCCTCGTGGGCCTAGGCGCTAATCTTCTCTTTCCGCTACATCTAGGACAATCTAAATAGAACATTTCTCTAAATTTGTTCCTTAGACAGAGGACGAAACGCCGCCATATTGTGCATCGTTTAGAATATCGTAAAGATTTGGTTTTTTTAAGGTCGAAAACGGATTGTAAGGAACTATGAAACGATATTCGATATAAATATATTTAGGAAACGTTTCTCTGGATAATGCGGTTTCTTCAATCAACCATGCAACATCGTTGTCAACGTCTGTAGATGTTTTTAACTTATCCTTCCGTATACATTACTCCAAATTCCAAGAAGTTCAAAACGAAGGTTATGCCCTGGAAATTTGTTATGTCAATATAGTATAGGGATCTAGTGGCATCAGTTCTGAAGACAATTTGCTTGTTAGAATTTTCCTTCCAAAAATGGGATAAAATTAAAAAAATTCTTCTGCTCAGGATTATGGTGGTCCTGGAAATTTTTTATATAAATTTGTTAAAACTTCAAAAAATTCGTTTTGGTCAAGGGCAAATTGCTAGCGTCACAATAATCTTGATCATAAGAATTTTTTTATAACACATTTATTGATGTAGCGAAAATCCTAACATGCGGACAAAACAAATTTCCAGGGCCACCATAATCCTGATCAGAAGAATTTTTGAAAATAAATTTGTATTCTAGTCTAATGAGGCCTCCTGGCTATATTTTTATTTTTGAAAAATCGAAGGGCTCCCATTTCTCAATATTCTATTAATCAAAGGTGTAATTAGCAAATTCAGTCGTTACTGTCAGGATGAGACTAACCAAAAATACATTTTTCGTAATCCTCATTCAGATGAAAACTGATGTTGTAAAACTCTTAATACCAGTAGTTTCGGTCTTAACCATTAAGTAGCTTTTGCCGTTGCTCTGGTCAATTCTAAAAAAACCAAAGGGAAGTTCTTAGCAAATAGCAATCAATAAATGTGAATGTTTGACTAAATATCATAGTACAAATTTAGGGGATTTTTGCATCTTAGAACAGACGATGGAATTGACCAGATTTGTTCAACAAAAATCAAAAATCCCAAAGTTAACCGATTTTTCTCGTCTCCGATTTTGCACTTAATGTAAAAATTTTCAAATGATCGGTACTGGAGTCGGTAAAATAAATAAAAAGCAATATTTGCCTCAAATGTGGTTATTCAAAATGTTTTATATACACGGAACTGATTTTAATATTGTTGCTCACCAATCAAATGCTCAAATTGAACTGAAAAAAGAAGTTAAAAGAGAAGTGTTACATTGTGGTGAGAAATTAAGATACTTTCTGCTAGAACATACCGTAATAATTAAAATTCGTAACTATCATAAAATTTTCATAAAATGCAAATAACCACTGTAGGGCAGACAAGTACGCCAAAAGAGCTGGCAGAAATGCTTAAATTGTTTTAAGAAAATTCATCTTCGGTTCCTTGCAATCAAAGAAAATTTTGCTTTAACTCGACATTTATGTATAGGTGCACACAAATCGCTAGTTTAATTTTTTCACTAATATTTGTAAATCTACTGAATATTGGAAAGGACAAAATTGTCCAAATGTAAAAGGAGGAAATTTCTGAAAGTTACATTAAGTTTCTAGTCAAAAAAAAAAAAAATCAGCTTTTCCTATTTTCCCCATGGCAAGGATTTTCACAAAGCAAGGAAGTTCGGTTCCTTAACAGCCTTGCGCAGGCTTTAGATTCAATCTTTTCATTTGGATCAATCGATTTTTTTATTAATTTGTAGTTTACAACCGGATTTGGTTTTTATTTGGAAAAATAATTTGGTGTTGGTTTGGTTAAAATTTCGAATAGAAAAATGGTTTGGTTCTGGATTATGAAAATTTCATTTCTGGTTCGGTTCTAAACCGGATTCCATCTCTGCCAGAAATGTTGGAGTTGGTTTCGATTAGGGTTTTTTTGGTGAGCAGTTTAGCAATCTATAGATATGAAAGTGAGTGTTTGTGTCTATGGATGTATGATATTTAAACAAATCCACACGACTTGGCCGATTCGAACCAAACCTTACACAAATATTATTTAAGACTTAAGAAAGGTCACTTACGAAGGAATTTCTAAAACTTCACCAATTGAGTTGATTTTTGAATATTGATGGTGTATCATAATTCTTTTAATGGTGATGTTGACGGTGATAGTGACTTTGATGGTTATATTGATATTGACAGTGATGTTTGTGGTGTGATGGAATGATTGTTTAATGGTACGATGGTACGATGGTATGACGGTGTGACGGTATGATGGTATGATTCCACGTATGGTATCATACCATCATACCGTACACGTTGATATTTTTAGTACGATGATATGATTCTATGATGATCGTATGATTCTATAATAGTATAGTTTTAAGAAGGTATGATGGTACGATGCTATTACGGTGTGATTGTAATGGAATGATAGTATGATTGTGTAATAGTGCGTAGCATTCGTAAAAGCAACCTTTAAACGTATGTCAATCCAATTTCAATGACAACACACGACAATTATAGTTTTCACGACTTAAAGCTTTTAATTTTTTAAAACTCTGGATTTTATCCAGAGCGATATTTTATTTATTTTAGATTTAAAAAAACTACCAATGTTAACTTGATGAGTACAATAATAATAATGATCTTAAAATATAATTTTAATTTAAACTCTAATCATAATTTGGCAAGCTAGACAGAATGTATGGTGTCATGTTATGTCTGGTAATTTCCCGGTAAAATGTAATCGTTGGTAGACACAACATGATGTGTGCTCTTGTTACATCCATTTGGTTGTGTCAGCTATAATTCCGATGTCGTTGATGAGGTGTACATGCAACGTGACATCAATTGTTTTGTGTTTTATGCTTCATCAGCTAGAATGCGAATGTTGATTCGGTGCGAGTATGTATTGATGTTGGTTTGTTACAGGTATGTAACTCCTCCCCCCTAAGAATAACGGCAGGCTGCAATAGTGGTCCTGTAGTGGTTGAATAACATTTCCTAATAGAAAGTATGATTATGAGGGAGATAATAATTATTATGAATACCAATGAGACATGTCCTGATGATGTGTGTAGTTTAACATGTTTATGTAGTAGATTCGTACGTTCCATGTTTGCTATGGTTTTGTCATGTAAGATTTGAAGACTAATTTCGGGTGATGTATGATTGATGAATACATCGTTGTATGGTAATTCAATCTCAAGCTGGTGTATGAATTCGTTTTCCAGTGTTGAAAATTCCTGATTTCGGAATTGTTATTGTACAATTTGAGAATTCAATTAAAGTTGGTTCAGTGATTTTATTTGTTGTCTGTTTACAGTTGGAGTTATATGCTATACGCGTTGATTTGGGATGAATGTATAATTTCCCGTAGCTGAAGTAGTCTATTTCTTCTTGGAGAGTTACATATTGACTTTCACAATTAGCTGGTTGTTGTTTAATGATTGCCGGGGCACATGATCCTTTTATTTGTTCCATTCTAGTTTCTTTGCAGTAGCGTGTGTTGTATATTATTTTACAATTTGTGGCATATACTTGATAATAAAGGTCGTTTAGGATAATGGATTTTGGAGGATTAGGGTTTAGGGTTTGGTTGTTAAATGGTATAGTTTTTATTTGATATATTTCAAAATTTCCTTTATTGAAAATTGGTATTCTGATAATAAAAATTAGTTGTTTATTGCTATCATAGAACCCTTTAAGCTGTAACAGGCTGTAAATGAGGTAGTCATTTTGTATGCGTATGCCGTCCTGTCTGAGTAAATTTAGTACGTACGTTGTTTCGTTTTGTGTCAGCAAATGTTTTGAAAATAATTGTTGTTGTGAAAACGTTATTATGTCTAAAATTTCGTCCATATTTTTATGAAGGATGTCTATAATGTGGTTTATTTTGTCATATACTAATAGTAATTCTATTACGTCTAATTTGTCAGTTATTTGTCTGTTTTCAAATTGTAGTCGTGTGAGGGTTGTGTTGACGAATTCTTGAACGTCCCGCATCCTTGTGATTAATTGGTTGTTTATGTAAATTTGTTCATTTATTTGATTGTTTAGTAACTCTTCGTTTTCGTTGATTTCGTTTAGAGCTTTTTGTATATCTATAAAATCCTGGTTATCGAGGTTTCCTGTGAGGTCTTTGATAAGAGTTCCTAAACCATTTATTAGGCCCCTTTTGGTCCTTTTTGGTAACAGTTCCTTATATAGTTTCTTCAGATTATCAAGTTTGTGTTGAATTATTATCTTTTTATTATTTAATATGTTCGTGTATTCGTTTTTCGATGATTCGTTGGTTGTCTGAGAGATTTGGTTTTCAATTTCATCGATTAGATTTTCGTATGGCTGAAGTTGTATTATGTGAATCATTTTCCGGTAGTTTTTATAAACTCTTGCGTCTCCTATTTTTAGGAGTATGATTCTTTTATTATTCTTGAGTGATGTTAGTTTGATTTCCTGTGTGTACGTCATGGGGTACCTGGAAGAGTTTTTTAATTTTATTTTTATGCACTTTTCCTTCATTGGTTTCTATAGTTATCCCGTTATCTTTAATAATTTCTAGTTTTTAATATTTTGCTCGTAGTTTTCCGCGTTTTTTCTTTTTGGCTTAGATAAACAGTTTGGGTAATATGGGTACGGGAGGTTTTAGCTTTTTATTTCGCGCTTGTATTGTGTTTTGTTTTATTTTTAATGATTTCTCGTGTACTTCATTACATAAATGTTCGAATAACTCCTTTCTTTGGGTGTAATCATTCTTGTTACATAGTGCCCCTTTAAGAGATTAAATGAAGTCATCTGTGTTGTTGAATGTATAGTGTTATTGTACGCAAGTATTGCTGACATCATAATTACCTCTAGAGGTTCGTCTGGTCGTTGCAATTTTATAATGCTACATAATTCTTTGAGTGTAGAGTGTAACCTCTCGACTGGAGAGTTTCCCGTGGAATTATATGGTGTGGTAACGTGTAACTGGATATTATGTTTTTCCAGTAGATTTTTTACGTCTTTTCCAGTTCCTATCTCTGAATCGGCTACTAGTTTTTCCGGTAATCCATGTTGACTGAAAAAGTGTATGAGGTTTTCCGATACAGCTTTATTAGTTTTTCCTGTTGATGGATATGCTGCCGAAAATTTACTAAATTTGTCGATTATCGTGAGAAATACTTTTCCATCCAATAGTAATAGGTCTGTATGGATAATTTCCATTGGTTTTTTTTGGTGTTTCACTCAAGGTTAATTGTATATGCGGTGGCTGCCTGTCATATTTTGTTCGCTGGCAAATATCACATTTATTTATGAACTCGCTAATCATTTCTTTAGAGTGTGGAAAGTAATATTTTTGCTTTAGTTTTTCGTAATTTTCAATTATTCCTCTGTGTTCATTTTCTAAATGTACATGTTGTATTAATTCCATTTGTTTTTCTTTTTACTGTACATCCGTTAAAAACGTTCCACGGTGAAAAACTTGGTCGGATGATTCCTTGGTCTAATATTTTTTTAATTTGTGATCAAACTTCTTGTTTATGAACGAATGGGTACCTGTAGCTTTTAGTGAAGACTGGCTTCTCGTCATTCAGATCAATATTGTGTTTTATCTCGTTGGTGAAGGTTAATGGGTCGTTTTCCCTTTGGAATATATGTTCGAATTTTGAGCACAGTTTTTCTATGCTTCTTTTCTCTTCATAATTAAGGTGACTCGTCCGTATTAATTGAGTGATGTCTTCGCTATAATTTTTTGTAGACATTGGTTCAATGTTATGGACTTCTATGTGACTTGCTTTCAATTTTACGCATTCTATCGGATGTTCTACAGCGAATTGTTTCTGTTGAGGCCCATAGTTTACTACTTCTACATAGGCGAAATTATTACTACTTGTATAAACTCTCTCTGGTATTATGAGGTTATTTCTCAGCACTTGACGTTTAAGGTAGATTTCTCCGTTGGTAACAGTTACTGGAACTTTTGCAACTAATTTACTCCTTGGTGCTATACTATACGTTGCTGAGATAAAATTTAATTTGTATTTTATTGGGATTTATAGAGTAGGTGTAATTATCTTAGAATATTCTAGATCCAGGGTGACTTTTAATTTTTGCATTATCTCCATTCCAATTAGACCTTGAAAATAGTCGTGGAATTTGAATAAAATAAATAGTAAAGGTGTGACAGTCTTCTATTGAAAGCAAAATTAATTATTTTGCTAATTCTTAAAAACTGCCCACAGACTTCCTATTGATAGATCCAGCAGCATTTTTACAGCCGGCTAGGTTGCAGTGGTTGGGGAGTTCTTTTCTGGATCACTAGAAAGCTTGATGAATATGCTGTTTTACATTTAAAAAAATTTGGTATTTTTGATTTTTGGCTCGAGATCTCCGTTTCATCACCAACAGATACAGCACTAATTTAACGAATTATGTTTTTTTTCACACGACAACTTAGCTGAAAAATGAAATATGAATTCGACGAACAATTGAAAACAAAACTGTTAATTGCTGAGTCAATTTACAAAATTATATTAATTTATTCAATTCAAAAAAAAAAATTTGACAATTAAACGGCAATATTCATTGATGAAATAAAAAAATAAGCTACCCGATTAAACCGTTAATAAACAAAAATGTATTCTTATCGTAAATGCCTATCTAGTTAATTCATCTTAAATACTAATTAATGCATAATAATTTAAATATAGTATATATAGAAAAAAAATAAAAATAAACGGACAAATATATATGAAAAAAAAAATAGAATCAAATGTCGTTGTTGCTTACATGCCCTCCCACGTTGCACGGGTGTGGATTTCCGTGGCTCGCCACACCGTTAACGAGCCTTGTAATGCCGATGTGCGGGAGTTAAAGGTGATTCTAGATATTCACACCCGCTCGTGAATACCCGAATTTATTTTTATGGTACAATAATTGTTGTGTCCATAAATCACTTGCACACGTGTAATAACGTGGGTAATTTGCACAGAATTTTATTCGCAATAATATAGCACATTTATAAAACTGTTACGCCTTTTGTTGTAATAACTACTGTACAAAACACCGAATTAATTGTTACCGTTGTTCATCACATATTATAATTAATTAGGGCGTGTAAATCTTATTAATTTATTTAACAAAACAAAAACATTTTAATTTCACTTTTTATTTATTTAGTAAAGAATTAAATTTTAATAAAATTATAATAAAAATGCATACTCGTCTCTAATATCTACCAATATACGAGTGTTTAAGTAGTTATAAATAGTAATAATAATTAAGCTATAGGTTAAGACAATTTATTGTGTAAAGGAAAAATGACCGAATTTATGAGAAAACCGCAATGGTAAAATTATTTAAATTTTTAGCTTCAATAAACCGGTCCTTTTTCTTATCCTCTCGTTCACATCACATTTTGTATGTAAATAAATGTGGTGGGGGCAACATTATAATTTTATATTTTTTGTTTTTCGGTTCTCTCTTCGTTTTATTTTTATATGAGAATCACACTCATGATTGTGAGCAGTGGCAGTCGAGTAGAAGGAGTTGAAAAAATAACATTGTTTTTAAATGCGTGTAAAATAAAAAGAAAATAAAAGTTTAGTAATCAAGTCATAATCTCATTGTAAATTATTATACAGTCCTTAAAATCGACAATAATCGAAAAATTATTCATGGTCATTCAAGCCAGATTCGATGTGAATCTTACCAAATAAATTTTGATGTTTCTTTATATCAACTCGTATAATATTAATTTTTGTTCGTCGTAAAAATGAAAATAAAAAAAAAATTTCGTCGATAATTATCAATCGTGTCGTCAATAATTATAAATTTTTATTGTATCATCGATAATTTGAAATAATTTCATCGAACATAAAATCAAAAATTAATTGCATAAAAACGATTGAATCTTCGAAAATTTATCCGTAAAATATTCCATCCATTATTATAACGGGATTTCATCACATTTTCATCAAAAAATCGTCATCAACTCTCTCACAACAGTATATCAAGAGAGAAATTAACAGTTAATTTTTGTGCATCGCAGTGATTGGAATTGTGCGTATATTGATAACGTGGTCATCAAAACATCATCGCGTAGCTGTATAAATGTAATTATGTATTATTATTTAATGTAATTAGTTTTATCATTAGCGGTAAATGTAAGTTAGCATAATTATTTAGCCTAGCATATATTTAGTAGTTCATATAAATATTGATGAAAATTTGAAGAATAGTGAATAAACTTTAGTCAAAATGGGTATTCCTAAAAAAGCTGTACTTGAAACAGAAAAGTTAAAACGACTAATATCCTCGTGTGAAAATAAGATCGAATACTTTGTTTGTTTGTTTGATCGAATACTTTAAAAATAAAATTTGCGATTATGCGACATTGGGCGAATTTCAGTCTGCGTTGTCCAGGTTGAAGTCAGCTTATACTCAGTTTGAGGTTGCAAAAAATGATTTGGAACAATTTGGTGATGAGTTCGTTGTGGATCGTACTGAGTTCGAGGACATGTACGGTGCGGTTGAATCAGATATTTTAGATCGTATAGCTCAGTTGAATGTCCAAGCCCCCAACATTAAAAACCCAAATGCTCTAACAGGAAACCAAGCACCACCTCAAATTTCACTCAGAATTCCTGAGATTCCATTACCAAAGTTCGATGGTCTAGAGGAAAATTGGCTTAAATTTCGTGGAATTTACAATGATTTATTCCACTCAAACGTTCAATTAACTGATATCGCTAAATTCCATTATTTATTAACATGTATTCGGGATGGCAAAGCATATCAATTGATCCAACCAATTCCATTATCTGGGGAAAACTATCAAAAGGCGTATCAAAGTTTATTTAATTATTATGACAATGAGGTTAAAATTCAGAAAATCCATATGAAAAAATTATACGATATAAAAAAACCAATCGAAAATTCAGCTTCATCTCTCCAAGCATTTCTGGATACAGTAACCAAACATTATAATTCGTTAAAATCGTTGAAAGTTCCAGTCGAACACTGGAATTTATTTCTGTCGCATCATCTCTGTGAGCGTTTAGACGACTCATCTCGTGCGGAGATAATTATGAAATCAAATTTAACGGAGGTATTAAAATTTGATTCATTTGTCGAAATTTTGCAAACTCGTGTTCGAGTTCTGGAAGCAAAAAAGCCATCAGTTGTTTCGCACTCAAATTCACATCATATGAACAAACCTGATGCTCGTAAGCCGGTTAACGTTTTCGTTGAACAAAATTTCAATTGTCCGTTTTGTAAAGAAAACCATCGATTGGATTCGTGTCCCAAATTTAGGGACAGTAGCGTAAAACCGCAATATCGATTTAACTTCGTAAAGCGTCGCGGAGCTTGTGTATCTTGTCTTGGTGATGGTCATAAAACCGTTAACTGTAAAAGTGTATGTGCTATTTGTTCGCAAAAACATCATACCTTATTGCATTTCGGTCAAACCAAGTTGATAAAAGGAAGGCCTTCTACGATGAACCAAAGTGCACAAATAAGTGAATCGAAATTGTGTTCGAATTCCGATGTGTATTTACCATCAAAATCTGATACAATAAAATCAGCTCGTGATGATTCAAATGAAGTAAAATGTATTCCAAAAAATTTAATTTCATCAACATCTGAAGTTACAAATTCAAAAATGGTTCGTGAGAGAAACTCGTCTCAAATACTGCTCAGTACTGCGGTTCTTTGGGTTCAATCCGCAAAAGGAGGTCGAATACCGTGCCGCGCCCTTTTGGATAGCGGATCTCAAGCAAATTTTATAACCACAAAAATGGTTCAAATGCTAGGATTGAAAGTTAAGTCAACCAACGTTAAAATTTCTGGCATCAATAATGATATTACTACTGTCACAAAACAATTTACTATTAATATCGAGTCGCAAAAATCTGATTATAAAACTTCAGTCGATTGTTTAGTAAAACACAAAATAGCAGGTATAATTCCGCACCATCCAGTTAATATCAATGCAAATATAATTCCCAAAAGTATTCAGCTTGCTGACCCGTGGTTTTTTAAGCCTGATTCAATTGATATATTGTTGGGTGCTGAACTATTTTTGGAAATTATGAAACCCGAAAAAAATAAGATGGTTTGTGGCATTCCGCTTCAAAACTCTGAATTCGGCTACGTCGTCATGGGCAGAGTTTCAGATAATCCACAAATTACTAATACTGACAATGATTTATCGTCATTCCATGTCTCGTTGGAAGAATTAAATGATCAAATAGAAAGTTTTTGGCGAATCGAAGAAGTGAATTCCCCGAATAAACTTTCATTAGAAGAGAAACTTTGCGAGGAACATTATGTTCAAAATGTTCGAAGAGACGAGAATGGACGATATATTGTTGCTTTGCCATTAAAGCAAAATCTTGAAAATTTAGGGGATTCTTCATTTAGTGCCTTACGACAGTTTTATTCTCTAGAAAAACGTTTAGTTGCCAACCATGAAATTTATCATCAATACAACCAATTCATGACTGAATATAAGGAATTAAATCATATGGTAGAAGCGGCTAACCCCAACAGTTCAAAATTAAAAGGTGGATCTTATTTCATGCCACATCACTCGGTAGTTCGGGAAAGCAGTAGTACCACCAAACTGCGTGTGGTATTCAACGCGTCATCAAAAACCTCGACCGGAATCTCGTTAAATGATTGTTTGATGATCGGTCCGACCATTCAGCAAGATCTATATTCGATTATATTGCGTTTCCGAAAGCATATCATAGGCATAACCGGGGACATAGCAAAAATGTACCGGCAAATTTTGATAAAAGATGATCAGCAAGAATTGCAAAAAATCTGGTGGCGTGAAAGCCAAGATGTAGAGACAAAATGTTACAACCTTCGTACAGTAACATATGGAACAGCTAGTGCTCCGTTTCTCGCGATCAGAACTCTTTATCAGTTAGCTGCAGACGAAGAAAAGGAATTTACTGAAGCGTCTCGTGTTTTGAAATCCGACTTTTACGTTGATGACCTATTAACTGGTTCAAATTCTGTTGAAACTGCTTCTACTTTAAAAAGTGAAATCATTCGATTATTATCACGTGGGGGTTTTGAACTTCGGAAAATAAAGTCAAATGATCCGTCACTACAATCTGAAGATTGCCAAGAACAATCAAAATCAATTTCAATTCTAGGTATGAATTGGGATACAGAAAAAGACGTATTCTACTTTTCGTTCAAGAAATACTCGTTGACTGGTCCATATTCGAAACGATCTGTCTTGTCAGAGATTGCCCAATTATTTGACCCTTTAGGGTTCTGTGGTCCAATCGTGTTTCTTGCAAAATTATTCATGCAATCATTATGGTCTTTGGAACTGGATTGGGATAGCGATCTACCTTTAGACTTACAAGAGTACTGGAAAGAGTTTAAACGGCAACTATTGTCAATTGATAAATTATCCATTTCTAGATGTGTCATGATTCCACGTCCAAAGCGAATCGAGCTTCATGGTTTCGGAGATGCATCACAGAAAGGATTTGGATGTTGCATTTACATACGGACCGTCGATCAAGAAAATAATTGCAACGTAACATTCTTGTGCGCTAAAAGTCGTGTCGCTCCTCTGAAATCTCAAACCATTCCTCGGCTTGAATTGTGCGCATCTCTTCTGTTATCACAACTTGGTCATAAAGTTTTAACAAGTATGGAAATAAATTTTTCGGCGATTTATTTATGGACGGACTCGGAAATAACCTTATATCGAATTAGATCGGTTCCATCTCGATTTGTGACATTCGTAGCGAACCGAGTTTCCCAAATACAGGATTTGACAAGCCCAGAAAATTGGTACTATGCACCAACCGATGTCAATCCTTCCGATAAGATATCTCGTGGCTTAATGCCCAACGATTTTTTAAAATGCGAAGAATGGTTCCGTGGTCCAAGCTTTCTTTGGTTTGCGAAAGAGAATTGGCCAAACCAACCTTCTACAATTGAAATTGACGCAGAAAAGTTGGAACTTAAAAAAATAAAAGTTTGTGTCTCGGAACAAAATAATGAATGGGATGCGATTTCTAACTGTTCAAACTATTCCAAATTACTAAGAAAATTCGCGCTTATTCTACGTTTCGTCAACAATATGAAGAGTGCAGTACAAAATCGAAATTTAAATCAATCACAAAAAAATCTTCGGTCGTTCAATCATAGACCGTCCATTAAAATCGAATTAACAGCCCTTGAAATCGAATTGGCGTTGAAAGCAATTGTAATACACATACAACAATCTGAATTTTCAGCTGAACTGAAGCTGCTTCGGAAAGGTAAAATGCTACCGAAACAAAGCAAACTTTTACCCTTGAACCCATTTTTAGGCCAAGATAATATTCTGCGTGTAGGCGGCAGACTAAAGAATTCCAATATACCTGAAGAGTCAAAACATCAATACTTACTTCCAGCTTCACATTCGTTTTCCAAGTTGATGGTATGATCAGAGCATGTTCGACTGTTGCATGCTGGACCACAATCGTTATTATACCACATTCGAGAACGTTTTTGGATCATCGGCGGCCGAAATTTGTGTAAGAAAGTCGTAAAGCAATGCGTTCGTTGTTTCCGCACTAAGCCAAAAACACTATCTCAAATTATGGGGCAACTTCCAAAAGAACGAGTTACTCCATCCCGGCCTTTTGAAAATATTGGTATCGACTATTGTGGTCCCTTTACGATTAGACCCAAGTTACGTTCTCGAGTTGAAGAAAAAGGTTACGTGGCAATTTTCATATGCTTTGCTTCAAAAGCGGTTCACATGGAAATTGTTACTGAATTATCCACGGAAGCCTTTTTGGCAGCCTTCCGGAGATTCGTGTCCCGACGTGGGCTATGTTTAAATGTTTACTCCGACAATGCAACGAATTTCGTAGGTGCGAAATCCGAATTACAGGAGCTACATAAACTTTTTACGTCAGAAATTCATCATGATAAAATAGTGAAATTTTGTATTGATCGCAATATACAATGGCACATGATTCCACCACGGTCCCCACATTTCGGTGGATTGTGGGAGGCGGCTGTAAAAAGCGCAAAATTTCACTTAAAACGTGTTGTAGGATTGAATTCATTGACGTTTGAGCAACTTAATACGTTAATAATTGAAATAGAAGGTTGTCTTAATTCTAGGCCCATTGGATTCCTGTCCGACGATCCCAACGATCTAGCATGCTTAACGCCTGGACATTTTTTGATTGGTCAACCAATCACTTCGCTACCCGATCCATCCGTTCGTCATTTAAGTTTCAACAGGCTATCGCATTATCAAAAGTTACAATCAATGTTTCAGAATTTTTGGGTTCGTTGGTCTCGGGAATATCTATGTGAACTGCAGTATCGACGAAAGTGGAATCAAATTCAGCCAGAGCCAAAATTGAATGATGTCGTCATTCTCAAAGAAGACAATGTGCCTCCATTCAAATGGCCATTGGCTCGAATCACAGAGTTACATCGAGGTAAGGATGGGATCGTTAGAGTAGTAACAATCCAAGTTGGGAATAAAATATTCAAACGAGCTATTACCCGTATTTGTCCTCTTCCAATCGAAATGAACTCGACATCTCCTGTAACCGAATTAGTAAGTAGCAATTAAGAAAACACATACTGGTTCGGTCTTGTTTTCATTGGATGCTTTGAGTTGTTATTTAAATTTACATTTAGATTTTTAATTATAGTAAAGAATTTCATTTGAATCAAGGTTCATGTTTAAGTACTTTTATTTACAATTAATTTTGCATTGTTTAATTTTTGTGGATTAGAAATAAGCTGAATAAGAAATTAGAAATAAGCTGAATAAAATATTTTGAAGTATATGAAATACTCCAAAGCGGGGAGTATGTTTAAGTAGTTATAAATAGTAATAATAATTAAGCTATAGGTTAAGACAATTTATTGTGTAAAGGAAAAATGACCGAATTTATGAGAAAACCGCAATGGTAAAATTATTTAAATTTTTAGCTTCAATAAACCGGTCCTTTTTCTTATCCTCTCGTTCACATCACATTTTGTATGTAAATAAATGTGGTGGGGGCAACATTATAATTTTATATTTTTTGTTTTTCGGTTCTCTCTTCGTTTTATTTTTATATGAGAATCACACTCATGATTGTGAGCAGTGGCAGTCGAGTAGAAGGAGTTGAAAAAATAACATTGTTTTTAAATGCGTGTAAAATAAAAAGAAAATAAAAGTTTAGTAATCAAGTCATAATCTCATTGTAAATTATTATACAGTCCATTAAATCGACAATAATCGAAAAATTATTCAACGATTATCAATTACACCGCACAACCAATTAAACGTCCATTTCCAAAACGATGTTACAAATATATTTATATTATTTATGTTAACTTAAAAAATATTTATATCTAATTATTAAGATTATTTATATTTACTTATTTATTGAAGTTTTTTTTTTTTTTACACTTAGGTTCAATTATTTAGATTAAGATTCTTAATGTTTAATTATTTATTTTACATTTTTTTTATAAAAGAAACATTTACTTCATTTTAGAAAATATCGTAATTATCATTTTCCTTTCACTACCTTTCAGCTTCTTGTCTCAATATCAACTGTGCATTCGCCCGTTTTTTTTTTTTTTCATCTTTTTAATTTGTTATTATTAGTCACCAACACAGTTTTGGACAAATCCAATCGCCATACGTATATCCTATCTATATTACCGCGCTAATCTATAGGTCACTTATACAATATTAATTGTTAAAGCTATGTCAAACAAGAAGGTGGTTTGGCGTCTATTGGAGGGGGGGATCAAAGTTGAGTAGATTAATCTACCAGCTCCGTAACCTTCCAGTAGGGTGCGCATCACGTGTGCTGTTCTGGTCTTGTAATTAGGCAGCTGCGTAATGGGTACAATTGTGTAAGGGGTAACCTGTTCACAATTCGCAAGTGTACGTACTGCCTCCTCGTGGCAACCACTGGTAACTAAGGCCACTTGGCACATCTTTGGCCATTTGGCAAAGGCTAAAGTACGGCGCTAAAGGAGAAAACCTTGACAAAAAACCCTAATCTAAGGTGGAACAGCATATGCCGAAAGATGAATGGCTGATAGGTTAATCAGCCCAAAATATGCGGACTCTGGATACCAGGCACCCTCCAGTTTTATTTAGCCTTCCTGTAGTAAAGCTGGGTGACGTACAGGTGATTTGCAATTCCGAGCAACTCGTAAGAGTAAAATCAAACGGAATACGGGGCAGGAGTAGGAATATACGGGAGTGGGACAACCCTCTCGAAGTCCTTGAGCTCCAATGCTACCGTCTTTCTAGCGGAACTACATGCTGTAGTAAACATCTAGGAGGGAGAGCAATAAGCCCAGATAGTATGTATCACGTACCGGGAGGCAGTATCGTCAGGTTCATTAAGAACCTGAATATTGACTGGACGGATAATTAAGCAGGGGCCAGCACAATAGATCTTTTAGGTCGCAGTGCGAAGTGGCTGATCGCCCGCATGGCCCCCCAATAATAATAATAATAATAATGTCAAACAAGAATACATTTCCTTCTATATAATGAGTGCATAAGTACAGTGAAAGAAACAATTTTTCCCCTGTATAGCCAGCAAATGTTAACGCAACATAGTGATCGATATATGATATACATAAATATTTTCATTTAATTGTCAAAACTCATTCCATCTAGCAATTCGCTGATTGCCACAAAGGTTCAGTTGTTTCGAATTCTTTTAGGCCTTTTAATACTACCATTTGGTCGACAGTGGTACACGGTAAATAAAAATTCACTAGATGTGAGCATACTAGACAATCTAGTTGAATCAAGTAAAATTAAAAATACTAGATTTCTGGTTGTAATAAAATCTGGTTATTTTACTTGAAATACAAATGTGTACTACTGGAAATCACGTAAGCAATACTACTTGATTTTACGACTGGAATTCTGGTAAAAGTATAAGAAATAGTATTTTTTAATTAGATTTCAAGTAAAATCGAATACTAGATTTTCTTGCAAAACTATTAGATTTCCGGCAATTATTCTACTAAAGTTCTAGTAAAATAACCGGAAAAAAACTGTATGCTCTAGCAGAATTCAAGTTAATCCTACGTCATCATTTTTTTTTATATTTTATCCCTTGATTTCACTAGATTGCTGTCTAAACAAATTTCAAATAATAAAAAATCGTTTTTGGATTTTATTTTCAATAATTAATATTTTTTATTTTAACAAGTCAAATACATCAAAAACAACAAAGCTTTAAAATAGTTGTTGCGAATATTCTGCACACAATTTAGATTATAATTTCGACGCACAAGACATCGGAATTACGGCTGTAATTTAAAAATAAATAAACTTCCATGAAATTGTAGAAATATAAACAATTTCGAGGAAATTTCAACCCAAAAACATAAAAAATGTTAAAGAGTATGTCGAAAGTACACAAAAAGTTGTGGGCTACACGAAATTGACTGTGCATTTATTATTAAGCGGAAGATTCCTTCGTGGCTCAACTCATGCTCCGACAAACATACCAGGTATACGGCTGCAGCTGCTTACTTTTTAGGTAAGATCTTTTATTGATTCATCTACTCGTACCTACAAAAACTAAAAAAATTTTGGTTTAATAAAGAGAGTCGATGAAGACTTCTTATGTTGGCTTTTTTATAGAATACTAAATTAATTTAAACCAAGCAGATTTAATTCATAATTTTTCCCAATTTTCGATTTTTCGAGTCATAAGGGTAACAATTTATTAGTAAATTAAATTATGATTAATATGGACTATAATAAAAATACTTAGTACATAACTTTCGTTACCTGTCAACTAATGAACATAAAAGTACATTTGAATTTTATACCTTGTACTTTATCGTACTTTGTATGTATAATAAATGTAATCATAATTTGTAGAGTAGTATTAGTATTGGAGAGTAGTACTATAGAGTACGATAATGTACAAGGTATAAAATTCAAATGTACTTTTATGTTCATTAGTTGACAGGTAATGAAAGATTATAACGTCCATTTAATTTAATAAAAAAAATTTCACCCTGATGATGACTCGAAAAGTCGAAAATTGGAATAAAATGATCAATAAAATCTGCATGGTTTAAATTAATTTTGTATGTATTCTATAAAAAAGCCAACGTTGAAATTTTTAAATGTAACAAGACTATTAAAAATCATATAATAATTAGGAACATATCATTAAATAATGAAGTACCTTACCCCAAATGCACACGCTGGACATGCAGGCAAATTGTAGATTATCCGACGAAGCAGCAGTGGTTTTAAGTGTGGTTTTGCTCGATATCATGGGTTTAACTGTTAGAAGTGCTGTTAGATAATCTAAAGCGAAATATATTCTTGGATTATATATCGTACTATCCATTCAAAATAATTTTAAGTCATAAATATCGTTTTACGGTAGAAGGCTTTGATGTTGGGAAATTTTAACAAAATGAGGTAAATTGTTTTGTTCAAAGTTAAGTGCTTTACCCATCGAAAAACGAAAACAAAAATCGGATTTAGTTTTTTTGATATAATTCCAAAATTATTGCTTTGTTTTTGCTAAAAACTTCTCGTTTTTGACCGAGTGTACCATACGGTACTATTTTCAATTAAAAAATTTCAAAAAAATTTTAATTAGCTGAGAAAATGAAAATTTAATTTTTTTCGTCCGAAAAAAATTGAATAGAACCGAAAAAATTAAATTTTCATTTTCTTAGCCAATTAAAAATGTTTTTGAATTTTTTAAATTGAAAATGGTATTGTAAGGAATGGAATTGTACCATTTATACAGCAGGTATTGTAAGGTATACTCGATCAAAAACGAGAAGATTTTAGCGAAAATAAAGCAATAATTTTGGAATTATGTATATCGAAAAAACGAAATCCGATTTTTCTTTTCATTTTTCAATGGGTAAAGCACTTTAGATAGCTTGTTTTCGAGGCCATGTAAAAGAAAACTAGGTAGACACATCGAGAAAGCTGCTTTCACAAATTGCACAAACCCACTGACTATAGACTTATAGTCTTTTTGTAGGGTAGTTATATATACGTATATATATATATATATATATATATATATATATATATATATATATATATATATATATATATAACCCAGCATTTCAAATAAAGGCAATGCAACGGTTCTCTATGTCATTCCCGTGTTTCTCCACGATACCAAATTCAAAATTAGTCTGAAATGATAATAATTGAAAGTTAATCTGAAAATAATTTAATGTACATATTTATCAAAACTTACACATTCACTCTCGAAATCCTTTAGTTTGTGAAAATTTTGGAAGAGTTCCGTTGCGGAGGCCAAATTTATTCGCAAAATCTGCCGCCGACCAAATATTTCCTTCAGCAATCCGATGATTATTGTTTTATTCTCCTCTGTTGCCTCTATTTGGTCTAGGTCTCTAATATGATTGGGCGTATCTTTGTACAGCATAAAATATTAAAACCACATGTCTTATGTCAATTCGGATTTGCTTGATGTTATTATTTCAATATCCACATTATACACTTATTTTATATTAGCACTCACACTTTACATACTTATATTTTTAATTTTTTCACCTGTTTTTCTTTACACCATACCACATCACGAAATTTAACTTATTACTTATACTGACTACGACGTTGAAAATGAAATTAATATGCGAGCAAACGGCTAAATTTACTAGAATTCTAGTAATATTCTAATATAAGTTAAAATTGACTGGAATATTACTAGAATCTGTTTAATTTACTACAAATTCCTTGTAAATGCAAACAGGAATTATCTTGTATTTAATTTAATTTAACTAGAATTTTACTAGATTTCAAGTAACCACATTAAAAAATAAATCGCTTCAAAAATGCAACTAGAATTCTAGTAATTTTTATTTTTACTGGAAATCTGGTAAACCAATTTACGTGATTTTCATTTAATTTACTAGATATTCCCTCTTATTTAGTAAAACTAATCATCTAGTATTTTTCTAGTAATTTTTTGTGCTAGATAATCACTAGAATTCCAGTATAATTAAAAATATTACTGGAAATTAACTAGAAACTAGTCAAAAGCTGGTTTTTATTGCAATTTCACTAGAAATCGTTAAAATTAATTTTTAAATTTAACTAGAAAATTCATTTTTCTTGATTTTTAACTAGAAATTCACTGGATTTTCACTTGAATTTGCAAAACAGATAATCAAGTATGCAATTACCGGATTTTGTAATGAGCGTGTACTGTTGAACAAAGTAGCGATGGTCAATGGTTTGATTTTTTGAATGCATTCTTTATTAATTATGTCGGGACTGATGAAAGATTTAGTGGATCCGGTGTCTATAAAAATTTGTAATTTGTTTGGTTGAATTTTAAGTTTATGTAAGGCAATTGATACCCAGTTTGATGTTGATTAGTTAGTAGGCTCAAGTACCCGTATCCGCCGATGGCGTTTGGTAAAAATCCTCATTTTCTATTTCAATTATGGGGGATGGTTCTTCTGATGTATTTTCTATAAGTTGATCGTACTTTTCTTCATAATTTTCAATTTGTGCGTTCCCATCGTATGATTCGTAAAAGTGATCGCTTTCGTGATCATGTGGATTGGTGGAAATATTGTACAATTCCTTTGATTGGAATCTGAGCGGTCCATTTGTGTTGAAATTATATTGACGTGGATTAATAAAGTTAGAAGGTTTTTGTTGCGCGAATGTAGGTTGCCTATTTGAACTTGTATCCATGGGCTCGAATTTCCTTTCATCGGGTTTTGGTGGTAGCCCGCGACTGTTAGCGAATTGATTATGGTTAGTAAATGGTCGATGATTAAAATATTGATGATCATTAAGCGGCGGGTATAAATTCTTATTGGGATTAAAGAATTGATTGTTATTTGCATGTCTGGGGAAGTTTGTGACATAATTAGGTTTATACATTTGTACACGTGGCGGTACCGTTGGTTTTGTGAGTTGTACTTGGTCTATACCGAAAACTTTATTTCTCATGTAAACGGTGTTTTGTTCCTTTAAACAATAAATTCTGGCTGTCGGTAGATCGGAAGGTTTCATGGCTCTAACCATTGATCCTAGTGGATCTTTCAGATTTGAAACGAATACTGACAATCCCATTTCGTCGTACCACTTTCATTTAAATTTTGTTTCATTCTGATCGCTTGTATTTAACGATGCCCAATTTTTGAGAGCATTAATAATTTCTAATACTCGCGTAAAACATATTTCTACGGGGTCATTTCTTTGATGTATGTTGTGCAGATCTCTGATGAGACTTGTTTCATCTCTTTTATCTGCGAAATGTGAGATAAGGTTTCGCCTAATTTCTAGCCATTCATTTTTTGTATTGTACATTTCTAATGCTTTATCAGCATTTCCTATAATTTTGTTTCGTATGGCACGGAGCAGTATGTTTCCATAAACTTGTTTGTCAAATGCAGGTTTTAATATTGCCGCAATGTCGTCAACGTGCGTAATAAATTTGTTCAGGTCTGTTCGGTTGCCGTCGAATGGCGGTATGTCTTTTATTGTGTCTGGTATTCGCAATAACTGGAGAGTTTTCTCAATTTTAGTAATCTGTTCTTTATCCGTCATATTTGAAAAATCTCTGTTCCGGTTATATTTAATACAATATTCACGAAGTTTATCAATTTTTTTTTTTTTTTTTTTTTATTATTCAACTTTAACTGTACACAATAGTGGAATTTCGCAATTTATCGAAGCAATAATCACACAGTTTACCAAAAAAAATTTATTTTCTATAATAATTAGACTTTAATATTTAATACAATTTTCACGAAGTTTATCAATTTTTTATTTTATTATTCAACCAATTTATTTTCTATAATAATTAGACTTTAACTGTATTCAATAGTGGAATTTCGTAATTTATCAAAAGAAAACGTTTTGGGAATACTCAGAAATTTGGGATAAGTAAAGAATTATTATCAAATAGTTTGCACTCACCACAGTTTTATTACAAGTATTGCCAAAAATATTTGATGAACCATAATTTATTCGCGGCAATGTCGATACTTCTCCTGACTTTTCTGGGTTGATTCCGCTTCGTTTTTTTTTTCACTGTTTAGGTACTGACGTCAGTCGTCTTTTTATTTTTATTTTGTTAATTTATTAATTGATCGTTTCACTTAATTACGTTTGACTAACCATCAAACAACACACACGATTCTGGTTTTTACTTATTTGGTAGTGTGTTCGAGAATAAAATTTTGGTTCTAAGCACTATTTACTGATATACCGTCAGTATTTCACTTTAACTTAAACAATTATTGTGACACTTAAAACACGGGCTTTTATTCACTTTGCAGAATATGGTATGTGGTTTTTCGTACTGGACGGATATTAAAAAATATCCACTATCAACTGCGCCAATTATAGTTTTCACGACTTAAAGCTTTTATTTTTTTAAAACTCTGGATTTTATCCAGAGCGATATTTTATTTATTTTAGATTTAAAAAAAATACCAATGTTAACTTGATGAGTACAATAATAATAATGATCTTAAAATATAATTTTAATTTAAACTCTACTCATAATTTAGCAAGCTACACAGAATGTATGGTGTCATGTTATGTCTGGTAATTTCTCGGTAAAACGTAATCGTTGGTAGACACAACGTGATGTGTGCTCTTGTTACATCTATTTGGTTGTGTCAGCTTTAATTCTATGTCGTTGATTTAGTGTACGTGCAACGTGACATCAATTGTTTTGTGTTTTATGATTCATCAGCTAGAATGCGGATGTTGATTCGGTGCGAGTATGTATTGATGTTGGTTCGTTACAGGTATGTTACTCGACATCATCTCCCAGGTTACACTGGGTATTCCTGATAGTTTATTTTATATGCTGGTTTGAAGATCGAATTGGCCGTCAAGTTTGCGGATGTGTTGGGTTCTATTTGCGGGTTGAATTGTGGTTGAGGTCACTTTCAATTAAGAAAAGGAGTCAGCGCTTAAGTTGGGAATTTATTTGTGTTAAGGATTGAGTTGGTAGTTAGCTTAAGTCGTTTTGAGTTGAGTTGGGTTGAGTTTGGACGTTGAATTTGGGTTAAGCTGATATTGAGTTGTGAGAATTGAGATGGGCGTTAAGTTGAGGGATGCGTTGAGGTTTGAGTTATCAAGAAGAGTGTTGAATTGTAGTTAGAGATTTATTTGGGATTGAGTCGATGGGTGCGGGGGATATTAGAATAAGTTGAGTTCGTTTACGCAAACAGTGGTCGAGCGGTGTTGATTATGGGATTAAGTTGAACGTTGAGTTGAGGGTTGATTTGTGGTTGAGTTACAGGTTGTGTTTTGGTTGAGTTTAAGACTGGGTTGAGTTGACTTCGTAGGGTTGAATGCGGTTTGAGGGAGATGAGAGAAGGTGATGTTGAGTTGGATTGGAGCGAGCGGTCGATTTGGCAATAATTTTGGGTCGAGGTGAGCATTTAGTGGGAGATTAAATTGTATATGTATACGACTTTTCCTTTCCATTAGAGTTAATTTTGGAGTTGAGTTGGCCATTCAGTTTGCAGTTGATTAGAAGGTAGAGATTTGGTTCAAGCTAAGTTGAGTTAAAGTTGAGTTAGGGTTTAGTTAGCTTGGGTTCGGGTTAAATGAATTGTTGGGTTGGGCAATTATTTAAGGGTTGATTTGGGGTTAAGTTAAGGGTGTATATGAAAGTTGATATGAGGTTGATTTGGTGATTGAGTTGAGGTTGGGTCACGGTTAGTTTGGTGATTTCGGTGCAATTGTGATGGGGATGAGTTGTAAATTGAGTTTGAGGTTAAGCTGAAGAGAGTAGAGTTATTTTTCAGGACCGAAGTTCTGATCACCTCATGAGGTTTCAACCCCATAGATTTTCAATGTTAAATTTCGAAAGCCAGATAATTTTGTCAATTCAATGAAAATATTCAGAAAACTTCTAAATTAAAATTTTTCCAAAGTTCAAAGCTCATCTTAACTTTCTTTATCATTTTGCATCTACTATAAGTTTATTAACCTGTGGCGACGATTTGCGCAGAATTAATGTTGTCATAATGAGAATATTGGATGCTGAATGGAACAACATTGAGATAATGTTGTCATTTCATTTTTATGTCATTCATATTGTCCCGAAACACAATATATTGGAAGTTACAGTGAACGAAATTATTCGTAATAATACCAGTGCAGAAAATTGTAATTTGTAATATGAGTAATAATTGCGGAAATTGTAAAGGCAACGCGTCAAGCCGGGATTGATTACGATGTTTTGGTGAATGTAAGAAAGCATTCCACCCCGTATGTATTAATAACTTCAAAGTTGATCAATTGTGAAAATTCCTTAAAGATTGCCCATTTGCTAAATTTATTTGCATTGACTCCCAAAATGGTTCTGGAACGCATAATGATACAGAGATATCGATGCTGAAAGACAGTTTGAAGGAGGTCATCAACTCAGTTAACAAGCTATCAGCAAAAGTTGATAGCAAATTTAATGAGATTAATAATAACATGATGGGGAGTGATCGGCAAACTCAGCCTGCTTAAACATCATTGGCAGGTGAACTCGGTAGTGTAAAAACAAATGTTTTGAAATATGCGCAAATAGTTGGAACTGGTATATATCGGATGCTATTCAAACAGTGGCTGTAAAAAAGAATCAGTACCTATATGTTAGCCATCTTCATCCATCAACAGTTGCTGAAAGCATGAAATCATATTCTAGTTCCAAATTAAACGTGTCATCGTCAGATATTGTCTGCTGGCCTTTGATTCCTAAAAACCGAGATCGATTCGTTAAATTTAATCTCGCTTAGAGTTGGTTTACCTGAAGAAGTTTTTGTTAAAATCCAAGCACCTGATTTTTGGCCAACCGGAACATCAATTCGGCGCTTAATCATAAACGATCGGCAAAAAAACTTCAATATTCCTGTTATTCCTGGCAGGAGTTAGTTCATGATATTCCTGTTAAGATGCCTGTAAAATCCATAGAAAACATGCCATTAATATACCAGCAACTCAACGCAATAGTTTACATGTGTACCATAATTGTAGCGGCATTCGAAGCAAAGCTAAAACTATTTAATATTCGATACTTGTAAATGACTACGATTTGATACTTTTTGGTGAAACATGGTTAAATAGTACGTTTAATGTTGCTGAATTTTTTCCATCTGTTTATACTGTTTTTCGTCGTGATCGCTATGTGGATTCCAGTGTATCTGATCATCGAGGTGGTGGCGTTATCATAGCAGTTAGCAATTAATTAACATTCCAACAATTAAATATTAGATGCGACATTTGCGAATTACTGGCTGTTAAGGTAAAGTGCGTTTCCTTTTGGCTTTTTATCATTGGTATTTACATTCCGTTCGGCAGTGCTGTGGATGTCTATATGAGCTTTACAGAATTGATCACGAAGAAGATATTGCCGTTTATGCTACAAGACGATCAAATTTTAATAGTTGGTGATTTTAATTTATCTAAAATTGAGTGGATCCATATAGATGATGCTATCAATTTGTATTGTCAAGTTTGGGCGTTCAATAAATTGATACTGTTCGGAACAACATGGGTCGTATTCTCGATCTGGTGTTTGCATCAATTCAATCAGTTCATGTGATAGCTTGTGCTTACTTGGGAGGGAGTTCCAGTATCTTTCATACACCATTGCTCATCGAAATACATTTTTTAGACTATAGCGGGGCTGAATTTTTATTGTTAGGGATGTTAAATTTGATTTTTTTAATGCATACCTTGTGTCCCTTGATGAATATTTTGGTATAATTGACTGGTCTGAGTTTTTAGTGAATAATAATAATAATAATAATATTTCCGAAATTGTTGAACGGTTTTATGGTGCTGTAAATGCAGGATTTGACTAGTTTGTTCCCAAAAAGGCGACACGCTGTGAGTACAGTGAACCGTGGTTTAACCATTCGTTGAAAAATATTGCTAACCGCAAATCTAAGGCTAGTAAGTTATTTAAGCGTTCTGGTAATGGTACGGATTATGAAAAATATTGTATGTTAAGGAAAGAATTCAAATATCTTAATGATTTTTTTTACAATATTTATATTTTACGAATTGAGGATGAAATAAGAAGTAATCCTAAAAGATTTTTTTCATTTATTGACGGTAAAAGAAAATCTGTAGGTTTTCCAACAGTAGTGTCTCAAAATGTGGACTCAATTTCCAGTTCTGAGGCGATATGTAATGCTTTTGTATATTTTTTCAAGGGTGGTTTTGAGAAGAAGAATTATTCTAGTTTCGGTAATGGTCCATCAAGCGATAAGTTGAATGTCCTTCAACTTACGAAACAGGAAATTTTGGTTGGTTTATTACATAGATACGTTCAAAGGCACCGGTCCGGATGGGATTACATCGATCATTTTAAAAAATTGTGCTCATTCTTTAGCTGGACTGTTATATTATATGTTTAACATTAGTCTTCATACTGGTATTTTTACTGATATATGGAAAACCGCATTTGTTCGGCCAGTGTTTAAGTCTGGTTCTAAGTGTGATATTACATGTTATAGACCAATCAATATTGTTTCCGCCATTCCTAAATTGTTTGAAATGTTAGTAAAGCAAAGACTTGAGTTTATTTTAATGTATTATGTTAGCCCTTTACAGCACGGATTTGTGCAGGGTAGAACTACCGTAACTAATTTGATGGTATTTTCTAATTACTTATACGATGTTTTAAGCTAGAGAGTTCAAGTTGATATAATGAATTTATCACTCTTAGTTGGATTGCTTCATACTTAACGAATCGCATGCAATGTGTTAAAATTATGGATACTGTATCGGATTCATATGTAGCGTCCTCTGGTATCCCTCAGGGCAGTCATCTTGGCCCGTTTTTATTTATACTTTTCATCAATGATATTATTGACTGTTTTAATTTTTTGTAAATATTGGATGTATGCAGATGATATAAAGATATACGCAGAGATAAAATCTGCTTCTCACACTATATGTGTTCAAAATGAATTAAATTTATTTTATGACTGGACTGTCCGTAATAAACTAAGGTTAAACATCTCCAAATGTGAAGTAATGTCTTTCTGTAAATCTCGTACATCTTGTGTTAAAGTACCGTATATACTGTATGATGAAGTTGTGAGTAGAGTATTAATAATGCGTGACTTAGGAGTCTTATTTTCGAACAACTTGAGTTTTAACAAGCATAATTTAATAAATAATTAAGCTAATTCAATGTTGGGGTTTATTGAACGGTATGGCAAAGAATTTCATGATCCTTACACATTGAAAACATTACATGTTACTTATGTAAGGTCCATTCTGGAATATGCATTGATAATTTGGCGACCGTTTTATAAGTTTCATTCGGATAGAATTGAGTAATGGTTGGGATTGTCATTGATTACAAGATACTTCCGTTACGACAGTCGCAGTTAATGTTTCTTAATGAAACAATCAATACGAGTAGCATTTTGCTGGTTGAAGGGCACATCTACAACACTTTGTTCAACTAAGTAAAACTTTGATGCTCATTATTGTATGCCAGGGTTACTTTTTAGGTGTGTGGAGGACTGGTAAAATGTCGACTTAAGTAAGCACAGGCAGTACCATTTAATATCCGAAACGTCGAAAATTGGGAATTTTAAACATTTTGGTGCCTCAAAATGCTTTCAAATTTTAATCGAATACCACTGTCTCTCGTATAACTTTAAACGTAATCCAAATCCCTGTTATGACCACCACCAATTTTTGCTAGTATCCGCATTTGTTGATCGTTTTGTATGTGATCAATATTGCTCGGGATCCAAAATACATTTTATAAATTTAGCAGCTTGCTTTTGGTTTCAACAACCACTTCCATATAAATATCTATCCAAATTAATGTTAAACAAAATTACGAAGGGTGGACATATTCAACCTGATTCACAAAAACCATCACCCCCTCCTGAACATTTTTTTTTTTATATTTTTAAATGGACATTAAGTATTCTTCATATACACTTGTATATTTTGAATGTATGTTGATGATGATGATATTTTATGTATTTTCCAACAACAACACAACACTACGTACACACATATGTACTTAAAGTGAAAATTCATTAAGTTTTGTTATATGTTTTTGTTGGATCGTTTAAGTAAAAATATGGGATTTTATCTTTTTGTAAATATACGAGTCTTGACAGGGGTGCGGGAGGGTGATGTACGTAATGTACAGGTATACATAAAAAACAAAACATAATAAACATATATTTTTAATTACTATTTACTTGTAGGATTTAGTCTTGTATATGTGTGTGTGTATAATTTTTGCTCTGTTCGGATTAGGGTATAATCATTGAAGATGGTTCAACTGGTAATTATGTAGGCTTTATTACATGCATCCGAGTTAAATAGCTCGTAAACTTCTGTGCATTCAAATAAATTTTTTGTTAATAGAGTTACCGATTTTTTCACCAAATAGTTCAACTTTGTTACCCTCATCGATTTCACTTTTTGTTTAAGGTGAAACATACGCAACCGTACAAAGAGTTATTTAATAGTATTATTGCCAATTTTACCATCCCTTAAATTTTCCCCGAGTTAAATAAACTCATATAAATAATGTATAATCTTATGGCCATCATCTAAATAGGATCCACCTTGCAAATGATACAAAAAAAAAAAAATAAATAAATCTTCACACCCATACCACCCGAGAAGATGATGTCTTATTGCCTGTATTTTGTAAATAGATAGAAGAAAAAAAAAATTCAACCTTTATCCTTGATTCATTTCATTTCCCTTGAACTTTTCATTTTCATTTGTGTATTTTCTTTTATATGTTTATATTTGTAGAAGTTGGTTGGGAAAACGGAAAAATCTTTAGAGGAAAAATTAGGTAGTTTACACACATGAATGAATATATTGAAATTTCATTTTTGTTTTGTTTGGTTTGCGTTTATTTCCCAGGATCTCGTTTGGTTGCTGTACAGATTACAATTAGAAGATTACCCAACTGATTTATGAACCATGGAATAGAAAAGTGTAGGTATATTCGTTAGTAAGATGATAATACGAGAAAATAATTTATGTCTTTCATAGAACTGAAAGGTCAGTAAAAAAAGAGAGTCTGTAGGTATAATTAGGAAAAGATCGAAAGCTATATCAAAAATTAAAGTTAATTAAACAGAACACAGGAGGTTTGAATGTTAATGTCAGCTGTGCACGCAATATTTTCTTAGATACGGCTACAAATGAATTTTAAATCTTCAAACTTTAAAATTCCCCAATCACCATTCAAAGAGTATAAACGAACTTTTCGGCAATTCAGAGGATTTTTGATTAGTTGAGAAATCTGCAAATTTAACAAAAACTCAATTTCACGTTAAGCGAATATTTTTGTACATATTCTTAATTTCTTTAAAAAATTTGTGTCGACCCTGAAAACGAAGAAAACACGAAGAATGACACGACAATGAAAGACGGTAAAAACATATCAAGGCATGGAACAGGTCGCTGCTTCCGCACAACCAATTCGTTTGTTACCATTTCGGGCCGAGAACCCGAAGGTTTGGTTTATAAAAAACGGAAGTCCAATTAGCCATTCAAAAGGTGACCAGATACGAAGCAAAATACGGCCAGGTGATTTTGGCCTTGACACAGGACCAGTGTGGTACAGTGCTTCACTTATTACACTTATTAGAAGATCCGCCTCAGTTCAATAAAACGAGACATTGAAGGCGGCTGTGGTCGAGCGAAAGTCGAGGAACGAAAGTTGGAAAGTTTATTAGACAAATCGGACGGATATAGGCGATAAACGACCGTCTAAGATAATCAGGCAAATTCGAACTTTAGCCGGGCCTCAATTTTACCCGATAGTGATAAAATCATTGTGGATGCGTAAAATGCCGGAGTACATACGTCTAGCACTAATCCCACAAGGGTGAAAGAACGCATAAAGTGGATGAAAGTCACGTTCACAAAACTTACAAACGAGGTTCGTGGCCGATCTCGTAGCCGTGGATTTACTTCTCGAAACAGCGAAGGCGTTTGCTGGTACCACCGTAAGTTCAGTGCCCAAGCATATCAAAATGTGTTCAGTTCAGTGCCCAAGCATATCATGCGCAAAACCTTGCACTTTTGGGTCTGGAAGCTTAGAAACGCAAGTTGATCAGAGCTGCCTGAACAAGTATATCTTACGGTCGAAGCGGCAGATCATAAGAAACAAATAACTCAAATACGCTTATTCATTCACGACGCCACAAACAACCTAATGTTCTTAATTAATACTGGTGCATATCTCTCCGTTGTACCGTTTCGCAAATTCATCATATATTAATCTAAAAATTCAGATCTAGTCTTATCGGCCGCCAATGGCACAAAAATCAATGCCTAATATTGGACCCAAGCGTACTATAGGCGCCGATTTTCTCAGCAGATTTGGTCTCCTTGTCGACTTAAAATGCAAGAAACTGATTGATCCTAAAACTCAATTATCAATCAATGCTTATATAGTTCGAGTTAACACACCAACTCCGATCCACCAAATTACAATCTGCCCGTGAAACATTCCGTGGTACACCACATTGTCACTACCGGCCATTTGCCAGTGTCAAAATTACGCAGACTAGATACAGTGCGTTACAAAGCTGCGTTCACAGAGTTTCAACATATGGTGGAACCTAGGGATTTGCCGGCCATCGGCATCTCCCGTCTCTTGTTCTTCACACATGGTAAAAAAGAAAGATCTAGACTGGAGACCTTGTGGAGGCTATTGGAGATTAAATACGGTCACTACACCTGATCGTAACCCAATTCATAATATACAAAATTTCTCCATACACTTGCATGGATGCAACATTTTTTCCAAAATTGATCTTGTCAGAGCCTATCATCTAATTCCCGTCGCACCGGAGGACGTCGATAAAACGGCAATCACTACCCCATTTGGTCGTTTCGAATTCACCCAAATGCCATTTGGTCTTAGAAATGCCGCTCAAACCATGTTTCAGCGATTTATCAATCAGCTTGTCAGGGACTTAGACTTTGTTTTTGTTTACATCTACGACATACGTGTGGCATCACAAAATAAGGAACAACGCAAACTACATTTGGAACAACGATTCCTAAAATTAACAGATTTTGATGTTAGCATCAAGAACTCGAAGTATTTTCGGCGCAAGCACCCTTGACTTCCTTAGCCACAAAATTACCCCTAATGATATTCTGCCGTACGAAGAACGAATTAATGCTATTATGGAATTCCCAGCACCAAATTCAATCAAATGAATTCACCAATTTATTGGCATGGTAAATTACTACCACCGATTTTTACCAAAACTTGCTGAAACACTCTCACCAATTAATTCGCACTTGGCCGCACTACTTAAGATGCCCAAAACACCTAAGAATTTGTGTTGGCCCGATGAATGTCAAAATGCATTCATACAGTGGAAAAGTGAATTGGCTAATATTACTTTATTAGCACATCTTCTGAACGATACAAAATTCAGTGAAATGACTGACACTTCAAACACTGCAATAGAAGCAGTTTTACAACAGTTCAATAAAGGATGTTGGAAGCTGCTGGAATTTTCCCCAAATAAGATATCGGATGCAAAAAATAGGTTAGGTTAGGGAGGCGGTCCACTAGGACCAGGCATAGACACAAAATATGGTCCGTAGCCATACCACGTATAATTGCTTCCTCCAACTCATTGGAACCATTTCGAGCTGTTAACAAAGCGCTGGATACTACTGACGTCCATCCTACAGAGGTTCGTCAGGTTCTTGAAGAGGGGTGCCCCTAGAAACTTTAGTCTGTTTCGTGCCAGACGAGGGCAGGTGCAAAGAAGATGAAGCACTGTCTCTTCCTCCTCTTCGTCCTCGCAACTACAACAGTAGTCATGTGACAAAACACCAATTCTACTCGCGTGCCTCCCTATGAGACAGTGCCCCGTAATCACACCAACAACCACACTGATCTGACTTCGCTGAAGTGAGATCAGCTGTTTGGATCTCGTCAAGTCCAACTTTGGCCAGATCTGCCGAGTTATTACGCAAGAGGTGATACTTGACCATCTGACATTTGTCAGCATGCTAGCTTCTTCCCGAAGCATACCGCAAGAGGCATTTCAATATCCTTTCTGCTTTCTGAGAAGTGGTCCGTTGTACCACGTAGAGCCAGTTCAGCAGCGTTTATATTTCCTGTATTTATGAAATGTCCTGGCACCCATAAAATTTGGATGTTGAACTGATATGCCATCTCCTTAAGAGATGAGAGACAGCTCTGGACTACTTTCGACGTGAGGAGGTGTGATTGAAGCGCTTTAAGCGCTTTGGCAGCCTGGCTGTCCGTATATATGCGAATATCACAAACTGATTATACCTCAACCAGTCTACGACTTCCTTTATGGCTGTTACTTCAGCTTGAAAAATTCTACAGTAGTCGGGGAGTCGGAAAGAGATTTAACAGAAGTTCCTCGCAGGACACTCAAGCCCCGACTTTCCCGTCCCGTTTTGAATCATCAGTGAAGAAGTTTATAACTCCTGGTTCCAAAACTGTAGCAATCATCCAGTCCTTCAAGGATGGGATCCTAGTGCGGAACTTAGTGACAAAAGATAGTGACGGGACAGTATAGTCAGTAGTCTCGGGAATTTGTTTGTTGCACAAAATAGATGAGTGTTCTGTATTGTTGCAGGTTCACATTAGGATGGATTTTAGCTGTATGGCTGTATGGCTGTTTAGCTGTAAGCTGCCAACTGTTACCCCAAGATACATAGAGGAGTCAAAAATAGCAGAGTCTCTAGTGCCTGAGTGGATGTGCTCCTCAGTGCACCACTGATCCACAGAGAGATTGTTCTTTGAACTTTTGTCCACAGATTTTGGCTGACAGTTAGTCCAAAGCAGGCCACCAGACTATTACTCCATACAAGAGTATGGGTCTGACTACTGCGGTATAAAGCCAATGTACGATACGGGGCTCCAGCCCCTCCTCCTTTCCCAATGGCATTTTTGCATGAGTATAGCGCTACCGTAACTTTCTTTACCCTTTCCAGAATATTACGTTTCCAATTTAATTTGCTACCCAAAACGAGATCCAGAAACTTCGCTTCAAATGTATTAGTCAAGCTGAACCTATTTAATGTTGGGGGATTGATATGAAGAAGTTAATATTTCCTAGAGAAGAGAACCAATTCGGTTTTGTGTGTGTTCACATTCAACCCACAGCCATTGGCCCATAATGAAAGAGTTCCCAGGGCATTTTGCATAAGCTCACTAAGCGTGTCGGGATTTTTACCACGGACACTAATAGCAACATCATCCGCATAGGCAGCCACCTTGAAGCCACTGTCCTCTAGTCTCAGCTACAGGTTATTTATGACCAAGTTCCAAAGTAGGGGGAACAGTACGCCACCCTGTGGGGTACCTCTGCTTGCTAATCCTCTGACGGAGAATTCCCCAAAACTGGCATTTATGATCCTGCCTCTAAGTGATTCATCGACTCCTAGATCTAAAAGTGCCCGAGTTATGGCCCATGAAAGCACATTGTTATAGGTTCCCTCAATATCCAAGAAGATTACCATTGCGTAGTCTCTATATTCGAAAGATTTTTCAATGCAGATTACAAGAGAATGAAGAGCAGTCTCTACAGATCTCCCCTTGCAATTTGCATATTGAGATTTAGACAGCTTTTCCGACACAATCATGCCTCTAATATGAGCTTCTATTTGTCTTTCCAGTGTTTTAAAAACGAAGGAAGACAAGCTAATCGGTCTAAAGTCTTTGGGATTGCAGTGTGAGAGTTTTCCCGCCTTAGGTATGAAATCAACCTTCATTTTTGTTCATTTACTAGAAATGTGACATAGTTCTAGGCTGCCTTTGAAATTTATCTCTAACCAGGAAATTGTTAGTTCCGTAGTTTGTTGAATATACGCAGGGATAATACCATCGAGTCCAGGCGACTTATATGGTTTAAAACTGTTTATCGCCCACAGTATCTTTTTTCTGCTAATAATTTGGCCTATGAGGCTACTTACCCTTTTACTTACTGATGTGAAAGGTACAGATTCGGAACAACCAGGAAAATGAGTCTCCATCAGAAGTTCCAGCGATTCCGCACTATTAGTGGTCCATGTCCCATCCGCCCGTTGAAGATAACGGCATCCGCCCGTTGAAGAAGACTCCTGAATTTTGCCACAGTATAGTCTCCAAGAGTTGTTCTTGGCACTTCACAATTGATATTTATAAATTTAGAGGAGTTCCTTATAGGAAGAGTCTTTTGCATTTTTGACGTATTTGTTAAAATTCCTTGAACCACAAGGATTGCCGAGATTTACCCCTAGGCCTGCTAAGGAGACTAGATCCCAGTATCGCTTTATTAAAAGCGCTGGAAACTCGTCCACCAAGCCATCGAGCTCTTGCGCAGTTTTTGGAGGTTTTGGCACTGGAACTGGTAGTGATTTACCCAGAATAGTTCTAAAGGTATTCCAGTTGGTTTTTCTCCTGTTTCTCTAGATTGGACTTTTTAGAGAAGTCAAGTTCATTTCAAATTGAATTATCTTCAATCATGATCAGAAAAGGAGTGGTCCTCCGACACTCTCCATTTTAATAGACTAATCGTCAAAAAGCTTGAGGCAAGATTAATATCCAATACTTCCTGTCTATTACTAGTTACAAAGGTCGGCTTATTGCCTGTGTTACATATATGAAGGTTAGTACTTAAAATATAATCAAGGAGTAACTCACCTCGTTCATTTGTGTCCGTACTTCCCCAGATCGTGTGATGAGCATTTGCATCACTCCCAAGGATAACTCCAACCTTGCGCTTCTGAGCCTCCAAGATTTGCTCACCTAGAATGATTGGTGGAGTATTTTTAATGAGAATGCACGACCGAACTTTACCTTCTTTTTTCGCATGCATTACTCTACAATAGGGAGTCTTGAACCGAAGTACCCGGTCTTCAGTGACCCAAGGTTCCTGGATCAAGACGACATCTGTCGCTTCATTCCCAATTTTAAAAATTAGAGCAGCTGATGCTACCTTAGAGTAGTAAAGGTCGACTTGAAGAAATGTCTTTGTCATCTCTACAGCCTTTTCTCCACCACAGTAACATCAGAGTCATCCCTGTTATTATCTTGGATGTGTTATAATTTTATTAGTTTTATTAAGATAATAAAAAGACGAATCTTACTTGTGTCAATCTTAATGACTAATCTTTATTCTTATTTCTCTTAGTGTTGTCGCACATACATATTTTCATATTTCATAGTGGCGACATTTTTTATTTAATATTCACATTTAACTACTTTTCAAATAATATAAATACAATATGTAACAAACCCATTATGAAAAGTCCTCTAAGAGCCTCTTTCAAGATTCCACGGACGTTGACATCTCCGTATCCGTGGCGATAGTTTCCGCTTGGCTGGCTCCCTCCGCGCACGCAGATGAGCTATTAAGCACCGCGGTATTTTCTGAAGATGACTTCGGAGCCTCCGGCTTGTCCGCGTTCTTCTTAAACACCTTGAGTCTGGCTGCACTAAAACTATAGTTGATAAGACCGTTGGATTTTTCCAGTGCAATCAGTCACTCCCTGTTTAGGATGATAACAGCTGACCTATAGTCAGCCTTTGCCTCCTCGAGCTTGGCAACTTTCCAGTTGTGCGTTGGCAACTTCGGGTTCCCAATCTGCAACAACTGGAGTATCACCTTCGAATCACTAGACTCCGAAGGAATGTACACGCTAGCTCTTGGTCTGCAGGTGATCTTCTCCCTATCAATCACAGCAAGGTTGGCTCCGGGCCATACCTCGCCAAGTCTCCCCACTGCCTTCTTATAAAGCAGCAGGGACCTCTGATCTGCACAGGCAGTCAGTTTCAACTGATTCGTGTGCCAGCCCGTGTCCCGACAAGTCGGAGCAGGTCCTGAATTTGCCGACAGGACTTTCAGATAGGTGTGGCTAAGGCTCCTTCCTCCTTGTTCCAATTGGCGAGCGTGATACTGCCATCCTTTTGGGAAATGTCAATAACTGCCACAACAAGCTGATCCTTGAGGACCTCGTTAAAAAGCCTCATAGCGGTAGCCTGGAGTTTTGTTCGCTTTTCGATCTTAGGACTTTCCTCCTGAGATCTGTTTCTTTTAAGCTGTGAGCCAGCTGAAGGGCTTTCCGATTTTCTCTGTGACTTCTTTTGCCCACGCAAGCGTGGCTTTGTCTTTATCCGTCCTGTCTTCTGGCGAGATATTGTTGATCTTTTTCAGGGCCCTCTAGACCTTCCTCCTAGTATTATAGGTTGGTTTTGACGAACTATATCATTCGTGCCCTGGTTCCGCTTTGTATTTGTATACTCAGATTTGGTGAGAGTGGAGGGACCAGCCTCGCTTGAGCTTATGTCCCGTTGTTTATTTGTAGACTTAGAGTCAGGCCTACAGACCCGAGTCTCTTTGCCCACATTTTCCGGATTTTTTAGAGGACCGAACTCTTTTTGTTGTTGTTTAGTGATATTAAGATCCATAGTTGTTCCCACGAGTAGCGAAGAAAGAAGTGTCCATCTGTGCAGAGAGAGAGATCCGCAGTACACAGATTAGGATACTTAATCCGGAGGGCGCCAAGTATCCGGATCCACCGTTAACGACTGAGCTAGTTTTAAAACTGGACCCCCAGTCTGGTTGATTATCAGCACGGTACGATTAACACCTTAACCCAGCCCAGCGATGTGTTTAAGGTTGACTCTTGTTGCGCGGTGTTTTAGCCTAGAAGCCAAAGAATCAGCAATCTAGTTACCAGCGGTCACGACGTGGAGGTAACACGAGCACTTGTGGAAGTTGCAAGTTACGGAGCTGGCCGCAAGTGCCAACTTGAATCCCCCGAGCAACTTCACACCTGACCACCACGCGTAAAATAAATACTCGATCCTAAACCTCTGACAAGGGCAATTGAGTTAAAAACTTAACGTAATCCATAAAAATCACGTCATTTGGATTTCATATCTCAATTTACTACGGATATTCAAAAATATCCAAGGCAAAACCAATGTGGTCAAAGATACACTATCTCGCACATCAGATCAAGAAACTACCGCAGTCGAAATCAATTCCACTACAACACAATCATTAGGTCACAAAAAGCAGACTTAGAACTTCAGAATTAGCTTTCTGGTTCCGAATGTCACACTAGCTCCAGCATACAACTACAGCTTTTCAAATTACATGGTTTAGAAATATACTGCGAAACATCAACAGGAAACAATCGCCCATATATTTCAGAACTATTACGTCGAACCATCTTCGACACTCTGCACAAAATTTCGCATCCAAGTATCCGTACTACGCGTAAATTGATCACATCTCGATACTTTTGGCCTAGCATAAATCAGGACGTAACCCAGTGGGCGAAATCTTGTTTATCCTGCCAAAAATACAAAGTTCAGAGACATAGAAATTTACCACATGAACAATTCGATATTGCGCCAGGTCGATTCGAACACATCCATTTAGACATCGTAGAAGCACTTCGTCCGTCTAATAGATATACTTACCTTTTAACTTGTGTCGATCACTTTACCCGATGGCCCGAAGCGAACTGCATTAAAGACATTGCTACAGCAACCATTGTCACTACCTTTATACAAAACTACATATCTAAATTCGGAGTTCCGATCAATATCACAACCGATCAAGGAAGTCAACTCGAGTCCAAGCTCTTCTCAGAGTTAACTAAATTTCTGGGCTCACACCGAATTCTTACCACTTCTTAACATCCCCGATCTTTCAGACAACTTCCATCTCCGCTAGCCCACACGAAGTGAAAATGGATTTTCTTAAATTAAGCTTGCGATTTTGGAAATGTGTATATTCGAATAAAGCTGAGATAGGGGAAAATGCAAGCATATTGCTGCTTGTCTTCTCCACATAAATCGGTAAGTACAGAGATTTTAGTTTAATAATAGGTTAAACAATTTATTGTTTCATATATATCCAAATCTCGCTGGTATCAGTTCGACAGAACTTAAAAATGTTGAAAAAATTTTAGTTCAATATGTGTAACAGTTACAGTCTCAGATTGTATTAATCTGAGAATATCCCTGCTGCAGACTTCCTCTCAGTTATCCCAGAGCAGCTTTTTCAGCCGGCTGTGGACATGTTAAAGCACTAAAACAAACTATTTAGCAAGACATCCTATTTATCTCCAAACACAGGCACAATTATTAACGAAAACAATGTGATTGGATCAAGAGAGAAAATTATATCCCAAAAGTATAATAGCGGATTTTACGTTAATTGATACACATAAATTTACTAAGAGAAAAATTGTGATAGCCAAAAATTTTAAATGAAGTAAGGAAAAAAACGAAAATAAAAATTATATAGAGTGAACAAAGTGAAAATGAATTTTGAAGGTAGAGAAGAGAATGAAGGTATTTCAAAAATAAATGAAATTTGAATACCTGCATAAAACTATTAGTTAGACCACTATACTACGACATATTAGAGACATAGGCAGAAGTTCAGTCTGATCTCATTGGAATACTTTCTTTTTAAAATAGTAAACAATTTATACCCTGTTAAAGTTAGGCGAAAGTTTCCAGCCGAAAGTAAAACGTCGATAATGCAGATTATGTTATTAACATTCCAGCCGAAAATATACAACTTGGTGGTTGACAACCAAAAGTAAATAGGATACATGGATTGCAATAAAAACTTTTGTAAACAGTCTAGCGTGGAAAACTTTGTTTAACCTAGTCGTGGAAAATATCGCAAAATCAGAAGGATTCACAAAATTGGAATAAAATCAGCCTCTAGAGTGTACATCTGAAGTTGAAACGTTTTTATATGATTTGTCAATAGCTATCGCAGGAAAAAAATTCAGTCCAAGTTTCTCGTGGGAAATCTCGGAAAATTCAAAAAAGTTTCCAGCCGAAAGTAAGAAAAAAATTCAGTTCAATTTTCCCGTGGGAAATCTCGGAAAATTTAAAATTTTGAAAAATCTAATTTTCCGAGATTTCCCACTTGAAACTTGAACATAATTTTTTCATTCGACAGCTATTGACAAATCTCATAAAAACGATTAAACTTCAGATATGCACTCTAGCGGGTGATTTTATTCCAATTTGTGGATTCTTCTGGTTTTCCGATAAACATTTTATTTAAATCCATCTATCCTATTTACTTTCGGCTGATAACTACAAAATTTTTTTTATTTGGCTGGAATGTTAATAACATAATCTACATTATCGACTTTTTACTTTCGGCTGGTATTACACAATCTGCATTACCATTTCTTTACTTTCGGCTGGACTAACAGAATATGCATTATTAACTTTTTACTTTCGGATGGCAACTTTCGGCTAACTTTAACAGTATCAATGTATTAGACTCTAGCTTGCTAGCGAGAATCAATCTTTATGCCCTGGCGTACCGCCCTCGATTAGTGTATCATCTGGTCTAAACCGACTTGTGTCCAACCATGCTATTTAGTTTAATGACTTGGACCTATTCAACTTGTCGCTGTCAGAGTTTAAAGAAAGATGTTATGCTACGCTGCTATGAAGCAGTACCAATATGTAGTTATTGTAAGGCATCTTCAGACCTTAGTCGAAATATTAATATTTATTTTCTTAATTTTCCCATAATTTGTCGTTTCCTTTTTCCTTTTAATTGTTACTGTACAAGAATACAATCTTTATGTAAACATAGAAGTATTTGTGAGGCAGCATGTAATTCGGTTTTTACCTGTTTGCTGCCCAATAGTTAAAATAAATAAATAAATAAAAATAATGCAAATTAATTTTGATTTGAAGTACATAAATCTCCCGCTTAAATGTGGTAACTTTAAATATGGTAACGCTACAGTTGAAATTACCTTAATTACGTCTAAGGGCATTTCTGTAAATATAACCGTATTCGTCAGCGTACTCTAGCAATTCAATATCTTAGCATCTCCGGACGTAACTGTCGAATTAAACAGGCTGATACGTGAGGATGAAATCAATTCAGCTCCACGTGTTTAATTGTCGCCAAGAAAATACCAACAAAAACCAAACAAACAAAAAAATACCGCCCGCACCAACAAATTTGGTCAACACTTTGTTTCAAGCAAATTCAAAAATCTAATCCCATATCGTTCCGCTGTATCTACCATTACACTTTCCATTCCATTCCAATCAGTTTGTTTCCTCGTTTTACAAAACATTTGGTCCTCTAACAACCAAAGAGATCGCAATCATTGCGAGTCGTGAATAAAATAATCGGAAGCTTCCGGTTTACCGGTTACATATGCACGACCGAAATGTGCCATGTTCGCAAAGAGATTTGTTCAAAATGCAGTACCCCTACAATTTTTGCAAGGTTAACCGTATTTTTAATTCCTTAGTGAATAAATTAAAATTAATATATTTTTAGTTGCAACAAGCGGAGAGCTATCTAAATTGATATTCACAAATCGCTTACCGATTGATGGCAGCACAAAAGATATCAGTGGTAAAGGCTGCCGGGACTTCTATCGGCTTATAACAGATCACCAATATTTACCAAAATTCACACCAAAACTTAAAAGAATTGTTGCAAATGAACTGGAACAAAATTTTTGTATAATTAAGAAGATCTTGGAGGAATCAGTACGAATCTGTGAAGCCACTATTTGCCAAACGAATGCGCAATGGTTAGTTGAGCGCAAAATTCGTACAACTGGAAGTATCGCTTATAATTTATAGACGTACGCTAGCCATAAATCGCCAAATGGGGATAAAAAATTAGCTTCCATTTATGAAAACAATTTTAAAGGGAATGATGCAGAAAATTTGCTAAACGAATTTGCTGATGATATCTCCAGATCTTCATTTTATTGCTGTAAGTCCATACGGGATTGCATTTGATGGCAATGAATGGAAATTCATTGAGATCAAATGTCCCGTGGAAGGAAAACAAATTAGCGCAAGATTAATTATTAAAAATTTAAAGTACATACCTTATACTAAATGAAGATAATTCTTATAGTTTAAACCAATACACTCTTATTACGGTCAAGATCAATTGGGATTGGCCGTAACAAAGTTAACCATCCGTGATTTGATAGTTTTTAGTACGTCATGTAGCAATTTTTGTATTTCGTTCAATGTCTTTCTTAGAAAAGGTTTTATACAAAAATGTCGGGCGTATAATTTCAATACCACTATGGTGTAGCTGGTCAGTTATCAAACACTTTGTGTAGTGAAAATCGCCTTATCCGAAGATCTTCCAGTTGAAATTTTACTGACGAAATTGATGGATCCCGAAGGCGAAACACCGACCAAAATTTTGGGCGTATGGGCTGGACTCTCTTGTAATGCGAATAAGTACAACAGTTCTACACGTTTAAACATCGAAATGTCACGGTTCGTATCTCCGTGCAATCCAAAACTGTTCATTAGAAATATCTTTAAAGCATGTTGGTAAATTATTTAAGTTTCATTCCTTCGATTGCCAATGAATTAGTTTTTTCACTAAAGCTTAACGGTTTTATCGCTTAACTGGAAACCGATAGTAATTTCCGCAAATAAACAATTACATTTTAATTTGTGCATCGTCAAAAGAATACGGTCTCTATACGGATGCTATATTAATATATTTGACTATAGTTGCCTGGTTCCCTTTATCGGTTGGATCGGAAATTTATTAATTTTTAATTTAGTTGATCGTCTAGAATTTAAATAAGTAGAAATAGAATTAGGTACGATAATAATAGAAGTCATACAATGATCAGTGATGTGAAGATCATGAACGGCATCTTCATAATCAAAAAGGAATTTCTCGCAGAATGCCTACAATACAAATGATCCAAACAAGTAGGCAAGTGGTTTGAAATACGAGTAGGTCTATTTATTAAAGATTTCAAGCCATAAGATGACATGGTAAGAACATAATCGGATGAAGTAGTCTTTTTAAGAATATTAATATTCATTTCACCAAAAACTAATTTTTTTTTAGATTTATTAGCTGCCAAAACATTGCTAAATTCATCCACAAATACGGCCGTGTTTGAAGCATGAGAACAAATCACAGTTAAATTTGATGTTTACCTGAATAATTTCCACACTAACAGTTCGAATACAAGAAATCGCTTTAAATTTAATAACCTCATTTACGTATAGTATACCACCACTCAACCGGCAAGATGGTTGAGTGTTGAACTGAAGGTGAGTTTGCATGGTAGTGCCCATGGACGATATTTAAATTTCCGAATTATTATTCCTACTGGCCAAATGGAGGGATCAGTAACCTTATCGTGCACATCGGTTATTTACTCCGATCTTAAACGAAATAAAAAATAGATCTTCACTATTCCTGTTTTTTGGGATTAGTGTACTGCAAATGAGGTCACTTCAAACATAGACGCCAATTTTTGCTGATATATGCGTTATAATTTGTTCCGGAGTTGTGCTTGGATGAGGTCTGCTTACATACAAAACATATTTATCAGCCACTTGTACCGCTTTAAAAGAATCCGTTGATAAATCCTGTCCACGAATACCGTTATTTGCTGGTAAGTTTGACCCTTTACCTTAAACATGATTGTTATTGTATGCTGTTATATTAGTAGCCGTATTAGACGATTTCATCATTTCGAAGAATAAGATAAAAGTATCACAAAATTTGGTTAACATAGTTGTCAAATCATCCAATCGCTGAACCACATTTGCCTTAAACCATACTATGAAATTAAATAGTATGCGCGAGGAATGTTTCGGCTACCATGCACAATTCATCACTCATTCGACTGTAGCGTATTTTCTGGGATATAGAGGAGACTTGAATAGGTTAGGTTAGGTTCTACTAAATTCAAAAGCAATATTTCGGATAAAGGTAAATCTCGCGTTTGTAAATATTGGGTCAAACACAAAGCATTAAATTTTTCAATTTCGGAAACTTTCATTACCGACCATTTAGAATTAGATGATAGACCATACGCTAAGGTCGGTTTTTATGGTATACCGTATACAGGTTTAATGGATAGTGGTGCCTCTATTACTCCTTTGGTAGAGGGCTGGGAAAAGTATCATTTAAATTCGAATATAAAAATTCATAGCGTATCTTCAGAAGTCAAAACAGCAGGTGGTCAAAGCAACGTATTCTGGGATATTTTGGGGATACTGTCTACTACAACGGTGGACAAAAAATAATGAATATTTATCTAGTTCCAAGGAAATGGAGTTTATTTAAAATAACTCTAAAATGTATCTCACAGTAAGATAAAGATGATTCTGATTTCCACGTTCCTTCCCATGATCAACAATTTCGTCGTCGTTGTTAAACAATTTCCTTCATTTAACAACAACGGTATTGGGAAAACTTCCATAATTTCACACAATGTCGACATACAAGGTGCTACATTTTCTTAAATAGATCAGATGCTGTCTCTGGGAGTAATTGAAGAGTGCAGAAGTTCTTGAACGTCACCCGTGACATTAGTTCACTTCAATCGACGGACTCATAAGTCGATTGGAGAGACAACTCGAAATGCAATTGGTCTGCGAAAGCCCAGGAGGCGTTTAAGAGTCTCAAATTGGCCTTTTCAAATGCTCTAGTACATATACATTTTTCCAACCCGTTTGTGATTCAGTGCGATGCTTACATAACTAGTGTGGGAGCTGCATTTTTGCAGGAAGATGTTGATGGTGAGGAGCATCCCATTGCGTATATGTCTCAGAAGTCGACCCAGTACAGCGAAATTGCTCCATTATCGAGCTAGAATGTTTTGCGGCTGTGCTTAGAAGAAGTTTCGAGTTTTTTAAAGAAGTTTCGACCATATATCGAGGGATATGCTTTCACCATCATCACTGACCACACAATTTTCAAATAGCTCATGAGCCAGAAGGAGCTCACAGGTAGTCCAGACCATTGAAGTCTTCAACTTCAAAGATTCGACTTCACAATACAGCAACATAGTCAATCATAGAACATCGTACCGGTTGCACTTTCGAGATGATTAAGGAAGAAATCGTGCTATATGACAGTGGCTCTAACATTAACTTAGACTCTGTATTCTTCAAATCTACTGAATATGTAGAATTAATTTTTAAAATTCATTCTTCATTTGACTCTTTTCCTAATTTTATGATATCTGATGAAAAATCCGCCTTTTACTATGTCTGACATACCTAATTATACCTACCTCATTTCTTAGATCAAGCTGACAACCCTACTATATTTGCTCACGTTGGTTCAGCGAAAATGCTAGAGAAAATTTAACGATACTATTATTAGCCTAATCCGTGGGACTTGCAAGTCTCCTATCGGGCGCGTCTTCAGGTGGCGGATAGGGGGATGCCCTCACCGGTTCACCGGCGGGTAAGTGGGAAATAAAATACCACTCGTGGACCAAAACTTGCAAGAAGCGTCTGTTCACCAGGAGGTGCGGCTTCAAACAGCATCTGTTCCTCATGCAAAAGGCGGCTGATTTCTTGCCTGGCAGTAGGCATAAAATGCTAAGGGAAGGACACCCTGATCAAAAACCAACCATGGGTAGTGAAGAAGAAAAATTTACGGTGCAGGGATCCGGACACCCAGTACCGGCGACCTTTGAGAGTGAGCGAGTGGGCTCCCAGTCGTCGAAATCCATCGACCACAATGTCTCAGCAGTTGTGCACTTGGCAGCTGGGACAGATAAAACTACAAACACTGCTGCTACTGCTGTGGCAAATTTCGCTGCAGCAAGTGAAATAACTTCATTGCAATATCTGGCTGATTATTTTCCTGTTATTACTGGAAGCACAGAACAAGATATAAAAGTATGGCCCTTTGGTGGAAGAAGTACGGCGCTTCGTAGCACCACAATGCTGAGTGAACTTAACAATGAGAAAGAAAATATCTCGTCTATGAAGCATACAACTCTCAAGCAAACTTCTGAAGTCACGCAAAGTGCACAAACAGTTCAAATAAACAACGAGGAGTTAATAAATAAATTTTAGCAAATGGAGAAGTTAATCGCGCAGCTGAACAATGAAGTTGTCATGTTAAAAAAAGAAATCATTATGCTAAAGGAAACAGTAAATCAAAAAATTAAAAACGCAGGTAACTCAGCATTAATGAACAACCAATTTCAAGTACTCAGAGAACAAGACGAATATCACACTGGTGAAGATGAGCTTGAAAGCGAAACCAATTGGAGACTACAGAAAGCCAAGAGAGCAAATAAGAAAATAAGAAAAGAAACCAACCCAAGTAGAGCCAATTCAAACCCACTTTAAAAATGCCAATGCAATTACTGCACCAAAAGTGCATGAGCCAGAAAAGAAGAAAAAGGTCCCACCTCCGATCAATATACTGGGAATAACAAATTACGGTATTATTCAGAAATGGATGAAAGAATTAGTACAAAATGACTACAAAGTAATATCGCTCAGTAATAATATCTTGGAAATAAACACAACAGAGCCTGAAGACTATAAAGCTCTAGCTAAAAAATTAAATGCTGATGGTCACCAGTGGTACACTTACGAGGATAAAAATTAACGTTCCATTAAAGTAATGGCAAGAGGTCTACACCCAACTTGTTCAAAAGAGGAAATCATTCAGGACCTGAAAAACAGAGGCCTGAAAATAGTTGATGCAGTTAACATCATCAGAAAAGAGAGACGAGAAAACAGGGAGGGAAAGGTTGATATCACAATAAGAGGTCTCCCACTTTTCATGCTAACCTTTGACAACCAAGAAAAAATCGAAAATATTTATAATATTAAGGCTATCCTTAACCTCAGAGTTAAAAAAGAAACACCGAGAAAGGTCACTCGACAAATTCCGCAATGTAAAAAGTGCCAAGATTATAATCATATACAAAACTACTGCCATCGAGAAGCAAGATGTGTTATATGTGCAGGAAAACATGCAGGAAATTTCTGCACAATTTCCCGAAATACAACACCGAAGTATATCAACTGTAATGGCCAGCATCCAGCCAATTATAGAGGATGCGAAGTTGCAGTAGAACTGAAAAAATGAGAGATAAAATACGTAAACCAGTTACATCAAAAAATGTACAAACTATCAAAAAAATCACGAAGCCAAAATCGTTGACTCCTAATGTTAACTTACAAAGAGAGCGCGTAAATGAAAACGTTACTTATGCTCAAATAGTTCAGCAAACAGAGCAGAAACAGACTAAAGTGGATCTCGTTTTACAGGACATACTGAGAAATCTAGAGAACCTCAACAAAAGACTTACTTCGCAGGAAATGAGCCTGCAGAACGCACTAGATGGAATCAAATCACAAACTAGTTTCAATAAAAGAGTAGAAGAAAACCTTGATCGAGTGTATCAAAACGCTACGAATTGCAACCTGGAATGCAAATGGGCTATTGCATCACATTCAAGAACTAGATATATTTTTAAACATGCATTATATAGATAAGACATTATATCAGAAACTCATTTCACCAAAACTTCATTCTGTAAAATAAAAGGATATAATCGCTATCACGCATTACATCCAGGGGACAAAGCTAGAGGTGGATCAGCTATTCTCATAAAAGATTATATAAAGCATAACGAAGAACTTAAAGTTGAGGAGCTTTCCATGCAAGTCACAACAATCACAATACAATTAAACAGTACTAAAACCTGCAGTATTTCAGCAATCTATTGCCCCCCAAGATACAATCTCAAACAAGTAGATTATACTAATCTTCTCAAAACACTAGGAAGTGTCTTTTTAATTGGAGGTGACTATAATGCAAAAAATACCTATTGGGGATCACGGTTAACGACCGCTAAAGGAAAAGAACTGTTCGCAGCAGGCAAACAACTAAAATACGATTTTCACTCGGGCGGTGCACCAACCTATTGGCCCTCGGAAATCAATAAGACTCCTGATCTTATAGACTTCTTTATTACAAGAGGGATTTCAGATAATTATCTCCCTATAGAGAACAGTGAAAGTCTATCATCAGATCATTCACCAGTAATTATGATACTTAGCCAAACAATTATTATGAAAGAGAGCAACCCGAAATTAACGAGCTTCAAAACCAATTGGGATCTCTTCAAAACACGGTTAACAGAAAGAATTAATCTGCAGAACCCAATACAGGGACCAGTCCAAATAGAAGACGAACAAGATAAGTTCATCCATAATATCCAAAGTGCTGCCTGGGAAAGCACTCCTAATAACAATCAGGAAATAAAGCGCAATATTAGCTATCCAGAGGAAGTGAGAGAACTTCTTAAAAATAAAAGAAAAGCACGGAAGAATTGGCAAAAACATCGAAACCCGGAAAATAAGAGGGTATTTAATCATTTGTGTAACAAATTAAAATATCTAATAAAAGACATTAAAAATCAGTCAGTTAATAAATACCTCAGCACTCTAACTGGGCAAAAAGATACTGATTATTCATTATGGAAAGCAACAAAGAATCTTAAAAGACCCAAACTTCAGGTTCCTCTAATTAAAAATAAAGAAAATTTGGCTCGAAATGCTAAACAAAAAGCAGATTTGTTTGCAATCACTTTGAAGAAACATTCCAACCTTATTCAAAACAAACGGAAGAGGAAAATATTACCCCGATAAATAAACAGGATGAAATAAAAATTACACCTATAACATTGAAAGAACTAAAATGGGAAATCAAGAATAATCTGAATGCGTATAAGGCTCCAGGATACGATCTCATAACGGGTCAAATACTAAAAGTCTTACCGGAGAAACGTTGAGGAAACTAGTGCATATAATCAATGCAGTATTTCGACTAAGATATGTACCAAGACAATGGAAAGTTGCAGAAATAATTATGATACCTAAGCCGAACAAACCTCCGAACGATAAAGCTTAATATAGGCCAATTTCTCTGCTACCAACATTATCGAAAATATTTGAAAAGGTTCTTCTTAAAAGATTAAAACCAATTATCGAAGAAAGGAACCTTATCCCCTCACATCAGTTTGGATTTAGGGTAAAAATTCTACGATAGAACAAGTACATCGAATTACTGATTTAATCAAGAAATCATTAGAAAGCAAACAAATATGCTCAACTATATTCCTTGATGTAGCGCAAGCATTTGACAAAGTATGGCACCAGGGGTTAGAATTCAAACTTCAGCGAGATCCACCGGAGCAATTTTTTCAAATTCTAAGATCATACATATTAGAGAGGCATTTCCGAGTAAAGTATGAGAACGAATACTCCCAACTAAAAAGGATAACAGCAGGAGTTCCTTAAGGAAGTGTTCTTGGGCCAATCCTTTATCTCCTGTTTACTAGAGATATACCAATTACAGAAGTAACAATGGCGACTTTTGCCGATGACACGGCCATACTTGCAACAGCAAAAAACATCAATGACTCCACTAGTAAATTACAGAAGGCTACTAACCTGACATGTAATTGGACAAGGAAATGGTGAATTAAATTAAATGAAGCAAAATCAATCCAAGTAAACTTTACAAATCTAAAAGTTAATCATATACCAATAATGATAAACTCGATAGTAGTACCGCATGCGAACACTGCTAAATATCTTGGCATGACTTTAGATGCTAAACTTAGATGGAAGGAACACATAAAAAAGAAGAGAGAAGAACTAAACATAAAATTTAGAAAACTGCATTGGCTGCTAGGGAGACAACCTGCACTGGCGATTCATAACAAACTGCTGTTATACAAACAAATTCTGAAACCTGTATGGACATATGGTAGCCAACTTTGTGGTTGTGCCAAGAGGACAAATATCAAAATTATACAAACAGCTCAAAATAAAATCCTGCGATGTATTGTTAATGCACCGTGGTACATTCGAAACGACAACCTCCATCGAGATCTAAAGATCGAGCTTGTCGCGGATGAAATCAAGAATCATGCAACAAAACACCTACAACGTCTGCACCAGTATTAAAATCTGGACATACACTGTATGCTGAATACCACACCAACAAGAAGACTGCAAAGAACCAAACCTTTGGACTTATCGCGACCAGGAGGTCAGTAGACTTGCCGTGGCGAAAAATCTGAGGAGGAGTTACACGAAACGGGGGATAATCACTTGATTGTGCTTACTAATCAAAAACTTTATTGTGCAATGTAAATTACTAAATGGGTACAAGACTCAATAAAATAAAAAAAATAAAAAATAAAATAAAAAATTATTAGCCTAAAATGGCAAATGATGTTCGAATTTATGTCTATGTTTGCCATAAATGTAAGGAAATTAAGCCACTAAATTACACCACCAAAACCGAGATATCGATTTATTAGTCAATTTTCTGGGTCCTTATCCTGCAGATCCAAACACGGAAATGCGTACATTTTTATCGTTTTAGCTCATTATTCTAAATTTATTTTTCTGAAACCTTTCCGAAAAATTCTTAGAAAAAAACATTTTCCGTATCAGAGTATATTGCCTTTGATAATGGCCCACAATAAAACTTTAAAATATTCCTTAGTTTAATCTCTAAGTTCGGTGTCAAACATTCGCCTGTTCCGCGTTATTTCCTTCAAGCGAACGACAACCACACTACGTAGGATCAATACCCACCGGAGATTAGCTGTGCTCTGCGAAATGATGTGCATGACGCGACGAAGTACTCTCCTCATGTTTTAATGTTTGGTTAGCACCATGCATAGCAAGGAATACGATATGTCAAAGCTACTAAATTTAGAAGGTGAGGGGATTATTTCGGCGGAGTCAAAAAGTAACACTTTAGGATCCTGTTACAGTGTAGTGTTGAAACAGTTGGAGAAAAAAGGATGAAATTGGTCAGACGGTATGTGTCGATTCGACCTAAATTCCTTAAATATTATGTAATCGATTAGTTAGGAAACACTGCATACGAGTTAGTATATGAAGGCGGCAAAAATCTTGGAATATATCATATCAAGGATATCCGTTCCTGACTGAATCTTGTGGTTAGGTAATTTAAAATCCAGTTCCTTCCTCCTAAAAGACCCGGATTGATCAGACATTCAGATTGTGTGACACGTCGACAGTAGTCCAATTTTATTCAACGATCCCACGAAAAAATTCTGATGCAAAAGTAAGTGGTACATATTTGAAATGATCATCGGAGTAATATTAAATCTTTTACTATAATCTGTAATTTGTTTATGAGTTTCTGATTTAGTTAATGCTGATTATCAAGTTTAAAAATTGTTTGACATTGAAAATTGAATTGCCTCTAAGTTCTTCCAGTATAAATGGACAAGTGATTTAAAATGAAATTCACCGCAGGGAATCTATCATCTACTATTCTACAACAAACAATACCCATCGGAAATTAAATTACCATCACCATATGGAGCACAGCATCTTTAGGCTAAAATTATTCCACCCAAAATCATTCAACCACTAAATTATTTTATGCAATTCCCATCCATAAATTATTTCTGTCTGTGTGTGTGTGTGTTTATATTATATCAAAAGCGGAAAACAAACAAAACATAGACGAGACCCAAAAACGAAAAAAAAACTACAAAAGAAAATGGAAATGAGTTCACTTTCATCGTCGTCTACATGTATATCGAGATGGATAGAATAACATTCAGCTAAAGAGACAATTGGGCCGCAGGCTATCGTGAAAATCGAATCAAATTACTATACAGTGTTTGTTTGTTTTGGTTATTTTTCGTTCATTGTCGAAATCGTTTCATCTCCCTCCGCAAAAATCATTTCGTATTTTTTTTAATATCTCTCTCTTTTAAAATCTCGTCTCTATTGTCTTTTGCCCCCTTCAAAAATTGAATCGACCTAAAAAAAAATGTATTGGAAAACGAAAGGTCGTTTCCCGCAAATAAAGGACACAAATTTCCAGAAAAATTATAAAATAAAAATGAAAATTAATTTAAAGAAAATTGAAAATTTGATGAAAACAAATTTCTCAAGTTTTCCACACGCATGTATTTTGAGTTAGGTTGCCGATACTTTATAACATATTTTGTATCGGTAGAAAGTGTTATTATTTGTCTGAAAATATACCTGTCACAATCACCCACTGTGTTTATGTAATAAGACAATTTCCTTTTCGATAATTTTCTTTTTTATGCTTTTGCTTTGGTTTTATTTGTCATCCCCGCCCGCCCAAATAAAATTTAAATCGAAATGAATTTTATTGAACATTTTTTTTTGTGTTTGTGTGTGTGTGTTGCTGTTGCTGCTGCTGGTGTTTTTTATTGAACTTTATTGAAAGTTTATTTGTGATAGATTTTCTTTTTTTTTATTTTTGGTTATGGGATTATCCGGAGACAACATAAAATAGGAAAAAAAAATAGAAATAAAAAATTTGCATTGATTTATTGGAATTTTTGTTTGTTTTGTTTTTGTTTTGTCAAATTGATTAATAGATTTTGTCTTACAATTCGAATTTATAAAAGAGATTTTTAGATTTTTGCTAAGGTAACAGATGTCCTATTTTTGCGCATGGATTTGTATTGTTGTATATACGCTTGTGTCAAGGCTATATATAACAGCACAGGATAAATAATAAATTTCCAATCATTCAGAAATTGGATTTACAGTAAAAAAAAATTAGGAGCTTTCTGTGCTTTTAATGTAATTAATTAATTTATGTGCGCAAGCATTTATCAAACAATCATAAATTACTTTTGCGGGAGATTCTGCATATTATACGTTTGTGGTGCGAGGCAATTTGATTTAAACTAGGACCTGAGAGTGGCTAATCATTTTCTCGTGGGGTATTATTGGTTTACAATTTTTACTAGGATTTTCCTTCAGCCACTCAAATCAGTAGGTACAAATTCTCTTAAGGATTTGAATAATGGTGTTGGGGCAAAATGCAAGTTGCCCCGTTTAATTTCTTTGATCTCGAGAATCTTCTACTCGTATAACTGTGCAAAAAAATCTTATTACTTCGGTCTACAAAGACGAAAGTATTGAAATCCTCCAAAACCACTTTTATCGACGTGTTGAAAGTCCCTGAGTCTAAAAAACCAAAAAAAAATAAAAAATTTACGTCCGTCTGTCTGGATGTCTTGATGTGTGAATGTCTGTATCTATGGTATCTCGAGAATGGCTTGTTCGATTTAGAATTTTTATTTGCCAATCTGTTTCTAGGGGCAAGGCCGAGATTCGAAAAGCTTTTGGAACCTGCGCATCAAGAGGGTCGGATACCTGCCATACGAATTGACCCAAAACACCTGGTAATAGAAATATTTACCAATTTGTTAAGTATGCGGGTTTGAATATTAAGTTGGGCATTGAGTTTGCGGGTTGAGTTGAAAGATAAGTCATTCGTCAATTTGCGGGTTTAGTTGAAGTTGAGTTGGACTTAAGTTGGGGTTGGATTAAGATATAGTGAGCAGTTGGCTAAATTTTATATATGAAGGACGGAGTTCGAGATATTCAATAGTAGCAATTACACTCCATTATTACCATCTGATCAAATTTGACCCGGACTATAAAACCGGACGATAAAATTTTTTTTTTTTTTAGTTGGTACAACCTTAACAATAGAGATTCAGCAAAAAGTCACAGGAAGCCAAATCTGGCTAGTACGGTCGCGATGAATTTGTTTCGTGTTTGGCCAAAAATTCAGTTACAATCAGGTTGGAATGTGACGGCGTATTATCGTGGTGAAAAATCCATGAATTGTTTGCCCACAAATCCAGCCGTTTACGACGATTTGCTTCACGTAGACGCATCAAAACGGCCAAGTAGTATGTTTTTATGCAAAAGCAGAAACTCTATTTAAAAAAAATTTGAATTAATCGAATAAATTAAATTAATTTAATTTGCATGTCAAATATCCAAATAATTGAACATGTTGATTTTATAGCACCTACGCATGTTAGTGTAAGTCGACCTTTAATTCGGCTTATTATAAATATAGCATTTAATCTACCGCTAGGTGGTATAATTGTAATTAAATTTTGTAGTCACCCCTTTTTTTATATAATTTTTTTGACAGACATGATTTTTGTTTGGGTTACCGATCAATAATTACTGTGGTTCTTCTCTGTTCATCATCAGTTGTTGTCCAATAGTATATACTACCTTGATCAACAAGTTCTCGGAATAACCACCGTGTGGCGCTCCCATGGTTCCGATTTCAGTTCTGTTTTTTTGGTAAGTTGGTACATCTGTTGTTGATATTCCATCTAAATCTTAGCGTCATAGCTTGACATTTGCAAAAGTTACGTAGTCAAGAGTACATCTATCTGTGTGTGTGTTGGCGATTTTTCCATTATTTCCTCTAGGCTGCTGAAATGCGTTCCCCGTAATGGGTTTTTAACTCGATTGAACAGAAAGAAGTCACAGGGAGCCAAATCAGGTGAATTCGGTGGCTGTTGGATGGTATTTGTTGCATTTTTCGTCAAAAAATTACGAATAATGATGGCATACTGTGCGACGGTGCGTTATCATAGTGCAACATCCGCGAGTTTTCTGCCCACAATTCTGGTCTCTTTCGGCGAATTGCTTCACGCAAACATCTCATAACGCCCAAATAATACTCTTTGTTTACGGTCTGGCCTTCTGGCAAAAATTCATGATGCACTACACCGTTGTAATCCATGAAAACCGTGAGCATTGCCTTCTTTTTTGACTGAAAACGACGTGTTTTTTTTTTTTGGTGAACGCCATTCACTTGCCTGATGTCTGGATTGCGTGTCGTACTCATAAACCCACGTCTCGTCTCCAGTAATGATCCTTTTGATGAATGTGGGATCGGATTCAGCCTCGCAAATCATGTCTAAAATTATAAATAATCGCCAACACACACACACACAGATAGATGTACTCTTGAACTCAAATCGGAATAATGGGAGCGCCACACGGTGGTTATTCCGAGAATTTGTTGATCAAGGTAGTATACAGAGAATAAATTGGAACTTGTGGTTTTATTTTATATGCAATCTAACTGGGGTCAATTTTAGTATTACTAACGATCGTTGCGCAAACTTTTTTTGGTGCCGAAACCCGGGAATTGTACCTAAACAATATTCATCAACATATAAAATAAACGTAAGTTCTATTCAACGAAATATACATACATAAAACGGTGTAACCTGTTTACTCGAATCGAGCCATAATAAACAGTTATTATTGATAAATTGACATTTTTGTGAATTAATGTGTTAAACCACTGTTGTGAGTAAAGTGTGTAAACCAAGTGACAATTAAATTAAGCATATAATGTGCGGTGGTTGTGATTCAGTGAACAATTAAGGTTACCTATTCGTAGACTGGTGCTAGTATGGTACCCCTTGGTCGCGTAATTTGTGAACTCTTACATTTACCGTTACTTCCTAATCATATTTCATATCGATACGTGACATTGTTATTCATTATCATTACTCATTATCATCAAAATGGCGGATTTTCAATCTAATATAAAAAAACGTGGTTCACTCAAGGGAACGGTAACAGTTATAAAGAAATGGGTCGACAAACTAATACAAGAGACGAATTCAGAAGAAATACAAGCAGTAAACCGTGAACAAATCGAAACACGTATAGACAAGCTTGATGAGGCTTGTCATGATTTTCATGATATCAACAATCTAGTAGTTTTGGCTGGTCAACCTTCTCAATCAGAACAGACAAGTATTTTGAAAAGAAAGCTTATTTGAAAAGAATATTAAATATGTGTTCACTAAGTGTAAATCCGTCTGCTTCCCCGGCCAATCATGGTAATCGAACTCAAGCTGAAGGATTCTTCGATAAAACAACAGTTGTGCACGGTGACGTTCTACTACCTCGAATTCAGATAGAACCGTTTCACGGTGACTACTCAAAATGGCGTACATTCGAAGATCAATTTACAGATGCATTTCACAACAACAATGCCTTATGACATGTGGCCAAACTTCATTACCTGAAAGGATTTTTAAAAGGTGAAGCTGCTAATTTGATTCGACATCTGCCATTGTGTGAAACGAGTTACATCGAAGCTTGGAACAAGCTCAAAGACCGATACGATCGGAAAAATTATTGCGTGAAGGAATTGATTCAACTGTTCATGAATCAATCTACTAAGCAATGTTTTAATATGAAATCACTACGAAGTGTATACGATACATCTGATGAAGTGTTAAGGGCAATTCGGGCAATGGGTAGCAGTTGGGAATCCAAGGACCCGTGGTTAATTTGTATACTATTAAACAAATTGGACTTGGAAACACAACAGTCTTATGCGCAAGAGTCTAAAAAAACTGTGAATCCCACTATATCACAATTTTTAAGTTTTTTGGATTTAAGATGTCTCATGTTTCAGTCTTGTACAGTTGCGAAACGACAACCGGCATCATTGCCTATACATAGTCAGTTCAAGGATAATAAGACACATCTATATACAAGCATCATTCCTCGAAGTACATGTCCAGTATGTGCTGAAGATCATCTAATATTCCGGTGTAAACATTTTCGGGTTCAAGAAATCTCATTACGAAGAGATGTTGTGCAGAAACATCATTTGTGTTTTAATTGTTTACGGCCGAACCATATGGTCAACAACTGCTCGTCGAGAGACAAGGGACCAGGTCAACATACAATGAATACCGTTAGTAAAGATGAATTCCATAACAGCGTAAAAGTAAGATCAGCATATTGCTATACTATCAATGAGTGCAATAATCAACTAACTCCGCCAGAAGCTTCCAGCACCAGTACATCAACTATCAACTCTGAATCGACCAACAAATCATCTAATCTCGAACATCATTTATTAACTCCGAGTTTGAGTCGTTCTTCGCAATGAGTTTAAAGTCCAGAGAACCAACAGCTGATCCAACAAGTACATCATCATTGAATTATTTTCGTAGTTCATTACCAATGAAAACTTTATTATCAACGATTACCGTCTTGATTGCTGATCGATACAATCATATGCATAAAGTCAGAGCTCACTTGGACAGCGGCTCACAGTCTACGCTTATCTCCGAAAATACCGTTCAGCGTATTGGTTTGCCTAGAACAGCTGCTACTTATATTATTAATACTCTTGGGTCATCAAAAGCTGGATACACTAACGGCTGTACAACCTTTAGATTGGTTTCCCTTTATAATCATGAAAATTCAATCACCACAGAAGCATTGATTCTACCAAAGCTCACATCGAAGTTACCCCTAGCTTCATTTGATTTAACCAAGTGGCCACAATTAAACCACTTAAGGTTGGCCGATCCTTTGGTTGGTTCGCCAAATGACATTGACATTATATTAGGAAATGACGTATTCCTAAGGCTACTGCTGCCAAAAAAGATGCAACTTGATGCTAATTTAATAGCACAACACACTATTTTTGTTTGGATTTTGGGCGGTGTGGTAGAAGGCAGTTCAAATCATGAAAGCATTCAAAGTTTTCATACAACCATTGAGTCGTTAGCTCCGGAAATCCAATTGCTCGAACAATTTTGGAAGGTTGACGATATCCAGGATATGTCTATACAAAGGGTAGATGTGAAAAACATTACATTGATACTACCACAAGAATATCAAAAGGACTCTACATAGTGCGGTTCCGGAGTCGCTTGGCTATTCATTGCATAATGCTACCAAACGGCTTTTCAGTATGGAACGAAAATTTACGAGGAACACGGAATTTGCAACCGAATATAAAACATTCATGGATGAGTACCATCAATTGGGTCATATGGAAGTAGTACCGAAGGCTGAGATCAATCGACACAATTTTTATTTACCGCACCATGCCGTCGTAAAAGAGGCAAGCACCACTACCAAACTTAGAGTGGTTTATGATGGATCGTGTAAGGCAAATCATGGGTTATCCCTAAACGATATTTTAGAATGTAGTGCAACGATCTAAGACGACCTAGCAACTATTATTTGCCGATTTCGTACCAAGAATATTGCAATTGTGGCCGATATAAAGAAGATATATCGGCAGATCCTTATACATCCTGATGATGCTGATTATCAACGAGTGGTTTGGAGGGAGAACAATAATCTAGACATTGGACATTACCGTTTGCTCACTGTAACTTATGGGACAAGTTGTGCTCCGTTTTTAGCAGTACGTACGTTGCATCAGCTCGCTGACGATTATAAAGATGAGTTTCCCGAAGCATCAAACATTTTACAACACGACTTTTATGTGGATGATTTGATTACTGGCAGTAATAATCTGGAAACCGCAAAAAACATTTACCATCAAATGTCAAGTTTAGTAGCGAAGGGTGGATTTACATTGAGGAAGTGGCTACCAAATTCTAGAGAACTAATGCAAACCAATTACCCAACGAATCAACAGTATTATCCGTAAAAACGTTAGGACTGATTTGGTGCCCAACACGTGACCTTTTCCAATTTAAGGTGCATCTTGATAATAGAACTTTCCCCACAAAGAGAAGTTTACTGTCGGAATTCTAGAGAATTTTTGATCCTCTTGTTTGGTTATCTCCCGTAGTCGTGGTAATAAAGATGATATTTCAGCGTTTATGGATCCATAAAATACAATGGGACGAGGTGTTACCTCCTGACATAAATTCTGATTGGACTAAACTAAGATCACAGTTAATTAAATTGGAAGAAATTGAAGTTCCCCGTTGTACTACACCAGGGTTTTTGAGTAACCAACACTGCTGCTGCATAGGCAAGTTATTGTTACTTACACCATTTGTCGACGAACATGGTGCACTGCGCGTCGGTGGCCGATTAGAGAATGCATCGTGCTCGTTTGAAACTAAACATTCGGCAATTCTACCAAAACGGCATATATTAAGCAAGTATCTAATTGATGAATATCACAAACGTTATTTCCATGCTGGTTTGGCCTTGCTGACATCACTATTACGTCAACGATTTTGGATATTGGATTGCAGAAGATTAGTCACATCGTAAAGTGTATTGCCTGTTTCAAGTCCAAACAGCGTCAAAACAGCCAATTGATGGGAAATCTTCCTAAAATTCGAGTGAACGCAAGTCGCCCATTTCAATACACGGGCGTCGATTATGCTAGCCCCACAAAATTTCAAGCAAACTCGTTGCTCAATTTTTTTTTACATAGCAAAACAAATGGCTGCCAAACTCACACTACTGGATATATTCTGGTCAAACATCACACGAATGTCAAAGAAAGTTGTATCAAATTAGTACAAAAAAATAGAACAAAAAGCGTACAATTTTTGACCAAGCTGTGGTTAAGAAACGTTTATAATTCCTTAAAAATAGGTTGAGTAAACGCCCCGTATAGGATTACAAAGGTTACAACAAAATAAAAATGTAAACGGATAAAAGACAGTTTTATGAAATGTACGTTTAAGAGTCCTTGGAAAAGATCGAATAAATGCTACGTGGGTATTCAATTTTTTTACAGCAAGGGTCGACCACTGTGATTATACTGATTATTGTTGTAATCAATCGGAACAACAGGTGAATTTATATGTATCATTATTTATATTAAAAATACCATAAGCGTAGTTCGCGTACATCACACTAGAAATCCCATTTTATAAAACCCAATTTTTCTATATATATTTCGTACCATTGGGATTGTGGAATTTTGTGCCTGCAATTAGAAAATTTGTGCTTAGTGTACTTTAGGAAACAGGATAGGATTTCTCACGTGATTATCACACTAGAAATCCCATCTCGGTTGATAGAAGAGGTTATGGGCGATTTCCAGAAATCCTACCTTTTATTAACATTCAACATTTCGAATAGTGAAGTGATTAAAGTGGATGTAGAACCTGAATGTCTGACGAAACCAATCGTCTGTTGACTAAACAGAAATTTGAACAAAATCCAGAATTAGCAACATTAATAGATTTTTCAAATACAATTTATTTTTCAATAGAGCCAAAAAAAAGAAAATTGTAACCAAAACTTTCGATAAGGACAGGGAAATGAAGATAGCAAACTTAGATAGCGATTATAAAATAGAGGCAACGTGTTCGAGTGAGTGAGAACCAGTAAAAAAAATATTTAGTGAATTACAAACAGGGTCGAAGTCAGTATAAAATATAGACTGTGAATTGAAAACAGAAAGAAACGAGACGGGGTCAGGTAGTTCAAGTCGTACAAATTCACTGGAAAGCAAGAAATATAGAGCCATCATGTCGCTTAGTATAGAAAAAACTGATGAAAATATTTCTATCATAATCTGGGAAATTTATTGATTATGAAAAGTTTAGCTTAGCAGGTGATCTAGTTTGGGACCCTTTGAACGAAAAAGGCGATTATGTAAGCAAACCTAGATTCATCCAGGTAATAAAACTGAAATTAGATGCTGTAGCTTTTGAAGTGGTTAGCTATAAGGATTTTAAGGAATGGGATGATTTATAAAGGGAATTAGAATTTAATTTTTGTAAAACGAGATCAGCTGGAACTGTTTCAAATGAATTAGTCGGGTGTAGTCAAAGGTAAATTCGAGAACATTTAGACATTTGCAAATAAGATCGATAAATTAATGTATGAGTTAAACGAGATTTTTATATCGAAACAAGGCAAAAAATCAGCAACCGTAATTCAAAAACTGAGTGAAGATATTGCTTTGAACTCTTTCATTAATAGACTACTCAAGCTAATTAATGCTAATGCTCAAGCTAATGAAGAACGTTCGATTTAATCACAATGTTTATAAAAGGATTTAAGCGTAAAGCCAGTATGTCAAACAGTAATAATTCGTTTCAATTTTCTGCAAATTCAACACGAGTTCATGTCATGTGATTGATAATTGTATGAAATGGGAATTTAATAATACATAATACGTTTAGAAATCAATCTCAAGTACTCAAGTCAACTACAATTAATGAACCTGAGCCTCAACCAATTACTTTGGATGAATCAGGAAATACAAAAGAGCAGACAAATACCACTGCTCAGTTCGCAAGAAATTTAAAAATATTTTCCAATAACAACAATTTGAGCAAAGCACAAGCAATGTTAATATTCATAGATTGTTTCTGTACCAATAGGTCGGGTTCCAAATTCTTCTCAAAACTTGGTACAGAAAATGAAGGTTCAATAAAACTTGCAGGTGTGGTTGGTTGGTCGTTAACAAAAAAACCCTTGGTTTAAGTACAACTATCGTGTAATATCGCTCGAAATATAGTAATTTATTTTTTAATTTTTAGTTGTGAACGCTTTGATGGTTGATTTCAGAGAGAAAAAATTTTTATTTGGTTTACAGAAAAATAATTTTTACAATGGTTTTAGTTTAGTATTAATTATGATAGGTGGCAAATAGTTATGGTTAAGCCATAATGGTACTGAACGTACCCGCTAAGTTATTTAAGTTATAATTGTATTGAACGTACCCAGGATTTATAAAGCAAATTTTACATTTATAGGGTTTTGAAAATAAAATTGTCAAATTAGCCTTTAATTTGTAAACAATATAAAAAAAAGGTAAACAATTCATTCTTGTTTATTTAATATATTTTAATTCAATTAAATATTATTAATTATTTCAGGACATAATTATAGTGCATTGAAGGTTACGGTATGAAATTATGTAGACATTAAATTGTTAATTAAATTGGAAAACTAATTACATTTTACATTCTTATATGATTTTAGGTTATGGCAACAACAAATTGGATAGATCGTAATTCATAGTTTAGAGCTAAGTGTATAATATATATTTTAAAGATTAATTCTAAATGGATTTAGTTTGTTTGCAGCTGATCATGCTAGTGACTTAACATAGATGCTTACAACCTATCGGATATTAATAATTCAAATGGTTTTAAATATGTTCAATTCAAGTTGGATGTAACTAACAATAATGCGCATTATTTTTTGATTGATATAGGCGCTGATTTAAGTTTAATAAAGAAAGAGGTTTTTAAACAAGATTCAATAGTAGATCGAAACATAAAAATTAAGATTCAAGCTCAAGTAAATACAAATATTTAATTGAATGAGCAACCGTTTCAAGTAGTTTCCAGCAATTTTCCTATTGATTGCACAGGTATTATTGGCCAAGATTTCTTAGAGTCGAATAAATATATAATTGATTTTAACTGTAAACAATTGAAAATAAAATACAAAAAATCAGAATTTATTTTTCCAATAGAATCAGGGAAATGTCAAACCATAAAACCATTAGAGATACCTCCTCGTTGCGAAATTTTGGTTCGTTTACCAACGAATTCGATGACAAACGAAGTCAGTTACCTTTGCAAATCGCAGGAGTTAAACTCAGGTGTATTTTTAGCTAGTTGTATAATGCAACCAAGAAACGATAGTGCAATATTCAGCTAAACAATACAGAAGAAAACGTCGAGTTAAATGTCGAGTTAAATGATTTAGAAATTGTAGGCGAACCTCTAGATAGTTAAAAAGTTTCTCAATTAAAATCATTTTCAGATGATATTACAAACAGGCTAGATATTCTTCAATCACAGATTAATACTGACAATTTAAATAAAGAAGAATGGGTATCGATAAATGATATCTGTAAAAAATTCAATGAAGTATTTTATTTGCCAGGTGATCATTTAGAAGCAAATTCTGAAGTGTGTCGTCCAATTGTGTTAGATTCAGACACTAATCCAATCTATAAAATGCCATATCGATTACCAGAAAAAGGAAGTTGATTTTTAAGTTAAACCAATGTTATATGATGCCATAATAGAACAAAATCTATCTCCTTTGAATTTTCCGTTGCTACTAGTTACCAAAAAATCAGATTCGGGTACAAAATGTCGGTTGTTGTGGTTGGTGTACTGTTAGTAATGTTTTTTCTTAACCAAATTTTGCTGAAATATTGGATCAATTAGAGGGACCTAAAGGAGCGCTAAGTATATTCCAATGCTTAATGAACCACGTATTGTCAGGATTAAACGAGATTAAATGTTTCGTTTACCTCGATGACGAAGTAGTGCATGGAGTTAATCTTGTAGATCATAATGAACGTTTATTTGATGTATTGAACACATACAGCTCAGCCATTATTGTCATTAAAATGCAAAGGAGCAAAATTTAAATGGGATGCAATAACTGAAGACCCTTTATTAAATTAAAGAAGTGTTTAGTAAGTTCTCCAATACTTTAATGTCCAAATTTTGAGAAACAATTTATTATAACTACTGATGCAAGTGATTTAGCACTAGGTGCAATACTCTTACAAATAAAAGATACAGATTATCTGCCTATAGCATATGCTAGTAGAATTCTGAAACAACCCGAGAGATCCTAAAATACAACAAAAAAAAAGCTTTTACCAAATATGTGAGCTGTTTATTTATTGTACTAAATTTATTTTAAAATGTCACCACAAACCGGGGTGGGAAAGGGGGCTTAAGTAATTGGTCTACAAATAGTCCAAATGTCATCCTCACCTGCACGTGGTGCACCCTGCTAGATAACTAACGAGGCTCTGGCGACCGAGACACGGCGGTATAACTGACTATCGAGAATTTAGTAAATGATCTTCTCAAACCAGACCCACTACCAACTCGTACTGGTCAGAGTGGTAGATGCTTTATGACCAGTAAAATAAACAATGAGTACAACTGATTCAGGAAATTGTACCCCAGGTGGTAACCCAGCTAATCAGCTGGCAAATCCACCCTCTAACGAGGCTGGCTCAAAGGATTCTGGGGTGAGCCAATCATTGTTTAACAGCCCTGTTGGGCAACCCAACCCATTTAAACAACAATCTAGGGTGGGTAGATCACCACCACCAATAGCGAACACCTTAGAAAGGGAAAACGCAGAACTGCGCAATAAGATTTACGAAATAGAAAAGTTAACGTTAAATCTAAACAAAGACCTCAAAAACTTACAGCGAGAAAACAAGGAGTTAAAAGATGCTCTAAATGCAGTAATGTCTGAGAAAGAAACCACTAAGATAAACAACACCAATGATCATATAGAGGTTATGTATGAAACAGACGAGGAAGAACTCAATAGAGAAACGGGATGGATTCTGAACCGTAACAAAAAAAATAAGAAACGTAAGATGAGTAAATCACCACAGATTTCACCCGAATCGAAACAATCAGTTGAGCAGCTTCCAACCGGAAGTAGGCACGTGCAACAGGAGGATAAAGCTCAGGTTCCGTCGGAACAGAAACGATCAAGTAATGAACTCCCAACCGAAAGTAAGAATGTACAACTAGAGAAAAAAGTGCCACGGCCACCTCCAGTAATAATATCTAATTGCAATAATTATCAGAGTATTAGAAACATCATGGACAACAATCATATAAAGTTTCAAGCTACAGCGTTAAATAGTGGTGATATCAAAATAAATGTCACAGACAGTGATAGCTATAGAAAGTTAACAGGAGCTCTTAACGAACAAAAGACAGCGTGGTATTCCTACGAAGATAAGCAGACAAGGCAAACCAAAGTCATTGCTAGGAAGCTACACGCTTCATGCAAACCAGAAGAGATAAAAGAGTATCTTTTGGAGAAAAAATACAAAATTAAAGAAGTTACACAGCTGCTAAAAAGAGGTGACAAAACACCTCTTCCATTATATATGTTGTCTTTTGAAAGAACAGAAGACATTAAAAATATTTACGCAATCAGCGAAATACTCCATATGAAAGTGCAAATAGAAGCAGTTAAAAAATCTAAACTGATCCCCCAGTGCAAAAAGTGCCAAGTCTACGGACACACGCAAAACTTTTGTAATAAGGAGCCCAGATGCGTGAAATGTGTAGGAAAACACCGTACGGCTGAATGTACGAAACTAAAAGACACCCCACCAAAATGTGTTAACTGTGGAGAGACACACCCAGCCAACTACAGAGGTTGCATTGTTATAAAAGAGCTGCAAAAAATTCGCAACAAAACAAGGTACACTTCAATAAGTTCCAGGCCAGAAATTAACTCAGCCTCAACAAGAATACCTACAAATTTAAGGCCACACCAAACATTAATCCAGCCATCAAGAACTAATCCAAATGTAACATTTGCTGATGTACTATCTACTGGAAGTTCGAGAAGACAACATAGTTCTCTTTTATTAAATGATTCAAATAATAACCAAACTAATAAAATACTACAAGATATTCTTGATAGACTTAGTTCACAAGAAGAAAAGCAAGAAAAAGCCCTTATATCAATCCTACAAAGGCTCACTCTACTCGAAAAACATGGCAAATAATTTAAAAATTCTTGCATGGAACTGCAATGGTATATTGCAACGACAAAATGAAATACAACTATTTCTTGATTTAGAAAAAATAGATATATGTTTATTATCTGAAACAGACCTTACTACTCAAAGTCATATAAAAATCCGCGGCTACGAAGTTCACTCAGCAGTTCATCCTAATAATAATGCACGAGGGGGCAGTGCCGTGATTATAAAAAAAGATATTAAATACCATCTGCAACAAAAACTTGAAAGTGATGAAATACAAGCAATTAGCATTAGCATTAATACCCGCAACCACAAGTTAGTGGTATCCGCAATATATTGCCCACCTAGATATAACATCAAAGAGAATGCTTATACTCAGTTCTTCAAGCAGCTCGGTGAAAAATTTGTAGTCGGGGGTGACTTCAACGCTAAACATACTGACTGGGGATCAAGACTAACCACAACTAAAGGGAAAGAGCTTCATCAAGCAATAATTAAATACAATTGCAACTGGCATTCTACTGGAAAACCAACTTATTGGCCCAGTGATCAAAATAAAATACCAGACCTAATTGACTTCTTTATAACAAGAAAAATCCCGGTTGATTATATACAAGTGCAGGAAGGATTGGACTCCACATCTGACCACTCCTCTATTTTAATGATAATAAGTGATACAATAATTACTAATGATAAACAGCCACTGTTAACAAATAAATATACTGATTGGAAAATGTTCAGGAATGAACTAAACAATAGCATCATTTTAAACACACAACTTTCATCAGAAGAAACATTAGAACAGGAGGTGGAGAAGCTCGTCAAGGACATACAGGTAGCGGCGTGCAAAAGTACTAACACAACAAACAAAAAAATAGCTGGCAAATGCTATCCAATGGAAATTAAATCACTAGTTATAGAGAAGAGAAGTACCCGTAGGGAGTGGCAACGTACACGATACCCAACCGTCAAAAATAGATTAAATAATTTAACACAACGAATACGTAAAGAAATAAGAGAATTTAAAAATATATCAATAAATTCATACCTACAATCTCTCACCTATGATAAAGGTAGTGATTATTCATTGTGGAAAACAACCAAATATTTGAAAAGGCCAGTTATGCATATACCACCAATAAGAACAAATAATGGTCACCTGGCTAAAAGCAAAGAAGAAAAAGCAGAAAAATTCGCGGATCATCTCGAGCGTACCTTTCAGCCAAATTTAACAACACTTAACCAACAGGATATATTGTTCGAAAACCAAACAACTATCCTGAGACAGGAAATTCCATTAACTAATGCTAAAGAAGTAAAACAAGTAATAAAGAACCATGTAGTACTTAAAAAATCACCAGGATATGACCTGATAACTGGAGAGATTCTAAAACAACTACCTAATAAAGCTATTAAAAAAATATCGGACATAATTAATGCTTCCTTCAGACTCCGTTATGTCCCTCTACCTTGGAAATTTGCGGAAGTGATAATGATACCTAAGCCAGGTAAGCCACCAAGTGAACTGGCCTCGTACAGGCCAATATCACTTCTTCCAACTATGTCAAAACTATTTGAGAGATTGTTATTAAAACGAATTAAACCAGAAGTTGTAAAATCAGGAGCTGTTCCGTCCCATCAGTTTGGATTTAGAGAGGAACACTCCACAATCGACCAAGTCCATAGAATAACAGATATAATAGAAAAATCCTTAGAGGAAAAAAAGATTTGTTCAGCCATATTTCTTGACATAGCGCAGGCATTTGACAAAGTCTGGCTAGATGGTTTAATATTTAAATTGGAGAAAACTCTGCCATTTGAGTATTGCGAACTGCTAAAGTCATACCTGAAAAGGAGATATTTTAGAGTTAAACAGGAAGGAGTTTACTCCAGTATTAAAGAAGCTAAAGCAGGAGTCCCGCAGGGGAGTGTCTTAGGGCCTTTCCTTTTCGTGCTGTTTACTAGCGACATACCGCAGACGAGCAATACAACTATCGCCACGTTTGCAGATGACACTGCAATTCTAGCTGTTGGTGACACAATCGCTGAAGTCACATTCAAACTACAAATAGCCGTAAATAATATACAAGATTGGCTAGCTAAGTGGAGAATTAAAGTGAATGAATCGAAGTCTACTCACATTAACTTCACTAATAGATCAATAGAACCACTCCCTGTGACTCTCAATAATATCTCTGTACCACATGCCAATCAAGCAAAATACCTTGGTATGAACCTTGATGCAAAGTTAAAGTGGAAAGTACACGTGAAAAAGAAAGCAGAAGAGCTTCAGTTAAAATATAGAAAAATGTACTGGTTAATTGGAAGAAACTCTCAGTTATCCATTCATAATAAACTTATGCTTTATAAACAAGTACTCAAGCCGCTCTGGACATATGGTATTCAACTATGGGGATGCACCAAAATCAGCAATCAACAGATAGTTCAACGATTTCAAAATAAAGTCCTCAGAGGAATTGTAAATGCCCCTTGGTACACTCGTAATAGTACCACACAGTCGCAAGTGAAATAAAGAAATGTGCTCAAAAACACCAGGAGTGGCTCCATCATCACCCTAACATCGAAGCTGCAAGACTACTTCATCAAGAGGGTATAATAAGAAGACTCAAAAGACTAAAACCTTTTGAGTTGCCTGAATAGTCCGCACAATGCAACATCAACCAAAACAACACTTTATGTAAAGAACACATATGAGTGCTTTATTATTATATTGTCAGAGTCAAACGCTGTTAGTCAAAAATGACTAGTTACTTTGTAAAAAAAATTTATTGTTATCATAAATAAAATTATTAAAAAAAAAAAAAAAAAAAAAAAAAAAAAAACCACAAACCATTAACCTATTCCGGGGCACATGAATTTTTTATTCTATTACGTTGGCGTTTAGAACTGGAGGAAGAGCAGATGCGTTGTCCAGGATATAACTTGTTCAGTCCAACGATGAATATTACTATCCTATTTATGTCGTTACACGTTCAATGAACATAGAAACTCTAATTCCATTCCAAACAGTTTGAGCACTGAAAAAAATAATTCAATGAATCCCTTTCATTAAATTTTCCGAAAGAAAAATTCTTTGAACCAATGAATTTATTAAATGGTCACATTAATTCTAAAATAAACACGATTATAAATTAATAACCGGATCGTCAATTCAATTAATAGACATTTATTGACCGATTTCTCGTTGATATCTTGAAATGTAGGCAAGTTAATAAAAGTTTTAACAACTTTATAAACTAAGTTAATAAGAAAAAACTAGTAAAAACCAGTTTATTCCATTTGCGAAATGATTATTGGATTAAATATACGTATTTAAATAATTTTCTGAAAGAATAGTTCATTGAATCGATAAACTATTTAATTGTTTTAAAACTGCTGTTATTCAGTCGTGATTGGGCATTAACACTTTATTGTTTTAGAAGTTATTTCTTAAATTATATAAAAACTTCATTCATTCATCTAAAATAATATTTATATAAAATTTCCAAATAAATTGTCTGATGGTGTTCTAGACCGAATTTCAGAGTGAGAATTTTAATGAGGTTTTAACCTGATTTCGAATTTGTTCTTAATTATTCCCTAAATAAATCTTTCATTCGTAGGCAGCGACCAAAGTAAATGCGAAAAGCGATGCGAATCGAGAGGCTACACGGGACTACAAGCAAATTACCACAACACTCTAGAGAATATATAACATATTGCTTAGGTCTGTTTCTTGTTTGCGTTTCATGAATTCGTCTTAGCGTCCTGCTTGACTCTCCTCTCTTTCTCTTTTCGCTGAACTCTGGTTGCTTTAGTATTTTACAGTCGCAATTCAACGAGGCCAGACTGTTCCCATTATGTAGCCTATATTTCAAAAATATGATCTATTTCGTTTTGTGATTACAGCAAAGAAAATTAAAATCATGCAATAGGCATTCGGTTTCTCACTTGTTATTAAGAGAATAGCGACTGTTATGTAACCCAAGACAAGTTGTTACAAGTGGAAAGGTATTATTTGAATAATTGAAATTCATTTTAATAGATAAAAAATAGTTTGTACACTTGTTTTATTTTATAAAAAAATCCATTTCAATCTTTAATTATTTTATAAAAGCAAGATTATATTAAATATTCAGAATCCACGGATTAAACCTGTAACGCATATAAATGAAATAAATATTTCATTCTCCAGTCAGTTCAAATTTCATTTAAAATAAATAGAAATTTCTTTCTTGATATACATAATAAACAAAATTATAACCTAACAATTATAACAAAATTATAAACTAACTATTATAAACTAACTATTAGAAATTAATAACAATCACATGTACTTACATACTTTCTAATTTTTGTTACCTGACTCTCTTATCCAAATACTTCAAAAGCGATTTTATTTCATGGTCTTCTCATGTTCATGGTTAACATTTTCTTGCAGGGAACTATAATAAACCAGAAACCCAATAAATTGATTAACATGAGTTATATTATGAATTTCGCAAACAAGTGTTCCGATTTTAATTTCACGGAATGAGAATTAATTTCCAATCACCGATAATCTTATTTCAATAAGAACACGTGCAAAAAAGACACTAACATAAAATAGAATATTTACCTGATTTGTCACATAAAAAATCTTAATTTATGCCTAACGATTTTTCAATGTTGAGGTGGTCTTTCAAGCTGCATAATAATTGTTAATTATGGAGCAAATTTATCTTGCCCTTGCAATTTTTATAGATGCTATGAATAGAGCTATCAATTATTAACAATACGAAAAATTAGTTTAAATTATGTAATGATAAAATTGGATCTTTTGACACAAATAGAAACGCGACAGAATCATTATCATTACATTTATGAATTTGTTCGTACTAGGTATTAATTACCCCTGGGATTTCTCCATATTTATGAAAAAATACGTCAAATTTACAATTTAATTATACTATTTATGAACATTTTCATCACAACTCAATTAGATAAAGAAGTGGACGACGAATTATAATATTCATGTATTAGAGTACCTGATTCGTTAATATGGCGAATAATAGGTGTTAAACCTAACTTTCGTAAATAGTTTTATTCATACATATTATGAATTGTTCATAAATGCACATTTTTTAATAAAATAATGCAAGTTACCCTAATACGTAAACAACAAGTGAATGTATTAAATGTATAGTGGAATAAACTAACCCATTTCTTAGTTTATGAACTACGATTCGTACTATTAATGCACAAATTTTCATAAATATTTTCTAAATTTTGTTTTTTTACGTAAATATAGTAATTTTTACATTAATAGTACGAATTATGCTTAGTGAACGCCATTCGTAAATAGAATGCACTTAGTTTTTTTCAGTGAAGAGATCTGAACGTTTAAAAAGTCTACTGAAACAATATGCATTCGTTAAAATCATCATTGGAGTGTGTTAAAAAAAGCGAGTTAAACCGAAACTTCACCATGAAAAATTAAATCGTGTTCCGTGGAAATAGAGGGATGGATCTTTTTAATATTCAATTAGAATTTTGTCGTTTATGAAACCATTATAAATTTCATGCATGGGCCCTAGATTCGTGCCTAGTTTGCCTATGCGTTAATCTGCCCTTGCCCTTATTATTGGACCCGTCATCATGAAATATAATTAAAAAAATTCTTGGGTACTCCGAAATTGTATATATCGATAATTTCCGGCACACGAACACATGTAACCAAAATACTTACAGTTTTTTTCATTTTTCTGTATAAATTTTATTCAGTAACACAACTTTGAAAGCAATAAAATATATTTTCACAAGTTTTAAGCTTTATATTCGGTATCTCGTGTGCTATGCTTTCGAACCGTATAGCAACATAACTTAAAACCAGCAAAATTATCATGATTATAAATTCTTATTATTGTGCGATTCAAATTAAAAAACTAAGTTTTCAAAAAATAACTATATACAAATAAACTTTTGACCAACGTAAAACTTTGCAAAAAAAGCTCGAGGCAATCGAAAAATCTCGTACGATACTGCCCTCCCCCACATAGCCACACGTATCCAGCAAGCAACAAAAAAATTGTATGATTTATGATTTCACTTTTATTTTTTATGTACTCTCTACATACATACACAAACCATAAAAGTAAAATAACTTTCCACTTTTATGTATTACAATTTACAATGTATACTTGTTGTTGTGCGCTCAAAACTTTTCTTTCACATTTTCATTTCCGTTGGGACAAACGGCAAACCAAAACAAAATTTTTTACAAAGAATTTTTATTTTCATCTTCATGCATTCTACCTGCTTGGATGTGTGTGTGTGTGCGTGTGCAAAAGTTATTTTGTTTACGATATTGAAAATTCTGCTTCCTCCCATCCGCATCCACCCTCTGCATACCATATAATATATCTAAGATAATCAATATTATAAAGACAGCTGTGTCAGCGATTACAGAAATGTTCTTCATTTTTCAAGTCGTATAGTATTATGACGTTTGCGCGGGGAGAAAAACTATATGCCAACGATTTATTTTGGCTCGATGATTTTTCTTTTCGCCAGCATATGGTGGTTGATAAACTGGAGTATAGGACATATTAGTTTCGATTATGATCATCGGCATAAATATATCGAAATCAATTTAGTTTTGTTTTTGGTCAAATCGGTATTTGGTGTAAGATATATAAGGAAAATGGATAAGATATCGATAAAAAATGTTTTTTTATTCTTGTTGTTGAAATTATTAAATTTCTTTGAAACATCTGCGTCTCTCTAATCGAAAAGTGAGTAGAATACACAATTAGTTTGTGTTATCTGTTGTCTTATTGGTGTTTTCCAATTTTTCGTTTTTTATTTTATTTTGTTCTTCATAAAGTTTTAATGATTTTCTATTTAAAGACGGATTAAGAAGATAATGTATATTGTATCCCTGGGTATGGGAACTCTATCTTTACACAAGTCACTGACGAAATTACGGTTAAGTTGTTTAATGTGTTTCGAACTAAATCCAATTTAAAGCAAAAACTTGGTGATTTGTTTGAACATCTGGAACTTCAGTCTTCACTAAACTTTAAATTAGTGAATTAACGAAACCGTTATTTTGTAGCTCTAAGACAAGGCTGGGGATTCAAAGGCTTCAAACTCCGTAAAATTTAAATTAACAAAAATTTTTAATTTATCGTAAAATGTTTGTGCTTTTTATCAGAAATCTATTTTCTTATCGGTTGTGTGAGGATTTTAAGCTTCGGTATGCAGGAAACTTAGAACGTTTTCGTTTCTTCATGCCAAAGTAAGCATGAAGGGAATAAAATATTGATCTCGCGACCTCGAAATATTCTGCAAGTGCTACGGTAGAAAGGAATTGGAATAAATTTTTTAAAGCGTTCCCGGTCCTAATACGTGGTTAAATTATTTCACTGTTAAAAAAACTTCGCGTAAAAAGTTAATCCAAATGTAACATTTTCATAACTGTACTAGCTAAATAAAACACATCGAAATTAATTGGCATGCATTTCCTTATCGTGTTATTTTGGTTTTCTGGTAGCGAAAATAAAAATTCAGAACACAAGAGCTTACTACTTTAGAATACAAGAGCTCATTAACGTTAAGCAAGAAAGAAATGAGAGCGTTATAACATATGCAAGTAGGGTCGAAAAATTACTTTCTGAATTTAACGAAGTATGTGTACGGCTGTTTAAAAAACAATTATACACCTAAATTCTAAAAGGCCTCATCGTTCCAATCAAACTTATCATTAAAGCTTGTCGTTTTACTACACTCCAGGATTCAATAAATAAAGCTTTCGAAGGAGAACTTACTTTAAGTACACGTAATAGCCTCAATTTTTATGACCAATCGAACAAGTTGGAAATTCCGCTGAAAAATGTTATCGATTCCCAGATCAGAAAAATCAAGTTGCTACTAGAATTTTACCAAAACATATGACATTTAACAGGTATAACGAATTAAAACATCAAAAACCGGAAATCACTGTAGTCCAGAAAGCTTTAGTTTGTACTTACTGTAAGGCGCCCGGAGAAAACGCCAGTTTGTTAACTCAAACAAATATAATGAATCCAGAAAACCACATAACACATATTCCATCTTCTTCGGGTAATGGATCGGGATCCGTTCCAGAAATTCCAGCAAACACTCCTGTTCGGATCCAGAATTTAAGGTAGAGTGTTTCCTAGATCAAAATTTTAAAAACAATAATATACAAAATAAACATGATCATTCCAGTTTTGTAATTGAGTCTGCAAATCATAATTCAAATTGTTTCAATCATAAATTTAATCCAGATTCAATTCATACTTATTGCAATTCAAATTTAGAGCTTCATTCAATTATTATTACAAATCAACACAACAATACAAAATTTATTGAATTACACCTAGACGTATTAAAACCAAATTCGTTTCTCTTTTTGGTCGACACCGGAGCTGACATTAGAATAATAAAACGTAATTTCTTGGCTGATGACACACTTTGTTACCCAGAAAGAAAATGTAAAGGAATAACTACTCAGTTAATCGAGACAATAGCTAGTTGTGAAGCAAATATAATTCTATCGGAATCTCTATCCATAAATCATTCATTCCAAATCGTATCAAGTTCGTTTCCTGTATCATGCGCTGGTATTATTGGAAAAGATTTTTTGTCGAAATATAAGTGTAAGATAGATTTGTCTAATAACATTTTTGAAATTTTATTTAATGATATTCTAATTCAACTTAAAGCAATGTCTAACCCTTCTGTTCTAATTCCGGCTCGTTCAGAAAAAACAACTTCAATTCATTCCGATAATCTCAAATCGTAACTATAAGCATCGTAAATACAAACAATTATGAAGTCGAAATGGAAAATTTTAATTTCCAAGTAACCAAACTAGACGAGTTCGAAGTAATTCAGCTAAATTCTTGGTCAAATGTTATAAACAATCGTTTACAAATTATTGAATCGTTTCTAAAAATCGACCATCTCAATCAAGAAGAAAGAAATTCTATTTTAAACCAATGGCGAAAGTATAACAAAATCTTCTTCGTGCCAAGTGACCAGCTTACCGCAACCGATGTCACGATGCACAAAATTAGAACCGACAGTAACGTAGATCCCATATATGGTATGTCAAGCAATAACGCTTACCAGAATTTACGAAAATCGAAATCAACAAAGAGATTATCGAAATGCTGTAAAATGACATAATCGGAGCCTGATGTCACTGTCAACGCGTGTTTCCCTTACCAAATATTACAGACATTTCGGATCATCTTGGTCAATCCAAATATTCTTCCAGATGAATATAGATCCCAAAGAGAGCTAAGAGAAAAAACTGCCTTTAATATTCACTTTGGACATTTCCAGTTTAAGCGAATTCTTTTCGGACTGAAAAGTGCACCAGCGACGTTTCAACGTCTCATGCATACTATTCTAAGTGGTTTAAATGGTATAAAATATATTGTTTATCTAGGTGATGTAATAGTGACTGGTTATAATCTTGATGATCATAACACTAAATTAGAATCTGTCTTCAACTGTTTCAAAATCAATAATTTAAAAGTAAAATCTAGAAAAATGCCAGTTCCTCTCTAAGGAAATCATTTACCTTGGTCATACAGTCACTGAATTTTGTCTAATTTCAGAGAGGAAGGGTTTTCTAAATTACACATCCATATTAATGGCTTATGGTCGTCATTTTTCCATAATTACAGCCATTGATATGGATGTGTAATTTAAAAAAAACCTTCCGCTCGGTAGCGCATTATATTGGAAGATTTTGATTATAAGATATGTCACAAACCTGGAAATCACAATCAAAATGCCGATTCTTTAAGCGGAATAGCAATTTTACCTGATCAATCTACAGAACTTCCTTCAACTTCGAAAGAAATAAATGTCATAACTCGATCGAAAAGCAAACAACAATCTGAAATTAGACAAAATTCCGAAAATCCTCAAAATACTAAAGCTACCGACACCAATTTGGCGAATTCTACAATAATACATCTCACTGATAATTCTGAAATTAATAAAGTGACTGAGGAATTTTATTCTAAAGCGTTAGGTGGTCATCAGGGTGTATTCCGAACAGCATAGCGAATCAAAAGATATTACAGTTTTCATTAATTTCCATACCAAAATCATATTATAACTATGGCACTCAAGCGACAATTTAACGCTTATCACTTTTCATGCCCTTCTTGCACATAGGATTAACATTAACTATTTTCAATATTGAATTAGCTTACTACCATTGACGCTAGTTTAGTTGTTGGCATTAAGTCTGCTAGAGCTTTGCTAACTACCCTAGGCCTGAATCTTTTGCGACATTTAAATTCGTGGCAATTTCCTAAGGGAATTATTTATTTTTGTTAGAAATTAAATAGGAAAATTAATCAATTTAATAAAAGGGATTTTTTAACCCATAGCTCAAAAAATGTTTCGATATAGTTTAGCCACGAATAACAGATCTTATGGTAGAAATGTCAATGGAAACGGAGCTTCGAAATTTATTAACGAAATATTCGCAATGCTTACATAATAAGGTTTAAATTTTACGTAACTGTGTTTCTACACGGAAAAAAGTAGATGAGGGAAGTTTTAAGGGTCATTGACAAGTAATCATACTGGTGTCTAAGAAATTTTGATTTTTGTCGCTGAACGTTTCTCAGTAAAAGTAAAAAGTGGATTATGTAGAAAATAGATCGTGAGGTAACGGGTTTCGTGTGTAAATCTCATGTAATAGGTAAAACACGAAACTAAGTTTGATAATTGTATTAGTTTGTTTGAAACTGAGCTTTGCTAGCAGTTCTGAATAATTGTTCGAAAGAAAAACCAGCAAGCGACTACGCCAACCTTAAAGGTCTTAAAAGACCAAAGTTTTGAAATCCTGCGAAAAATGACCAACAATTTTGTGGGTCCAAAACCACTTTTCTCGATATTTTAAAAGTCCCGGGGTCTAAAAAAGCAAAAAAAAAAAAAAAAATTGGACGTCTGGATGTCTGGATGTCTGGACGGCTGTACCCATGGTATCTCGAAAACAACTTGTCCAATTTAGAATTTTTTTTTGCCAGTCTCTTTATATGGTCAAGGCGGAGATTTGAAAAGCTGTTGGAACCTGTACGTCAAAAGGGTTGGGTAAATACCATACGAATTGACCAAAAACACCTGGTAATAGAAATATTTACCAATTTGTTATATACGCTGGTTTGAATGTTGAGTTGGGCACTGAGTATGGGGTTAAATTGAGGGTTAAGTTAGGGGTCAATTTACGAGTTGAGTTGAAGTTGATTTGGAGTTGAGTTGGTATTCGATTAAGATGTGGTGAGCGGTTGGCCAATGTGTTTAGTGAGCAGTTTATAAAATTATATAAGTGGGTGTTTGTATGTATGTACAGCATATGTATATAATATTTAAACAAATCCATACTGGACAAACCGTAAACGAATATTGTTTAAGACTTAAGAAAGGTCACTGTTAATATCTCAAATATCAAATTGAACCATTAGCAAATTATATGAATGGCCAATTAAGATGTAACTTATCTATTTCTTAAAGGATTTTAGTCAAATTTGACATCCCCTATGGAAATGAGAATTTAAAATGATTTTTGGATGAAATTGTGGAATTTGGCCAGTTATGATAGAACTTGTCCATTTTTTATCGAATTTTATTGGAATTTTACATGTGTAATAGGATTTTAAAATGATTTTTTACGTAAAGTTCTGGACTATGGCTAATTATGATGAAACTTTCCTATTACTTAACCGATTGTAGTGAAATTGGAGATTGGGAATGATGATTTAAAATAATATTAGGTGTCTAACTTAGTTTTTTGGTTTTTTCACACAAAGGACGCGTTTATTTCTATGAAATGCTAAATCTTATTTTAATCAAAATATTTTCCTTCTTTATCTATGACTTTCGACCATCTGTCTGGCAATTTATGGATTCCATCGAAAAAAAATTTGTCTTTTGTTGCGATCCATTCGTCGAGCCATTTTTTTATTTCTTCGTGGTTTCTGAAGCGCTGGTCTTGAAGAGCGCATTGCATGGATCGGAACAAATAGTAATCTAATGGGGCACAATCTGGTGAATAAGAAGCATGCAGTAGAATTTCTCATTTCAGTTCCTCCAGCGTATTGTTTACTTGTTTTGCGACATTTGGTCGAGCATTGTCGTGCAGCAAAATTATTTTACGATGTTTGTTGGCTGGAATCGGACGTTTTTTGTTCAATGCATGGTTCAAATCTATCAATTGTTGTTGATAACGTTCAGTAGTAATAGTTTCGTTCGGGTTGAGCAGCTCATAGTACACTACTCCTTTCTGATCCCACCAAATGCACAACATAGCCTTACTCCCATGAATGTTTCGTTTTGCTGTTGATGTAGATGGTTCGCCTAGGTGAACCCATGATTTTTTGCACTTAGGGTTATTGTAGTAAATCCTTTTATCATTACCAGTCACAATTTGAGACAAAAAATGCCATTTTCGGTGTCTTGTAAGCAAAGAATTGTAAGCCATCAAGCGGTTTTCGATGTTGGCTTCAGTCAGTTCATGTAGTACCCATTTTCCTTTTTTTTTTTTATCATTTTTATGGCATTTAATCGTTTACTAATGGCTGCTTGACTGACATTTAACCGTTCTGCAAGTTATTTTTCTGTTTGAGCTGAGTTTTCCTTCAATAATGTTTCCAATTCTCCATCTTCGAATTGTTTTGGTTGACCAGAACGTTTTTTGTCACTGATATCAAAATCGCCACTTTTAAACCATTTAAACCAGTTTTCGCAAGTCTGTTGAGTTGGTGCATGTGCACCATAAGTTTCTTGAAGCAAACGAAAACTTTCAGCAGACTTTTTCCTTTGATTAAAGCAAATAACCAGTGTTGTGCGTCTACGCGTATATTTTAATTGTCTACATGTTGGTGTCGAAAATAGCGTAGATAATTGTTTTTGGAGTAGAAAATGTCGAAAATTGGTAGAGTATGCAGACAATTCGTAGACAATGTCGATAAAAAAATTTTTATTCTTATTTTCATATTTCTCACGAGATGGCCATAAATAATTATTATTTCCTACTAATGATAAGAGATAGCGCTCTTATTTAATTTTATAACAATTAAAATTGACTGTGTAGTAGTCGACCATTTTTCTTATCTGTCAAAAACGAAATTTGACAAAATAAATAAAATTATAATAATAATAATAACAATAATTAAAATTTACTAAAATTAAAAAAACTTAAGTCAGAATCATTATTTTCCTGCCTTATTTAATTTCCTTTATTATCCATGTTATGATCACCGAGTCAAATGAAGAAATTTTATATTTTTGTATTTTCGGCTGTCGAACGACGATGCTGGACAAAAAGTGTACGAGAAATTAGTTAAGGGTTATGAAAAGTATAAACAATTTTAGGATAGTTCAATTCGAAAAATTGTATTTTTATGTTATTTTTGTATGTTTGCGGAATAAAATAAGTTACCAAAATAAATGTGTTTTATGTAATGGCACAGATCGACCGGCTAGAGCGTAGCCATTTTCTCACCTAAATGGATTTACTATAACGAAAAGTCAAAATTTTAAAATAAAATTTTAAACTCATTTTCATATTTATTCCAAAATGCAAAATGTACAAAAAAATAAAAATATTTTATTGCTTTTTAATAACGCCAAGTCGTGATGGATCTTGACTGGGATAATGAACCCCACCCGGTGTTGGTGATATCACTCCGCTTTGGGCTGCAACTGCTGCCGTTGATGTTGCTAAAGCCGTTTGTGCCGTTGCCGGAATTGGAATAGCCTGAGTATTATATGCCTGACCATAGGTGCACCAGGTATCATTTCCAGTGGTAATTGATGTAATTTCACACCAGGTGGTAAAACTGCCATCTCAGATGATTGCAAATTAAAATAATCATTAGGATTTGGTGGCAGAGGTAAAGCACCGAGAAGGCCTGGCACCGGTTCAAATATATATTGTCGAACTGTTTTCGCAACAGATACACACACTGTATACTCAGATCACAAACAGTATACCCTATTAAAAACTACATCGCAAATATAACTGACACTTTTTGTGGTAGATTTCTACAATACAAAACGAAATGTATTTAAATTAAGAAACGGTATTCACGTATTTTTTATTCATTCCTTAAATTTTACTAAAATTTTCTTCATTTTTCATCGGATTAAAATGTAATAAACCATCAGCAGTTCGATAATGGGTTTAATTCTTTTACGGTTTACGCCAACAGTTTTTGATCTATCAATGCTTAATGAATTAACCACTGATACAATGGGATTCTCAAATTTTTCCCATACAAAACATATGTAAAGTCCAATTTTTTTTATCCCAATTTTCTTGAATAAAAACTTTTATTGATTTGAAATATTATTATTGAAATGGTATCTAGAATGTTTATTTTACACATCATCAAAAATTCTTTAAGAGAAAAGTGTTTTATTAATTCACTATGATTAAATTAAAATAAAAACTAATTTGCAATAAATGCACCAACACAAACGCAATAATATTGAGCTTTTAAATAAAATGTATAAACAACAATTGATTGGATCACAGAGCCATCCATTGGTGAAATTACAGCGTATATTACAAAAAGCATCAATTAACTATTATTATAAAACTCGCCGACGCGGGGCGTAATTTCACAATTTATCTCGATTCGTTAACAAATATAAGTAAGTATCACAAAATATTATATTGTACCCGTTTCACCCTCTTAAATTAAAGATAACTCAACCTGCGAGAATGCCGTTTCAAGTGCGGAACAGTGACCGTCATTTACAGAAATACCCGGTACAAATTTAGGTTTGGATTATTGCGTCATAAAATTAAAGCGAACGGATTAAAAGGTGCGATCAAATGAATTCATGTTTTGCAGAGAAGAGAATTATTCGTTGATGTTTAATTCAGCTATTTTTCGATGCATGATGGGCTATTCGAGAAAATATTTTTGTTCAGTGGTGTGTAGTTGCCAAATCATTCAAATGCTAAGATTCGGGAACCAGTATAAAATGTATCCACAAATTTGCCATTCCACATTTTGTCATGATTGCTTCACAGTTTATCACAAACTTGCGAAACGTATGGCCTATTCAAAAATGAAGAAAATAAATAAAAGAAATCCTGAATCAATTGAGTCCTTTAAGAACATGTGCTGTAACGTCGAAGGAATTATTTGCGGTCGTTAGGATCGGAATCACACTATGTTTCGTTCGTTAAAACGGACCAAGGACAAAATTATGGGCCATAGTGTTTGCTTGACGATACTACATGTGTATGTATCAAAGTGAGGAACTGCGTAAATATAAATAAGCTGTGCGGGACTATCCTTATTAGACAAATATGTACGAATAATAATACATATAATAAATATAACTTGAAATTAAATTTGCTAAAATACACCAATTTTCGTTTTATTTCGACTAAACATTTTTGAATTAAGAGACATCTTTTGATCGGTTTTGGAAACATAATAAAGCACAAAATTTTGATAATCGGCTGCAATTTGTATTTTTTTATTTAAATAAAACATTTTATATTATCTAATTTAAATATTTTATTTTCCTAAATTTCAAATAATATTTATTTACAAATAGGTATATATTAAGATATATACATATTTGCAAATAAATATATGTATGTATTTTTATAAATGACAGTTGTTGTGATTTTTTGTATTTTTTTGGCCATATTGTAGAGGGTGATCCATCAAAAGCGACATAGTTCTTATAGATATTTGTAAATATTGAAAATCATGCCTTTATTTCTGAATAAAAGTTTGATTTTATATTATAAATGGGAAACCATAATTTCTTTATCACTTCCGGTCGTTTACGATTCTATTGTAAAATTTTGTATGACCTTTTTGTATATAATAAAATGGCATCAAGCAGTTCGCATTGAATTACCCTATATTTAAACTATTTGGTCTATTCAGCCAGTTTACACTTGCTTTCTTGCATTACGTTTCTCACCTTGTTCCCTTCCTCTGTACCTACAAACACAATTTCGAGGTTAGGATTCTTTAATTCTTTTTTCGCCAAACATTTTTTTTAATTCAAGCAATTTCTTCGCACTAATACAAACAAAAACGATATATCAAATATTTCAACGTTGCATTATTTTTTTTCGTTTTCGTATTTTATCGACGTAGTATTCGTGAGGAATGGCTAGCATTCATAAAAAGGGAATACTGAATAAAAAAAAACTTAGATAAATTAATCAAAATAATTTTCCCTAGGAAATTGCTGTTCTCATCCTTTACATATACATAGACAAATAATTCAAAAGAAACGCGTTTCAAGAAACTAGTGTAAACGTCGATTGATTTTTTGAAAGCAGAGAAACGTAATGCAAGAAAGCAAGTGTAAATTGGCGGATTGACGATTGGAGGATTACGAGTACCACGTAGCGAAAAAATTTGGAACTGATCTAGCTATCCCAATTTGACGTTTAAGAGGTGATTTACATTTGTTATAATGGGGTTTACTGAATTGTGAAAAATAATCATAATCAACGGTATCTCCTCAACTCAAGTACTCATTACGACAGTCGCAGCAAGAATTTTGAAATATTTCATATTAAAGTGTTTCGTGTCCGTGTGTAAAACAATTAAAAAAAGTTAAAAAAAAATATACGTATCGATAATCGATAATTGATAATTTTTGTTCAAAATTAAGATTATTTTAATAACAAGTTGGTGATTAAAATATAACAAATTATCAAAAACCAATTTTGGCGTGGGTGTACGCACCATTTTTAGGTGTTAGAATTTGTGAAATTACATGATTCACCATAACTGTAATTTATTTATAAAAAAGGAAAACCGTGTAGGTGAGTGTGATCAATTTTTCCTATTTTGTGGGACATTTACATGTTTAATTTTTTTGTGATGTACATATGTAATTATATAAAATGTTTTAAGTTGTGATTTTACATAAGTCTTAAAAGCGCTACAGACGATCCGATTTGGTCGGACGGTCGGACCAATTTGGTTGGATTGGATGTAAAATCGGATAGTGTGTATGCATGTCGGTCGAATAAAATTATGTTGGATGTGTCGGATGGAAATTCCATCCGACCGTCTGACCAACGGTCGGTCCGATAAGTCGGATCGTCTGTAGCGCTTTTTAGAATTAGCATGCCATGTTTTCTATTTGGGCTTATTATTAATAATAAATATTTAATAAAAATAATTAATTTGGTCTTTTTTATAAGTTATTAGGTACATACAACTGTCGAAGGAAACTCATAATGGTTGGCCGACCGAAAGGAAAAGCATTTAATGAGCTGGGGTTTTATTTAGGAAAAAATAATGGGAAGCACGTTGCAACTTGCACGGTCTGTAACAAACAACTGCAGAATACCGCAAGTAACAGATTAAAAGGGCACAGGTAAAGTAAAAATATATTTATTTGTTACATTTAACATATTTGATAATTTAACATGTTACAGAAATATTTGCAAAATACCAACCGACACTGACAATAGTAAGAATGATACTAATATTGTTATATTAGATAGCAGTGACACTAACAGGAGTGATGCGGTAAGTCAAATGCTTAGGAGATTTGCTAATTTTTAGTTGTGTATGTAGATATTAGACTTTTAATTCATTGGTAAGATTTATTGTATTGTACGAGTATCATAGTTTTGTATACTAAACTGTTGTTTTGCTTATGAATATTTCCATGTGTCAGCTATTAAGTTGACTTTTTCAGTTGACAAATATGTATATAGTTCGTGAGCCATCAATTAAAGGTGGAGTTATATAGTCTTCTTTGTTATACTTTTTATTTCGAATTTTTTCCGAATTAAGTTTTTTGAAATTATATGACTTCTTAGAATTAGTTCAATAATCAGTCCATTCTACATATTATCATTTGATGGTTGTGGTCTGAACTTAATTCTGCATATAATATTGAATCTTCATAAGTCGTTAGATTATTTTTTTACAAAATTTGATTTTTGATTTGTCTGAAATAGTAGTATTGAACCTGGTAGTATGAGGGTCTTGAAAAATACTTGGATTGAATGACTTATTATTTTTTCTTCTGAGTTTATGGTAAATGGGCACGGCAGTATTATGATTTTGAATTAACTCCGCTTGATCCAGATAGACAAAATATAAGATATCAGTGCACATACATTGCATAAATCATGGAATTTTCAACATTAGCTATAGACCTACGAATGAGATCCCGAAATAAATTTAAAATAGACAAATCGCTTCTATCAAATTTTACCGAGTTATATAGGTTCTTATTTGAAATATAATGTTGTAAGTTTTCTAATTTTCTATACTTTGATAAATATCTTCTTATGTATTTCCTTTCGAATTTTCTTATTTTCTCCATTATTCTCGGAGTTTTGTTATACCATATTGGATCGCCTTATTTGATTATTAGCTTTATCAATAATTGATAACAGCTTATCTTAACATGTTTTTTTAATGTTTTGCAGCAAAATAATTTATTTAACATAGCAAAAGCTTTCTGGTTGTTTCGAGTTATAGCGTTAAGATGTTTGTCAAAGTATTGAATCTATAGTTATACTACCAACATATTTGGCCAAATCTTTTTGCTTAATTAATTTATTTTCTAGTTTGATGATTATTTTATTCAATTTTTCTTTTATATTTTTGTTTAGTTGGCTATACCACGTTTACACCATAGCTACTTTAATAGTTTAAATTATAAAATATTTTTCTCCACTAGTTTATACCACAGTTTTGTGAACACAAATTATAATATTTTATAACTTTAGTGTTTTACCAATTTCATAATCCATCGCCATTTACACTTTTTTTTCATCAATAAACAAAAGATTGAAATAAAATGACATTTTTTGTATCTAAAAAGTATTATAGTATGGTTTACACCGCATAACATTATACCATACTTTTTAGATACGTACAATACTATAATAGCAAAAAAGTATGCGATAAAGTAATAAAGAATTTTACTTTGAGTTTATCGTGATATTTTTTTGATCCATACTTTTATTCTACTGGTGTAAACGTAATATTAAAATAGTCCTGGGCCCTGATTCTATAAAAAGATAATTTGTAAATTTTGTAAGCATTTAACTTTGTTTCGAAAATATTTACATTGAAAGTATTTTCTTAGGCCAGGCACGGGATTTTGGAACAACAGTTTTTTGCGATACTTTGGCTGTGGGCGAATAGTCGGGTAAATACTCGCTTTACCTAAATTTTAACAGTGTAGACGGTAAATACAAATACCGTACTAAAAAGGAGGGTAAAAGAATGAAAAAAGAGTAAATGGTTTGTTGTTGTTATTTTCCTGACATTTGTGTAACTTTAAATAATTATTGTGACACATTGCATTCTAATTATTATTAATAGTTAGAACAATTATAACAATTTATTAACAACAGGACATGGAGCCATTTTTCACCACCAAAAATGATATTTGAGAGATATTTTATATTTTTTTGAAATGTTTACAAACATTTGACACAATTTTTGACATTTTTTTTGTACGTTGTGCCTACTATATACATTAGAATTTAACCCGCCAAACAATTTTTGACAAAAGTAATTACTAGAGAATTCGCACGACATCAGAGGTAACTGTGTTCTAAAATTTCAATTTACTGTACTAATCGATTTACCCGACTATTCGTCCACAGCCTTTATCGAACATTATGTCTCTTTCTCTAGAATAAATTGGCTTACTGTTTTGCTTTTCAATTATTCTTTCTCTATTGCAATCGCAGTCTACTAGAATAAATTTGTTGGTTCCCCTTTTTCCTTTTTCGATAAGGTATTAAGTTCACCTGTATTTAAAAATTCAATTCGCGTCTACAATTGACGGATAATAATATTATTACAATAATTTAAAACGTTTAATAATCCGTAGAAGAGAAAAAAGAAAAAAACAAAATCTTCAAACTAATATAATTTTTTTTTATAGGCGCTGGAAATTTCAAGTCAACAAAATATTTCTGAAACGTACGTTGTTCAGTCATCATCATCGTCCTCAAATCCAACGGTATGCTCGCAGCTATCGAATATTTCAAACCATCTTTCATCTAGTTACATAATAGAGTCGTCATCGTCATCAATCGATCAACCAATAATAGGTTCTGTAATATCGCTTGACCAAATCTCATCTAAACAAAATATACAACGATCTTTCGGTTCCCCTAAACAAAATAAACGTGTTTCCAAAACAATGAAAAATACAAGTACCGTTGCAAATTATATAGATAGGCTAAACGAAAAAGAGGAAAAGGAACTAAATGAGGAACTAGCCAAATTGATTTTCGGATGTAACTTACCTTTAAGATTGGTCGAATCAAAGCACTTCAAATCTTTTATTAGAAAGTTAAGGCCAGCGTACGCTTTAAAATTGCCAGGGCGCAAGGCGTTATCAACGACATTGCTGGACGATGCGTATTCCAATTGTATATCAAATGCTAAAGCAAGAATTTCGGAGGAATCTGTATTATTGATTGATGGCTGGAAAAATAGCGCTAGCAACTCGAAGCTTGTGGTAACTATGTTGCATGATGCCAGTAACGAACAAGCATTTTTGCAAGCTTGGGACCTAACAGGTGAAAGTGAGACAGGAGAAAAATTAGCTGAAATCCTAATGGAATCCGTAGATATTGCAAAAGAATTGTACAATGCGAAGGTGTACGCTGTTGTTTCGGATAACGCTAGTTGTATGCTCAAAATGGGTAGACTTACTAGTCATATTTTATGGCACAGTACATGTAATAGCCATACCGCAAATTTATTGGCAAAGGATGTGTTGGATACAGCCCTGACGGATAGGCTGTTAATTGTGCTCAAGGAATTTAAGCATTCCGACTTTGAAAAACAAATTGTTATGTACGGTGGCAGTAAAGTGAGCCTGCCTTGTGAGACGCGATGGTGCTCATACAGAGATGCATATCAATCATTAATAAACAATTTGCAATACATGAAGAAGGTAACAATTGAGTCCAAATGTAAAAAAGTTAAACCAGCGGTTGTGGCCCTTATTTTTGAAGACGAATTTATAGAAAAAATAAAGGATAATATTAAAATATTCGATCCTATATGCCATATAATTAATATGTGCCAATCAACGTCATTTTCTATTGCCGATTCAGCCAACTTATGGTTGGATCTTCAGTTACCTATTAAGTTCAAATCGAAACTAAATTCTAGAAAAGAAATGGCACTAAACGAATATGCCCTAACGGCATTTTACCTACATCCGCTTATGGACAGTGGAAAACTTAAAAGTGAACATACTAATAAAATAAATAATTTTATACTACGAAAGTTTAACGGGGCCGGAATCGAAGAATTTGACGACTTCAGGTCACAGAATCCATTTTTCAAAATGCTTTTTGAAAAATGCATTAAAAGACCACTCGTGTTTTGGAATATGGCACAAACAAAATACCCCATTTTATCCCAATTCGCAAAGCAACTGCTTAAAGTTCCTGCGTCATCAGCACAGATCGAGCGAGTATTTTCCAGCTGGGCACATGTACATTCGCCGATAAGAAATCGCCTAAGTTTCGAACGTTCTAAAAAGTTATTACACGTGTATTATTCACTAAGGATCAATGACGAATTGGACTATACTGAGTTAGAGGAAGAATTAGACGAGCTAATTCAATCATAAAATCAAATAATTATTGTATGTTATGTAGATAATATGTATGTAAATTAAGTTTATACTTAAAAGTTTAAATTAAAATAATACTTTTTAGGACTATGTCCGCTTTATATGGTTACCAACTTGAATCTAAATTTTTATATTTTTACTTTACTTTTTATAATAAAAATATGCAAGTGTATTTTAATACATGTGCATTTACATATTTGATGATTTGACTTTTATTTATATAAAATCTAGCTGAATTACCTGGCGTCGCACGGGAGAACCTGAGAAATTGAAATTTTTTGAACTTCGGATATTTTGCAAGAAATCTCTCGACGTCTCTGTAGTTGCAATCATTTATCAAAGGAAATCATCAGTAGCTGAGTTCAGTAACTTTCCATTATTTCAGGGAAAGAAGGGGGGGGGGCACATATTGATATTTTAAGATTTGCCTGTATTGTAATTGCCTCCTGACAGGCAACAGGCAAGTATGGGAACATTATAGAACATTCTCAATGATAATGTTTGACATTACTTTCTGCACTTCTTTCAGTACGACCTTCGTATATATCATATACGTATGTATGTATATATAAACAAATTTTTGATGATCAATGTGAATAATAAATAAAATATTATACTTTTAACTTTTATTTCAATGCTTTTGGATAAACAATATTTTTGGTTTTTCCATTCGGTGGGAAAATGAACAAATTTTTTGGCATTGCCACTCTGGAACAAGCAACATATAGTTGGCCATGCGAAAAGCATGAATTTTCCAAATTCACACCAGCTATTTTCAATGATTGTCCTTGGGCTTTATTAATTGTCATTGCGAAAGCAAGGCGCAATGGAAATTGTAGACGCTTAAATTCAAACGGCAAATCGCTGTGAATCATAGGAATGAGCGGAATTAACACATTTTCGTCTTTATTTATTATAAACTATGTACTAGCGATTGGAACGGTGGCATTAATTGACGAAAATAGAAAGTAAAATAAATTCTAAAATATAATTATTTCCGAAGTTTTATAGAATATCGAAGCAGCGCACTATGTTACATTTCAAAAGAGGGTTTAAATTTATATAAAACAGTGTAAACACAGAATATCACAAAACAATGCATGGCACAGAACTGCGGACCGATTAAATAGTACTTCAGTACAAAATCGTGTATAGTAATCAAAATAATTTAAGCTGGACTTGACAAAACAACTCATTGCATAATAATGGATCATTAGTATGCATATTATGAATGACGTAGAAATTTGACTTAAATTTAAATTATTATTTAAATTTATTTAAATTATTATTTGAATGCTTGACTTAAATTTAAATTATTAAAATTAATTTCCTTAATTAAGTTAATTTGATAAATTACATTAATTGAATTAATTATATTCAATTAAATTAAAAAATTAATAATTAATCAAATTAATAAAATTAAATAATTAACTAATAAAATAATCAAACTCCCGTGAATGAATTTAAAAAAAACGAAATTTTAGTAAAAAATTGTACCGGGGCTCTTAGACCACGGAGTCCAGCTCCATCAAAAATATCGTAAGGTTTGTTCTGGACATGCAATATATACATGGTGACAATTTCATGATGATAGGTTGAGCGACTGAGGCACCCACTCGAAACAAATAGATAATTGTAAATCTAATCGCCAGTAAAGGGTGCCAAACCGCCAGAGCACAATTTTGAAGAATCTTTGATCGATTACTCGCTTTGGATTGAAAATTTAAAAGAGGATATTTCAAAATTTGAAAATTATGAACATTTGTGCGACACAAAATTAGATGAGACGATGGAACTTGAAGGGCTTGATGAGTTGATGAAAAAGATTTGTGCGATCGCGAAATAAGAAAATATTTCTAGCTGTGTGTAGTGTACAGATGTTGGACAAGTAACCTCCTTGTTTTTTTTTTTTTTTTTTTTTTTAATTTTTGTGGGATGTCTTGGGCATAGGCAATATAATGAATATTTTTACTTGAGGTTTTAAAAAATGTGTATTTAAAGCCAATTTTTATATTTTTCTTAATTAGTTTGTCCTAACACTTATAACGTACAATATCAATTAAAGGAAAATAAAAAAAAAAATGTTTAGTGAATATCGAAGTATTGATTCTCAACCTAGTGAAAACGGTTATGATGAACATGAAAATGCGTTTATACAATTTTCAAACTGTACACGTAGCGGTCGTGATCGGCATAGAATAAAGAAAAAGCAGTATGTTGGAATATTCGATGATATTTTGCTGAGTATTAAACTTGAATCAATGTATTTAGAGGAGACAACACCACCAATGAAAAGATATTCGTCTCCAAGTCGTGATCACTGTTTTCATTGTGCTCATGATCATAACCAATCGTGCTGCTTATATTTTTACGACACGGAAAGTGATAAAATGATGTATTCAAAATGGAAAAGTGAATTGGAAACGAAGGAACCATATTATATTAGAAATAGTGTGCATAAAATTCCTGAGGCACTAGCTGGAAATACAACACCAAGCCATTTTCCCGGATTTACTTATAATAATCCGGAATTCATCGAAACCCGGATTGGGCTATATACAAAACAAAATATTAATGGCGAGAAAAAACGATGGTTTCAGCAGTTTTATTATCCATTAATTGCAATGGATATAATTCCAAGAATATCAGGGACTCGCATTATAAAACCAACAGTACTACCAACACCACCTGCTTCATTTTTAAGATCAACACCACCCGAAATTCAACCATTAACATCGCTACCGCCGCCGCCTATACACATACCACAACCGTGGGACCCGGAAATACCAAAAATGTGCTGTAATGCTCATGCACTTGTAATGCGGGATAAAACTACGAACGAACATCATAATCACAATTACAACAATAATCGCTATTATCACTATCATCACCATCTTCATTACAATAATTATAATAATCGCGATGATCAACAATATAAATTCATCCCAACCACGTATTTTTATAATCAACAAACACAGGCATATCACTCAAGTAAACGGAAAAAGAATTACAAGAAGCCTCAAACAAAAAACAAAGTTCCTGCATCTCAACTTCCATACCACTATAATAACAATAAACAAAAAAATCATCGTTATTATAATAATAAAAAACGCTATAATTATGGCTACCAGAAACAGCTAAAATATGATGTAAACATGATATATGAAATACCATCCACGTATTTTTATTAGTATTAGAAAATAGTTTGTAAAATTTAAATAAAACAATTTATTTATAGAACACAATTTGGTCGCCTTTTTCATTTTCGTTTTTCTCTGTATGTTGTTTTGTGTAGTAGCAGATTCAAAAATTGAATTATCAAAAATCTGGGCAAAGTAGCCTTAGGGAAATTAGACACGCGCCTTAATATATGATTTAAAAAAAAAAACAAACAAAATCGTTTTCGTATGAAACGACACAAATCTTATTTTTATTACACAAGTGTTTTCTATAAATGCATATGTACATGTTTTGGTAAATAGTCGAATACCAGAAGAACGATATACTAACAATAAAATATTTATTGATAATAATTGATTAAAAAGGTTTGTGCATTAAAAATTGTTTTAGTTTAACGATAATTCGATATAGAGAATAGATGGACAGTTCAATTTGTGTTGACTCAAAAGGTTTGTGCTGAATTTGATTCGTTATACTAAATAATTTCCTCTATATTGTTTATAGATATATGTTTTAATATGCAAAAGATTCCATTTACAATTGCATGTCGCAATGCTGGCTTAAATGATGAACAGATTAAACCATTGCTCGATGATCCACGGAATTCGCATTTGATACGAAATGGTTTTGTGGACCAATCAATCGATTCTTCTGAATACTATTTAAAGGGATGTGATAATTTTTTTAATGAAATACATAAACGTGATTTGTTTATGCCTGAATCAGGTAAAATTGTGGAAATTGTATGTGATGTCGAAAATGCAAAGGCCACCGCACTAATATTACAGAATTCCTCAGCTATAAGACGATTTTCGGGCGCTAATATACGTGTAAAAGATCCATTTTTAGAGGAAGTGAATAAAAGTATTTATAGCGATGAATACAAAAGTTTTGATCCAAAATCAAAACTTTTTCATAAATCAGCCGAAGAGTACTGTTTGTATCGCAACTATGCCAATAGTGATAAGGTGGAAGATGCTATTTTTGATACAAAAGCTATATATATTTACCCAAATGAAACCACTAACAAGGTATTTTCCCAGTATCATATTGAGAAGCTGAATGAAATAATTCGACAGAATGAAATTGCCAATCGACTTATGTTCGAAAATAGTACGTTAAAATTGAACGAAAATAAGAAAATTTTACAACGTTCAACAAGTGAACCGTGTGGAGCATTGGAAACATCAAAAATTATTACATCAAAGCTGACAACGTCAAATATCAATTTGAAAAGTGTAAATATGAAAATGCAGTATATAATGCAACCGCCGTTTCATCCACACGAGCCGCCTGGATTTGCGCCTATTTTGCAAGGGCCTCAATTACAGTTTTCAGTTCCGATCTACCAGCAGTCAGCCATTCCATATTATCATTCATTTCAATCGAACGGTGTTCTACGCCCATTTGATTCAATAACTTCACTTTCGCTAGATGCATCGATTACGACAGCGACCAGTAGCACGAAGACAAAAATTGAGAAAAATTCCAAGGAAAATAAGAAGTTGTATTCAAAAATTGTGCATCCATAACTTGTATTTGCTTTATTTAAATTTGTTAATAAAGATTGAATTAGTGTTAGTAAAGCAAATTTTAATTTAATCATCCAAATTTTCGGAGTCAAACGAATTTTCTTTGTATTGTTGAAATTTGTACTCATCGATTACCTCATCCAAACGATAAGCACTGCATAAAGCGGTTGGTATCTAAAAGTAATGTTAAATATTTATAATGTATGCGTTTCAATTTCCAATGCAACTTACCATTTCAGTGGCATCAAATCGATTGTAATCAGCAAGATATGTCTGCTTTTCAGAATCGTATGAGATGATATTCACAAACCGATGGCCCCACATAATTTCCTTTGATAAATACGATGCCAATGATTGTGTCACCTGACCGGTTGATCTGGAACTTCCCGATATTGAAACAATAACTTCAAATTTTTTGTCTAAAAAATCTTTAGCCGAAAAGTCATAAAGTGGACTTTTCTCATTGATTATGTGCGCAATTGTTTGTGGCCACAGCAACGATACCATTCCATCATTTTCCAATTTTAGCGAATATTGATAATGTGCAATATGCTCGCCCTCTTCGGTTGTTTTAGGGCCCAACCAAAATGCTTCAACTTTTGTCTCAATCGAATGATTCCGTTTTGGATCGTCAATTCGAAAAACCAAACACAATTGACTGTCGCGCATACAAACGACCGCTTTTCGACTAAACGTATCAGTCGTATTCCCTTTTTATGAATGCTAGCCATTCCTCACGAATACTACGTCGATAAAATACGAAAACGAAAAAAAATAATGCAACGTTGAAATATTTGATATATCGTTTTTGTTTGTATTAGTGCGAAGAAATTGCTTGAATTAAAAAAAATGTTTGGCGAAAAAAGAATTAAAGAATCCTAACCTCGAAATTGTGTTTGTAGGTACAGAGGAAGGGAACAAGGTGAGAAACGTAATGCAAGAAAGCAAGTGTAAACTGGCTGAATAGACCAAATAGTTTAAATATAGGGTAATTCAATGCGAACTGCTTGATGCCATTTTATTATATACAAAAAGGTCATACAAAATTTTACAATAGAATCGTAAACGACCGGAAGTGATAAAGAAATTATGGTTTCCCATTTATAATATAAAATCAAACTTTTATTCAGAAATAAAGGCATGATTTTCAATATTTACAAATATCTATAAGAACTATGTCGCTTTTGATGGATCACCCTCTACAATATGGCCAAAAAAATACAAAAAATCACAACAACTGTCATTTATAAAAATACATACATATATTTATTTGCAAATATGTATATATCTTAATATATACCTATTTGTAAATAAATATTATTTGAAATTTAGGAAAATAAAATATTTAAATTAGATAATATAAAATGTTTTATTTAAATAAAAAAATACAAATTGCAGCCGATTATCAAAATTTTGTGCTTTATTATGTTTCCAAAACCGATCAAAAGATGTCTCTTAATTCAAAAATGTTTAGTCGAAATAAAACGAAAATTGGTGTATTTTAGCAAATTTAATTTCAAGTTATATTTATTATATGTATTATTATTCGTACATATTTGTCTAATAAGGATAGTCCCGCACAGCTTATTTATATTTACGCAGTTCCTCACTTTGATACATACACATGTAGTATCGTCAAGCAAACACTATGGCCCATAATTTTGTCCTTGGTCCGTTTTAACGAACGAAACATAGTGTGATTCCGATCCTAACGACCGCAAATAATTCCTTCGACGTTACAGCACATGTTCTTAAAGGACTCAATTGATTCAGGATTTCTTTTATTTATTTTCTTCATTTTTGAATAGGCCATACGTTTCGCAAGTTTGTGATAAACTGTGAAGCAATCATGACAAAATGTGGAATGGCAAATTTGTGGATACATTTTATACTGGTTCCCGAATCTTAGCATTTGAATGATTTGGCAACTACACACCACTGAACAAAAATATTTTCTCGAATAGCCCATCATGCATCGAAAAATAGCTGAATTAAACATCAACGAATAATTCTCTTCTCTGCAAAACATGAATTCATTTGATCGCACCTTTTAATCCGTTCGCTTTAATTTTATGACGCAATAATCCAAACCTAAATTTGTACCGGGTATTTCTGTAAATGACGGTCACTGTTCCGCACTTGAAACGGCATTCTCGCAGGTTGAGTTATCTTTAATTTAAGAGGGTGAAACGGGTACAATATAATATTTTGTGATACTTACTTATATTTGTTAACGAATCGAGATAAATTGTGAAATTACGCCCCGCGTCGGCGAGTTTTATAATAATAGTTAATTGATGCTTTTTGTAATATACGCTGTAATTTCACCAATGGATGGCTCTGTGATCCAATCAATTGTTGTTTATACATTTTATTTAAAAGCTCAATATTATTGCGTTTGTGTTGGTGCATTTATTGCAAATTAGTTTTTATTTTAATTTAATCATAGTGAATTAATAAAACACTTTTCTCTTAAAGAATTTTTGATGATGTGTAAAATAAACATTCTAGATACCATTTCAATAATAATATTTCAAATCAATAAAAGTTTTTATTCAAGAAAATTGGGGTAAAAAAAATTGGACTTTACATATGTTTTGTATGGGAAAAATTTGAGAATCCCATTGTATCAGTGGTTAATTCATTAAGCATTGATAGATCAAAAACTGTTGGCGTAAACCGTAAAAGAATTAAACCCATTATCGAACTGCTGATGGTTTATTACATTTTAATCCGATGAAAAATGAAGAAAATTTTAGTAAAATTTAAGGAATGAATAAAAAATACGTGAATACCGTTTCTTAATTTAAATACATTTCGTTTTGTATTGTAGAAATCTACCACAAAAAGTGTCAGTTATATTTGCGATGTAGTTTTTAATAGGGTATACTGTTTGTGATCTGAGTATACAGTGTGTGTATCTGTTGCGAAAACAGTTCGACAATATATATTTGAACCGGTGCCAGGCCTTCTCGGTGCTTTACCTCTGCCACCAAATCCTAATGATTATTTTAATTTGCAATCATCTGAGATGGCAGTTTTACCACCTGGTGTGAAATTACATCAATTACCACTGGAAATGATACCTGGTGCACCTATGGTCAGGCATATAATACTCAGGCTATTCCAATTCCGGCAACGGCACAAACGGCTTTAGCAACATCAACGGCAGCAGTTGCAGTCCAAAGCGGAGTGATATCACCAACACCGGGTGGGGTTCATTATCCCAGTCAAGATCCATCACGACTTGGCGTTATTAAAAAGCAATAAAATATTTTTATTTTTTTGTACATTTTGCATTTTGGAATAAATATGAAAATGAGTTTAAAATTTTATTTTAAAATTTTGACTTTTCGTTATAGTAAATCCATTTAGGTGAGAAAATGGCTACGCTCTAGCCGGTCGATCTGTGCCATTACATAAAACACATTTATTTTGGTAACTTATTTTATTCCGCAAACATACAAAAATAACATAAAAATACAATTTTTCGAATTGAACTATCCTAAAATTGTTTATACTTTTCATAACCCTTAACTAATTTCTCGTACACTTTTTGTCCAGCATCGTCGTTCGACAGCCGAAAATACAAAAATATAAAATTTCTTCATTTGACTCGGTGATCATAACATGGATAATAAAGGAAATTAAATAAGGCAGGAAAATAATGATTCTGACTTAAGTTTTTTTAATTTTAGTAAATTTTAATTATTGTTATTATTATTATTATTATTATTATAATTTTATTTATTTTGTCAAATTTCGTTTTTGACAGATAAGAAAAATGGTCGACTACTACTACAAGAATGATTTACACTTTTAAAATTATTTTCTTTTATTCAAATGCAGCTAGATGTCAGTAAACGTTTACTTAGGGCATGTTAAAAACCAACAGATGACAACACTGTAGATGGATAATAAATTAATAAATTTTCGCTTTTTGTGTCTGTAGATAATTAAAAGTTATAAATAATAAAGTTAACTTTCTAAATGAACCATAATTCTTGTTATTTATTTTATTCTAATGAACCATACTTATTATATGGTTATTTTTGTTTATTGTGGTGATAATTTGATACAGATTTCACACCGTAGATAGTATATTAGCAAAAAATTAAAATACTATTTTGCTCACAGAAACCATTTTTTTCGACATTTTCGACATTTTCGATATTGTCGACGTGAATAATTTAATTTTCTACATACATTGTCTACACGTGTAGACAATGTATAAATTACGCCAGGTAGACAATACGGCACAACGCTGCAAATAACTAATGCTTCCCGCAAATGCTGTTTTGTCGGTATGAAATTCGACATGTCAAAAAATTTGTTGTTTACGCTTTCACGAATTGTGACGCACTAAATTTGAATGTGGAATGTCAACACTTCAAAACGCAGGAGGCGGTATTGTAAAAGAACGTTTAATACAAAAGTTACGCCCTCCCTTAGAAAATCCAAAAAACTAAGTTAAACACCTAATATTTCAGAATCCGATTCTTTACACTTCCGTTATTAGTTTCAATACAGAAGCGCGTGTCCGCTACACACTGTATTTTTCTTAACAAGGGCAAACTTACCGCTCTGACAGCAAATACTCAGAAAACATAACCCTAAGTTTAAGGCAAGAAAAGTTTCTAATGAAACTTTAATATTATTCCGGAGATAATCTTGATCGTTTAGCAATTTAAATAGTATGTTCTAAAGAAACCTCAACAGCTACATAATTCACAGAAACCTAAATAGACAACATTATAGAAGCCATATTGACATATTTCTCACAACCTCGTCTAAAAATAATGTTTGGGTCACATTTCCTTCTATTCGTTGGAAACGTCAAAATTCAGCATAATCGGTTAATAGCGAAGTTATATTCTTATTGACCATATTACAAAACTTTATCCAAAAATCATTTTAGAATCCCATTTCCAATGCACATGTCAATTTTCATCATAATTGGTTAAGGAATAGCCAAACTCCATCCTAATTGGCCATTCATATTTGTTAGGGGTCCAATTTGAAATGTAAAAAGTTCAGTTTGAAGTGTATAAAATGATTCAATTTGAATGTCTGATGGTATGTTAAAATGTAAATTCAAAATTTGCTGTATTATAATTCATTATTTGCTGATTATTTCTTATTATTTAGTAAATTGTGCTTGAATTAACATCTGAAAGTTATTCAAAAGAAGAGCCTAAAGTGCCTATCTGAACATATAATTTTGCGATCTTTCCGAATCCGGGGTCAAAAATAGCTGTTTCTATTTAAAAAATTCAATTTGAAGGTCGAAGTCCAGATCGAATTGAAGGTCACCATCCAGTTTCCCCCTTGACACTTAACAACGTTCATTGTAATTAATTTTCTCCTATATAGCACCGTTCTCGAGATAAAAGCCTGGTAGAAACACCAGGATTTCGTACTATATCACAATAAAGCAATATTATATATATATATATATATATATATATATATATATATATATATATATATATATATATATATATATATATATATATATATATATATATATATATATATATAATATTATTCGGGACAGGATAGCCAGGATTCCGGAAGTGCGGTTTCCAACAAATGTTTTCCATCTTCGTGGTAAATCAGATAACCAAGCCAGAACTATTTTTGAATAAGTCCAAGCGTATATGTGGTGCTTGCGTTCCTGAAAAACGGTCCAAATATATCTGATTAGTTTGGCCAAAAATTCAGCACCGCACAGCTCCAGCCTAGGCAGTGACACTTGCTTCATCGGGGCGACTTTAGTTTTCGCAGTCACAACTATTGTATATTGACTTGTCCTTCTCGATCTGTTGACCGCAGGTAGACAACAGCAGCGTACGCCATTTCCGAAGGATCACAAAAACCATGTAACTGAAGATTGGTTGTTTGTGATGAAAGTCCAAGATAACGCGGAATTTCAACCCGTTCCAAATTTACGAGGTTATCTTTGATGTACATTCATTGTTGATGAAAGTCGCAAGGAAGTTTGTCATCCCAATCATGCTTGAGGTTCCATAAATTCTGAAATAATAATTTCATTGAGATTGTAGTAGGCGACATCCAACCAAGCGGATCTAAAATTTTTGAAATTTCTGATAGTAGTTTGCGTTTTGTCGAACTTTCACTTGATAATTAAGTGGTAATATGGAAATAAAAGATGCATTTTGTTGAAAAAATCTCGCTTGATAATTTTAGCGGCTTCAGGTGATTCTGCTTCATTATCTTCTGCGATGCGATTTAGCGTGCGAATTGCCAGGAATGGAGCGCTCGGTATACCATAAGTCACTGTTCTTAAGCGATATGTCTGAATTTGTTTTAATGGATCGGCCCTCCATACTATTAGCTGGAAATTGTCATCAGGCGGAGCAATAAATATCTGCTGAAAACGAGTGATAATTGTAACAATACCATCTTGTATGGTAGGTCCAATCAGTAATCCATCATTTAACGACACTCCTGAAGATGATTTACATGAGCCATCAAACACGACTCGCAACTTTGTCGTGGTACTATCGGCCTTGATGACCTCATGATGAGGTAAGTAAAATTGGTCTGCATCCTTCATTTTGACGTCATCTTCACGTATCAATTCCATGTGTCCGAGCGATATGTAATCTGTCATGAATTGTTTGTACTCAACTGCCAGACTTTCATTTCTCTCGAATCTGCTTTCCATGTTAAGGATCCTTTTCACAGCAGAAGTACGAGAATGGCCCAACACTGGTTGAGGAGATTTAAATGGAAGCCGGATACTGTATCTGCCCTCCTCGTTGCGCTGGACCGAATTGAGGAACAAAGATTCACACTTTTCTTCATCAGGTGAAAAAATTTTAGCTGATGGAGGCTCCTCCAATTCCCAAAATCTCTGAAGAATATGAGCAACGTCGTCATCCGTCGCGACTGCTGAAAAACAGCTTGCAGGTGGAAGATCTCATTGTGGATCCAGCAATATCTATCTAAACCGTGTAGACTCGGCGTGCGTATGACTATTAATTACAACTTTGTCCGGATTAAGTAAATCAAAAAATATATCAACACCGAATAATAGTTCGATTTCTGTGGCCTTGCCGTAGGAGGGATCCGCAATATTTAGGGTAGATATTTGGCTGATATCTGCAATAGAATCCGACGTGTAAGCTGACAGCAGTTTAGGCAATATAAATGTTTTTAATTCGATGTACAGAGTTGAACCTTCTTTGAAGATATTTCGATGTTAACTAGACCCTTTGTAGTAGCAGAGGCAGAGCCAGTTAAGCCATTTACAGGTATCGAAGAATAGCTTCGAGCAAGTCCCAGGCGTTGAACTAACTTGTCGCTAATAAATGAGCATTGTGATCCAGAATTGAGCAATGCGTAAGCGAAGTGTGGTTTACCAGAACAGTCGCGGATTTTAACAAGCGATGTTGGTAACAGTGAGATACTCGGGTTAGTTATTTTGTGATTCACAATCTTGTTGTTCGAGTTTACTGTAGTGGCTAAAGCATTAACTTGCGGTGGAACTTTGGATATTTGGAAGTTTTTTTGCACCGAATTCAATTGTTTTTCAGGCGAGGCATGATGTTGATCAATGATAGCTGACGATGTCGATGGAGTCGGTCGTACTGACGAATGTGATTGGGTCGGATCTTTTGTGTCAATATGTAAGATGGTGTGATGGAGCTGGTTACACTTTCTCCATCTATTAGGAGAATGACATGCGTTGGCAGCATGTCCCTGGTTGAGACAGTTTTGGAACGCAGATAATTGTGTTACAACCGATTGCCAACCTTGGATGTCTAAAGCATTAAACTTAAAATATCTATGAATTGCATGTTTCCGGTTGCAGTAGAGACCGCTATCTGACCTTGAAGTTAAGGCCATCATTCTGATGGGCAGTTTATGTTTAGATACCTTAACTGCTGCTGAGTTTCCTGTTACGCCATCGTCTAAACCGTCGCATCTGATGTTTAAGAAAGTAAAGAAGCGATTGACGTCGGGAAAGTCTTCATCCACTACCTCCTTCGACTATTCTTGCCTTGTTTCATCGTCAAGTTTTCGAAGCAGTATTTGAACTAGCCACGCATCTTGATATTCTGCCTGCATACCCATGGTTCGAATGCCGATCAGTAATTCATCTGCCTTGCCACTTAGAGACCGGATATCAGCAGCTTGTCCGCTTAGAGCTGGGCGTTGATCCAAGAAAGCCGCAATGTGCGAATTCGATAGAACTTAGGCTTCTTCTATCTCGCAATTAACTTCTTCCATGCCTCTTTGTAATTTGCATCTGTTTCTGATAAGTTCCTGATTAAGGAGGTCGGCCGGTCTGTTAACAATCGTTTGAGAAGCTTCAGCTTAGTAACATTCAAAAGAGATTCGTTATTGTGAATTGATGAGGTGTACGAATCCTCAAAAGGTGGCCAGTTTTTATACACGCCGTTAAACTTTTCTATTTGTACTTTTGGCAATTTTACTCGATATTTATTCACAAAGGTCCTCTCAGTAAGTTGATTTGTTGTCGCGTGCAATCCTTCGAAGAAAGCCCTGTCTTGATCAAACATCTCGGTCAACGTTGATGTAATATCGGGGGAATCTTCGATTGTATTCTGCCCTCCTCGCGTTATGCGTGTACTTTTCAGCAATCAATTCTTCCAATTTTGACACCTGACTCGGGAACGCAAACAGGTTGCTTTCAAGAGTTCGAAAGTCTTTATATAATTCGTCGAGCCTTCCAATGCGGATTTAAATTGCCTCCGGGGAGGTAGTTTCTGATATTTTTGCGGCCCAATTTTGCAATAGTGATACCGATGCGGTTATAACGCCTCGAGCTTGAAAGATTGCATCTGCCATTTAAACACTCACTTTTAGAACACCATTATTTTTTTTACTTCTTGTGTTTGGTTCTCATAGAGGTAAATGAGGCTGTTTCACAAATCCCGTACCGATGTGTACTTTTTTGTGTATACCTACAGATTTGAATAAGCATTGTGTGTAATTTTTTTTTCTAGCTCTTCCAAAATCAATCAACATTCCTAGATTCAAACCTCATATCTAACATTTTATTCCGACGCATCCCGTACCCAAATACCTTTTCATTTATTGTTTAATGAAACCATAAATTTGTCATAGTTCTCGTACCAACATAAAAACCTTAATACTTTGGACAGAATATTACCACACACTCAATCGAAACATATTCATTTGGCATAAACATAATGTTACACACTCGTACACAAAAATCATAAAACAAGTTGTTTACATCTCCCCATTAATACGAGCAAGTATATACACTGTCTCAAAAAATTGTCCGTACACCCTTCGGTTAAAGAAAAATTGATGAAGAAAACCATTACAAATCAAACAAAAAATTCAGTTTTTATTTTTTTTAAACTCAAACTACATTTAACAACCTGAAAATAATAATTATCATAAAGCAAACTAATTTACTTTTACGTTTCATATGATTTACTATTTAAACATCCTAAAACGATCTCAAATAATTGTCCGTACACTTGCACTTTTGTGAAAATTAACACTAGCACGTTAACAATTTATTATTTATTTTACTCCTATTTTCAACTAACCGTAAATTACGAAATTTTGTTTGCGTAAAAGTTAATTACTAGTCGTACTTTTTATGGCGCATGAAATATTGTCCAGTTAATTAAAAATGTTTCATTCTCGTACCAAAAATAGTGTAGAAATTAAAAAATTGATCATTAAATTGGAGAGTGAAGGTAAAAGTTTACAGGAAATTTCCAAAATAACTATTCGCCCGCGATCTTCGATTCAATATATCATCCAGAACTCCCAAAAAACCAAATCACTAGAGATGGTTGTTGGGCGTGGTCGCAACCGAAAGCTGACCACACCTCAAATACATCTAATATAGAAGGCAATAAAACAGAATCGAAAGCTTAGTGCTCCAACGATCGCTGCGAAAATTTATCAACATAAAAAAGGAGCGATAGAACCTCAGACAATACGCAATATTTTGCATAAACAAGAGTATCGTCGATGTGCGACACGCAAGAAATGTATTTGCCGACAAAAAAAATACTAAAAGCGCTTGGAATAAGCATTGGGATATGTGAGTGAGCCCGAAGAGTTCTGAGAAAATGTTATTCCCTCAGAAGGAACAAAAATTTAACGTTTTTGGCCAGATGGGCGAGTTATGGTGTGGCGGAAACCAAACTCTGAACTTGAGTAAAACGTGGTGGCGGAAGTATAATGGTTTGAAGAGCTTTTAGCTGAAGGGGTGTAGGACATTTGACCTTCATAATGAACCGGTTTAATTATTTGGATATTTTGAAGGATAATATGTTAATAAGTGCTGAGAAAATGGGACATGGGCAAGAGTTTCGCTCCGTACATGACAATGACCCGAAGCATTCATCAAATCTGATAAAGGAATGGTTATTGTACAATGTAAAGTAAATACTTCCTCATCCTCCCCAGCCACCAGATCTCAACCCCATTGATAATTTATGCCATTATTTGGAGCGAAAGATCCGTGAACACCAAATTAGCGGCAAGGAAAAATTAAAACGGGTCATTGTGGAGGAATGGGCCAAAAATTCCCCCCGAAATAACTCGGAAGTTGGCTTTCTCAATGAAAAGAAGGTTGCAAAGTATCATTTCATGAATAGGTTACAACACGAAATATTAGACCTAACTTTTTTACCAAATTCTCTCAATTTCTTTGTGTGTACGGACAATTATTTGAGATCGTTTTAGGCGGTTTAAATAGTAAACCTTATCAAACATGAAAGTAACTTAATTTATATCTTGATTATTATTATTTTCAGGTTCTTAAATGTAATTTGAGTTTAAAAAAAATTAAAACTGAATTTTTTGTTTGATTTGTAATTGTTTTTTTTATCAATGTTTTCTTAACCGAGTGCTGTACGGACAATTTTTTGATATAGTGTATGTACAGACATTCTCGTATGCCCCCAAAACAATTTCAGTCTGTGATTATTGTTGCAAGATAATTACAATTTAACCATTTCCAAACCAAAGTGATTTATGGTTTCTGTTAATTTCATTTTAATTTCATTTATTAAAATTCTTCCCGATATATATTCCGACTTAACACAATATACAATGTACCTTTTACGTACATACCTATCTACATCCATACTCGTAACGCAATGAGACGATATCCAAAGTAATTTACACCAAAAACTTTTAATCGCAATAAATTTTCATAAATTTTATATAAAAAAAAAAAAAACTTTTACGGGTTATTTATGACCGGGGACCAACAAGATACGTACTCGCACATACATAAATACGAAACGGAACGATATGTCAATTTTTGATAGGAAAAGTTTTCCGTTTTTTTTTTTTCAAGGTGCATTGTGTGAATTACAATCATCACAGGGACAACGTAATGAATAGGGGTTGAAGATAATTGAAGATTGCACATTAATTTGACATTTGGAAAACTTTTTTTTTTTCTGAAAGATTTATGGCTTAAAACCCAATTAGTGTCAAACCAATTCAAACAGATATAGAGAGAGAGAGAGAGATAGAAAAAAAAAGTTTTCTCAAAAGTCACGTTACGTATCATTGAAAGTTTTTTGTTTTTTTTTTGCTAAATCACACAAATCATTCAATCTGGCAACAAAAGTAGATTTTTATGTAAATTTCACGAACCGAAAAGCTCTATTTTTGTATAAACGATACCACACCGAAATCAACAACAACAATCATTTAAAAACAACTTTCCATTTAAGAGATAAATAATATTATAATGCGAGAGTGCAAGAAGCGCGGAACCAGCACCAGCAATGTCATTTATGCCTCACATGGGACTATACGGTACAATTGTTTTGTTACTGTTTGTGTAAGTTTTTTTTTTTTTGCAAGATTAAAATAAAAGTTCCAGCGATATACGTATGTAAATGGCTCTGGTATGTTTATACGAACGGATAACACTTTGTTTGTTTGTTATACAAAATTTTACTGTACCCCAGTGAGGATGTTCGCGCGCGCAAACAAGAACGAATGAAAATAAAAAAATAAAAACAAAAAAATTGGCGGAACAAATTTATTCTTCGCTTTAATGTAATTTAATCGGTTTTTAATGTTAATTTTCTGTTTTGCAACAACAAGCACATTAAAACAACAAGAACAACCTGGAAACAAACATTAATTGTTCTCGCTCGCGCAAGTACAAATCACAAAAGGATACATTTTTTATGGGCATCTTCATCTTATTGTGTCCTTTCGTTTTAATCATATCATTAGCCAAAAGTTTTTGTTGTTTTTTTTTCGGTGTTGTGTCACATCTGCTACCACCCTAAATATTGTTTTTGTAATAGAAGTTTTTCTATACAGTGATTGATTAATTTCCGGTTAGATTCTGTCTATTGTCTTTGTGAAACTCTTTTGTTTTTTTTTTGTTGGTGAAGAGGACGAACTTTATTGAAACATAATGGGTAACAATTGAATTTATGCAAAGTGAAATGAAATCCTTAATTTATCATAATTCATAACTGATATCCGTTTATTTGTATTGTTTTCCAACAATCGTTCTGGGGGGTAGATTTGGAGTGGGCTGAATTTTATTATTTAAATATTTGTAATGTTCCCACTATAACGAAGTTAGAATGGGTAAGTATCATAATCGCGGAAAAAATGTCGTGTCCGTCATTTTGTTGTTCCGGTCACATAAATATTAATATTAGTGATCGAAATTTCAGACAAGGATAGGTTTCAGTAATAAGCCTTTTGTTTTAATTTCTTGAGTCCATTCAATTGTAGAATAGAAGGGGTTTCAGAGGAAGAGAAAACTGCCATCTACCTGTTAACAAATTTGAAGTTAATTGAAGCATTATGTAGTTTCATTTTAACAAAAAGAGTAAAAAAATTTTGTTTAACTGTTTTCCGAGGTGCTATAAAACTTTTCTAATTAATATTTTTATACGGTTAAAACACCTTGCAAATTCCAACAATTGTTGTGTCGATATCTGTAAGACTAATGATATCACGCTGTAGATCGGAGGATGTTGTGCTTGTTGGAATTAGAAAACCTGCCCATGAACATTCGGGCAACTTATCATTTCAAACTAATTTCAGAAACCAGACCCTTTGAAATAATATTTTTAATATAACAAATGAAGGAGAACAAAACCCCTAATGGACTTTGTTACTTCATTTCTCGGGACAGTCTTTGAATGATAATACGTTAATCGGTTTGTCTTTGAATGTTAGTTTCGCTTCCTTCATGGAATGGTCAGTTTTAGCCGTTTTCTTAATTCAAAACCCCCTTGTCGCAATAAAGCTTATCATCATTTCTTTGAGTTGAGTCGAACTATCTATGTCATGTAATCCAGATAAGAAATCATCGACGTAAAAATCGTTCACGGTATGTTGAATGAGAGCTTCTTCTTCGATATCGCCAGATAATTACTGAAGCGTGGTTATTACGAATAATGCGGAACAAGCAAGGCTGTCTTCATGCCGGCAGCTATTGCGATTCGGCATCGCCTTAACCTCATAAGTGTAGCCCCATAATGTTGGCAGAATTTTGGGTCCAACCATCAATCAATCCCCGGATCTCCCGGTTTTCAATTTATTTGGTGTTAGTAGGCTTCCAGCTTGAATTGGCATATGAAATTTAGGGATTCTCAAACGGAGTTCTGGGATCTCGTTTTCTGTATCAAAAGTGTGACTTCGGTTTAAGAAATTAATTTGGAGTTGGCCTTTCTAGGATTTCCGATTATCCCTTCGATCCGAATGTAGAAAATTTAAAAGGCCCGTACAGAAATTTATCCGTAAACAGCATTTTGAAGTCAAATTCAGGCCGATTAAGATGTTCCGTACAGAAGTTTACCCGTCAACAGCATTTTGAAGTCAAATTCGGGATTAGGATGAACAGAAATGAAGATGGTTATTTATTAACCGATTTCGATTGAATTCAACATACACGATGGAAATGGGATTCTAGGATGAGTTTTAGATCAAGTTCTGGAATAAAGCTAATTAGGAAGAAACTTGACCGTTTCTCAGCATGCACGACGGAAATGGAATTCTATAAGATGAGTTTTAGATGAAATTCTGGAAAATGGCCAATTATAAAGGAACTTGACCGTTTCTTTATCTATTATGATGAAATTCCGTATACTCGACCGAAATAGAATTCTAAAATGAGGTTTAGATGAAGTTTTGGAATATGGCCAATTAGGAAGGAACTTGATAATTTCTTATACAAATCATTATAGAACGCCATTTGGGAAGATGTGAACGAGTTTGCTATGTGTCTTGGGTGGACTGATCTACAAAAGTTCATATATGGTAAAAGATTGTTGTCTGGATCAGCAAAAAAGAGCTTAAGGATGGTAAGAAAATTGATTCTTGGATTACATTGACCAGATTTTTAAGTTTAGAGTTCAAGCAAAAGACGAATGAGGCCTTAATCCATAAACGAATGCAGGAAAGGAAGAAGAACAATGGAGAATCGTGTCGTAGCTATTTGATAACTATGCGTGAAATCGGAGCTACTGGTGACTTATCGGATGATGCTATTATCCAGCACTTAATTGATGGGACCGTTGACTTTGAGCCAAACAAGTTAATTTTGTATGGTGCTACTGATATGCATCAGTTTAAGTCGAAGTTAGAACTTTATGAGACGATAAAGAAGAAAACTGTGCAACCGGAAGTTGAAAACAAACCTTCGAGTTCTGGTGTGAATACAAATGCAAATTTTTCAAGTCGAAAGGCTGCCTTTATGCGAAAACCGTTCCATAGTCAAGGTCGATGCTATAATTGTGGTACAATTGGTCATAATGAAAAAGATTGTCCCAACAAAAAGGATGGTCGTAAATGTTGCAAGTGTGAGAAGTTTGGTCATACTTCAAAGGAATGTAGATTCAGTGGTGATGTTGGTAAAAATATGGCTATTGCCGCCGATGAAGGAGATGATTAACGCGTTTTATGTAATTTTTCCAAATTAAAAGACGTGAAAAAAATCCAGATAAGTGGTGTTGATATGTTTGCTCTTGTTGATAGTGGAAATGACATAAATATCATTGCTCTAAACAAATACAAGGTAATTGGTTCACCAAACTTTTCCAATATTGTTTTGTCATTCACAGCAGCTGGACCTCAAAAAGTTATAACAATTGGAAGATGTCAGACAAATGTTGCAATTGATGGTTAAGATTATGAGACCACTTTTCATATCGTGGATGACAGTCGATGTTATCGTTGGACGAGATTTGATGAGCCAAACCACTACCATAATAACACCGGTCGATATCACAATGAAGCGATTTTCACCTATAAATTTAGCTTGTGTTGTACAAGGATTTGAATTGGAGCTGAATCATATTAGAGATATTGTCGTTGCCAATGAAATTCGAAAGATGGTAGTCAATTATAGCCCCAACAGATCAGCTGTGGAAAATGATGTCGAAATGAAACTGGTTATTTATTACCCATGAAAATCCGATAGCTTAGCGACCAAGAAGACTCTCGCAGTTAGAGTTGGAAGTAGTGAAACATCAGATTAATGATTGGCTAGAGGAAGGTATTATACGACCAAGTACGTCTGCTTATGCAAGTCCGGTGGTGCTAGCAAATAAGAAGGATGGATCCAAGCGACTCTGTGTCGATTATCGTCGGTTGAACGATGTTGTTGTTAAAGATCGGTTTCCACTCCCCCTCATTGAAGATAAAATTAATAAGCTGCAGGGTGCCAAATATTTCACGACACTTGATTTGCGTAATGGATTTTTCCATGTAGCCGTAGCAGAAGAATCTCGTAAGTATAGACTGCATTTGTGACGCCTTTTGGCCTGTACGAGTTTTTACGATGTCCGTTTGCATTATGCAATTTCCCAGCAGTTTTCATGAGGTACATCTTGAACATTTTTCGAGATTTGATATTGAAAAAATATGTCTGCACGTATTTAGATGATTTAGTTATTCCAGCTAAAGACGTTGATGAAGCTTTAAAAAAATCAAATGGTCGAAGTGTCAATTCCTTCGAGAGTCGGTAGAATATTTGGGGTATCAGATAAGTCAAGGATGCATCAGACCCTCTGAAGAAAAAACCAAAGTCATTCGAAAATTTTCAGTTCCAACGAATATCAAGAAAGTTCAAAGTTTCCTGGGTCTAACTGGATATTTCCGAAAGTTTATTGAAGGATATTCAATTATTACGCGATCTTTGACCAACTTATTGAAAAAGGATGTTGTATTTATGTTTTGGTAAGGATAAAATGATGACTTTCGAAAAATTGAAGAAGGTATTATGTGATACGCCTGTGTTGAGTGTTTGGATCGGGGGCGATACTGCTTCAAAAATCTCATGAAGATTTTGATGTTTCATCCTGTTTTTCTATTTTCAAAAAAGACCAATTTAGCGCAAGGAAAGTATTGCAGTTATGAGCTGGAAGTGCTAGCGATTGTGGAAGCCTTGAAGGAATTCAAAGTTAATTTGTAGGGTCTCTGTTTCAAGATAGTAACAGATTGTTCTGCGTTCAAGGGAACTATGGAGCGGAAAGAATTGACGACAAGAATTGCTGGTTGGGCGTTACAGTTGCAAGAGTTCAATTTCAAACTTGAACATATACCTGGTTGTCGTATGAGGCATGTAGATGCGTTGAGTCGAGACCCGAGTGTAATGTTGATTGAAGATCATGTGGTGAATAGAGTGAAGGCTGCTCAAGAAGATGATTCAGAGCTGAAAGCTTATTTAAAATTTTGGAAAATGGCGAGTATAATGATATCGTTACTAATCATGATTGCTTATTCAAGATGGTGAAAGGTGTTCCGCTGTTGGTTACTCCAAAAAATATGCAAATGGAAGTAATCAAGTTGTGTCACGAGCAAGGATATTTTTCCACGAAGAAGACCGAAGAATTGGTGACGAGGCAATTTTATATACCTAAACTAGCACCAAAGATCTCTACTAGTTTAAAAAATTGCATTCCGTACCACGTTGATCATTTGGTAAGTTTAACTGCAACAAAAAAGCAGTACCGCCACATATTTAGTGTTATGGATGCTTTTTCTAAATTTTTGTGGCTCTATACAACGAAGACAATGAACGCAAAAGAAGTTATACAGAAGTTAGAAGCCCAGAAGACTATATTTGGCAATCCGAATAACATAATATCTGACCGAGGTGGTGTGTTTCGTTCTGATGAATTCAGAAGCTATTGCGGTGATGAAAACATCAATCTAATGTTGATAACAGCTGGTGTACCTACTCGCAATGAAAGCGTTAACCAAACTATCGATGGATGACCCTGAATCTTGGTTCAAATATATAAGCAAGCTGCAGAGATTCATAAACAATAGCTATCAACGTAGTATTAGTATGACTCCATTTGAGCTACTCGTTGGGCTAAAGATGCGTGTTCCGGAAGATGTTAAAGTTATGGAAGTTGTTAAAGAAGAAATAGCCAGTATTTTTGCTGAAGATCGACATATTCTAAAAGATGATGCCAAGAGAAACATCCAGTCAGTTCAAGATGAGAATCGCCGTACCTACAACAGAAAACGAAAAAAAGCTCGGACATACGAAAAGGGTGAAATGGTTCTCATAAAGAGGACGCAGTTTAGTGGAGGCAATAAACTTCAGTCGAAGTACATTGGCCCGTATGAGATCATAAATGTGAAAGATAACGAGAGATTTGAAGTCAAAAAAATAGGGCAAACTGAAGGCCCTATTTTAAAGTCGACTTGTGCTGCTTACATGAAGCCATTCTACACTGGCGTGTCAGATGATAGTGATGACTGTGAATGATGCTGCTTCTATGTCAAATAATGATGGTGCAAATATTGATGACGTTAAAAATGCTAATCCCGATTTTGAAATAGAATTCTCAAGTGGCACGTCTGGGTTTGCTGTATTCGAAGATGATGATATCGTGTGGAGAATGTGAGATGATTGTGACAATCATTACTCTCAATTTTGTATTGAATTACTTTTATATTATTTATTGTTTTTTATTTTGTGTTCTATTGCCTTCTAATTTAGCGTAGCTTTCTTTATAAATAAAATGAATATTGAAATTCAGTTCTATACTGTCATTCGAATAATAAATACGTTTTCAATTTGAATTAAATAAAGTTGTGATTCTTCAAAATAATTTTCTTTTTCATTTTTTTTATGTAAGTGATTTTAATTTCTAATTATTAATATGTCACTATATAGTTAAACGAGTATAAAAAAAAAAAATTGAAATCCCGGGATTTCCCTGTTACACTTTTGAGACAAAAACAGGGACTCCGATACCGTTTTGAGAAACCCTGCCATCAATGTTTCGTTTAGAGAAACGCCTGTGGAGGTCTTGCTGGAACCGAAATATTGCTGCAAATAGTAGAAATGGGAATCATTTAACGTGTCAAATTGAGAAATTTAAATCTCTTCTATGATATGGTTGACGTACTATTTCTTTAATGTTGGACTATGCTGTATAGCTTACGTTCCAGTGATAGGAAATGCAGCGTTGCAATAATTACTGAAGTCCCTAGTTCTGCTGATACCATTATAAATGATAGTTTAACCATATATCTGCTTTTTGTGCGTATGGTTATAAATTGCTTCGTATTCGGAATGTTCTAGAGAAGGCGTACTGGTATTTGGCATTTCCTCAACCTTCCAAAATCTTTAAAGGAACTCGTCTATATAACATTTAGAGATCTCAATTATAGTTTCCTGTAACGTAATTGAGTTAAGCCGTCTCTTACTATCCTCAAGTAATGCAAAGAACTAATCTGTTTCGATTGGAAAGTCGATTTTTCATTTTGCATATATGTACACTCGCACAATTGTTTACCTTTCGAAGATATTAATCTTGAACTCCATTGAATATATTTGGTGTTGTAGTCACCTCCCGCAAAAAAACTTATCTCCCAGAGTTTTAACTGAATGTTTTTGGTGGAGAATCAACTGCACATATGATGCATTTTCCTGTCCATTCCTCCAGACAAATATACTATAATTTTGGAGTTCATAATGCCTTATTCTGTTCTAACAACCGTCATAAAAAGAAAATCATAAGAACGCCACACAATAGGAACATTTCGCGCCAGATTTGCATAACTATTCAAATTTTTTTTAACTGTGATATATTTCATTTTCAGGTTAAAAGAACCGGTTCAGAAAAGTTTCCCCACTATGCATGGTTGCCACCTTAATTGAGGTTTTATAATACGATCAATGTTTTCATAATGTATATCTTTCCCATGATAAGTACCAATGCGTTCACCTTGTAGATCTTTGACATTATAAGCAACGTTTCCAATTTTGCTATCGATAACGGCAGGAACAAATTTAGGGGCTAGTTTGTACCTGCACAAATATATTACCACTATTAAGTCCATTATGAATAACTTCCAAAAATTTCAACAAAGACCAAACGAAATTTTTAAAAAATCCCAAATAAAAAGAATATCACATGTCCTAGCAGATAATTAACCCAGGTTGAGACCGCTCATTTGGCCAAGTTGGTACAATTCTGGACTGAGAATTCGCGCAGTGGAACAAACACCATCTCAACAACCAGTGTCTACTGGGACCATAATATGTATGGTACAGCTGTAAAAAATGCCTTAAATCATGCAACTTCTGCCGTGCTCCATCGATATCCACGTAAAACATAAAAATAAACAGAACGTGATGCATTATTCTACGCCCAAGTCTCCAGCTGTCTACTTCTTCTAGACACTACTAACCACCTGTCATTCTTAATTGATATTAGCGCTGACCTTTCCGATATTCCAGTTCGTACTTACCCGAGATTATTTTCAAAGAACAACAAATCTCCAGATCTAGTCTTTTCACCGCAAATGGTGCTACTATATTCACGTGGTGAAATTATGTATTTGAACCATTAACATCTCTCGTCTCTTCTATCGAAGATTAAACATGGTCACGATGCGTGATCACTATCAGATACCACACATCCATGTACTTCCATGGTTGAAAATTTTTCACCAAAAAACGATCTTGTAAGAGCCCACATAAATACGACATAATTCCCGTTGAAGACCTAAAGAAGTTCACAAATCAGCCATAACGACCACTTTTAGTTTCTTCGTCAGTAGAGGAACGTCATTCGAGATCGAGTCTTACTTTTGTCTAATTCCAATCCAATTTTTTCACGGAGCCAATAAAACTCCTCCCATCACATCCACAAGCTAAATTACCCAAAAAAAACTGTATTACGGAAAAGAAATTGACATTTCGGGGTTGCCAATATTATTGTTTGTATGATGGTGATGATGGTATGATGATATAATGGTATGATAGTATGATGATATGATAGAAGAATTGTAGGATAGTATGATGATATCGTGCTTAGATGGTATATGTGATGGTATTACTGTGTGATGTTATTGTGGTATAGTGGTATGATGGAATATTATAATGGTATGATGGTGTGATGATATATATTCTAGAATGATGATATGTTAGTAAAATGGTATGATGGTATGACAGTATAACGGTATGACGATTGGATGTTATGATGAGATACCATGGTCTGATAGTATGAGAGTAACATCATATGGTGATTTGATGGTACGATGTCACGATGATATGATGGTGTGATATTATGAAGTTATTGTGGATTGATGGTAGGATATACTACCTATACCGTGGTATGATCGTATGATGGTGTGATTGTTCGATATTGCAATGATACGATGGTATGATTGTATGTTGGTTTAATGATATAGTGTCATGATGGAATATAATAATGGAAAATAATAGGATGTAATGATTGTTTAAGGTTATGATGGTACGACGGTACGTATGCTAGTTTGATTGTACGTTGCTATTCGGTTCCAGTTAAAATTGAGTTGGATTTGAGTGAGAAGTTCGGTTAGGGATTCATTTTGGTTCGAGTTTATGGTTTAGTGGAAGGCTAGATTGAGTTGAGTTCATACATGTATGTAGCTTTTGAATCGAGTTGATTTCGACTTGAGCAGAGGGTTCATATTCGGTTCGAGCTAAGTTAAGTTGAGTTTGAGTTAGGGTTTAGTTAGCTTGCATTAGTCTTAAGTGAGCTGTTCGGTTGGGGAATTATTTAAGGACTAATTAGGGGTAATTTATTTATTTATTTATTTAACCTAAAGTAAATATACAATCGGTATGCAAAAAAGATTAACGGTTATTATACAATATTTTAGCACAAAAATAACATTTAACAATTATTTAATGATAGACAAAAATCTAAACAACTCATTTCTAAACGAATTTCTTGTCATGTTAAAATCGAAAACGTCATAAACCGAATTAAAGAGTCGCGACATTCTCAAAACTGGTTCTGAGAGTGCGAAGTTTGTAGAAACCGGATCAATATGTAACAAACGACGACGGCGCAAACAACGTGTAGGAGCGTAAAAGTTGAAACGAGCCAGTAAATCGACACAGTCTATTCGGGAAGTCAGAACATCTTGAACGAAGATAGCGGATGCAACATCTCGTCGGTGATCTAATCGTTGTAATTTTAATAATTTACAACGATCATTATAAGGAGGTAGCACATATTGGTGCACTCGCTCCGTAGGTAAGCCGCGAAGCGCATACAAAAGAAACTGTTTTTGAACGCTCTCAATTCTGTATGAATGGCAATGATAAAATGGTGACCAAATCTGAGAAGCATATTCTAGAATGGAACGAACAAAGGACACATAGAGAGTTTTCAGTGTGAGTGGGTCGCAGAAGTCTTTACAATTGCGCTTAATGAAACCCAGCATAATATAAGCTTTTGAAATAAGAGAATCAATGTGTTTGGTAAAAGTAAGATCATAAGAAAAGGTTACACCTAAGTCGGTTATGACCTCAACTCTGTCAATAGCGGTATTGTATAGAAAATATTGCTGGAGAACAGGTGAGTGTGTACGAGAAAATGATAAAATCCTACATTTACCCACATTCAACAATAATTTGTTTTTAAATGACCAACTGCAAAAGTTACTCAAGTCACCTTGTAATTTAACACAGTCAGAAACTCCAGTAATAGGAGCAAATATCTTCATATCATCTGCGTAAAGCAAACATTTTGAAAATTTAAAATAATCAACAACATCATTGACAAATAATGAGAATAAAAGTGGACCAATGTGGCTACCTTGAGGAACTCCAGAGGTAACTCGAAATAAGCGAGAACTAAAATCATTTATCTTAACAAATTGGTAGCGATCAGACAGGTACGAATGCAACCACCTGATGGGGATAAACTGACAATTTAGTTTATCCAGCTTATCGATAAGGATCGAGTGATCAATTTTATCGAAAGCCTTAGAAAAATCGGTGTAAACAGCATCCACTTGTTGCCTATGTTCTAAACTACTATATACAATGTAAATGTTGACAAAAACCGACTAGGTTAGTAACCGTGGACCTACCCGTGTAAAATCCGTGTTGAGCAGGAGAAATAAAAATTGTTGCATGAAAAAACAAGAATTTCTGTACCATTGATTCGAAAAGTTTTGGTATGGCAGCAAGAATAGCGATTCCGCGATAATTGCTGATATCACTTCTTCTGCCAGATTTAAAAATCGGACGAATGAAAGACAGTTTCCAGGGATCCGGAAAAATCCCAGTACGTAGGCTCTTATTAAAGATTAGAGTCAGTGGATGGGCTAAACTCTCTGCACAATTCTTAATAAGGATAGGTGGAAAACCGTCATGTCCTGCCCCCTTATTATTATCAAGTTGAGATAAGCTATCATAAACTTCTGCTTCAGTAAACTGTAAAAAATTAAAATCAGAGCAATCGCAATTATTTATAAGCTTGGTACCAGAATCCCCAGATACTACATAGACGGACTCAAAAAATTTTGCAAATAGATTAGCGATATCAGAGGGTTGACTTGCGGAAGAGTTCTGAAAGGATGGAACTTATTCCGTTTTTTTTTCAAGACGTAGCAGTTCTTTGTTGTACCACGGCTCACGAAACCTAGGTCCATTTGATGGAACATACCTTTCAATACCAGTCTTGAGCAGCCCGTTGAACAATAAAATAGAATGGTTTAAATTTTCATCTCGCTCGAGAAAGTCCCAATTAGAACCGACAAGAAATTCGTTTAACGAATCGTAGTCCGCACGCCTAAAATTGAAATGCAAAGAATTACCAGAAGTACACGTAGTGTTGCAATTCTCTAAAAATATATATATATATATATGGTAATTGGAGTGTGGTAAACGCTCGAACATCCAGTAAAATCTTCACAAGGTGAAATCTCCGGAAACATAAGATCAGTTGAATAAACCAAATCGAGAAATATGCCCCGACTATTGCTTATCCGGTTCAACTGCATCATTGCTAAGCTAGCAAAATAATCAGTAACTGCTAATTCTTTCTGGCCAGAAGAAGAGGATGTGAAAACTCCATCAACATCAAACCAAGTAATATCGGGAAGATTGAAGTCCCCTATAATCATTAGTTGTTCCTTAATACGAACCAATGGCATGACCGCAGAACTGATGAAATTAACAATTCCCATATAATATTCCATAGTAGATCCAGAGGGAACATATACAGCCACCACGAGGATAGATGACTCGGATACATTAATCCGAACAGCAATTACATCATAAATTGGATGACATGCAATGAGCTCGTTTGGGATCGAACTCTTAACAGCAATCAACACACCCCCACCTTTAAGGCTGGTACAAAAATCATGTCGATCTTTTCTGTGGACGACGTAGTTGGGTGGGAAATATTCCTCTGAATTAAACCCTATAGTAAGCCATGTTTCAGATATGATAATCACATCGTAATCGTTATCAAGAACGCCAAGCAAGAATAATTTAGCTTTCCCCCGAATACTAGAGGCGTTGTGATAGTACATCGAAGTAAAAGTAATTTGTCCAGAACTTTTGGGCCGACGCATCACCTTTGACCCTGCGGTATTTAAATTTCGGTAGAGTTGACTACTGCAGCTGGTATCCGGAATTTCACATATGAGGCTCCTGTCCGAAAATTTTGCTTATGGAAGGGCCTAATAAATACACCGGTTGGCCATGCATCCGAATTTAGAGCCTTATCATGAAGCTCCACGTTGATCCCCAATTTAAAGCATACATATTCTAACTCGTGGATATCTTTATCCTTAGGAATTAGTTTAACTGCCTTGTAAACAGTCGGACCTAAGCATTTGCTAGCCAGAGCCACAATATCATCCTCAGTTGTAAGAGTAACGAATCTTGATAAATGAAGCCAACATTTCGGCGCAATGGTTTTAATATAAATATCTGGTGAGGTATTAGTGCCACGAATATTAAAATTTCGTATGTTCTTTTGGATAGTTCGTGATGATGGCAACGATTTTATATTACCAGTTGGACCGCACGATATATCAATATTGTTCGCATTTGCAGACGTACTCACAGCACTCAACATAGCAGCAACAGGCAAAACAGATGCAATTGAGTATTTGCTTGGTTGATCCGGAGCACCACTGTTAGAAGCAAGTGCATTCGATGCTGCAACAGGCACAACGGCAGGAATTTTCACTACTTCAGCGAAAGTCGTACAAGAACCGAAATTAGTAGGACTGGAAAACACTGGAATATGATCGCCGTCATTAGTTAAAGATGTAACCGCAGTTGTAGCCGTTGTTATGGTATTATTAACATTTTTCTTAGATCTTGTACGTATTGGCGAAGCCAATTCCAAATTAGTTTTTGTTGATTTTTTTTTTAATTTAGCAGACGACGACTGTTGTGGTGGGATTGGTTTTAGTAAACTTTCCACGTTATTATTAATGGCAGCAGATGTTTTATTTATCAAGGACAAGGACGCTGATATAGCGTCAATAGAATTACTCATCTGATCATTCTTTTCCTTGAGAATTTTATAAACGTCAATGCACATACCACATCGCCAAGAAAAATTCGGAATTACCGAAATGGCATCAAACACAGGTTTTTTCACAGACACTTTAACATTACATACACAGCACAGAGCCATTGCTACAAATTTGTAATAACCACTACAAGTTAAAAATTTAAAACACACACAATTATTATTTACATATAACACTTAATATTATAGATCATGCATATATATACAAATAATGTTATTAATATTTTTATTTTTATATTTATTTATAATAAATTTTTCAAAATTGACAAATACGCGAAAAAAAAAAAAACAACAATTCAGTTCAAAGGCACACCAGATATCCAGGTTAGGTTAAAGGTTGATTTGATAGGGTTGATTTGGTGATTGAGTTGAAGGTTGAGTTACAGGTTGAGCTGAAGATTGACTTAAAAGGTGATTATTTGGGAGTTGAACTAATTTTCAAGGCCGAGTAATACTTTTAAGGACAATTCAATCCATGAATTGTCATAAAATGCCAATAAAACGTCACAGAGAGAATTTATTTTTAGAAGCTTACTAGATCTGGTTCTACATCTGGACAAATTTGAACCTAGTTTTCAGCATTATCTCTAATATACCTGTCTTACATCTTTTCCAAGTAAAACACAAATCTCGAATTTTAATTTCGCAATTTTGAATAAATATTTGAACTTTTAAATTAGAATCGACAAAAAATTAAGGAATTAGCTCTGGGATAGGCTTTATGATGCCTAGCTTATAACAAAACTTTTGAAATTACTTTTACTTTTAATGAGCCCATTGAGCCGCTTATACAAAACTGTTTTATTAGTAAAAGCCCTAAGCGTACCTTTTAGTTTGAAGGAGTAAAAATAGAGTACGAAAATCGATACAAGTCCAAAGAACCATTTGAGCTAAATGAAAGGAATTAACGTAAAAACCGTTAAAGCAAAATTCCAAGCAGATGAAGACTACTTTTAAATTATCTCAATAAAAATTTAAAGGAATTTTGAAAGATCCAATCATACAACTGAATTGTTAAAATCAAAAGAATTTCGTTAGTTCAGTACGACTTATACGTACCTAATGATGGTTTGGCGCATTTATATAGTCTGCTTATTTAAAATAGCCGCCAAAAAATGAGACACACATATACCTATGTAGCAACCAACCATTTTTTTTTGAAAGAGAAGATGGTAAAAAAAAAGAAAAAATTTCATCTCATTTCTTATGGATTTTTTAAATTTTATAATATTTTTAAATGATTTGACTTTGAAGAGATTTTTTTTTTTTTTGTCAACAATTTACAAAAAAAAAAAAATTCAAAGTCCTAAAATGCTGCCAATATAAATATATTTTTGATTTCTTATTATTCTCCCTTTGATCATGTACCGCAAAAATTGACTGAATCTACACAATCACACAAACAATTATTATTATTATTCTGTTTCGTTTGTTTTTTGTTCACCAAGTGATCGCGAGAGTGGACAAAAATGCTACACTATATGCTATGTATACCTACGATCGCGAAAAACTATGCAAAACTCAGTTACAACAATGCAACAAGGTCCAGTAACATTGATCTCACATCACATGATTTTATTCAATCAAGATTTTTTTTTTTTTTTTTTTTGCATTTACGCGAAAAAAAGATCAGAAGATCGCGATCATTGTTATGATTATTTTTATTTATTTATCAATTTGGTTTTTGTTTTATTATGTTAATGTGTTCTCAAATTAATAGAATAAAATATGAGCAGCTCTCCACATAAATGGTTTATAAAATTAAGGTGATCGCATTTTTATTTTGTGTGTGTATAAAACACAAAGTTGTCGCCGATTTTATATGCCATATAAAATCGCTCTGCGGAAAGGTTCGTATAAATACCGCTTGGTCTGGGTTAAATATTTGACGTCTCCTACGAAGATTGTAACGCTCGGCACATTTCTGATAAGCTATTTTCAGGTAATGAAACACCTTTTCTCGAATTACATTTAGTCGATCCGGTTTCGAGGCCACGTATAAGTAATTATTATCAGCTTCTCCGAGTAATCGCCGTAACTTATAGTCTGAACCATGTAAAATCATATGTTGCCCGAAAACTAAGAAATGAGATGAAAACGTTGTAAATGAAAGGATCACATTTCGTAGAGTCCCACCAATTTCGGAAACATGGACATCCCATTCAGTATGGCTATCGGAGAGGTAAGACCGAACAGCAGAAAGGATGGTGCGGTTTACTCGCTCTGACGCGTTACTTTGGGAAGTATAAATTGGTGTTCGGGTATGAGAAACTCCATATTTCTGTAACATCTCATGGAAAAGCTTCGAGGTAAACTGTTTGCCGTTTACCACTACTTCCGGTACCGAAAGTACATTAAACACTTCGTTTTCAACATATACAACATATACAGCATAACAACGCTGCGGAGGCTTTTCGTAGAGCTGTTAATAAGGTGAACTTTGAATAATGATCCAAAACAATTAATATGTAAGAACTCCCTCGTTTAGATCTGGGGTATAGACCGAGAAAATCTATGTACAGCTTTTGAAAAGGACGATTTGACTCTGACGGACTTCCCATTGTAGGTTTCGAAGAATAATTAAGAGCTTTGTTCATCTTACATATATTTCCATTTTGAACGAAAACGTTTACGTTTTATGTAATCCATATTCAGGAGCGGTAAGAAATTTTCCGTCTCGAACGCGAAGGTTGTTGTTAGAATCCGGCATAATTTCCACACTTTTAATTACATTAGTGTATTCAGTTTCCAAAAAGGTAGGACTTGTAAGGTCAATATGTAGTGGTTTACCGTTTATTGTTTATTCGACCGAACAAATTGAAAAAAATTCCTGTTTTGCACGTGTTGTAATCTTTTCTAAACGAACGAATGTCCACCGGGTGTTATTTGATCACAAAACGCGTGAGATAAGGCATCCGGAACTACTTTCTGTGAACCTTTTCTGTAAGCTATCTGAAAGTCAAAAGACTAGAACTTAAGACTCCAGCGCGCTAACCGTCCTGACAAATCCTTCTGGGACATTAGCCACTACAGACTAGTGCAGTCTGTATAAATAGTAAAGGGGTACCTTTCTATATACGGTCTGAATTTCTTGACGTTCAGCACAGCAGCGTAACATTCCAATTTGGTAACTGAATAGTTTCTCTGTGCAGCGTTTAGTTTTTGCGAAACGAAAACTATTGTACGCTCTGCACCCTCGGCATCGAGTTGAAATAGTACGCCGTCCACCCCTATTGTGCTGGCATAACATTGTATATAAAAGGGTTTACTATAGTCCGGATTGGCCAGGATAGGTGAGGTCGACAAAGCTTAGAACCTTACTTTAATAAGTCAGTGAGGGGTGCAGACAACAAAGCGTATCAACCGCTCGGCGGTATCAACCGCTCATTCCCAAAAATCGACGGATTTGCTTAATGTCTTTGGAGCTAGAAATTCAACTATTGCTCGAACTTTATCAGGGTTAGTTTGGAGACAGCCGCTTCTTTTAATAGGAATTTGCTTTTCTCGACATTTATTGTGAGTCCAGCGTTTATTAATCGACTTGCAACCTCTTCTAGTAAATTAATATGTTCATCAAACGATGCTGAATTGACCAAAAGGTCATCCAAGTAAACAAAGATTGGGTCATGCAGTTGGTGCGGGATCACTTTGTGCATCAAGGGTCTCCCAGGTACGGTAAATGCCGTCTTAACGCTGGATTGCTGGTCCAAAAGGATCTGCCAAAAGGCGTCATTAAGATCAATACAAGATATATACCTGTTTACGCATCCTTAACGGTGACCTTGTTCAATTCACGGGCATTCAAGCAGAGACGAACTTGGCCGCTTGTTTTACGCACTAAAGTGACCGAGGAGCATCAACTGCTCTGACTTTCTTCTATTACGCCCAATGACAGCATTCTATTCAGTTCTGCAAATAGTTGGGATTGAACAGCGGGAGACACAGCATAAAATCTTTGTCTAATTGGGTCTAAGCGTACCAACATCAATTTTGTGTGAAAGCAAAGAAGTTTTAGCTAGTCCCAGTTTACCAAAAGAAGAGAATATGATAGTCAGATACATCCGGATTATAATTAACAGCAGTTGTTAAGGCACATAAAGTGCCACCATACGGAATATGTTCCGAAAATCGATTCCAAGATAAAATCGTTGTTCCAAACCTGGGAAAATATGCCGGCGCATGGTATGACACTTATTGTTGAAATTCACTGTAGCACAGATATACCAAAAACTCGCTCTGCTTGCCCATTTGCGGTATTAATGAAAGATGGAGAACTATAAAACTTTATCTTTGGGTCGGTTAGGAATGATCTGACCCAGTACCTAAAACACTAACCATAGCTCCACTATCTAGCAAACCCTTATACTCAACTCTATTAATTAAGACATGAGCATACGGTCTGGGGTCTAATGAATCATTCATAACAATTGAATCTATTATTACAGATTTTAAAGTCTTACGGTTTTGCCCATATAGCCTAGTTCGCGTGCGCTGATGTGAATTATAATAACGTTTTTGCTTATTGTAAGATTCTAACTTGAAATATGTGGATTGCAAGAAGCGCTTGTTTAAGAATGAGTGGACCTCTAGGGTAGACTTCGAATTAGGAAGAGGATTCAGCGCGTCTGACTGGAAGAATTTTGATGAGCCAGAATTCGACATTCCGGATCGGTATTGCTGGCTGCTTCTTCCGTTCGGAACAGTTCCTGCCTCGACTGACTGGGTCCAAATATTTTCGAGGTTCCATGGTTCCCAGTTCTCCACTCACCCCTCGGAATGTTTTCCGAACATTTTGAGCATTTAGCGAATACCGTATCCTTCATGCCACATCTATGGCAGAACCACCGAATGGGATGATAATGGCAATCATTGAAAGTACGACCTTCTCATTGCAATTAAAACATATAAATTCTCAATTATTGATTGGCCGAGAGAAATTACTATTTGGCTGATACATCCCACCTGCTAACCAAGGTTTTGATGGACCACTCGCACCATTTTGAAATGCGGATAGTTGTGCGCTAATATGCGGTGGGTTAAAAAAATTTTGGTAGTTGGTCTGCAATATTTGGTTCGCTTGGATTAATCAAATTCAGCTCGTTAATTTATCTTTTGTGATAGAACACAGATTCCGGATCTATTCGAAGTCTATTCCATGTGTCTCCCCAAGCGGTACAATTAGAGATTAGACCATTGCGCCTTGATTGCGATTCATGGCATCTTACACTGCAGAGTCATGCTCCATAGTTGATGGTAGAACTCTACGAAGGTCTCGCGGGATAATTGCTTCCTTATTGTTTCTATAATTCTCCTTATTTCGAAATCAGACCGTCCGTCTTGGGATATCTCCATAAATTGTCTCTTAATGTCTATCCGAGATATGGCTGGATTATGCCGTTTGCAAGTTCAGTACAAGTTCAGTCTAGTGACCTCCCTACAATTTCTAATTGGAAAACAAACATATGGAATGTTAGATGCTGAACCATCAAAAGACAATCCACATTGAGTGAGACAAACTACGATAATCTGAAGAACCTCGAGTACTTGGTACATTTTGAGCAAAGGTAAATGAGGATTTGTTTGCGGTATAGCTGAAGAATAGTTGGTGTATATGGAACCTAACGCTGTTTTTGGCCGGAGCTGGGAAAACATTGATATTGATGGAACAGCATGTGTGGTTGATGGAATAGTGATCGGAGGGTGAGTAATAGTTGCGATTTGACGTTATTGTAGCGGTATTAAATGCCTGATGATTTTGTCGGTTAAATTTGGCAATCTCTGGATTCATAGAGACACTAATGTTTGGAGAAGGACCTTTTAAATAAGCACCAGTCGTAACGGGCCTCACTGGAGGATTAACAGTTGGTTTTTCGTGGGTGATTTGCTATTGCATTTCAACATGGCGTTTATTTAATTCCGACATCTGTTGCGACAAAACACTGAATTTCTCCAAGACAGATTCCAACAATTTTGTTTGCGTTGCAGCTTGCTCATTCTTCATCAGGCTTTCTGTGTGTACCCGTTCAAGGAGTTCTTCTAAAGTGGATTGTGTAACAAACAAATGTGATATTGAAATGTGATAAGTCCAGATTTATTGTCGTAAAAATTTTGGGGTTGCGGACTTGTCACATTTGGATTATTCTCATCGGCATTTATTAAATTCTCCGGGAATTCTATACATGAATTGTTTTTGCCGCTCCGATAGATTCGTTTAATTGGTCCGCGTTGGTCAGGAAAATCTGCAAACTTGATTGTAGCTGTTCATAGGTTTTTAAAGTACTTCGAGCACTATCTTGATAGGTAGGGGATTTTGGTGCTCGATTCAAACGACTCGCTACATGCAAGGGACGTGACTCTATCTGATGTGCCAAGCTCAATACGTGTTCTTCTTGATTTTCGCTGAGTTGGGTAATTTGTTGTTGAAGTGCTTGTAGTTTGCTTTGGCAAGTCCGAATTTCTAAATCCGGCAGTTTTTTTGCTGTCAGGTGCATCTCAATAGGTTCGATTTGTGGATCTGAATTTTCGTTCTGAATTGCATAATCAAGTATCCACCTCAATTTCGTCGAGTCCCAAAACCGAAGGATCCATTTTTTATAACAACAAAAATAATTCTGAACGTATAAATTGACGCACAACCACTAAATTCAAATCTTCGAATATATAAGCGGGGATAAGCTCGGGTAACCAGCTTAATAAAGAATAATTAAAGAAAATGTGAGTGAAGAAAATAAATTATTGCCTTGTAGGACGGAAACAGATTGAGGAAGAAATTTGCATAGGAATAGAATAAAATAAATAAAACAAAAAAAAATCATTCATAGATTCCACAGCAACTATACTGGACCATTATATGTAGTGACTTTCTTTCTCCCTTAATTCAGTACATTCGAAGCTAGATATTAGCGAAAAATAATGAAAATCATGGGCACCATCCCTTGTGAACATTGTAAAGGTAAGAACAGAGGTAGGCTACAATCAAAATGTTAACGCCTGACATTGATCATACTATTTAACAAATTTGAATCACCAATGTTGATCATAACAATGAGATTTCAATAGCGCAAAAGATGAAACCCACATTTGTGGAACATATTAATTTATAGCAAGGTATTTTTGCTTTAAGGGATGGCTCTATATGGCTCTTGTCATTTGGAGTTGAGAAATAGTGTGAATCAATAAATTATAATAAAATGTACAATAATCTTCAACAAGTTTCTTCGGAATTAAAATCGTCGACCAATCGTTTTTTCATCGTAGAAAGTATCGGTATAACAAATTAACAAATTCTGACATCATCATCGCAGCAGCTGCAGCATTATCAACGTCATTCGCGCAGAAGTAAAAAACAATTACATCATCATCGGATTTGTCTTCAAATTAAGATATTGCGCAGCGTTATTCATTTACAAATATACAGTCCACTCATCGATCAGGTCTGTACGTGTGTTCACAGTTCAAGGTCACTGCCTTTATTCATCGACCGTAACAGGGAGTGAACAAAAGGCAAGGCAGCCATTTTCTGTGTACCCAGCCAAAAATCACCGCATTTATTCATCGATTGTAACCATTATACAGTAAATACTTACATCGTGCACAAAACATCCATTTTGGGTGTCTTCTACTTCATATAAGCCACTGTCTTTAATAGAATCGTACGACATTTACATATGTGTACACAGTACTGTAACATTATTTTTAAGAACTAATTGCGAAACAATAGTGCAAAGAGAAAACAACGCCTTTACTCTCAGTACTCGTGATTCATCAGCTGAGTAAACTGTTCATCGTCGTTCGAAATCAGTATACGTCGTTGCAGTCTCAATAGGTTTCTAATTAATGAAATTTTTCTTCATCAACATCTAAATACAGCAGACAGTTATTTAACAAACCACAAATCTAGTCGAAAATAAATCATTCATCGCTATTTACTTTCAATATAAATAAACTGATTGGGGATTAATCGTCGAAATTTACCACATTCCGGAACTAACAGTTTATACATCGTAGCTGACTCATCTTAGTGTCTTCGTCAGTGGCACCATACGCTGTCACAGAATACGGATTTTACAACCATAGCGTGGATAGTCATCAGCCTAAAAGCCAGTTCAGTACCACAACTACACAACATTGGATTGTGTGGATTCATGTAAGTGTGATTATATTATTTGGTTTATTAAATGAGTTACCTAAAGTATTGTTAAATTGTCGGTTAAGTAATCAACTACGTTACATAGAAAGTTGAATTGTTCGAGTCACTAGTGATTTGTTATTGTGCTATTTGTTGTTGTCGTAACCACAGATTTAGTTGCATCATCGTCATTAGTTATTTAGTTGCGATATGTCGTCGTCGGATGAAAATGAAAAACTAGAGTTATTGAAAAGGCAACGAGCCGCAATTAAAGGCCAATTAACAAATTTTAAAAATCAATGTAGTATAGCAACAACCCTGGATTCGTTTGAGTCGCTAGTACGTCGCATACAGCTAGTTCAGTCAAAGTTAGAATCTGTAGACGATGCCAGTGTAGTTGATCGAGAGAATTTCGAGGACGATTATGGAAAGTTAGAAGCCATAATTCTAAATAAAATTCATGAACTTAAAAGATCCGAGTATTCAACCAGTGCTGTCTCATTTCAAAATAGCTCCATGCGTGAACCGACAGATGGGATGTCTACTTCAATGGGCATTCGTTTGCCTGAGCTGAAACTTCCTTCATTCAGCGGACCTGAATCGGATTCGTTAGCATTCCGTGACATGCTCATTAACCTCATTCATAACAAAAAAATTGAAGCGACTGTAAAATTCGTTTATTTGATTACGCACATTCGTTCAAGATCTGCCTAATCTTCCAATGACTGCAGAGAATTACGAAACCTGCTTGGAAGTCCATCTGTGATCGCATTAACAATGAAGTTTCGACCCAGAGGGTACATATGAGAGAGATCTATGATGTTAGAACACCGCAGGAAAACTCATCGAAATCGCTACAATTTTTTGTTGATCGTGTCGTCAAGCATTATTCATATTAATTAGCATAATTCATTGAAACATAGCATAATTCATTGAAGTCATTGAAGATCAAAGTTGATGAATGGAATCTTATGCTAATCCACCATTTAACCCAAAGACTAGACAATTCTTCGCGAACAGATGTAATTAAAGGTTCAAAATCAAATAGTGTTCTAACTTTTAAAGAATTAATTCAAATTTTAAAAAACCGGGTACATTAACTCGAAGCATTACAAGCTAACTCTGTGCGGTAACCTCTTCGACAACAGAAAGATCCTAGAAACCAGTCTTCGAACCCTAGCAGGTCCACCGTCTTAATAACCAATTCCGATAGGTGTAGATATTGTTCGGGGTCTCATTTAATAGTTGATTGTCCAGTATTCAACGATGAGAAATTAAATGCCGTTCCAGTTTATTCGACAGCATAGATTATGCTCCAATTGTCTGATTATGACACACAATGTCCGTGATTGTTCAAATCCACCATGTAAGCTATGTTCATTGAAACATAATATCAGTGCTGGGATGTTCTAACATCACTATTTTCGATATTCGATACGCTTTATGTCTCGTATTCTATAAAGAATTCATGTCAGAGTATCTCACATTAGGGCATATGATCCCAGTCATTAATGCAAACGAATTCAAAACATACCATTTACCACATCATTACGTACTAAAAGCTAGTAGTACCACCACTACCTACCTACGACCTACCATACAACAGAGTATTTTTACAATAATGCTTCGATTCCGCAAACATATATATGCATTTTGTGGTGATATCGCCAAAAATGTACCGCCAAATTCGATTAAATGATGAGCAACAAGATTTACAACGGGTTTGGTGGCGCAACCATTCCTCAAATGAATTACAATTGCATGGAGAGTGCACTATTCTTGGCAACACGTACACTCAAACAACTGTCCAAAGACGAATTCGATAAATATCCAGCGGAGTCAAAAGTATTGGTCAGTGATTTTTACGTTAATGACGTTTTAACGGGTTGTCCAAAGCTTAGTGAAGCATTAAGCTTAAAGCAGGAATTAATTAGTTTGTTGAGCCTGGGTGGTTTTGAACTACGAAAATTTTGTTCAAATAACTCATTACTTTCGTCGGAAGAAAACTCACAATCACAAATTCCGGTGTCTCGTGGAACACAACTTCGGCCAATTTTGAGATGCACTTGGATAAACTATCTTTATCATCAGATTGTTCAAAAAGGAACATGTTGTCGGAAACTTGTCAACTCTTCGATCCGTTGGGATTAGGTGCATCAATTATTATTACTGCCAAATTGTTCAAACAAGCATTGTGGACGCTTCAAGATATTGGTTGGGACGATCCGGTTCCTGATCAGATCACACACAAGTTGCTTAGTTACAAGACAGAGCTAAGAGAGTTGAAACAAATAACTTTACTTTATTATGCGCCAAGTCCAGAATTGCACCACTTAAAAAACAAAGCATTGCTCGTTTGGAACTGTGTGCAGCTCTGCTGTTGGCTGAAATGACAAACACTCTCGTGCATAGTTTTGAAATATCCTTCGATTCAATTTTTCTTTGGTCTGATTTCGAAGTCACATTATTTCGCATTAAATCAGAACCACATAAGTAAGCAACATTTGTAGCTAACCGGGTAGCAAAAATTCAAGACTACACTTCATCGAATAATTGGTATTACGTTATTTCGTCTTCCAATCCTGCAGATTACGTATCCAGGGGTCTTATGCCGTCCGAATTCTTGAACACGACAATGTGATGGTCAGGTCCTGACTACTTGTCCAAAAATGAAACCGAGTGGCCCAAATCCACCATTATTCAACTTAACCCCGATCAAATGAACTTAAAAACTCATCCAACGCCTCACGGGAACCAAACCTTGGCATATTTTCTAAAGGTTTCATTCACTCACTAAGTTGCATCGTGTTGAAGCCTGCATGCTTTGCTTTTATAACGGTGCTAAAACTAAACACAGATCATATCCCTCGGTTGAGCTCACCCCAAGTGAGATTACTCACGCTCAAACTATTTTGATAAAACTAGTGCAGTTCCACGAGTTTGGAGATGAATTCAAATTCATTGCTACACCTAATAAGCAAATTTCTCATCAGAGTTCGTTGAGATCTCTGTCACCGTTCCTAGATGCTGACGGTATACTGAAAGTCGGTGGACGTCTTCAAAATGCATCTATATCGTATAACGTGAAATATCAAATTCTACTTCCAGGGAATCACTGCTATCCAAACTAATTGTTCGACATGAACACTTAAGGCTACTTCATGCATGTCCACAAGCGTTATTGTATAACATCCGTTTGGTTTACTGGATCATCGGAGGCCGAAATTTATGCAGGACACTTGTGAATCGATGTATAAGATGTTTCCATGAGCGTCCTCGTGCGATAAACCAGGTAATGGGTAATTTACCAATAGATCGGGTAACCAGATCGGAAAGACCATTTGTTATTGTCTTCCTCGTAAAATAGTCGGTCAGATCAAAATTTAATACTAGGATGTATATTTGCCTGTTCATATATTTCACCACAAAGGCTGTACATATAGAAATAGTCATGAATCTATCAACTGACGCATTTCTTGCTTGTCTTCGTCGGTTCGTTGCTTGTCGCGGACTTTGCTCAAAAATCTATTCGGACAACGCTACCAATTTTATTGGAGCGCGGTCAGAACTTCATGACCTTAGAGAATTTTTTCTGTCTCAACAAATTCAAAATGAAACAATCCGCTATTGCACGTCACATAACATCGAATGGCTCACTATTCCACCTAGGCGTCCCCATTTTGGAGGATTGTGGGAGTCAGCAATCAAGAGTGCAAAGCTTCACATGAAAAGAGAAATTGGAAAGTCGTCGACGTTGTCACTTGAAGAATTTTATACGTTGCTCGCACAGGTCGAGGCTTGTTTGAATTCGCGCCCACTAACTGCCATGTCTAGCGATCCAGCAGATCTAATCGCATTATCTCCTGGTCATTTCATAATAGGTTCCCCTTTAACTTCAACAGCAGAACCTTCCCTTATTGATTTACGGAATAATAGGCTCATCAACTACAGTCGATTTGGAAACGGTGGCATGTGGAATACTTGGCTGACCTCCAACGTCGTCATAAATGGCAGAATGGCAACCACAGTTTCAAAATTGGTTCACTGGTACTATTACACGAAGAAAACTTATCACCTACGAAATGGTGTTTGGGGCGTATAGTTGAGACTCATCCGGGTAAATACGGGGTTGTTCGGGTAGTCAGCATCAAAACTGCGCAGTCCGTATTAAAACGGGCAGTTAATCGAATCAGTGTTTTGCCACTTGGTAAATAGTCAAACTAGCATTAAAGAACAGTTCAATTTGTAAGGGTAAAAAAAAAAAAATAGATATTCCATATTTGGTAACATTTAGTATAATCACAATTATAATGTAAGCCACAATTATGTTAAGTAATTAGAATTAGACTAAATATGTAATTATCATTGTTATATTGCTGTAAAAAAATAATAATAATAATAAATAAATTTCTTGTTGAAATTAATAGAGATTTCAAGGTCACTCACGGGTATGTTAACGCCTGACATTGATCATACTATTTAACAAATTTGAATCACCAATGTTGATCATAACAATGAGATTTCAACAGCGCGAAAGATGAAACCCACATTTGTGGAACAAATTAATTTATAGCAAGGTATTTTTGCTTTATGGGATTTTCTCTTTTGTGCTGTTGGAAAAATCAACTTGTGATTGGTTTTTTTTTTGTTTATAAGTTGACATCTTTGTCAAGAAAAAAAGATATGCCAGTTGTCATTTGGAGGTGATACAAGTGTGTTTGGTTCACCCATAATTAATAAAACACAAAAACAAACTTATTATTTCGTAACAAATAAAATAAATTATAAATTAAATAAATTTTCGAGAAAGTAACAACACAGTTCATATTTTTTATTATCGGCATTCATATATTGTTCACAGCCACAACATATAGTACGGAAATGGCCTAACTCAATCATAACCAAAACAAATTGCACAGATATCTACAAAAATAAAAAAAAATTTAAAGAGGAACGGACAAATTTTAGATTATAATTATTTGATCAGGGCCCTATTGCACCAACTACTTATCACTTATTACTTATCAACTTATCATAATTTTTAATAATTTTCTGTTGTACCAAATTGAAATTTTATAAGTATTTAATTGAGTTATAATAAGTGATAAGCACTCACTTATCAAAATTAAGTTGCACCAATTTGCGAAATGATAAATGATAAGTAATATTTTGATAAGCGATAAGTTTGAGGTTTTTGATAATTTTTTCATAGTTCTGTTGCACCAAAAGTTTTAACTTATCAAAATCGACTACTTTAATGATAACTTATCCAAAATAACAATAAGAAAAATTTCACTACTCAAAAAAATTGATAAGAGCTACAAATTGTAGTGGTATGACGGAAGTCTGTTAAAAACGTTTTTTTTTGCTGTTATTGTAAGATGAGAACTTTTGTTCAATTTCTCAATTCAAATAATTATGAATGATAATGACAATACATGTAACAAAGTGTTTTCAAGTGTAGAATAACTTTAATTTCAAAATTTATACCGCTATTTTATTGTATTCTAATAAGTTATAATATTAAGTCAAAGTAAGAACAATTTCACTCTCTTCGATTTATCATAGAGGTAAGACAGTTGTTTCTCGATATTTTAAAATTAATATAAAACTATCAAATGTAGGTATATCAACTTTAGTGAACAAAAACTGAAATTTATTAAGCGAAAAAATAATTTGTATAAATAAATGCGTCGGTTCGAAAGATTATTCGAAGATGAAAACGAAAGAAGAAATCGTGTAGTGAAAGCCACAACCAAATATTCTCTGGACTCGCGAGTGATAAAACATTTTCGTTTGTCACATGAACAAATTGAGCACGTATTATTAAAAATCGGAGCAAATTTGCAACATGGAAGCGACCGAAACTGCGCATTGAATCCTCTATATCAGCTACTAACAAGACTTCACTGGTTAGGAATATCCAGGATAGAAGTTTCTTGAGATGGGTGGTTACCCTCAGGTAGCTGGTTGCTTCGATGGAACAATGATTAATATAGATGCACCTACGGTCAATGAAGAACATTTTGCGAATCGACATGGAAAACATTCACTGAATGCAATGATGGTGTGTGTCCCAGATCGCAGCTTCTATGCAATAAATTAAAATTGGCCAGGTAGTGTCCACGACTCCAGAGTATTGCCATATACAAGGTTATTTATCAATTTTGAGTCTTGTTTTCGCCCGTTCTCCGATGCTGTGATTTTGGGTGGCAGTGCTTCCCCTTAAATATTAACTTATCCCACCAATGCGAAGAAATCCGGATGATGCAATAGAGCAAAGATTTAATCGTGCTCATAGGCGGACGAGACGAATAGTGGAAAATCTTTTTGGTTTGTATATGACGATTACATTTTTTGTATAATGTAGTTAAATTCAATTTATTTGTTAATAGGAATTCTCTTAATTCATTTGTTATAAAAATAAATTGTTTACGTTTAAGTACTGCTGATAAATTATTTACAGTTAGAAAAGAGAATTTATTTTAAAAGTAAAAAAAGAAAAGTTTTACAATTGATTCTAAACACTGAAATAAGAACTCTCAATTGAGAAAGGTTTCTCTTTATGTATTATTATAAACATGGAAAATTGTTGTTGTTATTAAATTACAGAATAACAATTTTTTAATTATTTTGCTATATAGGTACAAAACCATTATTTTGCAAATACTATCACATTTATAGTATTTTTGTATAGATCATTACAACTTATCATAAAAATTTGATAATTCGTCAATTGATAAGTTATAGACAATCTGATGTGCAACGCTTATCACTTATCATTATCAAAATTTGATAAGTTTTCAAATTAATAAGTGAGTGATATTTTGTTATTTTTGGTGAAACACTTATCACTTATTATTATCAAAAAAACTAACTTATGATAATTTGATAAGTAATAAGTGATAAGTAGTTGGTGCAATAGGGCCCAGATCAAACATTTTCGTCCGATTCAAACAGTTAATTGAAACTGGACAAGGGCGTCTGTATTTGATAAGATGATAACAAAAAAAATAAATGTATGTCAATAGGATGGAAAGAAAGGATTTAAAGAAAGGATTGCCTCAAATTTAAATGGTTATTAGTTTGGGCACCACTATAACGAAATGCAATGAAATTTGGTCAGCAATTCAAAAACAAAATTTAAAACAGAGAATCAAACTCCAAAACACGTCAGTTAACAACTAGATACACGTCATGTCTCTGGAAACCCCACGCATTTCGTTACATCATTGATTCATTTCAGATATTCATCACTTTATAAACTCCTTAGCCGTCGTTTGTCTCTAACAGCTTCTACGAACGGTATTTTTGGATTGATCGTAGCAAACATTAGTTAAACCCACATTGGTTTGACTTTTGAAACTATGGTTTAGGTCTTGCTTTTCGCTCTTTGACATGTAGGCATTTTTTTCTTAGCTCATCTAGTTTGCTTTTACCCAGCTCACACTTGCTGTGTGCAGTTAGCCACATGTTACACAAACAGCCGGGAGATTCCAGTAGTTACGCGAATGTACATACTCCAGACAGTTGGCACATTGTAAAACCGATTTACGTTTGTGTGGCTCCTCCACTAAGAATTTTCTAAACAATAAAAACCTGGCACCTTGAATTTGCTGGCGATTTGCCAACTTTATGGGTGAAATTTCATTGGGACCAAAAACCACCTCAATGAACTATTCCAGATTGTCAATGATTTTAAGATTTACAATAAGAAGTCAAACACACAGTCAATTTTCACTCTCGACCATATTAATATTTGGTAAATATTTCATCCAGCAAAACTAGCAGTGCTATAAAGACAATGCTGTTTCAGCACAAATCTAGAAAAGCTCGTTCCGTCTAAATAAAAGCTTTATAAAATCCTACCTAATAGTAAAACTCCACATGGAAAATAATTCCCTACTGTTTATATTCTTCATCATCTTGGGTGTTATTCCATTTTTTTTTTTGGATTTCTACGGCATACTGATTGTTGTTGCATTTTTTGTTGTATTCCATTAAATCAAACTAAAACTACAACCTTTCATTTTCCAGCACACACACACACACACACACACACACACACACACAAACGATCACATCAACAACAACAGCAAACTGGAAAAGGAAAATTATTTTATATGATTGTGTATGATTATGTTTAGTCAAACATAATACAAGTTGTGTACATGTAACGTACATACCGATATACCGTACACATATTACGAACATAAGTATAATACGTATGTACAGCAAAAAGTTCTCCTAAGGATTTTCTGGTCTGGTTTTTGTTTTCCCACATTTTGGTTCATGTTATTGATTTAGGATTTAACGTTATGTAATTTTCATCATCGTTATAAATGTAAATGTTAGGATTTTTTTTTTTTTTACTTTTGTGTGTGCGGTGGCAAAAAATATTTTTTTGTGCTTTCTAATGGATAACACAATAACAACAACAGCAAAATATTCATAATAATAGAATATATCAACAACAACAACAACATTAGGAAAAATAAAAATGGTATAAAGCCGAGCAAGCTTAAATTTTTTTTTTTCCTATTTTATGTTTTTTTTTTGGGTTGTCAATGATGAAGATACAACAACTTTTTGAATATATTCCATATATGTACGTATTTATATGTACTTGATATTTTTTTATCAATTCAGCACAATATTTTTGTAATAAACATGCAATGATAATAAGGTGAGATTGTTGTGTATATGATTTGGTTTGGGGGCGCGCGGAATTAGAAGGGTGACTTATGAAATATCAAATTTAGTCAAAAATTGTTGACTTGTTCAAATACAACGGAGTACAATTCGTACGTTTAACAAACGATAGAAAAATCCCTTTATTTAAGTAAAAGCTTTCATTTGGAAATTGTTTTCCTGTCTCAGCAACATCACAAATAATTGTTTTTGTTCTACCAAAAGCTTTAACATCGTATACATGGCAAAGTGAACGTATATGGCAAAGAAAACCTATAAATATAGCGGTTGGTACTTAAATTTTATAATATTTTGTGGGAGCTTTCTTTATTCGTATAGTGTAAAGAAAAGTGTAAAGAAAAGCTTTTCCGATTTTATTAACAGCATTTCAAATACAATGCTATTTAAAAATTAATTCGACCCCACCATGAGCTGAAAGTTTTTCCTACTGTGCCAAATCGGGCAAAACTTTCGGTGTAATCTGAATGTAAAAAATATAAACGTTTACTTTGTTAAGAACTAAATAGAAAAATTATTAGTTAAAACTAGATGACTAGAGCTTTTAGAATATCTTCTTCATAAGTTGAAATAATTAACCTTTCAAAGAAGCTTTCAGTTCTGATTTATTCAAAGCGAAAATATTAATGCTATGGGCTTCATGTCGATTTTTTCCAATAAATCATTGTGTTTTCTAAATTGTTAACTATAGTAGTCATTCATAGATGGCATAAGGTTCATAAAGATAAGCTGTACCATTCATTATACTAAATAGCAACTTTTGGAACGCCAAAGGAATGTTATATTATTTGATGGAAACAACCAGCCATACTGTTTGAAATTTCGTCTAAGTACTTCTCGTTATTTTTTTTCGTTCAGGCTAACTTATCACTTTAATTTGCGTTTCTTGCAATTTCTCAATTCTTTTATAAATTAAGTTTCTTTTATTTAATTAATTTTATTTTTTTATAAATTATTTGTTTATTTGTTTAAATAATTTTGAAGATTAAATTAATTAAGGTTTATTGATTGTTTAAATTATTATTAATTATCACCACCGCGCGAGCTGGGCGACCGCGCCCAAAATACATCCTAATACATCCTTCTCTCCCCCTTCCTCGTCTCCACTCCGTGCCTCACCTTCCTTCTCCTTCGTAGCTAAATACTGACCAGAAGAAAGACTGAGTTATTAAACTATTGTTTAATTGTTTAAAATAATAAAAAATTAGTTTGCTCAACCCCAGACAATTTAAAACTCTTTTACTGTATCCGCTCCAGATAACCCTCCATGTATAAAATTTGAATGGTTAAAATATCAGCAGACTTTGATCCGTTTGGGTTGGATATAATTGGATACAAATCTTTTACAAACACATTTGGCCAGAATTGCTTTCTAAATTAATTGTTGTAAAATTGTTTCCCCTGTTTTGACTAGTTCACTGTATTCATTGGTATTCTCTCTGTTTTCAACCGAATGAATTCACACATTATTCCTTTAGTAATATCTCATTATACATTGATTAATCACTCAAAATTCACTCATATTTGCTCATTATTCCCTCATCGTTCACTCAATATTTCGTGAGTATTCACTTATTCATTCATTCATGTATGTTTAATTCACTCATTGCTCATATATTAACTGATTATTTACTAAATATTCATTTATAAGGCATTATATACTTATTAATCACTGACTTAGAAACTTTTCATTCTGTAGTGGATTCACTTATTATTCATTCGTTATTCACCTATTATTCGCCCTTTATTCATTGATTTATATTGTAGTGGTTGATTACCTAGTCAGTAATCACTAATTATTCACTCATAATTCACTGATCAAGATGAGTAATTCGAGTATTGGGTGAATCAATAGAGAATAATGACTGATTAATGAGCGAATAATCAGTAAAAAATTAAGAAATAATGTGTGAATAATAAGTGGTTACAAGTGAATAATGAGAAAAATAATCAGTGAATAATCTGTGAATAATCATTAAATTTTATATTATTCATTATTAATGAATGAATGTGATAATCATTCACCATTCACTCATTAATCACTTTTTATACTACTTTTATAATCGTCAATAGAGACCTGCTTTTAGTTTTTGGCGGTCACGCATTTATACATGAGTTCACCGCCACAAGTCGAAGACAACGCGGACTGTCTGTCATCTTCAGGCGCAGGCGTACAACTACACAAAACAAAACAAAAAATACAAAACACAACGAAAACGAAATCACGAAAAGTACATTTACACAACAAAACAGTCTATCTCGGATTTAGTGGCGGTCGCACGCACGTGCGCTCTTCGCACGATAACAAAGCGGCATTGAATGGTGGTGCCAAAATATTAAATTGAATATTGTTAAAAATATAAAATATAAAAAAATATATTTAATTAAAATAATAACATTTAACCAAAATAAATTAAAAATTTGTAATCAACAAAATGGTGTACAACAAATAATATGTTTCTCACACCATAAAGTGGTGACCCCGACGTTCAAGAAGAAGGACGATGACAAGTGGTAGAGAGTATTGTGTACATTATAAATTTCAATAAATATTTTTGAAAATTAAATTCTAAACAATATCAAAGCAGTGTTTATTGTGGGTGATAAATTTTGTAAAAAAAACGAACCCTTGGTCGCGTGCAGTTCAAGAAGTGCTACAACTGGATACTATAAGTTCTGATTGGAAAACCTCCACAATTGTATTTCGCTGCCAATAACTCATTTTAGATTCTGCAAGGGTAATTTTTGCGTTTTTCGATTCGCGAAAACCTAATGAAGTGGAAAGTGCGTACTCACTAAATAGCAAGTGAACGATGAGTGAATAATGAAAACAGAGAAACAAAAGAAGACTATTATTTTAATTAAATTTTCAGTGGTAGGTACATACTTGGCAATTACCTTTTATTGCATAAATTAAGGCTAGAAATTACTTTACTTACAGCATTTTTACTATCACTTAAACAATTTGTGGGATTAGGGGAAATCTTCGAATTGTGCATAGGTGTCAAACCTATAATTTTCATATTTCGGCTGAAACACGGTAAAAACGCAAAAACCAAACCTGAAAAATTGTATTCCAACTTTTTGTAGGTATATAATTAATTATATTCCAATTCTAATTATAGTGTTTACCACCAGAGTTGCTTTTTTGAACATTTTAATTTCTAATGGATGTCGCTAAATAATGATTTCATTCGTAGAAGACTCTGATTTAGTTATCGTGGGTTTTCAATTTATGTCCACTAAAAAGAAGTTGAGCGCTTTGTGGGTCACTGGATATGGCTCCAGAATATGTTGTACTCAAAGGAATCTTAACTCTGTCAAAACGAACGAATACGTGTGAGCAATTTTCAGATATTTGAGGATAGACTGATCTTGTTATTATATGTCGTGTGTCCTTAGAAACTAAACTTTCATTGTTGTACGAAACTTATCTACGAATTTCTCTACGATTCGAATTTTGAAGGTTGTTGAAGAAATCACCGGGCAACTGGATATTTGGTCATATAAGAACTCTGCTGGCGTACAGTTAAGATCATTCTTGAATATGGTTCGAATATCCAATAAAACTGTTGGAAGGCCAGTACTCAGAACTTTAGCATAATCTATTGTATCGAGCTGTTAATGAGGCTTTGGTTGCCCATGAAAACGTTTGACAATATCATTCATTTTTGGATTATAAGCGATGTGAACCTGGTCAATCGTTATCTAGAGTCCCACTCTAGATAACAACCAAATCTACAGATATACTCAAGTTTCTGGCTATCGGGTCAATCGGTCGATCATCGTTAGAATGTAATGTAGACATTTTGATTGGGCAGTGGACCGACTAGGTCAACGCAGATATCTTTAAACCTGCCAAATGGTAGGTCGACAAACCAAGTTTTGATTTTGTGTGGCGGTCAACTTTTGTTACTTATATCAGTATTCATTGTTGGCCAGAAGTACTTCGAAGTAATTAATTTTCGTGTAAGCCATGCTGACTTTCGAAGATTATCCGTCACATATCTTCGTGGCCGAATGGTCGATTTCGACCTGTCGATGAAATGGCAAAAGTGTTACATTGCTAGGTAATAGGTATATAACAAAAACCTCTCGCTAAGTTGGAAGCGTCCGTAGTGATGTTGAACTCAGTGTCTTTCATCGAATATGACCAAATGATGTTTGCCCGTCTTCAGTAAAATAGTAAAACGCCGATAAATAAGCGAAAACAGTCCTGCTAAGCGTGGTAGAAAGCGGTGGTAATAGTTCACCATACATACGAACTGTTGTATTTGGTGGATTGACGTTGGCTTTGGAAAGTTTCAGAGTTTCAGGAAGTCTTGAAATTCGAGAGCAGACTCGTTCTTATAATAATCTAATATAATAATTGGCTTAGTTCGCCTGTCTGTCTGTGAAAAAACACGTTTATATTTTGAGTCAAGGGAACCATTTTGAATCAAGGGAACTCAAACTGTATGAAATTTATTTCAATTTGGCATACTTACTCAGTTTTAATGCTTTTACGTGAACAGTCTACATTTTGATGCGTTCAACTTCAACCCGGCAGCTTTGGTGGTTTATAGGATTTATTGCAGACTTTTTAGCGTTGTAGCATTACTGAAAAAAGAAGGCTGTTTTCTCAAATCCTCTGTCGGCCTCATGAATTGCTACCTGCCAATGCCCACCTTTGACATCTAGCTTGCTCAAGATGTTGGATCCTGATAACGTGTTCAAATTGTCGTCGATACGTGGCAAATGGTAGCTATTCTTTTTAGTTACATCGTTCAATTTGCGGTAGTGGACACAAAACATCATCGAATCATCCGTCTTTTGTACAAGCATCAATGGCGAATTCTACGGGTTGCTAGAGTTCTCGATTAGTCCGTTGCGCTCCATTTTCTTGACCAATCTTCTTGGTGCTTGTGGAATTGGAGTTGCATTTTCGGTGTCGATCCGATGTTGCGCTATATCGGTTTTCACATGTCATCCTCATTTGTTCATCATGTTCAATAATTTTTTGTAATATTCCGGCAACTACAAACAACCGTAACAAGCGTTTGTAAAAACAAGAACTCAAAAACCTCATACGGTTTTGAATGACTATTAAATGCAAAAACGTTTTTCTGAAAAATGCGAAATTGAGACTTAAGCCATTATTATTTGTGACATCCGCTTCCTTGCCGGGTCTATTCACTACCCCTTCCTTAATCACACTTACTGTTGGGCTTACGTTCGTTACTCTCAGTGGTGTATTTGGCATGAGTCGTACGTACCTCAATTCTTCCACGATTTTTACTAATTTTATTGGCTCCACTACTCCTAGATTGTTACCAAAATGTCACCGTTAACTGGTATAGATAACTTTTTTGGACATCGGCGGTATCTCTGCTCTTTCCTCCGTGATGAATCGCAATCCGCCATTCTTATTGTTGTCTTTTTGCAGGGGTAACTCCACATTGCGCCATTTGAATATTTGGTTCACAATTTAGGCCTAAGATGCATTGGTCCGTTATGCCGGCAACAATGAATCCGACGGTGACTAATAGGGAATACTCTCCTTTCACTGCTGCAACGTCTTCAGTAGCTGTTCTTAGGATGTTACAATCTTGAAACTCCGGTATCTTAAGTGAATGTACATGGCTGTGTTTATAATGTGCCATTAACAATAAAGCTGTTGCAGTCCGTTTCAATTTGGGCCAATTTGGGATCACCACTAAAGTACGCATAGTGTTTCATAGCTCAGCAACATCCAAGTCTTCGGTATCTCTTAATAAAATATTGATGGTCGGTCCCACTGTGCAACCAGATGTTACATCAATAATAATGCGTTTTCAATAGCACAGAATAGCATTCACGTCTGACATTGAAAAAATGTACAGACAGATAAAAGTTCACCCTGATCATGTGAACTATCAACGAATAGTCTGGTGAAAGACACCAATAGAGCCTTTAAAGAATTTCAAGCTAAAAACGGTGACGTATGGATTTACGCCAGCTGCATTTCTGGTAACCAGATAACTGCTCCAGTTAGCCAGAGATGTAGAGAAAACGCAACCTGAGGTATCCTATGTAATAAGCAATGAATTTTATGTAGACGATGTGTTAAGCTGAGCCGATTCGACCGATGAAACTATTAAATTAAGCCAGAATCTACAGAAAGTTCTAATATCGGCTGGATTTTAACTACATAAATGGGTATCGAATTCGAAGGAATTCCTTAGCACTATTGAAACAAAAAATCCAGTTACCGCAATAGAGATGATGAAGGGCTGCGCTCAAAATGTTTTAGGACTGCACTGGAACTACGAAAGAGGTCATTTCACGTTCAAGGTAAATATGATTTATGATAGAGCAAAACTAACAAAGCGCAAGCTTCTCTCAGATGCATCACGCCTATTCGATCCTCTAAGATGGTTGTCTCCTATGATCATTACTGTAAAAATACTGTTCCAACAAATATGGTTATTCTCTGTAGAATTAGATGATTTACTACCAAGCGCAATTGTCGTTGCTAGGAGCAGTATCAAACGTTAAATAAATCAAATAGAGAGTATTAATATACGCCGTTATATCCATTTCAAAATGACAGAAAAACCGCTTACGCAGCCAGGTTAAAATAACTCTAATAGTCGCTAAAACAAAAGTAGCTCCCATTCGTCGCGTAATCATCCCCAAATTGGAGTTATTAGCAGTTAACTTATTGGCGAAATTGTCAAGATCAATCATACAAACTTTAAAGGTCTTCGTTATACCAACATACTCGTGGACTGACTCTGAAATTGTGCTGCATTGGCTAGCTAAGCAACCCTCCACATGGCCAACGTTTATTGATAATAGGACAGCGCAATTCTACGAATGGTTACCTAATACCATTTGGCGATATGTAAATTTCAAACCCAACCCGCATGTGATTGTGCGTCTCGTGGTCTTATGCCGTTGGAATTAGCGAAGGATTCGCTTTGGTGGAAGGGACCGGACTGTTTATATCATGAAAAAACTATATGGCCAAAGCAAAAATTGATAACTCTTAGTGACAATCAAGAGTTATCGGAAAAATCAGCTGTACACATTCACGCAGCCATTGTTGAAATCGACGTAATAAGTACATTTAGTATACACAATTAAGCGTACTCTTGGATTTTGTGTTCGATTCATTCGTTTATCGCAGCTGCACCGCAGAAAAACCAGATCACCGGTATCAACCATTGTAGACATAAAATCAGTTTTACCACTCACTTGTGATGAACTTAAATTGGCAGAGCAGCAGATATGGAGATGGGCGCAACAGTCCGAATTTGAATCAGAGATCAAATTGTTAGCATCAAGAAAAGCCATAAGAAGAAGTAGCATTTTGTCGCTCTCGTCTTTCTGGATAATCAATCCGTTCTACGTGTATAGGAGGTTGCCTAAAGAATGCTAGCCATTCAGTTAGTGCGAAGCATCAGGTTATTTTGCCAAAATCACATCGCCTGTATCAGGCGATATTGACATACATGCACAAGATATACCTGCATCCGACTGCAGCTACATTATTTCATTTATTCTGGCAAAAATATTAAATAGGGCTAGACTATGCTGGTCCATTCCGAATCATTATAAAACGTGGCAGAGGTAAAGCACGAGTAAAGCTCTACGGAGCTGTTTTTATTTGCATGGTGATAAAGGCTATACATTTGGAGGCGGTTACGGACTTATCTACCGATACCTTCATCGCAGCTTTACGCAGATTTATAAGTCGGCGAAATGCTTGCACTGATATCTATTCTGATAATTGGACCAATTTTAAGGGAGCTCGACATAAGCTGACTGAGTTGCAACAAGTGTTACAAGATTCATAGCGTAATAAAACTATAACAGACTTTCTCACTGGAAAAAGAACTCAATGGCCTTTTATACCACCTGCAAGCCCTTCAATGGGAGGGCTTTGAGAAGCAGAAGTCAAATGCATAAAACATCATGTTATAACCCTCTTATGTGAAATTGAAGCAATATTAAACTCTCGTCCGCTTACACCATTTTCAATCGATCCAAATGGCGAAATGCCATTGACACCTGCGCACTTCTTACTTACGGAGCCGTTGGAATCTCTACCAGATGAAGATTTACAGGATCTGGCAGAAAACCGATTGGATCGATGGCAAGGGTTATTGGCGACGATTTACCAGAGAATATCTCCATACGCTGCAGCAAAGAAAAAAATGGAACCAACAAGAAACATATGTGAAGGTTGGGGACATGGTATATATGAAAGATGAAAATACTCCTCCACTAGATTGGCCGCTAGGCAGAATCATCAACTTATTTCCTGGTAAAGACTACGCTAAAGAGACCAGTATCAAAATTGATATAGCTCCCGATGTAATATTTCAAGACATCGCAACAATCGTAAATAAACAACTAATAGGTTCTTGAACATTAATTTCTTTCTTTTAGTAGATTTAAAGCAAACTTCGTAATTTTTCTTACAACGAGTTAACCGGTCTGAAAAGGTTTTTATAGTCTTCTCTATCAATAACTGAAGTCTGTGAGCTTACATTATGCATCATCTGATAGGGCAGCAAGAGCACGTCAATACTATTATCTGTAACACACATAATGTACAAAGTTACCTAAGGTTTAAAATTCAGGTAATTTTGGCCCGGAGTATGTAGCCACATACAAACTATTTTTATTTAAATAAAATTGCTGAAGTTTGAATATTGGATAAGTTATTAATTTTTTTGTAATTTTGTTAACAGACGAGAAAATACATTCACGGCGAGTAGTCCAAAATATTGTATACTCAAATATTGTAATTTAAAATTAATTCAAAATTATTCTGTAAAGTAACAAAAATATATAAATGTCTATCCTGTTTTTAACTACAAAATACTGTTGCCTTATATTGATACAAAAACACCTGTATTTACTATATGCAAGGGATATACCTACCACAAATGAAGGAACCATAGCCATGCTAGTTTCAAGTTCCAAGTTTCTTCGTAACATCGTCAATGCTCCGTGGTACTACGGATGGAATATATCAAAGATGAAATAATTAATTATGGGACTAACCATTGGGTTAAACCCCAACAAGATGAGCGCAGTCTCAGTTGTAATAAAAAAATAAAAAACTGCTATTCCCTATATATTCCGTAATTATCTAAACTTTTCATAAAGCGGTATATTCTGTTTGGTCGAATTTAGTTGTTAGAAACGTTTGAAATGCAACAACAAAGAAGTACTGGAAAAAATGTAAATAATTTTCCGAAGACTGTAAGAGTTGACTAAAGCAATTTTGTAATAAATTGCTAGTTTAAAAAAAAGTGGTGCACCTTTATATAATGGGGTTGCCGTGTTGGTAACTCTTATGATCTTGTTCATAAATATCTGGTTAATCGGTTGAGATTATGTTAAATTCTCGGTCGTCCGACGTTTATGTTGTTTGATCTTGCTCTGGTGCGCACCTCAACGTTCCTTGCCTTTAATTAAATATCAATTTATATTATATAAAATCGTACCATTGCGAATTTGATTTTCTACAAAATATTTTGTTTATATTTTGAAGAATTTGACATTTCTAAAAAATAAGAAAAAACTCAATAGTGAGCAGAGACATCTACCTAATAGTATATCAATAACATACCACCTTGATCAAAAAGTTCCCGGAATAACCACCGTGTGGCGCTCCCATCATTCCGATTTGAGTTCTGTTTGTTTGGTTAAGTTGGTACATCTGTTGTTGATATTCCTTCTAAATCTTAGCATCATAGCTTGACATTTGCAAAAGTTACGTAGTTAAGAGTACATACTCGTATATCTCTGTGTGTGTTGGGGATTATTTACAATTTTAGAAATGGATTTAAATTTGCAACAACGAACTTGTATTAAATTTTGCGTAAAAAACGGATTTAATGGTGCGTGAACGTTGGACATGTTGGAAAAGTGTTTCGGCAACGATTCTCTAAAGAAAACGGTCGTTTACCAGTGGCACGAGCGGATTAAAAGTGGTCGTGAGTCAATCGAAGATGATGAACGCAGTGGCAGACCATCGACATCGAAAACCAACGAAAATGTTGGTCAATAACCGCAAATTAACCATCAGAGAGATAGCGGAGGACTTGAACATTGCCTATGGATCCGTCCAAGACATTTTGGTTAATGATTTGGGTTTCCGTCGTGTAGCAGCAAAGTTGGTGCCAAAAGACCTCAATTTCATGCAAAAAAGAGACCGTGTTGACGTCGCAAAAGACATGATTTGCGAGGCTGAATCCGATCCCACATTCATCAAAAGGATCATTACTGGAGACGAGACGTGGGTTTATGAGTACGACACGCAATCCAGACATCAGGCAAGTGAATGGCGTTCACCAAATGAGCCGAGACCAAAAAAACCACGTCGTTTTCAGTCAAAAAAGAAGGCAATGCTCACGGTTTTCATGGATTACAATGGTGTAGTGCATCATGAATTTTTGCCAGAAGGCCAGACCGTAAACAAAGAGTATTATTTTGGCGTTATGAGACGTTTGCGTGAAGCAATTCGCCGAAAGAAACCAGAATTTTGGGCAGAAAACTCGTGGATTTTGCACCATGATAACGCACCGTCGCACAGTGCCATCATTATTCGTAATTTTTTGACAAAAAATGCAACAAATACCATCCAACAGCCCCTTCGAGCCGGATATATGAAACAGAGAGTATATTTATAATTGACAAATCAAAATTAACGCACGGGCGATCAAAACGCTCAATTCTGAGCGATTAAGTGGCGAGAATAATCGAGATTCGTTTGTGTCGGTGCAAGTGATTAAATTAAATTAGTACGATTAAACTAAAATTTGTGAGTCAAGATGGCCGAGATACGAGCATTGAAACGCATATTGAAGAAAATTGAATACGTGAATAGAAAGGTAAATGAATGCAGTGAAGTAACGCCAATGAGTGATATAAAAATGTGCTAAGCCTTGTTAAATGATGAGTGGAAAAACTTTAGTGACATAGAAACTAATAACGGGAGATTTACCGATCCTCAATTGGAAATAGTGAAGAATTATAACATTTTGAGCAGAATTGCGAATCAAATACGCAGGGAAATACCACAATAGATGATTTAATGGCAAACAAATCCAATTTTGTGCACGAATTGACATCTTTGAACAAACGAGATACTGAGGTTCGACTACCTCGGGTGAACATACCCACGTTTTCGGGGATATACTATATTCAGAATTTCCATCAAAGACCCAAAAATGTCGATTGTACATAAATTGCAGTACTTGAAATGCCTGTTGAAAGGGGAAGCTTATGCATTAATAAAACATCTAAGCGTGACCGAAGTAAATTATACCAAAGCTTAACAAAAAGTAAAAGCACGCTACGACAAGCCGAAACACGTGGTACACAACTTGTTCAAACAGTTTATGGATCAACCGGTACTACGACAGAGCACAGCGAAAGGCCTTCGTCACCTTACCGAAGTATCTGACGAAATCATACGAGGCCTTCAAGTTCTTGGAACAGAAGCGGAAAAAAGCGATTTGTGGTTAATATACCTTTTAATGGAAAAACTAGATGTAGAATCCAAAGAAGCCTGGGCGTATCGCTTGAGGCATTTTTTAAATTTTTGAATAAAAGATGAAGGAATGCATCAGCTCATCACAAAATTCAAAGAGCATATCGAGTAAAAGGGTTTCAACAATGGTAGCACAAGCTGCGATCGTGGATACATGTACAATGTGTGAGGGTGAGCATTATATAGGAAAATGCAGCAAATTCCTTGAATTGGTAACAAACGAACGCAAAGAAGTAGTAGCGAATAAAAAATTATGCTTCAATTGTTTGTCAACAGCGTATCAGGCTAAAATGTGTCGTTCAAAATATACGTGTCGCCTATGCAAGCGGAAGCATCATGTTGCTTTACACACCGACCTAAAACGTGAAGATAATAGCGAACCTGGAACTTCCATTTGCAACAAAAAAGAATCAGAAACAGAGGTGCTCAAAGTGACTGCAAGTTTATTCCAGGCTATTTTACTCACAGTGATTGTTCTAGTTAAAGACGAGTTTGGAGAATTACAAAAATTTAGAGCTTCGCTCGATACGGGTTCTCAATCATCCTTCGTGTCAGCCAACTGTGCTCAAAGATTGCGATTGAAACGAAAAAGGGCGAGTGTAAACGTTACGGGAATAACATCGGGAAGTCCAACAGCGAGAGGAAGATCAACGGTTTTGTGACATTCAATGTATAATGAGCATATGAAAGTTAGTTTAAAAGTATTGAGTTATTTTTTGCGAGAGAGTTCGAATTGGCTGACCTTACTTGGATTCACCAGCACCAATAGATTTACTTATCGGGGCCGACAAGTTTCTTTGAAATATTGAAAAGAAAACAAAAGAGGTATAACTTGCTAATTTTAAACAAAACAATTATCGGATGGGTGGTCACTGGACAACCGAGAAATATTAACGAGGAAAACACTAAAGCTTTAACCACATTTACACAGCAGAATGAGAATCTAGAATCAACAATTCGAAAGTTCTGGGAAATATGGAGGAAGTATCGAATGCGGGCAACCTTGCTCCAGAAGAAATGGAATGCGAGAATTTCTTTGTGAGAACACATGAGAGAAGCGACGAAGGGCGATATGTAGTGAGACTACCGTTCAAAAGGGATTGTGGGAAGTTGGGAGAATCACTTCCAACAGCTACGAGATAACACAGTTTCGATCACTAGAAAGGAAATTAATTGCGCATCCAACACTGCGAGCTGAATACGTGAAGCAAATGAGGGAGTACTTATGTATCTCTGGGGCATATAGTTGAAATAAGAAGAAATTACCCAGAAAGAAATACTTACTATTTACCCTATCATCCGGTAACAAAGAAGTCGAGTAAAATCAGAGTTGTATTCGATGGATCAAGCAAAAGCGATAACGGCAGTTCGTTGAACGATAAATTAATGGTAGGCCCAACTATACAACCCACGCTATGGGCAATTTTATTAAGATTTCGAACAAACAAGGTCGCTTTGGTGGCAGTGTAGCTGCAGAACATCGTAGCTCTCAAACAATTCTATGGCGAGAACAATCAGACGAGGTATTGAGACATTACCAACTCACGCGGGTTACGTTCGGTCTTGCATGTTCGGCATTTCTCGCTATAAGAGCGATGCAGCAACTGGCGATAGATTCGAAGGGTGACGAACTTAAAGCTAATGTATTCTAAAATTTCTATGTCGACGACATTTTGACGGGCAGTGAAGACGAAAAGGGTGCTGTTGAATATTGAAAAACAAGTTAACCAACGAATTGGAGAAAAGTCGGTTTTGCCTGAGAAAATGGAGATCAAATCTAATTTCACTATCGGACCCATCCAATCAAGTACCGGCGAGCGACATACATATATGATGATAAAACGTCTGTTGTAAAAACCGTAGGATTGCAATGGCATCCGATAGAGGGCTCATTCACCCACAAAATAAATCCGGAAGCAAATGATGTCATCAGTAAACGAAAAATAATATCTGAGTCCTCTCGTGTATTCGATCCATTGTGCCGTTGTGAATGATGCTCTCTTTGTTTTTTTATCTTTTTACACCAATGTAGTAGTTACTCAAGCATTCGGTCATGTCTGGAAATCCCCACGCCAACCCTGAGCTTATAGCCAGCTGTATATACCGCACCACACCTCTGATCGTATGTCTGTTAATTACATCGGAAGGTGTCGTTACATCCATTTTATGGATTTTAATTTTAATTTGGGCCGCACTTTGATAATTGTGTTTCTGGATTTTAGTTTTCTAGGTTTTCTTTCTAGATAAGGTAGCCAACCCAATCTTGAGATTTCCCGAGTAATTTTTAAGCCACGAAAAACGTAAAAAAGTGAGGATTGAGAAAATCTTAATACTCATAATTATGCAGCTCCGTTTGACCAAATGTTTCAATATACAGAATGAAAAAAAAACACAATGACGCTAAAGTATTTAATTCCGTAATGGAAAAGACACGTTTAGGTCTACTAAACAAAGCAGAATTGTGTAATTTGTCCCCTTCGCAATTTGTAGAAAGAAAAGTTTTAGAAAATCTTTTCTAGTATAATATATAGACGAGTGTAGGTAGTATAGGGCTTTTAATCAAATGAAAAATGCACTGTGTATGTGTGTGTATACAAGAAAAGAAAATGTTTTGTGGAAGTGTGTCAAATGTCGAAAGTTTTTTTTTTTAACCGAAAACTTTTAAATTAATTTTTGTTTTTTTTCATTTGGTACTGTTATTGTTGGTGTACTCGACCCTAAGTTACACAATTTGAAATCTGTGTGTACATATTAATCTTACGACTTAACACCCGAAACATTTTTTTTATTTATATGTTTTGTGTAAGTTACTTTAATATATGTACATACTACATAAATACGTACGAGTACACATTGAATTACGGTATTCCAATAAAAGGGATTGCTCATGGTGTTCGTTTATTGATGAAAAACACCTGCGGCCATATATAGTACAAAACATATATTACAAATAATAATATTCGTCATAAATCAAGTGCACATTATATATACGCACATGGTTGATGGATTTTTGGTTAATGGTGGTTTTGTAATCCTGCCAGAAATAATCATCAACCTCTCTCCTGCGTATGCTACGAACTATATAAAAATAAAAGGCGGAATCAATCACAATAAACACTGTACTTGGTTACATACAAGACACAATGGGTACCCAAATAAGTCAAGGAACGAAAGTTTTGGGCGGGATATTTTTTTTTTTATCACAATACATACAGAAAGGACGAAGAAAATAACCAAATGACACTTTAAGTAAAATGAGTTTTCCTTTAACTCCTTTTCAATTTTGCACCGTATTTCCCCCCCGACATATACAGTTATATAAATTATATTATGTACATTATTGTACGTTTGGTTTTGTTGAGTTGGGGGGGTTTGGTGTGTCAGACATCATCTGAAAATGTGCACAGTAATTTTTGTTTGATTTCCCAATAATACAACAAAAACGAAATCCGAATTGAATAACTTTTCGAATATTGTCCATAAAATAAAATGTCGAAAATAATGAAAAAGTTTTGTTGTTCATCGGGCGGCAAAGGAATAAGAATGAAAAATACACGAAATTATTTTGAAGTATATAATAGTGAATGGGCGGAGGTGGTTGGTATTATAGGGTATACTCGTACACACGAGATATTTTATTTTATTGTTATTGCATTTTAAATGGATGGGTTGATTAACAAAACAAAATGTACATATACGCGTTTATATATATAGACGGATCAATTGACATGATGTTTGCTATTTATATGTACCTAGGTGTTTACGTAGGGCTCATCTAAATGTTAATTTTCGATGGAAATTAAATTAACGAAACAAAAACGGATAAACTTTTATTTGTTTTTACGCACGAATACTTTTTTTTTATAATTACGGTATTAGGTACTTCTTGTGGAAAATGAAAATATTCGTTGATGTAAAAATTGGGTCCAATGTTCATATTATTCTAAATTCAATGTTATTTGTTCAGGGATTATCGCGTAATCAAACTAGGGACCGTAAATTTCTTGCAGACACAAATTTTTAATATCGGTGTCATAACCAACAAAATTCTAGTTGTACGGTACTTTCGATTTACAATTTTTTAGTTTTGCACTGGACATTCGAATTTTTCTTCATTTTAAGCAAATTGCAAAAATTCTCTTCCAGAATTTTAAATCTGCAGCCAAAAATGAATTAATTTGGCTGAAATGAAATATTTACGGAATCTAGTTTTTAATAATTTCTATTATGTATTGTAGTTTTGCAAATAAATCTTGAATAAGGCTAGTTTTGCTGCTGTTCACAACCATCTACTTCCAAAAAGTCCAAAACTTAAAATAAAACTTCCTTTTTCCAGCAAGTTTATTCTTAAGAAGAAATGCGACAGCAGGTATGTTTGGCAAAGGCAAATACAACTCAACACTTTTTATTCAAAATTATTTGCTGCTACTCAATTTTGGATTAACAAATAACTCATACTTACAAATCTGTTGAATCGAGTCGATTTAAGGTTATGTTTAGTATTTTATCAATTATAATTAATACTTATCTTTGTAAATTAAATTAATTAATCCAAATTTTGTAAGCAACACAAATTGTATACCGAAGAAAATTATCTTTTTAAGTGAATAAAAATAACGGTTCAATTGCCAAACATAAGCAGCTAAAAAATTTATGTGAAATTTTATGCGTTCGAATGTTAATATGATATATATTCTGACAAAGTGTTTGCCTTGATGAACCGACTTTATTTAAGATTTCTATTTGTCGAATTCGTTCACACACATAAAAATGCTCTAATAACTTTTCATTCCCTAAATTAGCGTATTGTTTAATACTCGCTATTGGTTCCAAGCTCTTATTTATGGTTGTCGGTTCTACTTCTACAGGATCGAATTCTGCATCGATTTCCCCGCCATTAGTTGTTTCAAAAACATTTTGATCCATATTTAATAGTACGGTTTCACAGTCATTGTTCTCCTAGATTGTCAGCAGTCTCCATTTTCCCGATTATAGTCGTAAGCATTCGTCGCCTATAAAACAATTTAAAATTTGGGATGATATTCTGATCAAGCATCTTGGCCGTTTCGATGAGTTAATTACAAGGGGTTTATTTTTTTGGTCAATGGCATTGATACACAACATTACGATTATTCGCTGCTGGCTCATTTGTTCCTTAAGTGGCAAATGATTTAGTAGGCAGCGTTCTATAAAATGTATCGGTTTCGTCGAGATTATAGATGTCTTTTGGTTCATAATTTTGAATCATTAAAGGGAATCGTGCAGCTCCATTAGAAATAATATTAACATCCACAGATGCATTTTCCACACTCAATGTTTTAAACATAATATGGTTTCCAGCGCAAAATTTATTGAGCCAATCGTTACTAGCCAAAAAATTGTCTTTTTTGAAAGTTTTCGCAAATGAAATGACTTTTTCCACGTAAAAGGGCATAACTCGACTTAAGTCACTATGATTTGTGGCCACAGAAATAAAAAATAGAGGTGTGGCCAACACACGACTTTCTTTTACGAACAGAGAATTATGAGAAATTTTATATTTTATTTTTATTTGTTGTAAAATAAATTTTCTGGACCAGGGGAGTGGCCACTTCCGGTTAGCCGATTTGGAGTAAAATTCACTGGGACCATCCAATTGATCAAAAAAGCTTTAATCTGAAGTTTCAGTTCGATTGGTTAAACCATCAGAGCTGTAGAGAGGACACAGACTGACCGACTGAGAGACAGACACCATTTCGATATCCACTTTTTCGGACTCAGGGGACCTCAAAACAGATAAATCTCTAAAAATCTCAAGGTTCAAAATTTTCATGATTACTACACTTTATTTTACTAGAGTAAAAGAAAGTAAAAATATTAAAAAACGTTGCTTTCTAAGGTTTAACTTTTGGTAGAAAAGCACGTCACCCTTACACTCACCTAATACATATTTAAGTGCGTAATGTTTACTTGTTTTAACTTTTGACGTGACAAGTGAAAATATGTTACAAATCAGTACCTTGTTTTTAGAAAGTGAACGTCTCGAAATTTAGCTTTTGGTCGCAGACAATTAAGACGGCAGGGAAAGCCGCACCGCGAACCTATCGGTCCAATGATTTGCATTGCTTGAGAGCACCATAGCAAGAGAATTGGCGCGGAGATGCTTTTTCCGGGTTTTGTTGGAATGCGTAGATCAAGGGTTTGTGATCGGTGAACAAGATGAACTTACGACCCTCCAACAAGTATTTGAAGTGCTTAATGCCAGAATAAGCTGCAAGCGGCTCTCTGTCATAGGCACTATACCGTTGTTGCGTTTCGTTGAGACGTACCGAGAAGAAACTGAGTGGTTGCCAGACGCCGGAGACATACTGCTGAACCACAGCTCCAAGTGCAGCATCAGAGGCATCAACCATGATGGCGAGCCGTGTAGATGCAACGTAGCGTCGCAGAGTTCTTGTTTGCAGGTTTCAAAAGCCAGTCTGGATTCCTCTGACCAATCAATTTTTGTTTTAGAGTTTTTTTTTGTAGCCTTTCAGAAGATCGTTGAGGACCATCTGATCAGCTGCCGCGTGAGGAATAAATCTTCTGTAAAAATTGATTGTGCCGAGAAATCTTTTGATGCCATCAATTGTTTCCCGGGCGTTTGAAATTTTTGATAATTTGGATGCGGTCTTGATTTGGAAGTATGCCTTGCCCAGTGACCCTATGCCCTAAAAATAGAATATTTTTGAAAAATAATTTTGAGGTGTTCTAAATGTTCGTCTATTGATTTTGAGGCAATCAACACGTCATCCAGGTAAACAAGACAAAATTTTAGTCCTACAAGTACTGAGTGCATTAGTCGTTTAAATGTCTGTGCTGCGTTCCGTAGTCCAAATGTCATTTTAGTAAACTCGAAAAGTCCGAAAGGAGTAGTGATTGCTGTTTTAGGTATGTCCGTCGGTTCAATGGGAATTTGGTGGTACGCCTGGACAAGGTCTAAGGCCGAAAAAATGATGCAGCCTTCCAGCTGAAACGAAAAGTCCTGAAGGTGTGGAGTTGGATATCTGTCTGGAATTGTTCTGTTATTCAATGCTCTGTAATCACCGCAACGTCTCCAGGTTCCGTTTTTTTTCATTACCAAATGCAACGGACTGGACCAGGCGCTACTACTGTGCCATCATATGTTCGGATTCGTCTTTAGCTATGCATAGTTTGTCGGGTGCTAAACGACGTGTTTTACATGATACCGGCTGTCCGCTTGTTTCCAAGCGATGAGTGTCGGTGTGTTTAATAATTTTCGAACTGAGGCCCTTATTTGTAATTTCAGAGAATTTTGCCAGTAAATTTTGAATTTGGGGATGCAGTAGTGACTTGTTGAGATATGATAAGGCCGGATCTGGTTCATTCGAAATTGTACCTTTTACGAACAAGGAGGTTACCGGATCTATAATCCTCTGTCCTTGTATATCAACTAGTAGACCTGAATGTTTTAAAAAATCCGCACCTATCATAGGGATTGACACGTCTGCTACCACGAATTCCCATCTAAATTCTCGTCGCAGTCCGATATCCAATTTTAATATTTTTGTGCCGAAAGCTTGCACCGACGAGCCATTCGCTGCGAACAATCTGCATGTCACTGCTGTTGGTGCGCCCTTCAAAAACTTCACTGGAATGACTGACACGTGGGCTCCCGTGTCGATTAAAAATTTAAATTTTGATCCCGCATCAAAAATGAGTAAACGGCTAGTATTATACCCATCAATGGCAGCCGTGGTTCTTTGATGGTTATCTAAAAATCCGTTTTGTCTTCAATGTTACGCTCATTGTAAAATTTGCACCCCGCCACCCATTTCCGAGCATTCGTGCCAAATTTAAAATGGTAGTAATATTGTTCGTACTTTGGGTTGATTTTCGCTCTTGACGACGACCGTGAGCGATTTCTGTTGTAGGTGGCTGGTGATTGTGAACTTGATCGGGAGCGTGATTTTTTGAATGCTCCGCACAGCTCTGCAATCAAGCCCGTCAATCTATCTAGTTGTCCGTCCATCCCTGATTTGTCTGGTATGGATTCGTTGCCTTTGGACATCTTTGTTGTGTTGGATGCTGATGTCACGCTGGCTACTGCGTGGATATTGCACTGTGTCATTGTCTCCATTATGTTATCTGCACGAGCAGCCAACGTAACCAATGGCACGTCGTTCTCAAAAGTCATTAGGATCATTTGTACTTGCGCCGGCAATCTCTTCAACCACAATTGTCGCAGTGCGTTTTCGTCAAATGTCCGTTCTGCGTTCAGCCTGAATTTGTTCAGTAGTTATGCGATGGTCTTTGATCCCCTAGAGTTAATCCATGTAGTATATTATTTAATTTAGATCTTTCCAATTCGCCTAACACCCTAGTCACTTCCTCTTTGAAAGTCGTATACGGCACAGTGCCTTTGTCTCTTAATATCAGATCGGCGAACGCGTCGTGATGCCGTGCGTCTAATGCGGCTAGAGCATTGGCATATTTTGTATGTTCTGTTCTCAGGTTGGCCAATTGGAAAGACTCCTCGAGTATATTGAACCACACTATTGGGTTTTTAATAAAAACGACTGCGACGCTTTGAAAGCCACTGCCACGATGTTGTGTATATGCAGATTTATTTTTGGAGTAGTAGCACCATTTTGGCTGGAGCTAGCGGTTCCCGTACCGTTCTGACCCGTCCTGACGCTTTCCTTAACCGCATTTGTTTGTCCACATATTCTTGTAATTATTGTGTGGTCAATGTCTCCTTGTTGGCGATCATCTGGAGTCTCCGTTGACACGGGTGTACCGTCCGCATTGAAACTCATTTGTCAACATTCGAATTAGAGCTCTTAACCAAAACAATATATATATTCAGCTCTAAATGCTGAATTTGTGAAAATAGTTGTTAACAAACCGAAAAACTATATTCAGCCTTAAATTCTGAATCCGTGAGAATATTTGTTAGCAAAACCAAAAACGAAACAAAAAAAAAATTTTTCGCGCAACGGAAAAATGTGATTAGTTGAGCAAATGAACAGAATAGGAATGAAATAAAACGCAATATGCGATAATAACATATAAATTTTAATAATATTTAAATTTTTTCAGCTCTTTAAAAATGTTGGAATATAACTTACGGTTTCTTTCCCGGCCCACAGTACATACGATTCACGATTGGTTATGATGTTGCTGCTGCTGAATAGTCCTCGGGTGGCTTTTCGCCGATCTTTTGACTGTTTACTTGTTTTTCGCACACCAAATAAACTCAAGCTTACCACGGGTGGGGGCTGTACTGAGTTATTTGAATGCCCGCGTTCGTTTATAGTTTAATTTCGCTCCAGCTTACCACTGGTGGGGGCTGTACTGAGCTAATTTCACTATTATTTGCTTGTCGTATACGGTGGTCGTACACTATTACCGGGTAGCTCCCCGTCGGATAGGGATGTTCTGTTATCCACCAGTATCAGCAGCCATGCTACAATATTTTCACTTTTTAAAGTGTGCAAAAAAACAAAAAAAAAAATAACTAACATCGTTTGATAAACTCAAGATATTTTATATAGAAAAGCACGGCACACACCCACTGCACATCACTATCCCTCACTAATTTTCGGTTTATTTACCACATTTTTCACTCACGTGTCAACTCAGGACAAAAAAAAACCCGTCATAACGAAACATACGAATCCACGTAAAGAAAAAAAAAACAAATTAAATTTAGGAACAAACTCGAAACAACCCAAAAATATTTACAAAATATTTCGCTACACTCGGTTATGGAAGATTATCAAAAAAATAGAAATTTATAAAATAAATCAAAAACAAAAACTTGTACTCAATACTTAACAATAATGATTAAAGCTGCTAAACACCCTGCAATAAAGTTGATGATGATAGCCCCATCAATGAATGTAGTAAACAACGTTGCTTCTTTGACCTTGTCTATTACCACCGGTTGCTTAGTGGTTGTTGGTTATCTGGCAAATGTTCACTATAACAAATTTGTGTGTTCCTGCTCAATATTAATGTTGATGGCCGTTCCTACTGCACACAACAACAGCTTAAAGACTATATTGTTGTTGTTTTGGTGTTGAATAGTTTTCAACATTTCATAAACTGCAGTTATCTCTTGTGTTCAAAAATTGAAAGTCACCAATGATAATTTCCTTTATTGTTTTTGTTACATTTATTTTTTTCGTCCTTTTAAAATTTTTTTTTTATTGAAATATATATTTGTTTATAATTGTTATTTCTTTCATTCATAAAAAAAAAAACATTAACACTATAGCTAATTTGCCCACAACAGTAGTTTACACCATACCGTTAAATATCATAATAATTGTTCAGATTTGTTTATTAGCACTAAAACTTATTAGCTATATACATTAATTTTAATACATTAATTTAATTTTATGCAAAATCTTTCACATTAATCCATAGTATTATTATTAATACATTACTTATATAATTTTTATTATTATTTTATTTACATTTAATTTTCTTAATCAATTCAAAGAAAAATTCTGTAACAACTTTTGGGTCTGATGTTGCTTGTACCCAATTCTCGACTTGACTGTCCGTTTTCGTATGCCCGTTTCTTTCTTGTCACTTCGCTGTTGACATATTCCCGCGCTTTTTTTCCCCTCTTTCAAAAAAAAATCGTTACCAATACGTAATCATTATTCCATTGGAAAAAAAAACTGATCAATATTGTTTATGAATTATGGTTTAAAAAAAAACAGGTGAGTAGGTAAATCTGAAATTTATTGGGTTGGTTTATATATATAATTTAGGTAAGCATGAAATGGATGATTATGAAATGTACATATAAAAAAAAATGTAAGTAAGTAGGAAAAAAAACATAAATTGGTCACGTACAGTACACGGTGCCAAATTTCAAATTTAGTGTGTTCGTTACAGGGCAGATTCGAATTACGCTTTAATTACATATAGGAATTTGAAGCTGAAAAGAATTTCTCACTAAATTTTAAGAACATTCCATTATTGCAAGATAGTTTAAGTTTTAATATCCATTAGATGGAAGGTTCCCAATTCTTTTTGATTCTCATCTATTAGACGATAATAAAGTCCGCCAAGTTTTTCCTTAACTAAAACCGTTCGATATTGAAACGCAAATTTAGCCGTAAACTGTTTACTCGCATAACTCAGTGGATGTTGCCTAACAAAAACTTTCTGGCCGATTTCCAGAATTCGGCTTCTGGTACGTAGGTTATATTGTTTCGAGTATTTGTTGTATGCCTTGATAAGGTTATCCTTGACGTCACTATGCACTATTGCTAGTCTGTCAGGAATTGTCATCCAGTCTAAATTACTCTCGTCCAACACATCAATGTCACGAAGGAGCTTATAGTCTTTAGCGTGTAAAATTTTGTGATACCCAAAGACTAGAAAATGTGGTGAATAGTTAGTTGATTCATGTATCGAATTTCTCAATGCGCTTCCAATCTCTGGCAGAATTTGTCCCAAGCGGAATGCTTTTTACTGACGTATGCTCGTAAAGCGGCAACTATGGACCGATTAACTCTTTCAGAGGCGTTGCTCTGTGGTGAGTAGTACGCAGTTTTTATATGATTAATTCCAAACTCCTTCAGTAAAACGGCGAACTCCTTCCCGATGAACTGCGCGCCATTATCAGAATGGATTGTCTCAGGCACACTAAATAACGATAATAACTCATCCTGCAGGAACTCTACAATTTTAGTGGCGGTAGCCTTTGCTAGCGATTTTAGATAAACAAAATTTGTTAAATGATCCATGACGATCAAAATTGTAGTTTTACCAGTTGCAGTTCTGGGGTAAGGTCCTAATAAATCTATGTAGATTTTTTGCCAAGGTCTTTCGGTTATAGTCTGTTTTCCTAGGGGTGGACGTAAACATTGGTTGGTGGCTTTGGTTTGCTTAAAAATTTCACAATTTGTTACATATTGATACACCTCTATGGCCATTTTGGGCCAATAATACAATCGTCTCAACCTATCCAGTGTTTTACGAGCACCTCCATGTGCTCCATTTGGTACATTGTGTTCGTTGCTGATTAATTTCTCTCGAAATTCACTTGGAACCCACAATTTCCAGCACGGTACATCTGTCAATTTAACGTTCGATTTTGGCTCAATTCGAATAAAGATTTGATTTTTCATTATCCGAAGATTTGGATAGGCTTGGGGATTCTGTTGTAATTCTGAAAATAGATTAATAAAAGATGTGTCTTGCGTCTTCCAATTACCAAACTCATTTTCGTCGTGTATTTCTAAATCCTGCGTAATCTCTAACACTGAATCACAATATATCCGGGACAAGTCATCTGGAACGATATTCTTTCGCCCTTTCTGATGTATGATGTTGAAGTCGAAACCCTTAAATTTCAAACTCCATCTTGCTAAACGACCACACAATTCCTTTTGGGACATAAGCCATTTTAAGCTTGCATGATCGGTTATTATTGTGAATCTGTAGCCGTCGATATACGGTCGGAATTTTTTTACGCTTACTATAGCTGCCAGGCATTCCAATTCCGTCACTGTATAGTTGCGCTGAGTAGAGTTTAGTTTTTGCGACATAAGCGCTATTGGTTTTTCATTATCCTCGTCGTCTTTCTGAAACAGAACACTTCCGATGCCCTGTGTGATGGCATCACATCTGATAAAAAAAGTCTTTGTAAAGTCTGGATTGTGTAACACCGGTGCATTCGTCAGTAACGACTTCAGTTTCGTGAAAGCAGTTTCCGCTTCCTCGGACCATTTAAATTTTACTCCTTTCTTGAGCAGATTGGTAATCGGGGCCGTAATTTCAGCGTAATTACATATGAACCGTCTGTACCATCCGGCCATTCCTAATAGTCGCCGTGTTTGCATGATAGATTTTTGAGCTGGAAAGTTTGTAATAGCATCAATCTTAGACGGATCTGTCCTTAGTCCACGTTCACCAACGAGGAAACCCAGATACCTCGTGTCCTTGAGCACGAAATGTTTTTTCTCTACATTTATTGTCAGCCCTGCATTGGACAATAAACGTGCCACGGCCCTTAAGATTTCCAGGTGCTCGTCGATACCGGCTGAGATAATCAAGAGGTCGGCCAAATAGACGAATACCCTGTCTCGAAGCTCATGCGCTATCACTCGATCCATCAGTCTGCACATGGTTTGGGGTGCATTACACAACCCAAACGGCATGACGCAGAACTGATAGAGAGGACGACCTGGAACCGTAAAGGCCGTGATTTCTCTCGCGCTCTCGGAGAGAGGTATCTGCCAAAATGCGTCCTTGAGGTCGATGCTGCTGATATATTTGGTTTCTTGTAATCTCCCTAGCAATCCATCTATGAAAGGGAGCGGATATGCATCTTTTTTTGTTACGGCATTGATTTTTCTGGAGTCCAAACACAATCTTGACTTCCCATTTGCCTTCGATACCAAAACCACAGGAGAACTCCATGAGCTTTTGCTCTCCTCAATCACGCCAAGAGTGATCATTCGATCGATCTCTTGGTAGATCAAATCCTGTTTGACGGGGGATACTGGAAAGTGTCTTTGCTTGATAGGGTCAGCTGTTCCTACATCTATATGATGCATCACAAGATGCGTTCTGCCAAGCCCTCGCTCTTCGAAAGAGGGAAAACTTCTTATAATTTCTTGAAGTTTGCTATTGTTTTCAGGACTTAATTGATGGTTATTGGTACAGTTCCCAGCGCTCTCAGTGAGAATCTTAACTTCGCTTATGATATCCGGAGCAACATTAAATATTCTCCAAAAATCCACACCTAAATAAATGTCAGTCTCCAACGAAGGTACCACGCAAAATTTTATAGTCTCCGTTTTACCCATATAAGTTACCGGTAGTTTTACAAATCCAGTGACAGCATTGGCGGTTCCATCTGCGGTTTGCACGTACGTGTTTAATTTCCGTATCGGAGTTCCTAGATTTGTTAAAAACTGCTCGCTTCCCTTGCCTAATATGCTAACACTCGCTCCGCTGTCAAGTAAGCCAAATTTCACTTTATCGAGTATAACAATCTTTGCATATGGCCGTGGGTCGTTGGATAAAAATTCTGAAATGGTAGATATTACACATAGATGTTTAAAAGATTTTAATGATTTCCAATAATTCTTTACGCGATGTATCTGGTGTGGTTTTAGTGTAGGCACAATGTTGGTTACCTTACTAGATTTAGTTAAACTATTGTTTAATGATAATCGCTCGTTTAACTCTAGTCCGTGGTTGAACTGGGGCTCGGCATCTTTACCGAACTTGGTTCCCCAGTGTAGACCGCATTCGGTTTCCAATTTCCCGGAAGTCGTCTCTTTTTGCACCTGAAGCAATCGTTTATGTCTAGGTTCGCTAAACCACATACTTCGCAGAAATTGTGAGTTTTATTCATCTGGCATTTGGAGAATTTGTGGCCCAGATCTTTGCAATTCCAACAAACTACAAAATTCTGGCGGTTGATTGCACTGATCTCTTGCAACGATGTTTCTTTTAGATTGAATTTCTCTTTTTCTTCTTCTTTGTCTTTAGCAAGTTTATGTGACAAACTGGTTGGAAAATGCTCTTGCTCCGAGAGTTGTGAAATTGCTGAAGGACGTCGTGAACGAGTCTCAATAAGACGACGTGGATCAAAACCTGAAGTATTCCATAAATTTTCAAAGTTATCACAAATCTTACTTAACGACGCGATGTTGTTGATTGGTAAGTGTTGTGTGGCACTCTTCAATGCGGGATTCATATTATCCAGAAGCAGTTCCAGGATCTCGTCATCTGGTAGTGGATTTATCAATCTACCATTTGCACTTTCAATCTCTGTCAAAAAATCATAAAAGGTTTCCTTGGGATATTGTGTACGACATCGAATGTATTTTCTCGTTTCTGGGTCTCCTTCACTGCTGCTAAAACGTTCTAGTAATTCCTCTTTCATTTGCTTCCAAGTGACATGTCGATTTTTCCGAATGAAGTTGTAATACCACTTGTCCGCTTTATTTGATACGAAATTCCTCATTAATGTTACTAACTCGTGCCTTGGTATGTCATCTTGATAAGCATGATCCTCGAGCCTTGTAATAAAATCTAGCACGTTTTCCTCTCCTCTTTTACCAGTACGACCAGAAAATGATAATTTCCATTTTGTTGGATCGGGGCGTCTTATAAATCTCGAGCTAAAAGAACGGGAAGTATTACGATTTTGCTGATACCCCTTTGAACTATCTTCCGAACCGCTGTCGATGTCACCTGACTCATCATGTTTTCCTAAAACCCTTGTTTGGTTTTTCGTTTTTAGTTTTTCAAGACCGTCCTTTTTTAGGGCTGCCAACTCACCCCTAAACTGTGTGTACATATCTTCTAATTGTTTGGAAAAACGTTTATGTAAAATGCTTTCTATAACTGTTTCAGGAAGCTGATTATCCGTCACCACACGTTTTCCTTCGCGGTCGTTATCATTCGTTTCTAGAGATTTGTAACTTGTTATTTTAGGTCGCCCACCCTTTTTCGAGGGTTCGCTTAAACTTTCTACTCTTTTTATATCCCGACTAACAAATCTGGATAACCTTTCAAGTGAGTTTATTATTACCCCAGTTCCGTTCAAACCTGGAAACGAGCTAATCAAACGTTGCGCTCTATCTCCCCAGTGCATAATACGAATGAGTAGTTTCTTTTTCTCGAGTATTGGGCTATCTTCCGTTTGATCTAAGAAGTTGTCTAAATCCATGGTTTTTTGGCTAATGAGATTTAATTCCTCCTCTGGTTTGTCCTTTACATGGGACATCTTTGGTTTTAGGTTAACGTTTTGATTTTCCTGTTGAATAATTTCTTGGAACTTTTTTTCGACTCCAACAGTTGCACTTGTTATACCCCAAACTTGGTACTCCACTTCCACTTCTTCAGCATTTAGGCTGCTATAAAAGATTTCGAGGTCCATTGTCGTATCGTTTAATAAAAAAAAATCTTGCTTATTTAAATATCACCTCACGCAAATAATGCCACGTTAACAAAAACAAAAACGAACAAAAAATATATGTAACAAACTCACTAAATATTTGGCAGAATCAAGAAGTGACCTGTATTGACAATGAATACGTATTTTTCTTTTCCAAATTAATTTAGGTTATATGTATATTAAATAATGAACTAATGAATTAATAATTTAGGCAAAAACAAAAACAAACAAAAGAAAAAAAAAAAAATAAATAAATATAGGAATAGATAATAATATTAATAATAATTTAACCAAACCCATAAATATTATGATAGAAATAGATACTTTATTCAATTTGAATTTGATTGCCACTTGAATAAAAATATTTTTACTAGCGTATTACCAAAACTTCGAACATTGATCAGGATAAACTGAAAGTATTGGTAACAATCTTGGACAAAAGAAAAAATATAATATAAAAATGTAAAATAATAGTTAAATCAATATAATTAAATAAATTACAATCAATTAATTTAATATGAATTTTCATAGGTAGTTGAGGGATAAATGATATCACAGTTGTATGCTATATTTTCAATAGTTGTTATGATATATAATGAATTTAAAAAAAAAATTCAACAACTAGCTAATTGATGGATGTGCTCTTCCATATGTATATGCAAATAAAAAAATATACAATTAATACCTTGATTTGAGACGGGAGAAGAAATTGAGACCAGGCTATTAAATAACTGCCCCGGAAAAAAAACAAAAACATACTATAGTGAAACTTTATTTAAAATTATGATAACAAAACAAATTATTCTATGTTTAAATTCCATGAGGAATCCTCACACTGCACCACAAGGTAGTCAAATCATGACAAATCAATTGGGGAGCAGGTATGAAAACCATCAATCTCGAAATTCAAATACCTAGATAAAATATGAAATCTTTAACCCGCATCAAAATCAAGTATATTAGTAATCTAAACCAAACTGATGCTATTTAATAAATACCAAGGAAATTTTGATATTAAAGCAATAAATATAAAAAAATTAAAAACCAGGCTATTGAAAACAAATTATTATTGAGGAAGGTAGTTTAAGTGAGACGAGGAATCCGGACTCTCCGAACCATCTATCGAACTCAGCATTAAACGCCTTATCAATCGCTAATAATTTATTAATTAACCGGACTGAAAACAAAAACAGTAAAAATTTGAAATGATCAAAAAAAAACTGTAATGGCATGAATAATTGATGCTTCATTAAATTGTCATGAGGAATCTTCAAATTACACCACAAGGAATTCAATGAATATCAAGAACAATCAATTGTGGAGCATGTATGAAGACCATCAATCATGACAATTAATATAGTTAAAGTTTGGCGTGTGTTGCGAACCGGTATTAAAATCAAGAACGGAATTAAAAATAAAAAAAAATAAGGATGTAACGGACAAGTCACGTAAAAAATGTGCTTGTTTAAAACCTGAAGGGCAAACTAACAAAAGATAGATTAATCGCGTATTTACTAAGCGGTTTCCAAAAATCTACCTGTTCCCGTTGGGTAGTGAAGCTACCTGGATGCCTTTTTGGGGCCACCAGCTAGCTTCACTACCCAACGGGAACAGGTAGATTTTTTTTTTTTCCACCGTTAACTGAGCGCTGGCCACTGGTGGGGGCTATGACCTCAGTTAAGTTTCAGCTGTGGTTTGGCGCTGGTGAGCTTCTTCCCGTTGTCTTCCTTCGTGCTTTATTTTATTGCTACTGGCTAGCACACTGTTGTTTCTTCGTGTGTTGTCCGGAATCGTTTGAACTGCATGTTCTGATGCCTTGCTAATGCTTCTTGGCGCACTGAGCGTGCTACGATGGATGTGTGCTCCTGCGGATCACGTCGAGGGTCACCACTTTATAGCTACGTTTGTTGTTGTAACCATAAAAATATATTTAGATATTGCGTGATGTCTAGGAGTCTGTTGCCATACGTTTTCCGATCGTTAATTTAAAGATTGTGATATTCGTTTAAATTAATTTTATTTCATATAAATTTTTTTTATACAATTATTGATGTTTAGATGTACATGTTTTTTTTTATTTAATCAGCCGTTTGTCATCTTGTTCATGCTGATAATTGCGGTAATATGTACACGGCTGAGTCCTTCCTACTATTTTGGTTTTATCTTGCGGTAGCTTTATTTTATCGGCTTCCGTCCTTCACAAGTTATAAGTTGTAACTAACTATATTTTTTCTGCCCAGACAAATGTTTTATTTTATATAATGCAATTTTGTCTTTTCGTGTGCACTGTGTTTAAGGAAAAAAACAATTCGCGTCTCCACAATTTTAATTGAGCTTACTGACAATTCGCCAATAATAAGTTAGACCAAATCTACTACTTTTGTGTTCATTTGCTCAACCTACTGATTGACGTTTATCACAAATTCACACCTACACAACTTACATGCGTGATGGTAAATTCGCCACATATTTATATGCGGTGGGACTAAAATATGGAAACCAAGCATTAAGGACTCCCAAGATGGCCAATTGCAAATTGTAGATGCATTTTGTCACGCCTAGAAGGAGCCCAGTGAAATGTGGTCTTGTATTTAATATCCAACGTTGCAACCAAAGTTGTCCAATCCTCACCTGTGTTGGCACAGCTCACAATCCTTTCACGGTCTTGGTTTGTATTTTTGTTATATTTCTTCCGTTCAGCGGCATCAGTACCTTCCGAACTTGTCCTGCAAATAGGACAAGCCCCACCGGGCATACTGCTTATAAGATTTGCACAGGCATGGAGCCGTACTACTAGAAGTATATTCCTTGAAAAACGGCAAATAGCGCAATCATCCTTTATCGACTTGGTGAAGATAATAAAAATATTACAAACCTACTTACTGTATATTACTTTTTTTAAAATACATTTTTTTTTTTGACAAATTGAATTATAATTATTGCTTTCTGAATTACAGTTGACGTTATCTGCAAAGCAGTTGACTAATCTGAATTACAACTGGAAAAGGTGTATTATTGATTTAATAGCATCTTACTTAATTTCTTTAGGTTCCCGTATAGAAGTGCCAAGATACGAATAAAGCATCATCCACACTGGTGTTCTAGAATTAAAATGAAATATATTAAATACTAGAACAATTCTTAAACTGATCAAAAAAATATTAATTTTCCTCCACAGGGCAAATTGCAAAAGATACATAGAGTGTGACTATTATCGTCTTACATGTATGTTTACGAATCGAAACTACTTTGCAAGCAAACCAGATGTATACAATTTGTAACAAAATTTTCAAATAAAGTAAATTTTTCCAAAACAATTTTTTTGCTGTTACTCGTATTCATTTAATCCAAAAAGTACAAGAAAAATTAGGAAAAAGCTCGATAAAATAAGTTATTTGTTTTAAATTATCGCAAACTTGTAATATTATGTATCCTGGAGTAACATACATACATAGTATGTATACAATTCAACTTTCTACATATAAGATAAATGTTACAGTAATCTTCTTCATATACATATATACAAGAAAATATATTGCTTCGTATACCAAAAAATTCACATTTTTTTTTCAAATCAATATAAAATTGGAAAAATAT